>OY728137.1:1091350255-1092749256 GCA_963277665.1 Viscum album | reverse complement strand
TTGTTGGTGGATACCCCTCTGCTTTTGTAGCAAAACAGGGAGGCACAACTAGTAGATTTTTTCATAAGGTACTGAGTGACTGGATATCCACTATACATGTTGATTCTCACTCAAATTTATCCAAAAGAAGAAGGGAGGATGGTCCTTGTAGTCTAGCTTGGGTTGTCGAATCCTCAAAGACCTAAGAAGTAACCTACAGACACGTACATTCTATGGATTGTTTTTGGATATGAAGTGGCCAACTTGGGTTGATTTTATATGGGTTTAAGTGAACTCTAAGAGACTTAAGTGAATTCAATTTAAAAGAGTGAGTTGATCCTAGGTTATCACTTGGGGTGGATTGGATGTATTTCCTTTTCAATGATTTCAATTTCTTATATTTGAGATGGATTCATTTAAGAAGATAAAACAACATCATAACTTACTGGTTTAATACCTACACCCTTTAATAAAAATCACCTATACACTTTAAGGATCAAAGTTTTGAGCACTTCAAGGTAAAGTTTCGTATTATCACATGAAGTGTGTGGCCTTAAATTCAACCAGGACGATGGAGTTTAAAAATCATCAAATAAAAATCTCAATTAAAGAAGTGATTATACATTAATGGGGTGATAAATAACCTCCAATACAGACCCTTGATACTCCCTTGGATCAACCCATAAGTGGGTTATCCCTCCATTGATCCCATGGTTTCAATGGAAGCGGAAAGTAGACTCATGAGGGAGGAAATGGAGAAGTAAAGAAAACAATAAAAATAAAATGATCACTCCACCGTTGTGTGAATAATTTCACAAGGTTTAGTGTGAATAAATTCACACCTTGAACCAAAGGTATCAAAGTGATATTAATAACAACAAAATAATAGGAAAAGAAGAGATTTTATTAAGAAACTAAAGTGAATTGAACAACTTACATGTGAAAGACAAACTTGAGACAACAAAATCGCAGCATAACATTACAATTGAACAAAGCAGCAAATATCCTAAACTCCTCCACCACCACTACCTTAAATATGAATTTTTGAAGCCTTGGGTTAAGACTCAAATATTCCAAGTCTTCTCAATTAATTTTGGTAGGCCATAGGTGGGTGGAAAGTTGAGGGAGAGTTGATTTTCGACCCTTGACCCGAGGTGGCAGCCATCTTTCATCCACCTAACAGACTCGATTAAAAGACCTTCTAGATGGCATAATCAGAGTGGTCCATAGAAGAAGATAATGGATCTCTTATGTATCCTAAATTCATATAAAATTTGGGCCCATTTGGAGTTATAGATACGGTGATATGATTAGATTAGTGCGCTGTTTTTCTGGGCCGCAGAATCTGGCCCAGAATTTTATCGCTAACTTGGGCCGCCTAAATGACCACAATGGAGGCTGAATTAGCTCTGTCTACTGAATAATTATTTCTTCCTCTATATTTATTCTATCCTACCACCAAATTTGGGCTTCATTGGGTTTGTAATGTGGGTCCCACATTCTCATCAGTGGACTGGTGTCCAATCTGCCTTCTCTAAAATTGATTCCTTTCATCACAAAATATCCCCATCTTCTTCCATAAATTCTCCATTGATCCCTGAATGAAAAATGTTCATATTGAAGTTTAGATAAATTTAACAAAATATAAAATTAAAATATGGATAATTAAATTCCTTAAAATCAGATGAATCATTGGGTACTTTAAATGATGTTAAAAAATGTACCACATAATAGTTCATTTTAAGAAGGTATTACAATCATAATGTAGAATGATGTTAAAAGTGTAAAATGCACTAAAATGGTGTTTATGAATAATAAATCACATGAATATTATATATATTAACAATGAATATTAGCCTCATTTAGTGGCTAATCACACCCCCCAACTTGAGTTTTTCTAGTCCCGATCAAAATATATCTCATCAAAATGAATTTTGAATTCCCTTTTCCAAAAACATTTTAATACACAATGATCACCAAAAACCCTTATACCAAACAATCATGAAACCCATCAAAATATTTTAATACAATATAGTTTCATAAGAAGATCCCAATCCCAATCCCATTCCTTTGAACAAATTCATTTCCATATTTCATCCAATATCAATTAAGTATGAGGATGTGTTGTGCATCACAATAGACTTTGTTTTTTTTTTTTGAAATTTTTCCATGGTAATTGAAATTGCACTCAAAAGAGTCAACCCATGTAGCGAGACTTTGTCGATGACTCCCAGGATTAAAGACCTTAGGTAACCAAGTGAATCCCACATACTCGGGCATCATCTTGAGTTAACTCAGTCAAAAAAAAATTCAAATTACCAAAAATAGAGATAAAATTACTAACTCTGGGCCGAACAACTATGGAGTCACGATCCCTAAGTGTCGAAAGCCACGCATTAGGTCATTTCATTGCTCTACGTGAAAATTTATTGTTTTTTTAAAAAAAAATATTGAATACTCATATTAAAACTAAAATGATCACCAAACCTATGCTATTTATTTGGGGGACCCCATGAACTCAAACTAATACCCCACTATCCAAAAGATGTGCATTGTGATCTTTTTTTTATTTGGATGAAAATATAAACGATGAAATATCACATTGGATAGCCACACTTTCCAAAATCTATGCTCATAAGATTATAAAAGGATTAAAATCAGAATCGGGGCATGCTAAATTATTTGATATTCAGTTTCAAAGTGTGCAATGTGTATTACCATGTTCAAAGTTAAAGGAATTTTTCCTTCCATTTACACACATTTTTTTTTCAAATCATTTTTTTTTCACAAAAGCAATTTTTTTTATTTCATCTCCCCCCAACTTAAAACAACATTGTCCCCAGTGTTTCAAGAAATGAAAATTTAGAAGGATTAAAGGCAGATAAGGGAATTTCAAAAAGGAAATTGAAATATAAGGATCATGGAATAAGTCACCTGGTGGTTGAAGTTGAAGTTCTTGCTGCTCCAAATTAGTCCTTTGATCTCTTGGGGGATGTAGGCTCCTCCTTGATTGAATATGCATCACCCAAAATAGTCCATGAACCATACAAAGAAGAAAAAACCAGACAAAACAAACAACACAATGACTTATTTAATTCCAAGTATCATCATTTTTATGGTTTTCCCTTTTTTTTAAAATCAAACTAATGATACATTGTCTTTTTTTAAATTTCTGGGTAAGGTATTACTCAGGTATCACACCACATGACACAAATGAATATGGTGCTCTCCTTTCATACCCATCCATACTCATAAAAGAAGAACAGGTCAATAGTCTATATTTTTTTTAATTAAATATTAAAATGATTAATTAATCCTATTTAAAAAATAAAGATGACATAAAAACCAGGGGTTTCCTCCCGTGCAGCGCTTTTGTTTAATGTCGTTAGCCTGACATGGATCCCCTAACTTACCCAATTCCAATTTTCATCATAAGGACACCATATTTCTCCATCTCTACTAGATTGAGATTGATTATTTGTTTATAATTTTTGCCGTGTGAAAACCTATGTTCTATAATGAGTGGTAAAATCCAAGGAATATGAGAAATGGTTGATCCAGTTTCTTTTTTAGTCTTTCCAAAGGAATTAAGAATAATTACCTCTTTATTGGTTTCCAGATAAGAAATTGTGAAAATTGGAAGTTTTTGGCTATCCCAAATTAATGGAAACTTGAGGGTGGATGGAAAGTCCTTTCGTTCAAGTTTGGGTAGGCTAACACTTTCAGACATAGGTTGGGACTTTGAATCAAACCCAATTTCATTTTCAGAATTCCTCAATAGAATTGGTTCCTTTTTAATACAAGATTCAACCACAAAATTGGAAAGATCAATTTTAGGAATGGTTATGGACTCAATGTTTGTGATTTCTCTCAATGGTTCAATGGTTGGTGTTTTTGAAAATTTATCAATGGAGTTATACTTAGGAGACTCAATCCATGAGGTCAGATTATTTCCTTTTGAATCCAAAAAGTCAATTTCCTCCTGATTTAAAGATCATTCAACAATTCCTTGATCCTTTTCATCTTCCCTAAATCCAAAGGTTTTCTCTTCAGTAAATTCATGAGAGTTTTGTGAAAAACTAGACACTTCACATAAGGTTATGGAAGGGACAGTTTGTGTAGGGATGGGTTTCTCACATGTTTTAATGATTTGTAGTTCTAACCTCAATGATAAAACCTCAAAACTCATTATCTCCATTTTTTGACACATTTTTTCAAGTAATGGTTGTGGATCATGATATGCAAGGGGTTGAGAAAGATGGTCTATTCCAGGTGGATAATTAAGTTGTTGGAATTGCACATGAGGGTGTTCAGATTGGATTTGTAGGGATTGAAACTCATTATATGTTGGGATGTTTTGTGGATCATATGAGTAAAAATATTTTGTTTCATTAGGTTTTTTATGATCCCACATGTAGAAATTAGGATGGTCATTGTACATCACACATGGGGTTGGGTGATCAAAGTAGGGATAGGTTTCCCATGTTTCTACTTGTTCAAAATTTAATTCCATAAGAGTGTGGGGTTGAGAATAGAGAAGAGGGATGAAAAAAAAGGATTATAGTGTATCATATAACTTACTTAGGTCCCCAGAAACGGCACCAAAATTTGATTCTCACTCATATTTACCCAAAAGAAGAAGGTAGGACGGTCCTTGTAGTCCAGCTTGGGTTGTCGAATCCTCAGAGACCTAAAAAGTAACCTATAGACACGTACATTCTATGGATTGTTTTTGGATATAAAGTGTCAAAATTGGGTTGATTTTATATGGGTTTAAGTTAACTCTAAGAGACTTAAGTTAATTCAATTTAAAAGAGTGAGTTGATCATAGGTTATCACTTGGGTGGATTGGACGTATTTCCTTTTCAATGATTTCAATTTCTTATATTTGAGATGGATTCATTTAAGAAGATAAAACAACATCATCACTTACTGGTTTAATACCTACACCATTTAATACTAATCACCTATACACTTTAAGGATAAAAGTTTTGAGCACTTCAAGGTAAAGGTTCATATTAGCACATGAAGTGTGTGGCCTTAAATTCAACAAGGACGATGGAGTTTAAAAATCATCAAATAAAAATATCAATTAAAGAAGTGATTATACATTAATGGGGTGATAAATAAAATCCAATACATCCCCTTGATACTCCCTTGGATCAACCCATAAGTGGGTTATCCCTCCATTGATCCCATGGTTTCAATGGAAGCGGAAAGTAGACTCATGAGGGAGGAAATGGAGAAGTAAAGAAAACAATAAAAATAAAATGATCACTCCACCGTTGTGTGAATAATTTCACAAGGTTTAGTGTGAATAAATCCACACCTTGAACCAAAGGTATAAAAGTGATATTAATAACAATAGAATAATATGAAAAGAAGAGATTTTATTAATAAACTATAGTGAATTGAACAACTTACATTTGAAAGACAAACTTGAGACAACAAAATCGCAGCATAACAATACAATTGAACAAAGCATCAAAGATCCTCAACTCCTCCACCACCACTACCTTAAATAGGAATTTTTGAAACTTTTTTTAGAGCCTCCAATAGTTCAAGTCTTCTCAATTAATTGAGGTAGGCCATAGGTGGGTGGAAAGTTGAGGGAGAGTTGATTTTCAACCCTTGACCCGAGGTGGCAGCCATCTTTCATCAACCTAAAAGATGCGATTAAAATACCTTTTATATGGCCGAATCAGAGTGGTCCATAGAATAAGAAAATGGATCCCCGGATTTCTCCTAACCTCCTGTAAAATTTGTTCCCATTTTGAGTTGTATATTAGGAAATATGATTAGATTAATGGGCTGTTTTTCTGGGCCGCAGAATCTGGACCAGAATTTTATCTCTAACTTGGGACGCCTAAATGACCACAATGGAGTCCGAATTATCTCTGTCTCCTGAATAATTATTTGTTCCTATATATTTCTTCTAGACTCCCACCAAATTTGGGATTCATTGGGTTTGTAATGTGGTTCCCACATTCTCATCAGTGGACCGGTGTCCAATCTGCCTTCTCTAAAATTACTTCCTTTCATCACAAAATATCCCCATCTTCTTCCATGAATTATCCATTGATCCCTAAATGAAACATGTTAATATTGAAGTCTAGATCAATTTAAAAAAATATAAAATTAAAATATGGATAATTAAATTCCTTAAAATCAGATGAATCATTGGGTAGTTTAAATGATGTTAAAAAATGTACCACATAATAGTGCATTTTAAGAAGGTATTACAATCATAATGTGGAATGATGTTCAAAGTGTAAAATGAACTAAAATGGTGTTTATGAATAATAAATAACATGAATATTATATATATTAACAATGAATATTAGCCTCATTTAGTGGCTAATCACATGTTCTTGATGGGTTTTACAAAGGTGGAGAGTAAATCAACCTTCTAAGGATTGATTATGACATCATTCATGTTGTGGGATGAGGTTCTCAGGAGGTTTGTTTCCCTCATTAGTACACCTAGGAGAGGGGTAGTTTTGAAAAGTATAGTGAACTCTTCAGGTTTTGGAAAACATGCTTTAGGTTTGTATGTTGGCATGGTAGAATTGTTTCTCCACCGTCAGTGCAGCACCAGTTGAGACTGCATTTAGGAGTCCCTACAGTTCACCAATGTACTGGTTAAATCCAGTGGGAGATAGAATATGTGGGCCTATATTTAGTTATATAAATATATTTTGAGGGTGCATTTCATCAAAGGGTGGATAATTACTACCGGTTTAGGTCAGTATCTGTATTTGGTTAACAAGGTGTTGTACTGCTAGACTAGGTGAACACAGTTGGATTGGGTTCTTAGTGTTTTCCACCTATCATAGATGGGGAGACATTTTCACTCTTCATTTCATGATATTTACCTGGTTTGATCAGAAATTTATGTGTGGTTTTCCTTTTTCGGTTCAACTGGTTTCATGTTTTTAGAAAGCATGGGAACCCTCTGGTGAGCTCACTAGCATGAGAGATCCGGTAGAGAGTTTAGTTATCTCCCTTGTTCCTAGGATTTTTCTTTTTGGGACAAAAATATTAAAGGTGGGTAGAGTGTATCAACTTTAGTTTGTGTATGTAATACTTTAGAATATTTCTAGGAATATTTCTGAAGTCAGAAATTGAGTTGGCATGGGATTTTGGGACTCAAAGTGTCTCTATGAAATAATATTAAAAATATTAAACATATTTTATCATGCGCACATAGTTTTTTAGTAAAAGTAGAATAACTCCTGATTAGAGTCTCGGATATGAAACATAATACCTCAGTTGAATCCAAAATATGACATTTACTCTAGGTGCGACATAAATTTTTTCAGTGATGGGTGCCTATTTGGTGGTGATGATTGGAGGGGTGTTAAATAGAGGTTTATTAATTTAATAAAATTAATAACCCCCCTAGGTTCTCATGAATGGAAAAAGGGATGAGTCCCTTTGTATGATGGAAAAACCAAGGCCAAACCAAGGACACTATAGAAAAATGATTGTTAGTGTCCATTTTTTAGTGGTCTAACAGTGGTTTAAACCACTACCTAATTGTTTAGTGGTGGTTTATAAAGTTACCGTGTATTTTATGGATTCTAGTCAATTAGTGGGGGTTTATTTTATCTCACAGAGGTTTTTTTAAGAGTCATTTTTTGGAGAATTTAGTGGTGGTTCATTTTTTAATTAGCGGTGGTATTTTAATAAAAAAATATTCATTGGGAATATAAATAAAATAAAAATAACCACCGCAATGAATTTCATTATGGTTATTTTTAGCATAAGATAATCTAAACTGCCACTAAATACATTCAATAATATATATTTAGTGGTGGTTACAACAAATCGATGCTAAATTTGTTTTTATTTTTTAAAAAATATTTAATAAAAAAATATAAATATACAAATCCTAACATGTTATAAACTAAAATATAAATATATGATAAACCCATCATTCATACATCACACATCCATAGTCATAAAAATAGCCACTTTCATCATAACCTAAGTCTCAGTCACCCCATATATCAACCAAAAACATGATCATAAATATATAAATAGAAAACATGTCACTACTGGAAAGATGATCTTTCCCAACACTTCTAAACCAATGGTTTGTAAAAACCGTTGGTATAGCTACCATTTCCCAACGGTTCACCAAAACCGTTGGGAAAGCCATAGATTTCCCCACCTTTCCCAACGGTTTGGCAAACCGTTGGGAAAGGGTCACTCTTTCCCAACGGTTTATGCTAAACCGTTGGGAAAGGGTGTGTTTTTTAGCCTCTTTCCCAACGGTTCACCAAAACCATTGGGAAAGAGTGACCTTTCCCAACGGTTCACCAAAACCGTTGGGAAAAAACACTCAAAAAACCAACCTTCGGCCTAATAAAACTCAACGCACCCCTAACTTATCCCAACGGTTTTGAAAACCATTGGGATAGGGCAATCCCAACGGTTTTCAAAACCGTTGGGATAGGTTCTTTAATTTTTTTCCAGATCTACTAACCGAGAACATTATATAAATCAAAATTTTAAATAATTATGATAATACATATATATATTTATGAAATTATGTTTACAAAAGTGATGTTAGCTTAGTGGTTAAGTCGTTCGATTATAAACGAGGGGTCCTGGGATCAAATCCCAGTGGATGTTTTATTTTTGGAATTTATATACCAACGGTTCCATTACCGTTGGTATAGATTTCATATTATCTATACCAACGGTTTCCAAAACCGTTGGTATAGACCTATCCCAACGGCTTACTTGGCTACAGTTCTCCAAACCATTGGTATAGGCTATACCAACGGTTTGGAGGCCTATACCAATGGTTCCAAACCGTTGGTAAAGGTTAGTTTTCCAGTAGTGTGTCCAACAATAACCCATTATAGATATACATCCATGTCACAACCTCCACTACATCTATCTGCCTCCACATTATCTCATCAAATGAAATCGACCACGTCATCTCATTAGTTGTAACAAAAATTAAAAATAAGCATAATAAACCATAATTATAGTAGAATAATTGATAAATATTTAATATACCATAGAAACTAAGAACTATCGAGACTACCTTTTAAAAAATGACATGTATCGGAATGGTCAACCTCCTACCTACTACTGGCATCTGCCACCTATAATCAAAACCATAACATTTTTCAAAAATAAATGCGAAAGAGAAAAGACACAGAATATATTCAAAATGTTGAACATATAATTTATTATTATTTTAATCAAATAGATGAAATTTTAAAATAAAACAAATAATATAAGTAAACACTTTGAAAAACACTTGAAACTAAAAAATATATAAGTAAATATTCCAATTTATTTTTAAAGCGATGTGCGGTGTGATTAAAATTTATTTAATAAAAAAACTAAATATTTTGAAATAAAATCATGTCCAATATTTCAAAAACAACTAATAAGTGTTTTTCCCATGATTTCATGTCAATATGAGGTTGTTTTCATTGGTTTTGACCATTCCACGCATGTTTTAATGTTATAAAACACTAAAAAAGTGTTTACATAACGGGAAAACCATCATTTAGAATAGCATGTCATCAGTTCCTACATTTCAAAATTAAATCTATATACATTTTCTCATAATTTCATAACAATATGACATTGTTTTCCTATTTTTGACCATTATATGCATGTTTTAGTGTTTTAAAACACTAAAAATGCATTTATAGCCATAATGGAAAAACTGTCACTCAGAATGACATACCGTCAGTTCATACATTTCAAAATTAAATATAAGGTGGTTTTCATATAATTTCAGGACAATATAATGCCGTTTTCCTGGTTTTGACCTATACACACACATTTTAGTGTTTAAAAACACTAAAAACATTTACAAGCATAATAGGAAAAATGTCATTCAGAATGGCGTTCAGTCAGTTCCTACATTTCTAAATTAAATTTATGGTGGTTTTACCATGATTTAACATCAATTTTAGGTTGTTTTCATTATTTTGACCATTCTACACACATTTTTGTGTTTTAAAACACTAAAAACGTGTTTACGGCCATAATAGAAAATTCTTCATTCCGATTGATGTTTTGTCAGTTCATAAATATTAAAATTAAATTTACAGCAATTTCCCCCTAATTTCATGACAATCCAATGCCATTTTCATGGTTTTGACCGTTACATGTATGTTTTAGTGTTTTAAAACACTAAAAATGCATTTGCGACCATAACAGGGAAACCATCATTCAGAATGATTTATTGTTAGTTCCTACATTTCACAATTAAATTTAAAGTGGTTGTCCCCTAAATTCAGGATAATCTAACATCGTTTGTCTAGATTTAACCATTCCACACACATTTTAGTGTTTTAAAACACTAAAAACAAATTTACATCCATAATGGGAAAATTGTCATTAGGAATGATGTATCGTCAGTTCCTACATTTCAAAATTAAATATACGGTCATTTTCCCCTAATTTTAGGGCAATCTGACATTATTTTCCTAGTTTTGACCCCCAAACACTTGTTTTTAAATGTTGTTGTACCTTTCATAAGTATTTACCTAGTAATTTTGATCACACCACATGTTGGATTGACATGTTGTCTATGTTTATAAATAAAAAACAACTTAGCATTGGTTTTACCTTTATTTCTAGACAATCTAATGTCGTTTACTTGGTTTTGACCATTTCACGCAAGTTTTAGTGTTTTAAAACACTAAAAATGTGTTTAGGACCATAATGGTCAAACCATCATTTATAATGACATTTCATTGGTTCCTACATTTCAAAATTAAATATAAAGTGGTTTTCCCTTAATTTCAAGACAATACGACATCATTTCTCTGGTTTTGACCATTTCGCACATGTTTTAGTGTTTTAAAACACTAAAGAACGCATTTATAGACATAACCAGAAAACTATCATTCGAAATGATGCTTTATGGGTTCATACATTTCAAAATTAAATGTATGGTTTTTGACCTCTAATTTGATGACAATCCTACATTGTTTGTCTACTTTTGACCGTTCCATACACATTTTAGTGTTTTAAAACACTAAAAATTATTTTACAGCCATAACAGGAAAACCGTCATTTGAAATGACGTGTCTTTAGTTCCTACATTTCACAATTAAATGTATGATCATTTACCCCTAATTTTAGGACAATAAGAAATCATTTTTCTAGTTTTGACCATTCCATGCACATTTTAGTGTTTTAAAACACTAAAAATGTTTTTACAGCCATAACGGAAAAACCGTTATTCAGAATGATGTTTTATCAATTAATAAATTTTAAAATTAAATGTATGGTAATGTTACCCTAATTTTAGGACAATACAACACCATTTTTATAGTTTTTACTATTCCATGCATGTTTTAGTGTTTTAAAACACTAAAAACATGTTTACAACCATAATGGGAAAACCGTCATTCGGAATGACATTTAGTTGGTTCATAGATTTCACAATTAAATGTAAAAAAAAATCCCTGAATTTCAGGACAATATGACATCATTTTTTCAGTTTTGACCATTCCACGTATGTGTTACTGTTTTAAAACACTAAAAATGTGTTTGTGGCCATAACGGGAAAAGCATCATTCATAATGACATGTCATTGGTTCCTAAATTTAAAAATTAGATTTACAGTCATTTTCCCATTATTTTAGAACAATATGACATAATTTTTCTAGTTTTGAACATTCCATGCATGTTTTAGTTTTTTAAAACACTAAAAATGCATTTACAGCCATAACAAGAAAACCGTTATTCGAAATGATGTTTCATCAGTTCCTAAATTTCAAAATTAAATGTACAGTCATTATCCTCTAATTTTAGGGTAATCCAATGTCTTTTTTCTATTTTTGACTATCTTATGCATGTTTTAGTGTTTTAAAACACTAAAACACATTTACAGCCATAACGGGCAAGTCATCATTCAGAATGATGTTTCATAGGTTCCTACATTTCACAATTAAATATACAGTCATTTTCCCATGATTTCAAGGAATTCCAATGCTTTTTTCCTAATTTTTACTCCTCGACACTTGTTTTTAAAGGATTTTGTACCATTCATAAGTTTTTACAGAGTCAAAGCCAAGAAAACATGCTTGTATTGTTTTCAAACTTATGGATAATGATATATAATTTATTTTTGATGTGTAGGAAATAGACACACATCAATCCATCATAATATGTGGTTGATATAACTCATAATGCTTGTTTTATATATAAAAATGTCATTTTAGTTTTTTTATAGATGTCGTATGTGTTCTTTGCAAAGTTCATGGGTGTGAAACGGAGTCAAGAACATCAAAATAAAAAAAAATTAGAAATAAAAAAATAAAACTGTATAAGTATATTACAAAATTTTCTCATGTATTTTAAATTAGTTATCTAGGAATATTAAATTAATTTTACCTTTATTTGAGTATCAAAGACCTTATTTTTTCAAGTTTTAGTAATATTCATCTGATCTTTATATATTTGAAAAATGCATTAAATAATTAATAATTTTTTTTGAGAAATGATATACATACCAGTAATGGTAACCCGCCAATATCCCCCAGATGGATGGGAGACCAACTGCTCCATCACCAAAGGTGAATCTGGTGGTGGGATAATAATGAAAACTGGGGAAATAGATGGCTCGCTAGCAGTCTTGGGTACAACATAATCACTAGGATCCATAGAATATGATGGTAGTGGTGGGTGTCCTCCGAGTTTTCGATCGGATAGTATCCTGAAATTTTTTTATTCTTAGCATTCCTTAATTTCAAATGGTTACGGTATATTAAATATATAAAAAATGAAAAACTAAAATATTTTTACAAAAAGAAAAAAGAAAAAATAGAATAATGTATATATGTATGGAACACTTATCAATAAAAAATTGTAATATAATTTCATTACCAATTTATACATTCAATCATCTTCATCTTTATTATCTTCATTGTTATCAACCTTCATTGTGACGAGTCCTTCATTTTCACCCTATCTTTCAAGTTTTTCTATTTTGATATTTTTAGGAAAAACTATTCAATATTTTGTGGTTGATGAGGTTTATTATCACAAAGTTCCAATTGATCTTCATCACCCATATCATACAATTATATCTACTTTAAGTGTACAAAAACACTCCAACCTTCATGTATTTCATCATCCACGTAATAAACCATCTTCACTTGTAAATAAAATATAAATGGATCATGCTCCACACACTCACCGGTATTCATCAAGCGATAGAAGTTGATAGAAGTAAAATGTAACGAATCTTTCATTACACCTATAATAATGTTGACCCACTTATATTTGAATAAGATAACTGAGGACTGGACATGATAGTTTAATTCATTTATATCAATCATATTCCCATAGTATCCCACCTATTCAAATGTAAATACACCATTATTTTGAGTTTTCAAGTCTTCTTCATAATAAATTGTACAAAACCTGAAGCCATGAATATTGTAAGCATCAAATCTCTTAGCCTGCCTTAGAGGACCTTGAGCCAAAAACTTAAAATCATTCGATATTTCTAATTGATTGTTAATATTCATTATCTATATGAATAGATATAATCTGTTACTTTTAACATAGATAAAATAACTACACATCAATAATATGAATATGAGTATATACTTACATGATGGGTGAACCATTCAACAAGCTTCTTATTAACAGCTTTTGTTAATTCCATCTCATTTTGAGATCAACCCTTTAGTAGCCTCTTTGTTTGCAGTCACAATTATTCAATAAATGGATCTGTAATAACACTATTGAGTAAAACATATCTATGTGCTTGTAGCAACTTCAATTGAGTCAGTGTAAAATTTGAACCATTTCCAATTGGTCGTCCAATAGTTGGAAATACTGATGACTTATTTTCAAAACTTGAATTATTGGAGATATCATCAGCATGTCCATCATGATTGAATATAGTCTCAATCCCATCCAAATACCTAGAATAGAAGTTTAAAAACTCTTTAGCTATATAACCTTTAGAAAAGTACCCTTCTGGTTGATCTTTATTCCTCACATATGATTTCAAATGACCTAAGTACCTGATAAAAAATAAACATATTAAAAAAATATGCAATGATTTGATAAAATTGAATTCACCAATGAAAATAAAAAAATATCAATGTACCTCTCAATTGGATACATCCATCGATAGTGTATCGTTTCACCAAGTTTAGCTTCTCTAACCAAATTAACAGTCAAATGAATCATGACTGTGAATAATGAAGGTGGAAATAACATCTCCAAATGACATAGTTTCAAAAAAAATCTTGAAGTTTATCAAGCTCAGTTGGATTTAGATTTTTTCAAAAAATCTCTCTAAAAAAGGTACAAAATCAACTAGAACCACATTTACTTTTTCAAGAAAAGTATTATGAAAATCCAATAGCAACAACTAATCCATCAAAATATGTGAGTCATGACTTTTCAATCCATGTAAATTTTGATGTTTTAAGTCAACATACATTGATATATTGCTTGAATATCCATATGGAACTATTACATTCTTTAAAGTTCAAAGTAATACTTATTTCTCTTTATTTTTCATTGTAAAAATAGTCGAAAGAAAATTTCTATTCTCATTTCACCACAAACCAGGATTTTTATTCATTGACTCCAAATCCTTATGTACATTGAGGTGATCCTTCAATTTACCCTTCTCATTAAGAACTGTAAAAATTACATTGTCGTAGAATTTCTTCTCAATATGTATTATGTAAAGATTATGATGTATCAAATTAAACTCCCAATAAGGAAGTTTGAAAAATATAATCTTTTTATTCCATTATTGTGTTCCAGATTCTTCAGATATTGTGCCTTATACCCTTTCCCCCCTTCTTTAAATTGGTGACATTTTCTAAATTCTTCAGTGACATTCATTAATTTTCCCAAGATTTCTGAACCAAATAACACATTCAGTGAATTTATTATTTCAATATATCCATATAATCATGTCTTGTTAAACGTGAATTTATGATAAGCATCAAGAAATAAATAATGAAACATAAAGCACCATTTTCTTCTATGAAGTAATCATTGAGGTTCAAAATCCTAATTACAAACAGGATAAGCCAAACTAGTATGATTTTTCCAACCAGATAAATTTCTTAGTCCAGGAAAGTCACTAATTTTCCACATTAAAGTAAAATGTATTTTGAATAGTTGTATCGTTGAAGCGTCATATGTTTCCATGCCATCATCCCATAATTCTTGAAATTCTTTGATTATAGGTTGAAGGTATAAATCGATGTCATTTCTAGGCATTTTCATTTCCAGAATAATCATCGAAATAATGAATGAAGTCTTCTTAATCCATGGAGGTAGATTATACTGGATCAAAATGACTGGAAAAATTTTATAATTAGTACTTAAAGTACCAAAAGGGTTAAAACCATCAGAATCTAATCCCAAATGTACATTCCTAGGATCTGAAGAAAAATCTGGATATATAGAATCAAACATATTCTATTATGTTGAATCTTTTGGATGTATCATTAAGGTATCATTACTATCATGATAATGCCACATTATGTCGTCTATAGTCTTAGATGACATGAATAATCTTTTCAAGCATGGTTTTAGAGTAAAGTAATGCAATACCATTATAGGAGTTTTCTTCTTCTTCTTCTTCCTGGGGTTACATTGATTTATAATCTTAATTTTTTTCACTGACTTCCATATTCTTATATGAAATCTTGTGTATTATTATTTATCATACTTTTATCCCCAATAAAGAATGAAATCATTAGGGCATTCATGTATCTTTGTATAATCAAGTCCAAGCTTGTTGATGATTTTGTTTATCTCATAGAATGATATAGGAATCTTAGATTCACTAAATGCATCATGAAGAAACTATAAAATGATGGAAATTTCTTTGTCATTAATTCCAAAAATGCACTTTTTATGATACAAATTAAGTAGAAAAGACAACTTTGAATACTTGGCACACCCTTCATACAGTTCTTACTATCCATATTCAACTAATTCATAAAAAAAAAAAATTTATCACTAAAGTCATGAGAAATATTAACCTAATCCAGATCAACTTAAGGTTTTGTTGATTTATTTAAATATTGGTCATTGTATTCTATAAAACAAAATTCATCATTTAACAAATTTCGAACTAAATTCTCCTCTTCTAGGTCACTTTATATTTTTTTGGCAGTATTGTCATTATTTTGACTTTCCATAACACTTTATTCACCATGAGAAATCCAACATACATATCAAGTAGAAACTATTTCAATATCAAATGTTCATATACTTCGTTTATATTCAACCATCACTTGAATTTACAATGAAGACATGGACATTTTATTCTACAGTCCACTGATCAGTTTTCAATTTCATAATCTAAAAATTATTTCAAACCCTTGGCATATCAAAGTGTGTTTCGAGGTAAATTAATATTAATTTTATCCATAGGTATTGGATTTTATTCTACCTCTACATTAAGATATAAAGATATAAATTTTTAATCAAACAATTAAAATTAAAATTAAATATCATCCAACTTATCCATTGACTCTTTCATAAAAACTATAAAGGAAAATGGGTTGAATCAAATAATGATCTTTTTCTTACTAAACTTATAATATAAAAACATGAATAAAATAAATTATTATTTCTCATAAATGTAGATGAATGTGATAAGTAAAATAAAAGATAATGGTGTATTCTACCCCAGTGTTGTAACTAAGTAGGGTTTATTCCATTGAAAATTTAGCTACATTGATCAATGTCTGAACCATTTCCCATGATATAACTAAGACCAAGAGCACCCCTTAAAAAATATGAATGCAAAGTATACTTTATTTGGATATCATGATATGTCATGCATACCAAAAATATTCAACTCTATATGTTTATATTATATTGAACAGGTTTAGTGTGACTTCATGTTATTCCATGAATCATATAAATCAAATCTATTCACATAACATCAAATTGGATGTTCCTT
Organism: Viscum album; assembly: GCA_963277665.1. Classification (NCBI taxonomy): domain Eukaryota; kingdom Viridiplantae; phylum Streptophyta; class Magnoliopsida; order Santalales; family Viscaceae; genus Viscum; species Viscum album. The sequence continues at coordinate 1,092,732,329 of OY728137.1, read as the reverse complement.
CAATTTAAAATAAACATAAAAAACATGATGTTAACATAAATTTGAATAATTTCTATTGTAATTTTCAAATCAAATGATAAAAAATTAGTCATTTGACTCAACAATAAACAAACTACACACTATAATTAGTTTTATTAAAAATCAAGTTAGTTAAAATAAAATAAATGAAACTATGTTGGTTTTTCTAGTTACCATAATCAATAATTGATTATCATGCATATAAAACTTAACCCTAACTACTCAATCATTATTTGATATATTTTATTAAACTAAATGATTCCTCACATATGGATAAAATGTAAAGCATTCTGATTAATTTAAAAAGGGTCTAATATCTCATTTTCAAGGCCTTTATCCTTAGATACCTTTATAGGGTTGGGGGTGAAACCATGTGTGACCCCAAACCCTACCACCAATTGGACATGAGATGGAAAATAGCATCAATTATGTATCTATCAAAAATTAGAGGCATTAATATATATATAACAAAGTGGAATTCATTAATATAAAATACACACCATGAAATTGTGAATGATCTAGATTCCCTAATTGAAATATATCATAAATGAATTTACTTTTAAAATTTAATACAACATAACCAAAATTAATGATTGTTATAACTTCTAACAACTAACTGAAAAATCCAAATAACACATTATAAATCAAAATTACATATATATTTACTATCTAATGAATAAAAAACAAATTATATAATATTTTTATCACCCATGATTTTCCATCTAATGCTACTCAATAATAAAATTAGGGTGAGGATGATGCAACCATTAGGGGGGTATACATTTCCACCAAGGAGGGGATCTGATCCAGGAAGAGGGAGCTCATAGGGGGGGTATGTGTCGATGTCAAAGAGGGGAACCGAGCTAGGGTGAGGGAGGTTTGAAGGGGAATTCGCATCATCAAAGAGCCATCCAAAGAGGAGTTTATAGGGAATAGGTTCATGGGGGGATCAGAGGGGGTTCGTGGGGGTTGGGGTGTGGGATCAGGATTGTGGGCTTGGGGCCGCAGGCTTAGGGTCACCTCCAGGGAGAGGAGAGTAGGAGGCGTGGGGGAAAGGGGTCATGGGATCGGGGTCACTGTTAGGGAGAGGATATGACGAGGTTGAGGGAGGTTGGGGGAAGGGTTTGGGGTAGCACAGAGGGAGTAGGGAAGGGGTGACTATGGTTTTTTTAAAACATCTAGTAGCGAGCTAAATGAAACCACCGCTAATTGAAAACATAAAAAAAAAATGCACGAAAATTTTATGAAACTACAACTATATTATATATATATATATAACTAGATTTATTTTTTGGTGGTTACTAGAACCACCATCAATAAACTACCACTAACCATCACTTTTTTGTAGTGGGATATGAGGCTTTTTTTAGCCCTATTTTTGACATCGGTCATCACCGGATCAAGGTGTAGTGGGTTTCAGGCATCGTTTTGGACCCGAATATTTGGTATTTTTTCTTGAGGTAGGTGTATTTTTTAGATTTTTTCACTGATCCCAATTTATGCATTGTTTTATGGTTTGATAGCCCTGTTAAAAATACCAGTGATCTCCTGGGAGTAGATCTCTAGGTTTTGTTGGAAACCAAGGAGTTTTGGGTCGCTCATCGAGAATTCCCATTCAGAATTCCCGATCGCATGGTGTGTAGTGCAGGAGCACATGTCATGTGTTCTTACCATTCAAGGAAGATGAACTTGGAAGAATTTTCACCCTTTACTTGGGGTATATTCCATGTAGTGAGCCCAGGTCATGTGGTTGGGGGATATTTTCAGGGTAGCTATGTCAAGGTACATGGTCATGTGGAACTTCATGACCAAGTACACAAATACAGGGTTCCATACGTGGGCATGGGCTGAGGAAATGGCCAAGTGGCTGGATGGACAAGACACATTGTGTACTGAGGGAACATGTTATGTAGTGTGACATGGATAGCTAACAGTGTATGGGTGGGGACATACCCAGGAGACTAGGTGAGGTCACACGTCATGTGACATGGGGTACATGCCATGTATATAAACAAATAAACACCAAGTACTATGAGGGGACATGATGAGGGCCAATTTCTAGTGACATGCCATGTACTTTGGGTACACACCATGTACTCCACTTTTACATTTCTCCCTCATGCATATCCATCTTTAGGACTTGGATAGAGTCCTGTGAGTATCCTATCCTAAGCGTTTTTTCATGTTTGGTGTGATGGTGGCCATGGTTTTGGTGTTAGAGATGCAACACAAGGTGATGGTTGTGGGTCTCTTTTGTTAGCGATGTATATGGTAGTATGAATTGAGTGGGTTCCATCGGTCTATACCTATGAGGGTATAATGTTTCATTATTTACTCAACATAGGATTATGATCAATTCGATAGGATGTGCTCAGATAGAGTTGGTTTATCCCTCTGGGAGGCTAGGGTGAGATCCTCTATCATATCATCTTCCCTAGGTAGGGTTCGTGGTATCATTGTGACCTTTTTACACAAGGTTGTGATACCCTATATAGAAGTATAGTCTAGTAGGGTTTGAGGCATTATCAGATATATGATCCCCTATTTAGCAGGTGGTTTCAGTAGGTTTTGTGGCATCATTGAACGAATGATTCCCTAATTAGTGGGTGGTTTGGATAGTTTTTTTGGTATTATCATGAGTACAATCCCCTACTAGGTGGTTGGTTCCAGCGGGGTTCATGGTATCATCATGAGTATGATACCCTACTTGAAGTTTGGATCTATATTTGGGTTTTTGGTATCTCCCGGTGGTCCTAGCAATGATCCTCTATCCATGTATTGTGTCTTTGAGACTCAGTAGGGTTTTTGGTGTCCCCCAGTAGTCCTGGGTGTGATCCCCTGTCTGAGAGATATTATTTTAGAGTTATAAAAATTGGTCTTCAGTGTCCCTTAGTGGTTTTGGGTGTGATAAATTATCTGTTATTTGAGATCTAATGAGTTACCAGATTGGGTTCAAGGTTCCCCTCGACAGTTCTTGGCGCAATCCATTTTCTATGATGAGATCTTTAGTATTTGCAGTAGCATTAATGGAGTCCCCCATTTGAGATGGGTGTGAGACCTTATCTTATTATTGAGATACAATGGGTTCTAGGGTAACCTTATTCATTGTCAGACCTGAAAATCATGTTCTCTTGGATGTATACCACTTGGGATGGAGGGGATGTGCCATCAGCTTAGTGATACCCAATGGACTGATACCTCTCGGATGAGTGCCATCAAGGATGGAATATCTATTCTTGATAGAGTTATACCTCTCATATGAGTTCCATATAGGATGAAAGATCAATTCTAAATGTCTGATATCTCTTAGATGAGTACCATTTGGGATGCTAGGGATCATGGAGTGAGTTCTCCTAGATGATCATTACATTTTCTACCTCGAGTAGAATCATATGGTTGGCAGTGAGGTCGTATATCATAAGACTTAGAGTCTAATATGAGTATATCTAGGTTAATTTGGGATTAATTATAGTGATTTCACATATCTTTATTGAAACACCATGTGGAGATGAGGTGACTAGTCATGTATAGTCAAGGAGTGGTTGAGATGGAATTTATTGGTCCTCTTGCTTTGGTTCCCTCTGTCTTGGGTCGAGCGAACTATTTCATTTCAGTTTCTACCTTTTATTTTGGGTTTTTAAGAACTTAATGGTTTTTTTTATACTCACCCATGCATGGTATTTTCCCACACATGTCATGTATTTTGCAGATGATAGGACTTTCGATGTAAACCTAGGAGGACCCAGATCAGATGAAGCTTAGAAATATCAATAGACCAAGGTGTGTACCAGTGGTTTCATTTGATAGTATTCCCAGCCATATAAGAATGTTAGACTCTTTTAATATTTTTCAAAGGCTTTTAATTTCCCCTTTTTATGATTTCAATAATTTTTCATACTCTGATTGTGGGATAGATGTATGCATTCATTTTTTTGTTTCAGTTGATATTATATTTGCACTATTTCATGGAGATTAATGTGTGTATATGCATACAGGTACCATAGTGTAAGGACTCCCATGTGTGTAATATTCCTACTCAGCATTTTTCATCATCCCTTGGCCTATTGGAGGTGGGATTGGGGTAGTCACAGATCGTGCCCTGATGGGTCAGAACATGACATCTGGGTCAACTATCAGGTTATTAGAGTCATAGAGAAAGGATATGTCGATCTTCATACCTACACTGGTCACCTTATTATGATAATAAAACTCAAGGATCCCTTAACATCACAGCCCTAAATTTAAAAACCATTCCTTATATGGATACTAACTCCAAACACATTCTCTGGGAAAAAACCACTCTAATACCTCTCGGATAAGACCCAACCCACCAATTCCCTACTCATCTAGAAAGAAGCCAAGTGTGCCACCTCAATCCCACCTCCAATAGTCCATGGGCTGATGAATAGAACCAAGTAAGAATAATATACAATATGGGAGTCCTTAGCCTATATCAACCTACAAAGGATACATATCTCTAATGTTTAAAAATAACTAGTAGTATAAATGTGAACACTGAACTATATACAACAAATGAACGAGATAACCACCAAGATCCACATAGATAACTAGTACATAATACATAATTTAAAAGGGAAAATATACATACCCAATATCCAAAAAGGAAAACTGATATAAAAAAGTAGGGATGAGGAGGTCCCCATAGCAAGTTATCACCCAACACGAACAATGCATACTACCGTCACCTCCTAGTGCCATTAAACTCTACCAACACCATTCCCACCAAGGTCTCTAATAGGTGTCAGCTCTGAACAAGCCATTCCAACTACACATCTACCAAGAACATCTTTAACTTGTGTGTCATCTATACAGACAAAAAATGTGTGAGTCCAAGCCTTCTATAAGGGTGAGTATAAACACACTCAGTAGGGTGCCCCAAAACTACATAGGATAAACCAAAGTAAACCATCATCTCAAGAACCCCTTGAATAAGAGAGTATCTAGGAGGGAGACAAGAAAGAGTCGATATATTCTCATCCACTAGAATTATTAGGGGTATAGAGAAGTCCCAACATCTCAGCGCCAACCCATCAAGGTTTTTACCTCATGAGAAACAAAGGATACTCAAAGAATCAAAAATCCCACAAGGTCTAAAGTCAATATCCAGTCATACATCAAAACTCAAAGGCAACACAAGGGTGTATAAGGAATTAAAAGTATTATAGTATCTAAAATTCTGATATTTTATTTCACACTACCTATAACACCCCCAATATTTTATGGTATACTTCTTTTAAAATTTAATATCTTTGATATTTTATGCTTCATGAAGCACCATGTTTAAAACCGTAATATACTAATAAATAAGATTGTTGGAATAGTAATATGACCATTAGGAATAGTATATGACCAATAGAATAGTAAATTCACTTGTGAAAGTATAAATAAAATTTGGGTATCTTATAAATGAATATATGGTATATTTATATCATGGAATAAGTAAATAAATGTTTTAAAAATAATAAATTAAGTGTTGGTATTTTTGTGCAACATAAATATTCATTTACAATTTTATAAATAATATAATGATTTAAAAGAAAACTTATTTTCATAAATTAGATTCATAAATTAATATTTTTTTTTCTTATAATTATAGGATAATTTTATGAGACCTTAATTACTTTCTGAAAGTATCATAAAATTAGTTATAATATTAAAATAGGTTTTTTTTAGTAAATGATGAATTTATTTAAAAATTAAATTTCTCATATTTAGAAAATTATTTTGATAAAATGGAGTTAATTTTTTAATTATAAATATTTATAAATGGTTAGGGTGAATTTTTTGGGTTTTTTTCTAAAACAGTGGAATTTTTGGTAAATAGTAAAATACGGTAATTTACAGTATTTAACAAACACTTGAATTATTGAGTCATAGATGATGTATGACTGATATAATACCATAATATAGATCTATCATTAATTATTTTAATATATTTAGAGATAATTTTCAAACTATTTATAGTCTTGAGCCAATATAATAAACTAATGAATAAAATAATAAAAAAACCCTCTCCTCCACTATAAATACCACCCATCACCACCCCTTCTCCTCACACATCCAAAGACTTGAATCATGTCCAATTTCTACCCAATACCTCTCCAAAACCTCTACCCCATGTTCGGTTCTTGTTGTTCTCACAAAAAAGACCATTTCAACGTTCCTTGAGGAGGTTCTCAATGAGAGGAATTCAATAGGTAAAATCCCCTTTCATTATTTTAATTTTCTTTCTTTTTCTTTTCTTTTCTTATCCTTTACTTACCTACTTTACCCAAACATGAATGATAAAAACAATATATTATATACACTAAAATTATATTATGATGATGGTATATCCACCATCAATTCTTTTCTCTTCCATTTTTTTCTAAAAATGAAAACATCATTTGTGAGGTGTTGATTTACCACCGTCATGGACAACGAGTTTTAATTTTTTAATTTCACCTACAATACTGATCATAAAACAATTTTTATTGTTAAAAAAGAATTTATTATATGTAATAAAAGTTATTTAATGTTCTGTAACTAGAATATATACATAATATTAATATATAATACAAAACTAGTTCGTGATGATCGAAAAAATGCCAAAATAATCTAAATTATTATCATTAATGCTTTATCTAATGAATCATCATCATATTTTAACTAATGATATATAAGACCATTAAATATCCTATAATTTCATTAATAACATGTAATTTCAATTCTGGATAACTATTCTCATTTCACATGATCTTTCGTACATATATACAAGTGAACCAATCATGAAAATCAAGGAAATGAACACTCTCGAACAATGAAATTGAATCTCATAATTCAAAAAAAATACCATAAATGAAATTAATAAAATTATAATAAATAAAATACATATTTAATATTTTATTAATTAAATTATTAATGAATCTAATTTTATTATCCATGACATTAATTGCAAGTGCAGAACACTTTTGGACATAAGGTAAGGGATTCTACCCGAACCTCCATTTTTTATTTGGGTTATGATTTCTCTCGCTTTACCCCAATGTAATTATTATTTATTTATATATAATTCATATAAATTATGTTTATATGTTCTAAACTCATCATTTCATATTTCATTGATGGGGAAATACATGTTTTATAAGGTTCCTTTTTCAATTCATCTCGATAAGCAATCCCGATTAAAGGGCACTTCCCAGTTTCTTACCCATTTTCAAGTACACTCCATAATCTATTATAAGGCACAAATATTTTTATAAAATTACTCTTTTTATCATGATAAACTATTTTATTTCTTTTTTGGTTTTATGAAAAAAAATAATCCTTGTCCGCTTTAAAGACTCTTATATCTTAAACTGCATTAAAGTGGCTCATTTCTAAAGACTCTTTTTACATATTTTCACATCAATTGGACATCATTTATGACTTAAATATAATTTATTTTTCATTACATTTTATTTTATAGGATAAAAATTACTAGAATATGACTTTATATAAATGATTTTTTAAAATAAATCTTCTTTACAAAATAAAAAAGGGTATTCCTCTCAAGAATTTTTTAATGGTTTTATTAGAGTATTTCAACACTCTCTGTTGAATATTATGCTTAATTAGGATTGATATTATATGATATCATCTAGAATATTTTATTAAATGGTTTATGATTAGTTTTACTATAGATTTTATATCTTTATACGATTCATCATATTACTCAGAATGGTTAGTGATCATTTTTACTGATTGGGGAAATTTGTTTACATTTCATATGTATATGTTGTTTATGTTTCACCTCATTCATATGAAGAATTAATTGGAATTAGTGAGTGATGGTAAGGTCCTTCTATAGTCCCTCGATGCATTAGTAGGTCTCATGAGACAAAATAGATATGGATTTGGATGAGGTCATGCCCATTTATTTTTAGATATGGATTTAACTGAGGCCGTAACCATTTATTTTTAGATGACTTGGTTGAGGCCTCGATGGTATGTTTCATATGTCCAGAAATGTTTCATTTAATCATTATGATATTATTAATTGATAATCCATGTGATTATTCAACTAGTATAATATTCATGGTTAAGTTTCATTCTCATGTGATTATTTATAAGTCATTATTTATTCAACTATTATTCATTCCATAATATGCTCAATATTATGTTTTTCATGGAATCTGTTTGTTGTTATTTACCTTGACTTTTTTTGTATATTTATATTATATTTCGCTATATTTTTTACCCTTACTGAGCATCTGAGCTCACCGTTTTCTTATTTTTTTATTTTTCTCCAGGATGTGAAGATGTATATTATGAATGACTTACATGGATAATCTAAGAGTTTATGGGTGTTTCCAAAGTATTTTCCATATTTTTTTTCCTTTTAAAGTTGTAATGTAACAATTATTATTGTATCTGGTTTTCCAAAGCTGCTAAACTATTCAGTCCTTTGGGATGTGAATTATTGTTCTTAGTACCATTTCAATTAAGTAAGGCTCTTTCTCTGAGCTATTAGGGTCGGTGTCTTTACAGTTGTATCAGAGAAAATTTTGTAGAAATTGTGTAAACTAGATTAGAGAATATAACCCTAAGATATAATTTAAGGATAATCATAGAAGAACATCCTATGATTTTGGTAAGGTATATATTATGTGGGTTTTCCTAGAAATACATCTATGTCTGTATAATACAAGTGGATTCGGTTCTATAAAAGATGTACCTAAGGGTAAAAACTCTAACAAGGTGCATTAGACATAACTCAATGTAACCTGGTACATGACAACGGACCTTACTATGTGCCTGGTTTGACACTCCCATGGGATATTCTTAAAATAATTCTCTTTTTCTTTACAAACTTTTATGAAGGATTTAATAGTAAATATGTCCCCAAAGAAATCATGTTTATGATTATGAGATTATCTATGCATAAATATCTAATTTATGTTAAGTATTTTTCTAGTTCAAAAATTATATATAACCTAATTTAGTGTATTCTATTGTTTATAAATGGAACCTATTGGAAGGAATAGAAACCATATCAATGCATGTATTCTATTTAGGAATTTCTCTCCTATGCAAGATAATGATGTTGGAGCGAGAGCTGAAAATGGATTTGAGTAACTAATAACTATACTGGGACAACTGAATCAGGTTATGAGAAATAACCTTACTCACATGGAGAATCCTAATCCAAAACATGGTGTAACAATGTTATACCACTTTATGCGACAACAACCTTCATCGTTCAATGGGACTACAAATCCATTTGTAGTTTTTCAATGGATAAGTTCCTTAGAGAAGATATTTCTCACTTTGGGAAGTAATGAAAGGGAGAAGGTTGTGATGGAATTTTATCATCTCTTAGGAGATGCAGATCAATGGTGGTCATTGATTCAAAACATAAAGAAGAAGGAAGAAATTAAGAATATTGAATAGAAGGATTTTAAGGAAACTTTCTTGGAAAAATATTTCCCTCAGGAATAGCTAGCGGATATGCAGAGACAATTCTTGAGTATGAGACAAAAATAGGATAAAAATGTTTCCAAGTATGAATCCAACTTTATAAGGATATCAAGGCATGCTATGGATTATATATGTAATACAAAGAGAAATATTGATCGATTATTTAATGGATTAAAACCATTCCTTCTAAGGGAAATGGTCTCCCAAAATTTTTCATCATATGAAGATATAGTCTCATGTGTTATCAATATAGATAAATAATTCTATAAGTCTTATGAATTTAAGGTAAAACAGGAGAATAATAGGGTGGCGGAGCAAATAATGGATAGAGGGAAGAATAAAAAAAGGAATTTTCCAACATGTGATACTTGTGGACAGAAACTCCTTGGTGTCTACTTAAAAGGAAAAGGATTTTGCTTCATGTATGGGGAGAAAGGCCATCATTATCATGATTACAAGGGAAAGAAATAAGCTACCAATGTTCAATGCTACAATTATAGGGAGATGGAACACTATGCAAATTATTGTCTTAAGTGTCAAGTAAACTTTCCTCATAAAAGGCCATGAGATCAAGAACAAGCTTATGTGATCACAACAACTGAGGTTGAATTCCTTAATGATATGGTGGTAGGTAATTTAATCATCTCCTAAAATTTAGGTAAATATTTATTTTATTTTTGATCATCATATTCCTTTATATCTTCCCAGTTTTCTTTAAAAAATAGATATTTCTAATTCACCTTAACAAAGAAGTTTTCAGTAAATACTTCTAGTGTAAACCTTATTGAAACAAAGATGTGTTGAGAAGTTCATATTATGACACATAAAAATGCTATAATTGCTGATTTTATCATCATGTCTATGGTTTATTTTGATATAATCCTTAGTATGGATTACATTTTGAAATATAATGCAAAAATTTATTACAAAGAGAAGGAAATTGTGATTTGTGATGAAATTATGGAATTTCTCATCTTTAGAGGGTATAAATTATCATTTAAGTCATGTATGGATCCACCTCTAGTGGATCTTCTAAATGAAATTCTTAGGAAATAAGAGAAAATATCATCTATGGATGAGGAAATAAATATTCAAATTTGGGGCGTACCTATTACATAGGAATACTTTGGTTTATTTCGAGAAGATTTACCTAGACATCCTCCAGAGTAGGAAGTTGAGTTTTCTATTGATTTAATCCCTGATGCAAGAACAATATAAAATACTCCTTATAAAATGTCCAATGTGTAATTAGTGGAGATGAAGAAACAACTATAGGAGTTGAGTGATAAGAGATTTATTCTCCCTAGTGTTTATCCATGGGAAGACCCTACTATGTTTGTTAAGAAGAAATATGGATCCATGATTCTATGCATAAAATATAGATAAATCAATGTTATTAAAATAAATAAAAAGTATCATTTTCCTTGCATTAAAGATTTATTTTATCAACTTTACAGAGCTCAATATTTTTTAAAGATCTACCTTCAATATGGATATCATCAATTACATGTGAGGAGGGAAGATATTCCAAATATAGAATTCTGAATTGGGTATGAACATTACAAGTTTAAATTAATGGAGTTTGTATTTACTAATATACCCTCTATTTTTATGGATCTAACGAACATAGTGTTCAAGGAATATCATGGTGATTTTTTTGGGTATCTATTAATGATATCTTAATATACTCCAAAAGATATGAGGACCATGAGAACCACTTTTAGATTGTTCTAGAGACTAATCTAGTTATAGGGGAAGTTTATAAAGTGTGAATTATAGCTTCAAACTGTTTCTTTTCTTGTCTATATTGTCTCTAAGGATGGAATATCAGTTGATCCTACAAAGACAATGGAAGTTCAAGAATGGTCTACACCAACAAACATAACCAAGGTAACTATTTTCATTGGTTTAGTAGGTTACTATCAATGTTTAATTCATAATTTATCCTAATTAGATAACACATTAACTAAACTTACTCATAAAGGGGTTATATTTATTTGGATAAAGGAATGTGAAGAATTCTTTGAATAATTGAAGAGTATATTAGTGAATACTTCAATCTTGAATATGCCATTGGGAAATGGTGGATTTGTGATTTATAGTGATACATCAAAGAAAATACATGGTTGTATCCTTATACATAATGAGATAATTATTGTTTATGCATCAAGGTAGTAAAAAACTCATGAATAGAATTATCCAACTCATGATCTTGAGTTAGAAGCTGCAATCTTTGCTCTGAAGATATGGATACATTGTCTCTAGTGAAATATGTGAGATATATACAAATCAAAATATCTATAAATATATCTTCTCATGGAGAGAACTAAACATAAGGAAAAGGTGATAGACCAAGATACTCAGGTATTATGATTTTTCAATACACTGCCATCAAGGGAAAGAAAATAAGGTAGTAGATGCATTGATCAGGAAGGATCATCGAGTTCTAAACAAAATAATGATTGAAAGGGATAATGTGTTCATGAATCTAGTAAATATGGATATTGGAATTATTAATAATGGTAAAACATCACTACTTTTTCAATTGGTTTCATAACCATATTTATTAGAAAGGATTAAAAGTTATTATTCTGAATATGAGAATTTTCAAAGTAAAATTAAAGCTTTGAATGATGGGAAGTTGGAAAACTTCATGTATTTGGATGAAATTCTGAAATTTGGGAAGATGGTTTGTGTTTCCACTATACCCGAGCTAAAAATATAATTATTGGATAATTCATGTAGCTTGAATTTCTCTATACACCCTAGTAGCACTAATATGTATAGATATTTGAAGGAATATTTCTAGGGGATAATGTGGATGAGGAAATTGCTGATTATGTATCAAGATGTTTAGTCTTTTAATGGGTGAAGGCTGAAAGACAACATCATAGAGGAGTCATGAAACCTCTACCTATTCCTACATGAAAATGGGATGGTATTACTATGTATTTTGTCACTAGATTACCAAAAACTCCAAGAAATAATGATTCAATATGGGTAATGGTTGATCAACTTACCAAATATGCACATTTCCTCTATAAGGGAGGATTTTACACTGGATATCCTTGCATGAATCTATATTAATGAAGTTTTAATAATTCATGGATCACCTATTTCAATTTTTTATCATGATCCACAATTTACATAAAAATTATGGAAAATTATTCAAAAAGATTTACATACTGATCTTTATTTGAGTACTGCTTATCACCCTCAAACTGATGGACAGTCAGAAAGGATGATCCAAAATTTATAATACAAGTTGAGATCATGCTCACTTGACTTTCAAGAAACATGGGATTAGTATTTATCTTTGGTAGAGTTTTCATACAGTAATAGTTTCCATTCAAGTATTCAAATGAAACTATATGAAGTAATGTATGGAAGGAGATGTTGTACACCAACATGTTGGTATAAAGTTTGTGAAAGGAATCTTGTAGGCCCATAGCTTGTGGAGGAAACAACAGCAAAGGTAGACTCTTAAAACACATATCAAAGTAGAAAAAAGTAGTAAAAAGAGCTATGCCAATAACCAGAGGAAATATTTGGAGTTTCAAGTGGGAGATCATGTCTTCTTGAAGGCATCTTCATGGAAGGGTGTTATAAGATTTGGAAAGAAAGGGAAATTGATCCCCAGGTACATTAGACCTTTTGAAATCCAAGAGATAATTGGAGTTGTGGATTATTGTTTGGCGATGCCACGTAGACTTTCTAAAGTACACAATGTGTTCTATATCTCTTTGTTAAGTATGTACATACCAGACCCAATGCATGTCCTCAGTTTTTAAGGAATAGAATTAGAACCTGATTTATCTTACTGTGAAGAGCCCATCCATATTCTGGAAACTAGAGAATGGGTGTTGAGGAATTAGATGACTCATATGGTAATGGTACTTTTGAAAAATCATAAAATTAAAGAGGTGATGTGGGAACCAAAGGAATTTATAATGAATAACTACACAAATCATTTCATGAGGTGACATTCTGGAAATTTTGAGGCTGAAATTTTTTGAAGGAGGGAATAATGTAACAACCCAATATTTTATGGTATACCTCTTTTAAAATTTAATATCTTTAATAGTTTATGCTTCATGAAAAAACAATTTTAAAACTTTAATATACTTTTAAATATGACCATTGGAATAGTAATATGACCATTAGGAATAGTATATAACCAATAGAATAGTAACTTCACCTGTGAAATTATAAATAAAATTTGGGTATCTTATAAATGAAAATATGGTATATTTACATCATAGAATAAGTAAATAAATGTTTTAAAAATAATAAATTAATTATTGGTATTTTTGTGAAACATAAATGTTTATTTACAATTTTATAAATAGTATAATGATTTAAAAGAAAATTTATATTCATAAATTATATTCTTAAATTAATATTTTGTTGCCTTATAATTATAGGATAATTTTATGAGGCGTTAATTAATTTTTGAAAGTATCATTAAATTGGTTATAATGTTAAAATTATTATTTGTTGAGTAAATGATGAATTCTTTTAAAAAAATAAATTTATCATATTTAGAAAATTATTTTCATAAAATGGAGTTAATTTTTAAATTCTAAACATTTATTTCCCTTTGAATGTGTTTCCAAGTTAGGAAACATTATTGCAAAACAGTTTCCAATGGGTTTGTTTGTGGAACCAGAAACACCCAACGGTTCTATATCCATGGGGACTTGCTTTCCAAAGGTAGGTGTGTGCTAAGAGGTTTGGCCAAAAATGCTTAAGGACTCACATTGGTTTAGAGTATAGGAGGTTAGGCTCATCACACCCTTTTTGGGGTAATTATTTCCTACTCAAGGAATCTCTTATATATTTAAGACATATTCATGAATTCTTTATTTAATCCCAAGTATGATGTAGATTAAACAAAAATTAACAAACAATTATTATTATGTATGGAATATAGAATCATATGTATGTATTTGAGGTTCTTCATCAATGGAGACATTTTTATGTATCTGAGGTTCTCCGTCAATGGTGTCCTCTTATATACATATTAGTGATTCTTTGGTTGTTATTATGATGATTTTGGTTTTTTATCCACACGATGGGGCACTCTGAAGTTTATCATTGTCTAGGGAGACAGAGGTTACTCTGGAGTTTACTATCATTCAGGGAGATGAAATTTGTTTTGATGTTGGGATTGAACCCATAGATGGGCTTCCTATGTATACTTGTGAAGGGAATTAAAACCCACGTAGTTTGGTGCCACTTAATAGGGAACATCATACCTTTTAAGTTCATGTGATAAGAACCCAATCATTCAGTTTAACATTGTGTGGTGAGGATGTCTAGGTAGAAAGTGCCTAGTCAAGTTTTAGTGTAGAACCTATGCTGAAGCTTCCCAAGGAACCTGTAAGGGATATGAATTTCCAAGTTGAATTATACCCTTCTAGTAATGTGGTGTGGAGAGAAAATGGTTGATTATATTGTTTATTTTGAACCTCAGGTAGGGTTCCTACGTATCCCATTTGGATAGTAATCAAATCCCACATAGTTTTATTGAGGACCTATGCCTATGGAGGCCCTCAAAGGTACATATCGTAGGGGATTATGTCCCTTTTAGTGAAATAAGATGGGTCCTATTTCTGAATAGGATTACCTTGTAAAAGGGACCAGGAGTAATATCTTAACGCATGGTGGTTTTGGGGCATAACTTGGGGCTTACTACTGAGAATGATACCCGTATTAAGGGAATATAATTGGGGATTACTCCTAAGGATGATGCATATTGAGCTCATACCTTAGGTGGGCTTCCTACATATCCTAGTTAACATGAATCAAAGTTCTTGTTGTTAAATATGTCACATGAATCATGTGGATTTAAGGGTAAACATTAACCTCTAAGCCCACATGAGTCATGCTCTGTGTTAGAAATAAGAGTAAGTGAAAGATCTGAAAATCTACACACTTTTCCTTATCCGCTGGTAGAAAAGGAGGAGGATGACAGTGGAAGAGGCCAAGGTTATGGAACTTTCCTCTCTTCAATTCACCCTAGAAAGGAATTATGGTGAAGGACATGGTGGTAGAGAGGATTAATACTGCAACCTCCTACATGAAATTCTAGGGGCTTACTCTAGGAGGGATGCCCTAAAATTGGTCACGTAGCGAGGGAGGAGAGTGACATTCCATATCCTCCCTACTAGGAACCAAAGGCTTTGGGTCTTAGATATTAGAAGGTAAGTACATGGTCCAAACCCTAATCCTCTAGACCCAGAATTCCCCAAAATTTAAACTGGGGTAAGGGTCCTTATGACCATAGATATACAAATCCATCGACGTCCTGAGGATCCTGACCATCTAGTAAAACAAGTGGGGGAAACCTCTGACCATTGAAATACAAATCCAAATGAGAGACATGTTTATGTGACTTTTCCTAAGGTGTTATAGATCAAGAGGTCTTGTTAAAGGCTTCAACTTGGTCCCTTTAACACAAGGGATCCAAGGAATAAGGGGCCCTTCCATGGGTGGCTCGAAAAAGGGCATGATGGGTGACTCACATAGGTTTTGGGCATAGGTGTACCATGTAGATATATTGCGTAGGTGTGCTATATAGGGCCTAGGAGGAAATAAAAATGGTCTGTGCATGGGGTATAGGCCTGTGCAAGATAATTATACCTCAAGAAATGGGCTATCGGGGAAACAACACTAGGGTTAGGCTTTGGCCTAGGCACCCTAGGTCTCCTCCACTATCCTAGAAAGGGTCTCACGCAGGTCCCTAATGAGGGAGAGGGACCTCACGTAGGTGGATTTTCCTTAGGGTAGAATGGTACACACACATGTGTCTTATGTTTTTAGACCTTAGAGGGACTTTGATCTTACTTATCCCCTTTAATTCTCTCTTCTATAATGTTTTAGAGAGCTACCTGATAAATTTTGGGGGACCTGGGAAAAGGTTCTATGCAATGAGAGCTCTAAGGGTTCTTCAAATTTTTTAGTTGTCCAAATAAGGATCCCAAAGGTACTATTTATAGGTAAAGAGGGGACCCTAGTTGAAGGAGGTTTTCCATGAAACTCCTGATTGATGATTTTGTTATCATTTTCAACTTCTGATCAAATTTGCTGCTTTGAAACAATTTATCGATGGCTAAACTAACAACGGTCATCGTACGATTGAATTTTTGATTTCCCATTCTTCGTGTTCTTCATCCTCCAACTTTTAGATCCATCAAATCTTCAACGAAACGTGGAGAGGGGCATATGTATGTAAATATATCAACCTTTGGAGTCATTATCTATGCTCAGATTTGAGTTTCAGTCACCAGAGGATGCGCAATGGTGAATGGAAGATCCGCCAACTTTTTGTCACGTCGAAATGTCGACGATTCTTTAAGCGGAGACCACCGTAGTGTATATTGGGATCTGAGGATCCCAGATCTGGTCTCAGATAATTTTTTTGATCACCAGAGTGACCGTTGTGGACTACGTAAAGTTCTCCGGCGTGGGGCAGTGGATCGAAGGTGGTTCGGTGTGGCTGGGCGGCAAGGCTCGACGGAAGGCGACGGTCGGGATGAGCAGACTGGTGGAGGTTGGGGTCTACACGGCGGGCCGTGCGATTCAGCACGATAGCACGGAGCCAGGACAAAGGCGATGATAGGCAGTCGACCACGAACTCCCCCCTCCCCCCACCACGCATTTTTTCAAAAACCTAAATAAAATAAATAAATAAAAAATAAAAATAAAATATTATTATTATTAATGTGTTTAACCCCCATAACTCACACTTGGGGGGTCTGATTGATGCACCATCAGCTGTGGCATGTCTCTGTTTCCAATATGCTCTTTTTAAGACAGTTTTGGATGTTTTTCTATGACTCGTGACCTGGGGCCAAAAATCGCTCATGTTCCAATAGATTTAATGAAATTATTAAATCTTGGCCCTGCAATTAATCCTAAATAGGGCGTCCGTTTTTTGTGTTGTTTGCGGGCACATGTTCCTCTTATCGAGACAGGTCTTTTAGGACAATTTGGGAATTTTTTGTTTTGGTTTCTTAACTCGATTCCATGAAACACCTGAGTTTAATAATAATAATATAATTATTATTATTCAGAAATCTTGTATCGTACCTAACTTGCAAATTGGACTGATTTGTGTGTTGTCTGCAGAAACGCGGCCCTTTCTTTGAGGCGGACCTTTTGAGTCTATTTTGAGATTTTAATAATTCATTCTCAAGGATTAGTGACATGAAAATTCTGATTATAATAATAATAATATAATTATTATTATTTAGGAAACTTATATTGGATCGTACGTCTGCATATGACATCTGATTGATGCATCGTCAGAGGCATTACAACCCTAGAGTTGAGGCAGACTTTTCAAGACCAATTTGGGGTGCTTAAATTGAAAACATGGTTCGGGCACCACGAGTCCTGTTTTGGGTTTTTTTGGTGAAATTCATCTTTTTCACCAGGTGTCTGTTTGGGAGGAATGACTAGCCAAACCCATGTGATTTTTCGAGAGGATCACAATGGAATAATCTCTTTGATGTGTTTCAGGGTCATGATGTGGATCCCACAAAGAACTGTTCATGTGAAATGCTATGAAAGGTAGTTTATTCACCGGGAGTCTGATTTAGAAGAATGAATAGTCAATCTTGTGAGTTTTTCTGCAAGGATCATGACGGTGTAATCTGTTTGATTATCTGATGCCATTTGAATAGGCTTTTAGGTAAAATTACATTTTCACCCTTAAAATCAAACAACGAGCATCGTGCTCTCATCATCCTTTTGGGCCAGAGGTTCCATGTACTCTGGGAGTATGCTAGCAGGCCTAAGGGATACTTGTTCATAGATTAGTACCTGAGTATGGTTGGGTACACATTTAGGCAATGAGGTGGGTCCACATGTCGTGTGGCCCCCACACACTTCATGTACCATACTAAAAATATTCTACCTCTCGTATCTCCTTCTTTTGGACTCAGATTTTGACATGCGAGTATCCTATCCTGGGTGTTTTTCATGTAGAACATGATGGTTCCCTCCATAGTGGCTTTTGAGATATGATGTGAGATGTTCTAGATGTGATGCATGTTTAGGTGACGTCTGATGACGGTAATGATCAGGCGCTGACATATTAGTGCTTTCTAAGAGGTACCATCTAGTAGGTATGTCCATTGTAGTTCCTCGATACCTTCTAAGTGGAATCCACCTACCAGGTAGGGTGTGGGTCCTTGATGACCTAGAGTGGAATCCCCCATCGATATGGGTGTGGGTCCTCTATGACTACTATGAGAGTGGAATCCCCCTAATTCACTAGGGTGTGGGTCCTCTATGGTAATAAGAGTGGAATCCCCCATCAGCAGGGACGTGGGTCCTCTATCATCTACTTTCGAGTGGAATCCCCCTAACGCACTAGGGTGAGGGTCCTTGATGAACAAGAGTGGAATCCCCCTGACACATCAGGGTGTGGGTCCTCTTCTTTGGGTTTACTCTTTCAAATATACGGGATCAGTTACGAGACATGATTGACATACCTTTGGACTCACAAGTAATAGGGGTGATTTCCCCACCAAGACACGTCCTTGTGACGTGACCTAAAACCGTGCGGGTGAGACAAACTCACCCAAAGCAAATAGTATCAAGGTGTGGTGATTGAGTCCCTTTAACTTGGGTGTTCAGGGAAGACATGAGGGATTATGGGCATCATTAGTGGTTACTTATGGAACTGTTGGAAACTCTTTTCTTGGGATGAGTTATGAGATGAAGATCCCCTTACTCTCTTTAATTTTGGCTTCTTTGACTGAGCATATATATGTATCCTATTTCAGTACCCACTACTTGGGTTTTGGTTACTCTCCTTCCAAGAGAGGTGAAGACGTGTGGGTTATGTCACGTGCTTTCTGTGTCTAGCTTATCGTGGTTGGATAAGTCTACTCTCTCACTATATGTAGCGAAGACTCGATGAGAAGTTTATATTCTCATCATTTCTTACTCCTTGTGTTTTGGATGAGTTTAATTCACTCTCTTGTTGGGTTGAGCTATACTCTTTTACTGTACCTAGTTCTATCTACTACTCCCCTCTTCAGTACATCATTTTCTTCTCCCATGATCTTTTGAGGCATCCTACTGAGTATTTTTATACTCACCCCTACTTGGGCTTTGTCGGCACTTAGTGTGCCCTTGCAAGTGACAGACAGTTTGATCATGAATTCAGAGGAGATTAGGGATACGGGGTGCTTGGAATACGTGTGGTGGTCATAGATTAGGATCCAGGAGTAGGGATCTCTCAGTTTTTTACTTTTCCACTTATTTCTAGGTTGTGGCACTTTTCTAGTTGGGCATGTATTTTTTTCCTTTTCCCTTTCAGTTTAATTTTATGTACTTGTACTGTTTAGAGGTCAATGTATATTTGTGGTTTATTTATAGTAGTGTTGTATCTTTTTCTTTTCCTCTGTACTTTTTCATTGAGTTGGTTATGTGTGTATGTACAGGTACTTAATAAAAGGCCTCCTTGAGTTTTTTATGCCTTCAGCACTTGTCGCCAGCCCCTAGCCTATGGAGGCGGGCTTGGGGTAGTTGCGGCTCGAGCCCCAACATGGGTCGGGTTGTGACACTGTAACCCGATAACAACACTAGGTGAAGGAGCTGATGCAGACTTATAGAGGAGTTAAGGAGGGGTTGTTAAATTGTTGTCTGGGTTCAATATATTGTAAAGAACTTGTACCCCTAGGCCTCTAGGCTATGTAGTTTAGGCTTTGTGCCTCTAGACCTTTGATTTATTTAAGGGTTGCCTCTCATACCAGTTAAAAAGGGGGTTATCTAGAAATAAAAATAAAAACTAAGTCTTTCAGGTCATTCCATCATAGTATGTGTAACGTCCTGACCCATCTCACCTCTAAGATGGTGTCTGGACCGGTGTGTCACATGACCTAAAGTGCATCTCCTCAAACGCCAGAGGCTGCTGACTAGCAGGGAGGGCCTTTTTCATGTATGTGGGGGAGACTATGCCCTCATAGGTAATAGGTATTATCACAGCGGAAGTAAACAACAAATAAATAATAAATAGCATAATCATATGAATGAATAAACTGTAGCATAAGCAATATAAATAATCCCAACTGAATACATAATAAATGCGAAAGTTGATAAATGAAACTAGGTACAAAAATGATGTCATGCCATTATGTCTTTCTAAACTAAAAACATGGAAAACAGAAACCCAAGCATTCTATCAACTAAACAGAAAAGACACAAAGCAACAATTGCATCATGAGCAAGTCTCGGTCCTCTACCCCAGTCTCCATCCTAAGCAGCAAGAAACAATCAAGCATCGAGAGCAGCACACTTCCCTTTGTCAATACCTGCAAACATATAATCTACTCAGGTGTCAACAACACCCGATCAGGGTGTGAGATAAAATCCCAGTAGGCCGGCACCCACGGTGTCTAAACTTTTCCATTTCATGCAATAATAAAATGCAGTGTTCCATTATATAATAATTTCAGATAATTTATTAAGTGCAATGAAATAAATAACTCAGCCTGGGTTCTAAGCGGCACTCATGCCTAATCACCTGCTTCGGCCTAAGCCAGAAGTCTGAAAGGAGTACCTATAAGTAGAATACATATATGCATATATATGAAGCCTGGAAGAGTAAGGTAAAATAAGAAAGAGGCATACCCCCAAGCTTGTGCTTTAACTTGGGGTCTAAGTCATGTGCCAACCAAGTGTGCTTCAACATACCAGAAAATATCTCAAATCTCAAGAGACTAACAGCGACATTAATATAAACCTCCAGTGCATCATTATTAAGGTTCAAGTTGAGAGTTGGAGTTCAAGCTCATCCCGAAGGTATCTCTACAGAATATCCTTCAATTATCCAATACCAACAAGCCTGTCCAAGGAAATCTTTCTAAATACTAGGTATCGCTCGAGGCATGGCTTTACCCTGAGTCCATCCCGATCTCGTAAAAAGGGGTCGAGTATCATCTGAGGCTGGCTTAGCCACATTTCCATTGGATCCGTCTCGATGGGCCCTTTTGGGATCGGTGTCACTCATAAGTATTAAAAATCCTGAGGAAGTATCAGTCCGACAAATCCAAGAACACCGCCCCCCGGCACATAGAGGTAATCGTCAGGAACGAAGGGTTTAAGTGTGGCCTTTAATATGGGATCCACCTCCTTTCCCCACCCTAAATTTAATTAATGTTTTTACAACAGCAGATATGATATCAACATATGTAATTGCATCTTGAAACCAAACAGGTACACCCGTGCATCACACAATGCAAATTAAAATTTTAGGATAGGAATCTTAATAAGGCAAAGTACCGCATCAACATAAGCAGATAAATGCACTTTTAAATAAGTAAATAAATTAGACCAACCAACTACCAAGATCCAACAATTCCAAAGTTCATAATTAATCTAAATTAATTATTTAAATTAAACACAACAAAATAGGTTGTGCAAAACATGCAGATAAAGTCACTTTTTAATAATAAATAAACCAGCACAACCAACTACCAAAGATTCAACAATTCAAGATTCATAATTAAACTAAATTAATTATTTAAATTGAACACAACAAAAAATAGGTTGCGCAACACATGAAATTAAATAAATTAAAAGTTTGGGCTAACGGAAATTATATTGACCACATCAGCAAACCCCAAGGGGTGTCCGACCTTGTTGCAACAAATTAAACAAATTAATTCATGATCAATACGGCTGAAACAACTAGGTGAAACAAATTAATTGATGAATTTGGATGAATTTGCACAAAGCCGGTAGACACCGACTAATGGCACAACGGTGCGTTTTTATAAATCACAACAAAATGGAGGGAAAGAGAGTATACGCACTACCTTATGGTCGTAGATAATCCTATGATCCGTAGTAGACTTTGATTTGACTTAAAACGGAATAAAACAGATGATTTTAGAAAACCCCCAAAATAGAGTAAAATCTTTCTACGGCGAACTGCACAAAGGATTTGGAATGAGATCGCACGATTCTTGGTATGTGGGATAAGCCTTACCAAGAGGTTCACAGCTCACCTAATGATGAAGAAAATAGATGACAAACGGAGGTGCGACAATCTTCCAAAGGGATGAGAAGGTGGTGCGCACCACCTATGGAGGAGAGGTGCGCCATGCACAGGAGATGAGGGGGAGAGGAGGAGAGGAAAAAGAAATAAAAAAGAAAGGAAAGAAAAGAAAAAATAAAAAATAAAAAGGAGATAAATAAATAAAATAATAAAAATAAAATGTTGAAAGAAATTAAATAAATAATTAAAATAAGTTTACCTCATTTTAATTATTTTTAATTTCTATCCAACCGTATCTATTTTATTATTTATTTTTATCCCTCTTTAAGTTCTATTAATTTCCTTTAAACCTTTTTAATTATTTTTAACCTGAATTTTGCGCTATGGCACGATGTAATATTTTACATAAAGCCTGAATAATCATTTAATAAATTTTAATAGTTGTCCGGGACCTGCGGTGAGGTGCGCTGACGCGCGCCCTGGGTCGCTTTAAAGAATTAGGACAACATAAACTTAAATGGCCCGCACCTTGATTTAAGTCGATACGTTAAAATAATTAAAATTATTATTATTTAATATAACTCATAAATGGAACCATTAATATTTTAAAACAATAACCATTAAAAAATATAACAGTTATAAAATAAATATTGATTACGCATTTTTTTTAATTGGAACAATTAATAATATCATATTTATTACATTGTGCAGTCATTATTTACACCGCAACACGATTTATTAATTATGGATGTGAATTTTCATTTATTGTTTTCAAAATAAATAATAATATAAATAATAAAATTATTAATATATCTAATTGCCAACAAAATATTTAAAACATAAATAAACTATCTTCGGATGCGATATGACAAAACGTCCAATGCTCGCAAAGGTTATTCCCTGCCTAGGGTAAACCCCATGCCCCGGAACTATTGGTGGTGTCGAATTTCTCATTCGACGCACCATTTGAGAGAAAATAATTATTTATTATTTAAAAATCATAATAATTAATTAATTAAAAATAAAGACGGTATTATCAAGTGCGAGGGTTCCAAACACCTAATGCGAATCAAGGTTATACCCTACTTAGGATAAACCCCGGCGTTCCGGATCTAACGTAGTCTCAGATTTCTCATACGACACACCGTTTGAGAGAAAATAATTATTTATTATTTAAAAATCGGAATAATTAATTAATTAAAAATAAAGATGGAATTATCATGTGCGATGGTGCCAAACACCAAATGTGAATCAAGGTTATACCCTTCCTAGGGTAAACTCGGCGTTCTGGACCTAACGATGGTCTCATATTTCTCGTACGATGCACCATTTGATAGTTATTTTATTTTTAAAAAAAAAACAAACATGTGTATCAATAAAATAAACTTAATATTTTTATTCTATCAACGCCGCAGTGTCGAATATCGGAAGCAAAAAGTTTTGACGCTCAGTTTTAAAACCGACCTGTCTAGTTAACTGAAAAATTTTATTTCCTGCGTTTTTTCATCCGGTTCAAAACACAGAACATTGCAGTATGCATGTGATACATATTTACCAATATCATAGGTAACAATATAGGGATATCTTATAAGATGATATCCTTTATTTCATGGATATTTAAAATTCCATGTAAGGGCCTATCATTTAGTACAATATAATGATATTGTATGCAAAGGGTGTGAGAGGAATCATATTATACCATCCACACTAACACCTTATGATATTCATGGAATCCAAATGATAAAATTTAATATATAGTAATCCTCCACATATGAATATCATTAATAAATGTTTCATAAGATGAAACACTAGGGAGGTTGAATGATGCATTATTTCAATTAATCTATGAACATGTGAAACTTTACTCATACATTTTTTAATGCATGAGTAAATGTTATAGTGGCTCAAAAATGTATCGATGTCTATATAAGGAATATTATACCATGGGTATTTTTTATCAATAAATTTATAATCTTTTAGACATATTCTACCTACAGAGCTCTCTTATCCATCTATCTTAGCCTTCGAGAGGCGCTAGAATACCATGGGAGATAAAAGGGTCTTTCCCATGTAATGTGTGATTTAGTTTCAACCCTTGTATAAACTATAGATAAGTGAATATGATAGAATATTTTTAGTGATCTTTATCAAGAATTTGATTAAAGATTGTAGTTGTGGACATCTATAGTGAAAGGTACACAATTTCTTTATTCTTTATTTATACATGGTTTTAGTTTAATTCACGGTGGATCTTGAATTTGGGTTTCTTGTTATTTCCAATGTATTTATTAATTGTTAATATATCCTTATAAACCTAAAAAAAATCACATTTTATTTTGACATACAAAATGCTCAAAATGACTAAAAATGGATTCTTTAATTTAAAAGTGATATTTTAGTTCAAAACATGTGGTACATGTTCAAAATCGAGAAACATTATGTATTTTCATGAAACTCTAGAAAAATGATCGCTAATTTATTTTTAGCATGTAGGAAGGAATCAAACATCATTATGATATGAAATGTGCTCGAAATGACTAAAAGTATGTGTTTTAAATTTAAAAATGATATTTTAGTTCAAAATGTGCATCGCATGCTCAAAATTGAGCAGCCAAGATCTCATTACCATAAAACTATTAGAAATTTACTTAAGAGTAAATTTTCACCTATATGAATAAATATCAAATCATCCTGACACATGATATGACTAGTATTCATAGAATTTTATTTTTCCATTTTAAGAATTTAAAAAGTAAAAAACACATGTTAGATACTCAAAACCAAGAAAATGTGGTCCAATTATCTATAAACTCTAGAAAAATTATCATTTATTATTTTTTGATATTTAGGAATAAACTACATATCACTTTGATATGTGGTACGCTCAAAATGGTGTAAATTGTATGTTTTCAATTTAAAAGTGGGATTTTAATTAAAAATGTGCATTGCATATTTAAAACCAATGAAACATGATCTTATTTTCATGAAAATATAGTAAAATGATCTTTGATTTATTTATAACTTATATTATTGAACCAAATTTCATTCTAATTCGTGTTGTGATCAAAATGACTAAAAGTGTGTGTTTTCAAATTAAGATATTTTTACTTCAAAACATGTGTCACATGCTCAAAACTAAGTAAAAAATATTTTATTATTGAGAAACTATTTTTTATAAATAATGTTGATTCATTTATCACCTATAGTAATGAACTTCATGTCATTCTGACATGCGGTGTGGCTGGTAAAATTGAAAGTGTATTTTTTCATTTTAAGTGTTCATACAAAATTTATTTCACATGATCAAAAATTGAGAAAACATTCTTGGATTTTTGTGAAAATCTATAAAAATTACATTTGATTCATTTGAGACATATAGAGATGATCCCCGCGTCATTCCAACGTGTAGTGTGCTCAGAATGATTGAAAGTGTGTATTTTTAAATTTGAAAGTAATATTTTAGTTCAAAATGTGTGTCACATGCTCAAAAAAGAGCAACTAAGATCATTCATGAAACTATTGAAAAAATATCATTGATTCATTTTTCACCTATAGGAATTAACCACGCATCTTTCTGATATGCAGTGTATCTGATATGTTTGAAAGTGTATTTTTTCATTTTAATCCTTTAAGAAATACAAAACATGTGTCACATACCCAAAATCAAAAAAAAACATTCTCACATTGTCATGAAACTCTAGTAAAATGACCGTTGATTCATTTATTACTTATAGGAAAAAACTACATTTCATTTCAACTTGTGATGTGGATGGAATGATGGAATGTGTGTGTTTTCAATTTAAAAGTGATATTTTAGTTCAAAACATTCATTACATTCTAAAAACTAGGAAATCATGCTTGGATTATTGTAAAACCCTATGAAAATTATATTTGATTTATTTTTCACATATTGTAATAAACTGCACATAATTCCAGTATGTGATATGCACTGAATGATTGGAAGTGTGTGTTTTCAATTTAGAAGTGTCATTTTAGTTCAAAACATGCATCACATTCCCAAAGTTGAGAAAATGCCTCAATTTTTCTTAAAAATCAAGGAAAATTATTATTGATTTATTTTTCCCATGTAAGAATGAACTGTATTTTATTCTAACATGCCATGTTCTTAGAATGGATAAAAGTGTGTGTTTTCAATTTAAAATCTACATTTTAGTTCAAAACAAGCATCGCATGCTCAAAACCAAGCAACTGAGATCTCATTATCATGAAAATATTGAGCAATAACCATTAATTCAATTTTCACCTATAGGATTGAACCACACATAATTCTAACACATTGTGTGACTTGTATACTTAAAAGTGTATTTTTTCAAAAAGAATGTTACTCAAAATTGAGAAGATATACTCATATTGTCTTGAAACTCTAGGAAAATGACTGATGAATTATTTTTGACCTATAGGGATGAACCACACATTATTCCAACACATATTCCAGCTGATGTGGAATGTTTACTAAAAGTTATCATGTATAGTATAGCATTACAATTATAATTTGATTTCATTTCTTTATGTATTACTATTACTAAATTAAGCATTGTTTTTATTATAGTCTTACACTTCTTTGTCACAAGATTGAGTTGATCCTTGTATAAGGACTCTTACAAGTTATATTCTTTTTGAATTGGTTGTAATTATTTTTTTTGTAAGTGTTTTGTATCTATATAATTGTTATAGTAGCTATATTGTAATGTTTCAAGGTAAATATATTTGTATTAGAATACTAAAATTTAATATTATTGTACCAAAAACCCTAAATTTCATAACTCCCTTCCAGAGCCTCACTTGTGAAACAAGATCTGGTTGTTTTGAAATTGGAAGCACTCAGTGTCAATGTCTAGATGAGGGAACTATGCTCCAATGTTTTTTTCTGAATTGCCTTGATCTCCCATGGATCTTTTGAAACATACACAAAGGCATAAAAAAACTCATGCACACATGGAACAATAAAGGGATTTACATGGTTTAAAACTTAATCCTATTATATGGAAGGACAATTATTCTTTTATTAATAATAGAATAAGAGATTAAGAATAAAATTTACATAGAATAAGTGCCCCCATCTGTCTATTTATAGATGAGTCTAGCTGGTTGAACAAGTTTCACCACCATATTATCTTCATTGATTACCCTCCACTTAATCAAAACCAATGACACAATCACCACCTTAAGTTTTGATCCCTAATGAATAGCGAAAACTATCTAGTTTACTCCTACGAATCCCCCTGATGAATATTATGTATCCCTTTTTGAAAATTACAAGTTATTCATATATATCCAATAGAGTTACTCTTATGTGAGTATAAGGTTTGTTTCACAGTTATATCGTCTATATCTAGTTTTCCCACTACTTCCAACTACCTATGTTCTAAACTTTACTGGTTCCAATGAACATGCCTTTATCTAGTTCTGGTATGGAACTTTTGGAAACATCCATTCTGGAAGATTTTTTACTTTATCTATGAAACATTTTTCATAGTAACTTAACAATCTCCCACATTAGAATTATTTTCTTAGCTTCACTCAACTCCTTTGGTCACTTAGGAAATTTATACCTTCCTTCCATAAAAACATTTAGTGAGCCTTTATTCCTTTTTTTCCGATCACCCAATTCCCACTGAAGCACATATCTACATCGTACTTTCTTGGAGTATTACCTTTGTTAGTATGTCATCTAGATTATGACTTCTATCTATCCTCTATAGACCCAACACTCCATCTTCCACAAGATTCTGGATGAAGTGATACTTCAGATAAATGTGTTTTATTCTTAAGTGAAACAATGGATTATTCATAAGATGGGTCACACTCTAACTATAATAAAATATCATTTTGTTCCCCTGCTTCCTTTTGAGTTCCTCCAACAATCTATTCAACCATATCAACTTCTTCCCTGCTTTCTTTGGTGTACTTTACTCTGCTTCTATGGTAGATAGTACAACTACCAATTGTATTCTTGACATAAATATTACAAAATTTCTTTCATAGGTAAACACAAATCATGTAATACTTATGTTAGTGTTCTCAGGTACTCCAAAGTCATCATCAACATACCCTTGAAACAGATTATCTATTCTGAAGCGTAAGGCCAGTGATTCCAAACCTTTGAGATACCAGAGTGTCCACTTTACCACTTCTCAATTATTTTCCATGTGCTTATCCTTATCTTTCATTCATGGTTTCTTCTATTTGTTTAATTTAAAATGTATAGTTAATGGGGTATAGATAGGTTTTGATTCATATATTTTGAATCTTTTCACAGTCTTTCATATGTAATCTGAATGATACAACATCAATGTTCTATGATTCCATTACCACTATATCTTCATCCCAAAATTCCATTTGGATTTCCCAAGATCCTTTATCTTGAACCTTATGGATAATTTAACCTCCATCTCTTCAATCTGTTTCTTTTACATACTAACCAAGATCATATCATATACATACAAGAGAAGTATGATGAAACTCTTATCATTAAAAACCTTTTTTGAGTATAAATAATCTGTATAACATCGGATAAACTTTTTTTCTACCATGAAAGCATTGAATATCCAATTTCTTTGCTTGGGTGATTAATTCAACCCATAAAAACTTTGTTTGAGCTTACATACCAGGTTTCTTCTAGATTCATTGAATCCTTTTTATTGATCCATGTAAATTTCCTCCACTAAATCTTCATTAAGGAAAGTCTTCTTCACATCAAATTTATCAAGATTTAGACAATTTTTTGCAACCATTCCAAGCACCATATGAATTATTATGTGGTTAACAACTGGATAGAATGTTTTTGAGAAATATTCACTTTCCTTTTATTAAAATCCTTTCAAAATTAATTGTTCCTTCTACCACATCCCACCATCCACTACTTCCTTAAACCATTAGACCCATCTGTTCTACAATTCTTTCTTTCCTAGTGGAAGTTTTGACAGATCCCATGTTCCATATGCATGAAAGGAGTCTATTTCCTCCTCCATCTCAAACTCACACTTTTTTGAGTCACTAAGACTGGATTATTCTTCTGATATTTTAGGTTCTCCACCATCTATAATAAGTAGATAATTCAATCCAAATTTATAGGATTGAATTGGTATTTTGACTCTGGTAGATCTCCTCAACTCTTGAGGTTATGCTCCTTCTGAAGATGTATCTTCTAGAACTCTTACTTAAGCCTCCACAACCTCCGATATTTATGTTACTTCTGGAATTGGATGAACGTTTAGAATTAAATATCCATTCAAAACTCCACCTTCAAAATATCAGGTTCTTATGGAACTTAAATTCTTTTTAAACTAACCTTATTTTCCAAACTTCAGTTCAGATCAACATCGGAATGATCCACTGATTCTTTGTTCTCAATTTAATCTTTCACCATGTTTCGATCCTTCTATAGGATCCCTTCGTTTAAGTGAACATTTCATATTTTGATGACATTCCACATATCATTATCCCATATCCTAAATCCAAAGTCTTCATTTCCATAACCCATAAATAAAAATTCTTGGGACTTTGCTTATAATTTTTCCCTTTCCCTGGAATAAACATGGAAATAGGTAATGCATCCAAACACTTTTAGGTAGGACAAATCGACCTTTAAACCATTCCACAACTCTTCTAATTTTTTTTATTGAGTTGTGTGGAAGAAATTATATTCACGATATATGTCACACAATTAATAGCTTCATCCTAAAACTCATTGGGAAAACCATAATGAATTCCCATGATTTTGACTCTCTCGCTTAGTGTTTAGTTCATCTTCTCTACTACACCATTTTATTACAATGTTTTAAGAACCTTTTTCTCAAAAAGTATTCCTTTATTATATAAAAACACTAGAACACCTTGCTTCTATATTCCCCACTATTATCAGACCTCAAGCACTTAATCTTTAAACCAAACTCTAGTTCCATAATATCTCTCTATTGAATGAAGGTTCCAAAAACTTTAGAATCATGCTTGATAGATAAAACCCACACCTTCTGTGTCACATCATTGATAAAGGTAAGAAAATACAATGACCCTCTATGAGATTAAACTATAGTTGGATCCCATACATCTGTATGCACCGACTCTAACTTCTGTTTCTTTGATGTTTTACCTTCTGTATTGAAGGAAACCTTCATTATTCACATGTTTCGTAATCCACATTTTCAAGATTCAATAATACCTTTATAATCAGTAATTTCATCCCCTTCTCACCCATGTCACCTAATTGATCATACCGTAACTTTGCGAATCTAGAAGTTTTTTTTAGCAAGTGTTGCACCTTCTAAACTCTCAATAAGGTGCAATATTCAATCCTTTACATATTTAGACACCACCATGGAAATATGAGTTATCTTCAATGCTCCTTCCACAAAACTTATATATAAATCTATATCATCTAGCTTACCAATTGAAATAAAATTCTTCCTTAACCTCGGTATGTGTCTCACCCCTTGCAACTCCAGCATGTATCCACTCATTGTTCGAACTTTCACATCACCCTTTCCAATTATATCAAGGGTATCATCATCTATAAGATGTAACTTGTTGAATATTTTGGAGACATAATTCCCTATGCTCCCCTCTCAGATGTTGAGTGAAATGAATCCCCAGAATCAATGATCCATGATTCCAATGGACTGGTGACACTTAGCAATAACATGATCTCATATCTAGCTACGATATTTCCAGAAGAACTTCTAAAAATGAACCCTCAGGAATTTACCTTTTGATCTCTTCAATATTTCTTCAAGTGACCTTTTTTCCACAATGCTAGTAAATGGGTCTGAGCCTAGTAGATTTCCCATAGATATTCTCCCTCTACCCATTTCACTTCTTTAGACTTTGGTTTCCCTTTTAGTAGAGAATCCCTTACCTTTCACACTGAATGATGTTTTGGTAGTGCCATGGACTTCCTTATTCTTGTTCATAACTTGATCTCAGGTTTCATTGAACACCAAGTCACTTTTTCCACTAGAATTACTTACAGTAGTAACCATCGCATCCCAAGATTTAGGAAGTGATGAAAGAAGTATCAATGCCCACACCACATTGTTGAACTTCACCTCCACTGATTTGAACTGAATATAAATCATTTTGAAGTCATTGACATCATCTTTCACTAACTTAACTTATAGCATCTTCAGGTCAAGTAATCGCCACATCATAAACACTTTGTTCATCATGGTAGGATTTTTATAAATGTTGGATAGTGTGGTCATTTAGCCTATAGTTTTCTTCACCTACCATATGTTGAAGGCCGCGTTATAGGCCAATTTCATCTAAACTACCCTGAGATATTTCAGGTTGAGTGTTTATCATTCTACTTTTTCCATTGCTTCTGGTTTGATCCTCATCAATGGAATATCAAACTCCTTTTGATAGAGATAATCTTCAATCTATATTTTCCAAAATCTGAAGTTTGACTCATCAAATATTTCAATTTGGACTTTACCTTCTTCTTACACCATTCCTTCTCATACAATAAACTTACACTAAAACAAAATGCACTAAGGACAAGAAACCTAACCAAAATTCTACTGGATAACTTTGATACCACTTATCGTGCTAGAAACAATAATTTTCAAAACTTCATTCCAAAACCTCACTTGTGGAACATGGTTCGGATGTTCCGAAACTAGAAGCACTTGATGTCAACATTCAAGCGAGGGAAATGCACTCTAATGTCTCACACTGAATCGCCTTGATCTTCTAAAGACCTTCCAGAACAAACACACAAGCAGAAAAACAAAAACTCTTACATACACAGAACAATAAGGGGATTTACATGGTTCAGATTTTAATCCTATTACATGAGAAAAACAATAATGCTTTTATTAATAAGAGAAGAAGAGCATAAGATTACTAGTTACATTAAACATGTAACGTCGACCCGTTTATTTATAGATGAGTCTAACTGGTTGAACAGGTACCACCACCTTCCGGTCTTCATGAAAAAAAACTCTTCTCTTAGTCAAAGCCATCGACACAGGAATTACCTCAACTTTTGATCCCCAATGAATAGTGCAAGCCATCCGGTTTACTCTTACGTAGCCCCTGATGAATCTTGCACATCCCTTTGCAAAAGCAATGAGTTATTCTAACATATCCAATAGAGTTACTCCTATATGAGCCCAAACCTTCTTCTGTACTTCAATCACCCAGATCTGGTAGTCTTACTGTTATCGCCAACCTCCATTCAAAAATTCCCTGGTTCCATTGAACAAGCCTTCATCTGGTTCTAATATGGAACTTCTAGAAACATCCATTTCATAAGATTCTACACTTTAGCTGGAAAAAAATTCACAACAATCTAACAAATATATTATCTATTATATTAAAATATTGGATTCTTGTCATCTAAATTGTGTTTTTTGTTTAGTATTGGTTGTTGTAATTTGTTATTTATACTGTAGAAAACTTCAACAGTGGGCATTTATCAGTGCTAGAATTTAATGCTGATAAAAGTCATCGACCTTTATTAGTGTTGACATTATTAATGCTTAAAAAGCACTGATAAAAGCTTTTTTACAGGCTGATAAAGGCTCTATCTGTAGTAGTGAGAGATCATGAGGAGAAATTGATTTGTTAAAAGTGATGGAGAGAGAGACCAAAAGCTTCACATGCATAAATAGTTGAATCACAAAACCTCCATTCTTACATATAAGGAGTCTAGTGGAATAACATTTAGGTTCTAACCTTTCTGGGCTTAGTTTAGTTTTCATTTTTGTTTGTCTATAATTTTTGTGTGGCGTCCCCCAATTCTTCTAAAATCTCAATAAAGAACTAATCGCACTAGTGGTTTATCCGGATGGGGGAGAATCACATCATTTTTCGAGTCTCTGTGCTTAATACTACTTTTTCTATTTTTTCTTTTATTATGGAATTGCAATGGTCAGAATGAGTTAAAGTGGGTGATTGTTTATTTTTTATTCTATTCTTCATCCATTCTTCTTCTTGTATTGTTTTCGTTTTTATTAGCTCGACCCAATTAATCGATATATGATGGAATGAAATAAGTTAGGTAGTGAAGTGTCATGCGATTGTGGGCATGTGAATGAAAAATAATGTCTTTGGTTACCATTGTTTGGAGTTCACTTCTCTTGATTGAGGCATTGTTAAACTACTTCGCTATTGCTAAGAAGTTCACCAACTTTACATGGGAAATGAGGCCAATATGTAGTGATCGGTGTATTAGAACTCAATTTTCAACTTTTCTTTAAAAAGGAAATCCCAATGTGTGGCCTTTTCGAACCATCCAGACAAGGGAACCCCCCTCCCCACGAAAATGTCACTCCAGAGGGTGACATACAGATCGACGATGGTTCGACACAACAATCCTTCAGCACAGGTGAGTTGTGTCTCATTTTGACCACTCAGTCAGAGACTGAGTGACCCGACAAGATGAGCAGATTCGGGGGAAGGAGAAATTCGCCCAAGAGCGAGCTCCCAGGAATCAAACCATGCACCTCCCAAAGAACATAATGTTTTGTACTATCCTTGATTAGCCACTAAATGAGGCTAATATTCATTGTTAATATACATAATTTTCATGTTCTTTGTTATTCATAAACACCATTTTAGTGCATTTTACACTTTGAACACCATTTCACATTATGATTGTAATACCTTCTTAAAATGCACTATTATGTGGTACATTTTTGAACATCATTTAAAGTACCCAATGATTCATCTGATTTTCAGGAATTTAATTTTACATATTTTAATTTGATATTTTTGGAAATTGATCTACACTTAAATATGAACATGTTTGATTCAGGGATCAATGGAGAATTCATGGAGGATGATGGAGATATTTGGCAATGAAAGGAAGCAATTCTGGAGAAGGCGGATTGGACACCAGACCACTGATGAGACTGTGGGGCCCAACATACAGGCCCAATTAATCCCAAATTTCGTGGGATGATAGAAGACATGTACATGAACAAATCACTCTTCAGGAGTTAATGCTAATTCTGCCTCCATGTTGGTCATTTAGGCGGCCCAAGTTAGAGATAAAATTCTGGGCCAGATTCTGCGGCCCAGAAAAACAGCCCACCATTTTGATCATATCTCGGAATACACAACTCCAAATGGGCCCAAATTTTACAGGAGGTTAGAATAAATATGGAGCTCCATTTTATTCTTCTATGGCCCACCCTGATTCGGCCATCTAGAAGGTCATCCAAACGCGTCTGTTCGGTGGATGAAATCTGGCTGCCACCTCGGGTCAAATGTGGAAAATTCCAAATTCCACAAACTTTCCACCACCCTAGGCCTACCATACTCAAGTGGGATGACTTGTACTGTTGAAGGCTCGACCCAAGGCTCCCAAAATGCCTATTTAAGGCAGTGGTGGTGAAGGAGTTGAAGATCTTGGATGCTTTGTTTAGTTGTAATGTTATGCTGCATTTTTGTTGCCTCAATTTTGTCTTTCACATGTAAGTTGTTCAATTCACTTAGTTTCTTAATAAAAGTTCTTCTTCTACTCTTATTCTGTTGTTCTTAATATCACTTTGATACCGTTGGATCAAGGTGTGAATTTATTCATACCAACCCTTGTGAAATTATTCACACAACGGTGGAGTGATCATTTTATTTTTGTTGTTTTCTTTACTTCTCCATTTCCTCCCTTATGAGTCTACTTTCCGCTTCCATTGAAACCATGGGATCAATGGAGGGCTAACCCACTTATGGGTTGATCCAAGGGAGTAGCAAGGGGATTTATTGGATGTTATTTATCACCTAATTAATGTATAATCACTTCTTTAATTGGGATTTTTATTTGATGATTTTTAAACTCCATCGTCCTTGTTGAATTTAAGGCCACACACTTCAAGTACTAATACGATCCTTTACCTTGAAGTGCTCAAACTTTGATCCTTCAAGTGTATAGGTGATTAGTATTAGAGGGTGTAGGAATTAAACCAGTAAGTGATGATGTTGTTTTATCTCCTTAAATGAACCCATCTCAAATTTAAGAAATTGAAATCATTAAAAAGAAAATACGTCCAATCCACCCCGAGTGATAACCTAGGATCAACTCATTATTTTAATTTGAATTCACTTAAGTATATTAGAGTTCACTTAAAACCATCTAAAATCAACCCAAAGTTGGCCACTTCATAGCCAAAAATCCATCCCTTAGGTTGTGTATCTTAGGTATCTTCTTAGGTCTCTGTGGAATCGACAACCCAAGCTACACTACAAGGACCGTTCTACCCTTCTTCTCTTGGGTAAATTTGGGCGTGAACCAAATTTTGGCGCCGTTGCCGGGGACCAAGTAAGTACCTTAGATCCAAAAAAAAACCTTCTTTACTCACCTCCATTCTTCTACTCTCACCCAAGATCTCTTATCTTGTCCCTTTCTCGTTTTTTTTGGCGCATGACCGCCTACACCCGCGATTTCTCAAACAGACTAGTTAGGGTGGAAAGTCCCAGGATAGGGGAGTCAAGTGCACCTAAGGGATTGTTTAAATCAGATTCAAATATTATTGAAACCCCAAAGTCATAACTTGAAACAAGTCCAATGGAGGGTCATCCACAAAATCAAATTGTAAACCCTGGGGGGAATCAAATGGGAAACCAAAACCAAGAAGCTCCAAACTTAGGGAATGTAGTTGATCAAACCATGAACGACTAACTCACTCCAGCTTGGACCAATGCCCCCTCATGCATTAGACACAATTCCATAGGAGACACCAACTACATATTCAAACCCCATGTCCTAAACCACCTTCCAACCTTTCATGGGATGGAGTCAGAAATGTCATACCTTCATGTCAAAGAGTTCAACGACATTGTTGAAACCATGTGTCCCCCACATCAACTAGAATCCGCTAAGATGAGGCTATTTCCTTTTTCATTAAAGGATCGAGCTAAAAATTGGCTAAACAACTTGAGACCTGCATCAATCCACTCTTGGGACCAACTTCAAAGAGAATTCTACAAAAAATACTTCCCTCATCACAAAACAATCGCACTTAAAAAGAGCATCCAAAACTTTTTTGAAAAAGAGGGAGAGTCATTCTATGAAACATGGGAGAGGTTCAAAGACACCCTAAACATGGTTCCACACCATGGGTTTTCCATACCTGAACAAGTGAGAATTTTCTATGAAGGGTTGGGTCCGGGGAACAAACAGTTCATTGACATGATGTGTAACGGAACCTTTAAAAACAAGGCCCCAAATGATGCTTACGAGTATCTCGAAAGTCTGGCTGAACAAAACCAAACTTGGGGAACTTCACCTTATTCTGAAAAGCCACAAAGAACCACTGGAATTCATACACTTAGAGAAGAGGAAAGCCTTAGGGCTAAACTCGCAGCACTCTCTAGGAAGGTTGAAGAGATAGACCTTAGGAAAGTCCATGAAATCCAAAATGTAGACCTTGTTTGCACAATTTGTGACAAACATGACCATAAAACAGACAACTGCCCAACCATTCCATCCATCAAGGATGTTCTTCTAGGAGGACCCCCAGCGGAAGTCAATGCCCTAAACTTTCAAAAGCCTCAATACCAAAACACCTTCAATCCAAGGTATAATGACCACCCAGGATTTCGATGGAAGGATAACCAACAACATAGCCAACCACAAGGGAAAAATCCTTACCCTCAACAGAACTACCAAACCCATAACCAGTTCCAAACCCAACCTATCCAATACCAACAGCCACCGGTCCATTTTCAACAAACCATCCCACCTCCAAAATATCCCCCTGGGATAAACCAACCTACTCAAGAACCAACCCAAACTGTTCCACAAAGCCTACTAAAACAACTGTGCAAACAAATGGAGAGGATGAACTCAGAAGTATCTTCCCTAAAACAAGAACTTCAAACCATCAAAACTGGAAAGGCACCCATGCCTACTCAGGCGGTGCCGTCCTCAACTTCAAGGGGAGAGTCAAGTTGTGCTCAAACAACTCATGAACAACTAAAGGCTGTGACTGTTTTAAGAAGTGGGAAATCAATTGAGAAACCTGAACAACTAATTCAGAACCCACCTGAAGATTCAAACTTGGATGAGAATTCAAGTGAACCACAAGATCAAACTGAGGAAACTGATAACAATGTGAAAGAAACAACTCTTCAACAAACAACCCCACAACCTGCACCATTTCCCCAACGCATGAGGGGGAAATCCAAGCCTGAACTGAGTGAAACATTGAGGGAAATATTCTCACAAGTCAAGTTGAACATTCCTCTTCTCGATGCAATCCAAACCATACCTTCCTACTCAAAGTACCTTAAGGACTTGTGCACTTTTAAAAGAAAATTTTCACATAAAAACCAAGTCCTTTTGGCTGCTAATGTGAGTACCACCATTCAAGGGACCATTCCTCCTAAGTTGAAAGACCCAGGTTTCCCTTACATCAATGTTGAACTAGGAGAAAGCAAAGTTGTCAAGGCCTTGTGTGACCTAGGTGCTAGTGTCAATCTCATCCCATATGCTGTGTACTGCCAGTTAGGCCTAGAAGAGCTCCAACCCACATCTGTCACACTTCAACTTGCTGATCGTAGCATTAGGGTTCCAAAGGGGATTTTAAAGGACATTCTGGTAAAGGTTGAAAACTTCATCTACCCTGCTGATTTCATTGTACTTGACAACCATCCAAATTTAGGAAATAAGGAACAAACCCCAATCATCCTTGGTCGTCCTTTCCTTGCAACAATCAACTCTGTTATCCGAGTCCGAAATGGGAACATGACCATCACCTTTGGGAACATGAGTCTAGACTTGAACATCTATAATGCAAGCTCACAAATAGGGGATGACGAGGATATTCATGAAGTAAACATGATAGGAACCATTGATAATGAATCCATGGAACAACAAAGAATATTTGATGAATGTTTAAGTCAGAATGAGATTGATTTCCTTTGTTCACATGAAGGAAGTTTATCTCCTTGGCTCGAATCATTTTCAAATTGCTCCTATAATGATGTCTTAGGACCAACAATCAGTGAAACCTTTCAGGAAAACACATTCATGGAGACAACTCAAACTCCCTTCCCTAACCTAGGTCAATACAATCTTGTGGCTGAAACTTCTACACATGGGGAATCAATTCAATCTGAAAATCTAGGAAACAAATTTGATCTTGATCCAATGCCCCAATATTCTGCTGAAATTCTGAACCAACCAGATCTTGAATTGAAGGAACTTCCTACTTCCCTCAAGTATGCCTTCCTAGGGGAAAATCAAACACATCCTATAGTCATATCTTCTTCTCTTGAAGCCAATCAGGAGGGGATGCTTCTAGATGTCCTTAGGAAACACAAGAAAGCCATTGGTTGGACCCTGTCTGATATTCCTGGGATTAGCCCACTTATTGGAACTCATAGGATTACTCTTGAATCTGAATCCAAACCATGTCGTCAACCTCAGAGGAGACTCAATCCAAATCTTATGGATGTGGTAAGGAAAGAACTTCTTAAGTTGTTGAAAGCTGGTATCATCTACCCCATAGCTGAGAGTGAGTGGGTAAGCCCAATTCAAGTTGTCCCAAAGAAAGCTGGAATCACTGTGATCACTAATAAGGATGGGGAAATTCTTCCAACTAGGGTGAGTAGTGGATGGAGAGTCTGTATTGACTATAGGAAGCTCAACTCTTGTACCAAGAAGGACCATTTTCCCTTGCCATTTATTGATCAAGTCCTCGAGCGAGTGGCGGGTCATCAATTATATTGCTTCCTAGATGGGTACTCAGGTTACAATCAAATTGAGGTCTCCCTAGAGGATCAAGGGAAGACTACATTCACATGTCCTTTCGGTACCTTTGCCTTTAAACGCATGTCGTTCGGGTTATGCAATGCCCCTGGAACCTTCCAGCGGTGCATGATGGGAATCTTCTCAGATATGGTAGGGGATTTTCTAGAGGTCTTCATGGATGACTTCTCTGTCTTTGGGGATACATTTGAGGGATGTCTTAGGAATGTGGAGAGAGTTTTGTCAAGATGTGAAGAAAAGAATCTGGTCCTAAACTGGGAAAAATGTCATTTCATGGTAAAAGAGGGGTTAGTCCTTGGCCATATAGTCTCGGGTAGGGGAATTGAAGTTGATAAAGCAAAGGTTGACATCATTCGTCACCTTCCATCACCCAAAACTGTTAAGGAAGTGAGGTCCTTCTTAGGACATGCTGGTTTCTATAGAAGATTCATTAAGGACTTTAGTTCAATCTCTCGCCCTCTTTGTGCTCTCCTAGTAAAGGATGCTCCATTTGTTTGGACAGAAAGCTGTGAGGGTTCATTTTCAACCCTTAAATCCGCTCTCACCTCTCCTCCCATTATGAAATCTCCAAACTGGGACCTTCCTTTCGAACTCATGTGTGATGCCAGTGACTTTGCTGTAGGAGCTGTGTTAGGACAACGGTGTGATAAAACTCCATATGTCATTTCTTATGCAAGCAAATCCTTAAATGATGCCCAAATCAATTACACCACCACTGAAAAGGAGTTACTTGCTGTTGTGTTTGCCTTAGATAAATTCAGGTCCTACCTCTTAGGATCACCCATCATTGTATTCACCGACCATTCAGCTCTAAAATATCTCTTCCAAAAACAAGATTCAAAGGCTAGATTGATTAGGTGGGTCCTTCTTCTTCAAGAGTTCGATTTAACCATTAAGGATAAAAAAGGTGTCGAGAATGTTGTAGCTGATCACCTCTCTAGGTTGGAATTCAAGGACAAATCACATCACCTTTCTGTGTCTGATTCATTTCCCGATGAGAACCTCTATTCTGTGAGTGATTGCCCTTGGTATGCTGACATAGCCAACTTCTTAGTTTCAGGGGTCATTCCAAAATTCTTAGGGACCCAAGCTAGAAGAAAATTTCTTTCTGATGTCAAGCATTATGTGTTTGATGATCCATACCTATATAAGTTCTGTCCTGACCAAGTTATTAGGAGGTGTGTGCCAGAATCCGAACAAGAGTCCATCCTAATGTTCTGTCATAGTGAGGCTTGTGGAGGTCACTTTTCCTCTAAGAAAACTTCTGCCAAGGTTCTTCAATGTGGTCTCTTTTGGCCCACCCTCTCAAGGGACTCCTACACATTTTGTCAAAGCTGTCCTAGGTGTCAACAAGTAGGGTCCATCACAAAAAGGAATCAAATGCCTCTCACTCCAATATTAGTGGTTGAAATCTTTGACTGTTGGGGAATTGATTTCATGGGTCCCTTCCCAAACTCTAGGGGATATCTTTACATTCTCTTGGTTGTCGATTATGTCTCAAAATGGGTTGAGGCCATTCCTACAAAATCCAATGACCATCAAAATGTGATTAGATTCCTTAAAGAAAACATCTTCTCTAGATTTGGGATTCCTAGGGCTATCATTAGTGATCGTGGAACTCATTTCTGCAATCGCCCATTCTCATCGCTCATGGAGAAGTATGGAATTTCTCACAAAGTGTCCACCGCTTACCACCCACAAACCAATGGTCAAGCTGAGTTAGCCAATCGAGAAATCAAACAAATTCTTGAGAAAACTGTTAATCCATCTAGGAAAGATTGGTCGAGCAAACTCTTAGATGCTCTTTGGGCATATCGAACAGCATTTAATACTATCCTAGGAATGTCCCCATATAGGTTGGTTTATGGTAAAGCATTCCATTTTCCAGTGGAGATTGAGCATAAGGCCTTTTGGGCAATCAAAAAAATGAACTTTGACATTTCTTTGGCCGGAATAAAGAGGAAATTGGATCTAAACGAGCTTGAGGAACTTAGGATGGAGGCTTATGAAAATTCAAGGATCAATAAAGCTAGAGTTCAAGCCTACCAGTCTAGGAATCTTAAAACTAAACACATTGAACCAGGGAAACCTGTGCTTTTGTATAGTTCTAAACTTCATTTGCACCTGGGAAAGTTGAGGTCTAGATGGTCCGGTCCATACATAGTGCATAAGGTGTACCCCCATGGGGCTGTTGAAATTCAAGATCCCACCAATGGTCAAATATTTAAAGTTAATGGTTATAGAGTCAAACCATTCATAGAACCATTCCAAAAACATGAAGTTGATGAAGACCTGAGTGAACCTACCTTTGATGAAAAAAAAAACAACAATTAATCAATAAGGGGTTTAAGTCGAGCTAACGACGTTAAACAAAGCGCTGCACGGGAGGCAACCCGTGGTTTTTATGTTTCTAATATTTCTGAATCATCTTTATTTTTCAAATAAGATTACTTAATCATTTTTATATTTAAAAATAAAAAAAAATAGACTTTTGACCTGTTCTTCTATTATGAGTATGGATGGGTACGAAAGAGGAGCACCATATTCATCTGTGTCACGTGGTGTGATCCTTGAGTAATACCTTACCCAGAAATTTAAAAAGAAGACAATGTATCATCAGTTTATTTTGTTTTTATTATTCAATGGGTTAAAAAAAAATATAATAATACAAAAAAAAAAGTCCACGCCATAGGCCGTGGGGAAAACCCCGTCACAACCGGCGAAGCCGCGGGGACTCGAACCTGGGACCGAAGGGAGACAGGGGCGCGCACTTACCACTGACCTGGGGCTTCTTGTGCTACCTTATTCTATAATTTTTATATATATTATTATATTTTACTTCCTTTATTATATAAATATATATATATATATTTTTTGTTTTTGTTTGTTTTGTTTGTTTGTTTTGTTTTTTTTTCCTTTTTCCACTAGGGAACTTTGCAAGCGACATGGATATCAAAGGAATAAATTCGAGCGGCAAGAACTTCAAACTTCAACCACCAGGTGACTTCATTCCATAATCCTCATTTTCAATTTCCTTTTTAAATTTTTATTCCCTGCCTCTACTCCTAATTTTTCATTTCTTCAAACACTGGGGACAGTGTTGTTTTAAGTTGGGGGGGAGATAAAATAAAAAAAATTCTTTTGTGTCAAAAACAAAAATTGAATGATTTGAAGAAAAAAAAGTAAATGGAAGGAAAAATTCCTTTAACTTTGAACATGGTAATACGCATTGCACACTTTGAAACTGAATATCAAATAATTTAGCATACCCTAATTCTGATTTTAATCCTTGTATAATTTCATGAGCATAGATTTTGGAAAGTGTGGTTGTCCAATGTGATATTTCATCGTTTATATTTTCATCCAAATAAAAAAAATGCCACAATGCACGTCCTCTAGACTGTGGGGTACTAATTTGAATTTTTGGGGTCCCATAATAAATAGCATAGGATGGTTTTATTTTTATGAATAATATGAGTATTAAAAAAAATTATTAAAAAAAATTATTAAAAAATAAAAAAATAAAAAAATAAAAATAAAAATTTGCGTGTAGAGCAATGGATTGATAAAATGCGAGGCTTTCGGCACTTGGGGATCGTGACTCCAGAGTTGTCTAGCCCTGAGTTTTTCAATCTATCTCTATTTATGGTAATATGACTTTGTTTTTGATTAAGTTAACTCGAGACGATGCCCGAGTATGTGGGCTTCATTTGGTGCCCTAAGGCCTTTGAGTCTGGGAGTCATCGGCAAAGTCTTGCTACATGGGTTAATTTGATTAATTGCAATCTCAATTACTATAGCAATATTGCAAAAAAAAATCAAAAAAAAAAATAGGGATGGAGAATGCTCATATTAGGATTAAATGTGATTCCACCTAGCGCTTCCATGATTTCCCCCTTAAATGAAAATGAACCCCCATATCTATTGTGATTCACAACACATCATTACACCTAATTGAGTTGGATGAAGTATGATGATGGATTTGATCAAAGGAATGGGCTTGGGATTGGGATCTGCTTATGAAACTATCTCGTATTAAAATATTTTGATGGGTTTCATGATTGTTTGGTATAAGGTTTTTTGGTGATCATTGTGTATTAAAATGTTTTTGGAAAAGGGAATTCGAATTTCATTTTTGATGAGATATATTTTGCTCGGGACTAGCAAAACTCAAGTTGGGGGGTGTGATTAGTCACTAA
Organism: Viscum album; assembly: GCA_963277665.1. Lineage (NCBI taxonomy): Eukaryota > Viridiplantae > Streptophyta > Magnoliopsida > Santalales > Viscaceae > Viscum > Viscum album. Next base: position 1,092,688,900 of record OY728137.1, on the reverse strand, counting down.
ATGAGGCTAATATTCATTGTTAATATACATAATTTTCATGTTCTTTGTTATTCATAAACACCATTTTAGTGCATTTTACACTTTGAACACCATTTCACATTATGATTGTAATACCTTCTTAAAATGCACTATTATGTGGTACATTTTTGAACATCATTTAAAGTACCCAATGATTCATCTGATTTTAAGGAATTTAATTTTACATATTTTAATTTGATATTTTTGGAAATTGATCTACACTTAAATATGAACATGTTTGATTCAGGGATCAATGGATAATTCATGGAGGATGATGGAGATATTTGGCAATGAAAGGAAGCAATTCTGGAGAAGGCAGATTGGACACCAGCCCACTGATGAGACTGTGGGGCCCAACATACAGGCCCAATTAATCCCAAATTTCATGGGATGATAGAAGACATGTACATGAACAAATCACTCTTCAGGAGTTAATGCTAATTCGGCCTCCATGTTGGTCATTTAGGCGGCCCAAGTTAGAGATAAAATTCTGGGCCAGATTCTGCGGCCCAGAAAAACAGTCCACCATTTTGATCATATCTCGGAATACACAACTCCAAATGGGCCCAAATTTTACAGGCGGTTAGAAGACATAAGTAGCTCCATTTTCTTCTTCTATGGCCCAGCCTGATTCGGCCATCTAGAAGGTCATCTAAACGCGTCTGTTCGGTGGATGAAATCTGGCTGCCACCTCGGGTCAAATGTGGAAAATTCCAAATTCCACAAACTTTCCACCACCCTAGGCCTACCATACTCAAGTGGGATGACTTGTACTGTTGAAGGCTCGACCCAAGGCTCCCAAAATGCCTATTTAAGGCAGTGGTGGTGAAGGAGTTGAAGATCTTGGATGCTTTGTTTAGTTGTAATGTTATGCTGCATTTTTGTTGCCTCAATTTTGTCTTTCACATGTAAGTTGTTCAATTCACTTAGTTTCTTAATAAAAGTTCTTCTTCTACTCTTATTCTGTTGTTCTTAATATCACTTTGATACCGTTGGATCAAGGTGTGAATTTATTCACACCAACCCTTGTGAAATTATTCACACAACGGTGGAGTGATCATTTTATTTTTGTTGTTTTCTTTACTTCTCCATTTCCTCCCTTATGAGTCTACTTTCCGCTTCCATTGAAACCATGGGATCAATGGAGGGCTAACCCACTTATGAGTTGATCCAAGGGAGTAACAAGGGGCTGGATTGGATGTTATTTATCACCTAATTAATGTATAATCACTTCTTTAATTGGGATTTTTATTTGATGATTTTTAAACTCCATCGTCCTTGTTGAATTTAAGGCCACACACTTCAAGTACTAATACGATCCTTTACCTTGAAGTGCTCAAACTTTGATCCTTCAAGTGTATAGGTGATTAGTATTAGAGGGTGTAGGCATTAAACCAGTAAGTGATGATGTTGTTTTATCTCCTTAAATGAACCTATCTCAAATTTAAGAAATTGAAATCATTAAAAAGAAAATACGTCCAATCCACCCCGAGTGATAACCTAGGATCAACTCATTCTTTTAATTTGAATTCACTTAAGTATCTTAGAGTTCACTTAAAACCATCTAAAATCAACCCAAAGTTGGTCACTTCATAGCCAAAAATCCATCCCTTAGGTTGTGTATCTTAGGTATCTTCTTAGGTCTCTGTGGAATCGACAACCCAAGCTACACTACAAGGACCGTTCTACCCTTCTTCTCTTGGGTAAATTTGGGCGTGAACCAATCCTCCTTCACTACTGTGACACAACCGAAGGGGCAAAACGTGTTTGGGTAACGAGATATAGGTTGACTCCACACCATGCCTATCATGGACCCAACCCACCACATGCATGTTGCACCCCCTATTGACTAATGTTCGGTGACATTTAATTTTATATCATTTTGGTTATGCTTTCATTACACAAAACACAAAAACAACATTTTTCATGTTTTCTTTATTTATAAAAATATAAAAATATAAAAGTATAAAAAATATATATATAATAAGCCACAAATAAATCTTTATTTTCCCAACCCCCGGCGGAAAATCATAAACGGAGAGGCATGTTCAGCTCCTTCCAGTGGTCTGCGCTCCTTCTCCTCTGCCTCTCCGCCCGCCAATCGCTCCCTTCCACGTCACCCAACTTCCGACTTATCCGCGACCTTGGCCGCCGTCCCAACCCCTTCTCCGTCGTCGACTTCGGCGCCACCGGCGATGGCTTCCGCTACGACACGCCACACATCCAGGCCGCCATAGATTTCTGTGCCTCCGCTGGCGGTGGCCGCGTATCGTTCCCCACCGGCACCTACCTGACGGCGACGCTGTATCTCAAGTCCGGCGTCGTCTTGGTGGTCGAGGAAGGCGCCCGGATCCTGGGAGGCACCAGGATTCAGGACTACCCCGCGGAATCATCTCGGTGGTATGTGTTGCTGGCGGAGGGCGCCACCGACGTCGGGATCACCGGCGGCGGCGCCATTGACGGGCAGGGATTGAAGTTCGTGCGAAAGAGGGATCCGAGGAAGAACGTAATGGTGAGCTGGAATAGCACGGGTGCGTGCTCCGGCGACGAGTGCCGGCCGCGCCTCGTCGGGTTCATCGGATGTCGGAATGTTAGGGTTTGGAACGTGAGCTTGACGGAGCCTGCGTACTGGTGGTATGTAATTTAACCTTTCCGTCTTCCTCTTCTGGTTAGGGTTTGAAATTCTGATGATCGATATAACGCCTCTTCTGGTTAGGGTTTGAAATTCTGATGATCGAGATAACGCTTGGCTGCAGCCTGCACGTTGTTCGGTGCGAAAACACGTCGATTCACGATTTATCGATCTACGGCGACTTCAATTCCCCAAACAACGACGGGATCGATATAGAGGATTCGAACAACACGAGCATCGCGAGATGCAGGATCGACACGGGGGATGATGCGATCTGCCCGAAGACCTCCTCCGGCCCCCTGCATAACCTGACTGCGGCGGACTGCTGGATTCGAACGAAATCGTCGGCGATCAAGCTGGGCAGTGCGAGCTGGTTCGATTTCAAGGGCCTCTGGTTCGACAACATCACCATCGTCGATTCTCACCGGGGGCTCGCGTTGCAGATTCGGGATGGAGGTATCGTTACAATCGTATTCTAGATTATAAATTCAAATCGTTCTCTCTGGAGTCTGATCGTGTCGTTCATCTCCCAGGAAGCGTCAGCGGCGTCACTTTCTCGAACATAAACATGAGCACCAGATACTATGATCCGTCATGGTGGGGGAGGGCGGAGCCGGTGTACGTGACGGCCTGCCCGAGATACCGTAACTCTAAAGCAGGAACGATCTCCGACCTTGCCTTCATCAATATCTCTGCAACATGCGAAAACGGCATCTTCTTGTCTGGTACGAAGGGCGGTCTGTTGAGCAACCTGAGGTTCAGCCACGTGAATCTGAATTACAGAAGGTGGACGGAGTACGGCGATGGGTGGGTGGATTACAGGCCGGGTTGCCGGGGACTGGTGAGGCACGCCATGGCTGGGATGGTGGTGGAGCACGTCGAGGGGTTGGAGGTTGAGAACCTGAACATGAGGTGGTCCGGTGATGGATCGTCGTCTTCTTCGTCGGCAACGTGGAACACTCCTCTGGATTTGAGGCCGTCCACCGTGAATAATCTTTCTTTGCTGAATTTCCATTCGGGTTTGTACAGCCTAATAGCTAACTGGGTATAAAGATGAGCGGAAGATGTGTTCTAAAAGTTGCATCTTTTCAGGTATACAAAAATCTCATCTCTCTCTGAAATCTTCCATATAATATCTAGGGGGAATGACAAGTGGGGACCAAAAGTCCCCTTATATCGGAGGTCTCCCGTAGTTCTGTGAACAGTGTTTTTCACTTAGGGGGACTTTTGGTCCCCTGTTGTCATTCCCCCTAATATCTGTCTAGCCTTTTGTAGTGAGGAATCGACTAAATCATCCTTTCACTTTACAGAGAGCTTATTGTGACAATCTCGTGGCTTAGATGTTCTCTCACATGGTCATGTTTTAAACTTTTATGTATAGACTTTTCATTGAAAAATTTGTTATATGATCATGATGTTGCTTCATTATCATAAAAAATTGATAATGTGGTAAATGACTTGTATACCAACAATAGATCTTTAAGTCATTGTGCTGCTTTGATTGTGGTAGCTGAACCAATAAACACAATCTTTATTATTGAGTGTGTGACCAATGTTTGTTTCTTGGAACTCCAAGATACAGTCCCTTTGGTCAATGTAAAGGTTTAACCATTAGTAGACTCAGTGGTATTTGAGTCAATAATCCAATTAACATCAAAATATCTTTCCATGATTGCAGATAATTCTTATACCACAAACTATAATTCATAATTCCTATTAGGTGTAATACTCTTGATACAACATCTCGATGTGCCTGTCTTGGATTATTAGTAAATCTACTCAATAATCCAACCCCAAAAGTTATATCTATTCTCTTATGGTGCATAAAAAACATGAGACTTTTGAGAATATTATATTTGGTTCACAAATATTACATTCATTTTGTCTCAAATTGATAGTCTAAGTGATATGATGAGGTGTTGCTATGTCACGAACCTGACCTAGATGACCCGTCTAAACGGTATCCGAATCAGTTTTGATATTGTTCGAAGGGCGTTCTCGATCCCCATGGGTTTGCGACCATCGGTTGAGTATCAAGAAACAAAGAAGAAACAATTTCGCCACAAAAATAACTCATCATGACAAAACAACAAATATAAAACAATAAATAGTCGTATCCCAAACACTCATTAGGAGAAAAAGCACCACAAGTTGACAAATACAATTCTCAAAACGATATGTCAATTAGAGTCATCAGATAATACCATTGATACATCATCACCAAGACTCCGTGCAACAAGTGTATTACACGTTCCACTACTCATCGCCGACTCTCAAGGTCTCGCTAATCAAGTACACCCACCATTTCTGAGTGGTGCTTTCCCTTTTCCTGGACCCATTATAAGAAAATCTACAAATGTCAGACGACAAAGGTAGGGTGTGAGCAGTAAAGTGCAAGTAGGATTCCACTAATCATTCCATAAGCAATCTATATCAAGTTAACCAAATATGCTCAATTTTAAATTCAACGTGGCATGAAAATCTTTTCATAGTTCATATTAAGATATGTTTTGTAAAACATTTCAATGGCTAATATAAAGGAGGCATAAAAGTGCATTTCCTTCAAAATAGGCAGATATAAGGATCTTGGTCAAAATAGGCATTTATAATCATATCTATCAAAATAGGCATGAATAAACATTTCAATCAATCAATCACTAGCATGTATAATCAATTACAATCATTGAGCCATGGTAAAGAGACCTGAGGTTATATTAGTTCAGGGATTCTCATGCATTTCTATGAAAATATGACTTCGGGTGTGTACGCATCCCTAGATCTCTGTGTTGGATTGGTGTAGCTCGATCTGGTTGGGCCGAATGCTTGTTGGCCGCAACTGTCACGGGTTGAGCTTCACAGTGAGCTCGTTGGGGGTTACAGGGGGCCGAAGGTCTCCAACCCAAATTTTCGGCTACTGTAGCATCTCTGACCATTGTAGCAGAGCTGACCGATTGACACCGACAGAGCACTATAGCGGTGCAGACTTCGAAGTCAACTTTACTCTAGCCTTTTGGACTTCCAACCGACAGCCACTGTAACACTTTTGACTTAGGTGACCACTTTTCACTGTAGCGACGTGGACTTCCTGTGCAACAGTGGACCGTCTTCTCCATTTGTACCCCATTTCGGGCTAGGGTTTCTTACTGAAAAAACTCTGTAATTGTGCTCTCGATTATAGTGAATATTCCACCTCTGCGTAGACGTAGAGATTTTTCCTGAACCACGTAAATTTGTGTGTTCCGTGTGTTTTCTTTTCTTCTGCATTTTCTTTCCGTATCTCGTTTCTATCGTTGCGACTCCCGATGATTTCGCAACACTGGCCTAGGGAGGAACGAAGAACACCCCAAAGAATGAACTCACTGCTCTCATAATAGTTTAGTTAGCATTTTTATCGTCAATCTGTTGCTAAGTAGAGCTAATACATGCCTAACGTGTGTTCTTCTCACCTAAATACCGAGATTCTCATGTGCTTCATGAAAAATCATACTTAGGGATATCAATCAATCCTTTCAAATCAGCCCCAAGTTGAAGTTTCAAAACATGCAATTTCATATTAAAAACCAACAAATGGTTTTCATAGAAAAGCATGCCTTTCAAATCATTTCATTTCATTTCAAATCCATAACACTTTTCAAGGCATCATTTCTCAAGAATCATCAACAAATTCTTTCATGAAATCATTCATTCATTTTCAAGCAATTTCCCAGAAATCATTACTTTATTTGAAGAGCCTTTGTCAAGAGATTCAACACACACACACACGATGCCATTACAAAATGTTTATAAAAAATCTTAATTCATGCTGTGGAAATCATTTGGAAAATTCATTCTCAATCAAACAAGCAATAAAGGTTTCAATTGATAGGAAAGCCTTACGAATCCACCTATTTCAATAATAGAAATGTCAAACATCCAACATCGGGATCCTTAAACAAAGATTTGAAGGCTGGAAACAATCAAGAAGAGATCCTAGAAGCATAATTCTCACGCAAGAATCTCCATTTCTTCACTTTAAGAACAACGAGAGGGAGAGAAAATGCTCACCTCGATGATTCTTGAAGAACTTGCCATGACCAATGAAGAAGAAGAAACAACAATAGCAAGCATAGGGATTCCACAACGATTCCTGCACAACAACCAATGGAAAAACAACCTCTAATCCCCTTTTAATAACCTCCAGCAAGAAAGAACAATAATTGATTCGAGAGGAATTGAATCACCGAGCGCTGAAGCTGGAATGCCCAAAACCTCTTCAAGAACAAACCAAATTTGATATTCGAGCAAAAGGTTGGAGAACATTCAAATTAAAAGAAGTAAAACGAGTTAAGAGGGGAATCAAAGCCTTCCATTAAGATCGCACAAGGCTGGAGTAGTCATCCCCGGAAGATCGAGAGCCGTTCGAGCATTTCAAAATTTGAAACCCTTGCGAAACGGATTATGACATGTCTTGGTGACAAAGTCCTGGGTGTTTTGGCCCAACCATAGCGTTCACTATGCCATGGTGTGAAGCCTGACAAGCTGTGGTGGATAGGGCGACACCTAGCAGGCCACACCCAACAAAATGCCCAACTATGGGCATTTTGGCCTGCTCATTTAACACACCTAGGTGAAAAATGGCTTAGACCAAGGCGTGGGTTTGACCGTTTTTCCTTGTGAGAAGGACAAAACTTCTTTTAAGCCTCCAAACACCTCCGAAGCTTCAGAAATCGAAAATAACAACTCAATGCTCAAAATAAAACGAAGAAAATACCTAAAAGAAAATATTGAGTTGTTACAATTCTCCCCACCATAAATGTTTTCTTCCCCCAAAAAGTCTGCCAAGGAAACTCTAAAGCAAAGAGTGAAGGACCCTAGACCACCATGAGGGGGGGGGGGTGAATCAGGGTGTCAAAATTTTCTCTTCTTTACTAGATCTTGTTCCCACGTTGGTAGGAACTTGTTTTAACATGTATGATGGATATGTGCAATAATTAAATCATTCAGAAGGACAACAAAACACTTTTTACTTGGTTCACCACTAAGGGCTACGTCCAAGGAGCATACGCCGACAGGTTGTCGGTCGTACCAAATTCCACTAATCTTCACTAGTTATGGATTACAAAGGTTCATGCACAATCACTCTGTCCCAAGCACACTACCTTTACAAAGTTCAGGGATAGCCCACTGCTTCCCTCGGATCACTTCTGTTGACTCCCCTTGGCTCACTACCTTGGGAGAGGTCACACTCATTTTATCGACTTGAAGGTCGCTTCAACAGATTGGCATGAAAAGTCTTTGTCTCTATTCAGCACGAGACACTGTCTGCATCGAAGTCCCGAATTGATGCTCTTTTATATTCAATTTTCTCCTTTAGTGCAATTACTGAATGCACTAGAACTTCCATTTTTATTCGTTAGAATCACAAACTCCCTTTATGATGTTTTCGTTTCCATGAACTGTCCCTGATTCTGCGGACTGTCTCTGATCTGCGTACCACGCCTGCTCTGCGTACCGTACCTGGTCTGCGTACCGCACCTGTTCTGCGTACCGCCTCTGCTCGGCATACCGTGCCTGTTCCGCATACCTCCCCTGCTCGGCGTACCGCGCCTGCTTCGCGTACCGCCCCTGCTCGGTGTACCGTGCCTGCCCAGCGTACCGCGCCTGCTCCATGCACCACCTCTTCTCTGCGTACCGTGCCTTCCCCGCGTACCGCACCTGCTTTGTGTACCGCGCCTGCTCCGCGCACCATGCCTACTCTGCGTACCACACCTGATCTGCGCACCGCACCTTCGCGTACCGTTTCTTCCTTCCGCGGACTACTCCTTCCAATTTCACGAACTGTTTTGTCTTTCGCGTACCACTTCATCCTACGTAGAATCTCTCCTGCATACCACTTTTGGACTTAGCCGAGATCTTCCATAGCGACGATATTTTCTTATCGAATTCTCTCTCCCTTAATGATGGGATTAACACTCCTTATATAGGCAAATAACTCCACAAATTTCGCTAATCCGTTTTACCCAAATTTTCAATGTGGGACAAACTTCATCGCATACTAAACTCCATCCGCGTACTGTAAGACTCAACCATGTACCACTCCCATTTCGCGAACCACAATAATCCCGCCAACCTTTAGTACTCCACGCACCGCATGCCTTCACCGCGTACTGTCGCTGCAAACCGTTTTTTCGTTTCAACCTTCAGAATTCCACGTACCGCATGCCTTCACCGCGTACCATTGCTACGAACTATTTTTGTTTCCGCGACCCATTCTGCGAACCGTTCCACCTTCATCGTGTACCATCCTGTGAACCGTTTTCGGCAACCTTCCGTATACCGCACGCCTTCACTGCGTACCGCTCCGCGTACTGTTTCCGCTGCAAGGTACGCGATTGCGAACCATTCCCGGAACATGGTTCGTGATCCATGTTATGAGGTACGCGGTTTGCTTCTTTTGCCGATTTCCTTCGTCGTTCCACATCTCGTTCACTCCTATGCAGAAATCCTTTCATTACCAAAAACAAAATCCCAATTTTGAGGTCCAACAATTTGACAAACACTGAGAAATGACACCACCTTAAATATATGCTTCGGCAAGAACACCCATCCTAATTCACTGTCATCTATCTTCTTCAACGATCATCTGCTTTCATCACAAGCCTTATCTGTCGTGATATATAGTCTTTGATCAATCACCTTTAGAATCATCAAATTTGTCTAGGGAAAGTACTGCAACTTCTCTACCTTCCAGCAACATCAGTCTTTCCAGTCAACACTGAAAATGATTGGAACCATCTTCTCATCTTTGTATGATCATTCTTAAATCGTCAAATCTCCACATGATCCCTCATACAATGATGCATGTCTCTTTAGGTAGGCTCTTACATGGTCTCTTTGAACAGTGAGATGTTGCATGATCACTTTATAACTTCGATCCCTTCAACACTCTCTGAGATGTTTTCATTGTTGTAGACAATGTATCACCTTTGATACATGCACTTTGAACTTAAGATCAGTTCATCAATAGTCTGAATTGCGACTCTCAATAACGTTGGGGTTCTTCTTCATCTCCTTCTTAATTTTGATCTTTATTGATAATTGTTGACAACAAATACAACCTTATACACAAAGTGGTCCCAACAAAGAGGTGAGACCACTACCCCCTCATCAAAGCATCATGCTCCCATGCATCATGAGAATCATAACCATGCTGCCATTACACCCAAACCAAGGGTATGTACTTCTCATGAAGAACCTTTATCTGAGAATCAACAATTTGAACCGGCTGCTCGGTTATAGACATATTAGGTTCCACATCAAGGTCCTCCCAACTCAAGACATGATATGAGTATGAAAGATACCTCTTGAGCTGTGATATGTTAAACACATCATGGATCGATGTCATCCGTGGTGGAAAAGCCAAACGACATGCCACCTTTCCAATCCGCTCAACAATCTCAAATGGTCCCATGTATCTAGGTGCCAACTTTCCCTGTTTTCTAAGCCGTCGGTGACCCAATCAAGATGAGACTCTCAAAAACACATGGTCACTGATTGATAATTCCAAAGGGAACCAACGATGATTAGCATAAGACTTATACCAGCTCTGTGTCGTTACCATTCTCCGATGAATCAACTGAATCTTCTCTATCGTCTCTTTGGACTAAACTAGGTCCAACTAGGGAAGTTTCACCAACATTAGACCAACATAGTAGAGATCTACAAGGATAACCATACAAGACCTTGAAGGGTGCCATTTTGATGAATGACTAGTGGCTATTATTATAGGTAAAATCGATCGGCCTAAAATGGCAATATGAAGCTCCTCTAAAGTCAAGAACACAAGCACGAAACATGTCTTCCAGAATCTGTATAGCTAATTCTGTCTGACCACATGTTTGAGGATGGTATGTTGTGATCAACTTTACCTGGGATCCCATCGCCTCTTGGAGGCCTCTCCAAAATCAGGATGTAAACTGGGGATCCCTATTGGAAATGTTAGTATACATAACTCCATGTAATCTGACGACCTCCTGCACATACAAAATTCCCATGTCCTCAACTTTGGTCGAATCATGACTGAGAATAAAGTGAACCAATTTGGTCATTCAGTTCATCACCACCCAAATCACATTCTTTCCTTAAGGTGAATTGACAACTCGACCACAAAGTCCATTGATATCTCATCCCACTCCCAAGTCAGAACAAGAATAGGTTGAAGAAAACCAGAAGGATTCTGATGCTCAGATTTAATCTATTGAAAAATATAACACTGAGAAATATAATCAGTGATGTATTGTTTCATACCAAGCCACCATAATCAATGCCTTTTATCATCAAAAATCTTTTTCTTGCCTGGATGTACCACTCACTATGAATGATGACAATCCCCTATCACAACTTTCTTTGTAGGTAACTGAACAACAAATGAGTTCCTGAAGTAAAGGATACCCTCAGAAGATAAAGACCATTTGTTGATGGTATCTCCACCATATAAAGAATCTATAATGCCTCATAACTCATTATCAAGATACCTTTCCTGGTGAATCATCTCGAGAAGAGAGGATGTCAACTGAACACTCGTCAGAACAACCTTGGTCTCATCCTCTCAGACTCCCTAGTGCATATGAGAAAAGAGAGCCACCATATTCCATTCCTTAGAAGATACTTTCATAGCATGGAATGGAAGTTTCCTATTGTAATATAACATCCCGTCTTTTTATAACATAACTTTCATTCCATTACACGGAACTGAGGATCTTTAAGGTTTAGTGTCTTGGAAACAAGGAAAATAATACATGAAAAGATAAAAAAAAAACTCTTCTTAAACACTTGAAAGGATTCTCCTTAAGTTCATCCTAGGTTCATTACTGCATCTCATAACCTGGGGACATACATCAAAAGAAAGGGTGAGCAGAAGACCCAGTAAGGGAAACAAGAGAAACATTTTACATGTGAACTTGAGATACTTCAATAAGGACATGAAAAGAACTTTAAGGCATAAGAAAGAAATCATGAGATACATCATAATAAAAATAACATTTTTCATAACATGAAGATGTGGCTACAACATTTAATATTGACAATCGTTTCGTTTCACCAAGGTCCATCCCCAAGGTGTCGTTAAAAATTACCAAGGTTATTCACCAAGGCGTCGTTAAAAATGGTCATCTCTAGAGATTAAGTCTTTACCCAATGCATTGGAGCGCTATCTGGGCGCACCCTTGACATGTCTTTATTATCATGTGAGCCACATATATCATCATCAATCATTTCATAAACAACCCACATAGCATAAAATAAATGGGTTTCATTTCATAATCATAACGTTTTAAAAACGGCTTTAAAGACATGATCTTTGTGTCACTTTAAACCCATGGAAAGGGAAAGCGGGTTTCATGTATGTAAATCCCAGAATTTAAAATAGAACATTTTGATATATATGTGAATACCCTTGTAGAAATAAGAGCTTTGAGTATTCACTTAATAACATAAAATAATTTTGAGATAAAGAGGGAGGCATTTTGAGACGAAAACTATGCAGCATAACGCCTACGATACATGGTTTTAGAAAACGTTGAAAAGAGAGGGGACATGGGTCACCCACTCATAAATGATCTACGAAAACAGTATAGGGACAGAATATAAAGGATATGAATCATGGTAATGAAATTTGAAGGACATACCATTTGAAATGAAAAACATGGAAGTAAGACAAAAATAAGATTTCTCTTACCAAAAATTCGGCAGCCTAACGGCGTCACTTAAACTTCAATAAAAATGATTTGAAAAGATCAAATAGGGTCTCTCATCATATGATCATAAGAGATCAGTATGATAGATATAGAGATCATACCCCAACATAATAAAAAGGAACTTGAAAGACTTGACATGAAAATAGAACTTGAAAAAATGAGAAGGGTGAAAGAATCCCTTAAAAATTCGGCAGCCTAACGGCGTCACTTAAACTTTCATAAAACGAAATGATGAGAGTAAGAGGGGATCTCTCATCATATAAACATGAAAAGGGCAGTAAGAGGAATATAAAAGAACATCCTCTCACATAAGAACATGGAGCATAAAAGGAATGACATAAAATAGATTACATGAAAAGAAAGAGAGACCAGATCCCTTACCTTAAAACGTAACTCTTAAAACTCAAAGGTTTGGACCTTGAGGGCTTGGGGGCACCTTGGGAGGACTCATTGGGAGGTAAGGAGACCAGAAATTCGTTGGGGGAGAGTTGGGAGTGAAAACTAAAGGAGGAAAGGGTGGGTATTTATAGGGAAAGTGAGGGGACAAGACATTAATGGCCAAGGGACACCTCAAAAGTGCTTTTCTCAAAACCATGTGCTCTCCCTTGGCATTTACCATGGAGTTAGGCCACATGGCCCCCCCAAAACAATAATTCATCACCTTTGGCCGGCCAACCCTTAAAATATCTCATGACATCATCATGACACAGTTATGATGTCATTAAACATACCGAAACCCTAAAACTGTATTTTTACTATTCACTGAAAATTCAACTTTCTCAGAAAGATCCCAAAATTTCACCTTAATCAAATATCAATGCTCTGATTTCAAAAATGAACTCCATTTTATAAAAATAATTTTCTAAATATTTTTAATCTATTTTTTAAATAATTACACTATTCACCGAAAATTAATTTTTTTCAGAAAAAACCCCAAAATTTACCTTAACATAATATCGATGCTCTGAGTTCAAAAATGAAATCCATTTTATAAAAATAATTTTATAAATAATTTTAATTTAATTTTTAATTAAAAAACACTATTCACCTGAAAAAACTAATACTTGAATAATAATTTATGAAACCGTTATTTAACCATTTTATTGAATCACACTACTTAATCAAGGTGCCTCGATTATATTAATACTTTCTTTAAGTGAGATTACTAGTCCATTTGGTCACATTACTAATCCTAAGCATAAAATCACTATTCATAATTTACTATTCATCAAAAATTAAGTTGATCTTATTAGACTCTAAATTTCATACTGGACATAATTGTAGAAGACCATTTTTTGAAAATCATTACACATTTTTAATTATTTAAGGTTTACATAATTTTTTTTAAAATATCCCTTTTCTAAAATTCATTAAAAATATGCATACTGTATTTATCCTGATATTAGAAAATTCATAAACTTCATCATAAGAAGAAATCCCAATTTTTATTTAAAACAAAGGATTACACAAGGCAGTTACGGTCTCCTTACATAGCCCCTTATCACACCAGCATAGAACCTAAGTGTAAGGTGTGCTAAGGTGAGAGAATCTGAGGGAGGCTCGACCAACATCACATGAGTAGTAATTTCTATCAGTTTGAACTTCTCGCGAAGGAGATCCCGTTCTAGCTTCACACGATGAAGTTCAGCTTGGGTTTGGTCCAGAGAAAAGCCCAGTGGTGCTACCTCCTTCCCAAGTTCTGTTAGATGGGCTTCGATCGGTACAAGACTACTGGGTGAGGCCATCAAATCTTCTTTCTATATTAATTAACCAAGATTACTTGTATTTAGAGACAATAATCAAAACGTTTAGTTTCCAGCGGTCATATTGACCAATGGTCATATAACAGTCAAAAACCCAACGGTCTCATTTTAATTATACTCATATTATCAAATGAAAAAAAAAAATTTGTTGAGTATAAAAAGAAAATAACACACAAAATTAGGAAACAAGATTTATTCAAAATTTCAGGTCGTTACAATCTTCCCCCCTTAAGAAATTGCATCCTCGCAATTTTTAAAATTAAGTTTTGAAATTTCATTGAAAGTCCCACATAGGAAAAGGAGTCAGTAAAACTGTTACTTTAAAAGAAAGAAAGGGGAGTACAAAGGTCACCCGAGTTAACCCATCCTAGGATTCCATGTAGGAAAACATGGACATGTAGGAGAAAACAAAGGGTGAAGTTCTGAGGGAGAGTGATAGAGAACATGATTATGAGAAATTTAACCATAAGAAAATCCCAAACTTATGATGTGTGTAAACGGTCTTTGATTACCTAGTAGGAAACGTAAACCAACAACGTTTTTGTTTTACGTTTCTTTTCATAATTTTGAGGAATTCATTTACTACATAGAACATAAGAAAATATACCTACCTTCATGTAGAGTTTCATCCTTTAATAAGTTTCTACCAAAACTAATCTTTTCTCTAAACGATGAGAATTCAAAACTACTTGGTCTCATCAAAACACAAGAATCATCCTCTAGAGAATCACATAATCCACAAAAGATTAACTATATATTTCATCTATCTTTAAACATTATCCTAAAAACAGAAAGGGTAAGGTAAAACAACTCTTCAAAAAGAAAGAATCCCATAGGAATGGAAACTACTTTTAAATCTTCAAAGTTCCATGGTACTACCCAAAGTTCATTATAGACCATTCCATAAATAACGGTCCTTAAAATTCCTCAAAATAAACCAAACTAAGATTGAAATCCAAATACAAGAGGGATTTGATAACATAGTCTTCCAAAATAAACTTCATTGTTCATCTCCAAACAACATCAACCACTCCTAACATCTTATAACAAAAGTAGTTAACCTAAACATATTTTACCCAAGATAGGTTAATCATTCCCATAAGTAACCTAAATTACTATAAGTCCACCTTAAATTCATCAATTCTTAAAAATATAAGTCAACCTTACTCCTCAATGAAAATACCATAGTAATCTATTTACCTCGATCATATAGGGTCCCCAAAATAGTGAACGTATTCCAAAATAATAATCATCTTTTAATCCCCTAATCACCTCTTTCATATTAATACGACAATCATCGCATTTCCAATCACATTGGTTGTTGGGACATGTTCTTCCATTTCCCATCATTAACTAAGAAGATAAAGTATAATTATGGGCTTAAATACTTAGCTAATAATCATGAAAAGGAACTTAAAGCATATAAGGATAACTTATAGAAGAAAAGTATACCCTAACTTGTGATCCCCTAGGTTCCCATCTAGGTTATCCATGATCTTATATTCTTATGTGAATCTTTATTTTATTTTATCTTTGTTCCTTTAACAATGGTTCATACTAAGCTTATGAATTTACCAAAGCATATCCCCCAGGAGTGTCGCAAACAAGAGTGCAACAAGGCCTGTTGTCGTGTACCAGTTTCCGTTTGAGTCTAGCTCAAAGCGGTGTTTTCGGGTTTTACCCCTATGTACATCTGTTCCAGAGCCACCTCTACCTGCTCGTATCCAGACAGGGATGTATTTGCTTGGCAACCCATTACTCAATACTCACCAAAATACCAGGAAGATTTCCTATATATAAACTTTTCTATAGGCTTCTTCCTAAAGTTTTCATATCCTAATTTCCACAAATAACTAAACCATCCTTTGATACCAACTATAGCATCCCGTCTTTTTATAACATAACTTTCATTCCATTACACGGAACTGAGGATCTTTAAGGTTTAGTGTCTTGGAAACAAGGAACATAATACATGAAAAGAACAAAAAAACACTCTTATTAAACACTTGAAAGGCTTCTCCTTAAGTTCATCTTAGGTTCATTACTGCATCTCATAACCTGGGGACATACATCAAAAGAAAGGGTGAGCAGAAGACCCAGTAAGGGAAACAAGAGAAACATTTTACATGTGAACTTGAGATACTTCAATAAGGACATGAAAATAACTTTAAGGCATGAGAAAGAAATCATGAGATACATCATAATAAAAATAACATTTTTCATAACATGAAGATGTGGCTACAACATTTAATATTTACAATCGTTTCGTTTCACCAAGGTCCATCCCCAAGGTGTCGTTAAAAATTACCAAGGTTATTCACCAAGGCGTCGTTAAAAATGGTCATCTCTAGAGATTAAGTCTTTACCCAATGCATTGGAGCGTTATCTGGGCGCACCCTTGACATGTATTTATTATCATGTGAGCCACATATATCATCATCAATCATTTCATAAACAACCCACATAGCATAAAATAAATGGGTTTCATTTCATAATCATAACGTTTTAAAAACTGCTTTAAAGACATGATATTTGTGTCACTTTAAACCCACAGAAAGGGAAAAAGGGTTTCATGTATGTAAATACCAGAATTTAAAATAGAACATTTTGATATATATGTGAATACCCCTGTAGAAATAAGATCTTTGAGTATTCACTTAATAACATAAAATAATTTTGAGATAAAGAGGGAGGCATTTTGAGACGAAAACTATGCAGCATAACGTCTACGATACATGGTTTTAGAAAACGTTGAAAAGAGAGGGGACATGGGTCACCCACTCATAAATGATCTATGAAAACAGTATAGGGACAGAATATAAAGGATATGAATCATGGTAATGAAATTTGAAGGACATACCATTTGAAATGAAAAACATGGAAGTAAGACAAAAATAAGATTTCTCTTACCAAAAATTCGGCAGTCTAACGACGTCACTTAAACTTCAATAAAAATGATTTGAAAAGATCAAATAGGGTATCTCATCATATGATCATAAGAGATCAGTATGATAGATATAGAGATCATACCCCAAAATAATAAAAAGGAACTTGAAAGACTTGACATGAAAATAGAACTTGAAAAAATGAGAAGGGTGAAAGAATCCCTTAAAAATTCGGCAGCCTAACGGCGTCACTTAAACTTTCATAAAACGAAATGATGAGACTAAGAGGGGATCTCTCATCATATAAAAATGAAAAGGGAAGTAAGAGGAATATAAAAGAACATCCTCTCACATAAGAACATGGAGCATAAAAGGAATGACATAAAATAGATTACATGAAAAGAAAGATAGAGGTCGGATCCCTTACCTTAAAACGTAACTCTTAAAACTCAAAGGTTTGGACCTTGAGGGCTTGGGGGCACCTTGGGAGGACTTCTTGGGAGGTAAGGAGACCAGAACTTCGTTGGGGGAGAGTTGGGAATGAAAACTAAAGGAGTAAAGGGTGAGTATTTATAGGGAAAGTGAGGGGACAAGGCATTAATGGCCAAGGGACACCTCAAAAGTACTTTTCTCAAAACCACGTGCTCTCCCTTGGCATTTACCATGGAGTTAGGCCACATGGGGCCCCCAAAACAATAATTCATCACCTTTGGCCGGACAACCCTTAAAATATCTCATGACATCATCATGACACAGTTATGATGTCATTAAACACACCGAAACCCTAAAACTGTATTTTTACTATTCACTAAAAATTCAACTTTCTCAAAAAGATCCCAAAATTTCACCTTAATCAAATATCAATGCTCTGATTTCAAAAATGAACTCCATTTTATAAAAATAATTTTCTAAATATTTTTAATCTATTTTTTAAATAATTACACTATTCACCGAAAATTCATTTTTTTCAGAAAAAACCCTAAAATTTACCTTAACATAATATCAATGCTCTGAGTTCAAAAATGAAATCCATTTTATAAAAATAATTTTCTAAATATTTTTAATTTAATTTTTAATTAAAAAACACTATTCACCCGAAAAAACTAATACTTGAATAATAATTTATGAAACCGTTATTTAACCATTTTATTGAATCACACTACTTAATCAAGGTTCCTAGATTATATTAATACTTTCTTTAAGTGAGATTAATAGTCCATTTGGTCACATTACTAATCCTAAGCATAAAATCACTATTCATAATTTACTATTCATCAAAAATTAAGTTGATCTTATTAGACTCTAAATTTCGTATTGAACATAATTGTAGAAGACCATTTTTCAAAAATAATTACACATTTTTAATTATTTAATGTTTACATAAACATTTTTAAAATATCCTTTTTCTAAAATTAATTAAAAATATGCATACTGTATTTATCCAGACATTAGAAAATTCATAAACTTCATCATAAGAAGAAATCCCAATTTTTATTTAAAACAAAGGATTACACTAGGCAGTTACAGTCTCCTTACATAGCCCCTTATCGCACCAGCATAGGACCTAAGTGTAAGGTGTGCTAAGGTGAGAGAATCTGAGGGAGGCTCGGCCAACATCGCACGAGTAGTAATTTCTATCAGTTTGAACTTCTCGCGAAGGCGATCCCGTTCTAGCTTCACACGATGAAGTTCAGCTTGGGTTTGGTCCAGAGCAAAGCCCAGTGGTGCTACCTCCTTCCCAAGTTCTGTTAGATGGGCTTCGATCGGTCCAAGACTACTGGGTGAGGCCATCAAATCTTCTTTCTATATTAATTAACCAAGATTACTTGTATTTAGAGACAATAATCAAAACGTTTAGTTTCCAGCGGTCATATTGACCAATGGTCATATAACAGTCAAAAACCCAATGGTCTCATTTTAATTATACTCATATTATCAAATGATTTTTTTTTTGTTGAGTATAAAAAAAAAATAACACACAAAATTAGGAAACAAGATTTATTCAAAATTTCAGGTCGTTACATGTAACGTCCCCAACTCGGAGGCCACTAAACTGATGCCCCGAGCCGAGTCACCACATGACCTCAGGTGTGCCTCCCTATATGCAAGTGGCTACCGACTAGCAACGATGGTGTAATAGAGCACATGGTGAGACTATAACCTCTTTATCAGAGTAATCCATAGCAGATAACAATAGAAATAAAGGAAATAGTATAACTAACAACATGCATTACTAAACATTTCCCAAAACTAGGTACAAGCCCACAACCAAACAGTAAATATGCCATGTCATGTCATACAATGCTGAGTGTAAGGAAAAACCAAAATAAAGGAAAAATGAAAATCCCTAAAATGGGTTCTGACACCAAGTCCATTCCGCTCCTCCATGCACATCACATGCCCCGTCAACTCAGTAGGGTGTGATTACAACTCAGTAGGTCACCACCAACAATGTCAACAAAATATCCAGTCTAAACAGATAGTGCATGAAAGTGCTAAAAGAGTAACCAGACAAACAAAAAAAACTAGGTGCCATTAGTTAAACATGTTCACTTAATTAATTTACATCATTTAATCCATGGGTTAGGTAATTCATTTATAACACAACGACCTAAGTCGGTCAACTACTATGCATAAGGGAATGAGTTGAGTTCCCTATCTCACTAGGGAAAACATTTCACAACAATTACACCACACTTACCTTGGAGCCTCAGTCCAGATAGCCTCAACCAATGCAATCGTTAGGGGCATAGATCCTCAGTTTGACTCCCTAACCCGTGCATTCTAGGGGTAGGGTATAGAGCCTCAGTCCAACTCAATCTGTGGGCATAGAACCTCATGTCAATACCCTATAAACCACCAAGCCATGTGCACATGCTTTGTTTACCATTCATCACATAAACCATTCCAATCAACCATAATCAATCAATACACATAACATTCATAAATCATGGTTCGTTCAATGTAGTAATCAACTTCATACCTTAACTCATTTACACATTCTCATTTACATGCCTTAACTCATTTTCTTATTTCCATTACCAGATTTAAGTCATTTAACATATTCACATTAATTCATTTAACCCTTTCATAATATTCCAAAGAACCCCTTATTCCATGCCAACATCTAGACACAACTACCATGAGTTTCATTTTATACCCAAGCTAACATGTCGGCACATTTACTATGGGCTCTATTTCATAACAATTTAATTCTATATTGAACTTCCAATTTCCATATTCAAGAAGTGGCACTCCCTTTGGGTAGCCCCTAACCCGACCAAAACCTTAATGCATCCCACATGGATCATGAGGGGTTCAATCAAACATTCACCCTTTTAAATTTATCATTTCTACCATGGAGAACCAATTGGGAAACACAACAAGACTAAAGCACAACCACATACACTTAAATAACCAACAATACTATGGGATATAACTTGTAGATCACCTACCTCGATTCTAAAGATAAACACTCGCTTAACCTTAGCCCATGAGTCGGATCCGAACCCCCTTCAAATCCCCAACCTAAGATCCATTAGAAAAAGAGGGTTTTAGGGATTCAGAAGAAGAAGGACAACCAAGCAAGCCCTAATCCGAAAAAGAGAAGAAAAAGGAGTGTTAGACTCACCTGGAGCTTCGATCCACACCCAACGACACTCCAAATGACCTAAAAATGAAGGAGATCGATCCTTGGGAATCCTTGGGTATTTTGGTTCATCACTAGGGTTACTAGAGAATAAAGGAGAGAAAAATAGGGTAGAACATATAAATCTCGAAGGGGAAAAAGGGTAAAATCCCACTTTTAATGAGGCGCACGGTTTTCTAAACCATGCACCAACCGTATGCCAGCCTCTATCCAAGAGGGGCTAGGTCACATGGTTTCATAGGAAGCCCACATGGTTTAAAAAATTGTGTGCCAATTGTGTGGAATGACTCTGTACAAACCCGCACGATTTGACCTCCCCCCTTGCATGGTTTACTCAACCGTGCACCCCGCTTCCTAGCTAGCACGGTTTGGGCGCACGATTACTCCTAACCGCACGCCAACTGTGCAACATGCACTGGATGTCCATTTTCCCTTTTATTTCATGTCCTGAACCCCTAAAACACCCTC
The DNA here is from genome assembly GCA_963277665.1 of Viscum album. Taxonomy (NCBI): domain Eukaryota; kingdom Viridiplantae; phylum Streptophyta; class Magnoliopsida; order Santalales; family Viscaceae; genus Viscum; species Viscum album. The sequence goes on along the minus strand of OY728137.1, from coordinate 1,092,667,751 downwards.
AAGCCTCTGCATAGACTCAACAAACACTTCATTAACCAACTTAAAGGTATTTAAAATAGAAATTTTAACAAGGACATGCCTCAAAGAAGTATGGGATCTTACAACCTTCCCACCTTATAATAGATCTTCCTTGAGCCGCTCTTCCCAAGAATCACTAAGCTTCCAAAGAAAAGAGATCAATCCACTATGTCCACATATCCGTTTCCCTCTCCCAAGTTTCTTCCTGAATGTTACCATGCTGCCACAAAACTCAAACCAAAGGCACAATCTTTCCCGACAAGACTTTCTCACTACGATTCACAATACGAACCAGATGCTCCTGAAAGGATGCCTCAACCTCAAGCTCCACATCATCATCATCAATCACATGGAATGGGTCAAGATGATATTGCTGAAGCTGTGACACATAGAAAACATCGTGCATACCACTATACCACTGTGGAAGAGCCAATCATTATGTCACCTATCTAATCCTCTCCATGATATCAAATGGCCCCACATACCTGGGTTCCAACTTACCCTATTTCTGAATCTGACGGTGACCCAACATTGGAGACACCCATAGAAACACGCGATCACCCATCATAAACTCAAGAGGTCGACGCCGCTGATCAACATATGAATTTTTCCTACTCTGAGTCATATCCATTCATTTTTGAATCAACTGAACTTGTTCCCATGTCTCCTAAATGACATTCAATCCCAAAAACTCTGACTCTCTAGCCTCCATCCAACACAATAGTTATCTACACAATCTACCATAGAGTTCCTCATACAGTGCCATATGAATCGTCACCTAATAACTGTTGTTATAGGTGAACTCAACAAACGCCAAGTGTCTCTTCCAAGACCCACCAAAATCTAGGACACAAGCCCTCAACATGTCCTCTAGCACCTAAATAGTATGCTTTGACTACCCATCTGTTTGTAGGTGGAAATCCATACTAAAAAACACTTGGGTACCAAGTGCTTTCTGTAACCCCTTCTAAAAGCATGAAGTAAAATGCGGATCACAATATGAAACTATTTTTTGTAGCACCTCATGAAATCGTACAATCTCCCAAATATACAACTCTCCGAACTGATCAACAATGATTCTTTCTCAAATCGATAAGAAATGTGCCACCTTGGTCAACCAATACACAACTACCCAAATTTCAATATTCTTCGAAGGCGTCCTCAAGAGACCGACAAAAAATTCCATCATCACGTCATCCTATTTCCATTTTGGAATGGGAAAAGACTGTAACAAACCACCCGATCACTGATGCTTAGCCTTTACCTGCTGACAAGTGTAGCATCATTCCATGAAACCTGCAACTTCCTTCTTCATCCCTGAACCCCAACACCACCTATGAATATCACGATACATTTTGTACATGTCGGGATGCACTTCCCACTTTGAATCATGAAACTCGCACATCATCTATTCCCGCATACAAGTAGGCCGACAACACGACCATAAACATAAACGATCCCATCATCAAAAACAATCCAACTAGAAGGTGACTCTCCACCTTTAAGGCTCTCCCTCAAAGCCAAACACTCTGGATCCTCATACTCCATATCCTTGATCTGGCTCCAAAGCGTGGACTCAACTACCAAGGATGCATGGGTCATCTACCCATGCCCATCCCAAACATCTAGATGCATCTCTGCAAACAATGCCATCATCCTGCACTCATAGATGGATTCTTGAACCTCTAGATGCATCTCTGCAAACAATTCCATCATCCTACACTTAGAGATGGATTCCTGAACTGTTTGGTTTTGATTCTTCTAGCTCAAAACATCTACAACACAGTTCCCCTTCTCCAGTGTGTATACCAGCTTCAAATCAAATGATTGCATGTACTCAACCCATCTTCATTGCTGAAGATTCAAACCACATTGAGAGAAACTGTACTTAAGGATCTTATGATCGATATACACAATAAACCTCTCTCCCAACAAATAATGATGCCAACACTTTAAAGTGTAAACTACTGCAACCAACTCGAGATCATGCGTAAGGTAGTTTTGTTGATGAGACCTCAACTGCTGAGACCCATATACCACAACCCGGTCATTCTAAATCAACAATGCCCCAATTTCAACACTGGATGCATCACAAAACAAGGTATACTCCTTAACTAGCTCAGGTAAGATCAAAATCGGTGTGGTAGTCAGCCGCTTATTTAACTCTTGATAAGAATTCTCACATGCTTCAGTCCATTCAAACTTGAGTCCCTTCTTGGTCAAGCCCAAATGAGGTGTTGTCAAATATGAAAAGTCTTTGATGAACCTTCAACAATAGCCCTCCAAACCCAAAAAACACTGGATATAAATAACATTCTTGGGTTGCTGCCAAGATACAATGACTTTCACTTTCTCCGGGTCCACAAACACAACTTCTTGAGAGATGATGTAACCCAAGAAATGCACCTTGTAAATCTTGAAATGACACTTGCATATCCTTGCATATAGCCTATGCTCTCTCAGTGTACTCATGATGATGTTAAGTTGTTTTTCATGATCATCATGAGTCTTGGAGTACACCAATATTTCATCCACAAAGAAAACTACAAACTGATCTAGATACAGGTGAAAGATTCAATTCATTAGGGCTATAAACACCACTGGCGCATCGGTCAAACCCGAACGACATCCCCGTAAACTCATACAACTCATACATGCTCCTGAGGATAGTCCCTAATATATCAGAAGGTCTCACCCTCATCTAATGATATCTTGATCTCAAATAAATATTAGAGAACACAAAAGTACCCCTTATCTGGTCAAAAAGATCATTAATTCATGGAAGAGGGTATCCGTTCTTAACTATCATCTGATTCAACTTCCTATAATTGACGCATAATCGCAAGGATCCATCAGATTTCTTGGAAAACAACACTGGAGATCCCCAAGGTGATGTACTCAGGAAAATAAACCCCTTGTTCTCCAATTCATCCAACTAAGTTTTATGTTCCAGGAGTTCTTCCAGTACCATTCTATACGGTAGAATAGAAATTGGTTTTTCTCTTGGAAACAACTCTATCATGAACTCAATCCCCCTCTTGGGTGGCAGCCCCGAGAAGTCTTCAGGAAACAAATCCTAAAACTAATCCAACATAGGAGGAAAGAAAAGATTCTCTACACCCCCCCATCATCAAGCACAAGACAAGACACTTGGGAAATGAGTTTACCCAACTGCTGACAGACCGGTCCTGCACAACTTGCTCGAATATCCCTTTCCCCATGGTGAACGTATGCACTCACCTCTAGGGACGTAAATGTTACCCTATGATGGTAATATTCAATATATTAATAGTACATCACTAGCCAATCCATTCCCAAAATCAGATCAAAACTCGACATCTCTAGCACAAGAAAGTCCCAAAGAAAACGATACCCACCAACCTCGAGGGCACACCCCTTACATTGCCGTATATTTTCTGATCGAACTCCCAACAGTGTATCAATTGACATAACCCTACATATACTTTCCACCGCTAGACCCAAAACACTTAAAAATTTGGATGATATAAAAGAATACGAGGCACCTATATCAAATAAGGAACTACCAAGAGTGGAAGCTATAAGAATTTTAACTCGAACTGTCGATGGTCTAGGCTCGCCACCTCCAGGTGCAGGATGAACTGCATGAAGCTAACCTTTCCCTCTTCCCTAGGCTCAAGCTTGATTTTATGGTGTTTCACTACCCTGAGGATAAGGACACCCCTATCTTGGAGCACCACATCCACTGGCCAAACAAGTGTGTTCGGTAGAGCTCCAACTGCCTACTTGATATGGGGAAACCGATCCCCTGCATCTACTCTGTACTGGCCTTGGTCCTCTATTATCACCCAACTATCGAGGGTTCCTATAGAGCCTCTGCACATTCCCCAACCTACCGCATGCTCAGCACTCAACTAGTGGTCGAGGGCACTACCCCCACATGTTTCCCGACCTACCACCCCGATAGCATAAAGGTTGATCGCCACCTTGAGAGGCTGATTCTCTTTTCTGACAATTATGTCCGCCACCGCCCTGATGGAAACTCTCAAAGCAGTGCTTCCTACCATCAAAAGCTGCACCACCATACTGCCCAATTGGAACCGCATTTCCACCACCCAAAGCCTCCTTGGGATTCCCTTCTAAAATAGGGGTATGATCCACCACTTCATCAAACAAATTTATGTGGAAGATATTCACTTGGGATCTGATCTCATGTCTAAGTCCATCCTGGAAGCGTCTCGCCATAGCTACCTCATCCCTTTCCAATGTCGAGACAAAGCATTACAGGTCAATGAAGTGGCCAACACAATCCATCACTGTCATAGTCCCCTGAATCAAACTCATAAACTCTTCCACCTTCCATTGTCTCAATGTCTTTAGATAGAAATGTTCCAGAAACTTCTCCTAGAAACCCTTCCACAACATGCCCTCTACCTGTTTAGTCTGAACCAAAATAGCCCACTAGTGCTTTGCCTGAACTCACAACATGTAAGCCACCAACTTGACCCTTTTCTCAGGAGGAGTCTCCAAGTAATCAAGAATCATCTGAATGGAATCTATCCAGAAATTGACTTCCTCAGGTCCACCCTCTCCAGCAAAAGTCAGAGGGCGTTGCAGCTAAAAATCCCTAGTCAGCTCAAACATACTCAACACAACCTGCCCTGGGTCCCATTCCATCATTTTCATAAAATAAGCAACATTCTCATGGAACTGGTCCTCTCCCCTATTACCTTGTATCAGCGGGTTTTCTTACTCCACTACTAGAGGAGAATTCTCGGTGAGATCCTCTTATCGGCCAATCGGCACACAACGTCGTGGTGGAATTTCCCTACAATGCCAAACACGCATATCAGAACACATAACACAAGGCATCCACATTTGCACAAAAGAAGGCTCTCTACTAGCCATAAAAAACCCATTTCACATACACTATCCCAAAGTATATCGTTTCACCTCTATCACTACCCCCATTCATCTCTACTGTGGGTCATGGTTAGTATGGGGTAATCTATCCACACATCCACAAGTCTTTTCATTAAACACCCATTTTACCATTTCCAATTCTGAAATGGTAATCTTTCTCTTATATGCAACTTCCCATTTTTACCACTTTTAACAACCAATATTTTATGAAGTTTCATTAAGCATTATTCTTTGAACTTTCTTTCTCATTTGTTCCACATACCCATTTGCATCATCTTTGTTAGACACTAACTCTTTAAAATTTTCAAAGAGAATGAAATGCATCCTGCCCTTCACATCCCATACATTCTCCCTGTGTGTGCCTACCATGATTTATGCGATCTATATCCTTAGGTGCCTAAAATGACGTATGAATGCACAACCCGTACCATTTCATCCACAAGAAAAATATCATAAAATAGTCACATCACACAATAAGTACATCACCCAATAGTAAAATATCATTCAACTATAACAACACACATCATAAACAGCAATCCCACCCTAGGCACTTGGGTTTTCCCCCATACATGGGTTAGCTACTCCCATGAACAAACTCATTACCAAGGCCCAACACATCCTAGTCTCCCATCTACCATCCCTAAATAATAAGAGAATAGAAAAGAACCACTCGGATACCACTTTGTAATGTCCCCAACCTGGAGGCCACTAAACTGGTGCCCTGAATTAGGTCACCACATGACCTTAGGAACGCCTCCCTGTATGCCAGAGGCTACTAAGTAGTATCAAGGGTCTAATAAAGCACATGGGGATACTATACCCTCTTTATCAGAGTAAGCCACAACAGATAACGATATAAATAAGGGAAATAGAATAACCAACAACATGCATTACCAAACAATTGCCAAAATCAGGTACAAGCCCACAACCAAATAGTAAATATGCCATGTCATGTCATACAATGATAAGTGTAAGGAAAAACCAAAATAAAGACAAACTGATCATCCTAAAAACAGGTTCCGACACCAAGTCATGTACCCTCCTCCATGCACATCCCATTCCCCGTCAACCATCTAATATGGGGACTTTTCCCTTGTCCTGACATGAAACCATGAAATCTGTTCGAGTACCCAATGACGGTCTGAGCAAGGTGCGAGTACAACCTAGTAGACCACCACCAACGATGTCTACAAAAATATCTAGTTTAAAAAAATATTACATGAAAGTGCTAAAAGAGTAACGAGATAAAAAAAGATAAACATAGTGCCATTAGTTAAACATGTTCAATTAATTCATTTACATCATTTAATCCATGGGTTAAACAACTCATTTATAACACAACGACCTAAGTCGATCAACTACTATGTATAAGGGTAAGAGTCAAGTACCCTATCTCACTAGGGAAAAAATTTCACAACAATTAAATCACACTTACCTTAGAGCCTCAGTATAGGTTGTCTCAACCAATGCAACCGTTAGGGGCATAGATCCTCAGTCTAACTACCTTACCTATGAATTCTAGGGGCAGGGTTTAGAGCCTCAGTCCAACCCGATCTGTGGGCATAGAACCTAACGTCAATACCCCACAAACCACCAAGCCATGTGTACATGATTTATTTACCATTAATCACATAAACCATTCCAATCAACCATATTCAATCAATACACATAACATTCAAAAATCATGGTTTGTTCAATGTAGTAATCAACTTCACACCTTAACTCATTTGCACATTCTCATTTACATGCCACAACTCATTTTCTTATTTCCATTACCACACTTAAGTCATTTAACATATTCATATTAATTCATTTAACCCTTTCAAAAATATTCCAAACAACCCCTTATGCCATGACAACATTTAGACACAACTACCATGAGTTTCATTTCATACCCAAGCTAACATGTCGACACATTTACTATGGTCTCTATGTCATAACAATTTAATTCTACACTTAACATTACAATTTCCATATTCAAGAAGTGGCACACCCTTTGGGTTGTCCCTAATCTGAAAAAAAACTCAATGCATCCCATGGGGATCATGAGGGGTTAAATTAAACATTTACCCTTTTAAATTTATCATTTATACTAAGGCGAAACAAGTGGGAAACAAAAAAACACTAAAGCACAACCACACACACTTAAATAACCAACAAGACTATGTGATATAACTTATAGAACACCTACCTCAATTTTGAAGACAAACACTCGCTTAACCTTAGCCCTTGAGTCGGATCTGAACCCCCTTTGAAGTCCCAACCTAAGATTCTTTGGAAATAGAGGGTTTTAGGGATTTATAAGAAGAAGGACATCCATACAATCCCTAATCCAAAAAAGAGAAGAAAGAGGAGTGTTAGACTCACCTGAAGCTTTGATCCTCACCCAATGACACTCAAAACAGCCTAGAAGCAAAGGAAATTGATTCTTTGGAATCCTTAAGAGTTTTTCTTTGTCACTAGGGTTGCTGGAGAAGAAAGGAGGTAAAAAATCAGGTAGAACACATAAATCTTGAAGGGGGAAAAGGTAAAACCCCACTTTTAATGAGGCACACTATTTGGCCGCACGGTTTTCCAAACCGTGCGCCAACCTATGTCCAAGAGGGGCTAGGTTGCATGGTTACATGGGGTGCCCACATGGTTTAACAAATCGTACGCCAACCGCGTGGAATAGCTCTATCTAAGCCTGCACAGTTTGGTCTCTCCCTTACATGGTTTACTCAATCGTGCACCCCATCTTCTGTCTAGCATGGTTTGGGCGCATGGTTACTCTTAACCATGCACCAACCATGAAACATGCTCTGGATGACTATTTTCCCATTTCATTCGTGTCCTAAACCCCCAAAACACCCCCAAACCTCCACATAGACTCATAAAAAACTTCATTAACCATCTTAAAGGTATTTAAAATATAAATTTTAACTAGGATGTACCTCAAAGAATTAATAGATCCTATATAATACCCAACTTATAACGACTCGTCCTTGAGAAACTCTTCCCAAGAATCACTGAGCTTCCAAAGAAAAGAGATTAGGTCGATGTGCCCGCATATCCGTCTCCCTCTCCCAAGTTTCTTCCTAAACGTTACCGTGCTTACACAAAACTTAAACCAAAGGAACAATCTTTCCCCATAATACTTTCTCACTACGATACATAATACAAACCAAATGATCCTCATAGGATGAATCAACATCAAGATCAACATCATCGACATCAATCACATGGGATTGGCCAGGGTGATGTTGCCGAAGCTGCAACACATGAAAAATATCATGCATACCACTATGGAAGATCCAATAAATATACCATCAGTCTGATCCTCTCCACAATATCAAACGACCCACATACCTGGGAGCCAACATACCCTATTTTCGAATTCGACAGTGAACCAACATTGGAGACACCCATAGAAACATGCGATCACCCATCATAAACTCAAGAGGTCAACGACGCCGATCAACATACAACTTTTTCCTACCATGAGTTGTATCTATTCATTTCTGAATAAACTGAACCTATTTTGATTTCTCCTAAATGAGACTTGGTCCCACCAACTCTGGATCTCCAACCTCCATCCAACACAAAGTGATCCACATGGTCTACAATAGAGTTCCTCATACGGTGTGATTTGAATCGTTTTCGGGTAACTGTTGTTATAGGTGAACCCAATAAGTTCCAAGTGCTTATTCCAATACCCACTGAAATCTAGGACAGAAGCCCTCAAAATGTCCTCTAGAACCTGAATATCATTCTCTGACTATCCATCTGTTTGTGGGTGGAAATCCATTCTAAAAAACACATGGGTACCAAGTGCTTTCTGTAACCCTTTCCATAAACACAAATTAAAACGTGAATCATAATATGAAACTATAATTTGTGGAACCCCGTGAAACCGTATGATCTCTCAAATATAAAAATATCTCAATTGATCAATAGTGAAGGTTTCTAGAATCGATGAAAAATGTTCCACCTTGATAAACCGATGCACAACTACCCAGATCACATCATTATTCCAAGGTTTCCTCGGGAGACCCACCACAAAATCCATAATCACATTCATCCCATTTCCATTCCAAAATTGGAAAAGACTATAACAAAAAACCCAGTCAATGATGCTCATCCTTTACCTACTGATAGGTGTAACATTGTGCCGTGAAACCTTAAACTTCCTTCTTCACCCCTGATCACAAATACTGCCTATAAAGATCACGATAAATTTTGGTCACACCAGGATGCACTTCCCACTTCGATGCATGAAAATCACACATCATCTCTTCCCACATACAAGTAGGTATGAAAACATGACCACAAATATAAACGGTCTCATCATCACCAAAAATCCAATCAGAAAGTGAATACCCAATTTCAAGGATCTCCCTCAAATCCAAACACTCAGGATACTCATAATGCATCTCCTTGATCTGGCTCAGAAGTGTGGACTCATCTTCCAAGTATGTAAGGTTCATTTGGCCTTTCCCATAATGAACCTTTAGATGCACCTCTGCAAACAATTCCATCCTTATCCACCTAGATATGGATTCCTAAACTTCATAGTTTTGAGTCTTCTATCTAAAAGCATTTGCAACACTTTTTTCCTTCCCCGACGTGTATACCATCTCAAAATAAAAGGATTGCATGTACTCAACCCATCTTCCCTGTTGAAGATTCAAATCATGCTAAGAGAAAATGTACTTAAATCTCTTATGATCGGTACACACAATAAACCTCTCTCCCAACAAGTAATGATGCCAACACTTTAAATTGAAAACTACTGCGGCTAACTGGAGATTACAGGTAGGGTAGTTTTATTCATGAGGCCTCAACTGTCGAGGCCCATATGCCACAACCCAGTCATTCTGCATCAACAATACCCCAAGTCCAATACCACATCAAAAAACATGGTATACTCCTTACCCAGCTCGAGTAAGATCAAAATCAGTGCGGTAGTCAGCCACTTCTTTAAATCTTGAAAAGCATTCCCACATGCTTTAGACCTTTCAGACTTGATTCCCTTCTTGGTTAATCCCAAAAGTGTTGCTATCAAATGAGAAATATCTTTGATGAACCTTCAATAATAGACCTCCAAACCCATAAAATATTATATATCAAAAACATTCTTGGGTTTATCTCAAGATACAACAACATTCACTTTCTATGGGTCCATATAAAAACCTTCCTTAGAGATGATGTGACCCAAGAAATACACCTTTTCAATCCAGAAATGACACTTGGATAGCTTGGCATGTAGCCTATTCTCTCTCAATGTACTTAGGATGATGTCAAGATGTTTGGAATGATCTTCATGAGTCTTGGAGTACACCAATATGTCATACACAAAGACAAATACAAACTAATACAGATACAGGTGAAATATTTGATTCATTTGGTCCATAAATATTGTTGATGCATTGGTCAACCTAAACGACATCACCACAAACTCATAAAACCCATACATTCTATTGAGGTCAGTCCATAGTATATTAGTAGGACTCACCCTCAACTGATGATATCTTTATCTCAAATTAATCTTAGAGAACACATAATCACCCCTTAGATCATCAAAAGACCATCAATTCGCAGAAGAGGGTATTAGTTCTTAACTATCATCTGATTTAACTTCCTATAATTGATGAAAAATCACAAGGATCCATCAATCTTCTTGGAAAACAACACTAGAGATCCCCATGGTGATGTACTCGGGTGAATATACCCCTCATTCTCTAGTTCCTCCAACTGAGTTTTAAGTTCATGGTGTTCTTCCACTGAAATTTTATAGGGAGGAATAGAAAATGGTTCTGCTCCCGGCAAAAAATCTATTGTGAACTCAACCTCCCTCTCATGTGGAATCCCCGAGAAGTATTTAGTAAACACATCCTGAAACTGATCCACCATAGGAGGAAAGACAAGCTACTCTACTCCCCCATTATCAAGCACAAGACGAGCCACTTGGGCAATGAGTTTACCCAACTACCGACAGACTGGCGCTACACTACCTGCTCGGATATCCCATTCCTCATGGTGAATGCAGTCACTCCCCTCTGGGGGTGTAAATGTTACCCTATGGTGGTAACAATCAATATGGACTCGGTACATCACTATACAATCCATTCCCAAAATCAGGTCAAAACACGACATCTCTAGCACAAGAAATTCCCAAAGAAAATGGTACCCACCAACCTTGAGGGCACACTCCTTACACTGTTGAATATTTTTTGACCAAACTCCCAATGGAATATCAATCAAAATAACCCCACATATAATTTCCACCACTAGTCCCAACAAACTCACAAATGTTTTAGATATAAAATAATGTGAGGCACCTGTATAAAAATAAGGAACTAACAAACGTGGAAGCTACATGAATCGTACATCAAACTATCGATGGTCCGACCTTGCCACCTCCAGATGTATGTTTAACTGTATGAAACTGACCTATCCCTTTTCCCTAGGCTCTAGCCTGAGTTCATGGTGGTTCACTACCATACAGATAAGGACGCCCCTATCGAGGAGCACTGCGTCCACTACCCCGACCAGTGCATCTGGTAGAGCTCCAACTTCCTATTTGGTATGGGGTAACTGGCCCCTGCATGTACTATGTACTAGCCTTGGTCCTCCATTATCACCCAACCGTTGAGGGTTGCTATAGAAACTCTACACATGCCCTAACCTACCGCATGTTCGACACTCAATTGGTGGTCGGGGGCACTGACCCCACATGTTTCCTGACCAACCACATTGATAACAAAAAACTCGATCACTACCCTGAGAGGCTAATTCTCTTTTCTGACAACTTTGACCACCAATTCCATGATGTAAACTCTCAAAGTGGCACTTCCTACCATCAGAAGTCACACCACTATACCACCCAACTAGAACTGAATGTCCACTACCCGAAGCTTCCTTGAGATTCCCTTCTAAAATAAGAATTTGATCCACCACTTAAGCAAACCTCTTTAAGCAGAATATATTCACTTGGGATCTGATCTCATGTCTAAGTCCATTCTGGAAGTGTCTCACCACAGCTGCCTCATCCCCTACCAACGCCATGACAAAGCGTTGTAGGTTAGTGAAGCGACCAACATAATCTATCACTATACTAGTCCCTAAATTCAAACTCATAAACTCTACCACATTCCGTTGCCTCAAGGTCTTCAGATAGAAATGTTCTAGAAACTTCTCCTGAAAACCCTTCCACTACATTCCCCCTTCCTGTTCAGTCTGAACCAAAATATCCCACCAGCGCTTTGCCCGACCTTGTAACATGTAAGCCTCTAACTTGACTATCTTCTTAGGAGGAGTCTATAAGGGATCTAGAATCATTCGAATGAAATCTATCTAAAACTCAACTGCCTCAGGTCTACCCTCTCTAGAAAAAGTTAGAGGGTGTTGCAGTTGAAACTCCCTAGTCATCTCAAACATACTCGATACAACTTGCCCCAATTCCAATTCCATTATTTGCATAAAATGAGCGATGTTCTTATGGAACTGCTCCTCTCCCCTATTACCCTAGATCACTGAGTTTTCTTGCTCCACTACTGGAGGATCATTATCAGCAGAATCCTCTTGTCTCCCAATCGGCACATGACATCATGGCGGCATTTCCCTATAATGCGAAGCACACATCTTAGAACACATAACACAAGGAATCCATATTTGCACGAAAGAAGGCTCTCCACTAGCCATAAAAAACCCATTTCACATATACTATCCAAAAGGATATCATTACACCTCTATCACTACCCCCATTGATCCCTACTACAGGTCATGATCAATATGGGGTAATCTATCTATATATCTGTGAGTGTTTTCATTAAACACCCATTTTACTATTTCCACATCCACAATGATAATCTTTATCTCATAGTCAAATTCCCATTTTTACCATTTTTCACAACTAGTATTTTAACCTATTTATGAATTTTCATTAAGCATTATTGTTTTACCTTTCTTTATCATTCTTTCCATATACCCATTTGCATCATCTTTATTAGACACTACCTCTTTCAAAATTTGAAAGAGAATGAAATGAATCCCACCCTTTATATCCCATACATCCTCCTCGTGTGTTCCTACCATGATGTATGCCATCTATATGCTTAGGTGCCTAAAATGATACATGAATGCACAAACCTGTACCATTTCACCCATGAGAATAATATCATAAAATAGTCCTATCACACAAAAAGTGCATCACCCGATGGTGAAATATCATTCAACTGTAACAACACACATCAAAAACAATAATCCCATCATGGACACTTAGGTTCCCCTGATACATGGGTTAGCTACTCCCATGAACAAGATCATTTCTGAGGCCTGACACATTCTAGTCTTCCATATACCATCCACAAATAGTAAGATAATAGAAATTAACTACTTTGATACCACTTTGTAACATCCCAAACCTAGAGGCCACTAAACTGATGCCCCGTGCTGGGTCGCCACATGTATAATTCCCCGACCCCAGAAGCCCAGAGTCGGTGCATTATTACGTATCATTGACATGATCAAAAAAGATCAAGTCTCGAAAGACCGACTAGTTTAGTAGCCTTGGAAATACTAGATACATTCATAAGGTTTACATTACATCATAAAATGGAAAACTAAAACAACATTGTTTCCATAGACAACATTGAGATCCCATATACTGTCCATGCAGGTCAGTCATAATGTACTTCTTCGCATCCTGGGAAAAATAAAACATAGAAAGGGGTGAGATCAGATTCTCAGTAAGGATAAAAATATAGCGAAAGCTTTCATAACTAAGCATAAACATTTAAGGAAATGTATAAAACTAAAACAAAATACTTTTCAACATAAACTTCATCATAATATGACAAATATAAATCAAAATAATGCCATTTACTTACTCACATGGATATTCTACTAGTCGAATAATCACATGCAATATCAATATCCACTTTTATAATGATGGAATGCATAATGCCAGACTTTCATAACCACATAGTCAAGGCCTTGTTTCAAGACTACAAATAAGATTTTGTCAAGGCCTTATGCCAAGACACTAGTTTGTATCATGAGACCTACCGATGCATCAAGGAGCTATAGTTGGCTCTACCCATCACTTACTAAGTCCAATGCATTCTTCATATGAAAAGGTTTAAACATAACATAAACATTCGTATTAAAACTAGCATACGAAATGTCAATAATTTATCCATAAACCATGAATGGTATAAAAATAACACATTCGTAGTAAAAAATATCACAAAACCTTCAATAAAATATGGATGTTTTGTATCATAATAAATCAACTTCAAGTAAGCTTAAAATCAATCAAAGTATGTTGACATAGATGAAATCAAAACCTTTTTTAGAGAAATATCTCTTTCTATTTTGAAATAATTTAAAAGTAATATAATTATAAAAGAAAACATTTATTTTTAAAATATTCTTATAAGATTTTAAGGGAAGCTTCGACGATGTTATAACAGCAGAAAATTGCCGCACCCGCCGTATAAGTTAAAAAAAACATTCTTACCTTAATTTTGCCAAAAAGGTCATAAGGTACCTTGTTTGGAAAACGATAGAAAGATTCCTTTAAAATAATTTTATAAAAAGTCAAACAAGGGTATAAATGGATTTAACCCATAGTCTAGTAAATAATAAAAATGTTTTGGAATACATTTTTAAGAAACATGGATGTGGATGATAAAGAGGTCCCAGTAGATAATTACATATAAACAACCTCAGATAATAAAGAGATTGTGAAATTAACCCTTACCTTGTACTTTAACTTGGTCAAGGGAAGGTTAACCTCCTATATAATAGTGAAATAATTGTTATTAAATTATAAAAGAATCATATACATTAATATGATATCATATATGATCTTTTAACATTGCTTTGTTAATAATATCTTAGTATTATCATCGTTTCAGGTGTTAACTGATTCGTTTTCCTTTGTATGTTTTGTTACGTAAGTAATGTTTGTTATGGATAGGATGTATCTTATTCATATTTATAATGATATTAAGTCTTTAAATATTATTTTTAATCATCTAATGAAAATTATTCTTGAATGGATACGATGAGGAATGAATCTCATCGCGTTCGTGGAGACGGTAATCCGTACGTACACACGAGTGATAATATCATTCTTTTGATATTAAAATAATATATAATTGGATGGTATATCATATATAAATAATTATTATCATGTTATATTTATTATTTAAATCAATTACACATCATTATTATACCCATACAAATAATAATGTATTGAATAACAATTACACCATGACGTGGAGATGGTAAGCCGTAGGTAAGCACGTATGGTGACATGTCATTCAAAGGATGGATAGAATAATGAATAAAGCTGTACCATATTTATAATAAAATAAAATTATATAGAATATTATGGATTTATTATTTTAGAATGGAAATAATAAATAAATAGGATGTGGAAGAAGAAAGGAACTTGAAAGAGGTGATGAAATATTTACCCCTTCTTCGGGTTCTTCCTTTTGATTTGATCAAAAGGGCTCCTTAGGTTGGCTTTCTGACTAAAGTAAGGCCTCTAGGATTAATGGAGGACAGTTGAGAGGGTATTTGGGTAGGGTTTGTCCGAGACAAATGATTCTTAATGTGTGAATTAGAGAGAAGGGTGAGTTCCCTTTTATAAGAGGGGTGAGGGGCACCTTAGGAAAAGTTAGAAATATTATTTTATAATAAAATCATTTTTGGTTTCAAATGGATCAAAAATGAATTATTTAAAGGATAAAGTGGGGATGGGTTGAAAACCACTCAAAAAATAGGTTTTAGATATGTTTGGGTCACTATATTAACTTTATCTTTTAGATCTAACTCTTAGTTAAATAGTTTGACATTTACCATGTCTCTTTGTATTTTTATATTATATGGTTAATAAACATACTATATACTTTCAAGAGAACCCCAAGTGGTTCATTAATGATACACATATCATTATATAAGTATTTTTGCCAAACCTTAGATTTTTATGAATAAAATATCAATTAATAATATAATATTTGTTTTAAAAACTCTTTTATGTCAATTTTGACACTATTTGGTATTTTGTTTTTTCTAAATTCATAACAACATTATTACTTTGAAAAAAATTCATCTAACCAACCCTAACATGTCATATTAAACTAGAAAATTAGTGTAATTCATAAAAAGTCTCAAATTACATTTATTTAGATATTTATAATATTAATTATTTTAATATTTCATTAATTAGGTAATTACTGCATCATCATTGTGTCATAAATAAATTAAATTATTTAATGTCTAAAAAATATAAATAAAATACCATTATGTAGGAAATATTTTTATATTTATAATGAATATTTATAGTCGAATTTATCTTATTTGTAACCCTATATTAAAATGTTTTAGTTATTAAACTTTTATTTTAACTCTTTTAACTCTTCTTTAAATAAAATAATAATAAATGTCTGAATCTAATCCAAGTGGACCTAAAGGATAATATTTTATTCATAAGGTTGTTTTTGGTCGAATTTCACTTATCCAATAGAATTAGGACATGTTTTAGGGCAATAATAATATGATTTTTACCCTTAATTACCCTATTTACTTTTAAACGTGGTAAATAAAAGTAAAAAGTTACGATTCACCAAAAATTATTTTCATCTTATTGAACCAAATTTTAATTACTTAGATCAACCATGTCTCTAGGAGTTTTGAAATTCAACTCACAGAAGCATTAAAATTATGTTTTATGCAAGTTTGCAAATGCTCATAGGAGGTGGGTAAAAGACGATAAAAAGTTCAATAAAATTTTTATATATCTAAAATTATTATAAACCAACTCCAATGAATTACATTGAACTTATATAGGTATTATGTATCTATTTTGACCTAAAATAAATTTAAATAAAATAAATAATTATTTAAATAAAAAATTTGGTTTTAAACTATAACTCTGTGTTTTTCACTATTCATCAAAAATTGAAAGTTTTCAGAAAAATACCAAATATTCACCCTAAGCTAATTTTAATATTAAAAATTAAAAAATTAATTCCATTTTACCAATTTCAAAACATAGAAGTTTAATTAATTAATTTAAAATTAATTCCTGTTGTCAAAACCAAAAGGCGTATTTTTAAGAAATAATAACTATCAAAAGATTGACACTTGTTTATGTCCAATTTTAAAGTGAAATTACTTAAAATGACCATAATTGGATTAAATGGTAAAAATATAATCTAATTATACTTCCAAAATATTAAAATTTATAATTCAAATTATTTTGATTAAAAAAGTTATTTTCAGTCAAAATATAGTATTTTTCACTATTCACCCAAATATGAAAGTTATCAGAAAAACACCAAAAATTTATTGAAACTAAATTATTAGGTCCTGATTCTAAAGAAGAAGTTTATTTTGTCAAATTTAATATATAAAAGTTTCAAATATTGGATTTAAAAAGGGTTCTCCATTAAAAGGCGGTAAAATTGCATTTTTTGAAAAATAATTCTTTTATCTGAAAAAATGAATTTGTTCTTAAATTATGTATAAGAAACTCACAATATGGATTCTAAAATTATAAGGATTATATAAAGATCAAAATTAAGTTTATACTATTCATAACCACTTTTAAACGGCTAGTTTGGTAAGTTGTGGTGCACTTGAACTCAGTGTTGCGTGTAGTGCAAGTTATTGCATTACTTTGAAGAAATAACATACTATGAAATCTTGGGGTGCTAAAAAATGACCTTAGGTGTTCATCCCCGTACGCTAGAGGGAATCGAGTAGCAGCTTGGGTCTAATAGAATACATGGGGAGACTATACCCTCTTTACTAGAGTAGGCCACAATAGATAATAATAGAAATAAAGGAAACATAATAACTAACAACATGCATTACCAAAAATTTCTCAAAACTAGGTACAAGCCCGCAACCAAACTGTAAATATGTCATGTCATGTCATACAATGATGAGTGTAAGGAAAACCCAAAATAAAGAAAAAATAAAAATCCCCAAAATGTGTATGACACCAAGTCTTGTCCCCTCCTCTATTCACATCCCACACCCCATCAACCATCTAACATAGGGCCTTTACCCCTGTCCTGACATGCAACCATGAAATTTTCTCGGGTACCCAATGGCGGCCCAAACAGGGTGTGAGTAAAACTCTATAGTTCACCACCAAGGGTGTCTATGAAATATCTAGTCTAAACAGATAGTGTATGTAAGTGCTAAAAGAGTAACCAGATAAAAAAAGATAAATTAAGTTCCATTAGTTAAATATGTTCACTTTTTTCATTTACATAATTTAATCAATGGGTTAAGAAATTCATTTATAATACAATGCACTAAGCTAGTCAATTAATATTCATAAGGGGATGAGTCAAGTTCCTTATCTCACCAGGGAAAACATTTCACTACAATTACATCACACTTACCTTGGAATCTCAGTCTAGGTAGTCTCAACTAATGCAATCATTAGGGACATAGAGCCTTATTACGACTCCTTAACTCATGCATTCTAGGGGTGGGATTTAGAGGGTCAATTAAGTCTGAACTATGGGCATAGAACCTCAATTCAATACCCCACAAACCACCAATCCATGTCCACATGCTTTATTTACCATTCATCACATAAACCATTCCAATCAACCATAGTCAATCAATACACATAACATCCACCGATAACGGTTCATTCAATGTAGTAATTAAATTCATACCTTAAATCATTTACACATTCTCATTTATATGCCTTAACTCATTTTCTTTTTTCCATTACAACACTTAATTCATTTAACATATTCACATTAATTCATTTAACCTTTTAACAATATTCCAAAACAACCCCTTATGCCATGCTAGCATCTAAACACAACTACTATGAGTTTCATTTCATACCCAAGATAACATGTTGACACATTTACTATGGGATCTATGTCATAATAATTTAATTCTACACTTAAATTTCTATGTTCAATAAGTAGCACACAGTTTGGGTATCCACTAACCTAGCCACAAAAACCTCAACGCATCCCATGAGGATCATGCGAGGTTCGATTAAACATTATCCCTTTTAAATTTACCATTTTTACCAAGGCGAACATGTGGGAAACATAACAACACCAAAGCACAACCACATACACTTAAAAAACCAACAATACTATGGGGTATAACGTGTAGATAACTAATCATTCCATAAGAAATCTATATCAAGTTAACCAAATATGCTCAATTTTAAATTAAACATGGGAATGAAAATCTTTTCACTATTCATATTAAAACATGCTTTGTAAAACATTTTAATGGAAAATATAAAGTAGGTATAAAAGTGCATTTCCTTCAAAATTGGAAAATATAAGCATGGTCAAAATAGGCATAAATAATCATCTCTATCAAAATATGAATGAATAAGGATTTCATTTAATCAATCACTTGCATGTATAATCAATTACAATTAGAGCACCATGGTTAAAAGACTCAGGGTTAGATTAGTTCAGTGATTCTCACACATCTTTGGGAAGTACGACTCTAGGTGTGCACACATCCCTATATTTAAGGACTAGGGAGTAAAGGAGAATACCCCAAAGAATGAATTCCATTCTCTCATCATATTTTAGTTATCATTTTCATCATTATCTCATTTTCAAGTAGAGCTAATACATGCCTAGTGTGTTCACTTCCCCCTAACTACCCAGGATGCCACATGCTTCATGAAAAATCAATCATTCCTAGTGATATCAATTAATCATTTCAAATCATCCTCAATTTAAAGTTTCAAAACATGCCATTTATTTTCAAAAACCAACATCAAATGGTTTTCATAAAAAATCATGCCTTTAAAATCATTTCACTTCATTTCAAATTCTTAACAGATTTCATACCCTCATTTCTCAATAATCATCATCAAATTCTTTCCTGAAATCATTCATTAATTTTCAAGACATTTTCTAGAAATCAACACTTTTTTTGAAAAAACATTGTCAATAGATTCAACACACACACACCAAAACCTTACAAAAAGTTTATAAAAAATCCCAATTCATGCAGTGGAAATCATTTGGGAAATCCATTATAAATCAAACAAGAAATAAAGGTGTCAATTGATAGAAAATCCTTACGAAACCACTTACCTCAAAATGGAAATTTCAAACATCCAACACGAGATCCTCAAAAAATATAGTTAAAGGTTGGAAACAATCAATAAGGGATCCTAAAAGCACAATTCTCACATAAGAATATCTAATTCACCATTTCAATAACAATGGGAGGGAGATAAAATGCTAACCTTGATGATTCTTAAAGAACTGTACACAAACAATAAAGTAGTATAAAACACAACAACAAGCATATGGATTCCATAATGAATCTTTCATATTTACCAATGGAAAACCAACCTCTAATCCCCTTCCAGTAACCTCTAGCAAGAAAGAACAAAAACCGATTCAAGAGGAATTGAATCACTGTGCGCTGAAGATGGAATGACCAAAACCTCTTCAATAATGAACCAAATTTTATATTTGAGTGAAAGTATGGAGAAAGTTAAGATTGAAAGAAGGAAAACGAGTTAATAGGGGAATTAGATCCTTCTGTTAAGATTACGCAATGTTGGAGTTACTATCCTTGGAAGATCGAGATTCGTTTGGGCATTTCAAAAATTGAAACCACTACAAAACAACATGTTCCATTCCCCAGTGACAAAGTCTAGGGAGTTTTGGAATAACCATAGCCTCCACCATGCCCTGGTGAATCTTAATAAGCTATAGTGGATAGGTAAACACCGAGCAGGTGACAACCAGCAAAACTCCCAACTATGGGCATTTTGGCCTGCTTGTTTCACACACCCAAGTGAGAAACAACTTAACATGGGTGTGTTCTAGACTGTTTTACCTTGTGAAAAGGAAAAAACTTATTTTAAGCCTCCAAACACCTCCAAACACTTCAAAATTGAAAAGAACAACTCAAATCTCAAAATAAAGTAAAGAAAATTACTGAAAGAAAATGTTTTGTTGTTACAATTCTCCCCACCATAAATGCTTTCTACCCCTAAAAAGTCTATCAAGAAGATAGGTGAGTCCACTGCTCCCTCATCAAAGCATCACACTTTTACATACCATGAGAATCATAACCATTATTCCATACACCTGTACCAAGGGTATATACTTTTCATGAAGAACCTTTATCTGAGAATCAACAATCTGACCCAGCTGCTTGGTCACAGACATATTAGGTTCCACATCAAGGTCCTCCCAACTTAAGACATGAGACAAGTATAGAAGATACTTCTTAAGATGTGATACATGAAAAAAATCATGGATTTATGTTATCTATGGTGTAAAATTTAAATGGTATTCCACCTTTCCAATCCTCTCAATAATCTCAAACAATCCCATGTATCTAGGTGCCAACTTTCCTTGTTTTTCAAGTCATTAGTGACCCAACCAAGGAAAGACACTCAAAAATACCTGGTCACTTATTGAGAATTACAAAGGTCCCCGATGATGATTAACATAAGACTTGTACCGATTCTATGCCATTACCATTCTTTGATGAATCAACTTAATCTTTGTCATCATCTCTTGAACCAAACTAGGTCTAACTAGGGAAGCTTCACCAATTTCAGACCAACATATTAGAGATCTTCAAGGATAACCATATAAGATATCAAAGGATTTCATATTGATGGATGAATATTATCTATTATTATAGGTAAGCTCGATCAACCTTAAATGGAAATCCAAAGCTCCTCCAAAGTCAAGAACATAAGCACAAAGCATGTCTTCCAGAATCCATAGAGCCCATTCTGTCTGACCATGTGTCTGAGGATGGTATTTTGCATTCAACTTTACCTGGGATCCAATCACCTCATAGATTCCTCTCCAAAACTAGGATGTAAACTGGGGATCCCTATTGGAAATTATAATATATAGAACTCCATGTAATATGATGATCTTCTACACATACAGATTTCCCAAGTCCCCAACTTTGATTGAATCAAGAATGAGAATAAAGTGAAGTGATTTGGTCAGTCAGTTAATCAACACCCAAAACACATTCTTTCATCGAGGTGTATATGAAAAACTGAACACAAAGTCCATATATATCTCATCCCACTTTCAAGTTGGTGCAAGAAGGGTTTGAAGAAAACCATAAGGATTCTGATGCTCAAATTTAATCTATTGACAAGTATAACACTGAGAAAGAAAATCAGCGATGTCCCATTTCATATATATCCACTAGAATAAATGCCTTATATCATAAAACATTTTTTTTACCTAGGTATACCAGTCACTATAAATTATGAACACCCCCTATCACAAATTTCCTTGTAGGCAACAAAATAAAAAACCAGTTTCTGAAGCAAAGGATACCCTTAGAAGATAGAGACCATTCACTAATGGTATCTCAACCATATAAAGAATATATAATACATCCAAACTAATCATCAAGCCGTTGTTCCTGGAGAATCATCTCGAGAAGAGAGGATGTCAACTAAACACTTTCCAAAATAACCTTGGTCTCATCCTCCCAGACTCCCAAGTGCATATAATAAAATAGATCCATAATATTCAATTCCTCAGAAGATACTTTCATATCCCAAAATAGAAGTTTTCTACTCAAAGCATCAAAAATAGAATTACCCTTAATAAGAGTGTAGGATATGTTAAAATCAAAGGATTTTAGGTACTCCACCCACCAATTTTGATGAAGATTCAAATGTTTTTGTGAGAAGATATAACTCAAGATTTTATGATCGGAGTATGTGGTCAACCTTTCTCCTAAAAGGTAATGTCATCAACTCTTCAGAGCATTCATCACAATTTTGAGTTTAAGATCATGCATGGGATAATTCATTTCATGATCCTGAAGATGATGAGAACCATATTCCACTACATGATCACCCTACATAATAATACAACCCAAAACTAATCTAGATGCGTCACAAAAGATCAAATAACCCTACCTAACTTCTAAAAGAGTCAACATAAGAGTTTAATTCAAATAATTCTTCAAATAATCAAAGGAATCTTGACACTTAAAATCCCAAATGAAATTTACTCCTTTATCAGTAAGAGAGGTCAACGAAGAAGGAAAATCTGAGAAATATTTTATAAAATGATGATAATACCTTTCCAAGCCCATGAAGCTATGAATCTCAAAGACATTTAATGGTTTTAATTAGGTCATAACAACTTTCACCTTCTCAGGATCAACATAAATACCATGTTCAGAAACCACATTTCCTAAAAAAATTACCTCCTAAATCTAGAAGTTTTATTTAGGAATCTTAGTGTAAAGTTGGTAATATCTCAAGATGTCCAACACCACTCTCAAGTGATGCACATGAACCTCATTGGTTTTCAAGTAAATCAAGATGGAATCCAAAAATACCAATAAAAAAGAATAGAGGTACTGGTGCAATATCCTATTAATTAACACCATAAACACATTAGGAGTATTGGTTATACCAAAAGGAATAACAAGGTATTCATAGTGGACATACTCCTGAAGGAGATATTAGGGATATCAGACTCCTTGATCCTAAGTTGGTGATAACCATACTAGAGATTGATCTTTGATAACCAATTCATCCCTTTAAGTTGGTCAAAAAAATCATCAATACAGGGAAAAATATACTTTTTCTTGACCATGAGATTATTTATATTTCAATAATCAACACAAATATGAAGGGTTTTTTCAGTCTTCTTGGAAAAAAGTATTGGAATTTCCCAAGGTGACACACTCGGTCAAATGGATCCTTTGGAAATAAATCCATCTAACTGAGTCTTTAACTACTTCATTTTCACTAGTGTCATATGGTAAGAGGGAATATAAATAGGTTGGGTACCTAGTACCAAGTTGACATAAAACTCTACCTCCCTCACTGGTGGAAGATAAGAAAATTCAGATGGAAAAAATTTTAGAAACTCATCCGCTACTAGAGGAAGTTCCCCACTCAAAGATTCCTGATCCAGTTCAAAATAAAATATAGATAACATTCTAACCAATTCCGATAGAGGAAGTCTGAATCGACTTGATTTTGGGTCCCATTCTACCTGAGATACATGACACACCCCATCAAGGGTAGTAAATGGGACCTGTTGAAGATAACAGTTGATATGAGCTTCAAGAGAAATCAACCAATCCACCCCGATAATGAAATTAGGAGGTTTAGTATCTAGAACCAAAAGGTCCCAAACATTCTTGATTTCTAAGAAATAGAATGTATAAGGGAATCTAAGACTATTCTCTCTCTTTATCCTGAGAGGTGTAATAATCTCCATAACATAAGGCATTAACTCCATAGGAAGATTAAACCATTCCATAATACAGGTAGATAAGAAGGAATGAGAGGTATTAATACCAAATAAAATAGTTACTAAAGATTAAGCAATGATAATGGTACCTCTCACTACTATAGGACCCAAATTAGCTTCTACTGGTGACTCATTTACTATGAGAAGGAGCTTTGTTCCTGCTTCCTATGGTTAAAACCTTGTGGTTCTTGAAGAATCTGACTACACCACAAATCCTACCAATACTATCAAGCCCATACCACTATGATAAGTGGTAAAAACATGGAAAAACCTTTGCAAGTGACCCGAGCATCCACAAGAGATATAGATATTCGATGCCTGTGTGCATGAACACTTTGAGTGCCCAACTTTTGTACATTGGAAAAAAGTTAGTGGTTATTTACCAGACACTGCATAAGATTTAGAAGAATACTACTACCAAAATTCACCACTAAGGTTTCCACTACAAGACTCATCCCACTTCCTCTTCCATTTAAAGGGACCACTCAAGATACCACTAGGAGGGGGAACTCTCTTCATCCCTGGCTTACTATCCAAGTCAAGTTCCACTATCAAAGATTTATCCATGACATCAACATACAAGGTGAGTTTCAACATGAAAACCTAAGATCATATATCTTTTAAAAGTACCATTTCAAACCTTTTGGATTTTATATTCTCATTGATACTACCTTTGGTGAGAAATAAACAATTTGGGAAAAGTGGTTGTAATACTGTGTCACTATCCATCCACCTTGTTGATGTTTAAGGAACCCCATAAACTTAGCCAAAACTATAGATTCCATATAGATCCGATCCATAAAAATTGACTTGAGGTATTTATACTCCAAGCCCACATTCTTCCCTACTAGAACTATAGAATCCCACCACCTTCTTCCAGGATCTTCAAGTTTGAAGGCAGTGCATTTCACCTTAATTGAATCTGGAATATCCAAAAATTCAAATAGTTTATCAAACTTTTTCAACCAATACTCTACCTCCAAATGATCTTCAGAACCCTGGAATAATGGTGGTTTTAGACAAAGAAACTTCTTGGAACTATCTATGTCATCATCCCTCCAGAGTACAACCTCTGTAGCCTGAATGAGAATAGGTGCAACTAGCTGACCCATAGATTTCACCGTACACACAAAACCTCTACAATGTTTTGATGAACTGGAGGGTTTCTTACTATGTTTCATTAGAATCTATCTCATGAGGTTCATTCAAACATCTTCTTGGGGGAATGGTACTATACAATTTCAATAGATAACAAGGGAAACATAAGTCAAGAGACATGAGATCATCAACTCTATCAATCAAGAATCAACTGGGAAACACAAATATCAGATAAAATATTTAGAAAAATTCTAGAATTAGATCAAACAAATCCTCAAGATACATTTTCCCAATAGACCCTGGTAACTTAAGGATCATCATGATGAGATATTGTTAGACACTCACTCGTATCCTACTCCTTAAATCCTGAAAATAATGTCTCTTATTTACCAAGTCATCCCAAATGAAATACCAAAATTAATTAAGAGATTCAACCTCATTTGATAGTTTTTTTAAATAGGTGGTTCCTTGGGCAAAAAACCAATTCAAATTTATTAAATAAATAAAGTATTAAAAAAAGTCTAAAAAGATTGTATTTTTTACAATATTTTTTCTGGAGTGGAAGAAAATCCAATGGAAGGTCATCTGAAAAGTTGATGTCACAGTTGAATCCCTTATTAGAAATCCTTTTAGAAACCATGTTTGGTTCAAGAAATGTATGCATAATAATGTGTTTGATCTCCAAGATAAAAAGAAAGAAATCCATCCTTTGTGTTGTGAGTGGACAAGAAAGATACACTATGACATTCCAAAGAGCTTGCACGATGGTGGTTGAATCAATTTCAATCCATATATTATTCCAGCCTTTCATCATTGTGAAGGTAATAGTATAGATAACACTCAACATTTCTATCTCTAAAGATGAGGTGCTTCCACAAGTTACATAAAATAAACCAAGAATTTTCCCAAGGTGGTTCCTGTACACCACTCCGCATCCCAAGGGTCTTGGGTTACCTTTAGAGGTACTGCTAGCTTTAAATTTAATCTAACTTGGGAGAGGGGATTGCTAGAAAACTTTGAAAGTGTTTAAATGATGATAGTAGATTCCATCAACACCGAGGCATCACAAGATGCTGAATTCAAATACAGAATTGTTGAAATTCCCCTATTGGATAGATGAAACTTCATGAATGGAAGTAGAGATCCTGACCTAGCTTGCATGGAAACTACATGAGATATTATGATGTAAATAATCATTTCTATCAAACTATATCACATGAAGAAGATCAAAAAAATCATCCAAAAATAGGTGATTTATCTATGGTGAGGCATCCATAGCAACAAAATGATGAAGATGATCCCTAATAGAGTCCAAAAGTAACCATCTGTATTCAAAGGGATCAAGAATATATTTCCAAAGAGTAGAAGTAGTAACAAAATAATAAAAAATATGGTTAGTGTCTTCTCTATATTGGTTGGATAGATGAAATTTAGAGTAAATATGGACCCCAAAAGACTGGATACTAGTATCAACGGGGATACAATTGTGTGAAGTTCTCCAAAAAAGAGTGAGTCTTGAAGGTTTTATCCAAGACTTATAAAAAAATTTAAGCCAAGAAAAATCATTATATAAATTTCTAAAATGATGGTTGTAAAAAGTTATAGAGTTGAGCATGCCATTTTGAGTAGTCTCCCAAATTAATAAATCATCAGGGCTACAAAATGGGTAATTTTCAATGACATGGTTAACATTATCATGAATATAAAAACTAGGGGAATTTAAAAAAACATTGATAAAAACATTAGCATGTTTAGGTAAATGATTGAGATCAACCATAGAAATCAGTGGAGATATTCTCTAGTTATCTATCCAAAAATTCATAGAACAATGTCTACTAACCATCCATATATAAATAGACATAATTTTGGAGAAAGAGTGTTTAATGGATGGCCAGATAGAGGAGTCCATATAATTTAAGTTTTCTTTTTTCATCTTGTCAAGGAACTTATTTTTAAGGAAAGTGAGAGGCATGAAATCATTATGAAGGAGATTCCAAGTAAGTCTAGCTTATAGGGAATTATTGAAGAGTTTAAGGTTTTTTATTCCAAGGCCATCCTTGATTAAAGGTTTGTAATAGTTAAACCATGGGACGATCGCTAATTTTTTTCTAGAGTGATTCCACTCCAAACAAAGTTTTTGATAAAGATATTTATTTTTTTGATAAGTCCAATAGTCCATTTGTAGACCATTAGAGAATAAATTTTTTTAGAAAAAATTGTGGATTTGACAAGGAAAATTATACCTACAATAGATAGAGATTTTTATTTCTAAGAATAAAGTTGATTTTGAATTTGATCAAAATTTTTAGAAAAGTAACAACTTTTAGGTCTGCCCCAAAATATGGAGACACCAAGATAATTGAAAGGGAAATATCCTTTTTTTAGGCCTAAATTGATAATAATGTTGAATTTTCTATTAGCTTGAATCCTTTTTCCAAAGAAGATAAAGGATATACTGCTGAAAAAATTCTGGGATAAATGAAACATAAAACGATCCATAGAATAGTAAAAGGGAAAAACAAAAGAAGAAGAATTTATCTTGGACATAGAGATTTATGTGGTTCAAGAAATGATATCTACGTCCACAAATAGGAAGAAATTCACTATATGTTGGGAGCACAATTTATTGGGATATTTCTTAGAGTTTCTAACAACTAAATCCCTAGATTGAAATGGGATAATAAGGAGGACAAAACACTATTCCACCAACTGCAGAAAGTACATTGTGTTACAGTGAAAGACGGTTGGAAGTCTGCCTCGCTATAGTGAAAGGTGGCCACCTAAGTCAAAAGTGATACAGTGGCTGACAACTAGAAGTCCAAGAGCTATAGTACCATTGAATCCAAAGTTCGACCTACTACTGTTCCCTATTGGTGTCGGTCGGCCAGCCATGCTACAGCGGTCAAAGTTGCTACAGTTAACCAACAAAATTGGATCGGGGGCCTTCGGCCCCTGGACCCATAGAGTAGGGGCATGTTTCCACCCGCAACCCCCAACGAGGTCACCATAGCATTCGACCCATGAAGGTTAAAACATGGTGTGCAATATGGACCACAATAATTCATCCCAAACATCATCAAAAGAGGATTGGGCTACACCAATCCAACAATCTCCCACATGGAGCATGATCCGCTATGATGACCTGCTTTGATGCCACCAACAAAGACAACTTAATTAATATGATCTTTTCCCACTCTTCACTTACCAACAACGTTCTTTCCATTCAAAACTTTAATTTCAAGCTGATGATTCATGAAATAGCATCTATTTTTCTTTTCCCCCTCATTGTGTAATCCCTATTCTATCTCACATCCTCCATTCATCAATGAAGACCAATAGAGACACATTAGTGCCTCAACTTATATATTACTATATACTTTTTTAACATGTCTACTAGATTTTTGGTTTCACAAATCATCTGCAATGTTATAAAACCATCCTATATCAAACCTCTGATGAAATGATACTTCAACTAAATATTCTTCATCTAGGCATGAAACCCTGGGTTCTTTGAAAGATGTATAACACTCTGACTATCACAATGCAAAACATTCTCCTCTTGATTTCTTCCCAACTCATCTAAGAAGTTCTTCAGTAAAGACAAATCCTTCCCATCTTCTATTATATTAATGTATTCTGACTTTATTGTGGATAAATCCACCACCTTCTACATTTGTGATATCCATCTTACTACAGTTCCTCCATAGGTAAATACATAACCTATGTTACTCCTCCTGCAGTCAACATCACCTCTAAGTTCAGTATCCACATACCCCTACAATGAATTTCTTTTCCCAAATCACAAAGATACCTCCTTAATTCCCTTAAAATACCTCAATATCCACTTCAAAGCTTCCTAATATTTCTTTCTAGGGTTATCCATATACCTGCTCACAACTCCCACTGCATGAGCGATGTCAGGTCGAGTGCAGACCACAACACACATCAGGATTCCAATAGCTGATGCGTATGGAAAATTTTCCATGTACTTAATCTCTTCTTCCATATTCGATGATTTTTGATTTGATAGTTTGAAATGGACCTCCAGGGGAATATAGACTGCCTTTTATTCTAGCATACAAAATTTTCTCAAAAAATTTCCAATGTAATCAGCCTGTGATAACATCAGCATTATAGATGAACGGTCTCTCTTGATATTCATCCCTAAAATCTTACCCAATTCTATAAGATCTTTCATCTCAAACTCCATATCCAACTACCTTTTCAATTCATCAATCCTCTTTATACATGATCTTTCAATGATCGTGTCATCCACATATAGAATAAGTATAATATATTCATCACCAAATGACTTGATGTAGCAATATTGATCCATGTCACATTGTTTGTATTCTTTTTTAGCCATGCATGCATTAGATTTTTCATTTCACTACCTGGGATCCTGATTCAATACATATAATCTCTTCTAGAGTTTTCACACCAGGTATTCCTTCCCAGAATCAACATATCCCTATGGATGCTACATATAGATTTCCTCCTCTAGATCTCCATGAAGGAGATCCGTCTTCACATCAAGCTTCTCAAGATATAGGTCTTCTGATGCCACAATGCTGAAAACCACCCAGATGGTGGTAAGCTTCATTACTGGTGAGAATAATTCAGTGAAATCCACTCCTTCCTTCTATTGAAATCCTTTCACCGCTAGCCTTTACTTGAACCTCCTTTTTTCATCATGTTCTTACTTGAACCGGTACACCTATTTGTTCTACAATTCTTTCTTTCCTTATGGTAGAGGTGTCAACTCCCAATTATTTTTATCATATAGTGAATAAATTTCCTCCTTCATAGACAACTCCCACTTTCTTGAATCCTTCAACTACATTGCATCTTTAAAACATTCTGGTTCTCCACCATCAGTCAATAAAAAATAGTGTAATGATGGTGAATATCACTGCATAGGCCTTCTCACCCTTATTGATCTTTTTAACTCCACTTGAGGACTAGGATCCACTGGTTCTGATGTCTCATACTCAGGTACACCTTCAAGGTCCACTTGCTATTTGAACTATAATTCTTTATTCCCATTTTCATATTCAACTGTATGGAGATCCTTGTATGTGAAACCTTCATTGAATACCATGTTCTAGCTCCTGATGACCATCTTGTCGAGATCATCTCAAAAGTGGTAACCAAAATCCTCAGCACCATATCTAATAAAGAAACAAGTCTTAGACTTAGCATCAAGCTTTTCCCTTGAGTTATCATTAATATGTACATAATACAAACGACAAAAGACTCATAAATGTGAGAGTCTTTCCTCCTTACCAGACCAGATCACCTCAGGTAGACATTTTTCAATTGGTATAGTTGGAATCCTATTAATGAGATATGATTCCATGTTCACTACATCAGCCAAGAAGGTCTTAGGTAACCTCGATTGTAGCTTCATGATTCTACCACATTCATTCATTGTCCTATTCATCCTTTCAGCTACACCATTCTACTATGGTGTTCCTAGGATAGTCTTATCCCACAAAATTCCTTCATTTTAATATAATTACTTAAACTCATTACTACCATACTCTACGACATTATTAGACCTCAAGCATTTAATCTTTTCTCATAAATCATTTCCCACCATGACCTTCCACTAATGAAACATCTTAAACACATCAAATTTTGTTTTTAGAAGGTTATCCCATAACTTCCTTTCTGAGTCGTTAATAAATGTCACATAATATTGTGACCCTCCAAGGGAATGTATTGGTGCATTCCCCCAAACATCAGTGTGCACTAGGTCCAACTTCCTAGACTTCAGTGTTCTAGCTCCTTTTGAAAATGATACCTTCTTATGATTTCCAAGGATGAAATATTCACATAATCCAACTTCCACTGACTTCATCTCTGGTAGCATCCCTTTTTTTCTAGAACATTCATCCCCTTCTCACTTATGTGGCCTAACCTATAGTGCCACATTTAATAATCCATGGTAGCATTTACTAATTACACCATATTCAAAAAAGTCTCTATTATGCTGTACAGAGTACTATTTTTTGATCCCTGGGCTATGACCATAGCTCCCTTGTTAATCTTCCAGGCACCACCAATAAACATGGTACTGAAGACTACATCATCATGTTTTCCAACAAAAATAATATTTCTTCTCAATTTAGGGATATACCTCACATTTTCAAAAACTAAGATACTCCCACTGTTGGTCTTGATTCATGTATCATCCTTCCCCAAAATCAATAAAGTTTCATCATCAACAAGATGTACCTTTCCAAAATTTCCAGAATTTTTTTTTCAGGAAACCCTTATCTAACTTAGAATGGAAGGACACCCATGAGTCTAAAATCCCAAACTCCATTGGGTTATCCATGCTCAGTAACATCACATCATTAGTTCTTTCAACCGCTGTGTTTGTTCCACTATTTTCAGGAACCTTTTGTTTATCTCTTTACTCCTTCTTGACATGTCCTTTCTTCCCACAAGTCCAGTAGGTAGGACTATCCCCCTTTCCTTATCTCGGTTTTCCCCTCTTGACTTTGATCACCCTCTACGATTGTCTCATTGTGGGTGTCTTTCTCTTCCTTCTACATTCAGAGAAGAACCAGAGAATATTCCTCATTTTCTTATTTGGATATCCTCACTAAGGATTATGTCATGTACATCCTTTAGAACCAACTTTGTATTCCCTAAATAATTTCTCACAACTATTACAGTTTCTTCCCAATTGCTAGATAAAGAAGAAAGTAGAACTAGAGAACATATCTCATCACCAAGTACAATATCCACTGGTTTTAATTGACTAATTATGGTATAAAATTCATAGATGTGATCTGCAACAATTATTACTTCAACCATTTTCAGATTGAAAAATTATTGCATCAAGTGCACCTTATTTTTCATAGAAGGATTATCATACATATTTGTGAGAGAATTTATCATCCCAACTATTATTGTAAGAACCCAGTTTTTGGATGTAAAAGACTTTGGAATATTCTTGATATTATTCTAGAGTAGTGCCTTCAGACGGCATGTGATTCCGAGCCCCGGTGTGTCCGGAATTAAGTTTTAAGTACGTTCACACTGGGAACGCTAAATAAATGGGATAACTCCTAAACGGTGATCCGGATCAGAGATCCGAGTGTACAAATGGGTCCGGAATGGGGTGTTTACCCTAGGAATGATATAAAACTTGTCGGTGCAGGACGTTTGGACCCCTCGCCCGCTTTCAGAACGTTAAACAGATAATTAAATTAATTAATTAATTCGTTTAATGGTGAAACACAAGTATCTCTTAAACGATGGATCAAATTGGAAAACCGAGAGCACCGTTGAGTTCGGAGCATGTCGTTTACCCTAAGAGGGGTGTAAGTTTTGCGGGCACGAGCCGTCAGTGAAAAATGGCCCCAGGGGAGTTTTCGTAATTTGGCAGCCTCAGGAGTTGAGCTTTATAACTTTTGAACGGGGCCTCAGATTAAAATTCTGAGACTGTCGTTGTGCTCGGGAGGTGGTGTTTACCCTAGGGGAGGCTTAACCTTGACCCCGTTGAGAGTTTCGGGCGTGAGATAAATTGGGGGTTAAATTAATTAAAAATATAATTAATTTCTTCTTTATTTAATCCCTAACCCCACCCCTCTCCTTCCCCATTTCCCCTCCCCCCTGGCAGAGGAGCTCAACCAAGAAGGAGAAGCTCCTCCTCTCCTCCTCCCCTCCGGAAAGGAAACGACACGTCGGCGGATCCTCCGTGAAGCGTCGGGCAACACCCCAACAGGTAGGATGTTTTGGTTGCGTTTTCATTTATGAACCTTCCTTTGGATTTAATTTTATACATCGATTTGCTGTTAAATATTTGAACAAATTCCATGGTCATATAGTATAAATTCTACTCTTTCCGATGCTCATTACGGATTTGAAATCCGGGTTCGGATGGTGTCACGGCTGTTCGTCAAACTTTGCGGGTTTGGTGTTTTCCGGGGGACCAAGGCGGTTCGGCGAGGGTTTAGGCGAGCCGGCTCAGTGGCGGTCCGGGGCGGCTTCAGAAGGCGTCGGTGAGGGCGAGGCCGAGCGGGGGTTGGCGTCACGGTCGGGCGGTGGCAGCAGGCCGGCACGACGGCATGACGACGTGGCGGGGCTCCTAAGGCCGGGCAGCGGCGATCTCCCGAGCAAGGCGGCTCGCGGTCGAGCGTAGGCGGCGCAGGGGAGCCGGTGCGAGGCTGGGAGTCTGTGGCGGTGCAGGGCTGGGACTGTGAGGCGACATCGGCTGCGGGAGGCGGAGGCACCGGCGCACCTGTCGCGGTCGGAGGAGGTCGCCCCGAGGCGCTGACCTCGGGGGCTACAGGAGGAAACCAGGACCTGCCTTTTGCGAGTCCTGTTGGAAGAAGAAGAAGACCGGACAAACGGCCAGTCTGGTTTTAGTTAAAATAATAATAATAATATTAATAAGGTTATAATAATAATAATAATAATATATTATTATTATTATTATTATAAAATGATTTATACGTTAATAAATCATAAACCAGGAGTCGGTTTCACGAGCTGTTTGTGGCGGCGCATGCATCGGAATAAGAGGAATAATTTGAGATGGTTTTGGGTTATTTTAATCCTTGAGACAGGGGCCTCAGAAGCGCGACACACCGTCAAGCGGTTGGGTGCTTTTTCTGGGGATTCTTGTTTTGGACGGCGCGGACGCATCCGACGTCCGATTTAAGCGCCATCAGTGGTGTTGGGACCCTGACACTGAGGCGGAGCTTTCCAGGGTGGTTTCAGGCATTGGGGCCGAAGTTGAGGTGTGGGCCCCACGGCCCGTCTTTCGAGCTGCGTCCAACGTTTCATGACTTTCTCATTGGGCGTCCGTTTGAGGCGTGCGAGCAGTCGATTTTGGATGTTTTTCCAAGGGGATTGCAATGGTGCAATCCGCCCGCTCTAATTCGGCACGATGGTGCGGGCCCCATGAGGGCTGTTTGGGCATTGTCGATGATTTTTCCAGCTTTATCACCGGGTGTCCGTTTTGGACAAGTGATTAGTCGAACTTGTGTACTTTTTTGAGAGGATCGCAACGGTGTGATCAGTTCGTTGTGTTTCGGGACCGGGTTGCGGGTCCCACGAAGCACCGCTCGTGTGTGGTGTGCCGGAATGCATCTTTCTCCCTGGATATCAATTGTGCTCAAGTGAGTAGACTTTTTGACGTGTTTTCCCGAGGGGATCGCAATGGCGCGATGCACCCGACTGTTTTCGGGGCCGAGGCTCGGGATCACGGGACGCCGTTCGGGCGTGAGGCGGTGTTGGTGACTTTTCTGTCAGATATCCATTTTAGGTGAGTAAGTAGTCTATCTTGCATGTTTTTCTATGAGGATTACAATGGTGTAATCTATTCAAGTGAGCGGAGCCTCTTACGCGATCTTATTAAATGTGGAATGTGAAGGTGCCCCAGTGGTGGTTCTTCCTGCGGTGTTTGTAGAGAACCCTTGGCATGTGATCGCATGCACTCTCGTGTGAGTGAATTTATGCTTAACGAGATGTGGTTGGTTGTGCCTCATCCAATGAGGTGTCAGGTTGGAGTTGTTACGTCACACCTTCTCATTGACGTTGGGTGCCGGGTGCAAGTTAGCCTTTGGGATGGAGACGTGGTATACTATGGGAGTATACGGGAGCCCTGGGAGGTACATGTGGATGTTGGTACCTGAGAATGTTTGTGCACTTAGTCAGGGTTGAGTTAGTTCCACATGTCGTGAGGGACCCATGTGCGTGCCATGCTCTGCTTTACGTACTTTTGAGCTCTCGCGACGTAGAGGGTTCCTCTGTTCTTGTTGGTTGACCAGCAGGGTTGAGTTTTCCCCCTGGTTCTGTTCTGGTTTGGCCGATAGAGATAGTTCGTTTCCTCTGTTTCTTCAGCTGTGAGGGGTTTCAGTACTGTGCCCTTTCACCAGACTGCGGCACCGTTTACGACTATGGGTGTTCGTATAGTGTGGGTGTTTTCCCCACTTTCTAGGATGAGTTTTCTCAGTCTGCTTTGACAGTGACTCAACAGATTGGAGCATGATCACCTTGAGAGGCCTAGGGAGTTTCTCCCATTGCTCCGTGTTCCCTGGTATAGATATTGTGAATTCGGTGTGACCAAAAATTTATGCGGGCATCGATCCTCTACCCAGGAGGTTGTTTCCAGCAGGGCTGAGGTTGTTTCTAGCAGGGATGAGGTTGTTACCAGCAGGGCTGAGGTTGTTTCCAATAGGGCTAAGGTTGTTACCAGTAGGGCTAAGCTTGTTTCGAGCAGGGCTAACCAGTGGGTTACCATCCAGCAGGGATGACCAGTACAGCGGTGTTCACCGAGCAGTACGATCCAGCAGGGATGGCTAGAGCAGTTCCGGGTTTACCTTCAGCTGGGCTGGGCAGTGGTCCCTGATGCTAGGCTTACCTCCAACAGGGCTGGGTAGTGGTCCCCGATGACGGGCTTACCTGCAGCGGGGCTGGTCAGTGGTCCCCGATGTCAGGCTTACCTCCAGCGGGGTTGGGCAGTGGTCCCCGATGCCAGGCTTACCTCCAGTTGGGCTGGGCAGTGGTCCCTGATGCTGGGTTACCTTCAGCTGGGCTGGACAGTGGTCCTGTTGCCGACATTAGCCGGGTCGCCCTCCAGTGGATTACCCTGTTATGGGACTGGGTAGTGTGGCACCCGTTGACTCTTTCTGGGTCTCCCTGTAGTGGGAACCCGTCGAATTCCAGGGACCCTCCAGCGGGGCTGGGAAGGGGGTCACCTATCGACTTTGAGCAGACCTCTCGACTGCGGGGCAGTGACGCAGTGTGGTTTGAATTTACCCAGAACTCTCAAGTATGAGGGGCACTTTCCCCCACCGAGGCGCGTCCTTGTGACGTGACCTAAAACTGTGCAGGCGAGTCAATGCTTCCCAAAGTGGATAGTGTCGAGGTGCGGTGGTTTGACCCCCTTGACTTTTAGTTTGGGGCAGACGTGCGGGATGCTGGGCATCGATGGTGTTTACTTCTGGGACTATTGGAGACTCACTTTTCTTGGGCTGAGCTACGGGATTGAGGTCCCCTTACGACCTTGTTCGGGCTTCTTGTTGAGCATATGTATATGTATATACCTTGTTACAGTACCCACTCCTTGGGTTTTGGCTACTCTCCTTCTAAGAGAGGCGAAGACGCACGAGGTATGCCACGTGCTTTCCTTGTCTAGCTTCTCGTGGTTGGACGAGTCTACTCTCCTGCTATAGGTAGCGAAGACTCGACGAGAAGTTCATCTTCTCACCATTTCCAGCTCCTTGTGTCTGGATGAGACTACCTCCTTTCTCTTGTTGGGTTGAGCTGGACTCTCTACTATTACTCTTTACTACACTCTCGGTTGTATTCCTTTACTTTTCCTGTTCTCTCTACTGCTCACCCTTCGGTACCTTCTTTGTTGCTCCCTCGAGCCTTCGGGGTATCCTACTGAGTATTTTTATACTCACCCCTGCTTGGGCTTTGCCCGCACTTGGTGTAACCTTGCAGACGACAGACAGGTTGGTCATGACTTCAGCGGAGCTTGGGAGTTCAGGAGCTTGGACCGCATGTGGTGGTCATAGTCGGGTTTCAGGTGTGGGACTCTCCTAGCTGTTTACTATTGTTTTACCTGTTTCCGGGATATGGCACTTTTTGGTTGGGCGCTTGTTTTTCCCCTTTTTTTTTCAGTTTACCTTCAGCTTTTTCTTTGTACTGTTTAGAGGTCGATGCACTTTTGGTGGTTTATATATAGCAGTTTCACTTTACTCAGCTCGTCTTTTCTTTTACTCTGCACTTTCGCATTGAGTGTGCGTCGTGTGTGTGTGTGTACAGGTACTCAGGAAAAGGCTTCCCCGAGTTGTTTAGCCTTCAGCGCTTGTCGCCAACCCCTAGCCTATGGAGGCGGGCTTGGGGTAGTTGCAGATCGAGCCCGGGTAGGGCCAGGTCATGACAATGTGGTATCAAAGGTGGTTCGTTCCTTGGGATGTTGTTCGGACATCCCTAAAAAATAATTGGTTGGGATTTAGGGAAATAGTGTTAATGTGTCTCGAGAGCGGCTCTCAGGCCAGGAAGTCTAGTGATGGTGCGGCGGCCGACGTATCCATTCACCAGGAACTTGATAACCCGCTTGTCGACTCGGCATGCTGAGACACTCGTTGCAGGGAAAATTGGTTTGTGCATCACATAGGATTGAGTCCTTGACTGTCCTTCTTGAGTCAGCTCCCCATTGTTGTTGTTGTTGTGGTATACATATATGCTCATTTGACCGCGACAGTCCTTGATAATATTCAGGATGTCTCCGCGAAGACAACCAGCCAGGATACCATCTTTGGTTCATGATGACAACCCTGCAAGCTACGAGGCCTCAGTCCAAGACCCATCATGCGAGCCCCTTTCTCCGGGTGGGCCGGTAGCAGCACCCCCACCTGTTGAGCAGCAGACAGCTTCAGCAGAGCAGACAGGTCTTGAGCGCTAGTTGAGCACGCTCTGTGAGTTCCAACAGCAGAGACCGTTGAGGTTCAATGGTGAGCCATACCCTCAGGCAGTAGAGGTTTGTCTAGAGACAGTGGTTCGCCTTTTCAGTCTTGTGCCGACGCTGACAGATCAGAGAGTGGCCTTGGCTGCCAACCTTTTTCGTGGAGCAGCTTGGCGTTGGTGTAGTCTGGTGACTCAGTTTCTTGACGAGTTGTTGCTTTCATGGGGTGACTTTCAGTTGTTGTTTCGTGAGGAGTTTTTCCCCTCCTGCTTGCGCTCCATTCGGATTCAGGAGATTCTTCATTTTAAGCAGGGAGGGATGGCGATGACCGAGTACGCGACTAGTTTCGCAGACCGTGCACGCTTTTACACGGACTTGGTCCATGACGACAACATCCGAGTGAGGAAGTTTGAGCAGGGTCTCCACTGAGAGATCCATGCTGTCATAGTACCCTTGGGCATTTCCACATATACCAGGGTGCAAGAGCAGGCACTGGTGACAGAGAGATTCTTATCATGTTCTAGAGTTGGTGGTGGCAGCAGGCACGTTGGAGCTGAGACGCCTGCCGCAGCTAGCGGGCGTCGACAAACAGGACATCTACATAGGTGGATTTCTGATAACCGGACTCAGGGGTGTAGTCGTACACCACAGTGGTTCCGGAGGGAACCCGTGCAGTCCGAAGAGAGTTGGTGCTATGCTTGCGATGGCCGAGGTCACCTGGAATGTGACTGCCTGACCAGGCATGCAGAGAGCTTCAGGCAGACAGCAGGTGAACCACCACGACGGAGGCAACGCCATGATCGGAGTAGTACCCAGAGGGGTGGTGCTAGCAGAGGATCGGGAGGAGCTAGTAGTGGGGGACGACTTTACGAGGTCTTCTCATCACCACTAGGTGGTCCATGACAGGCTCCGGGAGCTGACAGTTGGGACTGCAGACAATCGCATGCTTTGGATGTCTACGATCCTGCAGAGCATGAGGTGATAAGAGGTACGCTCTACAGCTCTTCTACTTCTTGCAGTAGAATTTTTAGACTCTGTGTGTAGAAAGCTTTCCTCCCTGCTCCTTGCTTGAGGTGTTACCAGGGTGGCGCGGGGTATTAGTGTAACCCTGTGTTGGTATGATAAAAGGCATGGGACCTTTTTCTTTAGTCGATGGTGTCGATTCCATCGCTTTTCCGAGTGTGTAAGAGAGTCTTGGTTGCGAGACATCGATTGTGAAATCTTGCGTGACCAGATATCCTTGGGTGTTTCACCATATGGATATTCTGAAGGAGGGAATCACCGGGCCTTGTTCCAAGTGCGGGCGGTGATTCCAGTCACAGCGTGCGACGTAGGGGTTTGGTCGGGGAGGTGAGCTACCCCCGAGAGCCTTCGGGACGTTTGAGACCGTGCAAAGGGATGGCGAGGTTCCCTACCGCCTTGCCCTATCCCCAAGGTTGGGTGTGGGTGCACGATGTATCCCGTGTGGCTTACCTAAGGAGATGTGTGCTTGATTCTATGCACGTCATCGGCGAGGGAAGACCTCGCGTGAACAGATTAAATCCTTTGGTCTGTGTGTGGTGACGCGGGACTGTGCATAAGTTCTTCTGGGTACGGAAGAGACAGGTGCGGGCTTAGTACCCTGAGTTTCCCTGGTTTTGATTTTCGGGGACAAAAATCTTGAATGAGGGAATGATGTAAGAACCCATTTTTTGGCTGTAAAAGACTTTGGAATATTCTTGATATTATTCCAGAGCAGTGCTTTCAGACGGCGTGTGATTTCGAGCCCCGGTGTGGCCGGAATTAAGTTTTCAGTGCGTTCACACTAGGAGCACCAAATAAATAGGATAACTACTAAACGGTGATCCGGATCAGAGATCCGAGTGTACAGATGGGTCCGGAATGAGGTGTTTTCCCTAGGAACGACATAAAAATTGTCGGCGCAGGATATTTAGACCCCTCGCCCGCTTTCGGAACGTTAAATGGATAATTAAATTAATTAATTAATTCGTTTAATGGTGAAATTCAATTATCTCTTAAATGGTGGCTCAGATTGAAAAACCGAGGGCACAGTTGAGTTCGGAGCGTGTCTTTTACCCTAGGAGGTGTGTAAGTTTTGCGGGCGCGGGTCGTCAGTGAAAAATGGCCCCAGGGGCGTTTTCATAATTTGGTGGCCTCGGGCGTTGAGCTTTATAACTTTTGAACGAGGCCTCAGATTAAAATTTTGAGACCGCCGTTGTGCTCGGGAGGTGGTGTTTACCATAGGGGAGGCTTAACCTCGACCCTGTCGAGAGTTTTGAGTGCGGGATAAATTGGGGGTTAAATTAATTTAAAATCTAATTAATTTCTTCTTTATTTAATCCCTAACCCCACCCCTCTCCTTCCCCATTTCCCCTCCCCCCCTAGAAGAGGAGCTCAACCAAGAAGGAGAAAATCCTCCTCTCCTCCTCCCCTCCTACAAGGCAAAGGTGCGGCGGCGGATCCTCCGCGAAGCGTCGGGCAACACCCCAAAAGGTAGGAGGTTTTGGTTGCGTTTTCATTTTCGAACCTTCCTTTGGATTCAATTTTATACGTCAATTTTCTGTTAAATCTTTGAACAAATACCATGGCCGTATAGTATAAATTCTACTCTTTCTGATGCTGATTTCGGATTTGAAATACGGGTTCGGATGGTGTCACGGTTGTTCGTCAAAATTTTTGGGTTTGGTGTTTTCTGGTGGACCAAGGCGGTCCGGCGAGGGTTCAGGTGAGTCGGCTCAGCGGCGGTCCGGAGTGGCTTCAGCAGGCGTCGGTGAGGGTGAGGCCGAGCGGGGGTCGGCGTCACGGTCGGGCGGTGGCAGCAGGCCGGCACAGCGGCATGACGACGCGGTGGGGCTCCTAAGGCCGGGAGGCGGCGGTCTCCCGAGCGAGGCGACTCACGGTCGAGCGCAGGCGGCGCAGGGGAGCCGGTGTGAGGCTGGGCGTCCGTGGCGGTGCATGGCCGGGATGGTGAGGCGGCAACGGCTGCAGGAGGCGGAGGTGCCGGCACGCCTGTCGCGGTCGGAGGAGGTCGCCCTGAGGCGCTGACCTCGTGGGATGCGGGAGGAAACCAGGACCCACCTTTTGCGGGTCCTGTTGGGAGAAGAAGAAGACCGGCCGAACGACCGGTCTGGTTTTAGTTAAATAATAATAATAATAATATTAATAAGGTTATAATAATAATAATATATTATTATTATTATTATTATTATAAAAATGATTTATACGTTAATAAATCATAAACCGGGAGTCGGTTTCGCGAGCTTTCTATGGCGGCACGTGCCTCGGAATCAGAGGAATAATTTGAGATGGTTTTGGGTGATTTTAATCCCTGAGACATGGGCCTTAGAAGTGCGACACACCGTCATGCAGTTGGGCGCTTTTTCTAGGGATTCTTGTTTTGGACGGCGCGAACGCATCTGTTGTCCGATTTAAGCACCGTCAGTGGTGTTGGGACCCTGGCACCGAGGCAGAACTTTCCAGGGTGGTTTCAGGCATTGGGGTCGAAGTTGAGGTGTAGGCCCCACGGCCCGTCTTTCGAGCTGCGTCCAGTGTTTCACGACTTTCTCATCGGGCGTCCATTCGGGGCGTGCGAGCAGTCGATTCTGGATGTTATTTCAAGGGGATTGCAATGGTGCAATTCACCCTCTCTAATTCGGCATGATGGTGCGGGCCCCACGATGGTCGTTTGGGCGTTGACTGTGATTTTTCCAGCTTTATCACCAGGTGTCCATTTTAGACAAGTGATTA
The DNA here is from genome assembly GCA_963277665.1 of Viscum album. Taxonomy (NCBI): domain Eukaryota; kingdom Viridiplantae; phylum Streptophyta; class Magnoliopsida; order Santalales; family Viscaceae; genus Viscum; species Viscum album. The sequence continues at coordinate 1,092,626,258 of OY728137.1, read as the reverse complement.
GTCGAACTTGTGTACTTTTTCGAGAGGATCTCAACAGTGCGATCCGTTCATTGTGTTTCGAGACCGGGTTGTGGGTCCCACGAAGCACCACTCGTGTGCGGTGCGCCGGAATGCATCTTTTTCCCCGGATATCCACTGTGCTCAAGTGAGCAGTCTTTTTGACGTGTTTTCTCGAGGGGATCGCAATGGCGCGATGCGCCTGACTATTTTTGGGGATGAGGCTCGGGATCACGGGACGCCGTTCGGGCGTGAGGCGGTGTTGGTGACTTTTCCGTCGAATATCCATTTGCGGCGAGTAAGTAGTCTATCTCGCATGTTTTTCGGCGAGGATTACAACAGTGTAATCTGTTCAGGTGAACGGAGCCTCTTACGTGATCTTATTAAATGTGGAATGTGAAGGTGCCCCAGTGGTGGTTCTTCCTACGGTGTTTGCAGAGAACCCTTGGCGTGTGATTGTATGCACTCTCATGTGAGTGAAGTTGTGCTTAATGAGATGTGGTTGGCTGTGCTTCGGCTGTTGATGTGGCAGGTTGGAGTTGTTACGTCACACCTTCACGTTGATGTTGGGTGCCGGGTGCACCTTAGCCTTTGGGCTGGAGACGTGGTATACTCTGGGAGTATATGGGAGTGCTGGGAGGTACATGTGGATATTGGTACCTAAGAATGTTTGTGTGCTTGGTTGGGGTTGAGTTGGGGCCACACGTCGTGAGGGTCCCATGTGAGTGTCGTGCTTTGATTTACATACTTTTGACCTCTCGCAATGTAGATGGTTCCTCTGTTCTTGTTAGTTGACCAGTAGGGTTGAGTTTTCCTCCTGGTTCTGTTCTGGTTTGGCCGATAGAGATGGTTCATTTCCTTTGTTTCTTCAGCTGTGAGGGGCTTCAGTACTGTGCCCTTTCACCGGACTGCGGCACCATTTACGACTATGGGTGTTCGTACAGTGTGGGTGTTTTCCCCACTTTCTAGGATGAGTTGTCTCAGTCCTCTTTGACAGTGACTCAACGGATTAGAGCGTAATCGCCTTGAGAGGCCTGGGGAGTTTCTCCCGTTGCTCCGTGTTCCCTGGTAGAGATATTGTGGATTCGGTGTGACCAACACTTTACGCGGGCATCGATCCTCTACCCAGGAGGTTGTTTACAGCAAGGCTAAGGTTGTTTCCACTAGGGCTGAGGTTGTTACCAGTAGGGCTGAGGTTGTTTCCAGTAGGGCTGAGGTTGTTTTGATTAGGGCTCGCCAGTGGGTTACCATCCAACATGGATGGCAAGTACAATGGTGTTCACGAAGAAGTACCATCTATCAGGGATGGCCAGAGCAGTTCCGAGTTTACCTCCAGCTGGGCTGGGCAGTGGTCCCCGATGCCGGGCTTACCTCCAGGGGGGCTGGGTAGTGGTCCCCGATGTCGGGCTTACCTCCAGCGGAGCTGGGCAGTGGTCCCCGATGCCGGGATTACCTCCAGCGGGGCTGGGCAGTGGTCCCCGATGCCGGGCTTACCTCCAGCTGGGCTGGGCAGTGGTCCCCGATGCCGGGTTACCTCCAGCTGGGCTGGGCAGTGGTCCCGTCGCCGACTTTAGCCGGGTCGCCCTCCAGTGGATTACCCTCTTACGGGATCGGGCAGTGTAGCACCCTTCGACTCTTACTGGGTCTCCCTGTCGTGGGAACCCATCAACTTCCAGGGACCCCCCAGTGGGGTTGGGCAGGGGGTCGCCTGTCGACTTTGAGCAGACCTCTCGACTACGGGGCAGTGATGAGGTGTGGTTTGACTTAACCCAGAACTCTCAAGTGTGAGGGGAACTTTCCCCCACCGAGGAGCGTCCTTGTGACGCGACCTAAAACCGTGCGGGTGAGTCAATACTGCCCAAAGCGGATAGTGTTGAGGTGCGGTGGTTTGAGCCCCTTGACTTGTAGTTTGGGGCAGGCGTGCGGGATGCTGGGCATTGATGGTGTTTACTTCTGGGACTATTGGTGACTCACTTTTCTTGGGCTGAGCTACGGGATGGAGATCCCCTTACGACCTTGTTCTAGCGTCTTGTTGAGCATATGTATATGTATATACCTTTTTCCAGTACCCACTCCTTGGGTTTTGGATACTCTCCTTCCAGGAGAGGTGAAGACGCGTGGGGTATGCCATGTGCTTTCCGTGTCTAGCTTCTCGTGGTTGGACGAGTCTACTCTCATGATATAGGTAGAGAAGACTCGATGAGAAGTTCATCTTCTCATCGTTTCCAGCTCCTTGTGTCTGTATGAGACTACCTCCTTTCTCTTGTTGGGTTGAGCTGGACTCTCTACTGTTACTCTTTACTGCACTCTCAGTTGTACTCCTTTACTTTTCCTATTCGCTCTACTGCTCACCCTTCAGTACCTCCTTTGTTGCTCCCTCGAGCCTTCGAGGTATCCTACTGAGTATTTTTATACTCACCCCTTCTTGGGATTTTCCCGCACTTGGTGTGCCCTTGCAGACAACATATAGGTTGGTCGTGACTTCAGCGGAGCTTGGGAGTTTAAAAGCTTGGACCGAGTGCGGTGGTCGTAGTCGGGTTCCAGGTGTGGGACTCTCCCAGTTTTTTACTGTTGTTTTACCTGTTGCCGGGTTGTGGCACTTTTTGGTTGGGCGCGTGTTTTTCCCCTTTTCTTTTCAGTTTACCTTCAGCTTGTTCTTTGTACTGTTTAGAGGTCGATGCACTTTTGGTGGTTTATATATAGCAGTTTCACTTTAATCTTCTTGTCTTTTCCTTTACTATGCACTTTCGCATTGAGTGTACTGCGTGTGTGTGTGTACAGGTACTCAGGAAAAGGCCTCCCTGAGTTGTTTAACCTTTGGCGCTTGTCGCCAACCCCTGGCCTATGGAGGCGGGCTTGGGGTAGTTGCGGCTCGAGCCCGGGTAGGGTCAGGCCGTGACAATCATCTTCTTCTCTTTGATATTGAACTCCATGTTTTTGGCCAATGTAAGGTGAAAAACTCCCAGAACCTGCTGATCCCGTAACTCCCACTCCCATTTCTCCATGTCTGTTGGGTTCAGACCCAAAATCAAAAAGTGTATCTTTTTTTTGATAAAGATAATCCTTGATCTACATCCTCTAGTAACTGAATTTAGTTCCATATAAGTGACCTATCTTCACTTTTCCTTCTTCCATAGTCATCATTGGAGAATCCCAAACTCAACCTTTGATACCAGTTTTTGTGAAAATTCCAGAAGAAATGAAGCATAAAACGATCCCCAGATGAGTAAAAGGGAAAGAACAAAAGAATTAGAAAAAGATCTTGGAAATAGATATTTATGTGGTTTAGGAAATCATCCCTACATCCACAAAGAGGTATAAATTAATTTTATGTTTGGATCAAAATTTATAGGAATACTTTTAAGAGTTTATAACAATTGAAACCTTATACCAAAATTTTTTAATAGGGAGGATGAAGCACTATTCCACCAACCATCAGAAATTCCATTGTACTATAGTGAAAGGTGGCTGGAAGTTCGTATCTCTATAGTGAAATGTGGCCACCCAAGTAAAAAGTGCTACAATGGCTGGCGAATGGAAGTCCAAGAAGCTATAATACTGTTGAATCCAAATGCTGACCTACTATAATGCCATATCAATGACAATTGGTCAACTCTGCTACAATGGTCATATTTTCTATAGTTCCCCAAAAAATTGGTTTGGGGGGCCTTTGGCCCTAGGAACCCCAAATTATGGGTGAGTTTCCACTATAACCCCCAACATGGTCACTGTGGATCTTGACCCATGAAGGTTGTGTCCTGGTGTATAGTATGGTTCATAAGCATTCAGCCTAAACATCATCCAAAGAGGACCGAGCTACACCAATCAAACATTTACATCAGTTGATGTCTTTACTAGAGATCTCTTCATAATGGGAAAGAGAAGCCTCTATATTTTGAATATTTATTTTAATTCATTAAAGGAAGAGGATGATATCATCTGCATAGAGGAGGTGCATGGGAACAACCATATTCCAAGAATCATTGATAGACTTAAGTTTACCTTGATCTACAAGACGAGCGAGCATTCTTTTTAAGTAGTCTTATGCAATAGAGAAAATGATAGAAGATATGGGATCCCCCTATCTAACTTCTTTGGTGTAGTTAAAGTATCCTTTATGATAGCCATGAATGAGAATGGAGATGTGGGTGGAGCTAAAGAGAGTTTTAATTATGTTAATAAAGAGATTATTGAAACCAAAGCCTTGAAGGACCTTGCAGATAAAGTTCCAATCAATAGTATCAAAAGAATTTCTGATGTAAATTTTAATGGAAATACGACCACCCCTATTATATTTCATTAAAATTTTGGTGCATTCAGAGGCGAGGCATATGAAATCCTAGATGGGTTTACCCTTGATAAAACCAAATTGATTCCACAAGACAATTTTTTAGCAATATTTTCAAGTCTATTGGAAAGGAGATTAACAATAATTTTACAGGGAGTGTTGATAAGTACAATAGGTCTGAAGAGGTGTATCCTATAGGCATTATCAACTTTGGGGATTAAGGAAAGAAATTTATCATTAAGACTATTATGGAGAATTTCATTACAGAAGAATGTTTTAACCAATAAACAGACATCTGGTTGGATGACATCCCAATAATGTTGAAAAAAAACCATTATTGAAACTAGCAGGGCAAGGAGAACTGTCTTGTTTTAAGCTAAAGATAGTATCCTTGGTCTCATGATCGAAAGGAATGCGGGTGAAAAAGGTGTTATCTTCATTGTTGACCATGACAGGAATGACATCAGGGAGAAGGTCTTTTTTAAGATCATATACATTGAATATGTTTCTAAATTAGGAGATAATAGGACTAGAAATACCATCCTTAGTATCAATAATGTTGTCACCATCTTTAAGACAAGTGAGAGGCCTATAAGTTTTTATAATTATTTGAATAGGGTTATAAAATTTTGTACTCCCGCCACCATATTTAATACATTTTGTTTTAAATATATTCTTATGAATTTTATATTTAATAGCGAGCATATAATTAAGTTTGGTTGTGAGATCAATTTCTTGTTGAGGATTAATAGTGAATTCAGAGTTAGTAAGGACCGTTTGAATTTTGTTAAGAGTGGCTTCCAAAGAAACAATCTCATTATTAATTTGTCTAGATTTGGATTTACACCATCCTTTTAGATTTTGTTTAAGGAATTTAAACTCCATGATGCAAGAAAAATAATTCCAGTCATAGTTTATAGAATTATAAAATTTTTAATAGTATTATCATAGTCAAGATCTACGACCCATGCAATATTGAATCTGAAAGGGAGACCAGGTTTATCACTTTTAATAGAGATAATGACCAAGATTGGGTGGTGGATAGAGTTGAGTTTGAGGAGAGTGATGCTGGAGATGGTATCCCATTTATTTGTAGTTTTATCATTAGAGAAATATCTGTCCATTTTACTAGCAACCATCCTATAGTAGTGTCTTCTATACTAGGTGTATTTGGCCCCAACAAGGTTTATTTTTATCAGATCATTATCTTCAATGAAGGTTTTTAATTCTCTAGAGGAGATGGTGGAGTGAGATAGACCCATTTTTGTGGTGATTTCCCTTTTCCTAGACATGGAATAAGAAAATCTACAAATTATCATGGGAAAAGATGGGGTGTGAGTAAAAAAGCACAGTAGGATTCCAACAATTATTCTATAAGACATCCATATCAGGTAAACCAAATATGCTCAATTTTAAATAAAACAAAAAATGGAAATAATTTCATAGTTCATATCAAAACATTCCATGTTAAACATTTTAATGGCTAATATAAAGAAGGTAGGAAGTGAAATTCATTCAAAATTGGTAGTTATAACCATCTTGGTCAAAATAGGCATGGATAATCATCTATATAAAAATAGGCATAAATAAGAATTCAATCAATCAATCACTAACACGTATAATCAATTACAATTATAGAACCATGGTTAAGAGACTTGCGGTTAGATTAGTTTAGATATTCTCATAAATCTCAATAAAGTATGAATATAGGTGTACACACATCCCTAGATCATAAGCCTATTGGGAAAAGGATAATACCCCAAATAATGAACTCCCTACCCTCATCATAGTTTATTTAGCATTTTCATTGTCAATATGTTTCCATGTAGAGCTAATAAATTCCTAGAATGTTCTTTTTTACCTAAGTACCAAGTATCCCATGTGCTTCATGAAAAATCATTCATACTTGGAAATAGTAATCATTCATTTAAAATCTACCCCAAGTTGAAAATTCAAAATATTCCATTTCATATAAAAAACAAACATCAAATGGTTTTCATAAAAAATCATTCCTTTCAAATCATGTCATTTCATTTCAAATCCATAACACATTTCATTCCATAATTTCTCAAGAATCGTCATCAAATTATTTCATGAAATTATTCATTCATTTTCAATCCAGTTCCTGGAAATCATCACTTTATTTTAAAATCCATTGTCTAGAGATTCAAAAAACACACACCATTTCATTAATTTTGTTTATCAAAAATCTAAATTCATCCAATGGAAATCATTTGGAAAATCCATTATAAATAAAACAAGAAATAAATGATTCAATTTATAGGAAAGACTTACAAAACCATCTACCAAAAGAATGGAAGTTCCAAACACCCAACACAGGATCCCAAAACAAAGAGTTGAAGGTTAGAAATAATGAAGAAGGGATCCTAGAAGCACAATTCTCATGTAAGAATCTTCAATTCATAATTTCATTAATAATGGAAGGGATAGAAAACACTCACCTTGACGATTCCCACACAACTCACCAAAACCAATGAAGAAGAAGAAACCACAACAACAAGTAGAGGGATTCCACAATTATTCCTACACAAAATCCAAAGGAAGAACAAACTCTAATCACCTTCTAGTATCCTCATTAAGGAATAACAAAAAATGAATCAAGAGGAACCAAATCATTAAGCACTAAAGATGGAACGCCCAAAACCTATTCAAGAATGAAAAAATCTGATATTCAAGAAAAAGGATAGAGAATGTTCATATTAAAAGAATGAAAAAAAATTTATAGGGGAATTAAATCCTTACATTAAGATCACAAAAGGATTGAGTAACCATCCCTAGAAGATCGAGAGCCTTTTGAGCATTTAAAAAACTGAAAACCCTACAAAATGGACTTTTCCATACCCTGGTGACAAAGTCCAGGGCGTTTTGGTCTGATCACAACCTCCACCACACCTTATTTGAGCCTGGTAAGCTGAGGTGGATAGAGTGACACCCAACATGCCACACCCAAAAGAACTCCCAACTATGGGCATTTTGTCCTGGTTGTTTCACACACCCAGGTGAAAAACAACTTAGACCAGAGTGTGGTATAGACTTTTTTTCCTTGTAAAAAGGAAAAAACTTCTTTGAAGCCTCAATAAACCTCTAAAGATTCCAAAATTGAAAATAAAAACTCAAATATCAAAATAAAATGAAGAAAATACCTGAAAGAAAAGGTTGGATTATTATATTCTATACATTCATTATGGTTGAAATTCTTTCATAATTTCTCAATGTAATGATATTTTTTCAAAGAAACAACCATCTGTTAATTAAACTTGAATACCTAAAATTATGTTCATGTCACAAAATAGTTCAAGACACCCATAGATTAGGCACCCGACCTGACCTATGACATATCCAAAGCATGTTCCTGATCACTTTGAGTTGGAGGAAGACATCAGGGTATCACCAAAGCATCAAATGAGAAAGATTTCACCTTTGGAAGCCAAATAAAATATTCAAACAAAGTATACAACAATGATAAGTAAAAAAACTCACATCTAATACTAACTAGTAAAAAACATCACATAAAATGAATGTTAATAAAACCCAACCTCAAATACAAATTAGACCAAAAATAAATACAAATACAGAGACCAATACAAAAATGAATCAAGGTAAAAATAAAACCAACCCACTACCAACATACATGTGACCCCTTCTTCAGACTTCACATCCCAAGCCAACCATCAAAGAACCCAAACAACCAACATGGGGAAGAATAAATAAAAAAAATCTTAAAGGAATCATAGGAGCTTCATACGCCAATCGGTGTATGCATGGTGTGAGTGAAACCAAACCAAGTTGTATCTCACCCAGAAGTTTGTGCTATTACATGCATTAGATTCTCACTGAAAATTTTCCCTCCAAATTGAGCTCCCTATATTTTCATTCTGTTTCTCATCAAATATAAGATCTAAATAGTATATGATATAGTATAAAGTGGGGGGGGGGGGTGTGAATTGTAGTTTATAAAAACTAAAATTACAATTTTTTAAACCTCCTTAAGAAAGTTTACCGGATAATGATTTGTACTGATTAACTTTAACATTTATTTAGAAATTTTTTATATAGAATGATATAAACTTTTTATAACATTCACAATAGAAAATTAAAACTAATAATAATAGAGATAATAAATAAATACAAATTTTATTAAAGTACGTAAGAAAAAATTATAGAATCTTTCCTAAGAAACTTCTATATTTAATCCTCAAGTGTTAAGGATGGCACTAATTCTGAATTTAGTTATCCATGTCTTAACCCATCATAAGGTCTGTATTCCACACATAGGAAGCCTCAATCAGAATAACTAGACAATTTTTTGTTTCCTTAGCCTTGGTAACCCTTGATCAAACCTATTAGAATAACCTTATGTCTCTCTAACCTTTATATCCCTCGATCAATGATATTAGACAAATGAAAATTATAAATAAAAATATTAATGCACTTATAATGGAAACCTCAAAAACAAATGCCTTTAAACTATCTAAAGTTTATAATGAATATCTTTAAAGTAATAATATGTTAAAAAAACTTCATAACATCATTATATCATCAATTTCAAGAGTGTATTCTCCTAGAGGATATATCTCTATTTATAAATGAACTCTAATAATCATATTTTAAATTTTTCAGGAGTAGTTGCAAGGACTTCAGATGAAATATTTATTCACTCAAAATGTTCAGCACAACATCTCTATCTGATGATTGTTATGATTTTCACCACTATAGTGCATTAAAGTTCCATTTGGTAAAAATGATACATCTTCATATGATATACTGTATGAAGTTCTTTGTTCGGTTGGATTGATAAAAGTTCATTAGGTAGACTTATAGGTCTTTGTATGATAATGTTATTCTGATAGAATTTATAGGAATTTTATTCAATAAACTTCATTTTACTCTGTTATATAGACTTTATAAACCTTATATATGATAAAATTGGTATAAGTCTATTTGATGTATGAAGTACACATCCATCTGGTATACTTAACACAACTATGCCTGATATAACTAATAATCTCTATCAGGTAAGACCACACTCTTTCCTAGAAAATAACTTAAGAAATTAGGAAGTATTAAATTTAGAAACATTTAAACATATTAGGAGTTTATTATAATGTTCACAAGTAAGGTTAGAAAGTGTTATTTCGACTCAACACATGTTTCCCTTTCGTATTCCATTTCGCATCCAAATATCCCCTTTTCTTCCCAAAACCCTCTCTATAGATTCCTCCCACTGCCCTTGTTGATTCATTATTCTCCTTATCAATTTCTCAACAATAAAATTTGAATATTTTTATATTATTCATATATAATTTTCTATTTTTTTATTACACATTTATATTATCTATTTTTTATTTGTCTATTTGTCTATTCTACATTTATATTTCCATTCTACATTCCTATTTCTCTATTTTTATATTCTGTATATCTATTACTCACTATTACATATTTATATTTATATTATTCTATTTTTCATATATATTTTTATTTGTTTCCATTCATCATATCTATTATTTACTGGTGAATTTATATATTTATATATTTATATTCTATATATTAATTTTTATATCAATTATTCTATTCACCAGTTCATTTAAATATTTCTATTTTTTTTATTTTTCTATTTGTTCACGGGTGCATTTATATATTTCCATTTTTTCCTATTTTTTAAATTTTATATTCTACATTTATATATTTCTATTATGTATATAAATTTTTCTATTTTTTTATTCTATATTTTTATTTTTCTATTTATATATTTATATTTTTTCTATTATTCATTGGTGATTATATATATATATATATTATTCACACATATATTTCTATTATTTATTCCGTAAATATATATATTTTCTATTTTTTTTCTATTTCAATTTTTTTATTTTTTTTATTTTTATATCCTAGTGATTTCTATTTTTTATATTGTTTAACAATGAATTTATATATTTATATTTTTCATGTATATTTTTCTATTTTCCTATTATGAATTTATATATTTACATTGTTTATATATATTTTTCTATTCTAAATTCATATATTTCAAAATTTTAATTTCTCCAATTTTCTATTTCTCGATTCTGTATTTCTATATTTCCATATTTCTATATTTATATTTTTCAAATATATTTTTCATGTTAATTATTCAGTATTTATATTTTAATATTTTTCATATTTATTTTACATACTTTTTTTATATTATGCAATTTATTTTTCAATTCATCGTAACTATTTTTCTATTATGTATTTATATATATTTCTATTCTTTATTTATATATTTCTATTAAGCATATAAATTTTTCTATTATACTACATTTATATCTATTTTTACATTTTTAATATCTATTTATCTATTCTACTTCATTTTTATTTTTATATTATGCTTTAATTTTTTTTTAGACTTTTAAAAGGTACATTTTTTTCAGAATATATTTTTTCTTTTATGCTTCATTTATATTTTTTATATTATATTATATTTTTTTGTATAGTCTTTCTTAAATGTATTAGATCCACACTCCAAGTTCCAGTTCTAAACACACTTTCTTTAAACATTGAAATTAATATAAAGTCAGATGAACCAAGCTAAACCTATCTTTATTTTACATCATTTCTATAATATAAACCTTAAATCTCACAATAAAAACACAATACCAAGAACAAAATGTTTAATATATTTGAGGAACATCTATATAAATAACTTATTTTATGATACTTGTGAACATTTCTTCATAATTGATCCACACTAGACTCCCTTACAAACTTGTCATAAGTTATACCCATCTTCATAATTTGAGGAATGATAAAATAAGAAAGCAATGAGCTCAAATGCTCAGCAAGATAAAAATTATCAACATATCATTAAGGTTTTGAGCATAATCATATGAGAAAACTTGGGTAGGGGAGAAATATCTTATTAAAAGAACCTAGAACAATAAGAGTTGTCAAGTTATAATAGTGAAACATGTAATCTAAAATGTGAAAACATATACCGTGGTACAAGAGTGTGAGATAAACATGAAAACATGACATAAGGGAATAATATCATAGGTTTATGGAATCATAAATATGTGGAAACAACATAGAACATGAAATCATAAACATAAGTCAAGGCTCACTTCCAAGACCATCATATCACAATGGAAAGAGTCCCATGGTGGATTGAGTTCACTCCCCATTCCCATAAACATAGTTGATAGAATCCCATGGTGGATTGAGTTCAATTCCTATTCCCATAAACACAGTGGATATAGTTTTATGGTGAATTTTATTCACCCACCAATCCTTTTTATAATATCTCATGAGAAGGAAACATTACCCAATTCATTGGATCACTATCAGGGAGAACCCTTCATATTTGTAACATGTACACACATATTTGTGGCCTAAGAGGAAAAAAACCATACATAAAATATAATCATGATAAAACCAATATAAAGGAAGTGTGTTTTATAATATTGTGTATCATCCCTGACCCGAGATCCACTAAACCTATGCCCCAAGTTGGGTCTCTACATGAACTCAAGCGCACCTCCCTGTATGCTAGAGGTTGATGACTAGTAGTGAGGTTATAATAGATCACATGGGGGATAATATACCCTCTTTACCAGAGTAAGACAAAATGGACAACATATGAAATAAAGGAAAAAATAAACAATAAATCAGAAAAATGCATTACCAACCAGTTCCCAAACTAGGTACAAAACATAACCAAACTATAAATATTCCATTTCATTCTATCATTTCCAAAAGCGAAGAAAACCCAAAATAAATAAAAAGAGATGAATCTACAAAATTGGTCCTAAATCCAAGTCCATATCCTCATCCATCCACATCCTATTCCCAACTGAACTTCCAAGCATAGGGACATTTCCCTTGTCCTAACTTGGAACCATGAAATCTAATCAGGTACCTAATGGAAGTCCGAGCAGGGTGTGAGTACAACTCAGTAGGCCACCACCAACGATTTCTACAAAATATCTAATCTAAATAGATAGGGAATGAAAGTTATAAATAAAATACAAAGTAAAAAAAGAAAACTCAGGTTCTATTAGTTAACAATATTCACTTCAACCTTTTTAATCACTTAAACCATTTTCATTACTTGTTCCTTGGGTTAGGAATTTACATCATTTACACATAGCCTAAGCCGGTCCATTACTATGAATAAGGAAATAAATCAAGTTTCCTATATCACTAGGGATAAACATTATATTAACAACACAATACACTTACCTTGGAGCCTCGATCTAGTTAGTTTCATCAAATGCAACTGCTAGGGGTGTAGAGCCTTAGTCCCCTTCCCTAATCCATGCATTGTGGGGTGGGTTTTAGAGCCTTAGTCTAACCTGACTCGTGGTCGTAGATCCTCAAGTCCAGTAATCCACAACTACCAGGCCACACAAACATGATTATTTATCCTTTAACCACATATACCATATCATAAACCATGATAAAAAATACACACAACATTTACATTTCACATTAATTCAACACATGAATCATCACACATTAACCCATTATCATGTTTACCATTTACCTAGCATAGACCATTTAACCCATTTCACTTTTTATAACTTAAATATTTTATCATATTCAACCATTTCCATAAATTAAACCATTCCACATGGTTCATAAATTTATATGCATTATCCCATCTACAAAAATCCATTACAAACTCATAATTCATTTGACACATTCACTTTATCCCATTTAACCCTTTTTTAACATTTTTCCAAACAACCCCTTATTCCATTTTAAACAACTAGAAAAAAATACCATTAGTGGCTCTTTATAATTTGAACCAAAATATCAACACACCTATCATGGGGTCTATTTCAATAAAAGTAAACTTTAGGCCTAACATTATGGTTTTACATGTTTGGGAATATTGGAACACCCCATGGGAAGCCCTAAATGGTATAATCAATCTCAATTCATCCTAGAGGGAACATGAGGGGATACATTCATCACTTAACCAACCATTTTACCAAATCCAATTAAATAAATCAAATGAAAAACAAGATTGAACCATTAACACAACCATACATGCACAAATCAACTTCAAAACTACGAGATATAACTTGTATACCACATACCTCGAATCTGAAGATGAACACACCCTTAACCTTATCCTTAGATCCAAATTCAAGAACTCTTTGAATCCACAACCTATGATCCACCAGAAAAATAGGTTTTTATAGATTTGGAACAAGGAGGATGAAACCAAAATCCCTAATCCAAAAAATAGAAGCAAGAGAAAGATTAGACTCACCCAAAGCTTCAATTTGCAACCAACAGTGCTCAAACCAAATTAGAATCAAAATATATTGATCTCTAGGAATCTTGAGGGAGTTTGGTTCGTCACTAGGGATGTATGAAGAATAAATAGTGAGAAAAATGGGTGAGTATATTAAAATACCAAGGGGAAATTTAGTAATTTTTCACTTTTTAATGGGGCACACGGTTCTCGAAACTGTGTGACAACAGTGTGCCAGCCTCTATCCAAGAGGGGTCCATGTTGTACAATTACTTTAGGATATTTTATAGTTTGAAAAACCATGTGCCAACCATGAGAAAACCCTATGTATAGGCCCATATGGTTTGGATCTTCCCTTTGTATGGTTTTCCCAACCGTCCACCCCCTTCTCTTGGCTAGAATGGTTTGGGCGTACGGTTATCCCTTACCATGTCCCACTGTGCAACATGCACTGGATGGCCAAATTCCCCTTTCCATCCTGTCCTAAACCCCCAAAACACCCCTGAACCTCCTCGTATATCTTGTAAACTTTCCAATATCCAAAATTAATATATTTAAACCAAAATTTAAACAAGAAAATATCTACAAGAAGACCAGGATATTACAACCTCCCCACATTTTAATGGATCATCCTCGAGTCACGCTTCCAAGAATCACTGATATTTCAATGAAAAGATATTGGGACACTGTACTCACACATAAACCCCATTTCCCAAGTTTATTTATGAAAATTACCATGCTACCACAAAACTTAGACCAAGGGAACAATCTTTCCCTGCAAGAATTTCTCACTACGATCCACATTATGAACCGAATTCTCCTCAAAGGACGCATCAGCCTCAAGATCAATATACTCAAAATCAATTACTTGATATGGTTCATGGTGATACCATTTAATCTGTGACACATGAAAAACATCCTACATTCCACTATATCACTATAGAAGATCAAATCAGTGTGCCATCAGTCTGATCCTCTCTACAATCCCAAACAATCCTACATACCTGGGTGTCGAATTTCCTTGCTTTTGAATTTGATGGTGACCCAACCTTGGTTACACCCAAAGAAACACATGTTCACACACCACTAACTCAAGGGGTCTATAATGCTGATTTACATATGACTTATACCTACTCTGATCCATTTCCATTGTTTATAAGTCAACTGAACTTATTCCAAAGTCTCCTATATGAGATTCGATCCCAACAACTTTGATACCCTAGCTTCCATCCAACATAATGGAGACCTACACAACCTAACATAGAGTTCCTTAAATAGTTCCATATAAATTGTAGCCTGGTAACTATTGTTATAGGAAAAATAAACCAATTCCATATGATTTTCCCATGATCCAAAAAAGGCTAGGATACAAGCTCTCAACATGTCCTATTATACCTAAATAGTTTGCTCTGACTGCCCATCCATCTATGGGTGAAAGTTCATACTCAAAAAAACATAGTTACCAAGTACCCTCTATAATATCATCCAGAAGCATGATGTGAAGAAACTATCATGATCTGAAACTATTTTTTTGGTACCCCATGAAACTGTACTATCTCCCAAACATACAACTCACCCAGCTGATCAACGGTGAAATTCTCACAAATCGGTCAGAAATATGCCACCTTGGTCAACTGATCCATAACTACCCAAATAACATCATTCTTCTGAGGTGTTCTAGGAGGACCTATAAAAAAATCCATTGTCACATCATCCCATTTACATTTTGGAATGGGTAATGGTTGTAACAAACCACTAGGATGCTGATGCTCAGCTTTCACCTATAGCCAGACAAGGAATCATACCAAAAAACCTACAACCTCTCTATTTATCCATTACCACCAATACTGCCTATGAAGATCATGACACATTTTGGTCAAACTGGGATGCACTGCCCACTTTGATGCATGAAACTTGTGTATCAACTATTCTCGCATACACATTGTCACAACCACACGACCATGTACATAAATGATCCCGTCATTTCCAATACTCCAATTAGAAGGTGAATCCCCACCTTTAAAATTTCCCCTCAAAGTAAAACATTCTTGATCCTCATATTGCCTTTCCTTAATCAGGCTTAGAATCATGAATGCAACTGCCATGGATGCAAGGGCCATCTTCCCTTGGTCATCTTGAACCTCAATATGCATCTTAGAAAACAACACCATTATCTTCCACTCTGAACTTGATTACTGAACCACTTGACTTTGGGCCTTCTGACCCAAAGCATTTGCAACACTGTTTCCCTTTCCCAATGTGTATACTAGCTCAAAGTCAAAGGATTACATGTATTCGACCCATATTTGCTGATGAAGATTCAAATCACGTTGTACTTCAAGATTTTATGATAGGTATACATTGTAAACCCTTCACCCAAAAATTAACACCCCCAACATTTTAAGTCATAAACCACTATGACCAATTCATGATCATGAGTAGGGTAAATTATTTTATGAGGCCTCAACTATCATGACCCATATGACACCAAAAAGTCATCCTTCATTAACACTGCCCCAAGACCAACACCATATGCATCAGAAAACAAGGTATAATTCTTACATGGCCATGTAAAATCAGAATTAGTGTGGTTTTAAATCACCTATTTAATTCCTAAAAAGAATTATCACATGCCCCATACCACTCAAAATTAATAACTTTCTTGGTAAAACATGATTGTAGTAATTCCAAATGAGAAAATTATTTAATGAACCTTAGGTAATATCCATCCAAACCCAGAAAACATCGTACATAAAAAGAATTCTTGGGATGATCCCAAGACACAACTGCCTGCACTTTATCTGGGTCCACTGACACACCTTCCTTAGAGATAATATGACCTAAGAAATGCACCCTGTCAATAAATAAATGAAATTTGGATATATTGGAATATATTCTATGATATCTTAGAGTAATTATAATGATGTTAAGATGTTTGGAATGATCTTCATGTGTTTTGGAGTACACTAATATTTTTTCAACAAAAAAAAAATACGAACTGATCTAGGTAAGGATGAAAGTTTTTGTTCGTTAGGGCCATAAACAATGCTAACACATTGGTTAATATGAAAGGAATAAAAAAAATCATACAACCCATACCAGATCCTGAATGAAGTCTGCAATATATTAGAAGGTATCACCCTTAGCCGATGATACCCTAATCTCATATTAATCTTGGATAATAGTGAATCGCCTCTTAGATGGTCAAATAGATCATCTATTTGAGGTATAGGGTATTAGTTCTTAACTTTAATCTGATTTATATTCCTATAATTTACATATAGTCTCTAGGATCCATTATATTTCATGGAAAATAATACAGGAGATCCCCAAGGTGGAGTACTCGGATGAATAAACCCCATGTTCTCCAATTCCTCCAACTGAATTTTATGTTCCAGGAGATTTTTTTCTGCCATTCTATATAGTGGGATGGAAGCTGGTTCTGATCTTGATATAACTCTATCATAAAATCAACATCCCTATAAGGTGGAATCCCTGATAAGTCCTCTGGAAACACATCCTAGAACTAATACACCATAGGAGGGAAGATAATTTGCTCTACTTCCCCATCACCAAACATAAGACAATTCACTTGGGTCATGAGTTTTCCCAACTACTGACAAACTGGCCCTCCACAGCCTACCCAAACATCCTATTCACCATGATGGAAATATGTGTCTCCCTCAAGAGATGTGAATGTTTCCATATGACCGTAAGAATCAATATGAGATTGGAATAAAACTAGCCATGCCATACCCAAAATAAAATCAAAACCTGACATCTCAAGCACAAAAAAGTCCCATACAAAATGGTACCAAAAAACCTCAAACACACACCCATTAAATTACCTAAAATTTTCTTATCACATCCCTAATGGTGTATCAATCAACATGACCTCACACATATGTTCCACTACTAGACCCAACACAACCACAAATTGATCAAATATAAAGGAGTGCATGAAACATGTATTGAATAAATAACTAACAAGTGTGGAAGATACAAGGATCATACCTAGAATAGTCTATGGTTTAACCTCACTACCTCTAGGTGTAGGCTGAATTGAATAAAGCTGAACTACCCCCTAAACTAGGCCAAGGTCTAAATCCTTGATCCTGCACTGCCCTAATGGTATAGATGCTCTCATCCCGGAGCACTATGCCCGCAACCTCTATTGGTGTGGCCGGTAGAGCTCCAACTTCCTAGATGATATGAGGTAACTAACCCCCCTCATGCACTCGACATCAGCCTAAATCCTATATCCTTTCCAATCTATCAAGAGTTTCTACATAACCTCTACACATTCTCTATTCCACCGCATGCTCAACACTCAACTCGTGGCTGGAGGCACTAAACCTGCATGTGTCCCGACTTACCACACTAATAGAAAAACACATGTTCATCACCCTAAGGGGATGATACTCTCTTCTAACTACTCTACATGATACCACCATAATGAAGGTTCCTGAAATAATGATTCCTTCCCTTCGAAGTCTCACTACTGGTCCATCCAACTGGAACTGCATGTCCAACACCTGAGGCCTCCTTCAAGTTCCCTTATGAAATAAGGGCCTAATCCACCACTTCTAAAAACCTCTTTAACCAAAACATGTTTACCTGATACCTAATATAATGTCTAATCCCATCCTAGAAATGTCTTGTTGTATCAACCTCATCTCTTACCAACACTGGGATAAAGCATTGAAAGTCCACGAAACAGCCCGCATAATCCATCATGGGCATAGTTCCCTATGTTAGCCTCATAAACTCTACAACCCACTCCTATCTCAAGGTATCCAGGAAGAAATTTTCTACAAACTTCTCCTAGAATTCATTCCATATCACACCATAATCCTGCTAAATCTGGACAAAGATACCCCACTAATGCTTCATTGGTCCTTATAACATATATGCTACCAACTTGACCCTCATCTCCGCCAGAGTCTCCAAGTGATCAAACATCATCTATATTTACTCTATCCATGAATTTTCATCCTTGGGTACACCCTTTATGGAAAAAATGGAGGGTGTTACAATTGAAAATCTCTATCCATATAAAACATACTAGGCATGACCCACCCTGGTTCCCATTCCATCATCTGTATAAAAAAAGAAAAGTTATCAAGGAACTGCTCCTCTCCTATATTACCATGAACTACTAGAATTTCCTACCCCACTTCTAGATTAGAATTCTCGATGACATCCTCTTGTCATCTAACCAGCACATTTAGACATGGTGGAATATTTCTATAATTCCAATCATGATTCTTAGAACACATAACATAAAGCTTCCACAAATTACACAAAAGAAGGCTATTCAATAGCTATAAAAACTCATCTCGTATACATTCTCCCAATGAACATATCCACACCTAAAAAACTACCCTAGACCATCCCTACCATGGTTCATGGATAAACATGGGGTAAAACAACACACATAGTCACATGTATTTCATTAGAAACCTTTTTAAAACCATTTCTACACTAACAATATAAATCTTTACTCTTAAAAACATTTCCCATTTCACAACTTACTATACACAACATTTTAACTGATTTACAATCCTTCATTAAGCACAATTATTTAACCATTCTTTAAAACTCTCTTTATTTTAACCATTTGAATCATCTTTATTAGACCCCATTTTCTTCAAATTTTTAAGAAAATAAAATGTATCCTACCCTTAATGTACCACACACCCATCCCATGTGTTCCTATCATGATGCATGCCACCTATATACCTAGGTGAATATAATGATTCATGAATGCACAACCTCATTTCATTCCATACATGATAAAAATATCATAAAATAGTCACATCACACAACATGTGCATCACCCAATGGTGAAATATCCTTAAACTATAACAACACACACCAAGAACAACAATCCCACCCTGGGTGACTTGGGTTTTCCCTTGTACATGGGTTAGCTACTCCCAAGAACGAGCTTATTACCAAGACACGACACATCCCAATCTCCCATATACCATCCCAAATAATAAGACCATATAAAAGAACCACTCTAATACCACTTTGTAAAGTCCCTGAACCGAGATCCACTAAACCGGTGCCCCGATCCAGGTCACAACATGACCTCAAGCACACCTCCCCATATTCTAGAGGTTTATGACTAGCAGAAAGTGTCTAATAGATCATGTGAGGATAATATACCCTCTTTACCAGAGTATGCCACAATAGACAACATATTAAATAAATGAAACAATAAACAATAAAAAATAAACCAAAAATGTGAATTACTAACCAGTTCTCAAACCAAATACTAAATATAACCAAACTATAAATATTTTGTGTCCTGTCATCAGTGCCAAAAGTGAAGAAAAATGAAAATAAAGAAAAATAGCTGAATCCTCAAGATGGTTCCTGACTCTAAGTTCAGATCCTAATCTATGCACATCCCATTCCCAAATCAACTTCTTAGCATAAGTAATTTTTCCTTATCCTGACCTACAACTATGAAATCTACTCAGTTACCCAATATCAGCCCGAGTAGGGTGTGAGTACAACTCAGTAGGCCACCACCAATGGTGTCTACAAAATATCTAGTCTAAATATATTGTGCATGTAAGTGAAAAATAAAAATAAAATAAAAATAAAAATAAAACTAGGGTTTCATTAGTTAACAATATTCACTTAAACCTTTTCAATCACTTAAACCATTTTCATAACTTATTCCTTAGGTTAGAAATTTACATAATTTACACATTCCTAAGCCGGTACATTACTTTTCATAAGGAAATAAATCAAGTTACCTATATCACTAGGGATAATCATTACATTAACAATACAATAAAATTACCTTGGAGCCTCGGTCTAGGTAGTTTCATCATATGAAACTGCTAGGGGTATAACGCCTTATTCCCCTTCCCTAACCAATGTATTATGGGGCGGGGTTTAGATACTCAGTATAACCCAACCCATTGGGGTAGATCCTCAAGTCCAATACCCCACAACTACCAATCCATGTGTGCATGATTATTTAACCATTAACCACATATACTATATCACAAACCATGCTAAAAAAATACACATAACATTTACAATTCACATTAATTCAACACGTGAATCATCATAAATTCTTAACCCATTAGCACATTTACCATTTACTTAGAATAGCTTATTTAACCCATTTCAATTTGTATACCTTAACTAAGTTAGTATATTAAACCATTTCCATACATTAACCCATTTCATATAGTTCATCAATTTACATGCATTATTCCATTTATTCAATTACATTACAAACTCATAAGTCATTTGACACATTAACTTTATCCCACTTGACCCTTTTTCACATTTTCCAAACAATCCCTTATGAAATTTCTAACAACTAGACACAACTATAATTAGCGCCTCTCTATAATTTGAACCAACATGTCAACACACCTATCATGGAATCTATTTCAATACAAGTAAACTTTAGGCTTAACATTATAATTTTCCATGATCAAGAATATTGGCACACCCCATGGGTGCCCTAAATGGTCTAGTAAATATCAATGCATCCCATATGGACCATAAAGGGTTAAATTCATCAATTATATAACCATTTTACCAAATCCATTTAAAAGAATAAAATGCACAAAAAGAGAGAACCATTGACACAACAATACATGCACACATCAACTTCCAAACTACTGGATATAACTTGTAGATCACCTACCTAGAATATGAAGATGAACACAACCTTAACCATAGACTTAGATCAGGATTCAATCAAATTTTGAAGAACCAACCTAATATATTCCTGAAAAGGATGGTTTTAGGGATTTTGAATAAGGAAGATGAAACCATAATCCCTAATCTAGAAAAGAGAATCAAGAGAAGGATTAGACTCAACTAGAGCTTCGATTCACAACCAAAAATTCTCCAAACAGCTTAGGATTGAAGGGGATTGATCCTTGAAAATATTGGAGTAGTTTGGTTTTTAACTAGGGATGTAGTAATAAATGGGGGATAAAATAGGTTGATGATATTAAAATCCATAGGGGAATTTTGGTAATTTTTCACTTTTTAATGGGGAACACAGTTTTCCAAACCGTACGCCAACTGTGTGCAAACCTCTATCCAAGAGGGGTCCAAGTCACACAGTTACCTAGGGATATCACCCAGTTTGAAAAAATGTGCGCCAACTATGTGGAATGCCTTTGTCTAGGCCCAAATGGTTTGGATCTTCCCCTAGCATGGTTTTCCTAACCATGCACCCCCCTCCTGGCTAGTAAGATTTGGGTGTACAGTTATCCCTAACTGTACACAAACCGTGAAACATGCACTGGACATCCAAATTACCCTTTTCTTAATGTATTAAACCACCAAAACACCCCCAGAACTCCTTATAAATCTAGTAAACATTCCCTTAGACAAAATTAATATATTTAAACCAAAATTTAATCAAGGAAATACCTCTAAGAAGTTTGGGATCTTACATCTTATCTCATGGAATAATCGAAGGATATATCATAATGATTCCCAATAGAATAAGGAATTAAATTATTTTGGACATTTATATTTGAAAATAAAACATAGATCTTTAACATTGAGTCCCAATGTAGAAAAATTCAAGAGAAATATAAAAATGTGTAACTTAGGTGATGCTTTATGAAATGAGTAAATGATCTTTTAAAGAAGGAAATAATTTGTTATTTCCCTTAAGTATAGAGTTTAATAAGGAGGGTTTTCAATAAAATAATTTTTTTTTTCAAAATCAGTTTATTTTTAAATAAAACATTTAATGGAGGTGTTAGTTGACAAGAAATAAAGAAATCGAGAAGTTCCCTTAAATCAGGTTTACTCAAAAGAAGGAATTACGAAGGGAACATAAAACATGTATTATCCCTAAAAAATAAAGGTAAATTAAAATAGGTATATATAAGGAACACATATATATATATATATAATATAGAATAAATAAATGATAATAATATGGAGTAAAAGAGATAAAAACAAAAATAATGCGTAGCCCAAAAGTAACAATAGTGTTTCAAAATACCCCTTTTTATGTTTTCAAATAACTTTGATAAAACTCACATTGATAAAAATGATATTAAAACTTTATTTTGAAAAAAGGTAAATAGTAATATGAGAATAACATTGGATAAAACATATTTGGTTTCCCAAATAGGAAAAGAGAAA
Organism: Viscum album; assembly: GCA_963277665.1. Taxonomy (NCBI): domain Eukaryota; kingdom Viridiplantae; phylum Streptophyta; class Magnoliopsida; order Santalales; family Viscaceae; genus Viscum; species Viscum album. The sequence continues at coordinate 1,092,603,555 of OY728137.1, read as the reverse complement.
ATTGGAAGGATGAGAAAATATTCACATAGAAGAGAAAAATCTATTAGAAAGGACGTATGTTAATCCTAACAATATTGTAACTTTTTTAAATAAATAAACCAAGGAAAGAGTTTTTTGCTTTAAATAAGTAATAAACCAAATGTTAAAATAGGATTTAACTTGTAGAATATAGAAATTATGGAATAATAGAACTTATAAAATAATAGTCAAGAAAGATATCTTAAGACCCAAATAGAAAGAAAAATTGAGTCAACAAACCACTTATGACTTTGTTGACCTTCTAATCAAAAACCCATAATGGTAGAACACAATATGGATTTTTAATACATTATATTTTTAGAAGATTATAATAAAAATACATTAAAGTGAAATATTTAAATCAAGAAAAGGAAACAAGTGGCTAATATAATTCATATCCCAATGAATCAAAATTGAGATGGAGAAACCCTTACCTTAGGTCCAAATTCGCTCCGTGCATGCGCCTAACTTCTTGAAAAAAAAAATTAATTTTATTAAAAAAATTATTAATAATTTTTTTATCTATATTTTATTAGCTATGGTATATTTATTATCACATGTTATTTATTTATAAAATAGTTTTTTCTTATGGCAGTTACTTGAGGTGGTTCGATCGATTTCTATGAAACATCATCAGTATATAAAACATTATAAAATGTGTTTAAAACAGATTAATAATATCCAAAATTTTATAGGTATATGTATTTTATTATTCCATTAGAACAAAATTTATATAATTTCATAGATTTTCACAAAATGGGTTCAAATTAATAAAGGTGCCTCAATATGTTTATTTAAGGTGGTTAACTTTACTATAAATATTTATTATTGATATCACTTATATAATATACAATATTGTATTTATAGAATATGAATAACATCATAAATATTTTTTTATACATTAAATACATTTTTAAATTCATCCATGCTAGGTGGTGAAGAAAAATTAAACACATCCTTTATGGAGTCAGTAGTCTGAAGGAACACATGGTGACATCTTCATTTTTAAAATGGTTTTGTAGGGTATTAATTGGATATTAAATTAGTATAATAACATTTAAACATATTAAAAAAACTTATTATATCATAATTTCATTTATAGAATAAGTTTTAGGAGGTAGAAGATGAAAAGGACTAAGAGAGTTCGGTTGAGAATATTTTCTCTCCCTTTGGATGTTCTCCCTTGGGAAACACCTTAAGGCTCATTATCTCGATCTTTTGTTAAGAAATATTCTTATAAGACTTAGGTATGGGGTTGAGTATAGACTAGGGAAGAGTTATGGTAGATATAAAGCTTTGGAATGGCTGGGTAAACATGGTGGAAGTGCTCCCCTTTTATAAGTGAGGGAAATGACGTTTTCATAAATACCCATTAATTTTTCAATGAAGGCATGCCACTATTCAAGGGTTAATGACTTAAAAATGAAAAATAATTGGGTGGGGGATGAATTAAGGTCTAAAATACATCCAATATTAATTTTTTTATATATTTAAAACATATTTCTACCTTTTACCATTAGGTTTTGACTTTTACCTTTTTGTTTTTTACCTTGGTAACTAGTTTTTACATAAGTAATTAAATTTTTAATAAAATTATAAGATAAAAAATCTTAAAAAATATTGATTTTTTGAACATAAATTTATAATTCATTTAATCTAAATAAATTCTAGATGTTTGAAAGATATTTTTTAAATTAAAACATATAATATATATATTTTTTTGCAGAAAAATGATGTTATAACCATTAAGTGTTCTTAATATTATATAATATTAATTATTAATTAAATGAGTGATAATATTTATTTATATATGTGTAAAAATAATATCATAATTATTTATATAAAATAAATCATTTTATTTTATTAGATAAAAATTACACAACATTAATAAAATAATTTGTTAAAAATAACTATTGCACCATTATCATGATCATTAACTTTAATATCAGTAATCATAATATTATGATTAGAAATTAAATTGAAATTATTAAATAATAAGAAAATTTTAATATAAAATATGAAATTAATTTTTTTTATTTTTAATTTCTACAAGTTAAGAACACAAACGTTTAATATAAGCGAATAAAAACATTTTTAGAGTAAAATATTATTAATGTTCTCAAAACATTAAACATGAATTTTTTAAAGTCAATATAATATTTTTAAATGATTTATTTTAATTTTACAAAATATAATTTTAGAATAATTTTTTTTCAAAAACTTTAAGTCATTATTGTTTTATGACAATGTCATAAAAGTGACGGTATTAGCAAAATTGATATTTTTTCAACCGTTCACCTAAAAATCAATTATTTTAGAGAAATATAAAAAATTTACTCTTTGATAATTTTTAAATGGTGATTTCAAAAATGAAATTCATTTAAAAAAAATCAGAATCTAAAATTAATAAATTTATCTTTTAAATGAAAATAAAATATATAAATAAAAACTACTTTTATTGAAAAAATGCCCTTTTAAAAATTTAATTGTTCATAATCCTATTTAGTATGAATTTATAATTGATAAGAATATTTTTATTTACTAAAGGTTTTATTATTATTAATTTTTATTAATAATATTCACATAGTATGTTGTGTCACATTTTAGTTCGGTGTTGTGTGTGAAACAAGCTATCAATATAGGGTTTATTTTTAAAAAATTATATTGTAAAATATTGGGGCATTACATTTTCCCCTCCTTAAATAAATTGAATAATATAAATTTTAATTATTACATACTAATGAAAATATATAATGGTTTCTAATAGTTATACATGACTTAAGATATAAATTTTAAAGAGATATCAACCTTCTAAATTTAGGAAATTTATCTTTTTCCCATATAATAAGTCAATCCTAAAGTAAGGGTCATAACTCCACAAAACTTAAAGGATATTCATATACATTGGATATAATAATGAAAAAACTATGTGTTTTTATTTATAATTCAATATCTAATAGTTTGTAAAAAATTACACGATATAAGACATATGAAAATCTAGAGTGAAGAATAAGTGCACCTAACACCACTTAACTATCACTATCCACTTGTTTCATAGGCTTTTATTTTCTCCTATGATCTGTGAGGTTATTGGTGTTGATTTTCATGTTATTCTCTTGGATTAGAGCTTCGATTTACATATTTCCCAAATTATTCACATCTAAAATAATGAATTTCTAGTGGATCCTTAAGAAGAACATTATTTTTCCATATCATGTTAATTGAATTATTCCTTTTTCCTTAGTATATTTTTACTATATTCCCTCCTTTTATATAAATAAAACATCCTCTAGTTCCTTTGAGACATTCCCTTGGGTGACACTTCCCACATTTTTGATATAACTGAAGTTGAATATTTTTTACTTCATTATATTCATCACCCAATCCTCTATGAAACTTCACCCTTCTCTTCTTTGGTATATTTAGAAGTTTGGAATGACTCAAGTTGTTAATCATAAATCAAGAAAGTCGGGTGATCATAACAAAAATATTTTCAATGAAAAATTCTATCCTATTTTCTTCCTCATTATGACAATTACTACTTTGTCCATCTTATCCATTATTAACTTTCTCATTTCGGGATTCAAACATTACTAAAACCATAAGGGGTTAACGTGAGTGATGAAAAATTAACACTATAAGAGAACTATTATAAGATAATTACATTGAAAATTCAACTTCAAAATTTCTCACTCTTTTTTCTCCATAATATTAGCTTTCATTTCAACCTAATTAACTCTTAGTTCAATCTATGTTTCTTTAAGTTGTTTTCTCACATATTTTTTATTCTAATTTATAAACATAAAAAATCATTCATAATGCCTTGTAAAGAGAATCTGATTGAACAAAACATATCCCTTGGGAGTGTCTAGCCATATTTTCAGTCTTAGGAACACTCTTCATGAACTCAGTAAAGATCAAATTGATACTCAATCATTATTTTTAGGGTAATTACCCCTAGGTGCATCTGCTCTGCAACTGCATGCAATTTCCAATATCCATAGTGAGATGTAATTTCTAGGAAACCACACAATATTTACTTTACCAAAACTTCAATATGTTATCATATATGTAAAATTATCCCTAGTGTTTTCACTAAAGTTATCTTTTTCATAATACCTAAAATAACTAAACTAATCCAAAAAAACTAAAATAATCCTAGAAAATAACTAAATCCTATTTTGATATCAATTAAAAAGTCTTAGACCCAAACTTCCAAAACCAATACTAACAAACATTCTTTAAACACTATATTTGATATAATGTGAGATAAAAAAATAACTATATCTTTATTTTACATTATTTACATAAGATAAAACTTACATATCACAATAAAAACACAATCCCCAGAATGAAAGGTTTAGTGTCTTTGAGGAGAAGATACATAAACAACTAATTATATTATACTTGTTAACATTTCCCTATAATTGATCCACACTAGACTCCCTTATAGACTCATAAGTTATAATAATATTCATAACATAGGTAATGGAAGCATAAGAAGGGGGTGAGCTCAAATTCCCATTAAGGGAAAACTTATCAACATTTTATCAAGGGTAAGATCATAATTATATGAGAAAATATGATCATGATAGAAATATATTATTAAAAAGAACATGGAGTAATAATATTTTTCCATAATTCATGATATTAGAACATATAATCTAAAATGAAAAAACATGTACCATGATATAGAAGTGTGAGATAAGTATGAAAACATGGAATAAGGGAATGACATTATAAGATCATGGAATCATAAACATGCACAAACACCATAAAATATGAACTAATAATCATATGTAAAAGATAGCTGGAAAGACTATCATATTATATTGTAAAGAGTCCCATGATGGTTTTGGTTTACTGTTTATTCTCATAAACATAGAGGATATAGTCCTATAGTGGATTGGGTTCATTCCCTATTCTCGTAAACATAATGGATAGAGTCCCATGGTGGATTAAGTTAACTCCCAAATACTTTTCATATCATCTCATGAGATGGAAACATTATCCAATTAATTGGAGAGATATCAAGGAATACACATCATACTCATAACATGTACACACATATGTGTGCCACAAGATGAAAAGATACCATACATACATCATAAGAATGATTAAACCCATGAGAAGTGGGTTTCATAATCTTATCTCAAGGAATAATTGAAGGCTATATCATAAGGATTCCAAATATAATAAGGAAGAAAATAATTTTAGATGTTTATATTTGAAAAGAAATATAGTTCTTTAACATTGAGTTCTAATGTAGAAAAATTCATGATAAAGATAAAAATGATCCACTTAGGTGATGCTTTTTGAAATGAGTAAATGATATTTTAAATAAGGAAATAGATTATCATTTACCTTTAGAAAAAAATTAAATGAGGAGGATTTTACATAAAATAATGATTGTTTCCAAAATCTTTTCATGTTTAATGAAAATATTTTATGGAGATTGTACTTGACATGAAATAAGAAATTGTAAAGTTCCATTAAATTGGGTTTACTTAAAAGAGGGAATTAAGAAGGTAACTTAAAACATCAATTATCCTTTAAAAATAAAGGTAAAAGAAACTAGGTATATATGTTTGGAACATATATTCAAAACATATAAAAAATATATTAAAATAAGATAGAGGAAAAGGATAAAAAGAAAGAGAATGTGTAACCCAAAATCAATAAGGGTGGTTTGGAAGATCCCATTTTATGTTTTTAAATACCTTTCCTCAAACCCGCATCGTTAAAAAGTATAATAAAAATTTATTTTAAAAATCAGTAAAGAAGAATATGAGAATCACATGAGATAAAAATATTTATTTTCCTAAATAAAAATGGTGAAAATTGGTGGGAAGGGAAATTATTGACATGGAGGAGAAAAATCTATTAGAGAGGATGTGTATTAACCCTAGCAATGTTGTAACATTTAGGAAGAAATAAATTGAAGAAGAAATTTTTGTTTTAAAGAAGTAATTAAATCATTGTTAAAAGTGGATTTACAATGTAGAATAGATAAATGGAAGAATATGGAAACCTAAAAAATAATAGTTAATAAATACAACATAAGACCCAAATGGAAATAAAAAACGAGTCAACAAACAACTTACGACTTCGTTATCTTTCGAATTAAAAACACATGAAGGTAGAACTTATGATGGATTTGTAAATACATTATATTTAAATAATATTATGGTAAAAATATATCCAATAGAAATATTTAAATAAAAAAGGGAACATGTGGTGAATACAAATCATATCTCAGTGAATCAAAATCAAGATTTGGAAACCCTTACATTAGGTCCTGATTTTCTCTTCGCACGTGCTTAAATTAATGAAAAATAAAATTATTTTTATTAAAACTATTTTTAATTTATATTTAAATTTATATTATATAATTATTATAATATGTTATTTATTTATTAAATAGTTCTTTCATATGAGGATTACTTGAGGTGGTTTAGTTTATTTCTCTAAAACTTACTCAGTATATAGACGATGGTAAAATGTGTTTAAAATAGATTCATAATCTACAAAATTTTATAGGATTATATATTTTATTATTCAATTAATACAAAATTTATATTGTTTCATAGTTTTTCTTAAAATAGACTCAAATTAATATAGGTTCCTCAATAGGTATATTTAAGATGATTAAATTTACTTTAACCATTTGTTATTGACATAACTTATAAAATATACAATATTTTCTTTAAATAATATAAATATTTTCCTAAAAATAATTTTTATACATTCAATATATTTTTAAAGGAATCCATTCTAGGTGGTGAAGAAAAATAGAACACACTATTCATGGAGGCAGTAGTATACACGTTTGCATGTCAGTGTCTTCATTTTTCAAATGGTTTTGGAGGAGGGTATAAAATGGATATTCCAATAGTACAATAAAATTTAATCATATTAATAATACTTATTTTATCATAATTTCATGGATATATAAAGTTTGAGGGGGTATAACTAGAAAAATACCAAGAGAGTTTGGTTGAGAACATTTCCTCTCCCTTTAGATATTCACCCTTGGGTAATAGCTGAAGGCTCCTTAGGTCAATATTTTGGAAAGAATAAGGATTATAGGATGTAATTGTAGGGATAAGGATATTATAGGTAACATATTTGGTAGATAAAAATATTTTCAATGGGTGGATAAATGTAGTGAAAGTGATCCCCTTTTATAACTGAATAAAATAACATTAATCTAAATACTCATTATGATTTCTTGATGGAATGACACTATTCAAGGGTTAGGTCGTGCATACATCTGCTTAGCTAAGATAAGTGGAAGACGTCATGCACTCTGTGCAACTACGGTGAAAATGTCAAGCGGTAAACCACCTCTCCTACCCTACTGAGGTCCTAGAAGGGTCCGATGAACCTCAGAGATAAATTTCCGCCTCGGACAAATCTCCTTACACCTCGTCAAGGTGTGACCCGTAAGAAGACATGGTCACCAACCTTGAACTCCAGTGGGCTCCTGTCTACTCTGTGCAATCTCATCTGCCGTGATCCGTAGGCTATCACTACCCACTCCTACATCAAGACACACCCAAGTCCAGTCTTTGATGTGTCACAGTAAACTATGTAACCAATGCCCTCAGGTTGGGCGCACTGGTCAACCTCTACCCCAGCTTCTGAAATCTCTACTGGAAGTGGTGCCGCAACTCTGGAGAATTCTGGCATAAAGGTAAGTTTGGCCATCTCCTAAGTGATCGAATGCACCCTCTTATGCAATATTCCATCCTGTGTTGCCTGGGTTTTCCTTTTCATCGACCAAGGAAAACCCCATCCCAATGTTGTAGAAAAACCACAACCTTTTTTCCTAATACCTTCAATCCGTGTATGAATTGTGGTTGCCCAGTCCATACCCAAACTAACGTCGTAAGGCCTCGACGCTGCCAGTAAGAGGTTCCAACAGAAACTATCACCTCAAGGTTCATATCACACCGTCGGCATAAGTGTGATTATCGAGTCTCCTCCCAAAGGTATCTCCAGACGTGAGGGTCAAGTCAACGGCTTAACCAGAAACTCTAGGTCTGGGACAAGATTCTTTGAAGGTAGGAATGATTAGTACCTAGGTCTATTGATACGACAGCTAGTAGTAGACACAGACCGTACCTCAAATCATTCTTAGAGACCTTGGGTCACACTCCTTGACCGCATGCATTTATTCCCTTCCCCTGCCCCCAGCTCCCTGAGCCTAGAAGAGACTACAAAAGTGGGTGGTTGTAACATGTTTAAATGTACACCACCTCATGCTGTACTCCTAGCTTTGCTTCCACGTCTGCTTCTTTTCAGATTCATCTTTCCTTAACACTTCCTCTTCTTGAAACATTTTAGACACCCAAGTCTCTAAGACTGGAGCCAGTTCCATGCTCTTCCACTGCTACCAAACTCTAGCTGTATCCGTTCAGCCAAAGAACATTCAACCACAAAGGTTTTCTCTAGCATCCTAACATAGGTAGGAATGCATAGAGGATAAGGTGTTGGCTTGAATATCCTTAAACACACCACGCTCAGTGGTCCGAGATCTATAGAACTAATTGAATCGTATTTATCGAGTACCTGGAATGATCGGTATGCCTCGATGAATACTCAGCTACTGACACGTCGTTCTACCGTAGCTGTATAAGCTCTAGAAAAACTCTCAGCCACTTCCTCAAGCCATTCCTTATCCGCCTAAGAGTCGGGCTCGCCTCGAAACTTGAGGGTATATGATGTTGGAACATGTGTAATGCAGTAATACTACATGTGTCACCTACCGATACCGCTAGTTGTAACTGTTGGCCAACAGGTAGCGATATATAGCTGACACACTACCTGAATGTTCCATTTCAGGCATCGGTCCACGTACCAAAGCCTCATCACTATGCAGACCATCCTCATGGTCACTCACTGGAAAACACTAGTTTCCAAGTCCACCACCCACTCTACTGGTGTCTCAGCTAGGCGGAAAACTCTAGCAATCGCCTCCATCCAGTACTCTGCTGTCTGGGAATCTGCCTCGCCTCATAACCTCGGAGGCCTCTACTGCTGGAACTCATGAAACGTGCTCTGTCGGTGTGCACCATCTGCTAGTATGGTTAGTGGAATCCACTTACCAACAGGTGGTGGTGCTGATGGTACACCACCCGAGGGTGCCAATATAGTAAAAAGGGCCCTGCACCAGAGCCTCGTCGCTCGGTGGGCCATCATCGTGTACTATCTCAGAACTCCAACTGACTGTCTACATGGAGACATCCTGAACAGATGCGACATGGTCAATGATTTATACCTGGTGAGTTGACCTGGTTTGAGATGACTTTAAAACTTTTGGAAACACACACGCAATCAGTGTTTTCGTGCACAAAGTCGGAAATCAGTAGTTAGGGTCCTGGTGTATGGATACGTTGGCCTCCGCACCAACACTGGACTCCCTGAACTGAAGACCACACTCGGTAATCACAACACTATTACTTCACAGAAAAGAATTATTAGAGTCCTGGGTTTTGCGGTAGAACCGACTCCTCTGATACCAATTTGTCATGACCCGTCTTCGGGGCCCATGCCGTGACTACCCCAAGCCCACCTTCCATAGGCCAGGGGCTGGCGACTAACACCAAAGGTGTAAATCCCGATAACTGGGAAGGCATTGCCTTTATAAATGTAAACAAACACCACAGAGTACAAGCGGAAGTAATACACTAAGTACAAAAGAAAGTGCTGAAAAGTAAATGGGCCAGAACAAAAACCCAACTGAAAAGTATAGCTACAACTGAATGAAAGTACAATAGAAAAGACAAACAGCTGGAAAATAGAAGCAGCTCTTGGGTCGTCCACCTCAGATCCTACCTGAAGGGTAGGTATAAATAGCACAAATCCTGGATCGCCCACCATGGATCCTACCTGAAGGGTAGGTACAGATAGCCTCCTAAACGCTCTCGCCCGTCAACCTCCTCCGAGTACCGTCTCTTCATGAAGTCCACCTCGGAATACTGACTCGTCGTGAGGTCCACCTCCAAGTACTATCCAGTCCTTGAACACTCAGACTCCATCAGCACTGTCCGTTGTCTGCATACAACAAAATGACGTGCGGGCATAGCCCGTGTAGGGGTGAGTATAATGATACTCAGTAGGGACCCCGAGACCCACAAGGTCTCACTAAATCCAAAAAGGATAACCACAAAGATGGATCTAAATGGATAACCCATACTTAGATATAAGCCCATACTTATACCTAAGTTATCAAGTAGACCATCTCAATCACGAGGTATCACACAGATATGAAATCAACAGATAACCACAACTTAGGTATATGCCTATACATATACCTAAGTTATCATGTAACCCATATCAATCATGAGGAATACACAAAGGTCATTGACTTAACTCAAACCAGGATTTTCATTAATGATATCAAAACCACAAATGCTGAAGAGCTCCTCCTCTGTCGTGTACGGTGATCCTGTCATGACTCCGAGGTGCTGCTCACTAACCTTAGACTACTGAGATACTCCTCCAGTTGAGTACCGTGGGTCTTCCACCCAAACACAGTAGTGCTCCCCACCATGGGTCTTCCACCCCAACACAGTAGTGCTCCCCGCCATGGGTCTGCCACCCCAACACAGTAGTGCTCCCCCTAATAGCCTACAGAGGTACTTCTTCTGTTGAGTACCGCGGGTCTGCCACCCAAACACAGTAGTGCTCCCCACCGTGGGTCTGCCACCCAAACATATTAGTTCTCCCCACTGGGCTATACATGTCACTCCGAATCGAATAAGACAAGTAGTCATCAGGTCTCAGCCAGCTACAAGGTCTCCGTACTCTGTACGCTAATATCCGGGAGGATCCACTCCACGAGATACTGGTCAATACTCTAAGTATCACAAAGTCCCACTAATAAGTATCACAAAGAACTGCCTCGTCACAGGGGTCTCAACGCAACAGACAACGCGTCAATCGGACGCTCGGTCTGTGAGTTATTAGCCTTTTCATCCCGGGGGCCCGGTTGGTTTCATGTACGAACCAACCTGACCGTATCTCAACTATACCCCGAACTCTCATAGGGTATACTCAAAGGGACCTTTTATCAACGAGATTACCAATGTCGTTGACAGTTCGTCAAACAGACGTCCGATTTGAAAGTTATTGGCTTTTCCGTTTCAGGGTCCCGGTTGGATTTCAGGTACAATCCCACACGACCTTACTCCAACTATGTCCAAACCTCAGGTGAAGTATGCAAAAATATCCGTCTCACCGAACGAAAACCAACAAAGTCGACAACACGTCAATCGGACGTCCGGAGATCAGGTTATAACCGTTTCCGCTCCTAGGGCCCGGTTGGTTTCGTGTTCGAACCAACCCGGACATACACAAAATTCACCTAAAGATTGAGTGTAATATACTGAAACAACCATCTGGATCCAAGGATCCCTATGCAACTAACGGTGCACTGATCGGAGGTTCGTAGCCCAAGATATGAGCGTTTGAACGAACCTGGACCGAAAATAGGGGGTCTGGGCCCGGTCCGACCTGGGCCAATACCCCCTGGGTCGGCCCGAACCGGGTCGACTCAACCCGGGTCCGGGTGAGGCCCGGCTGGCGCAGCCCCGGTCCAGCCGGCGCGGCCCGGCCAGGCGTTAGCGGCCCGACCCGGCGCTGGAGGCCCGGCTCGGCACTGGCGGTCCGGTCCGCGTGGCCCGGACCGGCCCGACCGGGGGGTGTTGGCGGCCAGCTGGCCAAGCTGGAGGGTGGTGGCGCCCAGCGGGGCCCACCCTAGCCGCTGGTCGGGGGGTTTACATCCCCCCCGGTTCTTCTGAAACAACTGGCCATAATGGCTGACCCTTTGGTATCCGCGGGACCTCCTCGGGTCTCGCCTCTAGGTAGTGCTGGCGGCCGGCACAGTCGACCGCCCTAGAGTTCCGCCGGGGCCTTAGGCCGTGGTTCTGTTCGACCAGCGCGATGTCACGCCATGCCCCACCGCCGTCGTCTCGGGATCCCGCACGGCCGCGGGATCCACCGCGTCGCACCGCCGCCTCCACGCGGCTGGACGGCTCCGGCCGCCGCCTCCGGTCGCCAGCGCTACCGTTCCAGTGTGGTGCGCCGACATCCCCTTCCATGGACCACCAGACGTGCTCCGGTGGCCCAATCCGCCCATCGCTTGTGCCTGCGGATCTCTAGGATCCACTCTTCACTGCGACGGCTTCCAAATGCCGTTGCAGTACCTTTCACCGTCGCCCGTCAATTGGCACACAAAAGAACAAACATCAGAGGGTCCAGGCTTGTTCGTTAGTCCATTCCCTCCGCATTAGAGGCTCAAACCAAAATTTATCAATGTTAAGAGTTTAATTTATTAAAAATAAATTAAACCAACACCCTAGAAATTAAATACCCATGCACAAGATATAAATCAATTATACACTAAATACGAAAACCCCCTTCCTCGTGACGTGATCAATCAACGGATATGGGGAGAGGTAGCGTCATTCGTTGACGTCGGAAGGTGATGTCGTCGTTTGCGAATTCCCCGCGGCGGTGTCTCCTCCCTTGATGGAGACCCAGGGAGCATTCTTCGTCGAAGGTCTTGGAAGGCTCTTCATCCCCGGAGTGTAACCAAAGATGTGACGTCCCCCTCTTATCATGAAGAGAAGTAAAGATGGCGCGTTCTCATTCTTCGTCGGAGGGTTGGTGAACGAAGCTTCTCTTATTTCCTCAGAGGTTCCCCCACTATATTATTTTCCAAAAAAATAATGCATTAGCCTTCTCCCATTTAAAGAAAAGTCACCCTTTTCAAATTAATTCAAGAATCAACTCATTAATTATGTGAGTAGGCTAGCTTTAATGAAGGAGAGGAAGGTGGAGAGGCTACTTAATGGAAGAAGAGTTACACATGTTAAATAAAAGTTATCTTATTAAAAGAAGGGGAGATTAATGGGGGGGGGGGGGGGTTTAGGAAAGGTTAAGGGAGATGATAGGTTGGGGTTCGTGTGGACCCCACCTCTCAAACATCCTCACTTGGGAAGTTAGGTGGTTACAGGTCCCACCCTTAACCCCTTTGTAGGATATAACTACCTAAGATACAAATAAAATTATACACACCAATTTTATTTATTTCAAGCTAAATCCCCAATTATTAAATCTCAACCCGCTTAAAACGCAACTGCGGTAAAGGTCCCCTTAAGAAATTACCAGTGCTGTGAGTTCATCGGTGCCCTCAGATTTTAATTCCGAGCACCGGTTCAAAAGATAGAAAAACCCGCTCATTTGTTCACTGAACATACCCGAGCTAAACTACATAAATTGATTCCGGGCACACCGGGCCTCGGAATCAGGTGCCGTCAGAAACTGCGTACTCGTAAAATCCCAAAGAATTTAAGAGAAAAAATTTTCCTTGAAATTTATGGGTCTTTACATTTCTCCCACCTCAAGGATTTACGTCCCCGTAAAGCTATAACATAAACTAGGGAAACTAAAGGAGGTACCAAGCATGCAATTGAGCCTCCCACTCCCATGTGTTTTCCTTGAGGTTCCCGTGCTTCCAGAGAAAGCGCACAAGAGGAATCGACCGTCCTCGTAGGACCCACTCCTGTCGATCCTTAACCTCTACTGGAACATTGAGAAAGTCTCCCCATCATCGATGTCCAGCTCTCCGTGGTCGATGATGATGGTTAGGTCGTGCATACATATCCTCATTTGAGATAAGTGGAAGACGTTGTGCACCCGGTGCAACTGAGGTGAAAATTTCAAGCAGTAAACCACCTCACCTACCCTGCTGAGGATCTAGAAGGGTCCGATGAACCTCATAGATAACTTGCCGCCTCAGCCAAATCTCCTTAGACCTCGTTGAGGTGAGACCCGTAAGAAGACGTGGTCGCCAAACTCAAACTACAATGGTCTCCTATCTGATCTGTGCAATCTCATATGCCGTGATCCATAGGCGATCACTACCCACTCCTACATCAGGACACACCCGAGTCCGGTCCCTGATGTGTTGCAGTGAACTATGTAATCAATGCCCTCAGGATGGGCACACTGGTCAACCTCTACCCTAGCTCCAGAAAGCTCTTCTGAAAGTGGTTCCGCAACTCTGGAGAATTCTTGCACAAAGTTAAGTTTGGCCATCTCCTGAGTGATCAAATGCACCCTCTAATGCATGATTCCGTCCTGTGATTCCTGGGTTTTCCTTTTCGCCGACCAAGGAAAACCCCATCCCAACATTGTAGATAAACAACAACCTTTTTGCCTAATACCGTCAATCCATGTATGAATTGTGGTTTCCCAGTCCATACCCAAACCAATATCATAAGGCCTCAATGCTTCCACCAAGAGGTTCCAACTAAAACTCTCGCCTCAAGGGTCATATCACACCATCTACATAAGTGTGATTTCCGAGTCTCCTCCCAAAGGTATCTCGAGACATGAGGGACAAGTCAATGGCTTAACCGAAAAATCTAGGTTTGGGACAAGATTCGTGGAAGGTAGGAATGATTGGTACCTATGTCTATTGATACGACAGCTAGTAGTAGACACAAACCCTACCTCAAATCATTCTTAGAGCCCTTGGGTCACACTCCTTAACCACATGTAGTTATTCTCTTCCCCTTCCCCCCAGCTCCTTGAGCCTTGCGGAGACTACAAAAGTGGGTGGTTGTAACATGTTGAAATGTACACCACCTCATGCTGCACTCCTAGCTCTGCTTCCATGTCTTCTACTCTGCATATTCATCTGTCGTTAAACACTTCCTCTTCTTGAAACATTTTACATGCCCAAGTCTCTGAGACTGGCAACAGTTCCATGCTCTTCCACTGCTAACATTATCTAGCTGTATCCCTTCAGCCAAAGAACATTAAACCACAAAGGTTTTCTCTAGAATCCTAACATAGGTAGGAATGCATAGAGGATAAGGTGCTGGCTCATATATCCTTAAACACACCACGATCAGTGGTCAGAGATCTATAACACTAATCGAATCATATTCATCGAGTACTTGGAATGATCGGTATGCCTCGATGAATACTCAGCTACCGACATGTCGTTCTTCCGTAGCTGTATAAGCTCTAGAAGAACTCTCATCCACTTCCTCAAGCCAGTCCTTAGCCATCTGAGAGTCGGTCTTGCCTCAAAACTTGAGGGTATCTGATGTTGGAACACGTGTGAGGCAGTAATCCTATATGTGTCACCTACCGGTACCGCCGGTTTTAACTGCTGGCCAACAGGTAGTGATGTATAACTGACACACTACCTGAAGGTACTATCTCAGGCATCGGTCTACGTACCGAATCCTCATCACTATGAAGACGATAATCACAGTCACTCACTGGAAAACACTAGTATCCAAATCCACCATCCACTATACTGGTGTCTCAGATAGGTGGAAAACTCTAGAAATCACCTCCATCCAGTCCTCTACTGTCTGTGAATCTGCCTCACCTCGTAACCTCGGAGGCCTATACTGCTGGAACTCGTGAAACACACTCTGTCGGTGTGCACCGTCTACTAGTATGGATAGTGGCATCCACTACCCAACAGGTGGTGGTGCTGTTGGTACACCACCTAAGGGTGCCAATATAGTAAAAAGGGCACTGCACCAGAGTCTTGTCACTCAGTGGGCCGTCATCGTGTACTATCTCAGAACTCCAACTGACTGTCTGTGTGGAGACATGTTGAACAGATACAACACGGTCAATGATTCATACCTGGTGAGATGACCTGGTTTGAGTTGGCTTTAAAACTTTTGGAAACACACACGCAATCAGTGTTTTTGTGCACAAAGTCAGAAATCAGTAGTCAGGGTCCTAGTGTATGGATACGTTTTCCACTGCACCAACACTGGAATCCCTGAACTGAAGACCACACTCGGTACTCTTAACACTATTGCTTCACAGAAAATAATTATCAGAGTCCTGGGTTATGCTGTAGAACCAACTCCTTTGATACCAATTTGTCACGACCCATCTTCAAGGCCCGTGCTGTGACTACCCCAAACCCGTCTTCCATATGCTAGGGGCTTGAGACTAGCACCAAAGGTGTAAATCACGATAACTAGGAAGGAATTGCCTTTATAAAAGTAAACAAACACTACAGAGTACAAGAGGAAGTAATACACTAAGTACAAAAGAAAGTGCTGAAAAGTAAATGGTCCAGAATACAAACCCAACTGAAAAGTACAGCTACAACTGAATGAATGTACAATAGAAAAGAAAAACAGCTGGAAAATAGAAGCAGCTCTTGAGTCATCCACCTCGGATCCTACCTGAGTAGTAGGTACAAATAGCACAGCTCCTGGATCGTCCACCACAGATCCTACCTGAAGGGTAGGTACAGATAGCCTCCTCAAATCTCTCGCCCGTCAACCTCCTCTGAGTACCATATCGTTGTGAAGTCCACCTACGAATACTGACTCGTCATGAGGTCCACCTCCGGGTACCGTCTAGTCCTCGAACACTCGGCCTCCGTCAGCGCTGTCCTTCGTCTACATCCAACACAAAGAGGTGTGGGCATAACCCGTGCAAGGGTGAGTATAATGATACTCAGTAGGGACCCCAATACCCTCAAGGTCTCACTAAATCCAACAAGGATAACCACAGAGAAGGATCTAAACCGATAACCCTTACTTAGGTATAAGCCCATACTTATACCTAAGTTATCAAGTAGCCTATCTCAATCATGAGGTATCACACAGATATGAAATCAACAGATAACCACAACTTAGGAATATGCCCATACATATACCTAAGTTATCAAGTAACCCATCTCAATCATGAGGAATACACAAAGGTCATTGACTCATCTCAAACTAGGATTTTAATTAATGATTTCGAAACCAGAAATGCTGAAGAGATTATCCTCTGTCGTGTACGATGATCCTGTAACGACTCTGAGGCGTTGCTCACTAACCTTAGAATATTGAGATACTCCTCCTATCGAGTACCTCAGGTCTGCCACCCAAACACAGTAGTGCTCCCCGCCATGGTTCTGCCACCCCAACATAGTAGTGCTCCCCCTAATAGCCTACAGAGGTACTCCTTCCGCTGAGTACTGCGGGTCTGCCACCCAAACACAGTAGGGCTCCCAGCCGTGGGTCTACCACCCAAACACAGTAGTGCTCCCCACTGGCCTATACAAGTCACTCTGACTCGAATCAGACAAGCAGTCATCAGGTCTCAGCCAGCTACAAGGTCTCCGTACTTCGTACGCTCATCTCCAGGAGGATCTGATTCATGAGATACTGGACGATACTCCAAGTATTACAAAGTCACACGAATAAGTATCACAAAGAACTGCCTCGTCACAGGGGTCTCAACGTAACTGACAGCGCATCAATCAGGCACCTGGTCTGTGAGTTATTAGCCTTTTCGTCCCGGGGGCCTAGTTGGTTTCGTGTACTAACCAACCCAACCGTTTCTCAACTATACCCCAAACTCTCATAGGGTATACTCAAATGGACCTTTTTCTCAATGAGATTACCGATTCCTTTGAAGGTTCCTCAAATGGATGTCCAGTCTGAATGTTATCGGCTTTTCCGTTCCAGGGGCCCGGTTGGATTTCAGGTACAATCCCACCCAGCCTTACCCCAACTGCGTCCAAACCTCAGGTGAAGTATGCAAAAAGATCCTTCTCACCAAAAGAAGACCAACAAAGTCAACGACACATCAATTGGACATCCGGAGCTCATGTTATAACCGTTTCTGCTCCGAGGGCTCAGTTGGTTTCATGTTCGAACCAACCTGTCCATACCCAAACTTTGCCTAAAGCTTCAATGTAATATACCGAAACGACCGTATCGATCCAAGGATCCCTACTCAACTGATGGTGCGTCGATCAGAGGTTCATAGCCCAAGATATGGGCATTTGAACGAACCTGGTCCGAAAATAGGGGGTCTGGGCCCGGTCTGACTCAACCCAATACCCCCTGGGTCAGCCCGAACCGGGTCGACCCGACATGGGTCCGGGTTTGGCCCGGTTGGGAGCGGCGTGGCCCAGCTGGCGCGGCGCAACCCAGCCGGCGTGACTCAGCCCGACGCTGGCGTCCCGACCCGGCGCTGGCGGTCTAGTCCGCGTGGCCCGACACGGCTCAACCGAGGGGCGTTGGCGGCCAGCTGGCCGACCTGGTGGGTGGCGGCGCCCAGCGGGGCCTGCCCTAGCTGCTGGTCGGGGGGTTTATATCCCCCCTGGTTCTGCGGAAATGGCTGGCCATAATGGCTGCCCTTTGGTATCCGCGGGACCCCCTCAGGTCCCGCCTCTAGGTAGCACCGACGGTCGGCACAGCCGACCACCCTTGAGTTCAGCCGCGGCCTTAGGCCACAGCTCTGTTCGACCGGCGCGATGTTGCGCCATCCCCCACCACCGTCGTCCCGGGATCCCGCGCTGCCATGGGATCCACCGCGTCGCACCGCCGCGACTTTCCGCGGTGGGTCTTCTTCGGGGGCGCGCTGGGGCGCCGCCGCCTCCAGGCGGCCGGACGGCTCCGACCACCGCCTCCGGTCGCCGGCGCCGCCTCCGGTCGCCAGCGCCGCCTCCGGTCGCCGGCGCCGCCGTTCCGACGTGGCATGCCGACTGCCCCTTCCACGGACCACCGGATGTGCTCCGGTGGTCCGATCTGCCCATCGCTTGTTCTTGCGGCTCTCCCGGGATCCACTCTTCACTGAGACAGCTTCCAGACACCTTCGTGGTCCCTTTCACCGTCACCCGTCAATTGGCACACAAAAGAACAACCAGCGGAGGGTCCGAGCTTGTTCGTTAGCCCGTGCCCTCCGCATTAGAGGCTCAAACCAAAATTTATCAACGTCAAGAGTTTAATTTATTCAAAATAAATTATACCAACACCCTGGAAATTAAATACCCATGCACAAGATATAAATCACTTATACACTAAACAAGAAAACCCCCTACCTCATGACGTGATCACTCGACGGATCTGCAGAGAGGTAGCATTGTTCGTTGACGTCGGAAGGTGACGTCGTCATTTTCGAATTCACCCCGGCGGTGTCTCCTCCCTTAATGGAGACATAGGGAGCGTTCTTTGTCGAAGGTCTTGTAAGGCCCATCATCGCTGGAGTGTACCCGAAGATTTGACATCCCACTCTTGTCGCAAAGAGAAGTAAAGATGGTGCGTTCTCGTTCTTCGTCGGAGGGTTGGAGAACGAAGCTTCTCTTATATATTCAGAGGTTTTTCCACCATATTATTTGCCAAAAAAATAATGCATTAGCCTTCTCCCATTTAAAGACAAGCCACCCTTTTCAAATTAATTCAAGAATAAACTCATTAATTATGTGAGTAGGCTAGCTTTAATGAAGTAGAGGAAGGTGGAGACACTACTTAATGGAAGAAGAGTTACACAAGTTAAAGAGGAGTTATCTTATTAAAATAAGGGGCGATTAATGGGGGGGTTTAGGAATGGTTAAGGGAGATGAGAGGTTGGGGTTCGTGTGGACCCCACCTCTCAAACATCCTCACTTGGGAAGTTAGGTGGTTATGGGTCCCACCCTTAACCCCTTTGTAGGATATAACTACCTAAGATACAAATAAAATTGTACACACCAATTTTATTTATTTCAAGCTAAATCCCCAATTATTAAATCTCAACCCGCTTAAAACACAACTGCGGTAAAGGTACCCTTAAGAAATTACCGGTACTGCGAGTTCATCAGTGCCCTCAGATTTCAATTCCGAGAACCGGTTCCAAAGATAGAAAAACCCGATCGTTCGTTCACTGAACGTACCCGAGCTAAACTTCAGAAATTGATTCCAGGCACACCTGGCCTCGGAATCAGGTGCTGTTAGAAACTGCATACTCGTAAAATCCGAAAGAATTAAAGAAAAAAAATTCCCTTGAAATTTATGGGTCTTTACATATTTTCTGAGGTAGGTTGTGTGTTTGAATAAATGAGGTTTTATGAGTTATTTATGGGTGTATTTCCAACTATTCTTAGGGTGATGGAGTGTTATGGGGGGTCATAATTTCAACCATTTATGTCTTTATTTGACATTCTTAGAATCAATATCAATATTGTTCAAAGTTGTTATAGTCAATATTGGGTGCCACATTGTCACAAGTATTTATTATAGATTCTATTATTATTTCCACATCACCCTAAAATGTTCTTATATATTCTAGATTTTATTAGAGATACTGTTGGTGGTGGACTATTGATTTTTACTCTCACCTTGTTTGGGGATCTTAGTGAACGTGCAGATTTAAGGGTTCAAGATTCTTGTAAGGGAAAGGGCCCAACATTGGATGAGTGATGTGGAGTAGCATAGTTAAATATTGAAGGTGGGATTAGGTAGTTAATAAGGTCCATATTTCTGGTCTCCTTTAGTATTTGGTTTATTTTTATACATTATTATATATGATCGACCCAATAGAGATATTGTTTATTAATGTTATACTCATGTAACATTATAGTAGCTATTTTTAATATAGAATTTGATTTTATTTTCTTATGGTTGGATTATAGCTATAGTATCCAAGTATGAAATAATATTGTGATGACTACTTCTGTTTATTTATTTTTCTATTTTTATGGTTTCCTGATCTAGAGGGAAAAGCCTTCCAATATAGAATTATGAGATCCTCTCTAATAGTCTAGAGACATTGGAATATGGGGAGGAATTCTTGTGGTCATGTGATGCCACCAGTTTGGCCACGGTTTGGGTGTGATAGGTCATGGATGTTATAAAGAGGTATTAGATCCTTAGTTTAATTTGTTTTACTATTTGGGCATGCTAGTTATTGGTGGTATGTTTTCAAGACTTGGTATGGATGTTATTCACCAGAATAGATAACCTACACATATGGAAATTCTGTGTTACCAGGGATGTGAGCACTGATTATAGTTTTGGAGTGTTAAAAATTTAATATTTAAAGGAATATGATATGTTACTTATGGTTTATTATTTTACTCTTTTTCTAGGTTGGTAATAGGGAATTCATTCATGTATTACTTTTAGCACATAAGACTCACATTACATTTTTATAGTTTCATGTGATTAAGAACCTTGACCATGATATAAGATTTATGTAGGTTGTGGTAGGGTAAAATGGTAGGGGGTTGCATTGCGCTTTAAAAAATTAAAGTAAATACACAAAGTCTTAAATACATAAAACTTCTTTTAGAAAGATTAATGATAATTAAAACCTTTTAGAGAGTTGAAAAAAATAATCAAAGTTTAATGTGAAATAATATCATAATAAGGGATTATAAAATCATAAGAATAAAATAAAGAGTAATTTGAGAAATAAGAAATTAAGAGAATTGTTGGATTATTAAACAAATGATTAAATAAATTAATGAAAGTGAAAAATAAATTAAAATGTGGAAATAAAATAAGGAAAAATATTTAGTAAGGAAGTTGGAAAATAGTTCAAAAACATACCCTACATCTACCACCGCAATCACTTGAGGATTTAATGTATTATTCCCTTGTATTTTATGGAATCCAAGATACAAAAACTCCCTAGATTTTTTAGGCTATAGAAAGAAAATGAAATTAAAAGAGACACTATCCTTTTAATAAGTATGTATTGAAACATCACAGATAATAGTCCCTTTCCTTTTTAACAAAAATGAAAATTAAAACAAATTCCCTCACTTTAATTGCAACAAGAACCAAATATAATGAAAGGGGAGGAAGAGGGATATTTCTTAGAAGAAATAAATTTTTAGATGAGTCTGAATTATCTCAAATAATATTAATAAACACTAGTAGAGAATAATAAAATGATGATTATGAGAAGATAATTCAATTTTTACAGACTCTAGAATTGAGATTAAAGGATTTATAAAAGAGAGCATGTTGAGAGAGATTTTGTGATCACAACACGTTGGAGTTGGATATTGAATGAGATAAGGAGTTTCCAAGTCCACTAATGGAAATATTTATTACCTTTTAAATCTCTAAGAATGTTCTTGAATTCATTGGGTTTAATTAATCCATTTAAGACTAGATTCAATGTATTTTGACTATAATAAATGTTGGGCTCGAAGATGCTAGCATGAATGCAATGGTTACTTGGTATCATCCATCGAGTAGGTAGTGGAATAACTGTTTCTATACCAATTATATACACTACCACTAGTTATCCAGTTCTCCTCCATCGGTTGGTAGGTGGATAACTACCACTCTAGGAATCTACTTCCATCACCACTGATTGGCTGGTGGGACTCCAACGACTTGTTAGTGGGTCTTTAGTAGAATAGGTTATACTACCTCATGTCATTGGATGGCTGATAAAGTACATTAGAGAGTTATTTATACCTATTTTTGTTTTAAGAACTTTAATATTCACCTAGATTCATTTTATACATTTGAGTAGATTGAGAACTTCACTCCAAGAGTTTAATAAGTTCGATTTTATTTCAACAAAGGTTCTTATAAGAATCAAATAATATATCATTGAGACTAGTTTCACAACACATAAAATGTTTTTGATCATTAAAATAAAATATAGTGAGGATCACAACAATATACTCCTTTTTTATTTTTATAAATACTTTAAAAAAAGGTAAATATAATTGAAATATTACAAGATAAATCTTGAAAAGATGTTTATTAACAAAGAAAACATAAATACCTATGATGTATTACACTTTGAAAAACATAAAAAAATTCTCCATAAAATAAAAAAATTCATCCACATATAAAATTTCTCCCTGTAACTTAATACTTCTCCCCCATTAATATTATTATAAAGGATTAATATATATATTTATAATAAATTAAGAGAAATAAACATACAATGAGCATTGATAAACATTAATGATCTTTCGAAAGAGATGAAAAAAAGTTTTGAAAATTTTGAAAAACTTTGAAAAGATTAATATTTTATTAATAAATATTTTCAATAAATATTAAGAGAAAATAAATATGGTTCATTTTAAAAGGTCTGGTGAAAAATTAATCTTTTAATTTTTTTAGAGATACTAAAAATTTTAAAATAATTTTTATTTAAAAATAAATTTAAATGAAATTTTCTCTTATTATAAAAACCCAACTTTAAACATAACATATTCTAGTGTATTTATACTAGAATTAGATTTCTTAAATTCTTGATAATCATTATGGTCTATAATTTAATTTAATTAAGTCATAAATCATATATAACAAAACTATATTTTAAAAAGTGGACACTTATGATTAGTAACCATTTTTACCACAATATAAAACTTTTAAAAAGAAACACATTCTATTTTCATGAAAGTTCTCCATGACTATCAAACTGACCTCTTCTTAGGTTCTTAACCATCTTTAAACCATGTGGAATTCATTTTAAAAAGTGGGATTAACACAAAAAAAATTAGCATGGTACATAAAAAAACGAAATCCATTAGTCTATTAAAAAACATGAAAACCTATAAAAAAGTTTAAATTTATCAAAATATTATTTGATTTCACGAAATAAATAATTTTCCAGTAAAGAAACACACTTTTTATCAAATAAAACTTTTAAACTCCATTGAATGAAAATAAAAAACTTTTTTTTGGAAACATATAGCATTATATTCATAACCCGTGTTAGAAATAACTAGAGCCTAGTTAAATCCATATGATAAATCTCCCCACTTAAATACATCCTTCTTGTCTATAAATATCAGTAACATTAACCAATTATTTAGATCACTATCTGAGTATACCCATTGTATAAGCTATATCGGTCTCACCTATCATATAAGCTATATCGAGCTCACCTGTTGAAAAATTTGTATCGATCTCACTAATTGTATAAGTTGTATTAATAACACCCATCATAATATATAATGATCATGTACTAAATCATTAATAAAACTTTTTTATGCTTGTAATTTTTTTTTATAAAACCTTTTAAAACTCTTTTGAACTCACATGTAAAACAATTTTCAGATATCAAAATACATTTTCCTTTTAAAAATCCATTTCAAAACTAAAGTATCTAGAATAAAGAATTTTTCATTGAATAAGGCATAAAATCTTGTAAAGTAATCCAAAATTCAAATAATGGTTGTGGTGGTGGGAAAATCCATTGACGTCGTATACTTTAAAATTGAACCTTCCTTTTACCTTTTTATAAATAAAGTCAAAACATTCCATAAAAAGATTCATTTTTGAAAAAATTTGAAATAAATTTATTGAAAAAAATAAAAAATTACTTTTTAATTATTATATTTTTGAATAAATACATTAATAAAATATTTTTAAAAATATGGACATGGAATAAAGAGAGTTTTAATAGAAACTTTAAAAGAAGTTTTTTTAAAGAAAATCCCTTACCTCAAGTTCGTCTCATTAAGTATGGTATTTATCTTCATACATAAAAAATTATGTTAATTATTTACATTATTAATAATCCTTTTAAAGTTCATTATTCCTTTTATTTTATTTAATACCATGTTATATACACTTACTGAATCAATTAACTTCACATTGGAAATTTTGGCGATATTCGACTCATATGTGAAAAATGACTTCGGTAGGTTGACTATGGTCAATGAGGTCATTATAACATCATATGAAGAATAATAATAATTAAATAATTATCATTTTTATTCATCAATTATACTTTTAAATCCAACCCTTAATTATGGTTAAGAAAAATTAAATACATTACAATCATGGAGACGGTATGCCATATACGCGCATGAGTAACCTTTCCATTTTTCAAAGATCATATTTGAAAGAAGGTAAGTATTATTTTATCCTTAAATAATTATCATTATCTAATTAATATAAAATTATTTTTATAAATAATTTTATATATATCATCCATGTGGCGTGGTAAGGAAAAAAGAATCACA
This sequence comes from Viscum album, assembly GCA_963277665.1. NCBI lineage: Eukaryota > Viridiplantae > Streptophyta > Magnoliopsida > Santalales > Viscaceae > Viscum > Viscum album. The sequence goes on along the minus strand of OY728137.1, from coordinate 1,092,578,774 downwards.
TCACTTTGGGGAGGTAGTAATCCACACATACACACAAATGACATTATCATTTTTTAATGGATAGAAAGGTAAGAAATTACATGATATATTATATTTAAAAATGGTAAATATTTCATGAATATGATATATATACATTAAATTAATCATTATAACCATTTTCAAGAGGTGGTGATGGAAAATGAATTATATCGGTTTGCAAGGTGGTATTCTACCTCACACAAACAACATTTTTATTTCCCATTTGATGGAAGAGGAGATGGATATAGATTATAATACTAGAATATTAAAATATAAGTATACGTAATATACTGATTTTATTTTTTAATCATGGTTGATAACATTTGAAGGTGATATAATAAGAAATAAAACCAAAACACTTAATCAATAATTATACCTCTTTTTTTGGACAACCTTATAAGGTTTACACCAAAATCTTTCCTAGGTTAGTTTTTTGATCAAAGTAAGGTGTCTAGAATGCAGATAGGGATGTAAGAGAGGTAGATGGGCATGTATTGGATGAATAAAAATTCTTTTTTAATTTTCAATAAAAGAGGAGAGGACATGATTATTTATAAGTGAGTGGATGGGTACTATTAGAAATATATAAAATATTAAATTAATATAAGTTAATTTTTATTGAAAAATTGAGAAAAATTAAATTATTTCTAGGAAAAAAAGATTATGAGTTGAAATGATATCATACAATAAAATTTCGACAAGTTTAGGTGATGTTTTCATCCTTATATTTTTCTTTTAACCGCATTAACCCTTTGACAATTATTGTGGTATCAAAGTTTTCTAAAATAAAGGAGAAATAAACTTACTATAACAAAATAGCCCATAAATGGACCATGGTTGATATTATGAACCATATAACATTCACTTAGATGAATATATTTTTTAAGGAATTTTAAATCATTTAATAAATCATTATTTATTCTAAAATATAATCATTGTGATTTTTGGAACAATTCATTTAATATGACTTTTAAAATAATATAACAGTAAATTAATTTGAATATGATCATTTGAAAAATCTTTAATATGTTATATTTTCCTAAAAAATTAATGGAATATAATAATTAATTCAAAATTATATTACTTTTAAAAAATTTAATGTCATTTATTTTATTTTTCTATTAATTGAATAAATCTTGTGTCAACATTGCCTGGACATTTAAGATAATTATTTCTTCACTAAAAATTATAAATAAATTACCATGATAAAAAATAATTAATCTTTCAAATAAAAATTCATAACTGAATATAAGTTGTTTTTATCCTTATAAAAAATATTATAGATATTAAATGCAAGAGGGTTACATTTTTGACTTTATATTTACTTTAATTAATATAAATGTTATAATCAATGGAAACTAGAAATTAAGTGAAATAGTTTCTAATATTGAATATTCAATGTGAAAAAAACTTATCCAATAAAATAAATACAATTTCAATGGAGTTTTTTTTGGCATTGTAACATTATTTTTAACCTTAATTACTCAATTTACCCTTACTAAGGTGACACATATTTACTACCATTACTATTCATATTGTGAAAAAATAAAAGGAAAATATCGAGTAAATTTAGAACTTATGATTAAAAATATGGAATCTATTTTTCAATATTAAATTCATGGAATTTTTAGAATTTAATTTAAAATTAAACATATAAAATTCGATAAAAACATTTTTTAGAAAAATACATTTTTTAGTATAAAAATATTTTTATCCCAAATTAAAGTATAAAATTAATTCCAAATACCATAATTGGATTATTTTTAATAAAAATTAAGTAATGAAATTCTAAAACTAATACAAAATTGAATTTTGATTTGTAAATACTTTAAAATAAAATTCAATTTTTAATAAAATTAAGTATATTTTAGTATTCATTGAAAAATATATATTTTTAGAAAATTATCAAAACTTAATCCTAACATAATTTTAACATGATTAATTAAAAAATAAAATTTATTTTTTTAAATGAAAATTATTTAATTTGGAACTAAAACTTTTAAATAAAACCATATAATGCATGAAAACCAAATTTGGTTAAAAATAAAACTTTCTTCCATTTGACCGAAAAATTATCTTATATAATTATAATGAATATGAATATATATAATTAATTAATATATATAAATGATATATCTTAACATTAAATAGGTTATTACATTCTTCCAAAATTTTATATATTTATTCCTTAAAATTTATTCATTTCTATAATTACTAGGGATATTTCTCACTCATAGCATCTTTAGATTCCTGTGTTGATTCCTAAACCATATGGTTTTTACATAAATCCTTAACTCAGTGAATTACCATATTTCCCAACAGTTTCAATCTAATGTCAAGAATTATTGATGGATATTTCTCATAAGAAATGTTATCTTACAACTGAACAAATTTTAGGCTCAAAACATGAGATGAATCTAGCATATATTTTCTCTGCATCGAAACAAGAAATACATTACGAACCCGAGATAAAATATAAGGGAAGGACACTCAATAGGAAACTGGTCCAAGTTTATATAGTATTTAAAATTTTCTAATGAACCATGGAATAAGTTTCCACTTTTTAGCAAAATGCATAACTCATTTCCATGGTTATAATTTAATAAAAACATGATCATCTACCTCAAAATAAAGATCTTTCCTCTGGTTATCCACATAACTTTTATACCTACTATGAGCCATCCTTATATGTTGCTGAATCTTCTTCACTTTCTCAAACATTTACTCTACCAAATCTAGTCCCATAAACTAACATTACCTTACTTCTTCCCAAAATATAGGGGTCCAACATCGATTTCCATATAATGCCTCAAAAGGTGCCATTTTTATAGTAAAATGAAAACTATTGCTATAAGAAAAGCCTACCAATGAAAGATGCTAATCCCAAATACCCTAGAAATCTATTGAAAAAGCATGGATAATGTATTCCATAGTCCAAATCATTCACTTATAATTTCCATTGGATTGTGTATGAAAATCGATATTGAAATTTAATTCCTTATCCAATGACTTCTGAAGTCCTTTCCAAAAATTAGATGTGATGTTAGGATCACGGTCAAATACAATGGAGAGAGGAACTCCATGTAATCTGAATTTCTTCATGACGTATAGTCAAGATAGATGATCTAAAGACATAATATCTCTAATAGGAATGAAATTCCTAGATTTAGTTAATAGATAAATAATAACCCAAATCACATTATTACATTGGGATATCTTTTGTAATCCCACCACAAAATACATGGATATATTTTCCAACACTACCACAAAACAGGGTTTCTACAAATCCACCCTTTAAAAATGATAAAAAAGCACTGATAAAGGGGGTTCCTTTATCAGGTCTAAAAAAAGGGCTGATAAAGGGAACTTTTAACAGCGCTAGAAAAAGCGCTGTTAAATGTGACCCTTTATGGGAGATTTTTTTAGGGCTGATAAAGGCACCCCCTTTATCAACACTTTTTTAGCACTGATAAAGGGGGGCTTTATCAGCACTTTTTCCCAGTGCTGATAAAGTGTATATTTCAAAAAATAATAATTTTTTATGAAAAAAAATATTGATATATAAGTATATTTATATTGATATAAATATAATATATATTTTTTATATACATTTTAGATAAGTATAAATTGACTATTACATTTAATAAATATGAAATTTATTGAAAATGGATTTAAAATATTTTAAAAAATATTATTAATTAATATTTTTCTAATTATCATCTAATAACAATCATTTAAAAAAAAATTGAAGACACAAAATAATAATAATAAAAGATCTAAAATAAGTTGAAAATGTAACCCAAACTTCAAACAACCATAACTTTTGATCCGGGTTTCCATTTGAGCTATATAGAATATCAAATCAAAGCCTGCGATGATCTATACATGATAGTGACCAAAGAAAACCTTCTATTACATTTGTTGAGGCAAAAAAGTCACATAAGACCACCAAAACTGAGTTTTTAGTCAAGATACCCAACTTTTTTAACATTCGATGAAATTATAGCATCGTTTCAGGGGATCTTTTTGACCTTTTTCATTGGGGACTGAATTTATTCCTAGGGGTTACATTAATATTTATATTATGGATTGAAAATTTTATCATTTTTCATAATGTAATGTTACTTATAATCAATTATATAACAATATATACATATTTTTTATATATTCATCCCTAAAAATTTAATTTTATAAATAAATAATTAATCATATTTACATATAAAGTATGTTTCTAAATATATAAGGCTTATCTAAATAAAAAACTAATATCCATTTTATTTAAAACAAAAATATATTAATATTTATATACCTATATGATGTGTGTGTGTGTGTGTGTATTTGTGTGCATCTGTATTGAAAACTGATATATATTATCTATATATTCTAAACATATGTATATACATATTAATATATAATATTTGTATATATATATAAATATATATAATTATACTTACAAATACAGATATAATATGTGTTTGTGTGTGTGTTGTATATATATATTTATGTATTTATAAACACACACAAAAAATCATATTTTATAAATGTATTTAAAACCGATGTTATAAATATATATTAATATACAAATAGATATGTTAATATATAAATATAACTATATATATATATATATTAATATACAGATATATATATATATATATATTTATATATCTGTATATACATACATATATATATATATATTAATATATGAATATATATATATTAATATAAATATATATACGTTAATATATATATATATATTAATATACGAGTAAATATAACTAAATATATATAAATAGATATATTAATAAATGAACAGAAAAACAATATGGTGGAGTGGTAAAGGCTTAGGCGCCTTATGCAATAGGTCACGAGTTTGAATCTAGGGAAAGGCAGGTCGCGCGTGCAGGTGAGGAATAAGGCTTAACGCTATTAAAGGGGGGTGGGGCGCTGTTAAAGGCCTGGGGGTGGATGGGGTGTGTGGGCTGGGGTGGGGGTGGTGGAGGGGTGCTATTGAGGGGGGGGGGGAGGGATTCAAGCGCTGTTGAAGCCCCACCCTGAATTATATATATATATTTTTTTATTTTTAACTTTTATCAGTGCTAGAAAAAAGCATTGATAAAAGAGGCCTTTATTAGTGCTTTTTTTAGCACTGATAAAAATGGCCTTTATCAGTGCTTTTCTGAGTGATGATTAAAGGGACCCCCTTTATATTCACCTCGATTAACATCAATTTTCTAGCATTGTTAATGACCTTTTCTAGCACTAATAAAGGCCATATTTTTAGTAGTGAAATTTCCACTTTGGAATGGGACAAGGCTAAAATATCCCTTTTGGTAATTTTTATTCAAGTTTAACCCATTTACAATTCAAAAATTTAATGTAAAATTTAGTAATATAACTTTTCATTCCATCCCTTCAGTAATACTCCCAAAGGACTCTATATCTTTTTTTGATTTTAGGATGAATAGAAAATGGGGAACTATGAGATTCACTCAATAATTACTTCTTCAAATGGAAATCACAAGGTACACATAATATTTTTCAAACCCTTATAACAAACTATTCATCAATATTGTACTCTACTAACTTACAAATCTTAACATATTTTACTTTTCCCTGTAAATAGTATCCTCCTTCCTTGCTCGCTTAATTATTTTTGATAGAGACAATTATACTAAAACCCAAAACAAAACAAAGAAAGTTTCTATACACATAATATCTAGGCTAAAATTCATCAAATAATTAACAAAAGGTTCATGTTCCAAAGGTAACATCATTAATGTTGCATTATTTTTCTAAATCAAACCATCAACTACTTTTATTTTTTCTAAGATGGTAATTAATTGTGAAGACATAATCCTTAATCAATAATAGCCATATTCTATGCCTCATGTTCAAATATTTGTTTGTAAATATATACTTAAAATTTTTGTGATCATAATATATTTCACACTTTAAACTATATAAATTATTTCTCCAATTTTTTAAAGAAAAAACTACATCATCTAATTAAAAATCATGTGTATGATAATTTAACTCACAAGGTTACAGTTTCCATACAACATAAGAAATTACCAAATCATTATTCATTAGAAAACAATCAATTCCTTTTAATGAAGCATAATTATAGATTAAAAATTCATAATTTCTATAGGGCATGGCGAAAATTGGAGCAATCACCAATCTTCTATTCAGTTATTATAAATAACCATCACACTCTTCTTTCCAAATGAATTTAAATCCTTTTTGAGTTAACTTAGTCAGTGGGATTGATAACCGAGCAATATATGTAAAAAATTACCAATAGTAACCTACTAATCGATGAAAACTATGAATATTATTGACACTTATAGTTCTTGTAAATTCCTTAAATACTTTTGTTTTAATAGTTTCATTATTTATTCCATATTTAGGAACAATATTCCTGAGGAAAGAAATTTTTTTCAACCAAAATTCATACTTACTAAATTTTCAATATAGATTATTTTATTTTAAGGTTTTAAAAAAATACTTAAGAATATTTCAAAATCCTCATGAATTTTAGAATATACCAATATATCATTAATGAAAACAACCAAAAACCTATTTATATTGTCATAGAAAACTCTATTCATAAGATCCATGAATACGATTGGTGCATTAGAGAACCCAAAGAGAATAACTACAAACTCATAATGCCCATATCTAGTCTGAAATGATATCTTCATAATATTTTCCTACATTACCTTCAAATGAGGGTATCTTAACCTAAGATCAAAACTTGAAAAAACTATTCTACCTAGAGCTGATAAAAAAAATCATCTATATGAGTAAAATGATACTTGTTATTAATAGTGATGTTATTTAAGGATCTATAATCAATTTTAAGTATCATTGAACCATATTTTTTTTTAAAATAAAATAGGAGAACCCCATGGTGAAGTGCTAGGATGAATAAAAAATTGATCTATAAACTCTTTCAACTTCTTTTTCAATTCCAAAAGTTATAATTGAGCTATTCAATAAGTGGGTTTTGAAATATTCTTAACATTAAGAATTAATTCAACAGTAAATTCACCCTCTCAATTAAGAGTAACACCATAAAAATAATAAATAAATATATCTATAAATTAATTCAATATTGGGACATCACTAATACAAATAGTTTATTTCTTTTCAAAAACAAGATCTAGGTAACTTTCACTACCATCTCTAATCAATTTCTCAGCTTATTTTTATAATATATAAGGTATGAAACCATTGAATAAAATTTCCTCGATATGTAATAAATCTTAGTATGATAAACTAAAAGCCAATACATACCAAAAATTATATCAAACTATACTATGGGAAGTTAAATTATATTTTCATGAAAGACCATTACACTAATAACAATAGTAAGATTTCTATAAATATTTGTTACTATAATATTTCTATCTGGAGTTTTCACCAAAATTTATACCTTCTTTTAAAATGGTGATATTCCCAGTTTACTTGATTTTTTTTATAAAATATGGAAAGAAAATATTCAAAGTCAAACAGGGAATAGACATAATTTGAATAAAAAAGTAACATGCTTATCACCACTTCATTAGATGACCCAACATCGACTGTAGTAACAAAAAATGATTTTTCCACACCCTTTTTCTTCCAATATTGACAATTTCTATCCTGAGTAACTATCTTCTGAAACATGTTAGAATAATGTTCCAACTAACTGTAGTTAAAACATATCTCTATTGGATGATTATCTGTTACCACATTATTTGATTATGTAGGAATCATTTGTTTTCACACATGAGTCCTATGAACAAGTTGACAACATTGGTAACACTTTTTATATCCAGTAAAAATTACCTAAAATTTCTTTTAATACACATGGAACATGTTTGGGAATTCCCTATAGATTTATCATTTGAATACTTCTCAATTTATTTCCACCTTGATCACTTCTTACTTATGTTATCACTAGGAACATAAGGGTCAAGAAACTCTATTTTTACTTTGTCAGCACAATTAACAACTTACTCGTAACTTTAATATTCTCATGAGGCCAAAAATCTTCATTAAATTGGTTTTAATCTTGAGAAAAATCTATTAATTTTACTATAAAAGTTATAAATAAAATTTAGTGCATACCCAACTAATATTATAAATTCTTCTTCATATACGATAACTGAATATTTATATTTTTCCTCAATTTTAATAATTGTTTCTCCATTCTTAGTTAAAAAACCTTAGGAAGCTATTTTTTCTAGGAAAATATTCTTTAACCTATCCCATTCTATGACATCAATCTCTTATCCCCCCTCTATATTATTTTTAACCAAATACCACCATCGATCAAATTCTTCATTAAATTGATAAACTAAAAGAGTTAAATTTTTTACATTATGAATATCCCGTGTCTTCAAAATTATTTTCTAGAGAATTAATACATCCTTTAGATTCCACTATATCTAAGGTTCCGCCAAAATATATAGGGTTATATTTCATGAAACACTCAACTATCTAGATGTTCCTCTATATTAAATTTGGTTTCTCTGTAATATGGATTCCACCACCATTTATAGCCTGAATCAACTGATCCATCAATTTAAAAAATTAATTAATTATAATTCCAACCATTATAAGATGCATATTTGGAAGGATATTTTCCTCTTTATACCTTCCTACTTCATGTTCCCTATTTTCTATGTGGAAAACCATTCTAAATAGACATATATTAATCAAAGAAACATAGTTATCTTTAAAATGATATATCATTTTAACTCAATTATAAAGTATAATCTTTCAAGGGTATACTATTGAAATTATAATAACCTCTAAAGTTATTTTAACATTTACTCTAATACCAACTATAAAGGCCTAAACTTAATAATTACATTTTATAGTGACTTTATACTAGAATTCTATTTATTACATACCCAAGGATTTTTACGATTTAGATTTTTAGAGAATTAGGTCACAAATCATACAAAAAAATTATATTTTACAAAGTGGAAACATATGATCAATATCCATTTTTCACACAATATAAGACTTTTAAAAATAATTTTATTTTTATTTTTATGTAAGTTATTCATAATATCAACTTGACCTATTTTTTTTCTTACCAATCCTTAAACCCCATGAAAAACATTTTAAAAAGTGAGATGAGTACAAAAAGATTAGTAATAGACAAATTTTTTTTTAATCCAATGAAAAACATGAAAACCCATAAAATATTTACCTTTATACCATTATTATTTTAGGATATTAAATAAATAATTTCCAAATGAAAAACATACACTTTTTCTCAAATAAAACCATTAAAACCCATAGAATGAAAATAGAATCCCTTTTGGAAACTTAGAGCACTATATTCATAACCCATGTAAGAAATAACTGGATCCTAGTTAAATCCATAAGAGAAAACTCCTTGATTAAATACCTACTTATTTCATATAAAGACAAGGAACATTACCCAATTCATTGGAGAACTATCTACATATACCCATCATATAAGCTATATCAGGATCCCTCATCATATAAGCTGTATCGAGCTCATCAATCATATAAGCTGTATCAGAATCACCTGCTGAATAAGCTATATTAGGCTCATACATCACCATATATAAATATCATGTACTATATCATGAATATTACATTTTTATTCTTTCATATTTTATCATAATAACCTTGGAAATTCATTTGAACTCAGATTAAAAATGTTTTTCGAATATCAAAATACATCTTCCTTTTAAAAAACCATTTGAAAACTAAAGTTCCCACAACAAAGGTATTTTATTTAAAGAAATAATATAATCCTATAATTGAATAAAAACTTCAAATAATGGTTGTTCTGGCAAGAAAATACATTTATACCATATATATATTAAAATGGAAAATTCATTTTTCCTTTTTGTAAAAAAGTCAAAACATTCCATAAAAGATTATTTTTTGAAAAGATTTGAAATAAAGTAAAAAGAGATAAATAAATTTACTTTATAATTCTTTTATGTCTATAAAAATATAATAATAAAATATATTTAGAAATATGGATATAAAAGAAAAGGATTTGGAAGGGAAACTTTGAAAGATGATTTTTAAAAGAAAGTTCCTTAACTCGAGTCCAACTCATCATGTTTGTTCTTTATATTCCTGAATAACAATCATATATTAATTATTTACTTTGTTAATAAAAAGTTTCATGTCCAGTATTTATTCTTTTTTATTGAATACCATGTTATATATAATTACTTAATCAATCAAGTTCACTTTGGGCATTTTGACTATATTTGGATCATATGTCAAAAAATGACTTCAAAAGGTTGACTATGGTCAATGAGGTCATTATTCCATTATCCCTAAAATAATAACAATGAAATAATTACCTTTTTTATACACTAATTATACTTTTAAATCTAACTATTAAATATGGATATGAAAAATTAAACATGTTAAAATCGTAGAGACTATAGACCATAGATACACATGAGTTTCATTTTCAGTTTTAAAATATCATGATAGAAAGAAGAAAACTAGTATTTTATCCTCAAATAATTCACAAGTCCACACGAACAACGTTATCATTTTTTAATGGATGGAAATTTATGAAATTAGATGATAAATTATATTTATATAATTTTAAATATTTCATGAATTTCATATATATCAGTATATATTAAATTCATCCTCATAACCAAACCAGAGAAGTAGTGATGGAATATGAATTGCATTAGTTCACAAGATGGTAGTATTCTATACACTCAAATACAGTTTTCATTTCCCATTTGATCAAATATAAGATGGATATACGTTATAACATTAAAATAATAAAATCTCAATATATTTAAGATATTTATTTTATTATTTCAGCACGACTGAATCAAATTTGAAGGAGGTAGAAGAAGAAATAAAAGAAAAATGATTGGTTAAGAACTATACCCCTTATTTAGAAAACCTCTAATGGTTTACACCAAAATCATTGATAGGTTGGTTTTCAGATCAAAATAAGGCTTCGAGGATATAGAGATGGATTTGAGGAAGGGAGTTTTTTAGTTATTGGCTAAACCAATAAGATTTTTAAGTTGGAAGAAAAGTGGAGAGGAGGTACCATTTTATAAGTGAATGGAGGGGAATTAATTGAAATACTTAAAATATTATATATATATAAATTAATATTCATTGAAAAATTGATAAAAATTTATTTATTTCTAATATAGGATGGTTATGGGTCTAAATAATCTCATAAAATAAAATTTGGACAAGTTTAGTAGATTTTGTCATCCTTATCTTTTGGTTTTAACCCCTGTTAATCCTTTTGAAACTCACTATGATATCAATTTTTTTACACTAAAGGTGTTAATAAAGTTTATATAAAATCCAAAATAGCACATAAATGGACCATAGAATTGTGAACATGAAATCAGGTTCGTGCATAACATAGATACCTCATGAGTTATCCATATTTACCCAATACACTCGAGGGATATATAGGAACCACCCATCTCGTAATGAAATCATTCTTACATGTTCCACAAAAACATAAATCATTCATCATAGCATAATCCAAGGGATAAAATGGGTTTCTCAAACATCATTCCATCATAATCTAGGGTAAAAAAATAGATTTCATAAATAGAAAAAACATAATCTAACCATAGTAATAATAGGGATATTATTAAGTAATGTCATCTTAGATGGAAAATAATTTTGATAAAACACTTGAAATTGATTTTTGAGGAAAATATCCATTCTTCTTTGAAAACATTTTCTTTTCTTACAATGCCACATAATTTTAAAAGAAGATATTTTTTTGAAGATAACCATGAAAACTTTTAAGGAAATATTCATTAAAGAAATGTGTCATGAAATTGTAAAAATCCATCTATTCCATATAAGTTAAAATAAAACATTCTTCTCATACTTTTTTCATAAAATTCAAAAAGTACATCATTAGGAAAATGAAAGAAATATTCCTTTAAAACCACGTATTAAAAATTAAAAAATGGGTAAAAATTACTTTATACATCCATAGGATAATATTAAAACATTTTATGAAAGTATTTTTATAAGACATGGACTTGGATGATAAATAAACCCTAGTAAATACTTACGTATAAACAATCTCAGATAATAATGAAATTGTGAGATTATCACTTAATCAAAACCTTAAAAATATAAAATTTTGAAGACATTTGAATGAACTTAAAAATATAAATGAAATTTTCTTTATAATCCATTTATATCCATATAAATATTTATGTAAAATAATAACAACAATATTGAAATGGAGATAGGATTAATTCTTTAAACATTAAAAGTATCCCACACCACTTTGAACATTTAAATAATAATCCCGATATCTTAAAATGAATATTTAAGCACCATTAAGATAAATTTATTCATGATATTAAATATAATAGGGTCATAAAATACACCACACATAATAAGTAGGCAGTTAACATATCTTATATCTCGTGAAAATTAAAAGTGAGACAAAATTCCCTTACCTTGAGTCTTGAGTCTCGTCGTACTCGTTCAAACCACCTGTATAATAAATAAAAATTTATTATAAATATTTTAAATAACCATATAATTATATATTATACCATACATGGTTTTATTATGACCATATATTACCCATTTGTTAACTATCCTATGTTAAGGTTTCACTTCAGATAATTTTGGATTTGTTCTTCATATGTGTCTTAATTTATTATATCGTTGGTACTTATACTTATATCATGATTCCTTAATAAAAAATGATATAAATATCAGGTATATCTATTATATTTGTTTTATAAAAATCCTTATAATATATAAGTATGAAATAGAATACACCATTTATGGAGACAACAAGTCATACGTACGCATGAACATTATCATCGTTTAATTTTATGGTTGAAAGAAAGAAAGTAAAATACATATATATGTATATATATGTATATATATAATTATTAAATTAGCTTTATTATATCATATATATCATATATATTCAGTAAATCTATCCTTAATACATTCCATACAGTGTATAAAAAAATCACATCACTTTGAATAGGCGGTAGTCTCCACTTCCTCATATGAAATTATCGTATTAACACAACATGGAAAGCATAAAGGTGTGATTAATATAACATTAATATAATATTAAATAGGTTATAATATAAATATTTAGATATTATTTAAATAGAAAAATAGTTTTAATACCAACCATGATGGTGGTAATGGAAAAAGAACAAAAGATTTATTTATGGAGTCAATTAATTGACATAACTTGGACAACAATTTCATTTCATTGAATAAGAGGATATAAGAAATTACATAGATATGAGATATTTAATTATAAAAAAAACTATAAAATATACATGATTATGGTGTTATCATGCATTCATGGATGAAGGAGTATAGGAGAAAGTTATAAAAAGAATAGAAATTAAGAGAGGTACTTTGAGAAAATTACCTCTTGAATAACACCTCCATGAAAGACCCTTGATGACCTTGGATTTTGTATTTTGGTGAGACCAAAAGAACTTTGACATGGGGAGAGTGAGGAGGAGAGTTTTGGGCAGAGATTTTATGATCTAAAAGGATTTTTTTGGTCAAAATGGGGAGGTGAGGATTATTATTTATACTTGAGGAGAGGTGGGTTCAAGTGATTAATTAATTTATTATTTTATATTAAAAGATTACCATATAGAGGTGGCATTAAATTACATGAATTTTTATTGTAATTAATGTTTTATAGGCTGGTTAGGGTTGATACACTTCTCAAACACCCTTTAAATGTTACAATTTTTAGGCATGTTAAGTTTTTTCCTTTTAACTTTAACCCTTGTCATAATTTTACCTATGCAACGACAAATAATTTTTTTACCATGGTGCATTTTTATACCTAAAAATGAAATTGACCTTGTAACCTAATTTGGAACCTCTGATTCCAAATATGTAATCCTTTTTTACCTAACTTAATTTACATAACTGGAAAAAATTATATTTTAAATTAATTCCATAGATAAAACAAAAAACCATGTTTTTAAACTGAAACATTCAAAAGTTTGAAATGTTTTTATATCTAATTTCAATTTGAAATTGATTAAAATGAACTAAATTGAATTTATTGAAAATATATTATATAATTAAACTTTTGAAAAAATTAAAAATATAATTTAACCTTATAAATATATTAGATGAAAAATTAGTTTTGAATTAAAATCTAGGATTTTTAATTATTGATTAAAAATAAAACCTTACAAAAAAATACCAAAAATTTATCATAAAATAATTTTTATACTTAGATTTCAAATATGATGTTTATTTTGACATATTAAATCTATAAAGGTGTCAAAATTTGGATTTTAAAAATGGTTTTCCATAAAAAGGTGGTAAAACTACCTTAATAAAAATATTGGGTTTTATGTGTTAAATTGGTTTTATTCTTATCTTATGCCTATAAAAACTATTCGATGAATATGAAAAATATTTACTTGGATATGTAACATATATATTACATTAAAATTACTTAATAAATTTAATTATTTTAATTTATTAGGATTAGAACAACTTGTGAGCATAATAATAGTTTTCTATAAAAATACTTCATTTATATTGATTTGGTTCTTATATTCATATAAAAAAATTGCAACTAATTAATTAATTTTATATTTTTTGAAAAACATATATTTATATATTTTAGTTAATAATATTCATAAATTATAATTTAAAATCTTAGTTACATAATATTTTAATAATATATTATTGTTCGCTAAGCCTCGATCATGCGTGTTACGCAAGCCATCACGAAAAGTCTTTGTTGCATATAATACAAGATAACCTTAGTGTTATAGGTATAGAAAGAAAAAATTTATATTTTTTTAGTTCACGTAAGACAAATATAGTTCTTTAATATAAAATATTTTCAATGTTACATGAAATGAGAAATATCAAAAAGATCAAATTAATTCAACCAAAAATTCAAAAAATATTGGGGTGTTACAATCTACCCCCCTTAAAATGATTTTCTCCCTCGAAATTCATCTCGGTTATCAAAGGATTACTACTTGTAAGTTTCATTTTTAGAAATTCACATTGTAAAAAAGAACACTAAAACTTCTTTTAAAAAAGGAATAGTTGGAAAATAAAAATTTCCCAATGTAAATCATGACTAGGTCTCTACATTAGAGAACATAAGTGAAGATTTGGGCATGAAAGAAAATCATAAATAATCATACAGATTCATAAATATCACTGATCACAAGAAATTTGGTGATCCAGTGAAAGGTAACAATCATAGAACCATAAACTAAAGAAAAATTAAATAGGGCATTAATATCATAAAAAATGATGATAATAAGACACCCTTTTACATCATTATCACTTTTCTTAATGTTGAATAATTTTCACGAGAAGATATACTTACTTTTTTTTAGTATAATCTCACTATTGGTTGCGCCTTTAAAAATTTCCCCTTCAGCTATTATTCAAATAAATTAGGTTTAATTTTTCATTCCTGAAGCATTAGTATATCATGCGATCCCTAAATATAATGATAGGTCATTCCATCTATCATTATCATAAAAAAGGTTAGAAAAAGTTATCGAATATGAATAAGTCCACCTATAGTGATATAATAATTTAATATAAAAAAAATCATCCAGAGTTTAACTTATACTATCCATAAATGGATAACCTTATTATCCTTCTAAAAATTTAAAATCCAAAACTTGTGGAAAAGGTTCACTAATTTGTCTTAACATTTATCCCCCATATATCATAAGGCATCTATTATTGGTCACATTACAAACATGTGATCACTTTAATAATGTATTCTCTTGAGTTATGTTAATTTCCATACATCCTTATTGAAAAGATGCATGTTTACTTATTCTAAAACTTATTAGATATATTACTCAAGTCCCAAAAAGTTGTATACTTCATTTATGATAACATAACCCTGTTGAAAACAAATCCATAATTAGTTCCAAATAAACTTGAATCATCCAATTTACTTATTCAAATCCAACATATCTTTATCCAAACATTATTATCTAAACATATGGGACATATTAAGGGTTATCATTCCTTTAATCATGTGTTCTACAAGTATATCACCTTACCCTTAAATCATTTTTCTAGGACCTTAAAACTATTTAACGTATCCTTTCCAATCCTTAATGAAAAACTTATACCAGAAACACTTATATGTATCATGATTCATATAATATTTTAATTTTGAAACCTATAAACCTAAATCATCTGACATTATTCTCAAACCATTACTTAGGATCCATCATCTTAGTCTTTCCTAAAATATGAATCATGTATTAAGGTTCCTTAACCTTATTCTAACCAATATTCTTAGTTTTAAAGTAAAAAATAATTCTATAAAATCGCTTACCTTTCACATGTCGTTTAAAATATCTTTTTCCCTAGTAGTATAACCAATACTCATACCACGTTAAAGATTCTCTTTACGAGATTTACACTTAGGATATTGGTTTTCGTAATTCCAAAACTTTCCACATCTAGAACATTCAAGGTTAACTATATTCTATCTAGTTCTGGATATTGACTAAGACCAAAAAGAAAAGAGTGAGGAATACATATCAAATATTAAAATCACATATTTAAGGTAAATTACTAATAATATTTTAATTTATGATATCTTAGGTTTAATCCTAGGTTATTCTTAATTATCATAAAAACTTTAGGATTGTAACCTTTAATTAGACTTATCTATATGACATCCCAAGACATATCATTATAAATATCTCTAGGGATCTCACTAAAGTTTTCACAACCTAGTTTCTAAAGGTTTACTAGACCTTAACTCTGATACCAACTATAAAGACCCCAAACATGGCATATATGAAAATTACATTAATTTTTCAGAATAACCAATACATTAAACAAACAAACTCCCAAGTAGAATATTAGTTTATTGTCTTTGGAAACTAGGAAACATAAAAAACTACTCTATAAAACATCTACATCATCTCCTGATTTATCCTTCATAACTGGAAAGCATTTTGGACATGTCTTGCTTAATACCATTCTTCAAATAATGAGTAAAAGAAATGTAAAAGGGGTGAGCTCAGATGCTCAGTAAGGGAAATCAAGGGTGATGTTTAAACATAAACGTGAGAATAAAGGGTATGGGAATGTGATCATAACATTATAAGATCATTCCATACATTTCAAAGGAAAACTTGAATCATAAGGAAAATCAAAGATCATAATCCATAAGATCATGAAATTTACATAAAACTTGAAATTATGGCATACACATAAACTTATAACTTTGTGAACATGTATAAATAATAACAGTGTCACTCATTAAATCAAGTACATAAAATCAGGCCATTTCATAAACATAAGGACATGGAAACCAGGTCCACTCATAAAATTATGTACATGAAAACTAGGTCCACACATATAATTATGAACATGAAATCAGGTTCATGTATAAAATACGTGTCTCATTAGTTATCCATATTTACCCCATGCACTAGAGGGAGATAAATGTTCCACACACCTCTTAATGAAATAATTCTTACGTGTGCCACAAAAACATAAATCATTCATCATAGCATAACCCAAGGGATAAAATGGGTTTCAAAAACAACATTCCATCATAATCTAGGGTAAAAAATGGATTTAATAAATAACATAAACATAATAAAACCGTAGTAATAATAGTTATATTACTAAGGAATAACATCTTATAATGAAAATAATTTTGATAAAACACTTGAAATTGATTCTTGAAGAAAATATCCTTTCTAATTCGAAAAGGTTTTCTTTTTTAAAAATGTTGCCTAATTTTAAAATAAAATAATTTATTTGAAGATAACCATGAAAAATTGTATGGGAATATTCATGGAAATAAGGCATCATGAAATTGTAAAAGTATGTTCATGCCATATAAGTTTAAATAAAACATTCTTATCATACTTTTGTCAAAAAAGTCAAAAAGTACATCATTCGGAAAAATAAACAAATAATAATTTCAAACCATGTAGTAAAAAGTTAAAAATGATTAAAAATGACTTTATACATCCATAGGATAATAGTAAAACATTTTATTAAATAATTTTTAGAAAACATGGACATGGATGATAAATAAACCATTGTAAATACTTATGTATAAAAAATCTTAGATAATAATGAGATTGAGAGATTATCCCTTACTTAAATCCTTAGAAATATTAGTTTTTGAAAATATTTTAATGAAATTAAAAATAGATATAAAATTTCCTTTATAATCCCTTTATATCCTTATAAATAGTTATGTAAAATAATAACTACAATATTGAAATGGAGAAAGGATTAATTCTTTAAACATTCAAAGCATCCCACACCAGTTTGAACATTTAAATCATAAGACTAATATATTAAAATGAATCCTTAAATAACATAAAGATAAATTTATTCATGATATGAAACATAATAGGGTCATTACATGTACTACACATAATAAATAGGTGGTGAACATGGATTATATCTCACGAAAATTAAAAGTGAGATGAAATCCCCTTATATTGAGTCTTAAGTCTCTTAAAATTTGTTCAAAACAAATTTATAATAAATATAAATTCATTATACATATTTTACACAACTATATACTTATATCTAACCATATATGGTTCTATTTTGACCTTATATTACCCATTTGTTAACCATTCTATGTTATGGTTTCATTTCAGACAATATTCATATTGTTCTTCACATGTGTCATAATTTGTTATATCTTTGATACTTATACTTATATAATGATTCCTAAATGTAAAAAATTATATAAATATCATTTATATTGGTAATATTTGTATTATAATAATATTTATAACATGGAATTATGAAACAAAATACACCATTCATGGAGATAACAATCCATACGTACACATGAACACTATTTCCATTTAATTTTTGGGTTGAATGAAAGAAAGTAATATATATGTATATATAATTATTATATTAGATTTTTTATATCATATATATCATATATATTCAGTACATCTATCCTTAATACATTCCATGTATTGTATAAACAAATCACATCACTTCGAGGGGACGATAGTCCGTACTTCCTCAAACGAAATTATCCTATTAACACAACATGGAAAACATGAAGGTATGTTTAATATAACTTTACCAAAATATGAAATATGTTATAATAAAAATATTAAAATATTATTTAACCACAAAATAATTTTAATACTCACCATGAAGGATGTAATGGAAAATGAGCAAAATCTTTATTTACGGAGTCGATTAACCGACATAACATGGAAAACAACTTCATTTATTTGAATAAGAGGAGGTGAGAAACAAAATGGATATGAGATATTCCATTATAAACATAAAAATTTATTATATACATGATTCTATAGTTATTATCCATTTATGGATGATGAAGGAGAGGAGAAATTAGAAAAAGAAAAGAAATTAAGAGAGGTTCTTTGAGAAAATTACCTCATGAATAAAACCTCCATGAAAGACCCCTGAGGACCTTGGATTTGGTCTTTTGGTGAGAAAATAATCACTTGTACGTTAATAGAGTGAGTAGGATAGGTTTGGGTAGAGATTTTATGAGGTACAAGGCTTTGTGGGTCAAAATGGGGAGGTGAGGGTTATTACTTATACTTGAGGAGAGGTGGGTTCGAGTGATTAATTTATTGAATTTTAAATTAAAAGCTAACCATATAGAGTTGGAATTAATTTACAAGACTTTTGATTGTAATTAATTTTTTATAGTCTGGTTATAGTCGATAAAAACTTCAAACACCCTTTAAATCTTACAATTTTTAGGTATGTTAAGTATTTTCCTTTTAACATTAACCCTTGTCACAATTTTACCTATACAATGGTAGATAATTTTTTTTACCATGGTAACTCTTTTATAACATAAAATAAAATTGAACTTATAACCTAGTTTGTACCATCTAATTCCAAATATGTAATAATTTTTTCCTAATTTAATTTAGATAATTTGGAAAATTATATTTAAAATTAATTCTGTAGACAAATCTAAAAAATGGGTTTTCAAAGTGAAACTTTCAAAATTTTGGAATGGTTTTATATCTAATTTCAATTTGAAATTGATTAAAATGACATAAATTGTATTTATTGAAAAAATATTATCTAATTAAACTTTTAAACCAATTAAAAATATAATTTAACCTTATAAATAAATTATATGAGAAGGTAGTTTTGAATTAAAATACCATATTTTTAACTATTGATTTAAAATGAAACCTTAGAAAAAAATATAAAAAAGTTATCATAACCTAATTTTTATGTTTATATTTCAAATATAAATTTTATTTTGAAATATTAAATCTATAAAATTTTCAAAAGTTGGATTTAAAAAGGGTTCTTCATAAAAAGGTGGTAAAACTACCTTAATAAAATTATTTGGTTTTATGTGTTAAATTGGTTTTATTCTTATCTTATGCCTATAAAAAATATAGGATGAATATAAAAATTATTTACTTGGATATGTAACATATATATTACATTAAAATTACTTACTAATTTTAATTAGTTTAATTTATTATGATTAAAACAACTTGTGATCATAATAATAATTTTCTATAAAAATACTCTATTTATATTCATTTGGTTCTTATATTCATTTTTAAATAATTTTTTACTAATTAATTAATTTTATATTTTTTGAAAACTATATATTAATATATTTTAGTTAATAATATTCATTAAATATAATTTAACAGTTAATTTATATCATATTTTAATAATATATTATTTTTCACTAAGCCTCGATCATGCGTGTTACGCAAGCCATAGAAGAAAGTCTTTGTTGCATATAACGAAAGCTAACCTTCGTGTTCTGAGTAGAGAAACCTAAAATTTATGTTTTTATTTGTTTATGTAAGCCAAAAATAATGCTTTCATATAAAATATTTTTAATTTTACATGAAATGGGAAATATCAAAAGGATTAAATTAATTCAAAAACAAATCACAAAATCTCTGGGTGTTACATGGAATGTCAGGTACCACCAGTTGGCCTGTAGACACATCGTCCCCTCCCTAGGTCCCACCCACATTACCAAATGGATTATAAGACTAATAAATTCCCCTATATGATAACATATGTTCTTTTAGTGTTCTTTTTCTTTACTCACACACGCCCTCGAAAACATCTCATGAGGTCACCCATCCTGATCATTACTCCAGAAAAAAAACATGCTTAACTATGGAGTTCTAATCAGATAGGCTCCTAAAAATAAAAGCTAACCTTATTAAAATGAGTTATATAATTTATTAATTTAACCCTTTATTATTATGGGGTGTTACATTTACCCCTTTATAGCACAACACCCTCATTATGGACCCTACATCTCAACTTAGGTAGTGCCATTACACTTAATCCCGAGTTTCTCCTCTGATACCAATGTAATAAATAGACCATATTGATAATATATACACTCTATATTAACATGGATTTCATTTCCTGGCTAACCAGGTACCACAATTTTCCACAAAAATATGTGATTCCCTCCTTAGGGACCTCAAACGTGCCTGAATGTGTCATAAGACTAATGGCTATCTGTACAAGCCAAAATATATTATTATAGTTTTTTCCCTCACTCACTCACACGTTGAAAAACTTTTAAGAAGTTCACCCATAATAATCACTAATATAAGTCAAGAATGATTAAATATGGAGTATTAATTTAGAAGACTCCCAAAAATAATGTTCTACCATATTGACATGAGTCATATCATTTTATAATTTAACACTTTATCAAAATGGGGTGTTATAATTCTTAATAAGAAAGGTTATCTTCCAACCGAACTACTTCAATACTCAAAACATAATATGAATCATATACATATTTTATAAACATAAAAACATTAAAAACATTATGTATATAGTATAAACACATAGGAAAGGAAAATCAATAAGAAATGAATCAAAATTTCAATAGTATTTCAAATCATTTAATGAACCGTCGATATAAATTTCCCTATTTACCAAAGAACACAAAACTTTTATATGGAGATACTTTAAAAAAAACATGATCAACTACCTTGAATAAAATATATTTCCTAATATTATTCATATAACTTTTCTTCCTTATATAATCCATCCTCATATGATACTGAATCATATTGAATTCATAAAACATTTACCATAAAAACTATGGTCACATCAGCTTCATTTCCCAAAATTCATCCCAAAAAGAAGGATTCTGACAACATTTTCCCTATAATGCATCAAAAGGTTCCATATATATACTGGAATGGGAAATCCTATTATAAGAATGTTTAACCAATGAAAATTTTAATTCCAAATTCCCTGGTAATCCATTGAATAAGAACAATACATGTATTCCTTGTACTGAATCATTCTCTTGGGGTGTCTATTATATTGAGGATTAAAAGCCATACATAAATTTACTTCAGTACCCAAGGAATTTAGAATTCCTTTCCAAAAACTATAAGTCAACCTAGGATCATTGTGAGATACAATATAGAGAGTAACTCTTTGTAATCTAACTATCTCTTTGAGGTATAGTTAAGATAGTTGATATAGATATATAATATCTCAAATAGAAAGTAAATGTGAAGTTTTAGTTGTTAAAAATAATAGAAATTACATTATTACCTTGAGATGTATTTTATAATATCACCCTAAAATCCATGGATATATTTTACCCTTTCCACTATGGCATTGGAAAAGACTGAATCATCCATTTTGGTAATTGGTGTTCAACTTTAAGCTTTTGATAATTCAATCATTTCATGGTAAAGTCAATGATATCTCTTTTCGTTATATCCCACCAATAATACTCCCAAAGGTGTCTATACATATTAGAGATGCTGATATGAATATAAAATAGGGAAATATAAGCTTCACTTAATAATTCATTATTCAAATGAAAATCAAAAGGCACAAAAAATATTTTTCTAAAACTAATAAAACCTTCTTCATCAATATTAAACTCTGAAAGCTTACCCTTCTTAACAGATTATACCTTTTAGTGTAAAAAATAATCCTCTTTTTGTGATTTATTAATTCTTTATTATAAATGTGATTGTACTAACACCTAAAAAAAACTAACTAAGTTCATAAATACATAATTTTTAGGAAAAAAATCACCAAATAATTAACAAAAGGGTTATATTCTAAACAGAACATGGCTAATGTTACATTATTTTTCCAACTTAAAGCATAAAATACTTCATTTTCTTTTCTTGGATGGTAATGAATAATGAAATTATAATAATTAATCATTTTCAATCATCTTTTATGCCACATGATTAACTCTTTCTATGTAAATATATACTTTAATATTTTTTTCCAGTATATATTTAAAACTTTACTCTATATAAATATTACCTCAAATTTTTTAATGCAAAAACTATAGTAGCTAAATCCATATAATATGTATTATAATTTAAATCACAAGGTTTCTTTTTTAATGAAACATAATAAATTACCTAATCATTCCATACCAGGACAAAACCAAGTCTTTTTAATAAATAATAACTGTAGATAAAAAATTCCACTTTTCTAGAGACTAGGGCCAAAACTGGAGCATTCAACAATCTTCTTTCCAATTTCAAGAAACAATCATAGCATTCTTTAGTACAAATAAATGCAACTACTTTTTGAGTTAACTTAGTCAATGGGATATATAACCAAGAAATGTTTTAAAAAAACCACTTGTAGTAACCCACTAATCCAAAAAAAAACTATGAATCTCCATGACATTTGTTGGTCTTATCCATTTTTCAAAAAATTTATTTTTAACAGCGTAAATGAATATGACAAATTTAGAAATAATATTCCAAAGGAAATAATTTTTTTTAATAAAAAATCATACTTAATAAATTATAAATGTAGTTTCTTTTCTTTTAAGATTCGTAAAAAATCCTTTTTAATATTTCATGATCCTAAAGACTTTTAGAATATAAAAATATATCATCAATAAGCATAATAAAAAACATATCTAAATAGTCATGTTAAACACTATTCATGAGATACATGAATACAAATGGTACATTAGATAACCAAAAGGGCATAACAACAAACTCATAATACCCATATATATTTTGAAATTATATCTTCATAATGTCTTCTTCCTTAACCTTCAACTAATGCCATATTGACCTGAGATCAATCTTTGGAAAAAACTAAAATCCCTAGAGCTGATCAAATAAACATAAATATGGGGGAAATATACTTATTATTAATAATGATTTTATTGAAGGAGATATAATTAATGAAAAGTATCATTAAACCATATTTCATTTTAAAAAATAAAATAGGATAACTCCTAGGTGAAGTGCTATGACAAATGAAATATTTATCTAGAAACTCTTGCAACTTCTTTTTTAATTAAAAAATTTCTAATTTAGCTACTTTATTAATAGGTTCTTAAATATGATTAGCATAAGGAACTAATTATAAAATAAATTCAACCTCTTGATCATGAATAACACCAAAAAATAATCATTAGATACATCCATAAATTTGTTCACTACCAAGACATCTCTAATTTGAACAATTTCTTTATTTTCAACAATATTTGCTTGGTAAAATTCACTCCCATATCTAATAAATTCATCAAATTATTAGTAGGTTACATAAGACATGAAATCATTAAATAAAATATTCTTGTCTCTACAATCTATCTTAGCATGATTAACTAAAAACCAATCTATACATAAAATGATATAAAACTCTACTATGGGAAGTTCATTAAGATTTATAGAAAATACCATCCCACTAATAACGATATGATGATTCATATAAATCATTGATTCTTTAATATTTACACCTGGAGATTTTACCAAAATTTCTATATTATTTTCATAGGGTGGTATTACCATTATATTTGAACATTTATAAAAAATTAAGGATTGTGAGGATTCAAAGTGAAACAGGGTATTGGAATAATTTGAATAAACAAGTAACATACCTGTCACTACTTCATTAGATTTACCAATGTCAGTTGTAGTAATATAAAATGATTTTTCAACACTATTTTTCTTCCAATCATGATGATTTATAGATGGAGTAACTAAGTTCAGATACATGTTGGTGTAATTACCAAACTCATTAAAGTTAAAACATCTCACTGTTGGATAGTTATCTATTACCACATTAATGGATTGTATAGACCACTTTTATTTGCAGTAATTATCCCTATGACTAAGATAACCACATTGGTAACACTTTTCATATCTTGTAAAACATTCCCTAAAATTTATTTTACTATACTTGGAACATGTTCTGGGATCACCTCTAGATTTTTTAGTTGACAACTCCTATAACTCTTTCCACCATGAAGGATTCTTACTCTTTTCATCATGAGGCTCATAAGTTTCAAACAACTCCATCTCCAATTTCTTAGAATAATGAAAATAGTACTCATAAATTTTAAATTATGATGATGCCAAATATTATAATAAACTTGGTTTTATTCCTAATTAAAATCTATTAATTTTAATATCAAGGTACTAAATAAAATTCGATTCATACTTGGATAATATTATAAAATTTGCTTCATATGATGTTATTAAATAATTAACCTTTTTACTCAATTCTAATAATTATTTCTACATTAATTATAAAAAAACCTTAGGGAAATATTTTTATAGGAATATATTCTTAAATGTCTCATATTCCTTGCCATCACTCTCTTCTCTTTCTCTTGTATTCTTAACCAAAAACCACCATCAATCAACTTATAATTCAAAATTATAAAAGGAAAGAGTTAACTTTTTACATTATGAACATCTCATGACTACAAATATATTTTCCAGAGCATCAATCCATCCCATATACACCATTAGATCTGAGGTTCCACTAAAAGATAAAGGGTTATATTACATGAAATTCCAAATGATGTAAATATTATTTTATGGTAAATCTGATTGCAGTCTAACATGGGTGTCACCACCATTTATAGACTACATGAAATGATACATCACTATAACAAATTTCTTAGTTCCAATTCAAACCATTATAGGATACTGATTCAGAAGGATAATTTTCTATTAATAACTTCCTACTTTAGCTTACATGTTTTCTATATAGAAAACCATTAAAAATAAATATATATTAGTCAAAGTAACATATTAATCTTCAAATTCTATTTTATTTCAACTTAACCATTAATTATAATATTTTAATTTTATTATATTAAAATTACGCTAACAAATAAAGTTATCTAAACCTTTTATCTAATTCCAACTATAAAAAACCAGCCTTAAAAATTTCATATTATAATCACTTTAGACTAGAATTCACTAAATTACATACTCTAAGATCTTTATAGTTTATATTTTTTTTAAGAATTAGGCCATAAATCAAAGATAAAAAAATTACTTTTTACAAAGTGTACACTTCTGATCTTTATCCTTTTCCCATGATATAAAAAATTTAAAAGGGAACACATTTTATTTTCATGAAAATTATTTATAAATTTTAACCAAACCACTTCTTTGTTGTTACCCATCTTTAAACCTTGTGAAAAATATTTTAAAAAGTAGGATGAGAAAAAAATATCTTAGTAAGGAGTAAAAAAAGAAGAAATATGTTAGACCAACGAAAAAATAAAAATCACTAAAATATATATCCTTACCAAAATATTCTTTGAGCATATGAAATAAATAATTTTGAAATTAAAACCACACACTTTTTTCTCAATGAAAACCATTAAAACCCATATAAAGAAAATAAAAACCCTTTTTGGAAACTTAAGGCATTATATTAACCACCCATGTTAGAAATAATTGGATACTAATTAAATATATAGGAGAAAACTCCCCAATTAAATCCATATTTCTTTTTTATAAAGATGAGGAGCATTACCCAATGCATTGAAGTGTTATCTGGGCACACCTATCATATAAGCTATATCAGGCCCACCCGTTGTATTAGATATATTGAGCTCACTCATCATATAATATGTATCATGAATACCCATAATATATGACGTATCAAGACCACCCATCATTATCCATAATTATCATGTACCATATCATGATAAATATATTTTTATGATTTTATTTTTTATGATAAAACTCTAGAAAACTCCTTTGAACTCATATGATTTTTTTGGATATCCAAATACATTTTACTTTTAAAGATCCATTTTAAAAGAAAAGTACCCAGAAAAATGTGTTTCTATTTAAATAAATCATAGATTAATTTAAGGTAATCCAAACTTTAAATAACAGTTGTGGAGGCATGGAAATTTATTAACACCATATACGTTAAAATAGAACATTCCCTTTTTCCTTTTTGTAAATAAAGTCAATGCATTCTGTAAAAAGATTCCTTTTTAATTTTTTTGAAACAAAGTAAATAAAGGCATAAAAATTTATTTTATAATTATTTTATGTAAATATAAATACATTAATAATATATTTTAAGAAATATATAATTGGAAGGAGTGTTGGAAGGGAAACTTTAAAATAGAATTTTTAAAAGAAATACCCTTACCTCGAGTTCAAATCATCACATAAGTTATTTATATACCTGAATAAAAAAACATATTTTAATTATTTTCTTTACTAAAAAGAAATTTTAAATTAGTTATTTATTTTATTTTATTTAATACCATGTTATATACAATTATATAATTGATTAAGTTCTCATCATATGTTTTAACTATATTCAGCTCATATGTCCAAATTAACTATGGTCAATGAGATAATTATTTCATAATATCAAGAATAATAATCATGAAAAAAAAACAATTTTTATACATAAATTATACTTTTAAATCTTACCATTAAGTATGTTTATGAAAAATGAACTACATTATAATCATGGAGAGGGTAGGCCGTATGTACGCATGAGTATCATTTCCATTTTTTAAAGATTACGATGGAAAGAAAGTTAATATTATTTTATCCTTATATAATGGTAATTATATCTTAAATACCATATTATTTCTTTAAATTCTCTTATATTTTTTATCCATGTGGTGTGGTTATGAAAAGCTAATCATATCACTTTATGGAGGTGGTAATCTACTCATACACATGAACGACATTATCATTTTTTAATGGATGGAAAGGTTAGAAATTAGATGATATTTTATAGTTATAAAATGATAAATATGTCATGAATATATATATATATATATATATATATATATATATATATATATATATTAAATCCATATTTATAACCATCCGTGAGTGGAGGTGATGGAGATCAAATTACATCGATTCGTGAGGCGATAGTCCGCGATACAAATGAATGATGTTTTCCTTTCCCATTTGATGAAAGAGGAGATGAATATTTGTTTTTCCATTAATATAAGAAACATACCAATATATTTAATATAATAATTTTTTTTATTTCATCATGGTTAAATAATATTTGAAGGATGTGGAAGAAGAAATAAAACAAAAACACTTGGTTAAGAACTATACTTATTCTTCTTCAGAAAACCTCTTAAGTTTACACAAAAAGATTTCCTAGGTTGGTTTTATGATAAAAAAAGCCTATTGGAAATGTTTATTAATGAAAGGAATGAATTTTTTTAGTTATTTTCTGAACCAAAAGTATTTTAAAGCGTGAATAAAAGAGGGGAGGATATAGCCTTTTATAAGTGAGGGGAGGGTGTTCTTAAAAATACTTAAAATTTAAAATAAATTTAAATTAATTTTCATGAAAAATGGATCCAAATTGATTTATTTATAATATAATATTATTATGGGTATAAAATATCTCATATAATAAAATATTTACAAGTTTATGTGATATTTTCATCCTTATCTTTTGGTTTTAATCCTCGTTATCCCTTTTGACACTTACCACGATATCAATGTTTTTTACACTGAAAGAGTCAGGAAAGTTACCATAAAAGAAAAAATAGGCTATAAATGTACCATTTTTATATTATCAACCATATAATAGTCAATTTTCTAATTAAATATATTTTTAGTAATTATAAATCATTTAATAAAACATTATTTACTATAAAATATCACTATTGTCATTTTTAGAAATATTCATTTAATTTTAATTTTAAAATAATATGATGGTAATGGAATTAGAATTTAATCATTTAAAACATACATAATATGTTATTTTAATCTAAAAAATTAATTTAACATAATAATTAATTCATATTATATTACTTTTAATAATTTTAAATATTTTTTTCTAACGTGTTGACATTGCGTGCAAATTTGAGGTAATTATTTTATGACTATAAATTTGAAATAAATTATCATGATAAGAAAATAATTTATATTTAAAATATCCTTTTATAAAAAATTGTTTTTAACCCTATCAAAAAATATTATAGACATTAAAATCATGAGAGTGACATTTTTGACTTCATATTTACTTAAATTAATATAAATGTTATAATGAAAGAATAGTGCCAATAAAGTTCCACATTTTTAAATTTTGAATATTAAATGTCTAAGAAAACATATAGAATAAAATAAATACAAGTTTTATGGTTTATTTTTTTCTTCATCAATTATTTTTAACCTTAATTACCTGATTTACCCTTACTTAGGTGACTCATATTTACTACGGTTTCTATTCATAATAACAAAAAATAAAAGGAAAATATTTTATAATTTCATACCTACTAATTAAAAATAGTGAAACCATTTTAAATATTCAATTAATACAAGTGGATGTATTTAATTTAAAATTAAACCCACAAAACGCGTTGAAAAACATTTTTTTTCTTCATAAAAATTATTTTTTAGTATAAAAATGTGTTTATACCAAATTCAAGCATTAAATTAATTGAAAAAAATACCGTAATTGGATTATTTTTAATAAAAATAAATTTATTAAATTTGAAAACCGATATAATATATAATTTTACCGAGAAATACTTTAATATAAAATACAATTTTCAATAAAAATCAATATATTTCATTATTCATTGAAAAATCAATATTTGCATAAAATTATCAAAATTGCTTCCTAATATAATTTTTACATGCTGATTTAAAAAATAAAATTTATTTTTTTTTTCAAATTAAAATTATATAATTTGGAAATAAATATTTTAAATAAAACCATATAGTCCATGTAAATCCAATTTGTTAGAAATTAATCTTTTATTTTCTTTTGACTGAAAAATTACCTAATATTGTTATAATGAATATAAATATATGAAATTAATAAATATATAAAAGTGGTTTGTCTTAACATTACCTGGGTTTCTATACTTCTACGATCAATTTATTTTTAATAATATTAGCTTCCCCTTAAACAATGAATAACATGAGATGAAGGGATCATAACCATATAAAAAAATTGAAGAAATAAATAATTTAAAAAGAAAATATTTTTTAAAAATCATTCCATCATAAATATAAATTTTAATAATTAAAAAATAATTTGTATTTTTTTTGGTGAAAAAGAGTGTGATTAGATTTTACCATTTTGAAATCATTTGATAAAAAAATTTAGTTAATCTCTCATACCATGTCTGGGGGTGGGGGATTATTTTAAACTCTCTCTATATATTTTTTAATTTGATAACATGATTTGGAAAACTATTTTTTTTGAAAACTGGTTAGTTGATATATAAAAACATTTTTATAAATAAATCCATTTATAAAATCACTTTTCATGTCCATTTGAAAATGTTTAAAATTTAAATGATTTGTGAATTTCTATAAGATTATAATGGATTTGAGTTGAGTAGTGAGTGAAAAGGATTCATCATAATCGATACCTTATTTTTGATTATATCATTTATCAACATTCATGACGTTTTACAAATGATAATTCCACGATCATCATGTTTCTTTTAGAAAAATACCAATTAGTTCCAATGATAGGATGATTATTGGGACATTCCATGAGAGTCCAAATGTTTTTACTTTGAAATTATTTGAACTCATGTTGCATGAAACATATCAAATTCTCATTATTAATAACATCATCAAGGGAATGAGGTTTAATAATAGATTGAAAATAATGATGTTCAAACTCATTTAATGATGAACTTAAAGTTTGAGTTTCAGATTTTAATTCACAGATAACATTCTAAAGGGGATGTTCTTTCGATTAAATCCAAGACTTAGGTAAAGAATTAGAAGGGGGTTCTTGAACATAATAATTTAATTTATTAGATTTAGGATTAGGTAAGGTCTAACTGGGTTGGTCAAAATCATCATTGTTTTGAGGATATGATTTAGGAATATTATTATAAAGTTTGATTTGAATTGAATCTTATAAGGTCTTGGTCCTCTTATTAAAGACCCATAAAGATTTACTTGGTGTTGAGTACCCAATAAATATTCCTTCATCAGATTTAGGGTCAAAATTACCTATATAATTTTTCATATTAAGGATAAATAATCTACAGTTGAGGACTTTAAAGAAGCCAATATTTGAAATTTTTTCTTTCCAAATTTCATAAGGGGTTTTCCTAACATGGCTCTTATAAGAACGCGGTTAAGGATAAGGTAAGAGGTACCACATCAACCTAAAATAATCGAGGAAGGATAATCTCATTCAAGAGAATCCTAGACATTTCTTGTAGGGTCTAATTTTTTATTTGGATAAAACTATTTTTTATGTGTTCTAGAAGTGGATAAAGAGTGTTGATAACCTTGAGAAGCACAAAAATCATCAAAGTATTTGCAATCAAATTCTCTACCATGGTCAATTCTAAGGATAAAGAGTTGGTAGCCTTTTTAATTTTTGAATTTACTTCAATAGTTGATAATGAAATTATAATCCTCATTATTAAGGGCTTAAAATAAAATCCATGTAAATCTAGTATAGTCATCTATAATTACAAAGTTGTAATTTTTACCTCGAATAATAGCAACTTGAGTTAGTCCAAATATGTCAAGGTGAAATTATTCTAGGGATTTAAAAGAGAAAAAACATTTTATATTTTAAATAGGATTTATGTTTCCTTCCAAGTTGTAAAGTTTTACAAACTAATTTATCTTTGAAAGATAATTTCAACAAATCTCATACTAGCTGGTTTTGGTTGATATTAACAAGATAGTGAATATTAAGATGGCCTAGGCTCTGATTCCTAATATATGAATCATTATCTTCTGCACTTAAACACATAAAATTTTTACTTACAAGATTTCTTCAATCTATAATATGGACATTTTGAAAATGGGATATATTAAATAAAAGATTTATTTTATAATTAAAGACTTTACAAAAATAAATTTAAAAAGTAATTTTGAAACCACTATCAAATAACTGACTAATAATTAGTAAATTATGATTCAATATATTTACAAATAAAATATATTTAATTAAATATGTGTTAGAGAAACAAATCATACCTATACCAATAATTTTACTTTTCTATATATCTCTAAATGTGACATGTCCTCCATCAAAGTCTTTATGATTATTTAATTCTGAAGGATTACCACACACATGCCTCAAGCACCAACTGTCCATGTACCAAGTAGATTCTAAAGGTTTTCTCAAAATACCTTTATGCTAAAAAATTTTAAGGGTCTAATGCTTTTGGTACTAACATATTTGTTATACTTAAGTTATCCTTAAGAATTCAAACAAGTTTGGTATAATTTTTTCCATTAGGAAAATGAGAAGATAGATGGATGATTTTATCTCTTCCATAATTTTTTTTAATTTAACTCATAAACATGATGAACATATTTCTTTCAATGAATTAAAAAGTTATTTTGATAAATTAATTCCAAAAAGTATTTTTTTATACTTTTTGGAAAAAATATCCTGTTTTTTAAAACCAATCCTTTAATTACTTTTAAAAATATATTGAGATCCAAAAATTATATTCAATATATCTTCACCTTTTGTAAAATGAGAAATTTTATTTTTGATATTTTTAATTTGAAATTCCAAATTCTCAATATTTGGTTGTTACTTTAGTTTTAAAACCAAATCATATTTTTTTTAATAGTTGATCCTCTTCAAAAAAAACTTGTCATTATTTTTTTTAATATCTTTTAATTTTGAAATAAGCTTAAAAAAACCTTCTTCAATTTGATCTCTTAAATAAATAAGATATTCATATCTTAAATAAGTGGTTTAAGAAGTATAATAATAAGAACTAGAATAAAAATAATTTACTTCATCACATACCTTGTTATTGGCTACAAGGCACTTAGAAATTTCATCACTTAATTTTTATGTTGAAATTAAGTCCTAAATAGTGCTACAATTTGAAACACTAAAATATTTCTTACCATGATTATTATTTTTGTTTAAGAGAGAATCTGGATTGATGTGTCACCTATTTTTGAAACTAGGAAAAGTAACTTAAATTTCTTGATTTTCTTTTTTAATGGGATGGGTAGATGTTTTATTATTCATTTAATTTCTCACACCATTGGTATTTTTTATAGTCTCATATTATCTTTCATATGATTCTCAATCTATTTCCTTGAAAAAAATATTCTTTCTAGTTAATTTGACCTCCTTTTCAAACTTTTAAACTTATACTCTCATTGTTATCTCATATTTAATGAGAGAATTGATGAGTTCCTCAACTGATATGTTATTTATATATTTATCTTCTTGAATAATGTTGACTTTAAGTGCCCAATTGGTAAACCCCATGGTATTTTTTTGAATAAAGTTTCTATAGAAAAAAATCACTAAGTTCCTTTCTACCATTACAAATATTAGTAAATCGAGTAAATATTTTATCGATAGATTCATTTGGATACATATAAATACTTTAAAAGTCTTGTCTAAAAATATGTAAAATAATATATTTAACATTTTCAGTTCCTTTATGAGTCACTTATTGAATTTTCCAAATTTCATGAGATATTTTTCATATATAGACATGATTAAAATCATTTTGAAACCAAGAAAAATGAAACAAATTCATATCTTTACCATCCAATTCAAAAGAAGAAAATTCATTAGGGATCCATTTTTATTCTTTTCCAGTAGTTGGAATAAAACCATTCATAAAATTTTCCATATTGGATAACCAATAGATCTATGAAAATTATAAATTAGAGTTTTTAATAACTATAATTATTACCATAAAAAATATAGCATAAACTATAGAATTTCCTTTCAGATGACCATGAGGGTTTTTAAAATAAATTTTAAAAATGAATTTTTCTTGAAAAATAAATTTAATATTTTGATAACTAGTTTTAAAAGAAGTAAAAAATAAAGTAATTAAATCCACCTTTGATACTAAATGTATTTCAAAGTATAGTAAAATTGAAATAGTAATGAGGTGTGAATTTCTATTTAAAAAATAAAAAAACACAAAGTCTTAAATACCTAAATATTATTTTATAAATATTAATTCTAATTAAAACATTTTAAAGTGATAAAAATAATAATCAATGTTAAAAGAACACAAATATAATAATAATAAATTATAAAATTAAAATAATAAAATAAAGATCAATTTGAGAACTAAGTTATAAAGAGAATTTATCAATTATTAAATAAATGATTAAATGAATGAATGAAATAGATAAATAAATAAAAACAAAGAAATTAAATATGGTAAAATATTTGGTAAGGATGTTCAAAAATTTCTCAAGAAGAGATCCTATGTATACCACCTCAATCTGTCACAAACTGACCTAAATAACCCATCAAATAAGCTCTAAACTAGATCATGGAAAGAACCTTAGGGAATTCCTGATCCCCACAAGCTAGCGACTAGCTCCTAGATAGGGAACATCACCCATAGGGAATGATTTCAAACAATATAAAACAAGATACAAGGAATATATATACACATGAAATTATAACTAGAAAGGATATATACTATAAAAAAATAAATACAAGGTAGTGATACAACTAAAAATTATAGACAAAATCCTAGGTAAACATCCAAAAAAACCTAAAAGAAAACTATAACAGGAAACAAAAACTCCATGTGGCATGTAGAAAATATTTCACCATCTCACCATCAGCTATCTATGCCTAGCTGATATAATCCTCATCACCTTACTATGATGTCTTGCCATTTCCTACATCAAAATAATATAATAGGTCTATAAATTCCCAAGGGAGTATATAGAGTGTGATCTAAATAGACTCATTAGGATTACACTTAGGTGTTCCTTATCAATTATCTATATGATAATGAAAATATGATTAATTTCATGAAAAAAGGCATGATAATCATTTAAATTGTTTTATATTAAAATCTTGGTAAATAGTTTCCCCTTCTTAAAAAATTCCAAAAACAAGTCAGGTAAAATTATCTCAGATTATAATTTCCATAAACATTTATAAAAGATTGTAATATTTCATATCAAATACAAAATAGTACATAACCAAATCATAATGGTAAAGAAAAACCTGGATAACAAAGTTTAGGCTATCTAGGACACTCGTACCTCAATAACCATGATAAACCTAATGTAATTTAAAGTCGTCATGACACATGGATTATGAAATAGAGAAACTCCCCAAGAGTTAATTGCCTATAATGTTAAGATCAAGTCCCTTGGACACATTTCCTAGGGAATAAAGGAACACACCAAGAGTGAACCCCCAATAGAATCAATAAACAAGGCCTAATAATAAAACCTCCACCTAGATAACCAAGGTTTCCATGTGTGGCACATTTCAATAAGTTCAAAAGGTTTAATCAAATTTTATAGTGAAATTCCAAAAAATCCTTTTCATCAAAACATGTTTTGGAAACCATTTTCATAATCTGTTTGACAATGCTTAGAAAAAAAATTTCTTTAATAAAACATGGGGAAAAACTATCTTTTCCCAAAAATAAATTTATAAGCACAAATAAACAATTACCAAGATTATGGAAATTCATTTATAAAACAATTTATAAAACCAAGAGAAATTATAGTTCAAATTCTATAAGCTAGAGATGGAACCACCTACCTCAAAATTAGGTCTCACACCAACCATGATGAGATCCACACACACTGGAAAAGAAAGAAATAAAAATACCATGAATGGATGCCCTAAAATTAATTATCACATATTAAAATCATACTAAATATTAAAAAATGTCATAAGAGAGGTTAGATAAACACAGAACTTAAGAAACTCACACGCCACACCATAACTAATAAAAGAGTCAACCTATAGGTTACAAAGTCTGGTATAAATCTAAAAGGAACCAATAAAGATCAAAAAATGATCCATATGCTCAAAGAATGATTCCCAACAATAATTCCATGGATGAGAGAAACAAATAAGACAAGGAGAGGAGGACCATACTTGCAATAGGAGAAAAAACCAACTAATATGGAGATCATAGTTCTAAAGAGGAGACACCCAAAAGAGAAGAATCCACCCACAAAACCTAGAGATAACCAAGGGTTTGGGGGAGAGAGTTCCTATAAGATAGGAGATTATTTAGGTGATAATTAGATAAAAAAATGATTGGAATAAGGGATTCACATTGTGAACTCCCTAAATTTCATATATACTAAAAAAGGAGTTTCATTCTTTTAAAAACATAGGTGATGAATTCATGACGTGAATTAGCTTCTTGTCATGAAAATTTTTCATGCCTCAAGCTGAGTGCTAATGGATTATTCCCTGAACCAAACCCATTTTACGAATTTAGTTCATGACATGAAATATTTTTGTATCCAACACCTATCATAGGTCTTGTAAATTTTTTTTTTTTTGTATCCAATTCTATCCAAACCTGAAGTACAACCTCTTAAACCTCAAAAAAAGTTCATAGCTTAAACAAGATGTTACAAACTCCCCACCATTGGACTTTCCATCCCCAAGAATTCATTTGGAAGAAATATTCTTTCGAAATAGGTGAGGCCACTACTCCCTCACTGAAGACACATGCTTTGAAGTATCGTGAGAATATGATCCATGTATCTATAACACAATAACCAATGAAAAAAACATCCCACAAAATAATTTCATCTAAGAATCAATGATATCCACTAGTTTCTTCACAACAGTATCATCTGGATCCAACTAAATTTTTTCCTAAATTTGAAAATGGGAGGGATCAGGATGGTATTTTATAATATTAGATATGTGGAAACATCATGTATACCTTTTAACTGAGCTATTAACACCAATAAATAGGGAATAAAACCAAAATTCCTTAGTAAACTCAAACAATCTAACATATCTTGAAGCCATATTCCCCTATTTCCCAATCACATGGTGACCCAGCTTAGAATAAACTTTAATTAAAAACTTCTCACCAAAAGAAAACTCCAAAGGATAATGCCAATGATCTGCATATGATTTCTTCCAACTATGATATATAACTAAGAATCAATGTAAATCTTGAATCCCCACTGAAATTCCCCCCACCCGAATGGCCCGAAGGCCATATTTTTTATTTTATTATGGATAATCCCCCTTTTAAGGGTTGAAGGGGAACCCATACATGACCCGTAGGCCCAATTCACAAGGCCTGACTAACTCTCAATACCTGAACCAAAGGCCCAGAGGCATACCATGCCAAAAACCTGACCCGTAGGCCCAACCTACTTGAACTGCCCCTCCCCAGTTTCTATGTCATTGATCACTTAGCTACCCACCTTGCTTTGTTGATCAGCTAGTATTTCCCTGTACAAAGATGCAATGTTCTTGGTCCCAATGGAGGCTGCCATACCCTCTCATTCTTCCAATCCGGTTAGCTCTGCATCTGGTGGATGCTACTCTTGTTGCTCTGATCCTCTTTTGGGGCTTGTTCTGTGTGAACTGGGCTACTCCATGGTCTTTGTGGCCTGAAGGCCTTGAGACCCGAAGTCCGTTGATGACCCGAAGGCCCTTGAGACCCATAGGCCCAAACCGGTGGCCCAAAGGCCCAAATCAGGTGAATAGTTCTGGCTGCTACAGTACCGAACAGTAACTGCTACAGTTCTGATACAGTAAATACTACAATAACTGCTACGGTAATGCTAAAGTACTGCTATAGTAACCAGGAAATTCACCACCACCCAATTTTGAACCTGGGTCTCTTGGATGCGATGCAGGAGCCCTTAACACTCGAGTACGAGCTCATTGGCCCCCACTGAAATGTCTTTAATAAGACTCAGCCTCATAAGAGAGGCCTCATCCGCCTCTATCCAATAAAGAAATAACCCATACGGGCGACCATAAAAATTCTCAAAGGGTTCTATTATTACCAACAACTAAAAAATATTATGATAAGAAAACTCAACTGGTCCTATATGGTTATCCCATGATCCAAAAAATATAAGATGCATGCATGAATAATATCCTCTAGGATCTAAATTGTGTGATTTTTATGACTATATATTTTTGAATAGTAAACTATACTCAACCTAACCTAAGTCCCCATCAACTCTTGGAGACACTTCCAAACTTAGGAAGAAAATAAAAGATCCCAATATTATATAATGGTAGAGGTAACACCATTAAAAATCATGATCTCTTATATGTATAGCTCACATAGATCATCAACCTTGGTGGTGTATCAGACTGTAATAAAGTTAGATAAATATACTAACCTATCAATCACCACGAAGATAGTATTATTTCTTCTAGGAGTCCATAGTAGTATAATAATAAAGTATATGGAAACCTTAACCCATGTCCAAACAAGAACTAGAAGTGGATGGAGTAGGCTATAAGGCTTCAGGTGATCTACCTTTTCTTGTTAGATGGTGAAATAGTGAGACACAAAATCATTAATGTCTCACTTAATACCCAGCCACCAAAAACACCATCAAATGTCATAATACATATTTATACTTATAGGGTAAAAAAACCATGAAGAACTATGTAAACAGTGCAACACTGAGTTACTAAATGATAATGGGATGAATAATCAATCCCTTAAGTGGAGGATACAATCATATTGGAGAGACTAACTAAAAATGATATCCCCACCATATAAGGTTTCCTTAATTCCTTTGAATTTTTTTCCTATTGTTGAACCTGTAGAATAAACTCAAGAAGAAATTATGATAACTAAACATTGTTCTGAAGCATACCTGAATCATCCCCTTACATGTCTAGATGCAACTGAGTAAAAATCCATTTAGGGCCCCACTCATCCTTAAAATCTAAGACAACTTTTGGTAGTACATTCCTACTCAAACATCTATAATGAAATTCTATATCCCATAGGTGTAGGAGATGTCAAAAATGAAAATATCAATATATTACACCCACCACATCTTTCTAATATTGAATTATTTTTGAGAAAATATATATCTCAAAGTTTTATGGTCAAAAAATACTATGAAGGGGATCTTAGATCGGCTATAGTGGTCAAGGTGGGAGTGTAAAAATCTCATAGATTTTGTTCTAGAAGGGTTGACATGGTCAAGATGAAAATATCTAGCCATCCAGTGATGTTTGACTTATCTGTGGTAAAAGGAGATCATAGGAATGTGATAGTGGTGGATGATGTGAACATGGCTTGGACAAATGCATTGGTAGCGACTGAGGTGAATAGAGATCGATGATTTTTAGTAGTGGTGGATGGGGGAAATGATGCTCATTGACCTTTAGAGGTGGTAGCTAGGATGAAACATCTGTATCAGACTGTAGAAGTGGAGACTGAGGTAAATGGTTTAAATCAGACTGCATCAATGAGTACTAATGTAAATGAACCTTATTGTTCTTTAGTGACTCAAGTGTCAGTGGTGAATTGGAGATCTACAATGGGTTTTTTTTATTAAGAGAGTGGACCTTATCGACATAGTACTACAGTAGTGACTTTGGAAGGTTGACCTACATCTATTCTTAATCAATATAGTTTTTGGATGCATGAAGTGGACCCCAATAGGAATATTGAAGGTTCAAATTCTTGTCTTGTTGAAAATGAAAGTGACATAAATAAAAGGTGTTTTTCATTTCAAAAATATATTCCTCTAGATTGAGCTATGAATAAGGATGAAATTTACCATATTATTTCTATTAAATAGGTGATTATTGACAGATATTAAATTTGTGAGCACTCTATCATTTTTAGTCTTGTTCTACTCATTAGAGGAAATATTTGGAAAATTGATGATCTAGATTGTAAGATAACTTCTATATGGGGTTATCTAAATGAATATGTATTACCATTGGTTGATGTTTCATTAAAAATATTTTTCCATCAGTGTATTTTAAGAAAAGGGATTATTGATTCAATTTAATTTATTTAAATCCAGGTTTGATTTTCTTTCATGAATGGGATTTTCAGTTCATCCCATTTTCTTTAAAAATTATCATGGATCAAGTATTGATAAAAATTATTATTCTTAACTAGATATTATGTAATCCTTAGATTTTTTTTGATATAACCTCCACTGTGGGAATTCCAATCAAAATGGATAGGATTACTAAGGTCTCCAAATTTGACCACCATACTAGGATCTTGGTGGAGGTAGACATAAACTTATTCTTGATTAATAATATAATTATATGAACATTATATTATGACATCTCACTAAAGGTGGAATATGAAATACTACCTAATTTCGATCCAGAGTGTAAAATTATTTGTAATGTTAATGATAACTATCATAAGAATATGGTTTTCTATTTTTTTCTTTAAGAGGGAATATTGAGGCTTCTTGTAGTAAGAAATATAAGATATAGGTAGTATATAATAAGGTGGTTTCTATTGGTGATAAATAATCCCATCTTGATAGGTGTAATTATAATTTTAATGCCATATCTTTACAAATTGATGAGAATACTTCTTAGAAGCTTACACAAGTTACTCAAGAGGCTCAAGAAAACGTTCGAGAGTTATTGGTTCAAGAGTAAGTTCACACAGAGGAGCTCATCCCTAAACTTGGATATTCAGAAATGATCATTGGCCACTACTCTTACAACCAAGGGACATTCAAATATAGGTGGTAGTGAGAAGATCTTGAATATCCATAAGGAAATCAATAATTTAAGATTTACTTAGGGAATCCATGGATAATGGGATGATATATAGGATGATTCCCAAAAAAACCTTCCTTTATTCAATAATTGTCTAAAGGAAAAAAAGTTCTTATGGATGATGAAGGTTTTGAATACGTCCTTTCTAAGAAATACAGGCGTAGGAAAGACTAATCTTATTTGATGCCAACCATGTTTACTAGGTCTCAAGGACCCTTGTACTTTAAATTAGGATGGTATGATGATTACACCTCTTCTTATCATTTTTATTGTGATCTCTCAAGTTTTTCTTCTTGGAATGAGGGTATAACTGTTTGTATGACCCCAACTATCTTCTATTTTTCTATTATTTTTTCTTTTTTTTAATAAAAAAGGATTTTACTTTTCTTTTTTTAATAAAAGAAAATACTATGAACCTCTCCCCAAAAAGATAGTTTCTCCAACACTTATTCTCATGCATAACTTAGAAAATATCCAAATCACGAGTAGGGTATTTTTCTCATAAAATTGAAGATGATGAGATCTATAGGCCACAAAATGATCATTTTGCGTAATAAAACTACCCATACCAACACTAGAAGAATCATAGAACACCGCATACCCCTTACTAGGCTTAGGTAAGATCAAAATAGAAGCTGATGTCAGAAGCTATTTCGACATATCAAAATAAGACTAACATTTAGCATCCCATATGAACATCACCATTTTCTTAGTAAGATAGTCAAGGGTGATGAAAAATTCAAGAAATCCTTAAAAAATATTATATATCTAAACCTAGAAAGATTCATATCTTAAAGATGTTACATGACTCTTCCAATGAAAAATAACGTTCACCTTTTCAACATTGACTGATTGGCCATGTTCAGAAATCATGTGTCCCAAGAACATAACTTCTTGGATATAGAAATTCTCTTTCAAAAGTTTCCCATAAATGTGGTGACTCCTCAAGATTTCACAAAATAGATTTAAGTGGTTCTTATTGTCATTCCTTAATCTCAATTAAACTAGGATATCATTCAAAAACACAAAACAAAGGTATTGAGATACTGATGTAATATCTAGTTCATCAAAGCAATAAAAACTACAAGATAATTATTCAAACCAAAAATAAATATAAGATATTCATAATGGATATAATTAATCCTAAAATTGGTCTTCAAAATACCAAAATCTTTAACCTAGAGTTTATGATAACTTGATAGAATACCAATCTTCTAAAACCACTCCTACCCCTTTAACTG
Organism: Viscum album; assembly: GCA_963277665.1. Lineage (NCBI taxonomy): Eukaryota > Viridiplantae > Streptophyta > Magnoliopsida > Santalales > Viscaceae > Viscum > Viscum album. Next base: position 1,092,536,760 of record OY728137.1, on the reverse strand, counting down.
ACAAGACATGTCATCCACACTGGAAAAATGGTACTTAATCTTAATTTTCACATGGTTTAACTTTTGATAGTCTATGTAAAAATGAAGTGAACCATTATCATTCTTGGAAAAGATCATGGGGATTACTATAGAGAAACACTAGGGTGAAAAAACCTTTCTCCATGAGATAATCCAACTGGATGGTGAGCACTTTTATCATAGATAATGTCATATGTTAAGAGGGTATAGAAATAAATTTTATACACAATGATAAATCTCTAATGAACTCTACATATCTCTCTTGAGTAATAATATAGAATTCATATGGGATGACATTAAGGAAATACCAAATAATCAAGGGATAATCGACAATAGGGGTAACATCATCAGGATTGATTGAAACAACATACAACCCAATACCATGCTTTGGGTGAGAAGGTCCTACATGATTGGAACTCAGATCCCAATATCTCTAAAACACCCAAGATCTCCCATTAATAATAAATAATTAAATAATACATTTATAATAATAAATATCATCATGGTGAGAAACTATCCAATACATATTGGTAATGAATTCTAATAGATCCAAATCAAGATCCATAAAATCATAGACTAACTCTATGATATTTATTCATATAGAATAAGAAGGAAAATGAATCCCATTATCCTACCTCTTTGCAAGAGGAATCATTAACTTTATAAAAAAGGACATGAGATCCATCGAAATTTGTAACATAAGAAAAAAATGGTAAGATAAAAACTAATTTGATGTAATTATATCAAACAAAGAAGTTTCTAAAAAAGATACAACAAATATGGTACCTTTCACTATCACTAGGCCCTCATCAACCTTCTTCAGAAACTAATCCACCATGTGAAGGTGTTTCACTATCAATAACTATGGATGGAGCCCTATGAAATTTGATGTTTTTGACCATTCCATAATGGCATTTAGTTATGAATATCCATGACTATAACATGGTGTAGAAATTCCTAGAAGAACCTATAAAAATTGACTGAATGAACACAATAATTTCAAATATTTTGGGGTGCATGATAAGTACGTCATGTGTAACCTACCTAGAAACACTGGTAATAAGTTATGGGTACACTGTTTGTTTCTTTGAATGGCGTAGAGGATGCCAGAAAATAAGAACCACCTCCACCACCTTTGGGATTATAATTCACCTTTCTATTCCTTTACTGCACACCACTAAAACAAACCCTAGGTGGAATAGAATAGATAGAGAAGAAAATCCTCCCTTGTATATCCATTTATGACATCTTCACCTTGTATAACATGTCAACATAGGTGGTAATATTCAATATATATACCTATGATTAGATACCTAGTTACAAGCCTTGTAGGAATTTCTGAATATTTAAATGATCATTCATCACCACATTTAGTTAAAAATTAAACCATATCTTTGAAAAGATTAGTTTAATTCAACACCAAACACTCTCCCTTCTACAAAGAGAAAAAATATCAAGAATTTTTCATCATTATATGTTTTGAGAAGAACTAATGAAGGAGTAGGGTCTTAAAACCCTTCCAATCGAAGCCCATGTACTAATTTTACTACACTATAAAATCCCACCACCGCTTGTAGGGACCCTATATCTTGAATATTATTCATTTCACCTTGATAGTATTAGGTGTATCTAAGAATTTAAAGATCTAATCAATATTTTACATCCAATCCTCCACCTATTAGGGTTCATTCACACCATTAAAATATGAGAGTATTCTCACATAGGAACTCTGGAGATCAATCCAAATCATCTATAGCTCATGGATACATCTCAAAATCTTGGTCTTAACTCACAGGGGATTCTGGTCCATGACACAAACTACCCACATTATAGCCTCTATAAAATTTTGACCCAAAGGAAGATTCTCTTGATGAGAATCTCTTACAGAACCCTCCCATGGAACCCATATAAGACATCTTAGAGGAATAATACTACACACCAAAAACAAAATAATACAATCAAACAATAAGACAATCTCAGTTTAAGACATAAGAACATAAGAAGAAACTAAGATCAAGGTTAGGACTTGATACAGAAGACACATGCCCCAATATCCCATGGTATCTTAATGGTCATCATGATAAGATCTAGTAAAAAAATCACCACCACCTACCTCTCAAGTCTTGAAAATTCTATCTCATATCTAATAACTTTCCAAGAATAAGCATAAACTTGCTATCATACTAAATATTCTTGACTTCACTAGGATAACTCATCAAATAGGCTTGGAACCGGACTAAAAAATACCCAAGGGCATTCCCAATTCCCAAGAGATAGTGACTAACACCTATAAATCAAACAAAAACTAGTGGTAATGATTTATCCCAATCTAAAACAAGTTACATGGAATATATATACATGTAGGATAATAACTAAGAAGGATATATTATATAAATAAAGAAATAAAAGTTAGCGATAAAAAACAAAAATCTAGATAAAACCCACGATATACCACCAAAAACACCCAAAAGGAAAACTAGGATGGGAAACAACCACTCCATGTGATATGTTGTAAATCTCTTACAATCTCACCAATCACTACCCATACCCAGATGACATAACCATCGACACATCACTAGAGTGGCTTGCCTTTTCATAAATCAAAAAATAATACAAAATCAACACATTCTTTAGGGAATGTGTAGGGTGTGAGATAAACATGTTCAGTAGGATCCCACCTTTGTGTTACATATCAATTCTTTGTATGATAATAAAAATATGATCAATTTTAAGAAAATAAGGCATGATAATTAGTTAAATAGTTTTATATCAAAATCATGGTAAATAGTTTCCCCATTTTCTATAGTTCCAAAAATATTCAAGTAAACTATTTCCAAATCATAATTTACATAAAAATTTCTCAAATCATATATAGTTTAATATCAAATCCAGAACACAATGGTAAAAACCCCAAGGATAACAAAGGTTGGGATTTTTATGACACTCATACCTCAAGAACTAAGATAAGACTATTGATCACTAAAGTATTTAGAAAAAAAGGCCTAAGTAATGGAGGAACACACCATGAGTGAAGCCCATACATTGCCAAGAACAATTCCCTAGGACACATGGATCGGGGAATATATGAAAACTCCATGAGTGTACCCCATGACAGAATTAATAGACAAGGTCTAATACTAAATCCTCCACCTAGGTACCAAGGTTCCCATGTGAGATATATATCAATTAGTTCAAAAGGTTTGATCAAATTTCATAATAAAAATACAAAAACCCTTTTCATCAAAAAATTAATGAAAAACCCTATTAAAAATAACTTTCACAATGCTTTGAAATAAACACCTTTCCTTTACCAAAATGTGCGGAGAAACATCCTTTTGTCAAAAACCCATTCACACACACAAATAAACCATTTATAATATCATTCCAATTCATCTATAAAATAATGTATTAAACTAATATAAATCAAAATTTGAATTCCATAGGATATAGACAGAACCATCTACCTCAAACTTAGGTCACACACTAACCACGAAGTGATCCGCACACCAGAAAGTGATGAAACACAATAACTGTGAACAAAGGACATAACATAAATTCTCACATCTTATAATCAAACTCCATAAGTAAACTTTTTTTAAGAGAGGTTATATATACACATACCTCTAGAAACTCATGTACCACACCACAACCAACACAGGATCTGACCTCCAGGAAGAAAAAATATGACGAAATCTTCAAGGAAATTATATATATTACAAAACGATCCATAGACTCCATAGAATAAGCACTATGCCACTGAAAAAGCTCAGATAAATGAATAAAATAAGGAAAAGATAAGAATAATAACCAAAATAGGAGCATACTAACCAAAGGATAAACAACCAACCAAGGTGGAGATCATCACACCAAAGGGGAGATGATGAAAATAGAAGAATCCTCCCACTGTGTTTGGAGCAGTCCAAGGGTTCAAGGGAGAGAGAATATGTTGAATTGAAAAGGATTTAAGTGAGAAAAATATAAAACCCAATGGGAAGAATGTAATTATTTCATGAATAATTTATTTATAATGTGAAATGATAGTATTTCATATAGATTGAAAATTGTACCAACTTCTTTTAAAAACCAAGGTGCTGAAATCATTATGTGAACTAGTTTTACAGCTAGCGCCTAGAACAATCCCAAAAAAATACTCATATTTTTTCCTTTGGCACCCTCCAAACCTGATCTACAACCAACTAAAAACTAAAAGAGAATGTAACTTAACTGGTATTTTCCACAATCACTTTAGGATTTAATTTATTATTCCCCTATATTTAATGGTAGAAAAGATACCAAAAATATCTTTCTTTTTAGGTTGTAGTAAGAAACAATAATTATAATAGAGAATTTACGTTTAAATTTTATGGATATAAAACACAAAGAAAATAATCCCTTTAATTTTTAATGTAAATGGAAATAAAACTAAAGACCCTCACCTTAATGGTAGTGAGCTCCCAATATATAAGAAAGAAGAAGAATCACATTTTAGATTAGTCTCAATTCTCTCAAACAATCTACATAAATACTTGGTAAGAATAATAAAACAATTATATTTATATTATAATACAATTTTCATACACTCTAGAATGGATATTATAGGGTATATAAAAGATACCACTTTAAGATAGATTTTATGATCGTAGCACGTTGGTGTTAGAGATTGGATGATAAGGTGAGTTTTCAAGGTCACCAAGGGGTCTATTTAGACTCTAAAACCTTCAATAATGTTCTATAATTTTCATATGTTATAAATTAATTTAATGCTGTATTAAATATATTTATATCATAATACATTATGGGCTTAGAGCTACTATTGTGATTCCATCGGTTACCCGATAGCCACCACTTGGTATTCGGTGGAGTACCTGTTACTACACTGATTCTGTTACCTAAATCCAGTAAGCTAGTGCTCACTAACAAGATTTATAGTGGAAAAATTCTACTCAAGTAGGATATTACCTTCAACACCGACTGAACGATATATTATACCATCAAACCAGTGCTGCATGTTGTTATCTGAATAACTTTAAGGCCCTCCTAGATTCCTTTTATACCATTGAAAGGTTCGGGAACATTACTCTAAGTGATGAAAAAGTAAAACATTATTTCAAAAAATTTTCTTCATGGTTCTTAGATAAATTTAATAATTTTTCATCAAGGATAACTTAACAACACTTAAAAGAAAATATTAGTCACAATAAAGAGTGTTTGTAACCATTAAAATAAAATATGATGAGAAGCATAATAGTTCAGTCATTAAACTGGTCAAAAAAATTTATATAAAATTTTCTTATATAAATTAATGGACAAATTATAGTTGATAAGGGTGTATGATTAGATTTCTTAATTCATTTATAGCTAATTACATAGATCTTATGTGTATTTTTCAACCTTTGAAAGTTAGTAGATTGGGCTAGAGTGAGCAACTGAGTTGTGTGATACCATTATTTTTGTGATGTGTGTGTATAATTAGTGGAATGAAATTATTTTTACTACTTATCCTATACTATGATATCAATAAATATGATAGAAATGCGTTCTAATCCTTATGCACGACATTTTAGTGACATGATTCCATAAATACCTCAAGTGGAGCACCGAGAGGGTGAGGACAAGTCTTCCCCACTGGGAGGTGGGATAGATCCCCATATTTCATTAGTACCAACTATGGATTAATATACTAAAGAGATTATGTATTGGGTTGTAAAATCTATGGATAAAGAGGATATTTGAGTTGGAAATTATATTTTAGAATTTACTAAGTATTTATAGATTTAACATCCACCTTTTCTAATAAGTGAGGGTGACCTAGAGGCTACTAAGTTCTCGGTAGAATATATATATATATATATATATATAAATAATATTTGTCTAGTTTGAGGCACCCCCATAGATGAGGGTGAATCTTATGATATACATGTCATAAGAATCATTTAAATGATGGTGGGATGTATTGATGTATATAGACCAACATGTGGAGTTATGTTAAAAGGATTTACAATTTTATTACTATGAGAATTTATTTTCTAAGACATTGGTGGAAGAGTGGGGTTGAGAGTTTATACACATCACTCAGTGGGAGATACCAGTCATTCATTATGTAACAAATTTTATATACATTATATTTTTTTTTCTTAAATGATGTATGGGGATAAGGTAGCTAGGTTTAGGAACTTAAAATATGGGTTTAGATTTATAGTATTGGATTAGTTAAACATTTTTTCAGTAGATATCTATTTCTATGGTCATGAATTAGTTTCTCAGAGATAAGGGAAACTTAATAGAGGGAAAGGTCTCTGGGTAGTAGGATTATTTAGTAGGGTCAATTAATGGATAATATGAAAGCTAAAAGTATATGTTCAATGGTTATATCTTATAATAATCTAGTTAGAGTATCCAAAGTGGTTGTTCATCTCTTATACTTTGAGGAATGTGGGAATCAGTGCCCTAGAACCAAATGAATTTATACTTTTCATTACCAGAATACATATACAGACACACACACACACACAGAGATATATATATGTATTCTTATCACATAATTATTGTTCTTCTATAAAAAATTATTGTGATAATGGTATTGTAATATTTTTCACATAGAAGGGTTATAGATAGTTCCTTACTATAATGAGAAATCAGAGGTGTTTTGATAATATTCTTAAATAAATATGTCCTATGATCTTGATAAATCTATCCGACATGAAAAAATAATGTTTGAAAATCAAGTTCCAGTGGGTTAAAATCATTTAAAATTATTCCCATGAAGTTCACACTTAGTGATCTCTAGGAAGGGTGGTTATGAGGATAGATTTGTGATAAGTAATTCCATATGTTTTATATATCATTGGATATTACAATATGAGAACATGTGAATTGGTCCTTAGACTTATGGTTAATATTAATGTGTATCAGGAATCAAATACTTTTATGTATGGATGAAAACAATGATTATATATTCTCATTTTGAGGTAATATATGTTAGGTGTTCCATAAGTGTTATGACATAAATTGAATAGTCTATAAAGTATTTGTCTATTTCATTTAAATTTAAGAAGATATATCTAGAACTTTGATTAAAATGGAACTATCTGAAGAAATCCAAGACCAAGGTAGTTTATATACTCGTGCATTTTGAAAAGTAAAAAAAAGAAAAACTAAGAGTATAGGGTGATGATACAAGTATGAATATAGTTTCATGAGATATTCATTTAAAAAATGAATTATATTACATAATAGAATTTTTAGGAAGGCTATTTATAGTTTCAATATAGACATTGTTTGTCTATGGGTTCTTTGATTTGTTTTTAGATGTCGATATTTTATATAAGATATATTCATCTATTTTCATTATGAAAGGGGTGAAGAGTGTCATACACTAAGTGTATCTAAAATCTCATTAATTATATTGAATTTAATTTTAGGAATAAATTTATTCCCCAGTTTGTGAAATAGTACTTATTTATATAAATTTTGGTCATATAAATTTAATCACGAGACATTAAAGTTTAAAATATGTGAGTTGAGTTTTCTATTGTTCAATTATTCACATGATAATGAAATAATATTTATTTATTCATGATAATAGTGAATAGATTAAAACAAATATTTATTCAAGTTATATAAACATTAAAATAAATAATTATTTATAGTTTTAGTTAGTATAATATTTATTTTATTTTATCAAATAAATATTTTTATTATTATTCAAGGTTTGATAAATTCTATGGGAGGATATAAGTTGAGTTTAATGATTCTATGATAATATTATATTTAAGATCATTAAAATAATTCCTATTTTAATTATTTATCAAACAATATTATAATAAACACATGTCATGTGACTTAATAATAATAATAATAATAATAATAATATTTTACATGGGGTTTTCCTTAGATTGGATATTATGACATAGGAATTTGTGAAATTTTTACAATTTAACCATAAGTATATATTCTAAAATATTATATTTTTACATAGGTGAGTAATGGACACAATAGAGATATTCTCTTTAATTCTATGATATGTTGATCAAAATCGTCCCTTTCTACCTCTCTTGAAAATTTAGAGCGAGAAAAAGAGAATATTATCGATATCGATGATGAATGGAATAAATCACTTATTTCTTCTATGCTAGCACCAGGATATTATGAAAACTGATCCAAGACTCATGGAACATGTGTGGATATATCTATAGAACTCATCATTTGTATTATCCATCGCATGAACAATATAGAATGATTGGAAAAAGAAAATTGATAAAGGAGATTACCAAATATGAGGTTATTTTATATTAAAATCAATTATAAATTAAATGAGTATGATACTATCTATGATATTATGGGGTGTGTTCATATGTTATTAATATTTATCCCTTAAAATTGATGAACATTTAAAATTAGGCATTAATCAAATGATTCTACTGTGCCCATAACCTTCAAGTGGTATAAGAGTGGTCAAATTTTAGATTATAGTTATTTATAATTCAATTGATCAATTTCATGAGTTTGTTTTCTATTATTCCAATTTATATTTTTTCTATGTTCAATGATTGATTTTGTGTGTTAATATGATAACATATGGCCAATAATGGACCAAAAATAGATGAATAATTCTCAGATAACCCATCGAGAGAAGTAATAGTCACCGACTATATGACACAATTACATGGCGTGTGGTAGGTTAGTACATGTCATGTAATGAGTTTTTCTCCCACAAGGAACACACATTGTAAATTTTGGCACATCATGTGGGTTAATACATAAATTTATTACATATCATGTATTCACTATCAACATGGTATTTGATTTGAAAGGCACTACCCAACATGTAGTTGGTTAGTATAATCTATGTAACTCCACATAAGGTAAAAATAAAAAATATCATGAAATTTCATTTTTGTTAGTAATTAATTTCATTAGATTCCATGTATTTATTACCTTCCCAAAACATTATAGGAGACCAAATAAACAACATCTTTTTGGCATACACATTGTGTGTCACATTTACCTCCACACAAGGTACATGCCGAGTAATTTTTTTTGTGTCTTGTGGGTCAAAATGTGGTGTAATTATTCTCTATGTATTGAATTCCAGTACATGATGTGAAAAGTTTAGTTACATTCTATGTCCTACATGTGAAATCTAGTGGTTTACACCACAAACATTAATGGTGTCCCATTGTTTTCATACATGCTGCAAAGACTACAAAGTTTTACCATAAGAAACTAAACATTGTATAATCCATGACATGAAATGTGAAGTTACATGCTGCATTTTATGTGGTAAATGATATTGAAATCATGTGATATATTAACTTTCATGGAATTAGATTTAATATTATACAATTAGTACACATTGTGTAGTCTTCTAAGTACACACCATGTACTTAAATGTTTAAAATCTGAAAATTAAATTTATTTCAGTAATTTAAAAATAATTTATGAAATTATTAAAATGTATGAAGCTCCTTAAATTAGATATATGTTAAGATAAAGAATTAATTTACTTATTTTTTTTAATTCAATCTTATTTATCTTAGAACGAATGTTTAGAAATGAATTCTAGAAATACTACATGTTGTTTTCATTGTGTGTTTTGAATGTTAGTGAGTATTTACCAACCTATGTATGTTCTAGATTTATTTATTTAATTTAATTATTTATGTCACGGTTATTATGTTATACTAATTAATAAATCAAATATAATTATTTACAAATCATCACTCTCTACATTATTATGTATTGTCCTATATTCCCAAGGATTATTTAATGTAATCTTTAACCCCTAGTACCCTAACCATTATGTGAGCATACTTCTATAAAAGACAGAGTTCCCTATTTGATTAAACTATTCAGGATCTAAGTTTAGATGAATCTAAATAATCAGATACATAAGAGAATAATGGATTCTATAACTTGAACCAAGTTAAGTCACAATGATCTATTTCCTTTAGTGTCTAGAATGGTTTATCATCACTTGATAAATCCCATAGTCATTTTTCATATTTATTTTATCATAATATTGTATGTTTATTTATTCATTTACATGATGCATGGTTTATTTTTATGATTAAACATGATCACTTAGTATAAATAAAACAATAAAAAATCATATATAAATAAAATAAAGTTTATAAGATATATATTTATCTATTTTTTTTAATTATTTATGTCAATTGTCACATAAATTAACTAAAAATTATATAAAGTATTAAATAAAATATCTTACATGGGGTTTTACTTATACTGGATATTATGACATTGGAATTTGTGAAATTTTCATTATTTAACCATAAGTATATAATCTAAAATATTATATTTATACATAGGTGAGCAATTAACACAATAGATAGAATCTCTTAAATTCTATGATATGTAGATCAAAATCATCCCTTTACACCTCTCTTGAAAATTTAGAGAGAGAAAAAGAGAATATTGTCGATATTGATGATGAATGGAATAAATTACTTCTTTCTTCTATGCTAGCACCAAGATATTATGAAAACAGATCCAAGAATCATGGACCATGTGTGGATATATCTATAGCACTCATCATTTGTGTTATCCATCGCAAGGAAAATATGAAAAGAGTGGAAAAAGAAAATTGATAAAGGATAATACCAAATATGAGGTTATTTTATATTAAAATCAATTATAAATTAAATGAGTATGACCATATCTATGATATTCTAGGGTTTGTTAATATGTTATTAATATTTATCCCTTAAAATTGATGAACATTTATAATTAGACATTAATCAAATGATTATACGTCAAAAAAAATTAGGTCACTAAGACGGGTTAGAGAGATGGGAGACCATCTCTCTCTAAAATCGCGAGTGGATTAGGTTTTTCTGTGCTCCCTTGATCCACACTCGCATGGCGGATTTCCTTTTGCCCGGACGATTTCAATCTCATCCCTATGATTCTACTCGGATGAGCCAAGGATCCCACTTGCTCCTTCCTCCTGCAAAGACAAGCAATGACGATGAGCCTCGAGATATCGCTCGCAGTCGTCTCTCTAGTCGATCCCAAGGGATCTCGTTCCTTGATGCACTGAAGTCTTCTGATCATAATGCTAATTCAACGAAGCCTCCGTTGGTCAAGAAGCTCGATGATGGAGGATTCCTGGTCGAAGCGGATCCAGATGCAATTCAACAACGTACACATTTGTGCAGGTTCTCCATTATGGCCCGTATCTCCTATCTCAAAGGTAATCAACCTTGGCCACTCTCTGAATTACACGCTCATATCTCACAATGTTAGAATTCTGTTAACTGGAAACTAATTCTAGTCGGCAAAGGATATTTTCATATACTGTTACACTCTCAAGAAGATCTTGATCGTATCTGGAAATTAGGAAATCTTAACCTCAAACCTGGTTTGCTTCGCCTATCTAATTGGGACTCCAATTTCAACCCACACACTCACCGAAACACATTAGCACAGGTTTGGGTCAAACTCCATGGCCTTAATTGGTTTTTTTGGCACCCAAAAATATTGAATGACATTTCTTCATGCATAGGCACACCCCTCAAAATCGATCAACGAACTTTGAATGATGATTTAGGAATCTTTGCTAGAATCATGGTAGAAATTAATCTGGAATCAAAGCTTCCCAACACTATTAACTTCACTGCCAAGGATTACAAAGTGGAAATCAATATTGAATATGAGAGGATACCTCATTTTTTTGTGCATTACAAGATCATTGGTCACAATATCTATAATTGTATATTGATTAGGAAACAGCCAATCCAACTACTTGACAATGATTGGAAAGAAATTAGGAGGAATAGGAAGGAAAAAGCTCCCTTGGTTAGTGCTCCTGAAACATATAAAACTGCAACTTGGGTGAAAAAACCCATAAATTCATCTCATTTAGGGGAGACCTCGGGTACCAAATGGGCTGACCTTGTCGAAGATGAAGAAAACAAAAAAGCACACACAAACAAATTGGAATTTACTGTTTTAGACAGCCTTAAGCAGGATACTGGAATTGTGAACTCTGGTTCCTGTACTGCTGATCAAAATAAGGAATCTTTCACTCCTCACACTTCTTCCAATATCACTTTAACCACGGATGTGCAGAATGCTCCTCAGGACAACTTGAATATTATTTCGCAGGAGCCTCTCTCTTTGGTAAAAAACTCCACTAACATGCAGGATTCTATCTCTGACCTGATAGAGGTGCAGTGTCCATTGGAATTGCGCATGGGAAAGTAGATCAGTGAGGATCATATCCCGGTTGTTCCACAGCAGGTCCAGGAGCATGCTTCCCCGGTTGCAGAGGCCTCATCTTCTGCACTCTTCACTGGGCAAAGCTGTGATTCTCACTCCTCACTCATAGAGCTAAGGTCGGTTTATCTTGCTACTCCCCATTCTGAACCAGACGTTTCATCAGGTACTTGCAGCATTTCTGTCCAGAATGATAGTTTACATTTGAATTGTGTTAATGTTGATAACAACAATGCTCTCATTTCTATTTTGCCGACACCCAACAATAACAACACCCACGTTATTGACACCCAAACTATTTCGTTAGATGATTTTGCTACCATCACTGTCCCTACCAAAGGCAAGAAATTGCCTACCTCAAGCCCCAACATGTAAAAAAATGTCAGAAGATCAAATAGACATAAAGGCTCGAATAGTAAGAAAAAAGGGAGTTCTAACTCCAAACGTAGATTTAAATGAAGATTCTTTATTGGAACTGTCAAGGTATTGCAAACTTTGACACCTTTAATTTTTTACAAAGAATGGTAAATGTTCAGAAGCCTTTAATTTTTGCCATTGCTGAACCTAAAACAATATTTTCTACTGATCTTGTTCACTTTTGTCGCTTTGGACACACCTTCATCGGTGCTTGTCAAAACAACAAAATTTTTGATTCTCTTTGGACCTTTGCTCATCCCTCCCTGTCTAATGTTAATGTTTTCCATGTTTATGATCAAAGTTTCACTTGTGACTTTATGATTGATAATTCCCATCTCTTTTGTTCCTTTATCTATGCCAAGAACAAATATCAAGATAGGAGATCTCTCTGGTGAGACCTCTCCTCTCTGAACTCAAAAATTCATTCCCCCTGGATCGTTGCAGGTGATTTTAATGCTATTATTTCAGCTGGTGAAAAAATTGGTCCTCTTCATTCAAGTCTGTCTGTGAGGGAGTTTAAGGCTGCTATTAAAACCAATAATCTTACTGAGATTTCTTTAAAAGGCGACAAATACACTTGGTATAGGAATCACTACAATAGAGTGGTTGCGAGCAAACTCGATAGAGACTTTAAAAATGACCATGCTTTAGATACTTGGGACTCCATTTCCAGTACCACCCTTCCTAAGCTTCATTCTGATCATCATCCTATTTTAGTCACCATCTCTCTCAATACTCGGAAACCCTCTTTCCCCTTTAGATTCAACAATGCTTGGTTCTCTGATCCTGACTGTTGTAATCTCATAAAACATTGCTGGTCCTCTTTGAACCAACCCGATGATGATTTCCCTTGTCCCCTTAAATTAAAATATCTCAAATGCAAGCTCAAAAGTTGGTACAACACTAAGGCGATTCAAATTGATAATGACATTCTCTCTCTTGAGAATGAGTTGCATCAAATTCAAAACAATATCACCCACTCCGACTTCTCTTCTGATCACCATCACGAAGCTCACGTTACTATGAACCTGAATATGCTCCTCGCTTTCAAAGACAACATCCGCAAACATACTTTTAAACTCAAATGGCTTACTGATGGTGATCGTAATACCAAGTTCTATAATGCTTTAAAAAGAATTCGAAAATCTAGTAGACCCCTTGCCTCCCTTAAAAATGGAGACAACCTTTTGGATAATGAAGAAGATATTGCTAATCATGTTGTGTCTTACTTTGAATCATTATTAAATGGGCCTTGTATGAATAAAGACCTCATTAATGACATCATTCCTACAATTGTTACGGATGTTGATAACAGTTTTCTCCTGAGTGTTCCCCTTGATCATAAAATTAGAGACACTATTTTTGGTTTGAATCCTGACAGTGCCCCTGGGCCCGATGGATTCAATAATGGTTTTTATCAAAATTATTGGGATATCATTCATGCAGATGTTTGTAAGCTTGTCAAAGCCTTCTTTGCTAACGGCTTCTTACCTCATGGTTTAAATGCCAAATTCCTTTCCTTGATTCCCAAAGTAGATAATGCCTTTGAAATTCACCTCTTTCGCCCTATTGCTCTGATGAACACACTTTATAAAATTATCACCAAGCTAATTGCTAACAGACTTAACACTATCACTGATAAAATTATCTCCTGTAATCAATTTGGCTTTATCAAGGGGAGATATATCCAAGACTGTATCTGTCTTGCTTCGGAATGCACTAACATGTTAAATAATAAGAATAGAGGCGGGAACATTGCCATTCAACTTTACATTCAGAAAGCTTTTGACACAATGGATTGGAACATCATTTTCAAAGTTCTTCATGGTTTTGGATTCAATGATAATTTCATTTCTAGAATTAAAAACCTCTTCCATTCAGCTCATGTTTCCATCCTAGTTAATGGATCTCCTAGAGTATTTTTCAAATGCTCTAAATGAGTAAGACAAGGTGACCCCCTTTCTGCAATTCATTTTTACATTGCAGAAGACTATTTTAGCCGTATGCTCACCCAGCTGGTTGAGCAAAACAAGCTCAAACCAATTCATGCTTACAGAAACGTGAATGCCCCAACCCACCTCCTTTATGCTGATGACATCATTCTATTTTTAAAGGGTGACATAAAAAACATTAGAACTCTTAAAGCTGCTCTCAAGCATTACGAGGAGGTCTCAGGTCAAGTCATTGGATGGAATAAATCTTTCATTTACTTTGGAAAAAACATCCCTCCTTCTAGGAAAAATAATATCATCAATGATCTTAACATCAAAGAAGGTTCTTTCCCCTTCAAATACCTTGGCGTTCCCATTTTCTGGGGTAGACCTAAAGCTTTATACTTTTCTAACATTGTTGGCCAGGTTCTTAATCATCTTTCCTCCTGGAAAGGAAAATCTCTCTCCATGGCGGGGAGAGTCTGCCTTTTCAAGTCTGTTATTGTTTCCAAACTTTTCTATTAGATGATGGTCTATAAATGGCCAATTAGTCTCATAAAAAAAATAAATGTTCACATAAAAAACTTTGTCTGGACTGGAAGCACCTTGGACAGGAAACTTGTGACTATCCCTTGGGCTAAATGCTGCAAACCTCTAAACATTGGTGGTCTTGGCATTAAAAACATTAAATACTTCAATGAAGCTCTTCAAGCCAGATTAACTTGGAATGTGATACCCAATGACACCCACCCCATTGCTTTCATCAAATACAGGTTCATTGATAGATTGAAAAGATCTAATAGGAGTTTCATGATGTCCTCCATTTGGCCCTCTGTTAGAGACACGTTTGACATTATTATTCACAACGCTAGATGGATGGTCTCGAGAAACTCTTCCATGAGATTCTGGTTGGACAACTGGACTGGCGCTCCTCTTATCTCTTTGATCCCCCTTGATGATATCCCCGATGACATCAACTCATCCATTTGTAATGTGCTTAATTCTCACATTGATAATCTTCCTGAAAACATTGTTCAAATTATTGATTCTTACCACTTTTCTGCCTCATGTGACTTCTTGATTTGGAAACCTTCTCATAATGGGATTCTTAACTCCAAAAAGTTTTATAATAACTCCTTACACAATGCTGATAATTATTTGAACTGGATAAATTTTTTTGACAAGCCCTGGATTAAACCTTCCAGACTCACTCTCATTTGGCGTCTTGCCTACAATAGGGTCCCCACTGATGCTTGTCTTCAAAGTTTTGGTATTCAACTTTGTTCAAAATGTCATTTTTGAAATCAGCATAGAGAAGATACTAACCACCTATTTCTATCTTGTGCTACTGCCACTGCTCTTTGGAAATATATTTTTGACACTTTTGATTGCAGATGGCCGGTTTATAACTCTATTGATGAGCAGATTAAATGTTGCGTTGCTATGGACTCCTCTCACCAAATTAGAAATTTGTTCCTAGCTGGGGTTGCTGAGCTGATTCATGTGATTTGGTATGATAGAAACTCTATTCTTCATAATAATTTCTCACACAACACTAATGCAGGTAAAATGAGAATTCTCATCGCTATTCGGGAAGCCGCTTTTATCCAGAATGGTTCCTGCAACAATTCGGTGGCAGACTTTATGATCCTTCGCCGTCTTCAAGTTGAGGCCATATTCTTGAAACCGTTGCGCACCTTTGAGATTTTATGGAGACCTCCATTTCCAGTTTGGATTAAAATCAATGTGGATGGCGCCTCTAAGGGAAATCCAGGTCCTGCGGGATGTGGAGCTATCTTCAGAAATCATCATGGTCACATCGTGGGATGCTTTTTTGGAGGCTGTGGTATTGCATCCTCTCTGAAAGCTGAAATGCTAAGTGTTATTCATGCCACTGATTTTTCTCTTCGACATGGGTGGAACAACTTATGGATTGAGAGCGACTCTACTACTGTTGTTCAAGCCATTTGGAAGGGAGATTTTCATCTTGCTTGGCCGATTACTACGCGCTAGATGAACTGCCTTCAATCTCTCCATGACGTCAATTACATTGCAACTCGTACTTACCGTGAAGCTAATATAGTTGCGGATGCTCTCGCTAACAAAGGCATTAATCAGGCAATAACCTGGATGGAGGAGCTCCAAGAAAACCTGATTCCGTTGCAAGTCAAAGATTGTAATTTGATCCCGTCTTTTAGACTCTTGTAATCTTTATTTTCTTTTATCTAATAAAATTGCTTTGGTATTTTGACCAAAGAGCCACCTTCTGAAAAAAAATGATTATACTATTCCCATAACCTTCAAGTGGAATAGGAGTGGTCAAATTTTAGATTATAGTTATTTATAATTCAATTGATCAATTTCATGAGATATTTTTCTATTATTCCTATGTATATTTTTTTTGATGTTCAATGTTTGATTTAGTGTGTTAATATGATATCATATGGCCAAGAATGGGACAAAAACAGATAAAGAATACTCAGAGAACCCACTAAGAGAAGTTACGGTCACCAAATACATGACAAAATTACATGGTGTGTGGCGGGTTAGTACATGTCATGTAATGATTTTTTCTCCCACAAGGAACATACATTGTAAATTTTGGCACATCATGTGGGTTAATACATAAATTCATTACATATCATGTATTCACTATCAACATGGTATTTGATTTGAAAGGCACTACACAACATGTAGTTGGTTAGTATATTCTATGTAACCCCACATAAGGTACAAATAACAAATATCATGGAATTTCATGTTAGTTAGTAATAAATTTCATCACATTCCATGTATTTATTACCTTCCCAAAACATTATAGGAGAAAAAATAAACAACATGTTTTTGGCATACACATTGTGTGTCACATTTACCTCCACACAAGGTACATGCGGAGTAATTTTTTATGTGTCTTGTGGGTCAAAATGTAGTGTAATTATTCTTTATGTATTAAATACCAGTACATGATGTGTAGAATCTAGTTACATTCTATGTCCTACATGTGAAATCCAGTGGTTGACACCACATAAATTAATGGTGTCCCATTGTTTCCATATATGCTGTAAAGACTACAAAGTTTTACTATAAGAAACTAAACATTATGTAGTCCATGACATTAAATGTGAAGTTACATGCTGCATTGTATGTGGTAAATGATATAGAAATCATGTGATATATTAACTTTCTCATAATTAGATTTAATATTATACAAGTAGTACACATATTTTAGTCTTCTAAGTACACACCATGTACTTAAATGTTTAAATTCTAAAAATTAAATTTATTTTCATTAATTTAAAAATAATTTATGAAATTATTAAAATGTATAAAGCACCTGAAATTGGACATATGTTAAGATAAAGAATTAATTTACTTATTTTTTTAATTCAATCTTATTTATCTTAAAAAAAATGTTTATAAATGAATTCTTGAAATACTACATGTTGTTTTCATTGTGTGTTTTGAAAGTTAATGAGAATTTACCAACCTATGTATGTTCTAGATTTATTTATTTAATTTAATTATTTATGTCACAATTATTATGTTATACTAATTATTAAATGAAATATAATTATTTACAAATCATCACTCTCTCCATTATTATGTATTGTCCTATATGCCTAAGGATTGTTTTATATAATCTTAAACCCCTAATACCCCTCACTTTCATGTGAGAATACTTATATAAAAGAAAGAGTTCCCTATTTTATTAGACTATTCAGGATTTGAGATGAGATAAATCTAAATTAAGAGATACACAAGAGAATAATGGATTCTATAACTTGAACTATGTTGAGTCACAATGATCTATTTCCTTTAGGGTCTATAATGGTTTATCATCACTTGAAAAATCTCATGATCATTCTGCATCTTTATTTTATCATATCAATGTATGTTTATTTATTCATTTACATGATACATGGTTTATTTTTATGATTAAACAAGATCACTTAGTATAAATAAAACAATAAAAAATCTTAGATAAATAAAATAAAGTTTATAAGATATATATTTATCTAATATTTTTAATTATTTATGTCAATTATCACATAAATTAACTATTAATTATATAAAGCATAAAATAAAATATCTTATAAAATTATATTTTATATGTAAATTATTTCATTATATATGGCGATTTTTTTATATAACATTTTTATAAAATTAAAAATAATGTGATGGATAGAATAAATATTATTTTCTCATATGTTAGTAAAATACTTGAACATAAAATATTAATTCATTAAAATTCCTTCCATCAATTGAGTTAGAATACTACCATAGTTAAAAGGAATGGTTTGGACCTCATTAGGATACATTGAAGTATTAGGTAGTTTTAATATAAGTATTGGATCGAGTTAACAAAGCTAACATCAAGAGTAGTTTCCTCAAAAAGACTTGGTGTAACATAGAGGCAAGTGTTAGAGAAATATGATTATATGATTTTAAGATTGGAGAGTCCACTCAACATATCAAGGAACTACAAGTTAATATAGTTATAAAGAAAATCCAACCTAAATAATTTTAGGTAATTTGATAATGCCTTGTTATGGGTTATGATTAGAGAAAAATGGATCCATTCCACTAGAATATATGAGTGATTAGATATTCTGAGTCCAATGGTGAGATTTTTTTTATATTTTATAAAATATTAGGATGTGTAATTAAATCATTAATTATACCACAATATTTAATCAATATAATGTTTCTGATATTCTATTTTATATGTTATAGAAAAATGGTAAGTAAAGGCACAAAATTATAGTGATCATATTTGGATAGAGATAATATACTCACAAACACAAATTTACAAGAGTGGTATAGGCACTTTAATATTGTACTACCATAAGAAAAATGTATTTTATGTTCTAGAATCTCTTATATATGATAAGACACCTTAAAGAGTTAGTGAGGGAGAGAAGGATGCCTATTGGATCCACAAAGAGGGTGCATCAAATGTTAGGTGCATCAAGGTATCAACTATATCCAATGAGTTGAAGTTATAACATCTGGATATAGATGGATACATCATTTTGACTCATCTTTAAGAGCTTCATGAGGAGAAAGAGTGAAAAATGATAAATGAGAACCTCATCACATTGTATACATGTAAATTGAAATATGAATACCAAAATAGTGATCATGTACTCAAGATAATGAGGTACATCAATTAACTAGAAAAGATTCTATATGGATAAGAATTTATTCATAAATCTCATTCATTCAACCATACGACCTAAATTCTCAATTTTCACTAAGAATTATCAAAGGAATAATATGAAGAAGCCACTCGACAATATTTTCACTCTAGTTCCCCAATTTTATAATATTTTGTGTTATTTTGATTCTTAGTCCTTCTAGTGAACAATTTTGTGGACAAAGTTGAATACTAATGGAAATATTATAGTCAATAGTGCCTTTGAAACTTTGATTTACGAAGAAAAAGGTATAAAGGCAGAGAAATGAACATGAGGATATATGCATAAAATGTGTCAAGAAAGGTATCTTGAAGATGAATTTCAATGAATTAAAGATGAAGTATGCAGTATATTTTACATTAGGTATATTCCTCATTGCATGAAATATGTTTATTTTTATTATAGTATTAAGTACAATATTCAACTCATATATATATGTATCTAAATAAAAAACAATTCAGTTCCAAAATATTTAAATAATGAAGTATATTATATAGTTATTTAGGGAGATTAACTCATACATTAGATAGAGAAGATCACAACTTCACATTACTAAATGGAAGTATTCTTGTATTCTGTTTTAAAATGAATGTTGTTATGGTATACCAAATTTAATTAAATTATTCATTATACTTGTGTCTTATATTTCGAATATTAATAATTAATGATGAATATAAAATATAAAACTTAAATAATATCCATTTTTTAAAAGATAATTATTATTAAAGTACAATAATATTTAAATGTAAATGATATAACCAGATGGGTGTTTAAACTCTTTAGATATAAAAATTAGGTTCTTGACAAACATATTTATTAGTTTTGAAGACAAAGAGACCTTTCAAAATTAAAATGTGATATTTAAAAAAATATTATAGAATATTTTTAATGAGATATTTGTGAACTATTCTAAGTAGATTCTAAAGGTAAATTATTTTACTTCATGTGATTCCTTTAAGTTATTTTAATGAATATTAAGTGTAGTAAAGAATATTTTTATTAAATGACAATAGGTTATTTGAGAAATTGACCAAAATTATATCATAACCAAGAATTAATTGATCATTAAAATATAGATTAGATTTATTACAAAACAAAAATTAGCTTATACATATGATAGTGATGATATTAAAGTAGGACAAATAATGAGTCTTAAATGTTTTACAATGTATTCCTCTATTCTAGTCGATACACGATTCACCCAAAGAGATATTAACACCTAAAAACATGCATAAAATAATGAAAAATGGATATAATATATGTTATAATATGAAATAAATACATTTTAAAAAACTTGTATATATTTGGTTAAAATCATTTATTAGGGATTTTTTTAATAATAAAATTATTTCAAGAAAAAGATAATGTGTATCTTAGCTTATTTTACTAAGACACTAAGATATTATTATCCATGAGATAGAAAAGTGACAGTTAAGTAAAAGGATAAATATATATACGAGGGAAGAAAATTTATATATGATACAGTGGGAGAAAGATAAACTTATGTGAAGTCAAAGCTTAAGATAAACAAGAGTTTACATAGGAACATAAATTCCACAAGACATAGTGGAAGGATTTGTTCCATAAACACATAATTGATAAGAAAGATAAAACCAAATAGATATGGTTTTATAATCATTTATTTAGTTGATATATTATTCATTGAGAATAATAAATACTTATCTTATAAGGAAATAGTAAATTAAAATAAACTAATGTTTAAAAATTGATATGAATTTATAAATTGTATTCCATGTACCAAAATCAAGTCTGTAGTTTGATAGTATATCCTGCTAATATTAATCACACTTAGTCTAATAAGTTATTTAATATAGAGTTCAAAATGGATGTCAAAATATAATTCCTTTAAGGAAATATTGGTTTTTAAAGGTAAAAGACCAGTAAATAAATTGATAGTATGGAAAATTTTTCACCAATATTGACATTGAAATCCATTTTAAATCCAAGTTGTAATTATAGTTTTGATGATTATTATATAAATTTTTTAAGGGTACATTTATGGATTATATTGGCATTGAATCATGGGATGATTATTTTTTCAGGTTTTATAATAGGTTAGTGGGAGCACCATAATTTTTTAATTAAAATATGTTGATAACATATAGAAAAAAATATTAGTCTTATAGTAGGTTAAGACTAATTTGAACTATTGTTCTCCAATAAAGAAACATAATTATAGGGAAAAAATCTACTATGGATAATCTATGGGTTTCTTAGACCAAGTCATTGTATGTAGATTGAAAAAGTATTGAAAAATATAGGATGGAACAATTCTATATAAAATTGTATCCTATGTTACATAAAATAAAATCTATCCAAGTTTATCTGTTTAGAAAGAGAAAGATATTAATATAATAAGTAAAAATACATATTCTCATGTGTCCCATGATATTTAATAATATTTTTATGTTGCTTATGTATATATCATAGTGGGTAAATATGAAAAATAAAACCTAGAGAACTATAAAAGGATGTAGTAAAAACTATCCAATTGTAATCAAAGAAGTGAAATAGGAAAGTTATCGGTACCCAGATATGTGGGAATGCTAGTCATAAAGGGGATAAAAAAAAAGTATTCCTTCAAATTAACTTGATATAATATCATAGTTAAGATAAGGAAATGTGAATGAGATACTTATTGAATATATTGGATTCCATATCTATAAAATACCGATTATGTTGTAGCTTATAATCCATTTAAATAGGAATAAAAAATATGTATTTTTTTTACAAATATTGAGATCATACTAAAAAAGTAAAGTATTCTCATCATATACATCATGATAATACTTTGGACTTGGTCATAACTATGATTTCAATTATATGATAGAGGATAAAAATTATATACTTAGGGATATCATCTTATGAAAAGATTTTTCTTAAACAAGATGAATCCATTGTTAGAAAATTATTCACATAGTAAAATTTGTTAGATTCATTGACTAAAGTCATACCTCTGCAAATGAATAAATATCATGTGAGAGATAAAAAGTTTAGAAATGTATGCAGTTGGATACAATGAAAGTGGGAGTTTATTATATTTTTTTACCTAGAACCAATTTACTTTTTTACTTTTGATTACTAGGATATATATATATAAATATATTGTGATTATTATTCTATGTAACATTAATGTGATAATGATTTTTTAATATTTATTATATAAAAGTATTAAAGTAAGTTTCCTATTATAATGAAAACTAAGAGATACTATGATAATATTATTAAATAAATATGACCTATGGTCTAGATATATATCTATTATAGGACATAGATGACGTTTGACTGTCAAGTGATGGGGGATTATCAGATTTGAGACTTCTTCTCATAACGTTATAACTTAGTGATCTATAATATTTTATGTTATGAGGATAAATATTCCAATATTATTTCCATATATTTTATATTTTACTAGATATTACTATCCATGGATGTGTGTATTCATCCTTAGACTTGAGTTTATTATAAATTTATATCATTAATTATGTACATTGATGTATGGATGGAAACTGTGATGATATATGTTCCTGATAAGGTTATATATGTTAGGTTCTTTATAAGTGATATGAAATTATTTGAATCATCAAGTAATAAATTTTAATAACCATAATCAATCATAAAATTTTATTAAGTAGAGGCACACCCTAGTCAATCAAGGTGATCTGAAGCAGTGGAGTACTCGACTCTTGTAACCTAGAGTTGATGCTTACTTTATTACATTGGTAAAAATACAAGGGATTTAACCATGATTGAGAGATTAGTTTATAATTATTGGGATAATATATACATACTTTAATTCCATATTATATTGGAAATTAAAAACACAGTATGAAAAAAAATTAAATCCTTGAAAACCATCCAAATATTCCTTCTTCATATTCTGGGAAAGGAAAAAAATAACGGTTGAGATCATATTCTCAGTAAGGGTTCTGTATAATAGAATAAATAATGAGTAAATAATGAATAATCCATGTGGAAGAGTGGATAATCAAAATACATACCACTCAATCAAAAAATTATGTTCAATGTACATCCATAACTAATATCAACATAACAATCACATGGATAATGGAAAATAAATTCTTAATAATGGAATTTGATAAATATGAACATTAATGTCCTTAACATTCGTGAATCAATCAAGATATCAATAATTATATGGGAAAGTCCTTGGAAAAGACACTTTTCTTCAATGAGTAGGCACACCCCAATTACCCAACTATTATAACTTGATATTAAATCCTCTGCCTATACATCATGCCAACTTGTTTCATATCATGATACAAATCAATGCATTGGGGGGTTATCTATAACTGGACTCACCCATCAATTTAATTTCTTGTTCATTCCTCATATATTGGACTATAAATACAATTAATTTTCAGAATGCCTTATAAATAAATAATTATCTGTATTGAATTAAGAATAAACAATATTTCTATAGTCAATGAAATAACTTTATTAAAAATATTTCTTCAAATAATAATGTATATGTAAATGATATATGTTTGAAAAAACATATAAATCCATGGTAATTAAAATATGGTAATGGAAGATAAAATAATGACCAATGAAATAGAGAGTGACAGAGAATGTGATCATGAGAAAGTTAGTGTCCAAAAAACTATAAATCAGTAAAGGATGAAATAAGACCATTAATTCACTATAAATGAATGTTTTTATGGTAAAAATAATACATTAATAAATTTTAAATAAAATAGAAAAAAATTAAAAATAACCTCATTAAAACATTGTGTAGGATTACGTTATAAATCACTTTCAAAATTATTTTCATTCCTGTAAGAAAATATTATGCTTTTCCTTTGATAAAATTTTAAATAAATATTCCCTGAATATTGAGAAAAAAAATTGTTTGAAAATAACATTTGAAAATTGTAAAGGAATATTCAAAGAAAATAATGGTTATGATGGCGTGAAAATTTATTCATGCTATATATGTTAAAATAGAACACTCTGCTAACACTTTTAGAAAAATTCAAGAAAACAACTAGTTTGTAAAAAATTTAAAAGATAACTTTTAAACCTATATAAAGTTAAAGTTAGTTAAATATAACATTAAATAATCATTATATTATAGATAATAATATTCTCAAAATATTCAAAAGAACCATGATGTTTAGGAAAAAGAGTTGGAATGAAAACTTAAAAATGTGATTTTTAAAAAGAAAGTACCTAACATGAAAGTTGTTTAATAATTCTTAATAAAAAAAGATAAAAAATGGAATATAAACATGTAAATTCCAATCATAACCATAAGAGAAGAAATTATAATGGGTATAAGATATTATGATTGAAGTGACTCTATTTTGACCGTTCAAGACTTTGGAATAAATTAAGAAATATTTTTAGAGCCAGGTGTTGAGACAACATGAGATTCCAAGGTTTAGTGAGCCTAAAATTTATATTATAAAAATATTAAATATATTAATATCTAACAGGAATTGTTTTTCAGAAATAATGGAATATATCATGATCCGATCCATGGAATATAAATCCATGACAATAGTTGATTTTGGAATGTGGGGTTTCCCTAGGCACAATCTAATGTTGGTGGGTGCCAGACGTTTGGTTGAAGTAGTCATTGGTAGGTACATTAAATAAATTAATGGTTTTTAAATAATTAATTTATGTAATATATCTAACCTAATACTACCTTTATAAATACATCATTATGATTATTTTTTTAGCATTATCCATAAAACTCTTACTAGATCTGAGAATATTATGAGAGCATTATTCATTGGAGGATCAATATTGAATGATGAATGATGATCAGATCAAGGTGGATTGCAAAAAAACAAACACAACGAGTCTTCTCAATCACTGATAAACATGTTCTTCACCACCAATTGATCCAAATCAAGTCAGGGATCATCAATTTTGATTTTATCCCCTTGGTTTAAAAGATTGAACATGGATAATTAATCACCTTTTGATAAAAAATTTATATTCCCTTCACATGAGTCTATTTCTAATAAATTATATTACTAATTGAATTTTATTTATTATGACACATTTCACTACAGGATATCTCATTGTATAATCATTGGTTGATAATTATTTTCCAATGGCGGATTTTACTTTGTTCTTGTACATTTCTCCCCATTGTTCTTGACTTTCTTCACTGTTGGCCCATAGGGTCAAGGTTTGAAATTGTCAGGGTGGGTTCAAGTGTGATCAAACCCCTAGATTCATTATGGTTTGGTGAATGATGACTAAGATAATTATTTTTGAACTAATGATATGTTTTTCAGGAAATAGGTGATACCTCCATGGATTTTTATGAAAATAAAAATTGTCTATACCAATGGTTTGGGAAGTCATTGGGTGATTTGGCATTGGGAATGAACTATCCAAATTGTTTAGAGAAAACTATTGGGAAATAACTATCCCCATGATTTAAAAATAGTTGGGAAATACCTATCCCAATGGTTTGAAAACCATTGGGATAGGACTTTCCCAAGAGTTTTACTAAATCATTGGGATAGGTAAATCTAAAAAAAAGTTACCATGGAGGTTTGGATCCAAAATGTACACTTTTTATATCAAAAACTTTACCAATATCCTACACTTACCTTTTTTAATATATTAGGATATATATATATATATATATTTATTAGTAATTTATATATTGATTTATTTGATGAAATTCAACAAAAGAATTCATAAAACATAAGGGTACCTATCCCAAAAGTTCTCAATACTATTTGGATAGTCCCTTACTAATGACTTTGGAAAAACAATTGGGAATAATGGAACCTTTACGAATAGTTTTTCCAAAACATTGGGAAAAGTGATCTTAAAGTACCCTTTCCCAACGGTTTTCGAAAAACCATTGGGAAATGTGAACCCTTTCCAAATGGTTTTCCCAAACTGTTGGGAAAACCGGTCTCAAAGTACCCATTCCCAACATTTTTGGAAAAACTGTTGGGAAAAGTGTGGGAAAAGTGGTCTCAAAGTACCATTTTCCAACAATTTTGGAAAAACCGTTGGAAAAAAGTGGTCTCAAAGTGGCCTAACATAATGGTTTTGGAAAACTGTTGGGAAAGGGGACCAATACCAACAATTTTTATAAAATTTTGGTATAGATGCATTGGTATAGGTAAGATTTTCAGTAGTGTTGACTTTTTAATTGACAATGAAAATGGTTCAGAGCAATGAGCAATGGAATGTAAGGTTTAGGTGGCCAGAATCTAGCCACCGACGATGGATTAGGCATGGGCGACCCTTGATCTGAGACCCTTGACATGATTCATGGTGGAAATGATGACGAAAATGTCATTACGATGACACATGAAGGAACTTGAGTTTATAAAGAAATCCCAAATACACAACATGTAGTCTAAGAACACATACTATGTAGCCACCCCTAGCTATGTATCCAGGGTTTTAGGGTAGATAAGGATCACATGTCATGTGGCTAGACCAACACAACTTGTGACCCTCCCCGGTTGGATAATCCATGTTCCAGCTGCACACAACTTGGACCCCATTAGTGAGGAAACTTAATTTACTTCAAGTGTACATTGGAATGCCCATAGGTATATAGGAATGACCCAATACTCATCCACGTCCAAGTACATAGGAATGACCTAAAGTACAAAAACATGACTTGGAGCACACAGGATGAACCTGAGTGGCTGAGACATGCCATGTAGTAGCCCTACATTCCATGCAATTATACATGGATAGATAAGAAATATACTACCAGGGACACAAATATGAGGTTATGTGAGGTTACATGTAATATGACCACTGTTGAATTCCATGTAGTTTTCTCAATAACTTATACATCTCGTATCCCCTTCACTTGGACTCAGATTTTGGCCCATGAGTAGCCTATCCTGAGTAGTTTTATCTATAGAACATGATGGTATCATTTGTAGTAGATTTAAAGATAATAAATTGAATGTTATGCTCATGAAACTTCTTTAGGTGATGGTTGATAATGGTAGTGATCATGCAGGATCCTCAAAGAGAGATGTTGGGTCGAAAACCTCCCATATCATACTAGGGTGTGGGTTCCCCATACTCCTTGCACTAGTTTGAGTGGTTACCCTATCTAACTAAGGCACATGTCCTCAACCCAATGAGTGGAACCCCTATCAAACTAGGGTGCAGGTCCTCCATAAATAGAGAAGAATCCCCTATCATACTAGGGAACATTTCCTCTATTTAAAACTATCTAGTGGAACCTCCTATCATACTAAGGTATGAGTTCTCTATATATAGAGTGGAATCCCCTATTTTACTAGTTAAAGGTTAGTCTATTTATACCTACTAAGTTTCACCCCATATCATGATAGGGAATGGTTCATTTATACTTTGAGTGGAACCACCAACCATTATAGGGTATGGGTCTTCCATACTTTGATTGGAATCCCTTTCCATTCTAGGGTGTGGGTCCTATAGACTTTAGTGGAACCCCCTTATCGCACTAGGGCGTGGTTCCTCAATACTTTTAGTGGAACTCCCCCAACACACTAGGTTGAGGGTCCTTTATCTACTAAGTAACATCCCCCTATCACACCATGGTACAATCCCTCTATTGGAGATTGTGCCCCATCGGGCTATAGAGTATTGGTGAGGTATAGGTCCTCCACATGTCTTACTCATATAGACATGTGAGATGCTGGGAATCAACGATGGAAATTTAGAGTTATAAGAAGACTCATCATCCTAGGCTAGACTATATAGATGGATATCCACTCTCTCTCTCATCTAGGTTTCTTTAAGAGAATATATTTATATTATTTGAATTCATTTCCATCTGGATTTTTGTTGAGCTAACTACTTCTATTGTATCTTTTATTTCTCACACTTTTTTTTTCAATTTTTCCTACTGGGTATGTATTTTCTTACCCGTACATGGAATTTTTCTAAACTTTTAATGTCTTATAAAGATAACAGACATATCAATAATTATTTTAGTAGAGCACATGGATAGTTAGATGAATAGGCCGCGTACAATCTATAGTCTTATAGATTAAGAGATGGGCTCTCTTAAATTTCTTTATTTCTAGTTGTCATTAGGTTGGGACATCATTTGTAGTTCGTTATGTATTTTTACCATTTACACTTTGGTTTTATTCTATCATACTCTGATGTATTCCCTAGATGTTATTGAATAAATGTTTTTACTCTAGATATTATTTCTCCTTTTATTATTCATTTACAATGTTTCATAGAGATGGTTGGGTGCGTTCATACAGGTACACTAGGTTAAGGCATCAAATTTACATTATTCATTCTAAAAACTTGTTACTATCCCCTAGCCTATTAGAGGTGGGATTGGGGTAGTGATGGCCCAACCTTCCACCATCTTGGAGGACCCCTATGGGTCGGGTCATTACATAGTGCTATTAGAGCAGTTCATTCCTCAGGATGGTGATTGGAGTTGTAGCCTTATGAAAAAAAAGGTTGGGACTTAGGGAAATAGTGTTGAAGTGTCTTGATTATATCTTTGATACCAGAGAACCTAGTGTAGGTGCAACGACTAACATATCCACACACCAGGGCTCTGACTACCTTCTTCTCAACTTGGTATACTAAGACAATTGTTGTAGGGAACAATAACACATGAATCATATAAGATTGATTCCTTTTAATATCCTTCTTGAGTTAGATACATATATATATATATATATATATATATTCTCATCTAACTATGGTATTTATTTAACACTTATAGAATTATTTTACAAATATATCCAACCATGTTACTGATTTAGGATCATAAAGATAATCTATTAAGATACGAGGTCTCAGTTCAGGGGCCATCTCATGAGGATCTTCCTCCAAGAATGAAGATATAATAACCCTATATGATGAGTAGTAGTTAATACAACTATATTAGTGTGAGGTTGATCATTGGTTTAGAACACTGTGTGAGTTCTAGTGACTGTGTCCATTGAGGTTCTACAGTGATCCAGATCACCAGGAAATAGAGGATCTGTTTGAGTTATAGATCCAAGTGTTTAGGCTCATGCGAACCCTAACTGATCTAATAGTTTCACTAGATGTAAGTCTTTTCTATGGTGTAGAAATGTATTGGTGGAGTTTAGTAATGCATACTCATTATGATATAATGCTTTGAGGGTCTGAATTTCAAAAGGAATTTCATGAAGATTATTACCTATTTTTCTTGCACATAGTTCAGATACAAGGGATTCATAAGCTACAACATGCTAGTATGACAGTTTCTATGTATTCCAAAAGGTTCACTAAACTTACATGATACTCCATCAACATAGTATAGGATGTTTACTTCCGATAATGGAAGTACAAGAATGGTCTTCTCAAAGAAATCTATAGTTTTGTGATCCCTCTATACATTCCCACATATGATGGAGTTCTAGAAATATCACTGGTGATAAAGATATTCCTCTTACATGGATTCTAGACAGTTAGGGATGGTAGTGGATCTCATGAGGATGAGTCATCTGTAATAGCTTGTAGGAACTAGTTGGTAGGATTTTGAGGCAGGAGACCTCCTCATGACTGGTCTTAGTCACATAGATATACAGTTTGGGGTTAAAAAATAGGACCATGTCATATTGGAGAAGGGATATGTTTTTCATGTGATGGAAAGGTCACATGGAATGTGATTAACCAACCCAACATGTTGAGGAGGGAAATAAGGTAGTAGATAGATTTCCATGACAAAGGTATCATGATGATTAGGGTTATCCTAAGCATGACCTAGGTGATTCTTTAGGGAGGTAGTGCTAGAATAGGATCAGGTGGAGCTCTAGTGAGAGGAGCTACTGATGGAGGGATATGCTATGAGATACTTCCACCACCACCAATAGAAATCCCAAGCTAGGCTTTGAGAGCTAGTGTTCAGATCCACGGTAGCTACTAGCCATATAGGCCCATGACCCTAAAACCCATGAGATTATTTTAGGAATGATCAATTTATTTTATAAATTTTCTCTATCACTTCTAGATATAGGTGAGATTCACTACTTCATTTTTTATCCCCTATATTAGTTTTAGTTCTCCCCTTTGCAACATTAGCATGTTAGTTTTTTCTTGTGGTTTCAACTGGGCGTGATTATTCTATATCAACTATCTATCGATAGTACAAGCTAGTGCTCAGTGGAGAGAGTTTCTCATGGGACCTACATGTATTCATGATCAAAACTTATGAATTTATTTATGTATTTAATATTTTCCATGGTTTATCCCAAGTTTATTGTTAACATATATGGGATAGATAGTTGTGGATAGATGAGGAGAGATTGTCCCTCATTCTTGAGAGAGACCTCATGGATGAGTGAGTGGTTCTTGTGAGTAGGAGGTTACAACCCATCAACTATCACTTGGAGATATTATCCATTGGTTTAGTGGTATCTTCAAGAATTCAGATTCCTTTGGTAGTGATGGACTTTATGAAAATATTCCCTAAGGACGTTCCGAGACTACCTCCATAGTGGGAGATGGAATTATACATCTACTTTATCCCTAAGACCTCACCGATATCTTTTACAGTATATTAGATGTCTCCTATAGAGCTTCAGGAACTAAGAGTGTAGTTGGAGGACCTTCAATAGAATGGTTTCATTTGTCCTGTTTTTTCCCATTGGGTTTCTCCAATTCTTTTCGTAAAAAAGGAATATGATATTTTGGAGCTTTGTGTGGATTATCTTCACTTGAACTAGATAATAATAATGAAAAAGTATCCCCAGATAAGTATTATTGTCCTATTTTACTGGTTTCAAGGTGTGCGTTGGTTCTTGAAGATCGATATTATGTCTAGATACCACCAGTTGAGGGTTCACAAGTATAATATTCTGAAGTTAAAATTTTCATGTTTCTAAAGACACTATGTGTTCATGGTGATTCCTTTCAATGTGATGAATTCCATCACTGTTTTTATGGATTTGATGAAATGAACATTCCATTCATACTTGGACTGATTTATGGTTGTCTTTTTTGATAAAATACCAATTTACTATATGTTAGAGAAGTGGAATGAAAAAAATCCGAGTAAGTTCCAGACATACTTCGTGATCAACAACTTTACTGTATGCTCTCTTAGTTATAGTTTTGAATATTTACAGTTTAATTTATAGGGAATGTCATTCCTGATCATGGATTAGATGTGTACCTGGTAAATATTGATGTGGTGCTTTATTGGGAGCCACCCAAGAGTGTGTCAGAGGTATTGATATTTATTGGCTTGGTGGGTTACTAAAATAAGTTTTTTTACTTTAAATTTTTAGAGTATCATCCCCTTTGAATGAATTTTCATGGAAAGGGAATCCATTTATCTAGAATCAGTAGTTTTGAGATCCTTTGAGAAGTTTAGGTTGAGGTTGAATAGTGATCATTTTCTTAGACAATCAGAGGAATGGGTGGAGTATATAGTGTTTTTCAATTACTATGGAGATAGGTTCAACTACGTGTTGATGAAGAGGTAGGAAGTGATCACATATGGGTCAAGATAGTTGGGTCCACATGATCAGAACTAGGTGACTCATGACTTGGATTTTATAATGGTTGTCTTCACTCTGAATTTTTTTTGGCACTATCTTTTGGGAGAGCATTTTTTTTGTACCCAGATAACTATATTCTCAAGTACATCTTCACTCAGAAGGATCTTAACTTGAGACAAATATGCTGGTTGGAGTTCCCATATGACTATGATTTCTAGAAAATGTATAATCCTAGGAAAGGGAAACATAGTGGTAGATTTAGTTAGTAGGAATTACCATTCTTTCTTGGTGGAGGATTCATCTAAGTAGCTATCTTATTTGTAGCTAACCCTAGTGGAGGTGAGGAGTACATAATTTATTCTGTCATTGGTGGTGACTCCTTCACTTATATAGTGGATAAGAGAGACCCATTTGGGAGAAATTGATGATAGGGTTCTTAATGATTAGATATCCTTAAAAGATTCATGAGATGGATTTTATTAAGGAGGTTATCATTTCATCCTTTTCTAGGGATAGACAATGGTTTTGGTTGTGATGAGAGAGGAGGTGATGAGGAATTTTCACACTTTCCCTTTTGATTTTCATCCCAGAGTGGAAAATATGTACGAAAAACTTGAGCAAAATCTTATGTGGTTTTTCATGAGGTGGATCATAACCAATTTCATCTCTCGATGTCTCACTTGTCAATGGGTGAAGGCCAAGGTCCAGGTTCTGATAGGTTTGATATAGCCTCTTGATATCTCAGAGTGAAAATGGGATGACATATACATGGACTTTATGATTGGGATTCTATGGATAGTGAGAGTCCATGATACAATCAGGGTGATATTTTACTAACTTACCAAGTTGATGAACTTTATTTCTATTTAGGTGTAGATTTTGATTTAAATTTTGGTTTATTTTTATGTGTGGTATATTTTTAGGCTTCATGGGGCACACAAGATGATTTTATCCAACCATAAATCATAGTTAACATAACAGTTGTGGAGAGGCCCAAAGGAGACACTCAAGACCTAGTTGAGGATGATTAAAATGTTCCAACCCTAGATGGATGGGTAGAAATAGTACACTATCTATGTGTTGGAGTATATGTTGACGGATTTTTTAAGACTCTTTTCTAGGGATGGGAGGATCACTTTCCACTGGTATAGTTTTCTAATAATAATACCTATAACTCGATGATCAATAACACAACTTTCAAAGAACTATATGGGTGAACTTGTAGGTCTCCCTTATAATGGATAGAGATTATCGAGATATATATTGTTGTGAAAGAGATTGTGCAGGTGATGATGGAGAATGTCCAGTTGATATGAAAGTATATTATCACATCCTAAGGTGAAAGAAATCTTATATAGGTCCACATCATATGCCATTGGAGTTTGAGTAGGGAGAACATTATTTCCTAAGATTCTCCCCATGATGAGGATTGTGGAGGTTTGGATATGGAGTCAAGCTATCCCTATGGTTCATCAGGACATTTGAGATCATATGGAGGGTTGGTGAGGTTTATTACCACCTAGCCTTACCCCCATATTTGGAGTGGGCGAATGAAGTCTTTTATGCATTGAAGTTGAGGAGATACATGCATGACCTGATGCATGTTACTTACTGGGGGGATCTGGACATCAAGGATGAAGCCACATTTGCAAAGTACCCATTGGTGATTGAGGATTTTTAGGAGAGGATTTTGTGAGTATGGGGTATTCTGTGGGTTCTTGTGCTATATAAGCACAAGAACATGATAGAGAGATCCTGGGATCCTGAGATTAAAATGTCTACGCAATAACCCCACCTTTTTGTTTAGAATGTTAATTTTGTGGTGAAAATCCTTAAATTAGGGGAGAATATAATGGCATTTTTTCCTTATAATACTTTGAAATATAATAAGGAATATTTTTGGAGCTAGGCTTTGAGATGATAAGAGATTCCGAGGCCGAATGATTCTAGAATTGATATTATAAAAATATTAAATATATTAATATCATGTTCACATATTTTTCCATAAATAATGGAATAAATCTTGAGAGGTTCCTTATAAATGAAATCTTGGAACAAAGTTTCTTATGTAATGTGGGGTTTACCCTAGGCATGTCCTAAGTGTGTTCGAAACCAAACATTCGGTTGAGGCATCCTTTTTAGGGTGTTCTAAGTGAATTAATTAATTAATCAATTTAATTAATTTAATAAAACTAACCAAAAAATCTTTATATAAATACATATTTTTGAATATTTACTAGGGTTAGATTTCAGATTTGAGAGTAGGAGGAGTGTGTTCTTCTTTAGTGGATCGATATCGGATGATGGATAGTGATTAGATCAAGGTGGATCATGAGGCATAAAATACAGTGGGTGTTCTCCAATGTTGGCATAAGATTTCTTCACCACTAATCAATAAAAATCAAGGTACATATAATAAATTGTGGTTTTATACCCTATGATTAAAATATTGATCATAGATAATTAATCTGCTTTTGATATGAAATTTTTCTTCCCTTCACACAATCTCAATTCTGATAAGTTAAATTTTTAATTCAATTTTATATTTTATTCCATAATTCACTCATAGATATCCCATTGTATAATCATTGGACAATAATGCTTGAAAAATGGTGTATTTTAATTATTTATTGTGAATTTATCCCTAAAATTCTTCATGTTTTTCACCTTTGTTCCACCTGGTCGAAGTTTTACATTTTTGGCGTGGGTTCATGCGTGATCGAACCCCCGATTTGTGGTGGTTTAGAAAACAATGATCGAGATGATGATTTTTAGATGAATCATTATATTTTTCTAGAATCACATAATAAATCTATGTATTTTACATCTAGAGTGGTAGAGACCATGGAATAGAGTGATGGACAATGACATGTGGGATTCCATTGGCTGGAATCTGGCCACTAGTGATGGATTAGGCACAAAAGTCCTTAGATCCAAGAACCCGGTATGATTCATGAAAAAAGATGGTGATTGAGGTACGATGATGAATCACAATAGAAGATGGGTTTATTTGGAAAACCCAACATAATGACATATAGTTCAGGAACACACACTGTGTAACCCCCTGGTTGTGGCACTAGGGTTTTAGGGAAGTTATGGATCACAAAACATGTGGTTGGGTCCACACATCATTTGAACCTCCTTGGGTGGATAAGCCATGTTACAGCTGTACAGAACCAAGAATTAGTTTGGGATGACACACCATGTACTTAGAGAGTACATGAGCATACCTAGTGGTACAGGGTGACGACCCGATACCTGGGCATGTCCAGGTACATGGGCATGGATCAAAGTACACATACATGACTTAGAGAACACTGGTAGCCCTCAGGTGATTGAGACATTCTATGTACTACTACATGGCTATCCAATCCATGTGATAATAAGGATATGACTGAGAATCTATGTGAGTTCACACACCATGTGACTTTGGTTCATGCCATGTAGTTTTCTCAGTAACTTCTACCACTCATATCTCTTTCATATGTACTTGGATTTTGGCTTGAAAGTAGCCTATCTTGATTATTTTTTCTCATATAACATGATGGTATCCTTCATAGAGGCCTTTGAGATATTATGGGGAATTTTAAAATAATGAAACTTCATTAGGTGATTCTCGAAGAAGGAAATAATCAGGAAGGATCATCAGAGAGAGAGACCAATGTTGGAAACCCCCTGTCATACCAGGGTGAGGGTCCCCTATACTACTTGCATTAGTTTGAGTGTCACACCTATCATAATAGGTAATAGTTCCTCTACCCAATTATTTTCACCCATATCATAATAAGAAGTGGTTCTTTTATATATAGATTGGAATTCACCAATCGAAATAGGGTACATGTTCTCTATTTATACCTATTGAGTGAAACCCCCTATTACACTAAGGTGAAGATCCTCCCTATATAGGGTGGTATCCCCTATAGTACCGGGGAATGGGTACTCTATTTGAACCTACAGAGTGTCACCCCCTACTATGATATGGTGTGGGTCCTCCATACTTTGAGTTTCAAACCCTACTGTGGTAGGGCATGGGTCCTCCATACATTGAGTAACATCCCCTACCGTGCTAGGGTGTGGGTCCTCCATACATTGAGTTTGACCCCCTGAAACACTAGGGTATGAGTCTTCTATATGTTGAGTGGAATACTCCTATTTCACTAGGGTGTGCGTAATCTGCTAAAGATTGTGACCCCTCAAGATTTGGAGTAGTGGCGAGGTGCAGGTCATCCACATGGCTTAATTAGATAGACACTTGAAATACTGGGAATCACTGATAGATGTTTAGAGTTATAGGAAGAATAAACACCCAGGGCTTGACTATGGAGATGAACATACACTTTTTATCACATATGGGATTCATTATGAGTATATATCTATATTTTTGGGTTAATTTTCCCTCTTACTTTGGGTTGATAAAACGAATTTTATCATATATTCTATTACTCCCTCTTTGGTTTTCAGTATTCCCTAATAGGTATGTATATATTCACCCCTTCATGGTCTTTTAATGCATGTGACATGACTTGAATAGATGAAAAATAGTTTGGTGGTGATTTTGGTGGAGTAGAGGGATACTTAGGTCTATAGGTTTCATTTGGTGGTTGGACGTAGAGATGATGATTTGGGCTCTCTCATCATTATTTATATCCAGTTGTCACTAGGCTGGGATGTCATTTATAGTTGTAAGTATATTTTTCCCTTTATAATGTGTATTTATTATTTCATACTGTAATGTATTATCTATAGGTTAAAGCACTGATTTTTTTACTGTATAAGTTGTATATCCTTTTATTATTCCTCTACATTGTTTCATGGAGAAGGTTGGGTGCATGCGTATAAGTACACTAGGAAAAGGATTCCCATTTACATTATTCCTTATTTTCACTTTTCACTAGACCCTATCCTATTAGAGGTGAGCTTGGGGTTGTAGTGGACCAACCTTCTACTGGATAGGAAATCCCCGATGATTCAATTCATTACAATGATCTTATAATTTTACTGAAGGAAATTTGAACATAAATAATTCAAAAAAAGAGTTTATAATAGAAATCCATCACCTCATGTACATATTTCCTTGTATGTGTTCTTAAAAACCTATATAATAAATTTAGATTTATTATAAATATATAATAAAACCATATTCATACTAATAATAATATATACAATTCACTTATTTCATATCATCACATATTAATTTAAAATTACTTACTAACATTTTCTTTCAAGTTAAATCTTTTATATTTCCCTTGCATGCTTCAGTTTGAATGTCCTAAAAATTTAATGATAGTCATGGTTATATTATATTATAAATTTTAATCATGTAACAATTATCATATTTTTTGATTATATAAACTTTTATAACCATCCCAATATGGTGTTGCTGAAAAATAAATTACATCACTTCATAGAGATAGTTGTCCATACATACACCTGAATGTTGTTTCCACTTTTCAATGGATGGAACGAAAGATAGGTAAATGATAATTAAATTTTCTAGAATCATTATTATATCCTATATATCCTATATATTAATTAAATATATCCTTATTCCCATCCATGAAAAGAGGAAATGAAAAACGAATCACATCACTTCGTGGAGGCGGTAGTCCACACGTACGCACGTGCGACGTTATCATATTATAATGGAAGGGAAATTAAGAAGGTTAATAATATATTAACATTATTTGAGAATATTTATTTAATTAATTTTATTTATAAAAATTAAATCAATCATAATAACCAACAATTAAGGGCGGTGGAAAAATGAAATGCTTCTTCCCATGGAAGTAGTAGTCCACACATACGCATGAGCGAGGATTTAATATCTAATTTGGTATAATGGAGGTTTATAAATGTGTTGAAGTAAACATAATATAATTTAATTATATATAAAATAGATATGTTATTATATAATCATGATTAGGACAAAATTTATGGAGGTAGAAGAAGAAATAAAATGAAAGAATTCAGTTAAGAGTTATACCTCTTGTTTTGAAATCCCCCTTTTGGATTACACATTAAGCCTTCTTAGGATGGTCTTAGGGGAATAAAAGAAGTTATAGGACGTGGATAAGTAATATATAAAGGTATTTGGGTAAATAATTTCTTAAAAATTGATCATGAAGTGTGAGTAAGAGAGGAGATGTGGCTCCCTTTTATAAGTGAGGTTGGTGGAAAACTTATAAATACTTAAAATATTAATATATAATATCTGTCTAACTCAAAAAAAATGAATCAGAATTAATTTATATGATAATATATGTTGTTTATGTTCTAAATAAAATCAATTAAACAATTTTATACCAGTTTATGTGTCATTTTAAATCTTATCTTTTGGTTTAACCCCTTGGATAACATTGTTTAACCTTAATCATTATAACAAATATTAGACGATTTGAGAGTCATGAAAGTAATTTTAAAAATAGAATGTGAATGATAAAAAACATTAATTATAGTATAGATAATTTCCCATAAAATTGAGTCAATATAGGTTTTTTATAATTTTATAATAATTTAAAAATAATTTTTAAACATTAAATACCATTTAAGGTATTTTTCAAGACTATTAACATATCTAGACATTAAATGAATAAATATAATAATTTAATTGTAATATAAACAATTTAAAAATAATATAAAAATATTAATTGTCCTTTTAATTTTTTGGTAACCATAATTAATCCAAAATATATTAATTTTAATATTTTTAAATCATTTACTTTATTTTTCTCTTCCTTGCACGAGTGATGCATTGGTGTTGTGTAAGAATTAAAGTCAATTATAATATATATAAAAATTAAAAAAAAATCACTATTCTAAATATAGTTGAATTATTATCAATTTTATCATATATTATTATTCATATGAAATTTTAATCAATATCCGTATTATGACAATATAATAAGTGATGGAAAATGACATTTTGAAATTACCCTTAGCTTAAAATAATATAAAGGTTGTAATCAAAGTCAAGTCACACTAAAATTCTATATTTTAGAAGGTAGGATAATTATGGTCGAATTAAACTCATCAAATATAAATAAAGGCATGTTTTGGGCTTATTTTGAGACCCCATACCATAGTTTTCACCTTTATTAACCTGGTTGACCCATTACCATGGTGATAAAATTTTACCATGGTTACAATTTATTATAACAAAAAAAGAAATTGACCAATTTAAAAAATTTAAATATACTATTTTAAAATATCAAATCTATTTTTCAATATTCAATTTATCAAATTGTTATAAATTTATTATAATATTAGCACAAAAAACATGTTAATTTTTTTTTCTAAAAAATGCATTTTAATCATAAATGTGAGCTTTCACCAAAATAAAATATCATGCTGATTCCTTTTAAATTAATAAAATTATGTTTTTAAAAAATTAATATTATTTTACTTAAAATAAAAATAAAAATAATTATAATACATTTAAGTTAATTTATTTAAATAAAATAATTTATAGGTTTTCAAAAATCATCATTTTCACAATTCACTCAAAAATCAATATTTTTCAAAAACATCTCAAAAATTCATCCCATGCTTATTATGACATTCCAATTTCAAAAATTATATAAATTTCTTCAAATATAGTTTATAAAAATAACAATTTAATTATAATATTCATGCACAAAATTCTATAAAAACCATTTTTGAAGAAAAAATGATGTTATTATCATTACATAACTAATAAACATAATTAAATAAATATTAATTAATTAAATTGTATATATAATCAACTTATTTCATCAAAATTATTTATCAACAGTAATAAAAAAATATTGCACACATAAATAGATTTTAATAAAAAATATCACTTTTACCTAAAAAATATTTGATATTCATTTTTATCCAATTGATAATAAATATACAATTTTATTAAGAAAATAATTTCTTCATATATTTCATAATATATTCATTACGATTAATACCCACAAAAAATGGATAAGTTATAATAGTAATATATAAATAATATTATATCATAGTTAGTTTAAAATTAGGGTTTTTGTGGTGTACTCTATCAAACATAACATTATTTTAAAAGAGAATATAAACTAAAATATCAGCATATTACATTCTCCCCTCCTTATATAAATTTCATCCTCACAATTTTAATTATTCTATTATAAATTTAAATAGAATAATAGAGTAATAAAATTGGATATAGATTTTATTATAAACTTTAATATCTAGATAATTATCATGAAACTTATTATGAATGGCCCTCTATAAGATTCAAAAATTGAAAATGAGTTTATAAAAACCTACCTCGGGAGATAAGTGTTACTTTTCACATAAGACTCAATAGATTTATCTTTAGTTTTACTAAGCTTGATAAATTCCTTTACCACTAGGATAGAAAATATGATAAAATTTACTTACGTGATTCCCTAAAATTATATAAGCATAATTTCATCTTCTGATGTGAATCGTTATAATCATGATGAATTTTTCATGCTCTAAGCACTAAAATATATTTTTAACGGATCATGAGATTCATTAAAGTTTAGTGTTCTTAATTATGTGAAATATTTTTTGACTTTTGATTCATCCCATTTCTAGTCATTTACTATAATAAAAAATGGTTATCATAAGTAAAAATAATATTCAATAGTGCAATCTATAAAATGAAGGATAAATATCTATAATATCAATAATAGAACCCATTGTTAAAAATTAATCATCAAATCCTAAAAATATTCAGAATATTCTTAACGAAATTTGAATAAATTATAATTATAAATTTACATAAATTTAGTATAATTACCCTTAATTAAAAAAACATACCAAACCTAAGGGTTATATATTATGGTTATGATTTTACTTATCTTAGAAACATCACCAAATATTCCACCCTTAGAGAAAATATTTCCAATAAAAGAACCATTATAAATCCAAGATTCAAACATATTAAATTTCTCAAATAAATTATTTCATTTTAGAGTCCCATGAATGATTCTTAAGTGATTATCATTTTCTTCACCTCTTTTGGTGTATACCAAGATAACATTAATAAATACCATAATGAAATTATCAAGGTAATCCTTGATGGTTAGAGAAATGGTTAAAAATTTTCCCCATCTCCTTTTAGTTGAAACACTAAATATCTAGGATTTATTTATTTCCATTTAATTCATAAGATATATGTCCCTTATTTTACAACTTTTAACAAAATATCATTCACTTTAATTATTTACATGGATATTTCTTTCCATAATTATCACATATTTGAAGTCCCATCCTTCCCTTCTTCTCATTTTCTTCATTTAGTTTTCCTTGGTGATCTGTCATCCTTTTCTTATATTGATTTCCTTTGAATACATATGACTTGGATAAGTATTTATATCTCTATATGAAATTTGATGCTATATCATCATAATAAAAAACTTGACTGACTAGTTTCATTAAGATGCACATATTATGTACATTAAAGAAATGATAGATCTTACTTTTCAAAGTATGTTTTTAATTCGTAAAATGCCTTGTTATTTTCATACAATTTTCCCCATACTCAATAAAACTTTCCTAATACTTTTAACTTAAATTATGTAATTTAATTCCCATATATTATTGTTCTACTTGAGAAAAATGTTTCTCAAATAAAATCACGTTAAATATTTTTTATTCCATTCCCTTTATATACTCCCAATCCTTAATATTTTGGATCAATGAACACCATTGATCCGTATCTCCAATTAAAAAATTTAATTCAAGAATAATATTTTTCTTTTCATTAATTCCCCAAGTTAGAAATATATTTTCAATGGGTTTGATCTATTTATCAGCTACCATTGGATTAGTAGTTCCATTAAAGGATGAATGATTATATTGTATAAGGTGATCAAAAATAGGCGAATCATACTATGAAATGAAAAGTTTCTCCATACATGAATGGTTATTTTTTATAACCTGGGTCAATTTCTCTAATATTTCATGATCTACCCAGCTATAAAACTCATTGTATTGATTTTTTCACTAGGGTAATACTTATATTGACTACATGTGTTGAGATGATTTCCATTTCTTCGGTAAGGTTCCATATCTTAACAATGAAACAAAAATAATTAGCTAATAAAAATCATGAATATTGAGCCATAAATTAAAAATACTTAAAAGTTATTAAAAATTATAAGGGTTTATCTTAATGCTAATTCTTGCTATTCTCTTCTAAAATCAAGCTCTCAAGGGTCCTACTGAACTTCCTTTGATAATAAATGTAATAGACCAGACTATAGTAACATAGATCTAGTTATTAATTTATAAAATTACTACAAATACAGGGGATATCACTATATAAGATTTATAAATTTATACACATTAGAAGATTAGATACATACTTGACTTCTATATTACACTGAAAATTAAAAACATAGCATGCAAATTTTTCTTGAATCCTTGAAAATAATCCAATGATTACTTCTTTTTATGTATGGGAACAGAAAAAAATTAAAAGTGAGATCAGATTCTTATTAAGTATTACATATAATAGAATCTACTAGGAGTAATTCAAGCATAATTAATATAGTAGAGTTGATAATCAAAACACATTCCACTCAATCAACCACTTGAGTTCAATGTAAATCCATGGATAATATCAACATAACAACGGCATGAATAATATAAACTAAATTCTCAAAAAATTAAATGAATAAATTCAAAAAATTAATGATAACACACCATAATTTTAAATGTATTTCCTTTGAAACAAACTTATGGTATTCATTTTCTTGTTTTACATGAAACCCCGAGTCTAAATGAACTATGATATTATGATCCTTTATAACTTAGCTGTTAAATTGGAAAGTACGAATAGTAATAAATACATTATAAAAAGTATTTATAAAGGGTTTAAATAATTCAAATGTATTGATTAATTCATAATAAATAAGTTCTAAATTTTCAATAAATTCATTTTATGCTTAACAAATTTATTTTCCTTAAAAATGTTTTTATTAAATTTTACATAAAACATTATAAATAATTCATTAATTTTTTAGTAATTATAATTTAGGTAATTAATATAAATTTATAAATTATAATTTCAATATTATCTTAAAGTGAATTTTTAGAAATTTTCTAAAAAGTCATTTTTAGTGAATAGTAAAAAATAACGATATTTAAAAATCCGTCAATTCAATTCATTAAATAAAATAATTTTTAATTGAAATTATATTATTAATTTTAAATTAAAGTAAAAAAAATATTTCAATTATAAATTATATAATTAATTACAAATAATCAATATTATTCTTGAATTTGTTTCATGTTAGTTTTTAGGCTTAAAAACACATTTGTCTAAAAATTGTTTTTATGCACGCAATATGTTTTTATCTTTATTAATTAAATTAATATCTGTTTATTAATGGTTTTAATGAATTTTATATATTATATATTCAATCAAATATTTTAAAATTCATTTTATGGGTTTTACATGGATTATAATGGAAGTAAATTTATTTCTATGCTTAAAAATGCATTTTTCTAAAAATAATGTTTTCTCTGCATTTTTCATGATTATGTAAAAAAAATTATACCACCTATACAAATTGAATCTTTTAAAATAGATTAAATATTTTGTATCATAATAATTAATATAATTTATTTGTTTCAACTTAATTTTTGGTCATAATAAATAATAAAAATAGTACACTTTTGTTTCCATAGTTATGGTTAAAACAAGTTTACTGTAGGGGGGAGGGTTAAACTAAGATAAATGTGTAGTAATTATACCTAATATTTATTTTTTTTATTATTTTTTGAAAATATATCAACCTTATATTATCTTATCTTTTAATAATTTTCCATTTGTTTCCATTTGATGATGAAAGTGAGCATATATTATAGAAACATTTTAAGAAATTCCATGCATGTATCTCCCCTATCTTAAATAAGGGTACCACTTATCCTCCCATATTCAAAAAATTTTATCCTTCTATATATAAACCCAATTTTTTTACATTACTTTTATATCATTTTAAAGATAAATAACTTAATAGTAATACATTTCTAGATCCAAAGGTTTAATATCTTGGAAAAAATAAGCCCATAAATCTGTTAGGCATAATAAAACATAAAAATTATTTAAATCATCCCTATTTATCAACCTAAAATATATCACGTATTGATTTGTACATGTAATCAAAAGTCAGATACATCAAATTAATGGGTGATCTAAAAGACTAGTAAGGGTAGGAATGACCTTGGTAGAATAAGAGACATTAATCAATAACATAAGGGTGAGCATAATCAACACCATCATATAATAATAATAGGATCAAAATCATGGTCATGGGGTAATCATTTATAAAAGGCATGGAATGTGGAATATTTATAATTTTGAAACATCATAACATAATGTTCAAATACCACAAATTGTTTTGAAAGATGATAAAATCAGGTCATGCATAAATTACGTGCATAAATCATAACATAATAATT
Source organism: Viscum album (assembly GCA_963277665.1). Taxonomy (NCBI): domain Eukaryota; kingdom Viridiplantae; phylum Streptophyta; class Magnoliopsida; order Santalales; family Viscaceae; genus Viscum; species Viscum album. Next base: position 1,092,492,036 of record OY728137.1, on the reverse strand, counting down.
ATAAAAAAACATATCATCATGTTTAAAAACAATATACATAATCTATATAACATTAAACAATGCATTAGAGGGATATGTAATTCTGAGACCGCCCATTACATCATAAAATGCTCATAATCATGCAAGCCACATGGAAAGAGAATGTATAAAAATCAAAGTGATGAAATAAACCTATGGAATGGAATGGGTTTCATATGGATTTCATAAATAATACTTCAATTAATAACCTTTAGGGTCCCAAAATGAATAATGGATATTATATTTTTTAATAAAATATCATCATTCTTGAATTTTTAAGAAATAGATTAAGAGAATCCAATGGGATATTTTGAAAAAAAGTAATTTTTTGGAAAATATTTACAGTTAACATATAAATCATTTCAATGAGTTTGAAACATGAACATACCTATACATAAATTAAAGAATAATGAAAGTGAATTAATATAGGAACACATATACTAAAAATTATTTGATGGAAAAAGAAAGTGTTGAGTTTGAGAATCCCCTTACCTTAAATACCCTTATATTTTTGTCTCATTTACACCTCCTGTATAATAAAATTATATTTGTTAATATATTAAACCAAATTTTAATTATATTTATTTATTTTATTATTCATCCATTATAATTATTTTATTCTATTTTATTACATACTTTTTTAAATGTGATTTTTTTGATGCTATGTTTTCGTTAAATTATCCCATCTTGTTTTGATTTCTCTAGTTTTGTTCGTGGTTACTTATAGATAATTAAAATTAATTCCATAATATTAAAATACTTGTAATTAAATATTTATATAAGATATATATTTTATACGATATATCCATAAACTTGGTGATAGTCATAGAGTTGGAAATGTCCTCGTAGGTGGTTAACCGATCGTTGATGGGACATTGTCAATAGAGGAGGAAGAGAAGTATGAAATATAATTTTTTTGTAAATATAATTAGTAATATAGTATAAAATAATTAATATAATTTTAAAAAACTTATAAATTAATTTAAAAACATTTTTATTTGAAAGTAATGGAGAAAATGAGGAAGAGAAGCATAAATGAGAGAGAAAGTTGATGAAAACTTACCATCTTCTCAGGGTTGCATTCTTTCTATGACACTATAATATTTGAATTATTGGAGTTGATTGAATAAAGGAAGTACCTATGGATTATATGGGAATTATAGGTGGTATTTGGGAAGATATTTTTCTTTGGTAAGAATAAGTGAAGTTGTTTTCCAAGGGGAGGGAGATGGAGTATTTATACTTGATGAGAGGTGTTTTTAGGATAAGATATCCAATAAAATATATTTTCCAAGGTAAACCTTTAAATTTTATTTTTTGAAATTATGAAATATATTTGTATAAAATAACATGATTTAATGACTTTAAAACACTTTATATTCCAAATTTACTAGTTTAATCAAAAGGAAAAGAGAAAAAAAATTATTTAAAGGGACACTTTGGAGTTTTAGACATTGGAAATTACTTTTTAGGTTTGGAAGTTAATTTTTTTTATTTTTACATGACCCATTTAAATAATTAAATTTATTTTGGGTATAAATATCCAATTTAATATTTATCAATTCATTATTATATCATTATTACATCATAAAACATGCGTTATTTGAAACACTATATTTTTACTATTAACATAAAAATTGATGTTTCTCATAAAATTATCAAAAATTAATCCTTGATAAATTTTAACATAATAATTATTAAAATTAATTTAATTTTATTAAAAAAATTATAATATATTTAATTTTAAATTTTAATATTAAAACAATGTTTTTTAAGAAATACATTAAAATACAGTTTACTAAAAAAATGCTTCTTAATTTTTTAGCTTTTAAGCATGATATTAATTTTATAGTTTTAAAATATTTATATTTCCATAAATTAATCATGATAAATATTATTTATATTAAATTTTTACTATTTTCATATTAAATTACTATCCTTATAGTTCAGTTACTATTCTCAACGGTAATGTTACTATTCTTAACAACCACATTACTCTTCCTAATGTCCAAGTTACTATTCCAAAGGTCATATTATGTCCTATAAACACATCTTTATTCCTTCTTATATCATTCACTTTAATTCATCCCAACATTCTATATTTTCCTTTTCTAAAATTTCAAATAGTTTATTAAATTTTGTTTCTTTTCCATAGTTTTGTTCATGGGAGCGATGATTCTATTAGATCAAGATGATCCAAAATTTCTTATTATAATTTCTATAATTTTTATTATTTTTCCATTGTAATATTTTGAATTTTTAGGGGTTTAGTTTTTTATTAATTTAATGATATCCATTAATAAAATAATGTGCTTTTGGATATTATTGGTGTGGTATGTGTATAATAATGTAAAATCTTATATAAAATATATATTTTTAGGAAACAAATATCATTTATAAACTCTAAATAATTACATTATCCTCCCTTAGAAATTTTATCCTTGAAATTTAAACTCATATTATTGGTTAATAATAGACATGGGAAGTTATACTTAATCGTTTCCTGAGCTTCCCATGTCACCTATTAATATTTTTGGATTCACCACAACACTTTTACAGGGTAGGTTATCATATTGCATATAACATTGTCTCTATGTTATAAGATATTCACTAGATGATCCTCATAAGAGAGTTAATTCTCCAGTTATACCTCCTCTAGATTCAATACATGTTAAGGATTGTGTATGTACTTCCTTAGGAGAGTTATGTGGAACACATCATAAACTTGAACTAGGTTTGGTGGAAGTGCTAGCCGATATGCCACTACTCCAAAAAAATAAAGGATATTAAATGGTACAATGTACCTAGGGATAAACTATCCTTTATTTATAAAATTCATGAATGTATTCCATGATTATATTTTAGGGTACACTTTTTCTCTCACTACAAACTCTAGGTCCCATAAATGGTTGTTAACATAGATCTTATGTGGACTTTGAGCAGCTTTTATATTCCTGTCAATGGTTTGATCCTTTTTTGTCATTTATTCCACAAGATATTGATCAATTAGTTATTTTTCACCAAATCATCCCAAAATGTAGGATTTACACATCAATTATCAAATATATCTTCATATGGGTCCATTTGAATACTCGGGTGGAAGTAGTTGTTATATGAGAACTCAACTAATGGGAGATGTTGATCCCATCCTACTTTAAATTCCATTGAGCAAGATATTAGAATATCCTTGAGTTCCTGAATGGTTATTTTAGTTTTTTAATTAATTTGAGGGTGATAATCCATAGTGAAATTAAATTTAGTATTCACAAAATGTTGAATACTTCTCCAGAATTTAAAAGTGAACCATGGGTCATGATAAAAAATGATCAAAAGTAGTGATCTATATAGCCTTACCACTTCTTTTATATATATCATGTAAATTTAGTCAAGTGATAAATATTCCCAAATAGTGATGAAGTGGGTAGTATTAGTGAGTCGATACACCACAAACCATATCATATTTCTTCCATTGGGTGTATTTGGGAGATTGGTGACAATGTCCATGAGGATGTTTTCCCATTTCCATGTGGGTATGGGAAAAGTTTTCATCACCCCCTTGGTATTTTATAAATTTTCTTTACCTTTATAACACACAAGTAACATTGAGGTGTACTTAGTTATCTCCTTCCTCATGTTTCCCCAATAAAAGTGATCTTAAAAATATTGGTACATCTTGGTACTTTTAGGATGGATGGAGAAATATTAGCCATGCACATTATCTAATAGATCATTATTTATTTCAGTTTACTAAGTCACATTAATTCTTGTTCCAAACCAAATGAAACTATATTCTTCAATGTGTAACTCTTGAATATTACCTTCCATTACTACATTCACCATCTTTTGAAGTTCCAAATCATCCATTTTTGTATTTTTTATCTTCTTTTGGATAGATGGTTAGATAATCATTTATGATAGATAGAACTTATTCCCTAACATTATGATTTCTAGATATATCAATTCTATTTCCATTAATACAGGGTCTTCCCCGATCAATATCACGGATAATGTAGTAGGTTATTAACTATTAAGAGAATAAGATACGTTGTTTTCCTTTCTAGGATGGTCATTAATATGGAAATAATAGTCAACGATCAGCTCTAACCATATTCACTAATGCATGTTAGGCACTTTTAATATGAATATATACTTTATAATCTTATTATATGTATGTATTTTATACTTCTCATTGTATAGGTAGGGCCACCAAATCTTTAAATAAAAGATCACAAATGCTATGTAAAATCTCAATATTTCATGAAGGTACATCCTTATTAAAAAATTTGGTTAATATATCTCTTTTTTTGTGGTTGATGAAATGGTTCTCGGGTGTTGGATCAGTTTCTAGGGTGTTTTGGGGGCTCAAGACATGAAAATAGGAGAAAAGTGACCAAACAATATATAGCGCATAGTTGGGGAATAGTTAGTGAAAACCTTGTGCTTAGCTGAGGAAACCAGGTAATATGGGAAGTGTTTCAGATAGAGGGCTAGATCAAGGTTACCACATAGTTTTAAAATCCATGAAATTTCCTCCAGAAAAACATGTGGAATTGAACCTCTTGAGAAGTGAGAGCTTCACAATTGGTACACGGTTTGGAAAACCATGCATCCAAACCGTGAGGCCCTTAAAAAGTGTGGATTTCCCATTTTTTCCATATAAACCTATTTATTTCTCCCCTAATTTCCCCTCCCATTCGACCCCTCTACCCTAGGTGATGAACCAGTAGCCCCATATTCTTCTATGTTTGGTTCTCCTCCGATTCTTGGGTGTTGAGAGCACATTTGGGTGCTAATCAAAGATCCAGGTGAGTCTAACACTCCTATTTGCTCTATTTTTTAGATTAGGGCTTATTGAATCCCTCAACTTCTTCCAAATCCCTATAATATTCACTTTTACAATATAATGTTTCGAATTTAGCTAGTGTTTTCATTTTAATCAAAGGTGGATATTAATAAAGTGTTCATAAACAGTCATGAGGTAGGTGGTATTTAAGATTTTCCCCATAGTCTTGATGTTCTATATGTATATATGGTTGTTCCAACATGTTTCCTTGTTTTGTTTATTTTCCTTTGATTATGGAAAGTGTCTTGGACCTTGTGCTATGTTTCTAAAACCTTGTCAAACCCCATTGAATTCGTTGGTAATGTGAGACCAAACATTCAACTACACATGGGATTGGACAAACTATTGTAAACAGTGAAAAAATTGGTAAAACTTGATATCGGGATGTAATGAGGGTGAATGGGTAATAAAAATGTGTTCGGTATGTGGTAACATTAAATGTGTTAATTGAACCATTACAAGTTGGCTCTTTACATGATTAAAAAGTTATTGAAATGGTTTTGATGGTATATTTGGGGCTTTGACCTAATTTTTGAGTTATGGATAAAAATAATGTTGTAAAATGAGAAATGTTTTGAAAGGATGTGTCAACCTCAAAGTTATTTCAAAAATGGGTTTCCTAAAGATATTTCAAATGAGGTTTGAAATAAGGGTGAGGTCTTCTTTTGTGAAAATTGTGTAATAGTTGTTTTTGATGGTTGAGTTGGAAATGATAGCCTTTGGGCATGTTTTAGTTTTCAATGATGAGACCCATGTTTTAAAGGGTGGTTTCAAGATGATTTAAAATAAGTATTTTTAATTGTGTTTTATACCATGATGTGGTCTTAAAGGTCTTTTGGGCCATAGTCATTTAATTGATCTATGGGTTAGTGAGATAGGACCCGTGATAATTATGTTGGCATGTTAACATTGTTTTGATATGAACTAAATGATGAATTTGCATATTTTATGACATTACATAAGGGGGTTTTATGAATAATGATATATGTGTCTAATAGTTATGGTTTGTGTTGGTAAAAGTGAAATGTTATACAAATGAGATTGATGTTAATTGTTTTTAATTGACAACATGGCATAAGGGAGTGTTTTGAATAACGTTAATGGGTTAATGAGAAATTATTTTCAAATGGTAATATGTTCATGGGTTATGGAATGAGAATTATTTATGTATTGATGAATTATGAGATATGAATGTTATGCTATTGGTGACTACAGTTTTGAAATAGTATATGTGGTAAATGATTAAAGATGCCTTTGTACATGGCTTGGTAGTGTGGGGTATTGGAATTGAGGATCTATTCCCAAAAGTTATATTATAATAAATCTCTAAACCCCACCCAATAATTCATGAGTTAGGGAAGGGTACTGAGATTCTATTCCCCTAATAGTTTCATTTGATGATACAACCTAGATTTAGGCTCCAAAGTAACTGTGATGTATTTATTTATTATGTGTTTATCCCTAGTGAGATAAGGAACTTGACTTATTCCCTTATTCAAGGTAAATAACTGATTTAGGTTATAGTATAATGAATGTAAATTCCTAACCCATGGATTTAAAAATGATAACGGATTATGTGATGAAAATAGATCAAATGATGAGAATGAACTAAGTGGATATTTTTAATTATTGGGTATTTGATAGTTGTTATTCATGGCAAACCATTTTGCATAAAAGTGTGTGTGTAACCCTGTGTTCCTTGGATTAGACTCCCAATGTGACCTAGGGTAGATTGTTGTTTAGTTTACCCTAGAGAACTTATTGGATAAAATTGATATTAGGTAATTAATTAATGTTTTCTTTATTTCCTTGTTTAGTTATTACACTTGTTACCAACAAAAAATTCTTTACAGACTGAATATTTATTTAGACACCATTGGTGGTGGCCTAATGAGTTTTACTCACACCTTTCTTGGGATTCCTTGCAAATTGGGTGCCCAAGAAGATGCTTCCTAATTTTAGGTACAAGTTCAGGACATGGACCTGATGTTTGGTTAATCAAGGGGTGATGGGTTAGAGCATGGAAGGTCATGATCAAGTTAGGAATTGGGTTTGGGTTTAGAGTCCTTTGATAGTTTTGGTTCTGATTTATATTGTATGACTACCTTACATGTAGAGTATACACTAAATTTTGTTACATAATGTGCATATGGTTACTTATTAGGTTTTGTTTCATTCTGTCCATTTATTGTTCCTGTTGGTTATTTTATCTATTGATGTTACTTCTATTGTGTCTTTACTCTGATAAGTGGGTATAGTATTCTCATGTTTCTTCTTATACCTGCACTGTTAGTTGGGATCCTCTGGCATATTGGGAGGTGCGCCTGAGGTCATGTGACGACCCAGATTGTTGCACCAGTTATAGTGGCTTCTCGGTTGGGGATGTTACAAAGTTATATAAAAGAAGTTAATTTTTTTATTACTATGTGGGAATGGTATATAGGAGACTTGGATCTTGTCATAACTTGTTAATGAGGTCATTCTTAGGTGCTTTCAACCCCATATACAAGGGAAAACCCAAGTGGCCAAGGGTGGTAAATGATGTTCTGTTTTAGGATTTTATAGTTTGTTGATATTTCCATCTTGGGTGGCATACTTGTATGTGATGTTATTGATTTATGAGTTTTTATCTATTGACCCGACACAAAAAGAGTGGGTGTGTTTTTTAATGCATCATGCTAGGAACATAGGATAGATAGGTCATCCAAATGTTATATATGATTGACTTGTGAATGAAATGATGATGAACCAAATGGGTATAAAAAGTGAAATTGAATGAAATGATGGTTTTTGAAAAGTTGTTTAAATAGGTTTTGGGAAATGTAAATCCTTAGGTTTGTAAAAATGAAATTTTTTGATAATTGATTTTGAGTAAATCAGAAATTCTTGAAATAATGGGTTAACAAAAAGGGTTTTCAATGTGTAAATTCATCGTTTTTGAAAATAAAAAGTTTTAAAAAGTGAAATATTGGGTTTAAATGGTAAGGTCTAATTAAGAAGAGGAATGGGAAAATAATGGACCTTTTAGGGACACAAGTGGTGGTTATCCCTAATGTTGGTTGTTGACCCTGTGTATGGGTGGTTTAGGTAGTGAGAGTGCCATTGTTTTAGACCTCAAGTTATAGGATGTGATATCTTGTTGAGTTGAGTGTTTTAGTTAATGGGATTTTTATTTTTTTGTATTTAATTAGGTTGTGATTTTGAAGTTGTGAGATGGAATCTATTAATGTTTATGTGGTGACCCTTGTGGATTGAAACCCTATGAGTTGTGTTTTGGATCCTAGATTGGGTGTTTAGTTCATGATGACAGTGAATCTGTGTGAGTATATTCTCTGTGGGATCTAGAGTAAATGGTTTATTGGTGTGTTAGACATAGTGTGTTTGGAATGGGGATAGAATAAACGCCATGAGTAGCCGGTTGTTTGAGGTTTGGGGTTTATTCCTTAGAGATATCCAGTGTCCTTTTCTTAGTGTGACACCAATTTGGGGAGTGGGTATCATTTGAATTTTATGAATGACCCATGAGAGAAGTTGGTCGGGTTGTCAGTGCTTTTGAGGTGCATGTTGCATATTTAGACATTATAGAACTTGGTATTGGAACATATAGAGTGTTTCCAAGTGAGATATTAATCTAGAGGGATAATTATAAAAGTTAATGGTTTTGGAAGATGTGGAATCAGTTGTGGATACAAGTTTACAATCATGGTAAAATGAGGGTATTCTTGAGAAATGTTGGCCAAGAGTTATATGTGCCTTGGAATTTGAAGCATGAGTGGTTTCTTTAGAGGTGTAATCAATGTATGGTGGGTGCCATCAAGTTTAGGTAAAGGTTTATAGTTATTCCTTGGACTCCCCTAATGGAATCATTTGGGTGCTTACATTTGGTTGTTGTGAAGGGTAGGATCATTCAGAGGCCTAACCCAATGTTTTTATATAGATAGATGTAGAAGGAAATATTGAATTGGGGAAGACAAGGAAGTGGTGATCAAAGCATGGATGATGACTTTTGTTTTGGAAGACACCCAGGGTGAGGGTGGTCACATAGTTGTGCTATTTATATGAGTGTTTTGTTTATGGGGTGTGATGTTGAGAAATCCTTGAGTCCTATGAGGCTGGAGGATTAGGTGGTATTATCAGTTGTGTGAGTGGATGTAGGACCTAGCATGGGTGATGTATGGCTTTTGTGAGCTAGATATGGATTTTTTTGGTCAGAGGATAGTGAGAGACCTTGATGGTTACAAAATGTTCCAAAGGATGGGAATGTGTCTGAGATGCATGATTTAATTGAGATACGTACCTAGGAGGGTTGGGCATAGCACATGTGTTTTCCATTGGGATCATGGTAGAGAGGCCCTCATAGTGTGACAACTGATTGGTTTTGGACCGCTGGAGAAAAATTTTGTGTACCTATTGTAGTCAGAAGGACTATACAATAATAACTCGAGTGGGGTGATGATAGTGGTACTAAAAGGAATGTCGGGTAATGAACTCTTAGCAGAAGGTCATGAGGTGGCGGTGGGTTTGGTGGAAACATCAATCTAAGTTGTGGTGTTCTAGTGTTGATAAGACATCAGTGGGAAGGGAAGCCCGAGGCATTTGGTAGGTTGAGGTGTCCTCTTTGTGAGAGGTTACATCAGTGAAGGATAATTTTTGGTAGTTTTTGTCAACAAATTATTTTATAATTCTAGCTAGTGATGATCATTCCCAATATCTTAACATTGTCCTGGGTATACTAAAAGAGATCTGGATTTACACCTAGCAACCAAAATGTGTTTTGGATTGGAATAGAGCCTCTTGGAGGATGTGATGGAGGAGAGGCATGTATGTGGGAACTATATGGTGAAGAGTATACCAACAACTAGTTATGAGAGAGGTCCCAGGAATTGACTAGATGTTGATGAATGCCATGGGTGTCATTCTCAGAAGCTAGTAATGAGTAGTGAGTGATGATTTTTTTATTACAGTCGAAGATAGACAACCACTTCCATATTTTAGGGTTCATCTATTTTTAAGAATGATATACTAAAGTTAAAACTTCATAATGAATATGGTGGAAACGATACTCATAAGGTGGGGAGTGTTATGTTAGTCATGAATGTGTAAAGCAATCTATGAAGTGGATGCGGTGGAATAAAGATGACAATGACTAACCTATGAGGTGAATGTTCAGGTTCCATGGAGAAAAGATAGGTTGGCCTTGGATGCGATGTTCGATTGAGTCGAGCGATGGATTCGGGCTTGAGCTATTTCTTTAGGTAATTGGAGTAGTCACATTGAAGATGTGTTAAAGGGTGTTGTAGAGAATGACAATAGTTTTAAGGGTAGTGAAATCTGTGACGATAGAGTTTTAACTGACTTTGGGGATGTTTTTGATAGGTATGTGTCGATGATGGTGGTATTACTTAAGTGAGAAGGGGTATTGTGGCCAAGTAAATTGGTGATGTACTGATAGTGGAAGTTGGTAACTCACTAAGTGATTTGACCTGGGATGACAGACTTAGTGGGGAAAAAGGAATGGATGTGGTGGGATGTAAGACACCTCTAGTTAATATTGTAAGGATGATCTCATTTTAGTAAATGAGATGATTCATAATGAAGAACCAAGTTACCCTTTTAAATGAGTATGGACAGTTGAGGTGTCCAATCTAGGTGGTTTCAATGGAATTGACGAATTCAAATGTTGGATGGAGTTTTCATGGATGTTGGGTGTGGTGATTTGGAAAAACACCTTGGGTATGTTTTGAAGGTTGATTTGATGTTCTATTTCTCACCTTTTCTATTATGAAAGTTCTCAATACCAGTAAAAGGGTGGTGATAGGTTATATCATATGGTGGGGAGTACCATAGTGGGAAAGTGGTTGATTAATGGTGTAACTAGTGGGTTGAGTTGGATAGAATTGGGTGGGAGCTATATTTGTGAAATGGGGTTGGTGATAGGAATTGGATCGGGTGTTGAATGGTTGAGTTCCCTAACATGAGGAGTATGTTTGGGTTGTGTTTTTCAAGCATTCATAATTGAACAAAGGTTGTTGGTATTTGAGTTGTGGATTGGGTAGGTCATGAGGAGTAGATAAAAATTGGGATGTTGCCTCTGGTGATTTTGGGATTAGATCATCGTTAGTACTTCAAAATAATCTTGGTGAGATGGAACCAAGCAATTTAGGCCATGATTTTTAAAGAGGATCAGACAAAGAGTATTCTGATTGGATTTTTTAGGGTAATGTAGTTTCTTATCAGTTTTCTCTCATGGTATGATCTAGTAATGCTAACCAAACCTTATATTTGTCTTGGTGCGTGTAATGGTGAGTTGAGGAAGATGTGTGCCAAAAGCGTATTAGGTTGGGATTATGAATCTCAGTGAGAAAAATGATTTTAGGGTAATACTGTTTCCTTGATTCTAGTGTTGTTATGAACATCTATGTTTAGGTAAAAACTTGGAAAATGAAGGTTGATCGGTGAGTCATGGTCTAACCTATTTGGTTTTGAATACCCAAGAATGCATGGAAGTGCAACTCGAGGATGATCCGTTATAAGTTGGGGAGGTTGTATGATCCCAATATTTCTTGAAGGTACATTATTGTTAATGTTTTTGGTTAAAATATATTTTTTTGGTTGATGAAGTGGTTATCAGGTGTTTGATAAAAAGTTAACAAAAAGTACATAGTACATGGTTGGCGCACAGTTAGTGCAAATCGTGCGCCTGTCCCAGGAAACCATGCATCATGGGAACCATTTTAGACAGAGGGATAACACACGGTTTCTAATCACCCGAAATTTTGAATAATATTTGTTTCCTGAATTTTTGTTTTATTTTATTTTTTACACAACAAAACTATATCCTTTTATAAATGAATTGAGTATAATTAAAATGAGACCATTGGGTTTTTACTGTTATATGACCGTTGGTCAATATGATCATTGTTCAATATGAATGTTGGAAAATATACTATTAGCGTTATGATTATTGTTTCTAAATACAAATGATTATGGTCAATTAATACAAAAATAAGAGTCGATGACCTCATTTAGTAGAATCGGGCCGTATGAAGCCCATCTGTCAAAGATTGGGAAGGAGGAAACATCATTGGGATTTGCTTTGGACCAAGCCCAAAATGAGCTTCAACATGTTAACATTGAATGTAATCACCTTTGGGAGAAGTTCAAGCTAATATATTTCACCACTCGGGGAATGTTGTCTAAGCCTCCCCAAGATTCTATCACCATTGCGCACCTTACTCTTAAGTTCTATGCAGGTGTTATAAGGGGTTATGTAATGAGGCCTTAGTTACTTTGTGTAATCCATTTGTATAAATAAATTTTTTATATCTTATTATGGTAAAATTTTTGAATTTAAAATGTTAAAATAAATATGGGATAATTTATTGAAGTTTTATATCATTGACGAATATTGGAAAATGGGTATATTAAAATACTTTTTTATACTTTAAATAATTAAAAATGTGAAGTGATTTTCATAAAATGGTCTTCCACACTTGTGATTAGTATGAAATTTAGATTCTAATAAGATCAACTTAATTTTTGGTGAATAGTAAAGTATGAATAGTAATATTACCCTTATGAATAGTAATGTGACCAATGGAATGGTAACCTCTCTTAAGAAAGTAAAAACATAATTTAGGTAACTTGATTGGTAATGTGATATAATAGAATAAGTAAATAACCGTTTCAGAAATTATTAGTTAAGTATTTGTATTTTTATGGGTAGATAATGTTTTTACATAAAAATTAAACATCTTATAATTAGAAAATTATTTCCATAAAATGGTGTTCATTTTTGAATTCATAGCATCAACATCAGGTTAGGGTGAATTTATGATATTTTTATAATTTTTTTTTTCTGTGAATAATAAAAATATAGTTTTGAGTTTCGGTGTATTTAATGACATCATTAATGATGTAATATTGATGTAACAATTCTGGTCGACTTTTTTACAGTCAAATATTTTATGAGGTGTCCAAAGTGGATAATACCATGGTAAAGCCCATGGTTTTTCAAATACCACAAATGAGGTGTCCCTTGAAAATTAATAAAAATATTCCCCCACTTTCGATATAAATATCAACCCATTTCTTCATTAATTTCATTTAAAATTACTCATCAAGGAAGATCTGGGGTTTTTATCTCCCAAGAGTCCTCCCAAGGTTCCCTCAATACCACCAAGGTCCCAAACTTTGAGTTTTTGAAGTAACTCTTTAAGGTAAGGGAACCTTTCACCCTCCTCTTTTAGTGAAGACTTCCTTTATGTTATGTCTTCTAGTTTCCATTTTATTATATTGGGGTATGTTCTTATAAATCCTTATTACTATCCATTTTATGTAAAAATTATGACAGATCCTTTCCACTCTCATCAACTTATTTTTATGAATTTTAAGAGACGTCGTTAGGATGCCAAATTTTCGTAAGGGAATTCTCAACTCTCTTTTTTTCCATTCAAGTTATTCTTTATGTGGTATAACTTTCAATTTTCCATAAAAAGTTATTATTTAAATTTTATTCTATCCCTATACTGTATTATGATTCATTTATGGATGGGTTACCCTTATCTCTTCTTTTTTAATGTTTCTTAAAACCTTGTTGTATAGCCGTTATGTTGCAGAATTTTCATCTCCAAATCTCTCTTTCTCTCAAGAAATTATTTTATTTTATTTATGTGAATACCCAAATCTAATTTATTTCTAAGGGAATTAATAAATACAAAATAATAATATATTTGATTTTGGAATTGACATACATAGAACCCTCATTACCTTTCCATGGGTTATAAATGACATAATGATCTTGTTTTTAAGCACTCCTTAAAATGTCACGGTTTTGAAATGAAACCCATTTCTTTTATTATATATGGGTTATTTATGAAATGTGTGATTATGATATATGTGGATCACATGAAAAAAAAGACATATTAAGGGAGTGAAATCATATCACTCCAATGCATTTGGTCAATAAATTAATCTCTAGAGATGAAAAGTTTTACGATACCTTGGTGAATAACATTGATAATTTTTATGACACCTTGTAGATGGACCTTGGTGATATACATATGAATGTATAAATTAAATATTGTAGAGACATTTTCAAGTTATTTTTCATTTTATTATTATTATTATATGACTCTTTAGTCCTATGTTCTTATTGGTATTGCTTAAGTTCACATTTAAACTTTTTCACTTTTTTTCTTTATTGGGCCTTCTGCTCACCCTTTCCTTTGATGTATGTATCTAGGTTATGAGATGAAGTAATTTTACTTAGGATTAACATTTCAATAATATTTTCTAGGTTATTAAAAGAAATGTTTATGTTTTCCTGTATTATGTACCCTTTTTCCAAGATACTATACTTTAAAGATCATCTGTTTGTAAAATGAAATGAATAGTTATGTAATAAAAAGGTGGGATTCCATAGTTGGTATTGAAGGATAGTTTAGTTATTTTTGGAAATTAGGCTATTAAAACATTAAGAATAACCCTATAGAAAAGTTTAAATATAGTAAAACTTCATAGTATTTTGGTGAAATATTAAGTAAGTGGTTTTTTAACAAATAAATCTTTGTCTGGATATGAACAAGTGAATTTGGATCTGTCACATATGTACCTAGGAGCGAAAACTCCAAAAAGGAGTTTTTGGATTGACCAGGGTATTATGGTACATGACAACAATCCTTGATGCAATCTTAGTTTGACACTCTTAGGGGATAAGTTTGGTTAATCACAAGATTTTTATGAATCATTATGAAGAATTTATAGAGAAATGTAATCATTGTTAAAGAATAATATGTTTAAGCATGACATTTTAAGAAATAAAAATTCTTTTTATTTAAAAGATTTGTAAATAAAATAAGTTTCTCACTATGTTTTTATTATTTTAGGAAATGGATGGAAATAATAGGAACCATGAAAATGGTGACTGCAATGGACCATGTGCCTACGGCCCTCCAATGGAAGATGAAATGGATACTTTCCTGAGAATGATGAACCAAATGACTCAAGTTGTGGGAAATAACTTGAATCAAGATAAGAGAAAAATTTCACCGCAAAGGGAACAAAATTTGGTCGAGTCCTTTACGTGTCAATGGACACCATAATTTAGTGGATCTATCGACCCTTTGATTGCTGAATAGTAGATCAACTCTATCGAGACGATCTTTTCTGTGCTCCATTGTTCAGAACAAGAGACGGTCACCTTGGATGTTTACCACCTAGTGGGAGAAGTTGATCAGTGGTGGGAACTGATTAAAAATACTAGGCCAAGAGTAATGGTGAAATCTATAGAGTGGGAAGAGTTCATAGGGATCTTCTTTAATAAGTATTTCCCCCATTCTATGATAACTAAAATGGAGAAGGAGTTTCTCGATCTGAAGTAGAAGGAGAACGAATATGTGGGAAGCTACGAGATGAACTTCACAATGCTTTAACATTACACCTATAGCTTTTTCATAGATCCAAATGGGAAGGGTGATGGATTATTTGGAGGACCAAGACCTCATCTATAAAAGATTATATCCATCCAAGACTATGATAGCTACGAGGAGGTCATATAGAGTGAAATGAAAGTCGAACTAGAGTGCGGTGAGATGCATTGGTCTCATATATCTAATGAAAGGAAGAGATCAATGGAGCCAAGATTAGGGAGGATATTTGATCAAGGAAGGGGAGGAAATAAAGTGAAACATCCCACATGTAATAATTGTTGGAACAAACATTCAGGTAACTACCTTCTTGGGAGCAGGCAGTACTACAAGTGTAGAAGAGATGGCCATATCGTGTGGAATTATTGTAGTGAGGTGAAGCCTAAACTTTAAAACACTAACATCAAAGGGAATATGATTCATTCCCTACTTGAAGTCCAATTATATAAGTGTGGATAACTTCTTCACTTTTCCAATCACATTCCAAATTTGAGGGTAGTGGAGGGGAATCCCCACCAGCCTCAGCAAATGCCATGGGAAAAATGTCATTCTTTTACTATCACTACGGCTAAAGTTGAAGAAAAAAATGATGTGTTTTAAGGTACCCTTGTAGTTATCTTAAAGTTAGAAAGTATGTTGATTTATTCTGGTTCTATGCATTCCTTTATTTCCTCCAAGTTTGCATATAATTTAGAATCAACCCCTGAATTTCTAAAATCAGAGTTATCAGTCAAGAATCTTGGTGGGATTATCCAAGTATCATCAGTGTTTAGAAACTCTAGTATTTACTTTAGTGATAAAAATATTATAAAAAATCTATTAGTCATTACCATGTTAGAATTTGACATTAAACTAGGGATGTACTAGATCTCAAATTATAATGCTAAGATCAAAAGCAGAAGCAAGGGAATATCAGTAGTCTTGAATAGAAAACCTAAGGCTGTCTTACAAGGAGAGATATATCAACCTAATATTTGTCTAGAATAACCTCATATATCCTTCTTTATGGAGTTGATCGGTGAATAAAAAGAAGGAAATGAGAGTATAATGACAGAAAATGTCCCCATCATCCAATAATACATTAACATATTTCTTAAAGAGTTACTCAGACCTCCCCCAAAAAGAGAGGTAGAGTTATCCATTAAACTCATACATGGATTTCATCCAATATCAAAGAACCCATATAGGATAGAAAATATGGATCTAGAGGAATTAAAGAAGAAACTCCATGATCTTTTGGAGAAGGGGTTTATCTAATAGAGTGTGTCTCCTCGTGGAGTACATATTCACTTCATAAATAAGAAGGATGGATCAATGTAGCTATGCAATGATTATAGATAACTGAATGGGATCACAGTAAAGAACAAATACCCTCTTCCATGAATTGATGACTTATTTGACAATCATTATGGGGCTCAATTCTTCTCCAAGATTGATCTTCGATTTGTTTATCATCAATTGACGGTGAAGAACGGGGATATTCCAAAAACTGCCTTCTGGTAAAGATATGAGCATTATAAGTTTGTTTTTATTCCATTTGTCTTGACTAATTCTCTAGATATTTTTATAGATTTGATGAATAGAGTATTTAAGGGCAACCTTGATAACTTTGTGGTAGTTTTTATTGATGATATTGTGATGTATTCTAAAAGTCACGAGGATCATGGGGATCATATAAGGGTTCTTTCTCAAATTCTATGGAAGGAGAGGCTTTTTGTAATATTTAGAAAATGTGAATTTTGGTTACAATAAGTTGATTTCATGGAGAACATTGTAACCAATGAAGAAATAATAGTTAAACCTGTAAAGACCAAGGTTGTAGAGGAGTGGACTCACCCTACAACAATAACTAAGGTTATAGTTTCCTTGGATTAGTGGGATATTATAGGAGGCCTGTGAAAAACTTTTAATGACGTTATAATACATTAACCAAGTCAACTCGAAAAGGGGTAAAGTTCATCTGTAAAAAAGAGTGTGAGGAAAGTTTCCAAGAGCTGAATAAGAGATTAGTTACTACACCCATGTTAAATCTATCATCAAGTGAAGAAGGATTCATTATTTTAAGTGATTCATCTGTGAAAGGGTTTGGGTGTGTCCGCATAAAAAATGAAAAATTCATTTCTTATGCATCTTGACTGTTGAAGACTCATGATAAGAACTATCCTATGCATGATCTAGAGTTGGATGCAGTTGTTTTTGTTATGAAGATATTGAGGCACTATCTTTATGAGAAGAAATGTGATATATAAACAGACCATCAATGTTTGATGTATATTTTCACACAAAATTAATTGAACATGAGACATATGAGATGGTTTGAACTTCATAAAGACTATAATTGTTCAATTAATTATCATCTCGTAATAGAAAACAAAGTTACTGATGCATTAAGAAGGAAATACCCATTTGTTCTATCCATGATAAGGATTCAAAGATATCCCTTGATCCAAGACCTAGTCAAAATGAACATGGGAATTATAAGGGAAGGGACATCATCAACCCTATCCCAAATGATTTCTCAATCATCATTACTAGAGAAGATCAAGAAATATTAGAAATAATATAATTTGTTACAAAAGAAATTTGAGGCTGTGAAGGATGAGAAGTTTCTTGAGTTCAATATTGATCAAGAAGGTGTACGGAAATTTCATACAAGACTATGTGTTCCATCTATTCTTGAAATAAAGAAAGAGATGATGGATGAAGCTCATAGCCCTACTTTCTCTATACATCCGGGAAGCATGAAAATTTATAGGGACCTATGTGATCATTTTTGGTGGGATAATATGAAAAGAAAGATTTCTGATTACACTACAAGGTGTCTGGTATGTCAGAAAGTGAAGGTAGAGTGACAACTTCCTAAATGGATTTTAAAACCACTGCCCATACTAGCATGGAAGTGGAACAATATCACTATGTACTTTGTCCAAGGTCCCCTGAGAACTTGCAAAGGAAACAATGTGATATGGGTTATTGTGGATCGTCTCTCCAAGAATACCCATTTTTTCTCTATTTGGGAAGATTTATCTCTTGATCAACTTTCCAGGACTTATTCTAAGGAAGTGGTAAAGCTACATGGAGTTCCAATTTTTATTATATCTGATCGTGATCCAAGGATCACATCAAAATTTTGGATAAGTATTCAACATGATATGAGTAACAAATTGAATTTCAGTGCGGCCTATCACACCCAAACTGATGTCCAATCTGAAATGACTATTCAAACACTCGAGAACATGTTGAGAACATGATCAATGGAATTTAAAGGTAGATGGGATCAACATCTCCCATTAGTTGAGTTCTCTTACAATAATAGTTTCTATTTGAGCATTCAAATGGAACTCTATGAATCTATATATGGGAAGCAATATAGAACTCCTACTTGTTGGGATGAAGTTGGTGAGATAAATCTTCTTGGTCTTGATATTATGCAGGAGATGATTGAAATGGTTCATTACATCCAGAAACACATTAAGGCTGCTCATAGTCGGGAAAATAGCTATACTGACAACCATCAATGTGACTTAGAGTTTTATGTTGCTAACAAAGTCATTCTCCGAATTTCACCTTGGAAGAGATTCATGAGGTTTGGGAAGAAAGGGAAGCTCATCCCTAGGTACATTGGCCCCTATAAATTCCTTGATTGCATAGGAGTAGTGGATTATCATCTTGTACTTCCTCCAAATCCAGCACAAGTTCATGATGTCTTCCACGTATCCCTCTTTAGGATGTACATACCTGAAACTTCACATGTATTAAATCTAGAGGTGGTACAAATGGAACATGACCTCTCTTATGAGGAGAAGTCGGTAGAGATCTTGGATCATAGAGGCATGGTTCTATGAAACAAGACTACCCACCTTGTTTAGGTGTCATAGAGGAACAAAAAAATGTGAAGAATCCATATGGGAACTAGAGGATTTTATGAGGCAGAAGTACCCAATAATTTTCTCTTCAGAGGGTATGAGTTGAAATTTCGAGGATAAAATTTCTTAATGGGGGAAGAATGTAACGAACAAAATTTTTGAATAATATTTATTTCCTAAATTTGTATGTTATTTTATTTTGTACTCAACAAAACTATATCCTTTTATAAATTAAGTGAGTAAAATTAAAATGATACCATTGGGTTTCGACTGTTATATAACAGTTGGTCAATATGACCATTGGAAAATATACTCTTAAATTTATTATTATTTTTTATAAATACAAATGATCATGGTTAATTAATACAAAAAGAAGAGTTGATGGCCTAAACCAGTAGACTTAGTCTGTATGAATCACATCTATCATAAATTGGAAATGAGGTAACGTCACTGGGATTTTCTATGAACCTAGACCAATCTGAGCTTCAACATGTTAAGATTGAACGCAATCACCTTTGAGAGAAGTCCAAGCTGATAGAAATCAAAAATTGGGCATTGTTGTTCAAGCCTCCCCAAGATTCTATCACCTTTGCAGACCTTAATCTTAGGTCCTATTCATGTGTTATAAGGGGATATGTAATGAGGCCTTAATTACTTTGTGTAATCAATTTGTATAAATAAAATTGTTATTTCTTATTATGGTAAATTTTTTGAATTTTAAATGTCAAAATAAACATGGTATGAATTTATAAAAGTTCCATATTATTGATGAATATTATAAAAAGGGTACTTTTAAATATTTTTTTATACTTTAAATAATTAATAATGTGAAATGATTCTCATAAAATGGCCTTCTACAATTGTGATCAGTAATAAATTTAGATTCTAATAATATCAAATTAATTTTTGTTGAATAATAAATTTTGGATAGTAATATTACCCTTATGAATAGTAATGTGACCAATATAATAGTAACCTCACTTAAGTAAGTATAAATATAATTTAGGCATCTTGATTGGTAATGTGATATAATAGCATAAGTAAATTAACATTTCATAAATTATTAGTTAATTATTAGTATTTTTTCGGGTAAATAGTGTTTTTACTTAAAAATTAAATATCTCACAATTAGAAAATTAGTTTCATAAAATGAAGTTCTTTTTTGAATTCATAGAATCGAAATTAGGTCAAGTTGAATTTATGAGATTTGGATAAAATGTTTTGTTTTTCGGTGAATAATAAAAATATAGTTTTGAGTTTTAGTGTATTTAATGACACAATTAATGATGTAATAAATCTGGTCTACTTGTGAACATTCAAACATATTATGAGGTTTCCCAAGTGGCTAATACCATGGGAAAATACCATGGGATAACCCATGTTTTTTCAAATACCACTAATGAGGTGTCCCTTGGAAATGAATAAAATATTTCCTCACTTTTTCTATAAATACCAACCCATTCCTTCATTTCACTCATTCCAAATTACTCCTCAATGAAGCTATGGTCTTTTTACCTCCCAAGGTTCCATCAATCCCCCAAGGTCACAACCTTTGAGTTTTTGAAGTTACTCTTCAAGGTAAGGGGACCTTTCACCCTCTTATTTTAGTCAATACTTCCTTTATGTTATGTCTTCTAGTTTCCATTTTATTATGTTGGGGTATGTTTTTATATATTCTTATTTATGTAAATTTTATGTTAAAATGATTAGAGACCCTTTACACTCTCATCAACTTATTTTTCTAAATTTTAGGCGATGCCATTAGGCTGCCAATTTTTTGTAAGGAAATTCTCATCTTTTCTTTTTTCCATTCAAGTTCTCCTTTATGTGGTATACCTTCCAAGTTTCCATAACAATTTATTATTTAAATTTTATTCTATACCTCTACTGTATTATGAGTCATTTATGGATGGTATACCCTCATCCCCTCTTATTTAATGTTTTCTAAAACCATGTTGTATAGCAGTTAAGCTGGAGAATTTTTATCTCAAAATATCTCTCTTTTTATCATGAAATTATCTTATTTTATTTATGAAAATACACACAACTATTTAATTTATAGGGGTATTTATAAAGGAAAAATTGATATATTTTATTCATGAATTTATGTAAATAAAACCCTCATTCCCTTTCCATGGGTTATAAATGACCTAATGATATTGTTTTTAAGAATTCCTTAAAATGTCACGATTTTGAAATGAAACCCATTTATTTTATTCTATATGGGTTATTTATGAAATGTTTGATTTTTATCTATTTGGATCACATGAAAATAAATACATATTAAGGGTGTTCCTTGATAGCGCTCCAATTCATTGGGTAAAAAAATTAATCTCTAGAGATGACAAATTTTACGATACCTTGGGGAATAACCTTGGTAATTTTTATTACAACTTGAGGACATACCTTGGTGATATTCTTATGAATGTATAAATTAAATGTTGTAGACACATTTTCAAGTTATGTTTAAATTTATTATTATTATGATATTCCTCTTTATCCCCATATTTTTATTAATATCATTCAAGTTCACCTGCAAACTGTTTCACTTGTTTTCCTTACTGAGCCTTCTGGTCACCCTTTCCTTTGATGTTTGTCTCATGGTTAAGATATGAAGTAATTTTAATTAGTATTAACATTACAAGAATATTTTCAAGGGTATTAAAATAATTTTTTATGTTTTAATGTATTATGTACCCTTTTTCCAAGACACTAGACTTTAATGATCATCTCTTTGTAAAATGAAATGAAAAGTTATGTAATAAAAAGGTGGGAAGCCATACAGTTACTATACGGTTTGAAAAACTATGTGGGCACCTCAAGAAAACAATTGGGCATGGAAACTCTTGGACAAGGAGATCCACGTAGTTGGATCATATTTTAGAAAACCATGCACCCAAACCTTGTGGCCTTTAAAAAATATGGATTTCACATTTTTCCTTCATGAAACTATTTCTTTCTTCCCTAATTTCCCTCCCATTTGACCCCTTAAACTAGGTGATGAACTAGTTTCACCCTATTTTCCATGTATAGTTCTCCTTTAATTCTTTTTAATTTTGAGCACATTTTGGTGAAAATATAAGATCTGAGTGATTCTAACACTCTTATTTGCTATATTTTACATATTAGGGCTTATAGAATCTCTCATCTCCATTAAAATCCCTAAAACCTTAAATTTTCTATAATATTTTAGGTTTTCTATTTAGTGGGTATTTGAGTTCAAATCAAAGGAGGATATTAAGAAATCATTTGTCAACGGTCATGAGGTTGGTGGTATTTATGATTTCCCTATAGTTTTGAAGTTCGATATGTGTATGTGGTTATACCAATGTGTTTCCTTGTTTCATTTATTTGAATTTGATTATAGAAAGTTTCTTGGACCTTAGAATGAGGTGTGAAACCTTTCATAGACCCCGTTGGGTTTATTGGTAATGCGAGACCAAACCTAGGGCTACCCATGGGATAAGATAAACCTTTGTAAATGGTGAAACTAATTGGTAAACCTTTAGATAGGGATATTATGAGAGATAATGGGTAATTAAAATATATTTGGTATGTGGGTAGTGTTAAATGGGTTAATTTAAACATTATAAGATGTATTTTTAAATGATTAAAAAGGTTTTGAAATGGTTTTGATAGTATGTTTGGGGCTTTGACCCGCATGTTGAGTTATGGATGAAAATAGTGTTTTAAAATGAGAAATGTTTTGAAAAGAGGTTTCGAACTCAAAGTGATTTTAAAAAGGGGTTTCCAATAGATATTTAAAATGAGGTTTGAAATAATGGGAGTTACCCTTTTGTGAAAATGGTTTAATGGTTTTTTTGGATGGTTGAAATGGAAATGGTAGCCTTTGGGAACATTTTAGTTTTCGAAGAGGAGACCCATGTTTAAAAGGGTAGTTTCTATTGGAACTGGGCATGAAACGGGAGCCCCAAACATGAGAAATTTTTAAAAAATTTCCAACAACAGTCGACATGAACTTTTCGACGTTAGAGAAGATCTTCCCAGTCAAGGACGGGGATCTCATGTGAAGGGTTTTAAGCATAAAAAACCATAAAATACATGGTTTAAATCCTAATCCATGCATGATGTCTGCTCATCATTGGAAATCTCTACTTGAATAATCCATAATTGAACTCCTCTATATCATGAAAAAGTGCTTCAAAAAATTAGTGCGAGCACCGTTCGTCATAATCCGGGTGCTAGCACAAAATTGAGATAATGCCTTCGACGCTCCAACGGTCACCGCAACGCTTCGCTAGTGATTCATGAGAGAGAGATCGATCCAAGATCCTTGGATCCAGAGCATCTCTATCTAGATCATGGGAGAGAGGATAGGAGGGAGAATACCTATGAATATTCCTTGGTAAAATCCCCTCCTCTTCAATTTATAGTGTTTAATTAAAATACCCAGTATAGCCTCGCCGACCCCGAATACTTAATGCACTATCAATAAAATTTTATGATAACTAATCTAAGTCATAAATATTATTATCACTTACTAGAAATATATTAAAATATATTATGTGATATTAATTTAGTCCAAAAATTGACTCAATGTTCCCATAAATATTAATTGAACCTTGAATAATTTAATATTCTTCAATTAATATTTTTCATGTATTTACATAAAACGTAAAAATACATTTAATAAATAAATTCCATACTCATTATTCTAAATTTGAATAATATGAATTTAATTATTTCACTGGTGATCATTTATCCTTGGAAAAATCCTGGACCCCAGTGGTGGGGCCACCATGTCCAAATCTCTTATTCAACTAAATAGGGCAGATTATCGAATACGCTATTGTGTGTGACCCTCTAGGACCTTATCTCGACAAAAGTTAATAGTACTCACAGAACAACGGTGGGATATAGCCATCCATCATGGACCCTAATGAGATAAGGATTTTCACAATAATGAAAACCAACCTACAAACACGTACTGTGTAATATAATCTCTTTGTTTGTAATATCTCATAAAGCAGGATGCACTCACGTGTAATCACCCTTTTCTTGATTTATTTTTTGTTGATTTAACTAGATAGATTTACCCTTGAATAACATGGCCATGGTCTTATAAAGCTACTTCCATCCTTATCAACATTACATGAGATATATTAATTCCATAACCCAGAAGTGACAAATCATTTCTTGACCATTCAACCAATGCCATGCCACCAATGATGCACCCAACACAGACTACCTCTCCATGATTTCATTGCCACGGTTTTCATCTTTCATCAAAGTACGCAATAAAATTACATACATTGTTAAGGATCTCAAGTCAGGAGACCATTACACATGATCATAGATAAGAACATCCAATGACACCCAAAACATGCAGTGTTCCTATTGGCGGGTCAGTCCTCATGATCTCACTATTAGAGATCACCAAGTGTGAACTTCATGAGAAAAAGTATCAATGATTATGAGCCCCCAAAACCGGATAGTCCAACATATACTTTGTCCAATTAGTGAGATGTATCTAGAACACATAACATATATTTAAGATTAATGTCATAGTATCTATAGGTTATCATTATAGCATGGGATCTGCTATAACCTTTTGATACGATGATTAATCTTTGTAAATTACCATTTCAAAAGTGGACACAAAAATTATACACTATAATGGTAAGATGACATCATTTATAGATAATATTATACATGATATGTTAATCAAAATACCTAAATAGTTAGGTCTAGGCACCCACTATTTCAACACCCCCACTTACACTAGAGACAACTTTCAAACCAAACTTGTTAGCTACTCACATGATAAACATCATGTTTCTACTGAGTAATGACTTTAGCTACTCCGTCCACAACAATTATACCTCGTGGTATTTTTTCTATAAATACCACATATCCTTGAGTAAAAATTCTCAAGAGATGGTATCCCGAGTAAATCCCTTTTGTCCACTATCATAACTTGACATCTTGGACAATAATAATATCATAATTTAAATTATTATAATACTTTTATCACCATGTGAGATTCTAAGAACTGGAAAAAATCATTGCATTTAACTGCCTCTTAGATATCTTAGAATCTGTAACATACTCAGTCTTTGTAGGTATGGTTACTACTAGATTTTATGAGCTCGTCTCACTCATCTTCTTTAGCCTAACTATGATTGTAGATCACATTGACATATGGAATACTAGTTTGTATCCCTAAAAACTAGTATCATTATTCTCTAATTACCAAGTACAACTCTTTTGTACTTGCCAAAGTAAAATTATATTGTTCTAACTACATCCCTTGTAGTGGTCCTGAATATAACTGATATTTTCCTACGGTAAAATTTACATTGGAGATATCGGTTATTTTACATATTATGGCATATGTGATTAATCCATCGCTTCGATGTATGGATTTAACTCATCAGGTTTATCTCCTCCTATATCCTATACATGTCAACCTAAAAAGATTTTTCCCTATGACGTAGGGAACAAATCATATCTTTAATTGTTCCAACTTGTATTTTTTCAATACAATGTCACTGTATGTACGATTTACTAGGACTAGAAAACCAATATATCTACCTTAGTAGATCCAGTTCCCTAAAACTTAGGTTGATACTCTAAGTTAATCATTGGAGAATGAATTTCATCTTGGTATTAACTTACTTGAAGACCAATGTCTATTTTCCATACATTGCCTAACTTATTTTTCCTTAGAAAAACATTAGCACTCCTACTAACCACTCATAGACACATGGAAAAAATTTGTTTCAAATGTATATTCTATGATCATGTATCTTACTTTAATCCTAAACCAGATTTTAGTAACTTAAAACCTTTATTAGCATTTTGTGACATGAACAACCCTTTATGGTTGTGTCGTATAGACACCATCCATGATTGGTTATTATGAAATCCATTTCTAAATAATTTAATCAAAGATATTAGCTATGATAAGTAAAATTCTAATGGATTTAGGCATAACTACTGGTTAAAGCAATCAAGACTTATTTGTACTACACTTTTACAATCTATGTATCAACTCACTTGAATACCCACCACAATATTCAAAATAATAATCCCTTTATCACTTGGATACATTTAATCCATTAATTGAATTTTAGTTGGTCTTATCAATTCTAGCTAATTAGCACACACTTCTTACTTGTAGGAAATACTATTCACATTGAATAATAGATCATCGACCATAGTGAATATAAAACCATCACCTTGGTTTTATCATTACTATATAGTATGTGTCTCTGGAACATACTATATTCCACATGCACTTGTGTAACTACTTCCTATGCCAACTATTTGTGCATCTAGAGCATTGACTAAACACAAGTCAATATAGCTCCCACTATCTTTAATAGAGATGTGAACCCTTATATAGATATTCAGTCCATCACTTGACTAAAACTTCTCTATCTTAGGTATTTATGTAATATCGTAAGCAACTGCTAGGATTATGACACTAGATGCACAATGTGTTTGTCTTGATGAATGTTTGTTTATGTCCTAAAAAAATCTTTGCATCCAAACACATTTCCTTATGAAATAATGTGTTTATCATCATACTATGAATCATATGATGTCCATTAGTCATTATAGTTGGCATATGGTTGTGGGATATCAATTTTATTTGCAAATTACATCATGAAATATAATGGAAGTTTTTGCAAGTTATAACATTGATACTACTTACATAAATTTTTTTTGTATAACATATTCGTTTAAAAATTTATCCACACTACATGTTTTTTGATCAATTATGATATGTAATACTTCATCGTAAATCCACCTCATTAAAATTAATTTCATGATTTCAATAAGGTAATGCACGATTAGGAATTGGTCCATACTACTTTATCATGATTGATGAATTCTTGGTGAAGATATTCTTTGGTATGTCGACCCGAAGCAACAGAAATCTTATGACCATGAAGATAATTCACTTTTTTCATTCCTTAATTAATTAAATTAAACTTTTGAAGTATATATACTTATATATTATACTTGGAATAGTTCATGCTTACTCATTGAACAATTTCCAAAAATCTTTCTGACATAACTTTATTTCTAAAGGCTCCTTTTTCCAAACTAAAACGTCAATAATACCAAAAGTATTTAGCTATGCCGAGCTTAAATACCATACTTGGTATATTCATGATGTTCAATTTTATTATTACTTGAAAAAGAATTATCTTGTCACAACTGGGTATTAGTCTTGTATTTACATTCATCACTAATTGTCAATGATTAATGTATTACTGAACTTGTGACCGAGTTTTCCAAAAACAACTTTCATTCCAAAACCTGAAAGAATGTCTACTTACATCCAATGACACATGAGATTAATGTTTGTGGTTATACTAAATTATAGTTCACCACTAATTTTTCACTTGGTAATTAAGAAGTCGTGTACTTCTCACCAGTGGTTGAGGTATCACCATTTCACAGCCACTCAGAGAATACACCTAACTTATAGTAATATTTCTATACTTACATGGTAACTGTATTTAAATAAACTTATGTAAAAATAATATAATATTTAATACCCAAGTAGTAAAAAGGAAACATTACACTGATGAATATTCCTGATGTAGAAGCAAAAACTTTCTTCTTTAAATTAGTTTATTTCTTTTAAACTTCCATAGTATTATTTTATAATATGAAATGAAAATAACCTTTGTTAATACATCATTAATTGAAGGATGTCGCGAATGAGTCATTAGCATCAAATTACTTTGACCTTTTCACATTGTCTTTCAATTTATTCACCATAAGAATTAAAACTTAACTTTATTTTATTCTTATTCACTTGGAGAGCCATACCTAAATTGGAAATGAAGCGCGTACTCAATACTTGTTCGTTTTTTAACTTAAAACAATACTTGAGTAATGTTTTTAAAATGATATGATAAACAGATCCATTTAAAGATCATGATCTATCTTTCTATTTACAGATGTAAGTGTAATATCACCTTATTCATATCATTTCTTCACTTCCTCCTTGAAAACATCTCGAAGACGAGACTTCATGTTTTATAATCCATTACCTGGTGTAGATATTGCAATTGACACCGAATGTTGATGGAATCATAAAGATATAACAGTCATATGTTTTATACATTACCCACCTATAAATAATTTCACCCTTGCTTCTTGAGGTAGTTTAATAGTGTTGGTGTAACACCCCGAGATTTTATGAGATATATTCTTATTAATTTCTTTCCTATCTTCTGTTTTATGCTTCACCAAGATTATCTTGAGCTATACACAACACCATATTAGCTTGTATTATACACAACCCTATTCTTGGATTGTGTTACACACAATTTCAAGTTCGTTTGACAGTAGTTATTCTACGCAACATTGAGTGTGTGTATATATATATATATATTCAATTTATAAATGAAATATGTTTGGATTCTGTTATATGAAACAACAAAGGAGTCCTTCACTACACGCAACCCTGACTTGGCTTGCATTACATGCAATCACGACCTTCCTCGATAGCGTACGCAATACCAGGTTCCACTAAACAATGATATATTGTTATAATATTATGGACTAGCCACTATGAATAGTATTAACTAAAATTTGAATTTTATAACATTATTCTTCATCTTACACATTTTCTAAAGCATGGTATGTGAACAAAAAAAATTTTTCGGGTAAAATAAGTATTTTTCAAAAAATGCAGTTTTGCTGCCTTTTGATGGCACACCCACATTAAATCTAGTTTTTGACAAGTTAATAAGTTCAATTTGAAAAAATAAAATTCTTCTTTGGAATCAGGATATAAAAATTTACTTTGGATAATTTTTTCATGTTATTCTGATAACTTTCATATTTTAATGAATAGTAAAAACATGCTACATTATAATTAAAAACAACTTTTTTCATCATAATAATTTATATGGTTAACTTATAATATTGAATTATTTTAAAGTATAAATAGAATATATTTTTACCATTTAATATAATTTATGTCATTATCATTTATTTTACATTGAATTCAAAGGTAAAATCATTTCATTCTTTTTCAGTGTTTTAACTTTTAAAATCCATTTTCTTAACAACGGGACTAATTTTAAATTAATTACTACAACTTCTATGTTTTTAATTTTGAAAAATGGATTCCATATTTGAATTAAGTGGGTCCAAAGTATGTTAATAGGTCACTTTTATTTTTTCTGATATTATGAATAGTAACTACGGTAATTTTTATTTACTGTAGTTAAAGGTAAATCGGGTAATTAAGGGTAAAAATAAGATTATAAAATTACCCTAACACATTCCAAAATTCTATTGGATGACTAAAGGTCGACACATATCACCTAAGGGTCAGATTATATTCATTTTATGGACTTTTGACAATGAAAATAATTTAATTATAATTAAAACCAAAGAAAGTGACAACATGTCACTCTCTTAAATCTTATAAGTATAATAATTTTAATTTTGTGATAAAATTCATGAAACTTAAAACATGAATAGTCTACAGAAATATAATAAAATTATCTACATCATGAGAATTTATTTCTAATTTTAGTGATTAAATAATTATCAATAAAGGTGACACAATAGTGATGTTGAAATTATTTTATTGATTGAAATATCAAATAAATGGTTTTAAAAATATTAAAATAAATATTACATGAACTATTTAATGTGATCCACTAATTTTATAAACACATATTACATGTTATTAATCTATTAAAGCTTTTATTTTGAACATATATTCTGTATGGATTTTATTTAAATTCAAATAAATGAATAGTGTCAAAAATGACAGTATTGTTATTTTATAAAAATAACATAATATAAAATTGTTTAAAAATCAGAAAAATATTTAAAAATTATAAACTAAAATTTATATTGTCGTAAATGTCATAAATTATATAATTATGGACAATTCACAACACATAAGTAATTATTTATACCAGTTTAAAATTTAGAATCTTATTACCACAAATAAAATTAAATAGATTAAATAAGGATAAATCAAGTTGATAATGTTTAAAATAAATACACAATATGTATAAATTTTATCGGTTTATGAGATTAAAAAACCTATATCATATAATCTTTGAATATGAGTCATTTTTGGAAGTTTTTAAGTGGGGTTAGGGTTACTTATAATTTAGTATTTTAGAGGTTTCCAAAAGTGCCCCTCACCTCCCTTATAAAAGGGCATCTCCTCCCTCTCCTCCTCACACCATTTTGAGCCTTGAAGCTCGGCCAAACTCTTCCCATTTAACTTTCCCAATTCCCTAGAAACCTTATAGAGGTACTGGTCTTCTCAAAAGACAAACTCTAGTGCCCTAAGAGGAAGTTCAAAGGAGGCACTTTGAGAAAGAGGTAATATCTTCTACCGATTCATTCAAGTTTCTTTCTTCTTATAATTCCTCTTCTTTAGTGGTTTCATTATGAAGTAATAATATTAGTATCCCAAATATACTGATATGTTATTATAAATATTAAACAACCCTATTTCACCTTCTATCCATCCTAAGGAAAATGAAATCACCGCACGTGCATACGTACAGAATACCGTCTCCATCCCGTGGTGTAATCTGTTTTTCCACCACCACCTTACTTGGATGGGTATAATGGTGTAAAGAATAACTAAATATGATTATTATAACATTATATTTATTCTAATATATTATATCATTCACTCCAATTCCATTCAATAAATATGTGAACGATATCATCGCTTGTGCGTACGTACAGATTACCGTCTCCACGACGCGATGAGATTCATTTTCCATGTTAACAATTAAAGAATGATTATAAAGTATATATAATAAGTAATTATGAAATATATGACATAATAATTCTACTGGATTTATTTATATATATATATGTATTTCATCTACTTAATTCCATTCAATTCAATAAGGAAACGAAAACAGCATTCATGCGTACGTACGACCTACCGTCTCCATGAATGGTGTATTTCTTTCCATTTATCGATCTATTATATATATGTATATTTTTAATATATATTAGATATAAATCATGTTTTATATTCTGGAATTAAGTAATCATGATCTAAATAATCATATTAATAATCACATGTCAAAACACGGATGTTAAATGAAACGATTTTACCCCAAATGCTACTTTAACATGAATTTACAAAAGAACGGTTAATATAAAGTCTTAAGTGAACCATATATGATATCATTATAATGAAAATGATTCTATAATAATTCAATGACATTATTTAAATCATTATACAGGAGGTTCAGATACGTACGAAGCATATCAGATCTAAGGTAAGGTTAAATTTTCCAATCTCGTTTTTATCTGAGATTGTTTATTCGTAAGTATTTACTAGGGTTATATTTATCATCCATGTTTTTTAAAAATGGTTTCATGTATGTTTAAAGTCCTTTTTACCAATTTTTGACTTTTACTACATGTTATGTAAGGGATATTTCATTTGATTACCATATGAGGTACTTTTTGACTTTTCTGGAAAAAGTACAAGAAGAATGTTTTTTTAACATATACGGCATGAACATATTTTTACATTTTTATAACACCTTATTTTTATGAATATTACTCTACAATATTTCATGAATATTTCCAAAAAAATACTTTTCTTTTAAAATTTCATTGCATTTTGTGAAAATAAAATGATTTTTAAGAAGAAATGATATTTTCCTCAAGAATTCTTTTCAAGTGTTTTATCAAAACCATTTCCATATAAGATGACATTATTTAATATGTGTATGTTTCAAGTATAATATCTATATGATTTAAATGGTTTCACTTTTCTTATGGTGAAACGATATCCATTTTTTTATATGGATTATGTTATGATGGGATGATGTTTATGAAACCCATTTTTATTCTTTGGGTTACGATGAATGATTTATGTTTATGTTGTGGCACAAGTAAGAATGATTTCATTATGATATGGGTGAGACCTATATCTCCCTACAATGCATTGGGTAAATATTTATATCTCATGAGATAGACATGGCTGGAATGGAAAGTAAATCTGGTTCAGTAATACAGGGATAGAACGAAAAGTTAACCCAGTTCAGTAAGGGACTTTGTCCACTAAGATGGTCTTGGCAGCAATGCCTTCAATACTATGGAAATCATAACATGTGTTTAATGGTTTCCCTAATTACATGTTTTATTCCCATGCCATTTTATCATGATTGATGTTCCATTACGATCTATGCCTTATATACTGCCATGTTTTATGTCATTGCTCAAGATTTTGATGTTTAAATATTATGTTCATGTTTTGAATTTAAAATGTATATGGTTTGATTTATTTTATCCATGCTTACCCTTACTGATAATTTTAGCTCACCCTTTATATGTTTTATTTTCCCCAGGATATAAAGAAAGGTTTTAGGTAAAAAAAGGAAGATCTTTATGAGAGATGTTGCAGATCTTTCACCAAGATTAGAAGATTATGTTCCATGTTTCCAAAGACACTAAACTATTACGGTCCTTTGGTGTCTGTTTTTGTTATGTATTAAGTATTTTTCAAAAGTAATGTAATGTCCATGTACGTAATGCTTTGGGTATCTACAGATGGTAGCAGAGGAAAGGTTTACTTATCCTTTGGAAACTAGGATGCGAAAACTTTAGTGATATCCCTAGAGATATTTCTAAGTTATGTCTAGGGATGCCCCTAAGGTCAAGTATAAGTATGGGTTATAGTACTAGAATTACGGTAATGATATTAGAATTAAACCTAAGATGTTAGATATCAAAGGTACTCCCCCTTTATTATATTGTTTTCCCTAGTATGATTTTTTCCTCTAACACTATTCTTTTTTGGTTTTAGACGATGGTTGGAACCGGAAGGAACCGTGTTGATCAATGTAATGGATGATGAAATTATTGTCCCCCTGAACAAACCAAAGTTATGGGAGATGGAGTGAAAAATCTTATTGCTATACTTACACAAGCTATGAATAATTCTGGACATCCAAATGAGCAGAGAAGGGAACAATATTCTATTGATTTCTTCATGAGGAAACGTCCAACTTCTTTCAGTGGGTCTTCTGATCCACTTGTTGTTGAAAAATGGATTAGTACCATTGAAAAGATATTTTCCATACTTCGCTGTTCGGAACATGAAAATTTGATTCTAGCTATTTATCGTTTAGAAGGTGAAGCAGATCAATGGTGGACTCTAATTAAGAATATGTGGCCCTGAGATGAAATTGAATCCATGGAATGGGATGAGTTCAAGAACTTATTTTTCAATAAGTACTTCCCTTGTATTCTTCGAAAAAATATGGAAAAGTATTTCCTTGAGCTTAAGAAAAATGATGATAAATCTATTGGTATATATGAAGATAATTTTACAAGGCTTGCAAGGTATGCATATGGATTTATCATCCAACCTAAAAGTAAAGTTGATCAATTCTTCAGTGGATTAAAATCATGTCTCCGAAGGGAATTAATTATAAGATACTTCAGTAGCTATGAAGAAATTGTGCGTTGTGCTATCAAGGTAGAAATGGAATTTGGTGTTACATATCCATCTCATGGTTTTGAAAAGAAATGAAAGATGGAGTTCAAGGAGAAATCTCAGAATAATGGTGAAAAGAAGATAAATGTTTCTTTATGCTCAAAGTGTGGAAAGAAGCAATGTGGAGATTGTCTTAAAGGGACTAGAAAATGATTTAAGTGTGAAAAATAAGGTCATCGAGCAGTTGAGTGTCAAATTAATGGAAAAAGGGTTTCTAATGATGTGAATAAAGAAAATACTGTAGAGAACGCACCACCAACACTTCAATTCTTCAAGCGCAAGAAAATGGGGCATTATGCTAATCAATGCCCCAATACAAGGGTTAATGATGATCAATGTGAGAAACCTCTTAAGGAAACAGACAAAGGGAAGTCACATGCGATCACTATTAGAAATTTTGAGTATGAAAATGATGTGGTGGAATGATTATGTGTTTATGTAAAGGGATTCCAAAATAATGATGTGGAATCTCATTGATAGTAATTGTGGAACATTGGAATATATATGTAATGGGTTATTGTGGTTTTCAATAATTATATGGTACCAGTAACCATGAAAAGTGATTCAAATATTTTGGAATGCAGATGATATGCCCATAATGAAAGGATAAGGAGAAAATTAAATGTTTGATAGTATTAATGAGCTCATGACTGATATAAGGACAAAGTGATATCATGGTATGAGTATATAGAATTTTTGGGATTTTGGTATGTAGAAAGAGTTACATTTTGACAGCATTCATGTTTTCACTAAGGTTCAATGGGTATTCATTTTTCAAGAGAATACATGATTAAGGTATTCACATTTCTGGAATGTGACCAACAAGATATATTTTATGATATATGGGGGATAAATGATGGTATTCACATGCTCGGTAGATGACATTTCAAGTAATTGTTTTCTTTATACTATGAGCTTGGACAGAAGTATTTTGGATAAGCCTAAAGATTGGAATGAATTAAGATAGTATTATTTAAGGCTAGAACTTTTTTTTGATATTATTGCAGGAATGTTATAATAGTGTAGTTTTAGAAAAAGGACAACCCATAGGATGGGCAACAACCCATCGCATCGGACAGGGCTGCAGGAATCGAACCCACAACCGAAGTGTGATAGGCCTTTAGTGCCAACCACTGGCCTACAGGAAGTCCCTGGTTAGTAGAAACTAGTTTTATTTTATTAAGTGGTATGATAGATGAAGTATAAGTTTATTTTTGGAATCATATATGATTAACCTCATCATAAATGGACTTATGTATATTTGATAACTTTTTCTAACCTTTTGATTGAAATAGATGGAATGACCAATCATTCTATCACATGATCTGCTAACTCTTCACAAATAACAAATTCAACTTCATTTCTTTTAGAGATGAAGTATAAATTGTTCAAGTCATGAACAACATGGAGATTGTACCAAAATCATGTAAGTATTTATTTTAATTCTTCAAATTTAGAGAAATGATCTTGAAAACCAAAAATGTTGTCCTAGTTCCCTTATATATGATGAATCAGATGGTCCCTTAGATCATCACAAATTTATGGCTTTGTGACCGTTGGATTTGTCATAGCCATGTCCTCTACCACTCTCCATCAGAACTTGATGGTTAGATTTCTCTTCCACATCCATATTTTTACCTATGTTATCCTATGTGGAAACCCAGTGATTAGTTAATTTGGGTAACCGTTACGTTTTATACTTTATTTTTTAAATAAAAGTTTTGGTATTCCTTTTTATGATGTGGGTTTCTATGAAATAAACACTAATGTAATAAACCATTTATAACCCCGACGAATTTCGAGGGTGAAATTAATTTTAAGGGGGATAGAATGTTACACCCCGAGATTTTATGAGATATATTCTTTTTAATTTCTTTCATATCTTCTGTTGTACGCAACACCAATATTATCTTACGCTATACACAACACCATATTAGCTTGCAGTATACGCAACACTATTCTTGGATTGTGTTACACACAATTTCAAGTTCATTTGACAGTAGTTATTCTATGCAACATGGAGTATATATATATATATATATATATATTCAATGTATAAATCTAATATGGTTGGATTTTGTTATACGCAACAACAAAGGTGTCTTTCACTACATGCAAACCTGACTTGGCTTGGGTTACATGCAATCAAGACCTTCCTCGATAGCATACGCAATACCGGGTTTCACTAAACAACGATATATTTTTAAACTATTATTGACCAGCCACTATGAATACTATTAACTACATTTTTAATTTTATAACATTATTATTCATCTTACAAATTTTATAAAACATGGTATGTTAACAAAATAAAATTTTCAGGTAAAATAAGTATTTTTCAAAAAATGCAGTTTTGCTGCCTTTTGATGGCGCACCCACTTTAAATATAGTTTTTGACAAGCTAATAAGTTTAATTTGACAAAATAAAATTATTATTTGGAATCAGAATATAAAAATTTACTTTGGATAAAATTTTCATATTATTATGATAACTTTCATATTTTAATGAATAGTAAAAACACACTATATTTTAATTAAAAACAACTTTTTTCCTCGTAATAATTTATATGGTTAAATTATAATATTGAATGATTTTAAAGTATAAAAAAAATATATTTTTACCATTTAATAAAATTTATGTTATTAGCATTGATTTTACATTGAATTCATAGGTAAAATCATTTCAATCTTTTGCAGTGTTTTAACTTTTAAAACCCGTTTTCTTAACAACGGGATTAATTTAAATTAATTAATGAAACTTCTGTGTTTTAAATTTTGAAAAATGGATTCCATATTTTAATTCAGTGGGTCAAAATTATGTTAATAGGTTACTTTTTTTTTGATATTATGAATAGTAACTACTGTAATTTTTATTTACTGCAGTTAAAGGTAAATCAGGTAATTAAGGGTAAAAATAAGATTATAAAATGACCCTAACACATGAAAAAATTCTATTGGATGACTAAAGGTCGAACCATATCACATGAGGGTCGGATTAGATTCATTTTATGGACTTTTGACCCTAAAAATACTTTAATTATTATTAAAACCAAAGAAAGTGACAACATGTCACTCTCTTAAATATTATAAGTATAATAATTTTAATTTAGTGATAACCTTCATGAAACTTCGAACATGAATAGTCTCCAGAAATCTAATAAATTTATCTACATCATGAGAATTTATTTAGAATTTTAGGGATTTAATAAATATCATTAAAGGTGACACAATAGTGATGTTGAAATTATTTTATTTATTGAAACATCAAATAAATGGTTTTAAAAATATTAAAATAAATAATAAATGAACTATTTAATGTGATGCACTAATTTTATAGAAACCTATGACATGTTATGAATCTATTAAAGCTTTTATTTAGAACATATCTTCTGTGGGGATTTAATTTAAATTCAAATAAATGAATAGTGTCAAAATTGACACTATTGTTATTTTATAAAAATAACATAATATAAAATTGTTTAAAAATCACAAATATATTTAAAAATTATAAACAAAAATTTATATTGTCTAAAATGTCATAAATTATTTAATTATGGACAATTAACAACACATAAGTAATTATTTATAACAATTTAAAATTTAGAATCTTATTACCACAAATAAAATTAAATAGATTAAATAAAGATAAATCAAGTTGATAATGTTTAAAATAAATTAAAAATATCTCTAAATTTTATTTTTTGATGATATTACAACCCTATATCATCTAATATTTGAATATGAGTCATTTTTTGAAGTTTTTAAGTGGGTTTGGGGTTTATTATAAATTATTATTTTAGAGGTTTTCAAAAGTGCCCCTCTCCTCCCTTATAAAAGGGCACATCATCCCTCTCCTCCTAACACCATTTTGAGCCTAGAATCTTGGCCAAACTCTGTCCATTTCACTTATCCAATTCCCTAGAAACCTTATAGAGGTACTGGTCTTCTCAAAAGACAAAATCTAGTGCCCTAAGAGGAAGTTCAAAGGAGGCACTTTGAGAAAGAGGTAATACCTTCTACCGATTCATTCAAGTTTCTTTCTTCTTATACTTCCTCTTCTTTAGTGGTTTCATTATGAAGTAATAACATAAGTATCCCTCATATACTGATATGTTATTATAAATATGAAACAAACCTATTTCACCTTCTATCCATCCTAAGGAAAACAAAATCACCGCACATGCATACGTATGGAATACCGTCTCCACGCCGTGGTGTAATCTATTTTTCCACCACCACCTTACTTGGATGGGTATACTGGTGTAAAGAATAACTAAATATGATTATTATAACATCGTACTTATTCTAATATATTATATCATTCACTCCAATTCCATTCAATAAATATGGGAACGATATCATCGCTCGTGCGTACGTACGGATTACCGGCTCCACGACGTGATGAGATTCATTTTCCATGTTAACAATTCAAGAATGATTATAAAGTATATATAATAAGTAATCATGAAATATATGAAATAATAATTCTACTGGATTTATGTATATATATATATGTATGTCATCTACTTAATTCCATTCAATTCAATAAGGAAACGAAAACAACGTTCATGCGTACGTACGACCTACCGTCTCCATGAACGGTGTATTTCTTTAAATTTATAGATCTATTATATATATGTATATTCGGAATTTATATTATATATAAATCATGTTTTATATTCTTTAATTATGTAATCATGATCTAAGTAATCATATTAATAATTACAAGTCAAAACACGGACGATAAATGAAACGATTTTACCCAAAACGCTACTTTAACATGAATTTAAAAAAGAATTGGTAATATAAAGTCATAAGTGAACCATATATGGTATAATTGCAATTAAAATGATTCTGTAATAATTCAATGACATTATTTAAATCATTATACATGAGGTTCGGATACGTACGAATCATATCAGACCTAAGGTAAGGGATAACTTTCCCAATCGTGTTTTTATCCGAGATTGTTTATTTGTAAGTGTTTACTGGGGTTATATTTATCATCCATGTTTTCTAAAAATGGTTTCATGTATGTTTAAAGTCCTTTTTACCCATTTTTGACTTTTACTATATGGTATGTAAGGAATCTTTCTTTGGTTTACCATACGAGGTACTTTTTTACTTTTCCGGCAAAAGTACAAGAAGAATGTTTTTTAACTTATATGGCATGAATATATTTTTACGATTTTATAACGCCTTATTTTTATGAAGATTACTCTACAATATTTCATGAATATTTACAACAAAATCCTTTTCTTATAAAATTTCATGGAATTTTTTGAAAAGAAAATGATTTTTAAGAAGAAAGGATATTTTCCTCAAGAATTCTTTTCAAGTGTTTTATCAAAACCATTTTCCATCTAACATGACATTATTTCATATGTGTATGTTTCAAGTATAATATCTCTATGATTTACATGGTTTCAATTTTCTTATGATGAAACGATATCCATTTTTTTATATGGATTATGTTATGATGGGATGATGTTTATGAAACCCATTTTTATTCTTTGGGTTATGATGAATGATTTATGTATATGTTGTGGCACAAGTAAGAATGATTTCATTATGAGATGGGTAGGACCTATATCTCCCTCCAATGCATTGGGTAAAGATTTATATGTAATGATATAGACATGGCTGGAAGGGCAAGTAAATCCGGTTTAGTAATACAGGGATGGAACGACAAGTAAACCCGGTTCAACAAGGGACTTTTTCTACTAAGATGGTCTTGGCAGCAATGCCTTGGCTACTATGGAAATCATAACATGTGATTAATGGTTTCCATAATTACATGTTTTATTCCCATTCCATTTTATCATGGTTGATGTTCTATTATGATCTATGCCTTATGTACTTCCATGTTTTATGTCATTTCTCAAGATTTTGATGTTTAAATATTATGTTCATGTTTTGAAGTTCAAATGTATATGGTTTGGTTTATTTTCTCCATGATTACCCTTAATGAGCATTTGAGCTCACCCTTTATATGTTTTATTTTCCCCAGGATATAAAGAAAGGTTTTAGGTAAAAAAAATGGAAGATCTTTATGGGAGATGTTGAAGATCTTTCTCCAAGATTAGAAGATTATGTTCCAAGTTTCCAAAGACACTAAACTATTACAGTCCTTGGTGTCTATTTTTGTTATGTATTAAGTATTTCAGAAAAGTAATATAATGTCCATGTACGTCAAGTTTTGGGTCTCTACAGTTGGGGACACTGGAACCTTGAGTTTCCTATATCATAATACTATGTGCAAGCGCCCGTATTATTATTTGATTCTCATGTTATTGTGGACATTTACTTTGTCAAATATAATATCAAAACTTTTAAAATTGTTGTATAAATTTACATTTAA
This sequence comes from Viscum album, assembly GCA_963277665.1. Classification (NCBI taxonomy): domain Eukaryota; kingdom Viridiplantae; phylum Streptophyta; class Magnoliopsida; order Santalales; family Viscaceae; genus Viscum; species Viscum album. Next base: position 1,092,452,024 of record OY728137.1, on the reverse strand, counting down.
CTAAAAAAATAAATTTTAGCAGATGATTTCCTTTTATCTGGATTACCAAATAAGACAATTTGATTAATTACTTAAATCATTTAATGTATCCCACTATTTTTTCATATTATAGGAACCCTCTGTGTTAGAATAAAAATAATCTATCGATTGAGTATTCTTGTGGAAAGGATCTTGGAACCACCCCTCGTAGTCTACGAGCTTTGGCTAAACCACTACTTGGAGGGTTTAAGGTGTGTTTTTGGCTGGCTAACCGCTTTAACTTTCCGTTCCTTGATCTGTTGGGTAAAGTCGCAGCTTCAAAAATCAGAACATGATTTACTCAACACTTGCCTCTAAAATTAAAACAAGATAGATATGTATATTTCTTTGCTGCAATTTTAGTTAATTCAACCCATCATTCTTATAAGTACTCCCTATTTGTAAGAGGCACCCTCTTCTAGGGAACAATAACACCTCAAATAGTTGTTTTTTTTTCAAATTTGAATGATGGAAGGTGGTTACGACTTAATATATCTTTGAGCATTTTATTATTTTTAATGTGAAGAAAGAAATCATTTTCTATTTTTATAAGAATGTACTATGTGATTTCAGTCACAACTCACCGTTCATGAAATAGAAAAATTTATCGCGTAACATGTTCATTTTATCTTGCATGATTCTTTATTATTTTTCTATGTGAACACACATTTACTACGCATTCACAAAACTAATAAACCATGCAATACAAAAAGAAGACCTGATCATGAGTTGATTTTGTTGGTTGATCCATTGAGTGAATAATGGACCAACCTAAACCCCAGGGGTCAAACCTTATATCGCGTCACCTGCTACTCAAAATGAAACGTATGCCCCTAAAACACATCATATCTTTTGTCTAGTGTGTCGCTATGACCTGTCACGAACTACGTTACACCTCATATCATCATTATACAACTGTACTCGCTTGCAGGGGAGGGGGTCTCAGGGTATAAAGTACAACTCGAAGAATGGGCATGCAAACCCTTATACATAGAACAACACTTGAGATGTTACACAAACCATCTTTTATTTAATTAAATAAATTATTACAAAACCATGCAATAATTTAATAAATAAATTTAAAAAATAATCAACCACTAGGCTTGCATTGGTCAGTCTCCAACTTATGATCAACATACACATTAACTCATCTATAGAAACTAAATGAAGAATAAAAATTAAACTTTCATTAAATATAAATATTGAGGATATTATTTATTGAATTAAAATTTCACCCTTATTTTAATTCAATAAATGTCTTTGTATGGTCCTGATTAATTAATTTAATTTTAAAACTAAAATTAATTTAATTTATTAATTTAATTAATCTCCCAATAAAATTAATTACGCCGCATATAAATTTATTAACAAAAAATTAATATTAAATTAATTTTTATCAACTGTTATTAAATTAATTATTTTAATTAATTTTTGATTAAATTAAATCAACTGGTCCAATAAAACATTGGGTAGGGCCTGTGCGGGTCGGTGCGAACCTGCGGAGGCCCAATGTATTTGGTATCAACCCTGTGCAAGGGAATTCAGGGTCGTGCAGGTCCACCCATGCCTGTTTTGGGATGAGATAACCCACCCGGACCTATTTTAGGTTAGTGAAAAATACATGCCCGCTAGGAGGACCGTGCAGAGGCCTGAAAAGGGAAATTTTGTGGTGATGCAAGCATAAGGTTCCTTGATGGTGGCCGAGGTGGTCTGGTGTAGTCCAGCACTGCTGCTAATCCAAGAGATCCTAACCAAAGGAGGGCCTCATGACTCTATTGGAGCTTATAGGGTCCAGTAAGGGTGGAAAACTGCGGGTCTGAGATGATGGCAGCACAGGGATGCTCCATGGGAGGAGAGGTATCACCTAGAGGTGGCGGTGGCCTATCCAGCATGGTTCCACATGGTGAGGTTGTGACGGCTAAAGGAGGATTCCATTTGGGTGTTGTGCAGTGTGCCGCTGCGGGTTGTAGCAAGCAGCCAGTGCTAGTTTGCCAGTGTGGTTGATGGAGGTGTCCTCAGGGTCGCTGAACGCTAGTGCTCTTACAGTAGAATTAGGCAGGGGTTGGGTCCAGAGCATTGGACAGAGGTGGTCCCTGGTTCGGGCTGTGAAGGAGGACGCTGCCTGGTCTGACACAATGTGTGGTCTAGGCGCCTGCTTCATGGTGGAGGAAGCTTAATGGGTGCCCAGTTGGACGGCTCTTCCGGAGGGAAGCGCTGACTACAGGATGGCTGGAGGCACCAGGTGCAGCAACTGGTGCGAGAGGATGCTACAACTACACTATGAAGGAGGCAACTGGGGTGGCCTTGGTGCGGTTTGCTGCTACGTGTGAGGAGAGAGTGGTTCCCTGGATTCCGGTCCGGTGTGCCGCAGCGCTATTGTGAAGACTAGAGGGCCACAAGGCCGTTACTCCTATCTTGGTGCAGCACCTCGCTACAATGGGTCTTCATGAGGGATACGACCTGGAAAGAGGGGGGGGGGGGGGGGCTTGGCCCCCCAAAAGAAACTTTTTTTATTTTTTTGTGACCTGTAAATGTAGCCCCCCCATTTTTTATTTTTTCTTAGACCTGATTTGCAGGTCATTATCTTTTCCTTTTAATTTTTTTATTAGACCTGATTTTTAGGTCTTTCTACCCTTTTTTATGTTTGTCCACCAAGGCTTGCAAATTATTCCTTTAAAAATTATCCAAAGCCTATTTAGTCTTTGAAAAATAATAATAATATTATAATTATAAACTTAAAATTATTATAATAAAATATTATAATAATTAAATTATCATTATAATCAAACCAATATTATTATAATAAAATAATAATAATAATAATTAACAATCCTCAACAGATTTAATCTAAACTTAAAACTTTGGATGAACACAAAATGGTCATCCATTATCGGATTAATGAGTGACATGTGGAGCTGGGACCGTAATGATACCCTCTTCGTAACATAATGAAATTTAATTTTTCAATTGACTTAAAATTGTCACGCGTCACTCAGATACCACAAGTTGGAGCCAGATGTATAACGAAATCCCTAAACAGGTGGGTTTTTTAAAATATTTCCACAGACTGTCAACATGAACTTGTCGACGTTGGCGAATAGTTTCCCATTCAAGGTCGTGGATCTCACGTGAAAGGTTTTAAACACAAAAATAAACTATAAAATACCTGGTTTAATTCCGAATCTATGCACAACATCTGCTCTTCGTTGGTGACCACTACTCAGAGAATCCAACATCAAACTCTTTTAGATCATCCACACAAGCTTCAAAAAATCCGTGGGAGCACCATTAATCATAATATGGGAGCTAGAATGGAATTGCGACGATGCTTTCGACGCTCCAAAAATCATCGTATCGCTTCACTAGAGATTCCTGAGAGAGAGCTCGATCTGAGCTCCTTGGATCCATAACATCTCTCTCTAGATCATGATAGAGAGGATAGGGGAGAGAATCCCATTGAATAGTCTTTAGCAAAATCCCCTCCTCTTAAATTTATAGTGATTAATTAAAATACCCGGTATAGCCTTACTGGCCCTGAATACTTAATGCACCATCAATGACATTTTATGACTAGTAATTTGAGTCATAAATATTATTATCACTTACTTGTAATATATTAAAATATATTAAGTTATAACAAATGACTCCAAAACATGAATTTTCATTCCCATAAATATTAATTAAACCTTGAATAATTTAATATTCATCAATTAATATTTTTCATGTATTTACTTAAAACTCATAAATACATTTAATAAATAAATTCCATACTCATTATTACAATCATTAATAATATTAATTAATTTATTACATTGGTGATCGTTTATCCCTGGAAAAATCCTAGACCCTAGTGGTGGGGTCCACCATGTCCAAATATTCTATTCTACCGAATAGGGAAAATTATCGAATACACTATTGTGTGTGACCCTCTCGGCCGTATATCGATAACAGTGAATAATATTCATAGACTGAGAGAGGGATCTAGCAACCCATCATGGCCCCTAAAGGGATAAGTATTCTCATAGCAGCGACAACCAACCTACGAACACATACAATGTAATATAATCTCATTTTCTGTAATATCTCATAAAGAAGGACACACTCACGTTTCATCACCCATTTCTTTCTTTATTTTTTGTTAATTTAGCTGGATGGATTTACCCTCAACTTCCATGACCATGGTATTATAAAGGTACTGCCATCCTTATCAACATGGTCTGAGATATAATAGTTCCATAACACGGAAGAGATAAATCCTTTCTTGACCATTCAACCGATGGAATTCCACCAATGAAAGACCCAACAAAAACTACCTCACCATGACATCTTTTCTATGGTTTTAATATTGCATCCAAGTATGCAATAAAATGAAATAAATTGGTAATGATCTCAAGTCAGGAGACCATTACACATGATCATAGATATGAATATCTGATGACACCCAAAACATGGGGTGTTCTTTTTGTTGGGTCAATCCTAATGATCTTACTTCTAGAGATCACCAAGTGAAAACTTGATGAGAAGAAGTCTCAATGCTTATGATCCCCCAACACCTGATAGTCAAAAATATATTGTGTTCAATCAGTGAGATGTATCTAGACCATAGAACACATATTTAAGATTAATGTCATAGTATCTAGATGTTCCCATTATAGACTAGGATATTCTATAACCTTTAGATATGACAATTAATCATTGGAGTTTACCATTTCAATAGTGGAAACAAAAAATTCTACACTATAATGTTAATATGACATCATTTATAAATAACTGTATACACGATATGGTAATCAAAAGCATTGAACAGTTGGGTCTATGGCGCCCAAAATTTCAACACTCCCACTTGCACTAGATCAAACTAGATAATCGAACTTGTTAGCTACTCACATGATAACCATCATGTTTTTGGTGAGTAATTACTTTATCTATTGGGTCCTCTATGAATCCACTGCGTCGAAATTCTGCTATAGTGACCTCATCTCCTTGAGTAAAACATCTCAAGAGATGATATCACAATTATATCAATTTTTTTCCACTATTATAACTTGACATCTTTTCTAGTAAGAATATCATAATTTACATTATGATAATACTTTTCTCACTAGGTGTGATTCCAAGAAATATAAAAAATAATTGCATGTAACTGCTTCTTAGATATCTTAAAAGTTGCAACATACTCTGTCTTTATAGGTATGGATACCACTAGATTTTATGAGCTTGTATCGCTCATCATCTTTAGCCTAACTATAATAGTATATCACATTGACCTTTAGAAAACTAGTTTATATCCCTAAAAACTGGTATCCTTCATCTCCACTTACCAGGTACATCTATTTTGTACTTGCAGAAGTACAATTAGATTGTTCTGACTGCATACCTTACAGTTCTCCTAGATATAACTAATATTTTCCTATAGTAAAATATACCATGTAAAAATCAGTTCTTGTACATATTATGGAAAAAATGATTGATCCATCACTTCGGTGTATGGATTTATCTCATCATGTTTATATCCTCCTATATCCCAAACACGTCAAGCTGAAGAGATTATGTGCTCTGACACATGCAACAACTCATATCTTGAATTGTTACAACTTGTATTTTTCAATACAATGTCACTATATGTACGATTGACAAGGACAATTCCACCTATAGATCTACATTAGTAGATCATATTCCCTAGAACTTAGGTTTCTACTTTAAGTCAATAACTATAGAATTAATTTCATCTTGGTCTTAACTAACTTGAAGACCAATGTCTATTTTTCATATGTTTCCTAAAATATTTTTCCTTGGAAAAAAATTAGCGCTCCCACTAACCTCTCATAGACACATGTAAAACATTTTTTATAATTTTATATTCTATGATCATGTTGCTTACTTTAATCTTAAATCGGATCTCAGTAACTTGCAACCTTTATTAGCATTCTGTGATGTGAACATCTATTTCTGGGTGTGTCATATAGACACCATCCATGACTGGTTGTCATGACATCCAATGATAAATTATTTGATCATAGATATTATCTATGGTAAGTAATATTCTAAGGGATTTAGGAATAATTACTATTTAAACCAATCGAGACTTATTGGTACTACACTTGTACCATCCATGTATCAACTCACATGAATACCCACCGTAGTATTCAAAATAATAAGTCCCTTTTCACTTTGATACATGGAATCCATTAATTGAATTTTAGTTGGTCTTATAAATTTTAGCTAATTTTTGTACATTGCATACTTATAGGAAATATTATTCCCATTAAATAATAGATCACCGAATGTGGTGTATATAAAAACCATAACTATGGTTTTATCTTTCCTACATAGTATGTGTCTTTGGAACATACTTTTTTCCACATGTTCTTGTGGAACTAGTTCCTATGACAACTATTTGTTCTTATAGAGCATTGACTAAACATTAGTCAATATAGCACCCAATATCTGTAATAGAAATGTGAACCCTTATATAGATATGTTGTCCATCACTTGACTACAACTTTTCTATCTTAGGGATTTATGTAAAATCTTAAGCAACCATTAGGATTATTACACTAGATGCACAATGTGTTTGTCTTGATGCATATTTTTTTATGTCCTAACAAAATATTTGCATCCAAACACATGTCCTTATGACATAATGGGTTTATCAACATTAAATTACTCATATTATGTCCATTTTTCATTATAGTTGGAATATGGTTGTGGGATATTTCATTAATTTTCAAAGTACATCATGAAATATAATGGAAGTTTCTGCAAGTTGTAACATTGATATTACTTACACCAAAATTTTGATGTATAACATATGCATTCAAGAATTGTTCCATGATACTTGTTTGTTGATCAATGTTGATATATAAGACTTCAACATCAATCCTCTTAATTAACATTAATGTCATGATTTCAATATGGTAATGTGCATTTTGGAATTTCTCCAAGCTACATTATCATGATTGATGAATGCTTCATGAAGATATTCTTCAGTATGCCGACTCGAAGCAACAAAAATCTTCTAACCATGAGAATACATCACTTTGTAATTACATAATTACTTAAAGGAATATTATGAAGTATATATACCTATATCTTATACTTGGAATAGTTTATGCTTACTCATTGAACTATTTTCAAAAATATTTGTGACATAATTTTATTTCTAAAGGATCCTTTGTCCAAACTAAAGACATTGATAATACCAAAAGTATTTAGCTATACTGAGCCTAAATATCATACGTGGTATATTCATGACATCCAATTTTAGTATTAATTGGAAATGAATTATCTTGTCACAACTAGGTATTATTCTCACATTTATATTCATCACTAGTTTCATTTGATTCACATATTACTGAACTCGTGATTGAGTTTACCAAAAACAACATTTATTTAAGAACCAGAAATAATGTCTCCTTATTTCCAAGGACACATGAGATTATTGTTTGTGGTTATACTCATTAATATTTCAACATGAATTTTTCACTTGGAAATTAATAAGTCATGTACTTTTCACCAATGGCCGAGGTATCACCCTTTCACATCCACTTAAGGAATACACCTGACTTCTAGTAATATTTCTATATTTACTTGGTTAATATATTTAAATACACACATGTAAAAATTATATAGTATTTAAGACCCAATTAGTAAAAAGGAAACATTACATTGATGAATATGCCAGATGTATAAGTAGAAACTTACATCTTTAAATTATTTTATTTCTTTTAAACTTCTATAGTATTATTTTATAATATGCAATGGAAATAACCATTTTCAATACCTCATTAATTGAAGGATGTTACAAAGGTGTCATTATTATTAAATTCCTTTGACCTTTTCACATTTTATTTCAATTTGTTTTCCATAAGAATTAAAACCTAATTCCATTTTATTCTTATTCACTTGGAGAACCTTAACTAAATTGGTAATGAAGCATTTAATCAATACTAGTTCGATTTGTAACTTAAAACGAGACTTGAGTAATGTGGTAAAAATGATTTGATAAAGGGATCAATTTAAATATCATGATAGATATTTATATTTACACATGCCGGTGTAATTTCGCCTTATTCATATCATTGCTTCTATTCCTCTTTGAAAACATCTTGAAGATGAGACATCATGTTTTATCATCCATGCCCTGGTCTAGAGATTGCAACTGACACCAGCTGTTGATTGAATCATAATGATATAACTATCATATGATTTATGCATTTGCCTCCTATAAGCAATTTCACCCTTTCTTCTTGAATTAGTTTAACATTGTTGGGGACACTGGCACCTTGAGTTTCCTATATCATAATACTATAAGCAAGTGCTCGTATTATTCTTAGATACTCATGCCAGTGTGGACATTTACTTTTTACAATATAATATCATAGTTTTTAAACTTGTGGTATAAATTTCCATTTAACAACAAAAATAAATTTTAGCAGATGAGTGCCTTTTATCTGGATTACTGTTTTAGACATTTTGATTTATTACTCAAATCATTTAATGTATCCCACTATTTTATCGGATTCGTGAAACCCTCTGTGCTAGAATCAAAATACTATGTCTCTTGGGTATTCTAGTGGCAAGGATACCAGAACCACACCTCGTAGTCTACAAGATATGGCTACGCCACTACTTTAAGGGTTCAAGGTGGTATTTTGGATTGCCAACCACTTTAACTTATGGTTCCTTGATCTATTTAGTGAAGTACCAGCTTCTAAAATTAGATATTGATTTACACAACACTTGCCTCTAAAATTACAAAAATATAGCTATGTCTATTTATTTGTTTCAATTTTAGTTAAGTCAACAAATCATTCTTAAAAGGACTCCCTAGTAGTAAGAGACACCCTCATCTATGGCATGAACAGAACCTCAAACAGCCGGTTTTGCACAAATTTGAATGATGGAAGGTGGTTACGACTTATTATATCTTTGAGGGTTTTATTATTTTTAATGTGACAAAACAAATCATTTTCTATTTTTATAAGAACGTACTATGTGATCACACTCAAAACTAACCATGCATGAAATAGAAAAATGCACCGCGTTACATGTTTATTTTATCTTTCATTCTTGTTTATTATTTTTCCATGTGATAGTGCATTAACTACACATTCACAAAATTAATAAACCATGATAAACAAAAAGAAGACCTGATCATGAGTCAATACTATTGGTTGATCCGTTGAGTGAATAATGAACCAACCTAAAAACCTGGGGTCAAACCTTATGTCGGGTCTCCTGCTACTCAAAATGAAGCATATGCCCCTCCAATGCATCATATCTTTTGTCTAGTGTGTCGCTATGACCCGTTAAGAACTGCATCACACCTCATCTCGTCATTACACAACTATACTCACACGCAGGCGAGGGGGTCTCTGGTATAAAGTACAACCCTGAGAATGGACGTGCATGCCCTTATACATATAACGACACTTGAGATGACACACAGACCATCTTTTATTTAATTAAACTAACTATTACAAAACCATGAAATAATTAAAATATTAATCAACCAATAAACATACACTGGTTGGTCTCTAACTCATGATCAACATATGCATTAAATCATGTATAGAAACTGAAGGCAGAATAAAAATTAAACTTGCATTAAATATAAATACAGATAGAATTATTTATCGAAATAAAATTTCACACTAATTTTAATTTAACAAATATCATTGTTCAGTCCCGATTAATTAATTTAAATTTAAGACTAAAATTAAATTAAATAGTTAATTAATTAATATCTCAATTAAATTAATTACACCGAATCTAAATTTTAATAACAAAAAATTAATATTAAATTAATTTAATTATCAATTGTAATTAAATTAATTAATTTAATTAATTTTTGATTAAATTAAATCACTTAGGCCCATAAAACTTTGGGCAGGGCCTATGCGGGTCGGGGAGAACATGCGCAGGCCCAATCCAGGTGGTATCGACCCTGTGCAGGTGAGTTCAGGGCCAATCCGATCTTCCCAAGCCCATTATGGGATGGGCTGACCCACCTGGACCTATTTTAGAGTAGTGAAAAATACCTTCCCACTAGGAGGATCGGGCATCGTCCAGAAAAGTGAAATTTCACGGTGACGTGGGTTGTGGGTTCCCTCACATTGGCTGAGGTGGTCCAGTGCGGTCCAACACCACTTCTTGTCTGAGATATCCCAACCAATGGAGGGTCACACAGTTGTAGTGGAGCTCGCGGTGGTCGTTGAGGGCGGTAGATCGCGGGTCTGGGACAAGAGAGGTACAAGGCTGCTCTGTGGGTGGAGAGATCTCATCAGGAGGTGGAAAGAGTTTTTTCAGCGTAGTTACACATGGAAAGGCTGTAGCAGCCGAAGGAGGATGCCAGATGGGGTGTTGTGCGGTGTGCTACTGGGGGCTATAGCAGGCAGCCGGCGCTGGTTCGCCGACGTGGTAGAGGGAGGCAGCCTCGGTGCTGCTGCACTTACAGAAGAAGGAGGTCAGGGTGGGGTCTAGAGCACTAGCTGAAGGTTGTTGCGGGTGCGGGATATGGAGGAGGACGCCACATGGTGCGGCGCGATGTGCGGTCTGAGTGCCTTCTACATGGCGAAGGAAGCTTACTGAGTACCCGGTTGGATGACTCTTTGGGAGGGCAGTGCTGGCTGCAGGATGGATGGAGGCACCAGGTGCAGTGCTTGGTGCGAGAGGAGAGGTGCAGGCAGGCGCTACTACTGCAACGTGAAGGAGGCGGTCATGGTTTCCTTGGTGCGGTGTGCCGCTGCGCGTAGGGAGAGAGTGGTTTCTTGAGTGCCAGTCTGGTGTACCATAGCACTATGGGGAAGACCTGAGGGCCACAGTGCCTAGACTAGTGCAGAACCTCGCTGCAGCAGGTCTCTGCAAGGGAGAAGACCTGGGGGGGGGGGGCTCGACCTCCCAAAGCATCTTTTCTTTTTGATTTTTTGTGAACTTCAATTCAGCCCCCCATTTTTTTTATCTTCTTAGAACTTATTTGCAGGACTTTATCCTTTCCTTTTAAATTTTTTTCTTAGACCTACTTTGCATTTCATTCTACCTTTTTTTTATGTTTGTCCACCAAGACTTTTAAAGTATTCATTTAAATATTTTCCAAAGTTTATTTTGGATTTTTAAACTAATAATAATATTATAATAATAATATTAAAATCAATGTAATAAAATATTTTATTAATTAAATTATTATTCTAATAAAATTATTATTAATATAATAAAATTATAATAATAACAATAATAATTAATAATCCTCACCAAATTTAATCCGAACTTAAAACTTTGGATGACCAGAGAATAGTCATCCAGTACCGGATTAATGCATGGTATGTTTCATTGGGACCGTAACAATACCCTCTTCATAACTTAATGAAAATTTAATTTTTCAATTGAATTATAATCAACACGCGTCGCTTTGATACCACTCTTGGAACTAGGTGTGCAGTGGAAGCCCCAAACAGGTGGTTTTTCTAAAATATTTCCAGCAACGATTGACATGAAATTGCTAACATCAACAACACCATCTTGGTCAAGGCCGAGGATCTCGCATGAAGGGTTTTAAGCACAAAAATAAACCGTAAAATACCAAGTTTAATTTTGAAGCTGCACACGATGTTTTCTCATCATTGGAGGGTGCTGCTCGAATAATCTAACATCGAACTCCTTTAGATCATCCAAATGCGCTTCAAGAAATCCTCAAGAGCACCGTTCGTCCAAATCTAGGTGCTAGCGTCAAATTGCGATGATGTATTCGACGCTCTAACTATCACCACATCACTTCACTAGCGATTCCTGAGAGAGAGCCTGATTCGAGCTACCTGGATCCAAAAAATATCTCTCTAGATCATGGGAGAGAGGAGAGGATAGAGAATCCCCTTAAATAATCCTTGGAAGAATCCCGTCCTATTCTATTTATAGTGTTTAATTAAAATACCCAGTATATCCTCACCGACCCCGAATACTTAACGCACTATCAATGAAATTTTATGACTAATAATATAAGTCATAAATATTATTATCACTTACTTTTAATATATAAAAATATATTACGTGATAATAACTGAGTCCAAAACCTGACTTGTCATTCCCAAAAATATTAATTGAACCTTGAATAATTTAATATTCGTTAATTAATATTTTTCATGTATTTACTTAAAACTCGTAAATACATTTAATAAATAAATTGAATACTCATTATTCAAAACATGAAAAATATGAATTTATTTATTGCATTGGTGATCATTTATCCTTGGAAAAATCCCAGTCTGTAGTGGTGGGACCCACTATGTCCAAATCTTCTATTCAACTGAATAGGATAGATTCTCAAATATACTATTGTGTGTGACCCTCTAGAATCTTATCTCAACAACAGTAAATAGTTTTCATAGACCAAGAGCAGGATCTAACAATCCATCATGGCCCCTGAAGAGATAAGGATTTTCACAGTAGTGAAAACCAACCTATAACCACGTACTGTGTAATATAATCTCTTTGTCTGTAATATCTCATAAAGTAGGACTCACTCATGTGTCATCACCCTTTTCTTGATTTATTGTTTTTTTATTTAACAAGATATATTTACCCTATACTTCCATAGACCTGGTCTTATAAATGTGACACTCCCAACACAAACTACCTCTACATGATTTCATTTCCATGGTTTTAATATTTCATCAAAGTATGCAGTCAATTGAAATACATTGGTAATGATCTCAAGTTAGGAGACTATTACACTTGATTGTAGATAAAAGCATCCAATGGCACCTGAAAGATGTGGTGTTCCTATTGGAGGGTCAGTCCTCATGATCTCCTAACTTGAGATCACCAAGTGCGAACTTCATGAGAAGAAGTCACAATGCTTATGATCTCCCATCACCTGATAGACAAACATCTACTATGACCAATCAGTGAGATGTATCTAGACCATAGAACATATATTTAAGATTAATGTCATTGTTTCTAGTGGTTCTAATTATATCATGGGATCTTCTATAACCTTACGATACGACAATTAATCTTTGAACATTACCATTTCAATAGTGGACACAAAAGTCTACACAATAATGGTAAGATGACATCATGTATAGCTAACTATATTCCCAACATGGTAATCAAAATCACTGAATAGTTGGGTCTAGGGAATCCACTATTTTAATAGTTTCAAGATTATTTCAAATAAGTATTTTGAATTATGTTTTATACCATGATGTGGCCAGAAAGGTCCACCAGGCCATAGTCATTGAATTGATCTATGGTTTAGTGAGACAAGACCAATGAAAATTATGTTGGAATGTTAACATGATTTTGATGTGAACTAAATGATGAATATTCATAGTTGATGACATTATATAAGGGGGTTTTAGGCATAATTATATTTTTTTTAATAGTTTTGGTTTGTGTTGGTAAAAATGAAATGGTATGTAAAGGAGATTAATGTTAATTGTGTTTAATTGAAATCATGGAACAAGAGAGTGTTTGGAATAATGTTAATGGATTAATGATAAATGATTTGAAAATGGTAACAAGTTCATCGGTTATGGCATGAGAGTGATTTATGTATTGAGGAATTATGAATTTTTTATGTTATGTTATTGTTGACTATGGTTGTGAAATGGTATATGTGGTAAATTATTAAATAATCATGTGGACATGGCTTGGTAGTGTGGGGTATTAGACTTGATGATCTATGACCATGGGCTGGGTAAGACTAAGGCTCTGACCCCAAACCTAAAATTCATGAGTTAGGGAAGCAGAATGAGGATCTATTCCCATAAAAATTGCATTTGATAAGACTACCTGGACTGAGGAACCGAGGTAAGTGTGATGTATTTGTTTACGATATGTTTACCCCATGTTAGTAGGGAACTTTAATTATTCCCTTCTTTATGGTAATTGACTAGTTTAAGTTGTAGTGTAAAGAATTTAAATGCCTAACCCATGGATTTAAAAATGAGAATGGATTAAGTAATGAAAATGGAATAAATTATGAAAATGGACAAAGATGATATTGTTAATTTATAGGTATTTTATTGTAGTTATTAGTGATAACCCTTTATGGTTAAAATCATATGCGTAACCCCATGCGCCTTGGATTAGACTCATAATGTGACTTGGGGTAGATTGTTGTTTAGTTTACCCTAGAGAAAATATTGTATAAAATGGAAATTAGATATTTAATTAATGTTTTCCTTATTTACTTGTTTATTAATTTTACCTTTTACCTATATACACTTTTGTATATTATGACTATTTATTTAGACACCATTGGTGGTGTACAATTGAGTTTTACTCAAACCCTTCTCAGATCACCTTGGCACTTGGGTAATTGAGAAAATTATTGTGGTTTTTTGGTACATGTTCTAGATAAGGACCTTGTGTTTGGTTGAGCATATGATGATGGGTTGGAGCATGGGAGACTAGGACTGGGTTGAGAATTAGGTTTGGGATTAGAGTCTTTTAATATTTTTGGTTCTGTTTTATATTAAATAACTACCTGACATGTAGAGTATACAATAGATTTTATTACCACATGTGCATCTGGTTACTTATTGGGGTTTGTTTCATACAATCCATTTATTGTTCTTATTGGTTATTTTATATGTTAATGTCACTTATATTGTAGATTCAATCTGATAATTGAGTATAGTCTACCCATATTTCCCCTTAGACCTGTTCTACTAGTCAGCAGCCTATGGCATATGGGGAGGTGCGTCAGAGGTGATGTGACTACCCAACTCAGGGCACCTGTTATAATGGATTCCAGGTTGGGGATGTTACATGATAACTCCATATCATGAATAAGGTAGTTTTTCTCATGTATTTTCAACTATCTTTAAGTGTAGGCTATCTAGTTTTTATTTAGAATGAATACAAACCCTAAAAAATTATTTGAATAATCACTGTATATCAGAAATAATTATCCACCTGAGGGTAGTGTGAGTAAAAGTGTAGTGATTAGCCTATTCTAAACCTTATTAAATATTTTCTCACAATCTTCTATCGAGATATAATTTACCCCTTTCCATGTTAACATAGTTATTGGGATGGACAATTCTTAGAAATTTCTCTTAAATAGTTAGTAATACCCCCCCAATCTATGAAATCTATATATTTTCATAACACATATGAGTCTAGTACATTACTCAATTTACTTTTTCTTTGAGGGGTCCACATAAATTCGCTCACGTAGGATCATGTGCCCCAAGAATTTGAATTTATGCATCCAAAATTTATAATCACTACACTTAGAGTGTATTTTATCCTTTTATAATTTTCCCAATATAATCATAAGATACTCTTCACGTTCCTCCTTTATCTTAGGGAAAATGAGAATATAATCAATAAGTACTACCAATTTTTTTTCAAGGTATCCTTTAGAGACTCTATTCATCAAATCCATGAAGATTATAGGGACATTAGTAAGCCTGAATGGCATCACTATATACTCATAGTATCTATACCTTTTACAAAAGGCTATCTTATGAATATATTCTTTAATCACATTTTGATAATGATTTTTAGAATGAATATCCAGATCTAATAAGTAATTATCTCCTCATATTTTATTAAAAAATGCATCAATCATTGTCTGGGTATACTTGTTATTTATAGTGATCTTATTGAGATCTTGGTAATTGATTCAAAACTACATAAATCCATCATTTTTCTTGACAAAGAGCACTAGAAAACCCAAAGGTTATTCATTAGGTTGTGTGAACCCTTTTTTCAAATGTTTTTATAATTATTTATTTAACTCATCTAGTTTAATTGGAGCTATCCTATAAGGTAATTTGGAGATAGTAGTGAATCTGAGTATGAGGTTTATTGATAACTCTACAAAAAAATTGGGGGAATGCATGGACAACTCTTCATGAAATAAATAATTATATTCCATAAGAGTTGGAATTTTCTCAAGTTTTTTTCTTTCTTTTGACACAACAATTTGTGAAAGATATGCTTTTTCACTACGTAACAACACCTACACTATTGAGGTATTTTTCAAAGGAGATTCACGGTCTTGTTTGATTTTTTATAGGGAATGGTATGGTTTAAAATATTGAAAGATATTTCCTATTCCAAACACTGGACATGAGATCTATATAATATGCTAAAATGAATTCCTAGTATAGCATAAAATTACACTAAGGGAAGGATTATGATATTTTCTAGAAGAATATTCACATAGAAGATAAAAATAAAATATTCCAACATTTGGGTTGTTTTGATGATACCACTAGGTGTTTTTATAGATACATCAACTTTAATGTATCAAGGTTGTCATTCAATAGTTTTATAAAAATTAATGGATATAAATTAATTTATAGGAATATAATAAAAAAATATTTTACCATTCTTGAGTGAATAGGAAGTGTACCATATATGAATTTATTTTCATGTTTCACCCCAACAGTAGAGATGTAATAATATTTTCCTTATCCTCACATATTTTAAGGTTGTTTATGCTAATTAACCTTGATGAACCATGGTTCAGTGAACATGATTTCATAGTTCCCTCGCTGTTTAATTTTTAATCATTGAACCGTGGGTGGTACATTAGAAAGTTCCTTCCTTTCCTCCATTATGTTGTCCTGATTCTTCATGTCTCCTAAACATTCATTTGAATTGTGGTATTTTCTCCCACACCTAAATCATTTCCTTATCATTTGAGGTAATTCTCATGATTCTTTTTTCCACATCATTGGAACTTGGATGGTTGAATCTTCTTTCCTCATTTGTCGTTTGATCCTCCAACTTTAAACTTAATCTTTCATTTATCATCTTTTTTACCATGGGACCATTCTTTACAATCCAGGTATACTTTTAGATCACATGAATCTACTACTTCATAAATATATAATTATCAAATAGCTAGATCACTTTTGTGGTGTTATTTTAAAACACTAATGATTTTTTCTATTTTTCTATCATTATTGGTAACAAAACCAAAGGGATATCTTTAAATCCTTGTAAAAGTTTCCTCATAATCCATGAAAACTTAAAACTCATTTTTATTTTTCCTTAAGAATTATCTCTCCATCTTTATTCAAATATATTCAGTGAAATAATTAAAAATAAATATATTCTAAAATACTTCCTACTCTATTTATTCTATTTCATCTTTAGACTTAATATTATTAATCAGTACCCATCATTGACTAGCTTCTATACCTAGATATTAAAATACTAGATTAACTTTATCCTTTTCATATTAGTGGAGCATATAAAAGATAGTATCCACCGATTTATCCATTTTTTTCACAATAATTGGTTCAAAAGATCAGCAAAATGTTAGTTTCCTTTTCCATATAAAAGACTTTATGGATAGTTATTTCTTTTTGGGTGAAGGAGTATGTTCTACATTGTTTAGGTTATTGTTCATAGCTTGATATAGTTGGGTAAAATTATCCATGTATTTTTAAACTCTTCCCCCCATTTAAATGGGATTTTCATTTAAAAAATCATTGCATTTTCCCTCACATGGGGTGTGGGTATGGTTTCTCCTGGTTCCCACCATTTTCTAAAATATAAAATGTTTCAAAAAAACATAAGTCAATAATGAATGATTAAATAATTTACTATCATGTTTAAATTAATTATAAAGTATTTTGTGATCCCTATTCTCAATATAGCCTTCTTATTAAAAAAATTTCCAGGATCATGTAATTTAAACTATTTACAACATCAAGAGGAATTACTACTTTAGTTATATGTCCTTCTAAATGGTTTTTATAGAGATTTTGATTAATCAAAGAAAAACCACTGGGATTTTTAATATAGGTATGAAATATGGCATATTTGTCATGAATCAGGTGAAGATTGAGTTAATATCCAATTCACCCTTTTCAGGGTTATTAGCACTAGGAAAATCACTTATAGAGCCACATAAACTTATAGTATCTAGACATGTTATTTTATTCCATAGAAACCACAAATTCTTATACTTTACTAAATCTTCAAGACTTTCCCTTAAAACTCAAGATTATACCTAAGGTTTTTACTTTCATTTTCTAGACATAATTCCCAAATTAACTAAACTGTGCTCTGATATCAACTATAACTACCCAAAATTTTCTCCCATGACTATTAAATCTTTTAAATGATAAAAAACATAAAAGTGATATATTTCAAGATCTAAAGGTTTAGCTTCTCAGAAAAAACTAGGCACATATATCACTTATAAAAAATAAAAAATAAACATTATTTAAATCTTTATTATTTATAACCCTAAAATATCTCATGTTCTTCTTTGTAAAAGTAATCATTTGAGGATATATATCATTGTAAAGGGTTAGTAAAAATCCCATTAAGGGGAGAAATGACATGAGATAAATAAGAGACATGAATCGATAGTACACATGTGAGAATAATCATAATCATAATATCATAATAAAAGGATCATCATCATATTCACAGGGGGAAATATTTTAAAAAGGAATAGAGTTTTTAATATTCAAAATAATGAAACATAATGACATAGTGGTCAAATAACACACATATTTGCGAACAAATCTAGCATCATGTTCATTCATAATATATGTGAATAAATTATAAAAATTATAACTTCAAACAATGATATAATAATGTTCACATATAATATACATAATACCATGATATATATCATATTAACCAATTAATATGAGAGTTATATGATTATGTCCCCAACCATCACATCATAAAATGATCATAGTCACAAAAACCACATGGAAAGAGAATGTATAACAATCATATTCATGAAAAAACCCATGTAAAATAATGGGTTTTTTAAATATTTTATACATAAATGTCATATAATCGCATTTTTGGTTCCCAAATTTCTAAGAGAGATCATATGTTGGAATTAAATGTCATAATTATTGATCAGAGAAGAAGTAACTCAAGAGAATTCAGAGAGATGTTTTGAAAAAATAATGTCCTTTTGGAAAATATCTATAGTTGAATTAGAAATAATTTAAACAAGGTAGAAACATGTATATACATTCAAATAAAGAAAATAATAGTGAATTTATATTAATAGAGTGGCATCTATACTGAAAATTATTTAAAGGTGGAGATAACCTAAAAATAAAGAGTTGGGTTCGAGAATCCCCTTACCTTATATCCCATTTAGTTTCATCTCATTTATACCTCATGTATAATAAAATTATGATTGTTAAAACATTAAAACTAAAGTTAATTATATTTATTTATATCATATTTATCCATTATAATTATTTTAATTTATTTCATAATATTATTTTTTAAACATGTATTTTTTTGATGTCAAGTTTTAATTAAATTATCCCTTATTATTTTGAATTATCTATTTCTATTCAAGGTAATTTATACATAAGTAAAATTAAGTATAGAAGCTTAAAATAAATTTAATTCCATACTTATATTATATATATAGTTCATACCATTCATCCATGAAGGTGGTGATAATCATAGATTCGGTAATGTACTCATATGTGGTTAACTGATCGTTGACAGGGCATTGCCAAAAGAGGAGGAAGAGAAGTATGAAATATAAATACCTCGTAAATATAATTGTTAAATTAGGTTAAAATCATTAATATAATTTTAATATATTAATCAATTAATTTCATAAGGCTTTTGTGTTAATGGAATGGATAAATCATAGAAGATAAGTCTAAAATGAGAGAAAATTTTGATGAAAACCTACTCTTTTCTCGATGCCAATTTCATTACACTGCACTGGGCTCTTTGAATAATTAGAGTTTAGTGACTCTAAAACATCAATATGGATTAAAAGGGTATTATTATATGACATTTGGTAATATATATTTATTGGGAAAATATATTTGAATTGTTTTTCAATGGAGAGGGGGATGAGGTATTTATAACTGAGGAGATGGGTGTTTTAGCATTAAATATTGAATAAAATATAATTTCCAAGGTAAAACATTAAATAATAATATTTTTTAAAATATGAATATATTTCAATAAAATAAAATAATTTTCGTACTTTTTAACACTTTATTATATGAATTTATTATTTTAATAAAATGGAATGGAGAAAAATGAAAAAATGTTTATTTAAAGGGACACTTTAGACCTTTAGACTTTGGAAATTACTTTTTATGTTTATAAATTATGTTATTATTTTTAAATTATAAATTTATGTTAATAAATTTATTTTGGGCTGTTATAGCCAATATATTATTTATTAATTCATTTTTTCAACATTATTATGTCAAAAAACACATAGTATTTGAAAAATTGATTTTTTATTATTCATTTAAATTGATGTTTCTCAGAAAAGTATAAAAAAATTACCTTTAGAAAATTTTGAGGTGATTATTTTAAAAATTTAATTAATTTTAATAAAATAAATTTATAAAATATTTAATTTTTTTTAATATAAAAAATTTGATTCTTAAGAAATACATTAAAATATAGTTTATTAAAAAAATTCTTCTTGTTTCATTGAGTTTTTAACCATTAATTTTATTTTATATCATTAAAATATTTATATCTAGTTAAATTAATCATGTTAAAAATAATTTATACTAAATTTTACAATTTTTTTGTCAAATTACTATTCCAACAGTCATGTTACTATTCCAAAAAGTCAAGTTAATATCCATAATGGTAAAGTTACCATTCCTAACATTCAGGGTGCTATTACAACAATCATATTACATCTTATAAATGAATCCTTATTCCAACACACATTATTCAATAAAATTAATCCCATGTAACTATATTTTAGATTTCTAAAATATTTATTGGTTTACAGATTTTTTTTATTTTTCCCCATAGTGTTGTCTATGGGAGCGATGATTCTAGAAGATTGAGATAATTTAAATTTTCCCTTTCTATATTTTCTATTTTCAATTTTTCCCATTGTAATATTTTAAATATTCACAGGTTTTTTTTAACTATTTTAATGATATATTTTAATAAAATAAAGTGTTTTTTTTCTGTGTATTGTATGTGTATAATACTATACAATATAATATAAAATATATTTATTCAAAAATATAATATCATTTATAAAGTCTGTGTAGTTACATTAAAGCTCAGGCAGTCCTAACTCCAAAACCTCAATATATTCCTTCCCTTAATCCTTGAGTTTTTGATATCCCCCTAAAGATATCCTACGATGGGTTAAGGTGTAATCCAATAGAGGTTTCTCAAAGAATAGGTATAAATTTTAATCGAGATCTTTTGATATTATTTCTCCTTTTACCTTCACTTACATATTTAATACATAATAACATGATGACTTCAATATAATAAATATAACTAAGATGATATTATGACTATGGAAAAACCATTTACCACCTCTTCACAATTAAATGTTAAATGAAAGCATCGCTCGTGCCTATGTGTGGACTAAAAACTCCACATAGTAGTATGATTCATTTTCCATCATCATATTTCATGGTCGATTATTATGATGGATTTAATTTTTAAATATGATATTTATTACAATATTATTATTATATAATTATTATATACTTTCTACCTTCTTACCATACCATCTATTGAAAAATGATAATTTCACTCCTCTGTACGTGTAGAATACCACCTCCACAAAGCGATGTGATTCATTTTTCATTTCCATTTTACTTGGGTCTAAATAAGGATATAATTAATGAGTATATATATGATATATATGATATCATATTTTTTAAAGATGAATTATCATTCACCTTTCTTTCATTCCATTCATCTAAAAGTGGAAACGATACTCGAGTATATGTATAGATTACCATCTCCATGAAGTGATGTAATTCATTTTTCATTACCAATTTATATGAATTGTTATAGAATAATATATAATAATTAAACATGATATATATTACATGATTAAAATTATAGAGATTATGGTACCATGATCAGAGTACAAGGACCACAACTTCTGAAACAAAACATACATGAGAGACAAAGTTGTGAACACCAAAAATGACAAATTTAATAGATTTTTTTTAATAAATTAGATTTGATATGATATAATTGGACCCCATATGATGTTATAAATTTGTATATGGTTTTTTATATAATTATAATAAATATAAATTTATTATATAGGAAGTTAGAGTCATTAAAAATCAATTTGGTCAGGAGGTAAGTGTTCTTCATATCAATATTTTTTCATTGAGAAATGTTTGATGTTATGCACCTATTTATGTTTATGAGGTGTATATACTGAAAATTTGACATGTCATATCATGTATGATTCTTAATTAATTATATTTAAAGTTAAACTTAAAATTATTTCATCAAATGGGTTTTGATTCAAAAGTTACCAAAGCGGTAAGAGTTTATCGTCTCAAATTGCCTTCTTTGGGACATATGTCATGTTATACACCTATCTTATTTTACAAGATGTATCTAATAAAACATTGATATGTTATACCATAAATATACTTAATCTCATGGTATTTAAATTTTCATTTGATCTTATTACTTTTATGGTAATTACAACTCAAAAGATACCAAAGCAGTAAGGGTTTTACATTACAATCACACTTTTTATAGAGATTGTTAATGTTTGAATTTATTATAATGAATTATATAATATATCTATCCAAAAATATTATTTATTTTCTTATCCTATGTTTATTTATATATATTACAAGTTTTCCATTAATTTTCATCTTTTAAAGTATTCAAGATATGTAAATAATGTTTTTAAGGAAAACATACATTATTTCAATCTTCACTCAATAATTTTTTATTCCATTTTCATTTTATATATAAAATGTTTTCATGAATGAGATTACCATTACCTAATTATTGTATAAATTAATTTTAACTATTTTTTTCATTTCTATAAAAATATTTCAAATTAATATTATTTTCCTATTTTGAATGACGTACTTTTGAATTTTTACAGAAAATGTGAAAGTAATTTTTATTTTAACATACATCAAATGAATGGATTTTACCTCTATTATAAATTCCCTTTACATGTAATATTTATTTAAAAATTTCAAAGGTACTTTTAAAATAAAATATTATCCATAATATTTTATAATATTTTAGATTTTAAATTAGTGTTTTTAAAATCAAAAGGGTATTCTCCCCAAGAACTATTCTAGTGATATTTTAAAGATATTTTCATATATATAAACTAAATTTTATGTTTCATATTTTTTACTTGGGATATTATCAAATGTTACCATCTTTACCCTTTAAAAGGATAGTTTATTGTTATGATGATGAAATATTTATGAATCCCATTTTCTTCTCCATGGGTTAAGTTATGATTAATTGATAAATGTTTTCATGATATTGTGAAATAAATATTAATGGATTATGATTACATGACATGAGAGTCCATTATATATCTCCAATATATTGGGTAAATATTAATTTGTTTTGTGCTCAAAGGGTATATATGAGGTTATCCCAATCCTGAAAGAGGGTACATAAGAGGATATCCCCTGCCCTAAAGAGGGTATATAGGAGGTTATCCTAAGTTTGAAGTAGGTACATGAGTGGTTAGCCCAAGCTTATCATATGATGAATGTCTTGGTGGGTATCCTTGATATAATATTTCAATGATTCTGATTATTCCACACCTTTTATGACACCGTTATGACATGTTCTTATTCCTATGTTATGATATCATGACTCATGATCTATGATTCTTCTATGATTCATGTCTTATGTTTTACCAAATCATATTTGCAGGATTATTTTATTTTAATTGTTGGGTGTGATTTTCAAATGTTGATCTCATGTTATCAAACCCTTATTATCATGTTATGGTTACATATGATAATTGGTTAATATCTCCTATTATTAACTTTATTGTCCATATGATATGAAATTTTATTTTCCCTAGTATATCGATAAAAGTTTTAAGTATGATATATCTAAGAAAGGTTCTAGTTGTGAATAATTTAGTTGGAGATGAAGTAGATCCTTTTTGTACAATATTTTTATGTATCCATGTTTCCAAATACACAAAACCATTATGGTTCTAGTATGTATCCTAATTATATGTAATTAATATTTATCTAAAATGATATAACATTTATGTATGTAATTTTTTTATCACCTCAATTGGTATGAGAGAAAGGTTTAGTTACTTTTGGAAACTAAGATGAGAAAAATTTAGTGAAAACCCTTAGGATAACATAATGTATAGAAGAAAATCCTATGTTATGGTAAAGATAAGTGTTTGAGAAAGTGGATGCATCTATGGAAACAATTAACCTAAGGGTAACAACTCTATATGGGAAATATTATATATTTACCTGATCATCATTGGTATAGAATGAGTAGGCTAGATATTGAACCCCATGTATAAACATTCTTGGAGATATGATTTGGTTAAGTTTCATTTTATATATGTGAAATTATAAAGGATTTGAAAAGATAAAGACCATAGATAATTGAGGTTAAAACTAAGGTTTCATAGAATGAAAATAAGGTTTCATGATTTAGAAACCCTATAACTAGTTTTCATGATTATATGATTTCCCCCTATGATTATTATTGATCATAATATGATTTTAGGTTTTATTCAATAGATAAAACTATAAGAAACCTTGTTAATGATGAATATTATAAACAATTAAATGAATTTCCTCTTGAGAAATTGAATATTATGGGAGTTAGAAGGAATAATATTATTATCATGATTACAATACATTTAAATACCCAAAATATTTTGATCTTGAAAATGAGAATAGGGGGAAGAACTCCATCACAAGGAAACATCCAACTTCTTTTAGTGGGTTTGATGATCCAGTAATTTTCAACAAATGGATCAGTACCACTTTAATTATATTTTCTATTTTGTAATTCTCATAAAAGGTTATTTTAGTTGTCAATACTTTGGAAGGTGAATAATTTTAATGGTGTAAACTTATCAAGAATATAAGGAAATGAGAATGAGTTGTCTTCATAGAGTGGGATGATTTTGGGAGTTTATTTTTTAGTATAATTTTCCCCTATTATTCATAAAAAATATTGAAGGAATTATTTAATAATACGTATAAGGATGATGAATCCATTAGTAACTATGAGGAAAATTTTAAATTCTCTTGAGGTACAAATCTTATATTATCATTGAACTGGAATTCTATATTGATGTATTCTTTAGTGGCTTAAAACCAATTATCCAAAGGGCGTTATCCATATGCGACTTCAGTAGATATAAAGAAATCGTTTTATGTGCTATCAATATAGGAATGGAGAATGGAGTCACCCATCAATATGTTGGTTTATATAAGAAAATAAAGATGTAAATTAATTTAAATTATAAAAATAGAAACCATGGTGGGAAGAATATGAGTCTTACTTTATGCTAGAATTGTAGAAATAAACATAGAGAAAATTATCTTAAGGGTACAAGAAAATCATTTAAGTGGGGGATGTATGGTCATTAGATAATAAAATGACTAAAAAATGGGAAGAAGTTAAATAATGATGTAAATAAATAGAAAAATATATATAATTCACCACCCATACTCAAATGTTTTAAATTCTAGGAGCATTGAAATTATGATAACATGTACAAGAATCTACGGGTTAATGATGATGATCAATTTCAGTTTCCTCTTAAGACTAGATGCGAAGGAAAATATCATGCAATCACTATTAATTACATGGGGTATGATAAAGTAGTGGTGAATGGAAAAATTACCATCCACTCAAGAATAAGTAATGTCTTATTTTATTCAATCTTTACTCAATTTTTTTATCTAAATATATTTTAAGGGTATCACATTACCACCTCATTGACTATATGTTTAATTAGTTTTAAAAACTCCCACTATATGATGATCAAATATAAATTCTATAATTCTTCCCTCATTGAATTTTTTGGGAGTGTGATTCCGGATTTTTTTTATTTTTCTTATAGTTGAATTTGATGTTATTTTGGGCATGGATTTCATTTCTTTATATAGATCTCAAAATAATTACCAAGGGAAGTCACGTATGATATAATATACTAACCTATTATTATTTATTAGTTTATAGATAAATATGAAATTAAAATGGAAATTACATCCATTGTATGGGTCTTGATTCCTATCCAAAGTGGTTATTTATCTCAAATATTTTGGGAGAAATTCAACAATGAAGATATTCCTATTATATGGGAGTTTTTTGATGTCTTTATGGATTATTTTCCTATTATTACTATGAATAATGAATTTTATTTTAAAAATAACTCATACCAAGTTCCAAACCAATTACAATGACTCCATATAGAATGGATCTAATTGAGTTGCAGGAATTGAAGAAGAAACTGTAGGTGGATCTGATAAGGGGTTCATTCTTCCTTGTGCATCACTATGGGTTGAACCTGTTATTTTTATTAAGAATAAATCTGAATCACTACAACTCTATATTTATTATCAAGAATGTAACATGATCATAATAAAGAATAATTTTCCACTACTTCGTATTTATGATTTATTTTTCCAATTACGAGCAGCTCAATTTTCTTCCACGATTGATCTTCAATACGGATACTATCAATTGAGTTTCAAATGTTAAGACATTACTAAGACAACCTTATATTCAAGGTACAAACACTATATATATATTGATTCCTTCTAGAATTTCTAATGACCTCACTCTCTTAATTAATTTAATCAATAGAATGTTTATAGATTACCTTGATCAATTTGGGGTAGTCTTTATAGTTGATATTATATATATTCCAAGAATAAGGAACACTGTGAAGACCAATTGAGGATTTACATAAGACTATAAGGATGGATAAAAAGTATGAAAATTTTAATAATTGTTAATTTTGTCTGTATAATGTTTTATCTTTGGGTCTTATAATATCAAGATAGTGTATATCAATGGATCTATAGAAGATAAAAGTTATTAAATATTGGTCTTGACCAACGAAAATGACTAGAATCAATAGTTTTATTAGATTGGATAGATATTATTAATGTTTTGTGAATAACTTCTCATAGATATCTAATCCCCTCAACATGTTAAATTAGAGGGGATTCAGGTTTCATTGGATTGATAAATGTGAAGAAAATTTTGAGGAAGTATATGGAAGTTTGATTAGTGAACCTGTGCTCACACTACCTTATAGTGGATAAGTGTTTTTGATTTATAGTTTTTAATAAAAGAAAGGTTTGGGACATGTCCTTATACAAAATTAAATGGTGATAGATTATGCCTCATGCAAATTGAATGTTTAGGATACAAATTACCCAACTCAAGATTTAGAATTATCAATGGTAATATTTCCATTAAAGATATAGATTTGTTATCATTATAGATAAAGGCGTGACATATATTATGATAATAAAATTTTAAAGTATATACTCACATAGAAAGAGTTTAATATGCACAAGAGAAGATTATTGGATTTTATTAGACATTATGACTACACAATACATTACCACCCTAGGAAAGTGAACAAGGTCATCAATGATTTGAGTTGAAAGGATCATGAGTAATGAGGATCATAAAAGATATAATATTTATGGATTTATAAAGGATAAACCATGAAATAGTAAATTATTGGGATAAATATTATCTTTCTCAAATGAGTCTTCAACCATATATCCATGTGACGATTAATGAAGTACACCCAGAGGATGCATAGCTATAAAATAAGGTGAGAAATGTTCCCGAGTTAAATCTTTTTTGTGATGGAATGATTAGGTAGGAATTGAGTATGATTAATTTAAATACCATAATTTAAGAAATAGAAATTGTAAAAATATCATACCTCATCATTCTCTATTCATCCTATAAATATGAAGATGTATTGAGATATAAGAGTGCATTTAGGATAACACAAAGAGAGATATTGTAGAGTATATTTTTTTCTTGGTATGTTAATTGGTTAAGTTTGTGGATATAATTATAAGGAGATGCTATAACCATTGACTATACCAGAATGGAAATGGGAAAACATCACCATTGATTTCATCATCAGACTCCCCAAAAATTTTAAAGGCCGTAATGCTATTTGGGTTATAGATGATCACATTATTTCATTTCTATAAGGTAATAATTCTTTCTTATTTAGATTTAAAATATATACTTTAAGTAAGTGGTACAATTATATGGTGTACCAAATTCTATAGTTTCTGACTAATATTAGAGTTTTCCTTGAATTTTTAGTGAATTCTTCAACATAATTTGAATACCGAGTTGTGTTTCAGTTCTCCCTATCATCCTTGGATAGATGGTTTGTTTTAGAGAACCATTCAAACTATATAGGATATGTTGTGTAAAATCTAGACCCAGGTACCACACACTGATTCCCGAAGCCGGTTGGTTACATGACCTCATTTGTGCCTCCCCATACATTAGAGGCTACAAAATAATAGTGAGGGTCAAATATCAGTCTTAGGGAGACTATACCCTCTTTATCATAGAAATACACCATAAAAAATAAATAAACAATTACCAAATGATATAATAACAACCAGGAAATAAAAGTACCACATGATGACCAGAACAGAAAATACAACAACAAACCGAATAAAAGGGACATCGTGATAAAGTATATGCCAAGTATCAAAATGCAACTCAAAAGTAAATACACTGAAAACTCCCATGTGGGTCTCAAACGTTGTCTAGTTACCTATCCCATGATTCATCTCAACTCATACATATAAAAAATGAATTTTTACCTCATATTATCCTACAACCATGAAATCTATTATGGTTCTAATCAGGAAGCCTGAGTAGTGTGTGACTACAAATCAGTTGGACACGACCAATGATGTCTAAAACAATATCCAGTTAATATAGTGTATGCAATTTTATAGTGAATTACTACAAGAAATAATGTGAACAATTTACATCTATTCAATCATTATTTCTTTAATCTATATAAACTAATGGGTTATTTAGGATAACCAAACCTCAATACATTTTTCGTCCCATGATGGAGTCTGGACCATCCCTAAGGGATGTCATATTTCTTGATTTACCATGTTACCATTCATAATCTCAAATCATATGTGAAAGAAAATGTTACCATTAATCATTCTAACTCATAAGTGAATGACCATGTTACCATTCATCAATTTAATTAACAAGTGAATGACCATGTTACGATTCATCAAT
The DNA here is from genome assembly GCA_963277665.1 of Viscum album. NCBI lineage: Eukaryota > Viridiplantae > Streptophyta > Magnoliopsida > Santalales > Viscaceae > Viscum > Viscum album. Next base: position 1,092,422,984 of record OY728137.1, on the reverse strand, counting down.
TTAACTCATATGTGAATGGCCATGTTACGATTCACAATTTCATAATTTAATGTCCATGTTACTATTCATATTTATAATACATGACTGAATTTCCATGTTACCATTAATCAACAAATAATTCATTAAAAAATTAATTACCCACATAAATATTATTACTAATTCAAATATTAGTTAATCTTACTAATACCCTTAATCAATTCACTAATTAATTAATCATATCAATCCCATTAATTAATTTGAAAATTAATTTATCTTTTATATCTGATTAATAATTCAATAATTCGTTCATCACATAATTTCCATTAATTAATTACTCAATTAATTAATCACATCAATTACATTAATTAATTCACTGAGTAATTAATCTCATCACATCATTACTAATTCAACAATTAGTCATCATATAATTTCCCTTAATTAATTCACCAATTAATTAAGAACATCAATCTCATTAATTAGCTCACCAATTAATTATTCATCAAAATCAATTTCATAATTAAAATAATCTTTAATAATTAACTCAATAATTAATTATCCCAATTCTATAATCTCAATATTTCATAATTAATTCAACAATTAATTATTCATAATCTAAAATTCCAATATCCCCAATTTCACATTTTCCTCAATTAATTAAATCACCAATTTAATTAATTCAATCAAGAATTAAATTTATAAATATATTATGAAAGTTCTACAATTAGATACACATAATTAAAATAAATATGTTAGGATTTTAATTATAAACCACTTACCTTAATTCGTTGAAGATCGATTTTCCAATGGAAATCCCCAATTTCGGTTGAATAATGACATAGAATGAGATATATATATAAAACTATAAATAAAGATCGAAAAAATCAAGATATCTTAAATATAGATCTAGAACTAAAATCCTAGATATAAATCCATAAACCATGTCTATATCTAACCATAATAGATAATAAATTCCCTTAAAGGAAGATACAAGAATGGAAGAATGAGAATCCAACAGGGATGAGATCCTGTTATAGGGAGGGGTAAAGATCTTCAATCCGGGATTTGAATCACCAAGAAAGGAGGTTGAAATGGCTCAGAATCTGTCCAAGAGGCTCCAAAATCATGAATTAACATTAGGGGTTATGCTAGGTATGATTTGGGATTAAAATGGGGGCTTTAGAAAATTTTAAATTAATTTTGGGGCTAATTAAATCTTGAACATGGTTTGGTGGGAAGGGGCACATGGTTTTCCCTAACTATCTGCCTATTCTTGGAGGGGGTGTTGCATGATTTCTCTTATTTGGGTGCACAACTTGAAAAAATTTTCACCAAACATGAAATTACTCTCTATGAGCAATTTCACGGTTTGATGGGCCAGGGCGCATGATTTGGGTAAACAGTGCACTGACCATGCACATTCGCTTCTCCCTCCAAATTTTTTAATTTTCTCCCAACCAAACCCCAATGTAAAACCAAAATGAAAAGTACTCAAAACTTGTCAAAAGGGCACCTATAAAAGAGATTGAGACATCTCCAGAAAAGGTCAGGGTTTTACAGTATCCCCAACTTATAACAGCTCATCCTTGAGCTGTACTCCCATGAATCTCTAATATTCTATGTTAAAAATATTGGGCCACCGAGCCCTCATATATATTTCTATCTCCCTACTTTCCTCCTAAGCATTTCCATGTTTCCATATTATATAAATTATTAGTATGGCCTTTCCCTGTGAAACTTTCTCACTGTGATCCAACACACATATCAGATTATCCTCAAAGGACGCATTTATCTCTAGAAAAAAATAATCCACTTAGATTACATGAGAAGGATATGGGTGATATTTACATAGTTGTGACACATGGAAAACATCTTGAATAAAATTATATCTCTATGGAAGATCCAACCATTATATGACTAGACCGAATCTCTCCACAACCTCAAATGGTCTAATGAACCTGGGTTCCAGCTTTCCACGTCTTCGTATCCTATGGTGACCCAATCTAGGAAACAACTAAATGAATACATGATCACCCTCTGTAAACTCTAGGGGTTGTTAATATCTATTAATATACAAATTCTATCCACTATGAGTTGTATCAATACATTTCTGAATTAGCTGTACCTACACCAATGTCTTCTGCAGGAGACTCGGTCCCAATAACTCAGACTCACCTACCTCCATTCATCATAGAGGTGATCTACATGTCCTAACATAAAGAGCCTTATATTGTGCTATATATATAGTTTTTCTGATAAATATTGTTATAGTAAAACTCAAATAGTGACAAGTGATTCTCCCAAGACCCACAAACGTCTAGAACACATGCTCACAACATATCCTCTTGCATCTGTATAGTATACTATGACTATCCAACTGTCTATGGGTAGAAATTTGTACTAAAAAAAACCTATGTACTAAGATCCTTCTATATGCCATTGTATAAAAAAAATTAAAGAACAAGTCATAGTATAAAATAATAGATTGTGGAACTCCAAACAGATATACTATCTCTTGAACGTATAGTTCTCCCAACTTCTCCACTGAGAAAGTCTCCCATTTAGGTAATAAATGTACTACCTTCTTCAGTATATCCACAAAAAAACCAAATAGCATCATTATTCTAAGTCATTATCAACCCACCAGAAAATCTAGGGTAATATCATCCCAATTCCATTTCATAATTGGAAACAACTATAGTAAACCACAAGGACGTTGATGCTCGGCCTTCACCTGCTGACAAGTGTAGCATAGTGTCAAGAACCCTACTATCCCCTTTTTCATGCCCAACCACCAAAACTATAATCTTTGGTCACAATACATTTTGGTTACACCTAGATGTACCACCCACATTTAGTCATAAAAACTCACTTATTTGCTCCCACCATATAATTTTAGGCACAAAAATCTGATTCTTGACATAGATAACCTCAACATTATATATAGACCAATTAGATAGTGACTCCCCACCTTCAAGGATTTACCTCAAGGTCAATAACTTTGGATCCTCATACTATCTATATTTGATCCATCTAAAAAGTGTATAATCTACTTAAAATGATAGCAAAGTCTACTACTCTTGACTCACTTGAACCAAAATGTTCATCTCATCTAGAAAAGTCATCATTTTCCACTCACAAATAGACTCTTGAACCACTTGAGTATGAGTTTTCCTACTCAAATAAATTGGCCACATTTCCCCCTTTATGATCATATATTCTATCTCAAAATAAAATTATAACATATAATCAACCCATATCTACTATTGGAGATTCACATCTCTCTGTGAAAATATATACTTCAAGCTATTGTGATCTATATACAGGGAAAATTTTTCTCCCAATAGATAATTTCTCCAACAATTCAAAGCATAAACCACTAAAACCAACTCATGGTCATGTGTTGGGTAGTACCATTCAGGTGGCCTCAACTGTTGAGACCCATCCGCTACAACTCATTCACCCTGCATCAACACTACTCCATGTTCGATCCTAGGAGCATCACAAAACATTTTATACTCTTCACATGGATCATATAGGATCGATATTGGTGTCGATGTCAACCTCTTCATCAACTCCAGGAAGGAATTATCATATACTGCATACTAGTTAAAATTTATCCCCATTTTGGTCAATCTTGAAAATAGAACTGTCAATCGGGAAAATTCATGTCTGAATCTATGATAATATCTAGTTAAACTGAGAAAGCTACTGATATCAAATACATTATTGAGATTCTTCTAAGAAAATAATCCCTAAACTTTCTCTTGGTATACAAATAGGCCTTCCTCTGAGATGATGTGACCCAAGAAGTGTACCTAATTAATCCAAATGTGACACTTATGTATTTTGGAATATATAAAATTCTCTATTAGTGTAATTTGGATTATGTCATGATATTGGGTATGATAATCATGAGTCTTAAAGTATAATAAGATTTAATCCATAAAAACCACAAGAAACTGATCCAGATATGAATGGAATATTCTATTATTAAGGCCATAAATACTACTGGTGCATTCATCAACCCAAAAAGCATTATGAAAAACTAAAATAGTGCATACCTTCTTCTAAAAACAATCTTTGGTATATTAGAAGTCCAAAATATCACCTCATGATACCCCGATCTCAATTAAATATTATAAAATACAAAAAACCCTCTCAACTTTTCAAACGTATCATCAATACATGGAAGGGGAAACAAGTTCTTCTGTTTCACCTGGTTCAACTTTTAGTAATTGAAAAATAACCATAGAGTCCCATTAGCCATATTAGAAAGAAATATTGGTGATCCCCAAGGCGGCATACTCGGTTGGATAAATCACTTGTCCTCCAACTACTCTATATAAGTCTTGAGGTCTTGAAGTTCTATCAGTTCCATTATATATGGTGGAATAGAAACTATCTAATCCCATGACATGATCTCAATATAAAATTCCACATATATTTCTGGTGGAAACCTTGATAAGTCTTCAGGAAACACATCTTGAAATACATACACTATAGGTGGAAATAGATCTTTCTTTAGACCTCCATCATATAGAAACAGATTGAAAACCTAGTCTATGAGCTCTCCCAGTTTTTGAGTAGATAGAATAGCTCATCTTTCCTAGATATCCCACTCTCCATAGTGAATATACTTGTCACCCTTAGGATATGTAAAAGTGAATGTCTTTGGGTAACAATATATGTGGACTCAGTATGATACTAACCAGTCAACATCCATAATTAGGTTGAAGCCTAACATGTTATGAATATAGAGATCCCATAGAAAATGATACTCCCAAAACTTAAGAGAATGCGCCTTGCACAAGAATATATCTTGGGACCATACTCTGAGAGGTGTGTCTATCGTCAATACCCCTTCCACAAACTCCACCAAAAGCTCAAAAAATTTAAAATTTGTGTAGAAATAAAGGAATGAGAGGCACCAATATCAAATAAGTCACTAGCTAATGTATAAGATACAAAAATAGTACCTCTCACTAATGATGGTCCATCCTCACTCTCCACAAGTGCAAGCTACACCACATGAAACTGTCTTGCCCCTATTTATAGTGATGTAGTCTGACTGCCCTAAGTCGTACCACTCTACTAGTACATGTAATATTTCCCAGAAGATCCACATCCACTATCTCTACTATCATGTCCGGTAGACCTCAACCTCTTCTCCTGATACGGTGTAGAAGATCAATTTTCTACACTCTGATTCTATCACATGAGCCTTATCCTAGTTGGTAAAGACTCCTTAAGTGCATCTAGGAGACCCGAGATCAAATATATGTGGAGGATAATTTCTGGGTTAATGTAGTAGGTACTGTAGTAGTACTATAGTAGGAACTGTAGCAAGAACTGTGTAGAGCTGTAGTAGGTACTGTAGCCGGGACTATAGTAGGCACTATAGTAGTATGGAATTTTCCCCCGTTTGGGACTTCGGGCCACTAATTTGGTCCCCGAGTCCTTTAAGGCCTTCGGGCCACCCATTCCTTTGAGTCAGTAAGGCCTTCGAGCCACCTCAAGGCCTTCGGGCCACCTTAAGTGTAGATACACACTAGAAAACCTACAAAGAACAAGCTTTAGCAGGAGGAGGATAAAGGAGCTTTCACCATAGAAGAACCTAAACAGATTTCATGAATGAGAGGGTATGTCAACTACAATCGGGATAAGCCTATACATGCATGGGAAAGCCTAGCCGAATAGCCATGTGAAGGTGGAGAGATGATTTCACGATGAAGATGCTGGGTAGGAGCATTTCCAAGTAGTTAGTCTGGGTTGTATGTAATATTTTAAGCCTATGAGTAATGAATTCCTCCAACTTCTATAGGCTTTGTAATACTTATGCCTACGTGCCTTGTAAAGGTTCCACCTCACCCATTGAAAGGTGGATTATCAAAAAATAAATAAAAAATGATGGCCTATGGGCCATTGGAGGTACACTCTGATTTATCCTAGCTACACCCTCATTGCCCATTTGTTTCTGGGTCCTATAGAACTTCTGTAAATGTCTTAAATTTTTGTTATACTGACACTCTACTAGTGGTTGGGGTCACTCTCTCTGAAAGTGTCATGGCCTACCACACTGGTGAAAAATCACATGGTAAAGATCCTGATCAATTGAACCCTCTGCTTGGGTACTCCTCTTCCAACTACCCTATATAACACTGTTGTAGCGATTATCTTTTCTCTAAGAGTTATTACCTCATGACCATACATAAACAACTTTCTATCATGCACCAGAATCCTATTTTAGGCCCCCCTTAGCTATGAAGGCTAGAACCACTACCTCAAAAAATTATTTAACCGAAATTGGTTAACTTGGAAGTTAATATCACATTTAATCCCATCTTAAAAATGTCACATCCATGAATTATTTTAAATATATTTTTTCATTTAGTTATAATTCTTTCTTTTTTGCGAGGGTTTCCTATGCATTTTTAGAGTAAAGGACGAGTTTTCAAGATTTGGGCCAAACCGTGAGCCCATTTCCATATTTAAAAACAAAATTTGTTTATTTTATAAATCCCTCATTTTATAACATTTATGACCCATTAAACTTACCACTTATACTCCCCTTACCTATTAAAACCACCATATACATTTTTACCCCTTAAGAACTCATTATTATTTTGGATTTAGGTGATTTATTTAGGCATTGGGCTAACCCGTGAGCACAATTCCTATTTTAAAACACTATTTTAATTCTTTCATATATTATTTATTTTTTACTCTTTTTTTGTGATTCCACATCCCACCCGGATCCAAAAAACCCAAGAATCACCCCCATTATCAATTTAGTCTTTTTGGAGCTCATTTTGATCGCAGATTAGGGCGAAACTTCTTAGGGTTTCTCAAATCACCCCAATTTGAAAAGGTAAAATATTTCTTTCATAACACCATCAATTTTCACTCCTTTTCCCCTATTCCAGTCCCCACATGACCTAATAAGACTTATTTGATCCTCCATACTAGTTTTTGTAACATTAAGATTCATATTTTTGTGGATTTGGGGAGATTTCATAAAGATCTCTCAATTAAATGAGTTTTCTCTTATGTTCCTACATTTTACTTAGTGTTTCTTAAAATTTTCTTGAGGTTATTAAATTTCCAGAAGCTAGGGTTAATACCAATTGTTTTATTTTGTTTTCTTTTGGTGAAATCTTGTGAATTAGGGCTTAATTTCACATCCTTGTGGTGTGGAAGTGGTGCAATTGAAGTTTTGAACAACGATTTGGAGTTTTTGGCACAAATGGTAGGTGATTCCATGTGTAAGAATTATTGGATGAGTTAGTTTTTGTTGATTTATATTTTTAGAATGATTCTATTCCATTGTTTTTGGTGAAAATTTTGTATTTGGTATCATTTGATAAGCGGTTGGTTTTTAAGTTTCATTTTTTTGAAAAATGAATATTTTGTGTGTGTATTCCATGTTGTGTTAATTGGGGTTATTTTATAATTCATGGAACAGTTTTATTAAATGATGTTATGGCTTCCAATTCTAGTTTGATGTGATATTTGTATGATTTTTTTCTTTAAATAGGGGTTTTAGAAGGATTTTATGTAAAAAACATGGTTACACTCATTGGAATTGTTTTGTGAAGGATTTAAATGATTTCTTGACTTATGTAAGAGGTGCAACTTTGTTTCCAAACTGTTTTGGTAGGAGTGTACTTTTGAAACGGTCTATTTTAATTTGAAAGGTCAATTATGTGATTTTTTCTATCTTGGAAAGGTTTCGTAATTTTTTTAAATGATTTGTTGAAGTGTGAAAGAGAGGTGAAACATGTTGTGAGCTATTTTGGTGTGAGTATGATTTCCAAAATGAATTTGAATGAAAAAGGGGATCATGTGACATGTGTGTGGGATGTTTGGTGTTTTTGTGACATGGAAGAGGCATTTTCATGTGCAAATTTTATTTCATGGCTTGTGGAACTTTTTTGAGCACAAGAGGGAAAACTTGGGTATCTAGGTGGGTGGAAATGTACTAGAATGCTAGTGATCTCAAGGGGTTTGGACCCTATTTCACGTAGAAAGTTTGACGATTAAAAAACTAAATAAACTATGATGATGATGATGAATAACCACTAGGTTATGGGTATGATCCCAAATAATGGCTAGTGTGCATGAGAACATATATTTATAGAGTTACTTTCACCGAGTATGAGGTACTTAGGACCCAAAGTGAGCTAGTGACCAGGGTTTTTTCCTATTGCAAGTACTCATTGAATATTTTAAACTTAACCTAAGCATACAATTTGTTTGGCCAAAAAAATTTAGTATCTTTTTCATTTTATTTAAAAGTGTTGATTCTTTAATGTATCCCACTTGAAAACTATTTTTTTAAGTTGTATCTCTTTAAAATTATTATTAAAATTTTATGTTTATGGAAACTATCCAGATTTTCATCTTTAAATATTTATCACATTGAATATTTTAGTGTTTTAATCCTACTGGGATTTGTCTCACACCATACTTACACCTCTAGGTTTATGTATACTTAGTTATTTTGTTGCAGGTTTGGGTAATGCTTTCAGTGCCAATGGTTCAGGTATCTATCGGTCCTTCTTGGTGCACTGTCATGGAGATGGCTTGAGGGCAGTGCCTCCTTCCATGAGGAAGTTTTTGGGATGTCATTTTTGGTTTTGTTCCTTTGTAATAGTCTTTAAACATTGTTTTAAATTATGTAATTCAATTCTTAAATTTTTTAAAAGATTTTTTGGTTTGAAAAATCTAGAATTGTTTTATGGGATTCACTAGTTTTTATGTTTATAAACTCAGGTAAATCATTCCCAAATTTCATTTTATGATACCTGGGATAATATTGCATCTTTTGGGGATGGGGAATGCCTTTCAGGCCTTTCCATGGGCTGGGTCGGGTTCCATTTTGATGGAGACCTGACTCTGTTCATGAAAAAATGGTATTGAAGGGGCCAGGTTCACTCTTTGGGTCATGTTATTGGGGGAAGATTTAGGACATTCCAATGTTAAGATTGTTGAGGGTTGAGATTCCAATTATGAGTAGGGTTCTTGGACATCACACCTCATTATGTGATTCAAGACATGGGGGGAAGTTGGGTTTTATTTGAGTCCTTTGGTTTTCTTGGTTTGATGATGATTAGGGGAAATGAAAAGAGAGTTGGGTTAATGGTCTCAATGATATTACGGGGTCTAAAAATATATGTGGAGATAGGGATATTTCTATAGAACACTCTTCGTGATGGTGAAGTGATTAGATTATGGATGCCAATCATATGTCCAATTCACCTACCAAAACTAGTTTCCTTTCGCATTGTCTTGTGTCCTTTAGTTTTGGAATCTAGGAAGTTTGGTTTTAAAGAAAAAATGATTTGGTTTTAAGAAGCTTATTTTTTTGTGAAATGATTTTCAAATAAATAGGGAATGGGTTTCTTTGTGAAATGGTGGAACTAAATTTTCAAAATTGTTTTGAAATGATAAATTCTATATTTATACTCTTTTGAAAGTATAAATCATGTCAAAGTAGAGTTTGAAAATCTGTTTCAAATGGAACTCTTTGAACTATTGAAAAATTATTTGAATGGAATAGAATGTTTTTTATAATTTGTGTGTAGAGTTTATGAATATATTTTTTATTTGGTAACTAGTGAGAATTTGAAAAGTTTTACAAATCATTGGAACCTTGTTTTAAATAAAAAGAGATGAGTTTTTCAATGAATGGGTGTAGATCAAATGGTGTTTGCCCTAAAATTGGGAGTGTTTTGAAATGGGTGGAAATGTTTTTAAATTAATGTATGGATTAAAAGTGAGTTTTTATTTTAATGATTTTTCCTTTTGGAAAAGTTTTTTAAGAAATAAACTGGGATTGATTTTGTGGTTAGCGGGTTTGAGAAAAAGGAAGTGTCAGTTGAAGGTTTTGGTTATGAAAATTGGAAAGATTTTTTTTAACCTTTGGTATTTCTATGAGAAACCACATGCATGGGGTTATATGGATGATGGATGGTTAATGGAATTTATAGATGAGTGTTGGGATGGATATGAAGAGGGTACCCGGGGTGGCACAAAAACATGCATGTGTGAGGTCCATGGGGTATAATTGGTGGATATGAAAACTCTTGAACCATTTATTTTGAAAGAGATGATTTTAAAGGAAAACTTGATATATTGATAATTTGTTTGGGGGGTTTCTTATGTGTTTTTTAAAAATGTTGTTGTTGTGGAATGTTTTGATTCCAAGAACACCTCTTTTTTAAATTGTGTTTTGGGTTTGTGTTTCTTTGGTAAGTTGGGTTGAAGGGCTGGTTAATGGTATCTTCTAAGAAAATATTGGGAAGCCTTTTTTGTGGTTCCCCTCATGTGTTCCGTTCTAGTTTGTGGCATGTTTTGATGAATGTACCATTATGGTTGGGTAATTTGGTTCTCTATTTGGACATGGTTTTACCCCATTAAGTGTTAATGAACGATTGACGTGAAACTCGGGTTATTTCTCCATTGGAAGATCCTACGATTGATCAATATAAGGATTATATTTATTGATCTTTATAGATTGATTCTACACCATTTCCTTTATTTTTTTTTCGGATCCTCTTATAGCAGGAGAGTTCTCGTGGAAGGTTGAAAGAGACCTCAATTTATTAAGTTACCTGATTCATCGAAGGTGAAAGTAGTCTAGGGTTGTTTGTGTGGATGGTGTCTAAGAGGTCCCATAGGTCCTTCATAGTCTTAATGAAGCTGGGGTTCATGTTAGACCACCAGCATAGGAAATCTGGTAATGAGAGGCTGTTATGTCCCCTTGCTGAAATTGTGAGTTGTTTGGGGACTTGGAATAAGTTCCCTTTCCCTGAATTATTTCTATCAATCACAATGGTCATGTTTGGTGATGCCTTGAGATGTCATGTGCTCATTTGACTATGAAGGTGAAGTTTTTCAATATTTTTTGAGTCTTTGTTTTGTTAGAAGTATGCCTCCATTTGGGAAAACTCGACATCCTTTGTTTAGATGAAGGTGTTTCCATATATCCCTTCCTCTTTCTATTTCTCATCCAAAGAAACATGGGGTGACGTGTGTGTGACTTCTAAGCACTTGTTTTATGGAAATTTCAGGTTAGGGTAAAGTGAGTTTAGAATGTGTTATATATTGGTGACCCTATCATGGATCAGGGAATAGTTTTCATGGAACCAAAAGGAGAAGTTCCATTCGGGGGGTTTCCAAAGCCAAACTACGAGGCTAAAGATACTTCAATCATTTAAGCTCCAGCCATAGGTCCCAGAGTGATGATGGAACACAGTGAGGGGAAATCCCAGGTTCGTTCAAGACCTAGTACAATGTCTTACCCTTATTATAAAAATGGGAATATTTTAATCCTCGGGTATCTTCAACTATCCTTTATTGTTCCCATTAGGTGGAAAGGGTGGGAGTACCTTGTGCCCATTTTATCGCCCAATATCATTCTTTCCCCCATTGGTTTCCATTGAGTTTTTAGAGAAATGTCTGAAATTTGTCTAGATAGTTTTAGCACATTGTTTTCACATATCTAGTAGTAACCATGCCCTAGAAAACTTTTAGATAGAAGGATCCAGACTGTTAGTGCACGATTTCCCAAACCATGCAGAATAACCGTGCAACGATCCCAGCTCTTTAAATTTTTGGGATTTTTGTGTCGACTCATGATGGTCGGTTAAGATGGTTCGTTCTTATAGTGGGGAGACCCACTATGAGTCTCAAGTAAGTTCTTTTGGGCCTCCCTTGTTAGTGTCCTGATTCTGTCTCTAGAAAATTTAAGTTTTCTCTTATGGTGGGGAGCACATTTGTATCTCTCTGTACTAGTAACTTGTATTTTTCTATAGTCTTGGATTGGTGGTAATTAGTATTGTTTGAAGATATATAACTACCAAAATCTTTCTTGGGTAAAATTTGGGATGGGATAATGCCCAACAGTTTAATTAAAGTAAGGTAGTGGTAACGCTGTTCAATGTTGTTGATCATTCGGGTAAATTGCTTGAGTCTTATTCTGGTAGTATTTGAGGAGTTTTATTTTGGGATGAAGTATTAATGTGCATTATTTTTTCAGGAAAGTGGTGTATGTTTTGGTTTATGATAGTAATCTTTCTTTAGTTGATCACTGTAGGTGTTTTGGCCTTTAGGGGCGAAACATGGCAATGGAGTACATCTTGGTTTATTGGTTGGGTTTGGCTTTTGCTTTTGGCTATGTAGTGGCTTTCCGAGGTCAGAAAGCTTTATGGTGGGGATAATTCTCACATCCAAGAATTATTTTAATTTTATTTTTAATTTAATTTCAATTATTTCTTTGTTGTGGGGGTTTCCCATGCATTTTTGGAGGAAAAGATGGGTTTTCAAGATTTGGGCCAAACCGTGAACCCATTTCCAGATTTAAAAACAAAATTTGTTTCTTTTATAACCCCTTAATTTTTTAACATTTTTCACCCATTAAACTTCCCACATGGCCTCCCCTGATCTATTAAAACCATAATATCCATTTGGTCTCCTTAATAACTCATTATAATTTTGGATTTGGGTGATTTATTTAGGCATTGGGCCAACCCATGAGCCCAATTCTTGTTTTAAAATTTTATTTCAATTCATTCATATCTAATTTTTTTTAATATTTTTCAGTGATTCCACCCCCAAAAGAAGACAAAAACCCATGTCTCACCCCCATTATCTATTTCTCCACTTTTGAGATCATTTGAATCATAGATTAGGGAGAAAATTCTTGGGGTTTATCAAATCTCCCAGATTTGAAGAGGTAAAATGTTTCTTTCATAAAAACTTCAATTTTTACTATTTCCCCCCATTACAATCCCCATATGACCTACTATGATTTTTTGGATCCTCCATACCTATTTTGGTTACATGGAGATTCAGATTTTTGTGGTTTTGGGGAGATTTATTCAAGATCTCTCAATTAAGTGAGGTTCCTCTCATGTTCATCACTTTTTATTTGGGGTTCTTCCACTTTTCTTGAGGTTCTAAAGTGTACAGAAGCTAGGGTTCATACCAAGGGTTTGATTTTGTGTCATTATGGTGAAATATTCTGGATTAGGGAATGGTTTCACATCCTTGTGATGCGGTGGTGGTGCAATTGAAGTTTTGCACAACAGTTTGGAGATTTCCGCACAAATGGTAGGTTATTACATGTGTTAGAATTATTAGTTGAGTTATTTTTTCTTGATTTATATTTTTAGCATGATTCTATTCAATTGTGTTTTTTCAAAAAATTATATTCGGTAGCATTTGTTAAACGATTGGTTTTTAGTGAAATTTTGGTGAAAAATTGAATATTTTTTGTGTGTATTTTATGTTGTGTTCATTGGGGTTGTTTTATAATTCATGGAATAGTTTTATGAAATGATGTTATGGATGTCAATTCTGGTTTGATGTGATATTTTTATGATTTTGGTTTCAAAGAGGGTTTTTAGAAGGATTTTACGTGAAAAATAGGGTTATACTCCTTGGAATTGTTTTGTGAAGGTTTGAAATGGTTTCTTGATTTATGTAAGAGGTGAAACTAAAATACCAAATTGTTTTGGTAGGAGTGTACTCTTGAAATGGTCTATTTTAATGTTAATGTTATGTTTAATATCTTGGAAACATTTTAGAATTTTTTTAAAGGATTTTTTGAAGTGTGAAAGAGAGGTGAAATGTCTTGTGAGCTGTTTTGGTGTGAGTATGATTTCAAAAAGGAATTTGAATGAAAAAGGGGATCATGTAACATGTGTGCAATTTTTTTGGTGTGTTTGTGATTTTTAAGTGGTATTTACATGTGGAAATTGTATTTAATATCTTATTGTACATTTTTGAGTATAATAGAGAAAACCTAGGTATCTAGGTGGGTGGACGTGTACTAGTATGCTAGTGATCCCGTGGGGTTTGGAACCTGTTTCACATAGCAAGTTTGATGATGAAAATTCTAAATAAACTATGATGATGATGATGATGGGATCCACTAGGTTATGGATATTCTCTATACTAGTGGCTTGTGTGTATAAGAATGGATATTTGTATGGTTACTTTCACCGAGTATGAGGTACTTGAGACCCACATCGAGATAGTTCCTAGGGTTGTTTCCCGTTGCTAGTGCTCATTGGATATTTTAAAAATACCTTCAATATACAGAATGGTTGGATGAAAAAAAATCAGTATCTTTTTCATTCTATTTAAAAGTGTTGATTCTTTAAAGTATCCCACTTGGAAATTGTTTTTATTTAAAGTTGCATCTCTTTAAAATTATTATTATCATTTCATATTTATGAAAACTTAAAATCTTTTCATATTTGAATGTTTATCACATGGAATGTTTTAATGGTGGTATCCTACTAGGATTTGGATCACACCCTACTTACACCTTTGGGTGTAGGTAGACTTGGTTATTTTGTTGTAGGTTTGGGTAAGGCTTTTGGTGCCAATGGTTTGGGTTTCTATCAGTCCTTTTTGGTGAAGTGTCATGGAGATGGCTTGAGGGTGGTTCATCTTTCCATGTGGTGGTTATTGGGCTTTCCTTTTTGGTTTTTTTCCTTTGTAATAGTCATTAAACATTGTTTTAAATTGTGTAATTCAATTCTTAAATTTTGTAAAAGACATTTTGTTTTGAAAAATCCATATTTGTTTTATGGGATTCACTAGTTGTTTATTGTTTATAAGCACAGGTAAATCATTCCCAAATTTCATTTTATGATTCTAGAACACTTGTGTTAGCTTGTGGGGATTGGGAGCGCACTTCGAGCCTTTCTACGAGTTGGGTCAGGTGCCGTTTTGATGGCAACCATTTTCGGTTCGTGAAAAAAATTCATCGTTGTAGTTGTCTCATCCCCTACCAACACTAGATAAAAGCATATAAAATATGTAAAGCATCCAATGTAGTTCATCATAGACATACTCCTCCTAGTTTTCTTCACGAAATATAATTCTATCTCGTGACTCAATGTATCAGGATAGAAGTGCTCTAGGAACTTCTACAAGAACTCATTCCATAATATACCATTATTCTATCCAGTCAATACCTGAATATGCCACAAGCACTTCACAGATCCCCATATAATATAAGAGGCCAACTTGAACCTCCTCTGAATTGAAGAATCCAAATGGTCAAGTATCATCTGGATAGACTCAAACCAGAACTCAACTCCCCCAGGTCCACCCACTCCTGTAAAAGTCTTAGGGAGCTGCAACTACAAATCCTTTGTCACATTAGGCATACTATCCAAATCCCTCCATGGATCTCTTTCCATGAATTTTATAAAGTTAAGGAATTTTTATCAGAAATTTTCCCCTTTTTACTCACATGAAACTACCGGTGCCTCAGGTTACACTACTGGTGGATCCTCTATATCCATATCCACCCATAGTCTTCTCAATAAGCATTGTTGTGGATACATATCTATAAAATTCCAAATATAAACCTTAGGACACATTTCAAAACATTATCTCATTTATGGGAAACACAATAAGAAAAAAGTATTTTTACCCAACCCCACCACACGGTCCAAAACTGAGGCATTATCTCTTTCCCTAGTCATCCTACATATGGGTCATGATTAAAAAAAGGGTAAAATCATTCCCATATTCAATTTTCTCATTAGACACCCATTTATTCTCATCTTGAATCATTTTAAAATATTTATCAATTTCACATTAGGCACATTTTCATTTCAATTTAAAAATCAAGGAAAACTAGTTCAAGTTCAATAACTTAACCAAAACCTATTTTCCCAGGCATGCTTAAAATGATGCATGTCAAAAAAAACCCCTAAGTGCCTAGAATGATGCATGCATACTCATATCTCATGTTATAATAGAACATGAGTCAATTATCATAAAATATTAGAAACAAAAATCACATAACACCATAAATTAATCAACCAAGGTGAAATAATATTCAACAATAATATAAAATAACAATAACAAAAATCCCATCAGGGGTACTTGGGTTCTCCCCCATACATTGATGATATACTCCCTTGCATGGGCTCATAACCAACGCCTGAATCTTCCTATTTAGTTGTATAATTTTAAAAAATAGTAATACAAAAGGAAAATAAAATAAAATTAGGCTCTCATACCACTTTATAACATCCTAACTCAGGTGACACATATAGGTTCTCTGAGTTGGTTGGTTACATGACCTCAAATATGCCTCCTCATACGCCAGAGGCTGCTGACTAGAAACGAGGGTCTAATATAGGTCTTAAAGAGACTATAATTTCTTTATAAAACTAATACACTAGAGGAAAATAAATAAAAAATAACCCAATGATATAACCATAACCAGAAAATACCAGTACAACATGATGATCAAAATAGGAAATACAACATCAAACTAAAAAAGAGAGATTCATGCTAAAGTGCACACTAACTTTCAAAATGAGACTCAAAATTAAAGACACTATTAACTCCAAAGAGGGTCCAAATCCATGTATGGTTAAATCATATATCCTCCATCTCAACTTATCCATCTAATAAAGGAATTTTTCCCTTATCCTTTCCTGCAACAATGAAATGTATTCAGGTACCATTCAGGCAGCCTGAGTAGGGTGTGAGTACAACTCAGTAGGCCACCACCAATGGTGTCTAAAACAATATCCATTCAATATAGTGTATGTAGTTGTAAAAAAAAATAAAGTAAAAAATTTACATTTATTTAGTAATTATTTATTTAACCAACATAATCCCATGGGTTCTCGAGGACACCCAAACCTCAATACCTACTTCAGCCCATGCCGAAGTTTGATCCATCCCCAAGGGATACCATATTTATGGATAACCATGATACCATTTATCATGTCAACTAAAATATGAATGAAAATGTTACCAATAATAATTCTAAATCATAATTTATTGACCATGTTACCATTCATCAATTTAACTCATAAATTATTGAATAAGTTACCATGCATAATTTCTTAATTGTATGTCCATGTTACCATTCATATTTTTAATACATGACTGAATGTCCGTGTTAACATTCATCAACACAAAATTAATTCAATAATTAATTATCCATATAAATTTCATTAGTAATTCAACAATTAGTTAATCATACAAATCCACTTAATTAATTTACCAATTAAATAATCATCTCAATTCCATTAATTAATTCAAAAATTAATTTATCATCTCAATATCATTACTAAGTCAAAAAAAATTTCATCGCATAATTATGCTTAATTAATTCCCCAATTAATTAAGAACATCAACTTAATTAATCAATTCACTAAATAATTAATCACATCACACCATTAATAATTCAACAATTAGTCATCACATAATTCCTCTCAATTAGTTAACTAATTAATTAGGAAAATAAATCTCATTAATTAACTCACTAATTAATTAATCACCTCAATAAATTTCATAATCAAAACAATCTTTAATAATTAACCCTAAAATTAATTATCTCAATCGAACAATATCAATTTACCATAATTAATTAAACAATTAATTAATCATAATCTAGAATTCCAATATCCCTAATTGAAAATTCTTCCTCAATCGATTAATTAAAAAAATTAATTAATTCAATCAAGAACTTAATTTCTAAACATAAAACAGAAATTATACAATTACATACACAAAATTTAAATTAATAGTTCATGAATTGAATTATAGACCACATACATCAATAAGTTAATGAGATATTTCCCAACATAAATCCCTAATTTCAGTAGAATAATTATTCAGAATGAGATCCATATATAAAAACCTAAATCAAGATTGATCAAATCAAGATATAAAAAGTCTATATCTAGATATAAAATTTGAGACCAAGATACATAATTCTAGATCTAGATCTAACAAAAATAGAGAACAACTTCTCTTAAAGAAATAAAGAAGAATATAAGAAGAACATGAAACCTACTAAAATGATATCCACATACTGAGAGGTGTTCGGAGCTTCAACCCAGGCTTTGAATCACCATGAATGGAGGTCAGAATGTCTTGGAATCTATTTGGGAGGATCCAGAATCATGAAAGAATTTTTGGGTTGTGATAAGGCTTAATTGGGATCGAAATGGGGGCTCATGAATTTTTTTATTAATTTTAGGGTTAAATAAATTCCCATACATGGTTTGGAGGGTAGGGTTGCACGATTTACCCTAACCATGAACCTGAACTGTGCACCTATTCGGGGGGGGGGGGGGTAGTTTTTACTCTTTAGATACACATATTAACAAAACTTGTGCCAACCATACAATTTATCTCTCTGATGGATTTCAAAATTTTATAGTCTAGGGTGCACAGTTTGAGAAAATTGAGCACCAACTGTGAACATTCCCTCCTTAAAAAATTTCTAATTTTTAACCAAAAACAGACCCCAAGGTTACACCCAAATTAAAAGTACACAAAACTAGTCAAAATATTACCTATAAACAATACTGATACAAATCCATAAAAGGTAGGGGTTTTACATGTATAGATATTATTCTCTATATTTCAAAGGTGGTTGGAATCAACAATGGTGTATAGTCGAATTATCTTACAACAATAGCTCTCAATTGAGAGTTAGGATTTCAATTTTTGAATCACAATATGTAATGAAGTGAAAAACTATAACATGATGGGATAATGTTGGAGAAATAAATTTATTGGAACCTGATCTAGTTGAGTAAATAACAAAGATGGTTAGATTCATTCAGTATCACATTAAGGAAGTTTAGTGTCAATAGTAGAGTTAAGTGGAAAATTTTTGGTGAGATTTTGAATTTGAAGTTGGTGAGATGGTATTCTTGAAAATTTATCTATCGAATAAGGTTATGAGATTTTGAGATATGGTAAACCTAATCCTTTTGAGTAGGGAATGTATCATATCACTTGAAACTTCCATTAAACCTATCTCATGTTCATGATGTATTCCATGTACCTATTTTAAGGAAATACATACCTGATCCTTCACAAGTAATGAAATCATAGGTTTTACCACTAGATCTTGATATTAATTATGAAAAAATTCAATTAAATATCAGATCACATATATATAGTTATATGGAACAATAATAGTCACTTGGTAAAAGTTCTTTTGTAGAATCCAACTTTTGAGGAAGCTACATGGGAACCCAAAGATGTGATAAATCAGAGATATCCTCATTTATTTGTATCATAGTGATGTAATTTTTATTGAAAAATTCATTTTAATCCGGGTACAAATTAACACTCATAATATTTTATGTATTTTATTTTAAATAAACTTTAGGTATTCGATAACTTTCTTTACACGCAACCTCAAATCTAAATGAACCATAATATAATGATCCATTATAACCAAGGCATTAAATTGGTAGGTATGGATATTAATAACCACATTATAAAAAATGAATAATGTTTCTAAAAATTTAAATTCATTTATTAATTAATAATAAATAATCACGCAATTTTTTGTAAAGACATTTTATACTTCAAAAATATGTTTTCTTAAAAAATGTTTTATTTAATTTTTCATGAATAAATTATAAATAATTTATACCATTTATAGAAATTTTATTTTAGGGAATTTATATATATTTTTAAATCATAATTTCAATATTTTCTTATGGTTATTTTTTAGTATTTTTATAAAATGATTTTTTCTCCGGGAATAGTGATAAATAGCGATTTGTTTTGTAAAATTTTCAATTATTTTCATTAAATAAATTAATTTAAAACTAAAATTATGTTATAAATTTTATATTAAAGTAAAATAAGTATTATTTAATTATAAAAATATAATTTATTATAAATCAATAAAAAATTTACTTGATTTTTTTATAAGTTCTTTTCTTCACCTAAAAGTACATTTTTTAAAAACTATTTTTTATGAAAAATGTTTTTCTTATCTAAAAAAATTAAATTTGTATCTATTAATTAATTTTTTTAATGAAAATAATAGAATATATATTCAATAAAATATTTTAACATTTATTGGAATATTTTGACAAGGAAAGTAATAGAAGTAAATTATGTTTTATGCTTAAAAAATGTATTCTTCTAAAAATTTGTTTTCATGGCATTTTGCATGATTATATAAATTAAATTATTCCACTAATATAAATTGAATTTGGTAAAATTTATTCCATATTTTTAATTATAATAACTAATATAATTTAATAGGTTCAACTTAATTTTTGGCCAAAATGAATAGTAAAAATTGTTAACTTTTATTTCTACAGTTATAGTTTACTGGGGGGAGTGGGAACTAAGAGATAAGGGTATGAATGCTATTTAAAAATTTATAATAACTATTTTTTGAGTATATTTTGACCTTATATTATATTATATTTAAATAATTGTCTATTTGTTTCCCATTTTATCATGATGGTGACCTTATATTATTGAAATCATTTAAGTAATTCCACACGTATCTCTCCTCTCTTATAAAAGGATACCTCTTGTACAACTTATTCACACAATTTAAGCCTTATATATCTGAAAATACACAATTAAAAACATCCTAGATTTATTCTATTCATCCTATGGCTTTGGTTTTCCCCTAAGGCCATCATAAGAGGGCATAAGGTGTTACCTGAAAGTGGTCTCTCAAAGAAGAGGTATAAATTTTAACCGTTCTCTTTAAATATTATTTAATATTCCACCATATATTATCCTTTTGTATACATAATATAATGATTAATATAGTACCATAAATATACTAATATGTTATTAGGATGATAAAAC
The DNA here is from genome assembly GCA_963277665.1 of Viscum album. NCBI lineage: Eukaryota > Viridiplantae > Streptophyta > Magnoliopsida > Santalales > Viscaceae > Viscum > Viscum album. The sequence continues at coordinate 1,092,402,371 of OY728137.1, read as the reverse complement.
AACCATTTCCCACCTCTTATCTATCAAATGGGTAATGAAAGTACCACTTATGTATACATGTGGACTTTTGACTCCACACATTGATATGATTCATTTTTTATAACCATATTTCATTATTGGTTATTATTATGGATTTATTATTTATATATTATATTTATTAAATAATTATCTTATTTTATCATTAATTTATTATCTTCCTTCTTAATATCCCATCCATTGAAAAATGTTAACGTCCCTCATGCATACTTGTGGACTACCACCTCCACAAAGCAATGTGATTCATTTTTTAGTTCTAATTTAATTGGATGAAAAAATGATATATTTAGTATATATATATATATTATATTTATGATATGATAATTATTCTTGAATTATTATTTATCATTTACCATTCTTTTTTTCCATCCACAAAAAATTAGAAACATCACCCGTGTGTATGTATGGATTACCATCTCTATGAAGTGATGTAATTCATTTTTATCACAACTTTAAATGAATATTTATTAAAGTATTTATATAATAAATTCATATGGTACTTATTATATTATTCAAAATCTATATATGATGTAACCTTGATCAAAGAATAATGACCTAAATTTCTGAAAAAAAAACATACACGAGACACAATGTAGTTAACACCTGGAATGATAAATTTAATAGATAATTATTAATAAATATGTGTTGAAATATTATAATTAGATAATATATGATATTATAAGTAATTATATAGATCTATTATATATTTATAGTAAATCTAGATGTATTATACAAGAGTCTAGGGTGATTATGATTCAATTTGTACATAAGGTAGGGGTTTTTGGTCTCAATATAGTTTTGTTGAAAAATGTTAGATGTTATGATCAAATTTATGTTTATGAGAAGTATATAATTCTACTTGTACATGTTATATCATGGATACTAATTAATTATTATTATATAAAGTTATAATTATAATCTATGGGGATTTGATTCTAGTGTTACCAATGTGGTAAGGGTTTATCTTCTCAAATTGTTTTCTTTGGGACATTTGTTATGTTATAAACCTATATTATTTTATGATTTATATCTATAACCCATATGATGTATTTTATAATGAATAAACTTATGTTAATGGTATTTATAGTTTTATTTTATTTTATTCCTTTCATGGGAATTATGAATCATATTTTACTAAAGAAATAAGGATTTTATGTTACAATCTCTCTTTTTACTGGGATTGTTTATGCTTAAAATTTTTATGATGAAATTATATTATCTATATTTCTCAAAAATTATCTATTTTATTCTAATTTGATTAAATTTTTAGATTAAAAATTTTACTTTAATTTTCCTCTCTTTATGTAATCAAGATAACAAAATACTTTTAAAAGGGAAACCCACTTTATTTCTCTCTTTAGTCAGGTACTTTATTATCCCTTATCTATATTTTATTTAAGATGTCTTTAAGAATATTTTATCCATTATCCAATGATTGTATAAATTAATTTTTACTCATTATTAGATTTATATAATTTTTTAAATAGGATTCTACTTATTTTTTTCATAATGATTTACTTTGGACTTTTCTTCCAAAAATGTGAAAGGAATTTTTATTTTAACCTACACCACATGAATAAAATTTTAAACCAGTATGATTTTTTTATTTGAAGATTCCTTTATAAGTCTATATGGTTCTTTTCAATAAAAAAATAACTTAATATTTTTGGATATTTTAATATTTTAAATAAGTGTTTTAAAATTAAAAAGGGTATTTTATTCAAAAATATTCGAGTGATATTTTAAAGGGATTTTAGTTGATAACAACATCCTTTGATATTTCATATGATTTACTAGGGATATTATCCATTGTTCCCATATTTTACCTTTATTTATATAGTTCATTTTTATGATTATGAAATATTAATAAAACACATTTTCTTTTTCCTAGATTATGTTAGGATTAAATGATTAGCGTTTTCCTGATCATGTGGCCCACATTTGAATAGATTTTGATTATGAGATGGGTTGTTATATTATATCTCTCTAATTAATTGGGTAAAGATTAATGTTTTATGAGATCAATTGGTATTTATTAGGTTATCCTAGACCCAAAATATGGTACATGGGAGGTTATTAAAAGCCCTAAATATGGAACAAATGAGGTTATCCCAAACTCGAAGTAGGTACACAGGTGGTTAGCCCAAGGCTAACTTGTAATGAAGTTCTTGGTGGGAATATTTGACATAATATTTCTATGATTATGATTATTACAAACATTTTATTCCAACCTCAATGAAATGTTCATATGATTATGTTATTATTTAATGACTCATGAAATTTGATGATTCTATGATTCATGTTTTATGATCTTCCAAATACTTCTGTAATGATTATGATCTATTAATTGTTGGGTGTGATTTCTAAATGTTAAGGTCATGAAATCATACCGTTACACTCATTTTATGCTTACATATTATCATTGGTTAATATATCCCATGTTTACCCTTACTGAGAATCTGATCTCACCCTTTATTTTGTTTCATTTTCCTAGGATATGAATAATTCTTTTTATATATGATACATCTTAGAATAGTGCTAGTTGTAATAGACTTAGTTAGAGATGATGATGATATTTTATATTCCAATTTTTTATTTATAAGAGTTTACAAAGATACTAAAACATTATAGTTATATCATGGATCATAATGATATTTAATTTATATTTATAAAAAATGATGAAATATTTATGTTTTTAACGTTTGGGTCATCTCAGTTGGCATCAGAGTGTGGTTTAATTACTTTTGGAAATTAGGATGAGAAAACTTTAGTGAACACCCTTAGTATAACACAAAGTATAATCTGAAATTCTATGTTATAGTAAATAATAAAGTGTGGTTTTACTAGAAAATACATCCCTGTATGAATACAATAAAGTTGCTGTGGGTGTGGCATATATGCTCTAAAGGGTAATAGCTGTTAATTGGGAAGATTTAGTATTAACTCAATCATCACTAATTAACAATGAGTGGGCCAAATACTTCACACATGGTCAGAAACTCCCATGGGATATTCTTTAGTGAATTCTTATTTTCATTATGATCCATTATAAAATACTTTAATAGAAAATTGTAATTAGTAACCCAAGTTAAACCTATGGTTTTATATATTAAGAATAAGATTTCATGATTTTGACATCCAGTATATTATTTCCAAGATTATATGATTTTCTCCTATTATTATTATTTCTCATACTATGCTTTTTTGGTTTCAATCAATGTATAGAACTAGAATAAATGATGTTAAAACTAAATATGATGAATAATGAAATGAATATCCTCCCAATTAACCAAATTTTATGGGATATGGAATTAAAAATCTTATTATTATTCATATGAAACTTTCTCAATCTATGAATCATGTTGAGCTTTTGAATTATAAAATAAGGTTACAAAAAACTATTGAGTCCTTCATGAAGAAACATCTAGATTATTTTAGTGGGTCTATTAATTCCTTAATTTATAATAAATAGATCAGTACCACTAGAAATGTATTTTCTATTCTCCAGTGCTTAGAGTATGAAAAGGTTATTTAAGCTATTTATCATTTATAAGGTGAAGTATATTAATGGAAAACTCTTATCAATAATACGAGGTAATGGGAAAAAAATGAATCCATGGAGTGGGATGAGTTTAAGAGGTTATTTTTCTTTTAAGTACATTCCCCATATTTCTAATAATAAAATTGATAAGAAATTAATTAATCAAAAGTAGAAGGATGATGAATCCATTGGTACATATGAGGAAAATTTTACTATACTTGCGAGGTATGCTTCTGGTACTATCCATGAACTACAATGTAAGATTTATTGATTATTTAGTGGGATAATACCAAGTATTAGATGGTTTTTATCCACAAGAGAATTAAGTAACTATGAATAAATCATTCAACATTCCCTCAAGGTATAGTTGAATATTGGATTCACCCATCAATCTTGTGTTTTGATAAGATAAGAATTATGGGATTCAAAGGAAATAATAATAACAAAAACCAAGGAGGGAAGAAGATGAATCTTCCTTTATTCCATAAGTGTGGAAAGAAACAACGAGGAAATTATTTTAAGGGGACTAGTAAATGCATTTAGTTTTGAATATAAGGTCATCAAGAAATATATCATCAAAGTAATTGTAAGAAGTTAACTAACAATGTGAAAAAGATAAATCTCTATAGAATACACAACCCACACTTCAATGTTTTAAATTCAAAGATTTTGATAATTATGCTATCTAGAGCTTCAATCCAAGGGTTAATGAAGTCGACTGAGACCTACTAACTCTTAAGTCCACATACAAAGGGAAATATCTTGAGATCACTATTTCTAATGTAGGTTATGATAAAAAAGTGGCGAAATATACACTTAAAGTCCACTCTAAAACTGATAATTTCATATTTGATTTAGGTTCTACCAAATTTTTTATATATGAGGAATTTTATAAGGGGATCACATTACCACCTCAGTAATTAGATATGAAATTCTAAATAAAAACCCTTAATGTTATGATGATCACATATAAAGAATATCATTCTTACATAATTGAATTATTTGGGAATGTGCTTCCTAAAAATACCACAATTCTCCCTCTAATTTAATTTGATGTAATTTTGGGTATGGATTAACTTTATTTAAATAAATACCATATTAATCTCTAAGGAAGTTAAATAAAAATTTATATTCTAGACTAACATATGATTTTATATCAATTTAAAGATAAATATAATCTTCTAATGTAAATTACATACATTGCTTGAGTCTTAATGCACATTCAATGGGGAGAATTTATATCAGATGGTTGGGGAGAAAATACACATTGATGATATGCCTATTGTATGGGTTTTTTGATATATTTACAAAGGAGTTTCATAGTCATCTTACGAATATTTAATTTGATTTTTGAATAGAACTCATACCTGGAGACACACCTATCTCAAAGTCTCCAAATATAATGGCCCCGATTGAGTTATAAGAATTAAAGAATAAACTCCTCGAGAATCTTGAAAAGGGATTCATTTGGGAAATTTCATCATCTTGATGTACAACTATTCATTTTTAAAAAATAAAGATATATTAATGCAATTCTATATTGATTATTGGTAATATAAAAAGATTAAGGTCAAGAATAATTATCCACTACCTCATATTGGTGATTTTATGATCAATTATGAGAAACTCAATATTTTTTCCTGATTGATCTCTAATATGGATACAATCAGTTAAGGTTTAAAAGTTAAAATATACCTAACAAAAACTTCTATTTGGGGTATGAACACTATGAATTTTTTCTTATTATAATTTCTCTTAGTCATTCCCCTTCAATCTTAATGGATTTAATGAAATGATTCTTTTGAGATTAACTTGAACATTTTGTCGTAGTCATTATAGATGATATTATTTTATATTACAAGACAAAATAAGATCATGAAAATTATTTGATGATTTTACTGAAGAACCTACAAAAGGAGTAACTATATGTAGAATTTTCCAGGTATGAATCTTGGATATAAAAAGTTTAATTTTTGGGTCATATAATCTCAATAGATGGTATATCAGTGAATCCATAAAAAAGGAATTTATTGAACATTAGGATAGACCAACCATGGTGATTGAGATTTATGATTTTTTTTGATTCGGTTGGAACTATAGAAACATTGTGAATAATTTATCACAACTATCCAATCCACTCCATAAGCTAACTAATAATGGAGTCAATTTCTTATAGACTAATGAATGTTAAGAAAATTTCAAGGAATTAAAGATATGGTAGGTTAATACACATATGCTCAAACTACCTTGTAGTAGAGAAGGGTTTGTGATTTATAGTCATGAAACAAAGAAGGGGTTGGGATGTGTTATAAAAAAAATGATTTATAATTAGTGTCAATAATATTTTAATAAAATACATGGAGACATTTTTCTTATGGAGAAAGGTGTAACATATATAAAAATAATAAAATTTTCATGTATATATTCACCTAGAAGGAGTTGAATATGTTCTAGAGAAAATGGTTGGAGTTGATTAAATATTATGACTACAAAATACATTACCACATTAGAAAAGGGATCAATGTTTATGATGATTTGGGTTGAAAGGATCATGATATATTATCTATGATGTAGATAAAAAAAGATCTAATATTTATGGATTTTCAAAGGATGTACCTTGAAATCATGAAGTAAGGGGAGAGGTCTTATGTTTATCAAATGAGTACTCAATTATATATCCATGTGAATATTAAAAAGGTGTATAAAGAGGATGTGGATATTCAAAAGATGGTGATAAAGGTTCCTAATTTTAACCTTGATTGTGAATGAATTATAAGGCTCTAGAAATGAGTTTGTTCCCTATGAATATTAAACTTTAGGAACAGTCTATTTGAAAATACTTATAGCTCATTGTTCACTTTTCATCCTGAAATTATAAAGATGTATAAAGATCAGAAATTGTATTTATAGTGGGATAATAAGAAATGAGTTATTATAGAGTATGTATCGTAGTGCTTGGTATGTCATAAAGTTAAGGTTGGGTGATCGAATTATAAGGGGATATTATAACCATTACCCATTTTGGAATGGAAATGGGGAAACACTGTTGTGTATTTCATCACCAGACTTCTAAAAATATCTAAAGGGTATAATGTTATTTAGGTTTTAGTAGATCACCTTATTAATTCATCATAATTTATTGTCATTAGAGAAGATTTAACTCTTGATTTGATTTCCCAAATATAAATTAAGTATGTTTTAAGGTTTCATGGAGTACCACATTCTATAGTATCTTACTAAGATATGAGGTTTACCTTAATGTTTTAGTGAAGTATTTAGAAAGAACTATATATACAGTTGTGTTCTAGAACTGCCTATCATACCTAAATAGATGTTCAGTATGATAGAACCATTAAATCCTAGGAGAATATCTCGAGAACATATTCTCTATATCTTAAATGTGGTCGAGATCAACACCTTCAACTTGTTAAATTATTTTATAAAAATAGCTTCCAGTCAAGTATTCATGTGGATCATTATAAATCCATCATTGGAAAGAAGTGAAAAACAACAATATCATAGAATGATGTTATAGAAATAAAGATATTTAATCCTGATATAGTTGAGTAAATAGAATATATGGTTAGATCCATTCAGTAGTTCCTCAAGGAAACTCATAGTTTATAGAAGAGTTTTTTTTTGATAATAATCAGTGATATTTGGAATTCAATGTAAATGAGATGGTATTATAATAAATTTCTTCATGAAATAATTATATGATATATGGATTGAATGGAAATATAAGCCCTAGGTTTATTAGTTCCTTTAATATTATTAATCAAGTAGAAATTTATCTTATCACCTAGCACTTCCATCAAACCTCTCTCAAGTTCACATTGTGTTCCATGTATATCTTGTGAGGAAGGGAATACCTGATCCTTCACATTTTCAACCCTAGAAGGTTATAACAGTGGGGAATTGTATTTATTATAAATAAAATCTTATATAAATTTTGTATCATAGAGATAAATTTATTAAGAACAAGAATACTCACCTGGTTAAAGTTTTGTGAAGGAATCATTAGTTCAAGGAAGCTATATATGAACCTATGGATGTAAAGAAACTGAGATACCCTAAATGTCTTGCATCAGAGTGATATAATATGAAGGTATTCAATTATTTTAATGTGGTTATAATTTAAAATAAAATTATTTTATACTTATTTCCTTTTAAATAAACATGAGGTATTCGATAACTTTTATTACACGGAACCCCGAGTCTAAATAAACTGTGATATAATGATCCTTTATAACATCATTATTAAATTTGAAGGTATGAATAATAATAATCGCATTATTAAAAATAGTCTTACAAGTTTTAAATAATGATAATTTTTTATTAATGTATAAAAAATAAGTACCTAAATTTCAATAAAGTAATTTCTTGCTTCAAAAATATGTTTTCTTCAAAAATGGGTTTTATTGCATTTTTTCACACAAAAATTATAATTAATATATAGAATTTTTAAAAAATTTATTTGAGTTATTTAATATAATTTTTGATATACTAATTTAAATATTATCTTTGGGTTAATTTTTAGTATTTTTCTAAAAATATTTATTTTTTATTGAATAGTGAAAAATATCGATTTTTGTAAAACTTTCATTCCTTTTAATTTAATATATTAATTTAAAAGTACCATTATGTTTTGAATTTTATCTTAAAGTGACATATGTATCATTTAAATTATATAAAATATAATTAATTATATAAGAATCAGTATTATACTTTATTTTGGAATAATTTTATTTTTGGGCTTAAAAACACATTTATCTAACAAATATTTAGATGAATAAAATTTTTTTTATATTAATAAATTAAATTAATCTATATTTATTAATATTTTTAATGAAATTTGAATATTATATATTCAATAAAATATTTTTATAATCATTGTATGTTTTTTAAAAGGTAAGGAATAGTAGTAAATTAAATTTTATGCTTTAAAATGCATTTTTTCAAAAAACAAGGTTTCATTGATTTTTGAACGCTTATTTAAAATTAAATTCCACAACTTATTAATATTTAATATGGTAATATGAATTATATATTTCTAATTATATAAACTGATATAATTTAATAGGTTTAACTTAATTTTGTTTATAATGACTAATAAAAACAATAAAATTTTCTTACCACAATTAATGTTAAAATTGGTTTACCTTGGAGGGAGGTAAACTAAGATATAAGGGTAGTAATACCATATAAAAATTTATAATTATTTTTGTTTGAATATATTTAAAACTTATTGTATCTTTTATATAATTAATTTTCTAGATTTGTTCTCTTCCTCATGAAAGAGAACTTATATTATTGAAATATTTTAAGTAATTCCGTGTGTGTCCCTCCCCTATATTATAAAATGGAACCTCTTTTCCTCTATTATTAATGTAATTAAATACATATATATCAAATAATAAATAATACATAATTTTTTTAGATTTCTTACTTTCATACTAGAGCGGTGGTTATTCCACCATAGCCTTCCAATAAAGGCTTAATAAGTAAAAAAATGACATCGCTCAAAGAAGAGGTATAAATCTCAATCGAGCCCTTTAAATTTTATTTATCCTTCATCATTTTATAAAACTATTATAAAAATCATAAAATTATGGATATAGTATTATAAATAATTTGAGATATTGTTATTATGTTGGAACAACCATTCCCCACCTCTCCTTAATTAAATGGGAAATGAAAGTGTTGTTTTTGTGTACATGTAGTCTACCACCCCCACATAGAGATATGATTCATTTTCTATCCCCATATTTAATGGTTGGATATTATGATAGATTAAAATTTTAATTATTATATTTATTATATGACTATGGTTCTATAATTATAATATATTATCTACCTTCTTACCATCCCATCCATTGAAAAATGGTAACGTCACTCATGGGTACATGTGAACTAACACCTCCATGAAGCGATGTGATTTTTTTAATTTCTTATTTAAATGGATGGTAATAGGGATGTTTTTCAGTCCACTATTCCAAATATATTGAGGGGGTGGGGGGTGATTCATGGTATGATAGAGTAAAACTACTTCGTCTTTAGATCCTGTTTTTTCATTAAACAAATCACACTTATCTTTTTCTCCCATAGGTATATATGAACCTAAATGAAATCATGCACATGAAAAAATGATTTTACTTAGTTAACCCTTAATAGGATACATCCAAGGAACATAAAATCATGATGGGATGATCTACCAAATCCACTAAATATCACATCCAATTACATGGTTCAGGTTAGATCACCTCTATGCCCAGGATCAAGGCCTTTTCAAGATTTAGGGTTTTTTTACTACATATGTCCCTTTATCTAGATCACTACCAGTGGAAGGGATCACCATATTCTTATTAATTCACTCACTACACCTGGAATGGATCCACTCACAGTTTAGGGACTTATAGGTTCATTAATTTTAATGAAAGCACACATCCACAACTATTGGTTGGTGCTCTGTTAAATTCCCTTTTCACCCGTAGATGAAATGCACTTTCCCCTGTATTATTAGTATAAAGAAATTTTTTTTGAGGACTGTTTAAGTACCTTAATGAATCAATTTCTTCCTCCACAAACTACGTAGCACATATGCTTTGCAGACAACCTCTTTTGCAAGCTGCCTATGCTTTCATTACCACGTACCGTATCCGCGAACCTTTTCCAAAAACCAATTACATGTACTGATTCCACAGACTGCTTCCACATACTGCTTTCACAAACCACCTATTCTTCCACAGACTACTACTTCCATAGACTACTCTTTTTTAGGACCACTTCTTCTCCTTTCACGGAATCCTCCTCACAAACTACTTCACCCTTTACAAAATTCTTCATTGAGAACCACTTTTGAACTTCACTGAATCCCCAGAGAGAAGATTTTTTCTTATGAAAAAAGCCCTAAGTAATTATGGTATTACCAATCCTTATATAGGATAATATATCAACATAACACTACTGGAAAGCTGACCTTTACCAACGGTTTGGAACCGTTGGTATAGGCCTCCAAACCGTTGGGATAGCCTATACCAACGGTTTGGAGAACCTTAGCCAAGTAAGCCGTTGGGATAGGTCTATACCAACGGTTTTCCAAAAATCGTTGGTATAGACCTGTACCAAAGGTTTTGGAAACCGTTGGTATAGGTAATATGAAATCTATACCAACGGTAATGGAACCGTTGGTATATAAATTCCAAAAATAAAACATCCGCTGGGATTTGATCCCAGGACCCCTCGTTTATAACTGTACGACTCAACCACTAACCTAACATGACTTTTGTGATCATAATTACATAAATATATATATGTATTCTCATAAATATTTTAAATTTTTATTTATATAATGTTCTCGGTACGAAGGTCCGATAAAAAATGAAATTACCTATACCAACGGTTTTAACAACCATTGGTACAGGTCTTTGGTTGTGATTTTCATTCTACGAAGGATGTTGAATTTTGGCCCACTTTTCCCAACGGTTTGGCCAAACCGTTGGGAAAAGTGGCATATTTTGGGACCTTTCCCAACGGTTTGGCCAAACCTTTGGGAAAAGTGGTATATTTGGGGACCTTTCCCAATGGTTTGTCCAAACCATTGGGAAAAGTGTCCAGTTTGAGGGCCTTTCCCAACGGTTTGGACAAACCGTTGGGAAAAGTGGCCAATTTGGGGGCCTTTCCCAACGGTTTGGCCAAACCGTTGGGAAAGAGGACCTATACCAACGGTTTTTGCAAACCGTTGGTATAGAAGCGTTGGGAAAGATCTAATTTCCAGTAGTGTAATACTTTAATCTAATATTTACCCAAATCTTTACTGTGTACTACGCTGCTACAAACATTTCTCCCTACGTGACCACATACTTCCTTTCTCCCTTCACGACAACCCAAATCACCATATCATTTTCACAATTGACAAGTAATCCTACATATCATAAGATATCAGCTAACCACATGCCATCTCATGAACCACTTCCATGACCTATTCACCTTCCATGAACAACTATCCCCCCTGAAAACCATTTTTCTCTCCGCGAATTATTCCACACACCTCATTTGATATCCATGAATTGTACTTCGTGGTCTATTTTTTGTACACTCATACGTGGAAATATTCCATTTCAAAAAACCAAAATCTAGATTTTGAGGTCCAAAAATTCATCAAACACTGGGAAACTGTGCCACTTTAAACACCTACTTTGGAAAACACCAACCATACTTATTTGCAGTCATCTGGCTTTGTCAACAAACACAAACACACCCAAAAAAACAATGCCTTGAGGTATTATTTACAAATAGATGTATTTAATGAATATATATGATATTTGTAAACTAATAATGATTATATAAATGTGATTTATAATTTATATTTCTTTTGTTCCATCCACTGAAAAGTGGAAACATCACTCGTGTGTACATGCAGATTGTCGTCCCCATGAAGTGATGTAACTCATTTTCATCCCCATTTTATATTAATAGTTATAAAAGTGTATATAAAGATTAAATATTATAATTATGAAGTGATTAAAAATATTGATATCATGGAACCATGATCAAAGAACAATGACTAGAACTTCCAAAAAAAAACATATATTAGAAACAAATCATTTAATACCCGAACTGACGACTTTGATAGATAATTGTTAATAAATGGGTGTCAAAATGTTATAAGTGGATCATATATGATATCATAATCACATATATGGTTATTTTATATAATTATAATATATAGGAATTTTTTATATAAGAGTTTATATATCTTATGAATTAAGTCATACATAAGGTGTGGGTTCTTCGTCTCAATATTGTTTTGTGGAGACATGTTTGATGTTATGCACGCATTTTTATTTATAAGGTGTATATTATTTCCCTTTGAAATTTTATATAATTTATATTTATTAATTCATGGTTTTTAAATTTAAAATCAAATTATTCCATCCAATGATATTTGATTTGAGTGTTACCAAATTGGTAAAGGTTTAATATCCCAAATTGTTATATATGGGATATATGTTATGTTATACACCTACATTCTTTTATGAGGTATATTTAATTACCCTTTGATATTTTTTATAACTAATATAATTATGTTAATTTTTTATAAAGTTTCAATTTATGTTATTCCTTTTATGGGAATTACGTCTAAATTTTTTACAAAGTAGTAGTAGTTTTATGTTATAAAATCACATTTTACCAGGATTATTTATGCTTAAATTTATGATGAAGAAATTTTTGATATATATCTCCCAATCATTATTTATTTCATTATATTTTTTATTTTTAGGGATAATATACATTTTACTTTCACTTTTCTCTCTTTATATACTTAGGAGACTGAATTAATGTTTTAATGAAAACTAACTTTATTCCTCACTTTGGTTGGGAATATTTTTCTTCTATATCCATATTTTATTAAAAATGTTTTCAAGAATTTTTTTAACATTAAATAATGACCTTATAAAGAAATTTTTACAATGTTTTACTTTCTATATTTTTTTAAAATGGATATTCTTTTGGTTTTACTAAAGCGGTACATTTGACTTTTTTACCGAGAATGTGAAAAGAATTTTTTTTAACGTATATCATATGAATGATTATTACCACCTGGATTAATTCTATTTTATTTAAATATTTTATTAAAAATTTCAATTTTTTTAAAATAAAATAATTTCCTTAATATTTGGGAAAATTTTATATTTTTAATATGCATTTTTAAAATGAAAAGGGTATTTTCATCAAGAAATGTTCCAGTGATATTTTGAATGTATTTTCATTTATAAAAATAATTCATTTGATATTTATTGTAATTTAATAACGATGTTATAAAATGTTACCATTTTTACCCTTTCTAGGAATTCTTTATGATTATGATGATGCAATATTTATGAAACCCATTTTTCCACGGTTTATGTTATGATTAAATGATAAATGTTTTTCATCAAATTTTGGCATATATGTAAATATATTCTGATTATGTGATGGGTGGGTTTATTATATCCCTCTAATTCATTGGGTAAAGATTAAGGTTTTTTGAGTTCCAATGGTACACTGTATATTATCTCAAGATCAAAATAGGGTACATGGGAGGTTATCTTAAGCCTAAAACATGGTACATAAGAGGTAATCTCAAGCCTGAAGTATGTGGTTATCCCAATCCTAACATGCGATGAATGTGTTTATGGGTATTCTTGTCATAATATTTATATTATTATTATTATTCCACAACTTTTATTCCACCCTATATGAATTTTTTTGATTCTTATGTTATGATATCAAGACTCAGGATCTTTGATTCTTCTATGATTCATGTCTTATGATCTGCCAAATATTTCTTTTCAAGATTATGATCTATATATTTTTGGGTGTGATTTTAAAATATAATATCATGATCTCATACCATTATACTCATATTATTATTACATATGAACATTGGTTAATATCTCCCATGTTTACACTTACTAATCATTTGAGCTAACCCTTTATTATGCTTTATTTTCCTCAAGAGATAAAGAAAGGTTTTCAGTATGATAAGACTAAAAGGGCGGTAGTTACGAAGAAAATAGTGTGATATAATTTAGATATTTTATGCAACACTTTTATATGTATCTAATTTTTGAAGGACACAAAAACTATATGATTCTTACATGAATCATATTGATATGTAACAAATATTCATCTCAAATGATGTAATATTTATCTATGTAAAGTTTGGAACCCCTTATTCATGATATTACCATAATGGACTCAACCAAGATATCATGAATCATACAATTAAGTACTTGGACAAGAAAAATTCCTTGAATGGGTAGGTATACACCATTAACCCAACTATTATGATAAGATCATACAACCTCAGCCAATACGTCATGCCAACTTTTTTTTTGTCTCATGAGAAATTTCGACGCATCAAGGGACTATTTATTTCTAGTCCCCACCCATCACTTATACATCCTATCCATTATTAATATTTTGAATGATAAACATAATTAATTTTCAAAATACCTTCTAAATCAATAATTATCCATATTTCTTCAAGAATATGGAATATTTCCACAGTCAATGAAATAACATCTTTGATAAGATTTCTATAAATAATACCATATCTAGAAATGAAATATGGTTGAGACAACATCCTATTGGTGGAAATGATTTAATATAAATCCATGATATGTAACATATGGGCATGGAGGATAAAATAATTTCTAATAAAATGACAGAGAGTTATAATTACTATAATGATGACAACATTAATGACCATAAATTCATAAATCAACGAAGGATGAAATAAGATCATAAATTCATTATAAATAATGGTTTTTGAAGTAAAATAATTATTTGAAGAAATATAATAGAAAATGGAAGCATATAATTATAAATAAATTTATTTTAACACTTTATAGAATGAATTTATAAATCAATTTCAAAATTATTTTCATTCCTTTAAGAAAATAATACCCATTTCCTTTAATAATATTTTAAATAAAAATTGACATAATATTTTGAAAATAGTTTTATTTTAAAATAACCATTTAAACTCTTAAATTAATATTCAAAGAAAATAAAAATTATGATGGTGAAAAATCATTCATTTTTATATGTTAAAAAGAACATTCATTTCACACTTTTCTAAGAATTCAAGAAATAAAATTGTTCAAAAAAAATTTAAAATATTTTTTTAATCACAAATAAAGTTAAAGGTAGTTTAAAATTACTTAAAATAATAATTTGAGTTTAAAAAATAATATTTTTTAAATATTTAAAAGAACATCATTATGGAAAAATAAGAGATGGAAGAAAAATATTAAAACATGATTTTTTTAAAAGAAAGTCCCTTACACGTGAATTATTTACTCATTCATAATCCAAAATGAGAATAATTATGATATAAACATGTATAAACCAAAAATAAACACATGATAGGAAGATATATTGGTTTTAATAGATTAGGATAATATAATTTTCCCAATAGAAATCTGAATATTAAAAA
This sequence comes from Viscum album, assembly GCA_963277665.1. Taxonomy (NCBI): domain Eukaryota; kingdom Viridiplantae; phylum Streptophyta; class Magnoliopsida; order Santalales; family Viscaceae; genus Viscum; species Viscum album. The sequence continues at coordinate 1,092,386,808 of OY728137.1, read as the reverse complement.
TCCTGACATAAAATGAGATTATGATATATGTCCCATACCTCATGTCAAAATATCTTCATATGCAATATTATAATCTTTTATAAAAAATTTATATTTATTATAAATATATAATAGAATAATATTAATACTTATAATACCATATATGACTCACTTATAACATCTCATCAACCATTAATTAACAATAATTCATTAAAATTATATTTCAGGTTAAAACTAGTCTATTTCCCATGCATGTTATGATTTGAATGTTTCAATCCACACACCTTGGTAATGGTTTAATTATTTACATAATATTAATAATTTCACAATTATAATATTTATTCATTATATATACATTTATAACAATCCCTATATGGTGATGATGAAAAATTAATTACATCACTTTATGGAGATAATAATTTGTATGTACATATGAATGACATTTCCACTTTCATATGGATGAAACAAAAGGTAAGTAAAAAATAATACACTATTAAATAGTCATTATTATATCATATATATAATATATATTCATTAAATATATCCTTATTACAATTCATATAAATCATAAATGAAAGATGAATCATATCACTTTGTGGAGGTGGCAATCCACACGTTTTCATAACCAACATTACTATATTCCAATGGATGAGAAGGTTAGATGGTAGATAATATATTATCTTTAAATAATTATAATTATTTCATTGATATCATATATAAACATAAAATCCATCATAATAACCAACCATGAATGGTGGTGATGAAAAAAAATTCATCGCTCCATGGAGACGTTTGTCCACACATACGCACAAGCGATGATTTCATTTCACATTTGATAGAATGGATGTGGATAGGGGATTTAACATAAAAATTAAGAATATATAATATAATTTTGTTATTATATCATCATATTTTGAATATAATTAAATGATTCATAAGAAGAAATAAACTGAAATAACTTGGTTAAGAGTTATACGAATTCTTTGGAAATCCTCCTTTGGATTACACATTAATCCTTATTAGGATGGTTATAAAATAATAAAAAAGCTCTGAGAAGTTTATAATGAAGATATTAAAATATTTGGGTATATCTTGGATGAAATAAATGACTCATGAAGTGTGATGAAGATAAGATATGTGGTTCTATTTTATAATTGAGGTGGGTCAAAAAATTGTAACTACTTGAAAAATTAATATATAATATGTGTATAAAACATGTAAAATGAATATAAAGTACCTTAAATTAAATTATATGTATTTTAAGGTCTAAATGTAATCAAAAAAAAATTATGAATGTTTAGGTGTCATTCTAAACCATATATTTTGGTTTAAACCCTTTGTTATCCCAGTTTAACATTAACCACTATAACAAAATGTTCACTATTTATGATTCATGAAAGCAATTTTTACAATTAAAAGTGGCACATAAACGAAAGATTAATTATAAGATGTAAAATTTACCATCCAAATTATTCAAAATAATATTTTAATTATAATATAACAGGCCTATCTGGTCCATTACTTTGTGAAAATCTAGTGGCTGAAGTGTTCTAAGAGGTCACAGTGACTCATTTCAAGAGATTTTCAAAAATCCAACTCTTTAGACTGTGAGTCATTACTGGTATGTGGTGATGTTAGGTCACGATGGTATGCCACAATAGTGAATCCCACAGGTGAGTTGCAATGGTGACTCACATTGGTAGGTCACCAGCGACGAGTTACTGATGGTAAGTCTCGATGATAGGTCGCCAATAGTTAGTCACCCAACGATGACTCATCCACCAGTAGCTTGTACAACGATGTCTCCTCCATCGTTAGCTCATCAAATGGTGGGTTAACCAATAGTTACTCATCAATCGGTATCTTTTCCAATAGTGAATCATCCACTAATGGCTCATTTTCAATAGTTTTTCAAAATTACACATTTTCTCCAATTTTCCAATTTTCTATAGTTTCTCCCCATTAACATATTATTTTATGTAAAATGAGTTAGATACCGTATTTAATGGTTTTTGGGGCTTTTTCAAAGAATATATATCTTCTAAAAACTTGAATATTCTTTTAACTTCCAAACTTCATGGTCTTTATCAAGATCTTCCTTTAATGGCCTTTAAAATCCATTCCTTCCGTTGATATATGATTCAAGATTTCTAAAACCAAGATCTTATCTTCCTTAAAACCTTTCATTTTAACTCAGTGTTCCCCAAAACTTTCTTCCTCAAGGATTAATGCATTGTGTTTTATCCTTTGGATTTTTTTTCCCAGGATCTTCTTCCCCTTACATGTGTAGCCCCTGTTTGAAAAAATAAGGAAGTGCCAGTCGTCTGTTATTCCAAGTAGGGATCCCTTCATCTCTCTTTTAATTTTTGTATCATGTGGGGTGGTTGTATGATTTTTTCCTTTGTGAAGATAGAATAATTACAAATAAACAAATATAATTGAATCAGTTTAAGATCAATATATAAGGGCTGGAAAAAAGTGACGCATGCTTCTGTTTAATTATTTTTTGTTGATATTGTGTTTTGTATGGGCTAATCACCCACTAAAAATCGTGGTCTTTGGTTGTTTTTGTTTGCGCACAAAACTATTTAATGAATAAATCCTATTTTTTCTTTACTAAATGTTTTAAAATGAAACCTTTTAATCATGTATACATGGATAATAAATGGATGACCTAGGATAACCTAATTTCTATGATAACCCCTAAATTAACAAGTGGAATTAAAGAATGGATCCTTGTTAAATATTAAAATGTTATGTCTGGTTTGTGTGGTGCTATGGTCATGGAATGGATGGGTGATGTGGGGTGGCATATGTAGTGTAATGGAATATCAGGTTGAGTGATTTATTGATTCTGGAATGAATGGGAAGTGTGTGCAGTGGGGATACCTAGTATCGTTGTGATGAAAGGTGTTACTATTTGTGGCTGTACGTTGGGTGTTTTTTATTGAGAGGATAGATTGGGTAGAATGACATTAATGAATAACGATTTTGGTGGTTAGTGTGGGTAATGCTCCCAAATCTTCTCTATGATTAGATTGCTAAAACCTTCGCTCAGTGTCTCAGGATCAGTTTTGTTATGACATGAATGGGTGTTAAATGGAGAAGAAATATGAAGTGGGTTAATTTACCATGGTTCTTATTACCATGCGTGACTTTTACTATGTGCCTTGTTTTGTGTTATACTTAGTAGTATCATGGGTAGATATGGAATGATTAAATGAATAATATAATAAAGAATGAGAATTGGTTAATTGAATTGGATGGGGGTATGATTTGAGTTTGTGGCCTGCTGTGAAGCAGATTTTATTTATCAACTTCCGAAGTGATCATCGTTAATGTTGATAAATTTATTTAGACGTCACAACAAAGTTGGAAGTGTTATGAAGTGGTTGGTTGTTTGATTGAGAACCCATAGGTTGGTATTGAGTGTTTGATACTATATATATATACCTGTATTTTCCCTGTGTTTTCTATAGTCACCCAACCCTAGTTGATCACTATGTGATAAACACCCCCTTATCATAGAGGAGGGTTTATTTCACAAATATTCCAATGAGAGAATGGATGACTGGACACCTGCTCTTCCATGCTCACTCTTCCAAGTGGTGATAGCCTAATATTATTTGAAAAATTTGTGGTTCATGAGGCCTAGGTGCATGCAGGAAAGTTTGTGTTTCCTAGGTGTCTTTGGGATAAGATGTGATGTGGTATGTGGCCTAGGTGTCTGTGGGCAAGACTTGGTTGTGAGGCCTAGGTGTGTGTACAAGTGGGATGTGATGAGCTTTATTTACATAGGTTGTGGGACTAGCTATAAGTCCTAGGTGGGTGTGGGCAGGTTGTGATGTGGTTCTTTTGAAAGAGGTGGGAGTGCCAGGATGTTTTCCGTTAGGGTGTGAGAGTAGATAATCCGTGGGAATGTGGGGTGGGCGTACCCTATCATTGATGTTCTTAATATATTAGTTTACTTGACTTGTGTTATTTGGTGAGAGTTCCTTGGTGAGGTTGGGGTGGCTAGTATACATTTTTAGGTGCTGTTGGATTCTTCTGTTTTCTCAGAGGATCATTAGTATGCTTCTCCCACTTGTGCATGAGAGACTTTGATTTTTTCTACTGAGTATTCTTGTATGCTCACCCTAGGTTATAAAACCACTTTGAGGTTTCCAGTATGGCAATGGGAACTATGTTGGGCCTTAATAGCTCAGACATTTGGGACAATTGTCATGTTACTGCTTAGCCTTGTTTTTAGTACTAACTTTCTAGTTTATTTATATTTGTAGCAGTTTTGTTTTAAACATGCATGTGGGATGGTTTTGGCTTTCTTTTATATATCTTTCTTGGAGTTGTTTTGCAGTTGATAAATCTTATCTCACAATCTTGGTTTCTATAAAAAGGGTAATGCCTCCCATTTTGTGAGATTTGTATACCCTTGGTGTTGGTCGCCACCTCAGGGCCTATTGTAGGCGGGACTCAGGGGTCCTTATCTCCTTTTATCCATTCCTATCCCAAGAGTGGCATCTTTGGATAGAGGGGGTCATGACATTTATAATTTTTTAATGATTTAGAATCAATTTTTGTACATTAAATACAATTTAAGGTCATTTTCTAGACTATTCACATATCTTGACTTTAATGGCATCATGATAACAATGAAATTCAAATAAAAAATAATTCACCATCACATATAAATTATAATTATCCAATAAATTCTTGGGTAAACATAAATAATCCAATATATATTACTTTTAATGTTTTTTAAATCCTTTATTTGATTTTTCTATTTCTTGTAAAAGTGTTGTGTCAACACTGTATAAGAATTCAAGGAAATTATACTACATATAAAAGTTAAAAATAAATTAATAAAATAATTTAGTTTCATACTTATAAATATTATCATTTTTATTTTTTTATATATCATTTTTATCTATATCTATATCATGATAACATAATAATTAAGAGAAAGTGACATTTGGTAATTATCCTTAACTTAAAAAAATATAAAGGTTGTAATCAAAGTAAAATGGCACAAAAATGACATATTTTAGAATTTAGGAAGTTAGTGGTTGAGTTAAACTCATAGAATAAAATAAAGTTAAGTGTTGGGATGATTTTGAGACCTTATCCCATTGTTTTAACCTCAATTAACCCGTTTTACCAATCACTATGGTGGTAAATGATTTATATTGCTACTATTCATTATGGATAAAAAAGAAATTAAACTATTTTATAAATTTGAAAATCCAAATTCTAATTATGAAATCCATTTTTTATGATTCAATTTATATATTTTTTAGAATTTTATTTTAATATAAGTTCACAAAAGGAATTGAAAACAGTTTCAAGACAAATGCATTTTAAGCAAAAAATTAGCTTATACCAAAATAAAATATAATTCTTATTCATATAATGTTAACTATAATATTTTTAATAAAGGGATATTATTTAAAATTGGAACAAAATTATAAATAACAAGGTAATTTTAAATTACTTGATTTAAGGAAAATGATAGTTTTTAAAAAATATGGATTTCTCCTCCTTCACTCAAAATAATCCTTTTCAAAAAAATCAAAAAATTTCATCATAATCCTATTATGATAGGGTTATTTAAAAAAATATATCCATTTTCCCAAATATAATTTATAATTGGAAAAAATTAACTATAATATCTCTGCATAAAATTCAATACTAACCTTTTTTTGAAGAAAATGAATTTTCAAAGAATAAAATTTATTTATTCTCATTAATTTCTTAATAAACATAATTAAATGAATAAACATTCATTAAATTGGATATATAATCTACTTATTTAATTAAAATTATTTATCAATAGTAATCAAAATGCATTTTTCATGTAATTTTTTTAAGAAAAATATATCTTTTCCCTATAATTTTTTTTTGTCTTTTTTATGTCCAATTGATAATAATCTTATGAATTTATTAAGGAAAAACTTTCTACATATATTTCATAGTAAATTTATTCTTATTCATACCATCTGAAACAGTGACTAGGGTATGTAGTCATATTTAAATAATATCATTTCACAGTTAGTTTAAGTTTGGGGCTATGTGTGGTGTATGCTATCGAACATAGTGTTCTTTTAAGAGAAAATATAAACTAAAATATTTGGGTATTACAAAGAGACTCAGAGCATACGCCTTTTTAATAGCTATGAAGTAAAAATGTATAGATCCAATATATGAAAAAAATAATTAGAAGAAAGGATTGTCCCTTCAATTATAATATAAAAGACGTTTTTACCTTTGATTGAAAAGGAATTGTTTGATGAAGTTAATGGACATGATAATCTATAGACTAGTTAATTTAAAACATTTAATGAAAAATAAATCAATAATATAAGGTGATGAATGAATTATGGATCCTGTTTGATAAGATATCGATTGATAAAATTATTATATTACACAACACTATAGAAAAAATGTTTAACTGTGATGGATTTTTTTTAAAGGGTAAGGGTCCCATCGCAAGAATTCTTCTTGGAGGTTCTATTTGCGAAGCGACCCTGTTCCCATCGCAAAAGGTTTGGCACACCATACAGAGAAAACTATAGGAATGGTAATTGGGATGGGTGGTAACATCCGTCACAAATAACCTTTTTTGGGTTTTTAGCATTTGCAATGAGAGATAAATCTCGTTGCAAATGCTATGTCGATAGGTAGGTATTTGTGATGGGTCACGTTGCAAATGAAATGTTAGTAGGTAGGTATTTGCGATAGGTTTTGTCGTAAATACCTTTTTAACTCCCGCCCTTAATTAATAGGGGTTAGCATTTGTGATGGGTCGTGTCGCAAATAATCTAACCTATATATACCACATCTGATTTTCTACCATTTCACAACTCTCTTGACTCCTTTCTCCCACTCTACTCTCAGATTTTTCTCTTAAATTTTTTCAAAATTTAAAATTTTACATTAGGGCGACTTTCAGGTCCTTAGATCGTCCGAAAGATTCTATTTTAAGGTATTTGTCTATTGCTTTTATTTTTTATTTAATTTAATTTATTTTATTTTATTTATAATTATTGTTAATTAGAAAAAAATAAATTAAATTAGAATTAGATAGTTTTATTTTCCATTATTTATTTTTACAAATATGGTTTTTCGTTAAGATTTAATTTTTTATCTAAAAGTAAATAGTATTAATTTGTAATAATTTGGTTCAACTATCATTAATTAATAATAATTACGTGTAATTTGTATTAATTATTATTAATTAGTAGTAATTAGTATTAATTATTATTAATTAGTAGTAATTAGTGTTAATTAGAAATAATTAGTAATAAATAGTAATAAATTGCAGTAATTAGATGTTATTAGTAATCATTGGTAATAATTAGCAGTAATTAGTAAAAATTGGCAGTAATTAGTAATAAATAGTAAAAAAACTTATAAATAGTAACAAATAGTAATTGATACTATTAATCAGCTGTAATTAATAAAAATTTGTAATACTTAGCTGTAATTTGTAATAATTAGCGGTAATTTGTAATAATTAGTAGTAATTAGTAACAATTAGTAGTAATTAGTAATAAATAACCATTATTAGTAATAAAAAGTAATAATTAGTAATAAATAATAATGATTTGTAATAAATAGTTATAAATAGTAATATTTAATAATAAATATTATAAATAGTAATAATTAGTAACAAATATTAAAATTTGTAATAAATATTAATAATTAGCAATAAATATTAATAATTAGTGATAAATAATAATTAATAGTAATAAATATTAATAATTTGTAATAAATACTAATTAATATTAATAAATATTAATAATTAGCAGTAAATATAAATAATTAGCAGCAAATTGTAATAATTAATGGAAAATAGTCATAATTAGCGTTAAATAGTAATAATTAGTAATAAATAGTAATAATTAGTAACAAATAGTAATAATTAGAAATAAATAGTTATAATTAGTGGTAATTAGTAATAATTAGAGGTAATGAGTAATAATTAGCGACAATTAGTAATAAATAGCGTTAAATTATAATAAATAGTAATAAATAGTAATAATTAGTAATAAATAGTAATTATTAGAAATAATTAGTAATTTTTAGTAATAAATATGAATAAATAGTAATAAGAATTAATATTTAGTAGTAATTAGCTGTATTTAGTAATAATTACCAGTAATTAGTAATTATTAGTGGAAATTAGTAATAAATATCGTTAAATAATAATAAATAGTAATAAATAGTAATAAATAGTAATAAAGAGAAATAATTATTAATAAATATTAATAATTAGCAATAAATATTAATAATTAGTAATAAATATGAATTAATAGTAATAAATATTAATAGTTAGTAATAAATATGAATGAATAGAAATAAATATTACTTAATAATAATAAATATTAATTATTAGTAATAAATATTATCAATTAGTAATAAATAGTGATAAATAATGGTAAATTGTAATAATTGGTGGTAAATAGTTATAATTAACGGTGAATAGAAATAATTAGTAACAAATAGTAAAAATTTGTATTAATTACTAATAATTAGTAATAAATAGTAATAAATAGAAATAATTAGTAATAAATAGTAATAATTAGCAGTAATTAGTAATAATCAGTGGTTATTAGTAAGAATTAACTATAATTAGTAATAATTAGATGTAATTAGTAATAAATAGAGATAAATAGTAATAAATAGTAATAAATATAAATAAATATAAATAAATATAAATAAATATTAATAAATATAAATAAATAGTAATAATTAGTATTAAATAGTTATAATTAGTAGTAAATTATAATAAATAATAGTAAATTTTAATAATTAGCGGTAATTAGTAATAATTAGAAGTAATTAGTAATAATTAGAGATAATTACTAAAAAATAGTGGTAATTAGTAATAAATAGTATTAACTAGATAGATAGATACATACATACATACATACATACATACATACATACATACATACATACATACATACATACATACATACATACATACATACATACATACATACATACATACATACATACATACATACATACATACATACATACATACATACATACATACATACATACATACATACATACATACATACATACATACATACATACATACATACATACATACATACATACATACATACATACATACATACATACATACATACATACATACATACATACATACATACATACATACATACATACATACATACATACATACATACATACATACATACATACATACATACATACATACATACATACATACATACATACATACATACATACATACATACATACATACATACAGACACACACACACACACACACACACACAAACACACACAAACACATCTATATACATATACACATATACACATAAATAAATAAATACATAAATACATAAATACATAAATACATACATACATACATACATACATACATACATACATACATACATACATACATACATACATACATACATACATACATACATACATACATACATACATACATACATACATACATACATACATACATACATACATACATACATACATACATACATACATACATACATACATACATACATACATACATACATACATACATACATAAATACATACATACATACGTACGTACATACATACATACGTACATACATACATACGTACATACATACATACATACATACATACATACCTACATACATACGTACATACATACATACATACATACATACATACATACATACATACATACATACATACGTACGTACATACATACATACGTACATACATACATACGTACATACGTACATACATACATACATACATACATACATACATACATACATACATACATACATACGTACGTACATACATACATACGTACATACATACATACATACATACATACGTACGTACATACATACATACGTACATACATACATACGTACATACATACATACATACATACATACATACCTACATACATACGTACATACGTACATACATACATACATACATACATACATACATACATACATACATACGTACATACAAGCAAACAAACATACATACATGAATACCTACCTACCTACCTACCTACATACATACATACATACATACATACATACATACATACATACATACATACATACATACATACATACATACATACATACATACATACATACATAAATACATACATACATACATACATACATACATAGATAAATACATACATAAATTCATACATACACACATACATACATACATACATACATACATACATACATACATACATACATACATACATACATACATACGTACATACATACATACATACATACATACATACATACATATATTAATACACACACAAATGCGTGTTTGTTGGAAAACTAATATAAGTAAAGTAATATCCTTGTTAGACAGTCATTGATATATATTAAACACTAGAATGATTACTCGGGTATATATATTCATGTATTCATGTATGTATGTATGTATGTGTTAATATAGTTATTCTTATAAATTTATATATTTATTATTATATTAAAATAGATTTATTTATATATTAATTAATATGGTAATACACCTATATTGTCATGACCTCCTCCCTTAAAAGGCACACCTCCTAGACTAGAAATAAAGGAAGAGAGATAATCACCCCCCGAGTCCCGCCTCTAGTAGGCCCCATGTTAGAAAAAATTAATAAGGGTATAAAAATCTCCCACATGTAAGGCATTACCATATATAATAATACATGATAAAGATATAGGATAAAACCCCCCAAGAAACTCCAACACATTATAAAAAAGTAAAACCAAAACTGTTCCACTATGCATGGTAAATGTTAACAGATACAAATAGAATCCTCTAAGTAAGTACGAAAATACAAGTCCTATGACAATGACTCAATAACTTCTCTAAAACCCAAGCTAGTAATGTTCATCTTGGTCCCCAATGTCCTCCTGGAAACCTGAAAAAGTTTTTATATATGAGGGTGTGCATAAAATGCATACTCAGTAGGATCATACCCAATGTAGCAAGTACACATGTGAAAAGAGCATACTAATGCACTAGTGAATAAAAAAATAACAAACATGCACCTAAACAGGTCAACTAACCAAACTCATCCTCACCATAACTCAATCACACAATTACACATCCAATATAATAAAATAGTATAATAAACAAAAGTAAGGATCCTTGAATCCTCTTCCCCACTAATGTTTCACTCTCACTTCCCAATGTTGAATGTTATGTTCTCCCATACCTTACTTACATATCAGAACACACATCCATCCATCTCTGATGTGGGTCGTGAAACATCCCTACCATGCCCACCTTCACAAGGTGTAGCATTCTGTGCTAGAACCAATCATCATTGTATCACACTCTCATCAAATCACATCTCTCCTGATGAAAACTGAGCCGTCACATTACATCTCATCACATAAAAAAGGAAAAAGGGTTCTGTTAACATGAAGGACATCAACCTCATTGCTTCCTCCCACCACACATGATCCCCACCACATATCATATATTTAACACAATTAGGTATCCACAAACACCAACCCATATCATGACTACTAAATAAAGAGAGAAGAAAAGGGGGTAACCAAACATCCATATCACCACCATCCTAGATGTAAGGTAAAACCCCCAGAACATGAAAACTTTGGGAATTAGTAAGGTTATACATCTTGTGTGGGGCACATATATAGATAAAATAAATACATGATATATGTATATAACACAATACCAAACCTATTAGTTCACAAAAACAGCACTAGAATACATCAAAACTCCACCACTACACCTCATGTCAACCATCACATCCATTTCCACCACAATATTCCTTTCACCACACAACGACCTCACAAAGCCACACATTCTCACTTTTAATTTCAAGTTCTACCATTTTCCGTATTTAATAATTTGTGGTCATTTTAATTTACTAATCCATTTCATTCACATTTACACATCCCATTAATTTATCATTCTATTAATTTATTCCAATTACCACACATTAATTTCCATATCAATATTATTCTTTACTATCCCATGATATCTCATTTTCAGTATTTCAAATTATTCCATGTTTAATCGGGAAAGTAACACAACCACACTATAACAAAACTTACCCATCATACATCAACCATTTCCATAACACCATATCATCCAAGATATATTTCCATAATAACTACATGTCTCTACTACCAACACAAAAAACAATGGACACCAAAAACACCACAGACCACAACCACCACACATCCAGACAACTTCACAACATAACCACTACATATGATAACCCATTCATACTAATAATCACACCATTTAACCCTTATTCAACAAATCAATCATTCAACCCCATTACTGTAAAACAACCCACATCACATAAGGTAAAAAAACAAGAACAACAACACATAGCATCACATCCCAACATCCAAAATTTATTCAAGTCCTTATAATACTTTTACTTCATTATTTATCATGGTTATTATTACACAAACCCAATTTAAATGGGTAGTATATTTGTTAGTCATATATACACTCTTAGACATTTATTTAGGGTGAGATCAAACAATCAACATAAAAAGTGTCTTACAATCATATAAACTAAATAATAAATAAGACTCTCAATATTTGTGATTTTTAGAAATGAAAAAAATGTATAAACTCACTAGAAATAACATCAAAGTAGTAAAACATGCAATTTATCCTCAGTCCTATCAATTTAACATTTAACTAATTAACTATATTTATTAATATAAACCATACTATCCATAAAAAGGACGATAAAACCATGAAATCCTGACATATATAGATTAATAGGGACAATATAAGGATCCCCTACCTCAAAGAATATTTATGAGTTATTTCACATAATAGGTTAAAGGAGAAATGAATGAAAGATCATAAACAAACTAAAAAACCCAATATCAACCAAAACCGCACCAAGGGATTATAAAAAATGATGACATAACACACTCTGAACCAAAATAAAACCACCTTCATGATTTGTCGAAGGAATAACTAGGAGAAAACATGGGAATAAAGATAATAACTCACCTATTATAACCCAAAATCAACCCCTAGAACCCAAGGATAAAATATAGTGGAAAGGGGCTGGATGATCCTTTAATAATGCATAGGGTCTACCCACAAGATAAGAGGAATGAGATCCAAATGAGGGAATTTAGTCAAGCCTGAATATTTATAAACATTCTACAACTCACCTCATTCATGTTGTGAATTATGTATTCATGATATGAATTTTCGTGCTTCCCAAAAAAAATTAATCCATGAAATTGATCCAAGCCACGAATCCCTTTAACTTATAATATTCCCCAAAATTAATTGTGCCTAAACTTGATTAGATTAACATTGTGAATTAGTTTCATGTTATAATTTTCTTATAAACACAATCCACGAAATGACAACCTCACATGTTGTGAATAAACATATCATGATGTGAATACTTATTCATGTCAAGAATCACCTATGTAATAAAAAATGTATCTCTAACTCTAAAAAACCCTCTTAGATACTCATATGAACACCTTCAACTAGTGAACTGAAAATCAACATTCTTATATGACATGTACCATTATATTATATACCAATAAAATTATTTTTTCCCTTAAGAATCAAAACCAAAACCCAATAAGGAATTGAGGGGTCCAAAAAACCATCCCATGGGATACCTCCCAATGATATTTTTACACCCAAAACATGACCACCTACTAAAAAAACCAAGACAAAACTTCTACATAACACCACACACTACCATGACACCATCTCACCAGCTACAACACCACACTGCCTTGATCCAACCACAAGCCACCCAACATACACATAACTATCCACACGAATATTACAATCTATGTGAAAATTAAGAATCAAACCTCATGAAAACAAAAAAAAGGGGGCCCAGACATAAAAAAATTAAGGAAATCAACTTCCCATATCAAGATATTTTCCTCTTTGGAGGTCACTGACTCACCCCAATTATTATAAAATGTGTCAAATTATAAAATAAATTGATAGGGAAAGGGTTCTCCTTTTTTTATTTTCATGAAGAAATAACACAAATCACATTATCAAGTTAAGGTTTGTTTCATAAACCAATAAGATCAAAATATCACATCAATATAGAAAAAAGAAAAGGAAAATATGAAAACAACTATATGAACTAGGGACATATATGCATCTCATGCTCTCAAGTACTCTCATCCAAGCCACCATGAATCTATTATACATGGACCAAGGGGATGTGTTTTCCTTTCATCACTTTCTATCAACAATCCTAGATCTCTACTAGTTTCTCCACAGATGTTGCATCATCATTAATATCCAAATCTCCCTTGTTAATAACATCTGAGTCATTGTGCAGATACTGATGAAGTTGGGACATGTGGAAGATGTAGTGGATACTATCAGGCTATAGTGGAAGTTAAAACTAATACACCACCTCACTAATACTATCCAAAACTTAAAAAATCAAAACAACCAAGGGAGAAATATTATTCCACCTACAAAACATATGCTACCTCTATTGAGGTGAGAATATTAATAACACATTGTCTCCAACCTTAATCTCTAGTGGCCTCCACCTATGACCAAAATGGGACTTTTTATGGTCTTATTCCACCCCGATACACTCTTGAATCAACTATATCTTCTTAGTAATGGGCTAAAGCACACTAAGATAAGAATTTCTTACTCCCCAACCTTTATCTAGCACATTGGAGAATGAAAAAACATCCCATAAAATGACTCAAATTGATCTATATCAATGGATGAGTTATAGTAATTATTGTATGAAAACTCAACCAAAGGAAGGTTCCTTACCCAATATATAAAAAAGTATCAGAGACAAGCTCACAACATACACCCAATGTCTAGATAGTCTGCTCCATCTGCCCATTTGTTTGAGGGTGGAAAGTAGTACTAAGATGAAACTTAGATCCAAAAGAATTATTCAATACCCTCTCGACTGATGAGATAAAATTAGGATCCTAATACAAGATGAAAAAACTCATTACCCAATGTATCATAACATCATCATCTATATAACACTTTTCCAAACTATCCCCAACACTTAACTCATAGATCAACACTAATTGAGAAAAAATTGTTAGTCAATCAACTATCACTCAAACTAAATCACATCCACCCTAAGACTGGGGTAACTAAATGAAGAAATACATAGATATATCCTCCCATTTAAACATGGGAATATATAAGTACTACAAAAAACTTCAAGGACTACAGTGCTCCACATTCACCTAGTAAAAAACCAGCCACTTCATAAAAAACTCTTCCATCGACTGTTGCATCCTCCACCACCAAGGATGTATCCTCAATATATGCTACATCTTAGTAACTATAGTATATAAAACTAAAGGTGGGATTCTAAACTCATTTAAAACTCCCTATCACATCACCCATGGAACAAATACCCTCCCTTCAAAGAACATCTGGTTCTATCCCTCCTCCCACCATCCCTACGGAGCGTCACCATGGCCAACATGGTCATGAATCACATCTACCTTTGAGTATACAACTAAGAAAACTACACCTAATTAAAAATGAAAACATCAATAGTAATTTTATAAAGGGAACCTCATACACCTTTCCCCCCACATCAATATGAATCATTGTGAGCTCTTCCATCCCTTTCCAAACATCCATAGACTCCCAAGGATTATATCCATGAGACTTTTGACTCAACACATTAGCATCAACATTAAATTTTATCATGGTTTAAGAGATATATAAATTATAATCATAGAGAAACAAAATCAACCTCCATTGGTGTCAATTAAAGTCCCACTAAGAGAAGATATATTTCAGGATCTTACTGTCCATGAAAACCATAAAGCACACTCTAATGAAATAATGACGCCACAAATTCTATCCAAATTGGATTACCACTTGATCCAAATAATATGTGGCATAATTATTATCTTATAGATGTAACTAAATCTAAATATAAGGGATAACATCACTCTATTGCATCAACATGCATCCCAATCCCACACTAGAAGTTTCATAGAGAACCTCAAATGTTAAACCCTCCTATAGCATCTGAAACAATAAAGCACTAATCAACTTATCATTATTGTATATGGATTCTTCCTAGCATAGATAAATCCAAAAAAAATCATAGTCCTTCCTAATAAAATATGTTATTAGGGCTTTAAACCAAGATAAATCATACAAAAACCTATTATAGCTTCCAATTAAACAACGGAAACTATCGACCTATGCCACATTATTAAGTGATTACCAAGAAAAAACCAGCTATATCTTTGATGAGTCTACAAAAAAACCCTTATGAGACACCACATGTCCAAGAAAATATACATATCGTGTATAATAATTTCACTTGGATAATTTTCCATAGAGATGGTGGTGTCAAAGGGTATATACAACATCTATGAGATGTTCAACATGATCGTCCCATTAATTCAAGTAGACTAAGATATCTTTAATGAACATGATGGCATACCAATCTAGAATCTCATAGAATGTGGATTTAATGAGCCCCATGAACATAGTAGGTGCATTTGTGACACCAAATGGTATGACAAAAAACTCTATGTGTCCATACCTGCATATGAAGGATGAATTAGTGATGTATTTTTTTTATTTCACCCTAATATAGTGATAACAAGACCAAAAATCAATAATCAAAAACAAAATGGATCTTTTTATTTGGTAAAAAAGGTCTAAAATCTCTGAAATAGGGTAAAAGTTCTCGATTTTCATCGGATTCAACCTTCGATAGTCTATATAAATCCTCATACTATCATCTTACTTATTGGAAAAGGATAATTAAGCACACCAAGGTGACACACTAGGCCTGATGAAACCCATATATATCAGATCATAAACCTAAAGCATAAACTCATGCAACTATGTAGGAACTGTTCAATAGGGATCAATCAAAATAATAGATACACATGGTGGAAACTCTATCCTAAACTTGATGTCACGTAGAGGGGGTAGCGTCATAACCTTATCAAGGAAAACATCCAATAACTCATACACAACTCTTGGAATACCTCCTACAAAATATTCCATCAAATACTCCACCAACTGAGAAAAACTAAGTTCCACTTTACTACCACCCATTCGATTATTCCGCTCCCCAATGAACACTACTCACTATCTCTCCATATCGGAAAATAAAACTCTCCTCTAGAATTATTCAATGACTATATGCATGGAATTAAAATAATACATGCTATGTAAAATATCGTATGGATGTATCTATCATAATAAGAGATCTCCCAGTGATTTGTGCCACCATATCACCAGTCTATATCCCTAGTACACATCAAACAATGTAGTCTAACCTCCAACCAAGATTGATACCACTGAAATAACAAGAAGCTTATCCACATCCAGTCCTAAGGTATAAAATTGTGTAGGAGAAAAAAGGAGAGAGAATTTACTAAATCAAACAAGTCACAATAAAGGGTACACAATAAACTGATTATACCTCGAACAACCTCGGGCCCTGCTGACGCTTCCACCTCTATCACGTTCATTAGATTATGATCATATCCCCTTCCCCTCTACTGTCATACTCCACGACAACATTATAAACTAGATACTTATAGAAGGGGGCCATCATGAAGCTTACACAAGAAAACAAAATCTTCTCTCTACTACTAAAAAATCAGTAACACTCATTATCGTTGAAACTACCTCAGAGGAAACTACTGATACTGCCGAAAATGGGATTGAAAACCCATCTAAAATTGTCCTCCCTAAGCAGTCAAACACAGATCCCAGTGATTTTAATGTACCCTACACACATATAATGAAAATAGAAATACCATGGTTGGTTCTTGAAATCTTCCTACCTCGAAAATAATAGAAATGGGTTTTCACAGTCGAATCCCTGCTGGTCAAATATCAACTATCTGGAAATAGATAAACCTATTCCTAAATCTATGATCCTCAGTAGACTACACTTTCTACACTCTCAATTTTCAAATCATAAATGAATTTTCCTATTGAAAAAATTCACCTTATTATGCACCTCCAAGTACACATAAAGTGTACACAAGGTGACTATATACCTAATCATTGGTCATATATCCTCCTCTAGAAACCACACTCCGTAGTCCTCAAATGGAAAAAAATTAGGGTAAAAGTAAATGAGGTCCTTGAACCTCAACCCAACCTCTCACAAACATATGATTCCATACTAAAGGCAGAGAAAATATTACCTTTTTTCTTCCCCCATATTCAATGGCATGGATTCAAAAAATAACTCATTCTAAAAGATGGGCCATAATACTTCTGCCTCCTTGTAGTCACCGAGGTAAAACATCCACTACTGAAATGAAGCTCCTTGTGTTTGAATAATTACAAATGGAACACAAAACTCATCCTGATCTTGAATAAAATTGAAATATATTTTGAGATCATCCAACATGTGCTCTATCTATAAACTAGATAGACTCCCCTTATACTTACCTAAAATCTATCGCAGAATGGAAAGAACATACCTTTGGAATGAATCTTCCTTATCTATTAGTTCGATTATACTATGATCAGAAAAATCAGGAAAATGAACAGAAACTACCTGAGCTACCCATGGATGACAACTAGGAGCTATTCCTGAAAAATAGGGAGGAATCATAATCTTAATAGGATTTTATTTTATCAAATACACCTATTTTATTTATCTACCTAAAAAATATGTTCACCTCTCTTGGAAATTGAATATACTCAGATTCCTTGTATTGGATCATGGGGGGATATAAAATCTCATGTCCCAACTATTCTCCCTAGACTTTTTCACACACCAAGATAAACTGGAACTATTTCCCTACCAAACTATGAAATCCACAACGTGGTTAACTGTGAAAACCATCCCAAATTTAAAATAAAACCTTTCATACCACTCTATCATGACCCTCTCCCTATAAAGGTCCCCCTCATGGGCCGAAAATTAAGGAAGAAAGATAATGAACCATCAAGTCCTTATACTATTAGGCATGGGGTTGGCGACAAGTTATGAGGGTATAAGAGTCTAATATATAGAAGGAATTACCCTCTAGAATAAAATAGTATTGAGATATAGGATAAGAAAACACTAATAAAATACGAAACATAACATAAGATTAAACCCAAATACCTCACACCATGCATGATTAATGTTATTGGATACAAATAAAAGTCTCCAAGTAAATACCAAAAGACAAGTCCTACGACAATAACACAACAACAGCTCCAAAACCCATGCTAGTAATGTCCAAATCGGTCCCTAAAATCCTCACAGAAATCTGAAAAATAGTTTAAATATTATGGCTAAGTATAAGATGAGTACCTAGTAGTATTATACCTAATATCTTCAGTTCATATGTGAAATGTGAATACTAATTCACTAGTGAATAAACAACAGAACCAATAAGAACTTAAATAGGTAAATGAACCAAACCCATCCTCACCATGGTTTTCTCACCAAATCCCACATCCAATATAATAACATAGTATTATGAAAAAAGTAAGGATACACACAACCCCTTCACCACCAATTTGTTCACTCTGACAACCCAACATAGAATGTCCTACACTCATACCCATTCTGTACATATCATAGCACACATTCATACATCTTAGAAAAGGGTGAGGACACATCCCTACCCACCCCACCCTCCTAAATTATAGAATTCATTGTTAGTATCAGTAATAACCACATCATTGCGTCATCACATAATATCTCTTAGAAAGACACATGAGATATCACATAACATCTAAAAACATAACCATGGTAGTAGGGTATCATGAACATTATGGACATAAATCTCATTCCCTCCTCCCACCATGCATGACCCCACAAAATATCACATTTTCAACACCACTGGATAATCTCCAACTCAGCCCTTATCATAAATTCTTAAGGAATAGCATGGAAGAGGGGGAAGCAAGACATATGTATCACCACTATACTAGATGTTGGGGAAAAAACGCATAACCCAAAACCTTTTGGTGTTTGTAAGGTTATCTAACTCATGTTTAGAAAATTTAGAAATATTATAAAATACATGATATATATAAATAGTACACAATACCTAACCTATGGGTTCAGAACAACTTAAATAGAGTACACTAAAACACCACCATTTCACCACACATCAAACTTACCATCTTTGACCACCATTATATGCATCACACCATTGAACCACAACAAAAATCCACACATTCCCACTTTGAATTTCATGTTCCACCATTTTCTATATTTAACAAGGTGTGATAAAGTTAATGTAATAATCCATTTCATTCACAATTACATAGACCATTAATTTATCATTCCATCCATATAATCCAATTAACACACATAAATCTACGTCACAATCTTATTCATTTATCAATCCATGATATTTTATTTTTAGCATTTCAAATTATTCCAAGGATAATCGGGTAACTAACACAACCACGCCATAAAAAAACTCACCCATATCTCATAAACCATTGCAAAAACACCACATCATCCAAGCTATCTTTCCACAATAATGAAATTTTTCAACCACTTAATACCACTACCTCTACACCACACAATCAGCGTACACCAAAACTACCATACATATCCCCCACCGCAAAATACAACTACTTCATATCATAAATCATTCCAACTTTACATCACATCACTAACCCAATTATTTTACAACTCATGAATTCCCCACCATTATCACATCAAAACCCACATCACATAATGAAACATGATAGGCACAACCACTATAGCATCACATCCCAACTGACATAATTTATTAATGAAATTATGTTACTTTACTTCATTATTTAACAAGAGTTTTATAAAAAAAAACCAAATTTCCTTGGGAATATAGTTTATTATACATATATAAATTCTTATAATTTTTATTTAGGGTGTGATAAAATAATAAACATAACAAAGGTCTCACAATTATATCAACTAAATTATAATAAAGGATACTAATATAGATGATTTTCAGCAATGGAAATAACATGCATGAACTTTCAAACAATAACATAAATGTAGAAAAACATGAAATTTATCCCCATTCCCATAAATTTCAAATTTATCCAATTTATTATGTTTATTAATTTGAAACTTAATATGAAACTATTGTAAGGAAAAATAATTTAATCCCCACACATGAACATAGACATGGAGAAAATGAGGATCCCCTACTTCAAAGGAGCTTTCTTAGTTGCTGTGTCACACCAATGAATTATTTTAAAGGTATTTTTTCATTTAATTTCCATTATTGCTTTGTTTTTGAGGTTTCTAATTCATTTTGTTGGAAATGGTGGGTTTTCAAAATTTGGGCCAAACTGTGAGCCCATTTTCATATTTAAAAATTAATTTTGTTTCATTTAAAACACATTCATTTTCAACATTTTACATCAATTATACATTCCAATTGGAATAAAATGGTATATTAAAACAACCATATCAATTTGTACACTAAAAAAAATCCATAATAATGATGGATTTGGGTTTTTTATTAAGGTTTTGGGCCAGCCCGTAAACCCATTTCCTGCTTTAATTTTTTTTATTTTTCAATATCTCATTCAGTGTCTACTATTTTTTGGTGATTCTACCTCACACCCAATGAAAAAAAACCTAAGGCTCACTATCATTATCTATTTCTCTTATTTGGAGCTAATTTGGATCACAGATTAGGGGAAAAAATTCTCAGGGTTTCTCAAATCATCTAGATTTGAGAAGGTAATTTAATTATTTTATAAACCTTTCAATTTTCACTCTTTCTCCCCCATTTCAGTCCCCAAATAACCTAATAATCCTCATTAGATCCTACCTATATGTTTTGTTTTCTTTGAGATTCATCGATTGGAGGATTTGGGGTGATTTATTCCAGATTGTTCAAGGTAAGTGATTCCTTCTTTGTTTCCTCCATTTTCCTTAGGGTTTCCTCCCTCTTTCATGAAGTTATAAAATGTAAAATAGTTAGGGTTTGAAACTAGGGTTTTATTTGTTGTATTTTTGGTCAAATATTGTGGTTTTGGGTTAGTTTTAACCCCCTTCTGGTGTGGCTATGGTGCGGTTGATGTTTCCCACCACGTTTTGAGGGTTTTGACACAAAAAGATAGGCGATTCCATGTGTAACCGTTTTATGATGAGTTATCATGCTATATTTACTCATTTTTCATATTCCTCATATGTTGTGTGTGTTATGAAAACTATTTATGATTTATTTGGTTAGGTGTTTAAGTTTATAGTTTCATTTTAGCTTGAAATTGGGTGTTATTCATGTGTAACTCTTGGGGTATTGTTTGGGTGTATTTCATAACAAATGAAATTGGTTAACTAAATCTTGATTGGGATTAAAATTTTTATTTTCTAGGGTCTTAGTGTTCCATTGGTATTGAAAGAGGGTTTTTAATTAGTTTTATGTGTACAACCATGTCATGCCTCTTGAAAGCGTTTTATGAAAATATGTGTTTTTTCATGTGAAACTTTTGTGGTATTATTCGGGGTGATTTTATAATACTTGAGAGTGGTTTATTAAATATTTATAGGGATTCCAATTTTGTTTTGTATTGGAATTGGTGTGATTTTCCCTTGAAAGATGATTCTGAAATGGGTTTTATGTGAAAAGCATTGGTATACTCCTTGGAATTATTTTATGAAAGATTTGAATAGTTTAATGATTAATGTAAGATGAGAAAAAATATTTGAAAACTATTTAGGATTGTTTATATTTTTAAATGGTCCATTTTAAATGTTAAAGGGGAATCATGTGATGTGTTTCCTCTTGGAAATGTTTTATAAAATTTTTTAATGGAATGACTGAAATGTGAAAGTGATGTGAATATGATGTGGGCTGTTTTGTGTGAGTGTGACAGGAAAAAATAGATTTTATTTATGAAAAGGTCATTATGTAAAATGTGAGGGGGATGTTATATTATGTTTCTAATCTTGGAAAAGATTTTATAAAATTTTTAAAGGATGTGTTGAATTATGAAAGATATTCAAAATGTGTTGTGGGATATTTCAGTGTGAGTTGGATTTCAATGTCAATTTGAATGAAAATGGGGATGATGTTCTTGTGTGATGTACATGTGGTATTTTCAGTTGATGTGTGATGTGGAAGTAGTATTTTCATGTGAAAATTATATTTCATGGCCTATTGAACTTTTTTGAGCACAAGAGAGAATCATGGGTATCTAGGTGTGTTGACATATACTAGTATGCTAGTGATCCAGTGAGGTTTTGCCTCAGTTTCACGTAGCAAGATTAATGCTTAAAACACTAACTAAACTATGATGACGATGATGATTATAGAACACTAGGTTATGGGTATGTTACCTAGTAGTGGCTCTTGAACGAGAAAATATATTGTGATGGTTACTCTCACTGTGATAGGAGGTACCTGGGACCCACAATGATCTAGTACCTAGGGGATATTTCTTATTTCTTATGTTCATAAGATTCTTTCCTATTACTGTCAGTATACGATATCTTTGGATGGAAATTTAAGTATCATTGGCATTTTATTTAAAAGTTTTTATTCCTTAAAATATCATACTTGAAAACTATTTTAATTTTTAAAGTGGCATCTTTTAGAAATTTTAACTAGCATTTTATGTTTTTGAAAACTTTCTTGATTTTCGTCTTTAAATGTTTATGACATGGAATCTCTTTGTGGTTGTATCCTATTAGGATTTGGATCACACCATACATACACCTTTGGGTGTAAGTAGAATTTATGATTTTGTTGCCATAGGTTTGAGTACAACTTTTGTGCCTATATTTCTGGTTTTATTGGTCCAACATGATGTGGTGTTGGGAAGATGGATTGAGGGTGGTTCCTCTTGCCTTATGAAGGATCTTGGGATGTAATTTCTGATTTTGTACCTTTGCAACGGTCTTTGATCGTTGTCTTAAGTTGTGTAATTAAATTCTAAAATTCTATAAAAGATGATTTTTCTTGAAAAATCCATATGAGTTTGCTATTTTTAAGTTTATAAACCAAGTAAAATCATTCCCAATTTTTAGTTTATGATACCTGGGAACTTGTGCCAGCCATTGGGGATTGGGAACGGCCTTCGGGCATTGTTTTGGGATGGGTTTGCTGCCGATTTATATGGTGACCATATTTGGTTCATGATAAAATGGTATTAGAGGAGGTTCGCTCTTTTGGGTCATGTTATATTGGGAACAACCACGATAGTCTAGAGTTAGGACTATTATGACTTGAAATTCTGGTTATGGGTAGTGTTCCTAGACAGCATACCCCATGATGGGATTTGAGTCACAAGGGGAAGTCAGGATTTGTCTGAGTCTTTTGGTTTTCTTGGTTTGATAATGATTAGGGGAAATGAAAAGAGAGCTGGGTTAATGGTCTCAGTAAGCTCGCAGGGCCTTACAATCCATGTGGAGCTCGGGATATTTCCCTAGAACACTCTTCGTGATGGAGAAGTGATGAGAATATGGCCACCAAAAATATTTCCAAGTCACCCACTGAATCTTGTTTCTTCTCACATTGTATTGTGTTCTTTAGTTATAAAATCTTGGATGTTTGGTTTTAAAAAAAATGACTTGGTTTTAAGAAGCTTAAAGATTATTTGAAATTATTTTCAAATAAATAGGGAATGGTTTGATTTTTAAAATGGTGGAACTGATTTTTTAGAATTGTTTTGAAATGGAAAATGGTGTGTTTACACCTCTTTTGAAAGCTATAAATTTGGTTAAAGTTGGTTTTGAAAAAGTGTTCCAAATAGAGTTTTCTAAACTATTGAATGTTGTTTTAATGTAATGAGATCTTTTGAAATTCGTGTATATGACTTAAAAGTGAGTATTCATTGGTTATCAGTCTTGAGAAAAAGGAAGTATTGGTTGATTGTTTTGGTTTTAAAAAGTGGGAAGAATTTTTGTTTTAACCATTGGTATTTCCATGAGCGGCCACATGCATGGGGATATATGGGATGATGGGTGGTTAACAACATGATTGGATGTGTTCTGGGATGGATATGATTAGGGTGACCTATGTGTCATAGAAACATGCATGTGTGAGGCCCATAAGGTACCATTGGTGGATACACTAACTGTTGAACAATTTATTTTCAAAGAAATGTTTTAAATGAAAACTTGATGTCTTGATGACTATTTTTGGATGGTGTGTATTATGTGTTTTTTTAAATGTTGATATTGTAGAATGTTTTGAAACCAAGAACCCCTTCTATTTTAACGATGTTTTGGGTTTGTGTTTGGTCATTAATCTAGGTCGAAGGGCTGGTCAGTGGTCTCTTCTGAGAAAAGTTCAGGAAGACTTTATAGTGGCCCCCCTTTCATGTTCGGTTCTGATTTGTGGAACATTTTGACCAATTTACCATCATGGATGGGTCCTTGGGTTCTTTTATGGGATACAATATACCCTATTAAGGGTTAGTGTATGATTTAAGTGCACCTCAGATTGTTTCACCATTGTAAAATCCTTAAGTTGATCAATATAATGAATCCTTTTCTTGAGCTTGGGAGATTGAGTTTACACAATTTACTTCATTTATTTTGTGGACCCTCTTGTAGTGATAGAGTTATTGTGGAAGGTTTAAAGAGATCTTAGTTTCTTAATTTACCTGAATCATTGAAGGTGGAAGTGATCTGGGGTTGTTAGTGTGGATGACTATCTGGATGGTGTCTATGAAGGCCTCTGGGTCCTTTGTAATCTCTTCAAAGAAGGGGTTTATGTTACGCCACCAATGTGGGAAATATATTCATGAGAGGATATTGTGGACACTTGCTATAATTTTTTTTTGTTTGGGGACTTGGAATAAGGTTCCCATCCACATATTTTTTCTATCAGTCACAATGGTCTTGTTCGGTGATGCCTTGTGATGTCGTGTTTTCATTGACTGTAAAGGTTAAGGTTGTGCAATCCTCTGTGAGTCTCTGACATGTTGGGAGTATGTATCTCGTCAAAAAACATCAAAATCATCTGTTTTATAGGAAGGTGATTATATTTTACCTTTTCTAATGTTGTTTCTCACCTGAAGAAACAAGGTGTGATGTGTGTGTACATCTTTTAAGCCCTTGTTTCAGTGAAATGGTGGGTTAGGGTAAAGTGAGTTTTGGAATGTGTTATGTCTTGGGGAACCCATATGGGGTTAGGGTATAGTTTTCATGGAACTAAAAGGAAAAGTTCTGTTTAAGGGTTTAGAAAGCCTAACTTTGAGGCCAAATATGCTTCAATCATTTGAGCTCTAGCCATAGGTCCCAGAGAGAAGCTGGAATGTTGTTAGGGGAAATACCAGGGTCATTTATAACCTTGTACAAATTCATATCCTTAGTTTGAAAGATGGTGAATATTTTAAACCTATGATTTTTCAATCTTTATTTTTTTGTTCCTGTTTGATGGAAGGATGTGGGAGGACCTCATGTCTATGTTATCACCCAATGTCATTATTTTTCCCTTGGGTTTCCATTGAGTTTCTAGATTTTCATTGGGAATTTTGATAGATAGGTTGATCACACGGTTTTTTGCATGGTTAGTAGTAAGCATTCCCTAGAAAACCATGCAAGTAGAAGGATCCACATGGTTAGTGCACAGTTTCTCAAATTGTGCGGATTAAATGTACGGTCAACCCCACTCTTTAAATTTGGGTTCTTCCTGTGTTGGCCCATGCTACTTGGTTAAGATGGTTGATTGTTATGGTGGGGAGACCCACTATGATTATCATGTATGTTCATTTGAAAATTTCTAATGGAGGTCTACCCCATATACCAGGGAGTCCGTTCGGGCCTCCCCCTGTTAGTGTCCTGATACTGTTTCAGGAAAATTTGAGTTGTCTCTTATGGTGGGTAGCCTATTTGTGTCTTCCCAAACTAGTAAATCAGATTGATCCTTGTTCTTAGTTTTGCCGTAGGTAGTCTTGTTCAAAAATATCTAACTACCTACATCTTCCTTGGGTAAATGTTTGGAGTGGAGAATTCCCAATGGCCTGGTTAACTCAAGGTAAGTGTAACATTGTATGTTATTGTTGTTTGTTTGGGTAAATTGCTGGAATCTTGTTTTGATAGTGTTTAAAGAGTTTTCTTTTGGGATAAAATCTGAATACACTTTATAATTTTAGGACGTGGTGTATGTTTCAGTTGGTGAGAGTATTTCTTCATTGATTGATAAATTGGAGTTGTATTGGCCTTTTGGATATGGGTGAAACTTGGCAAAGGAGTATATTTTTGCCTTTCGGTTGGGTTTGGTTTTTGCCTTTAGCCTTGTTGTTCCTTTCTGAGGGAGGAAAGTTTTATGGTGGGGAAAATTGTCACACACATGAATTATTTTAAAGGTATTTTTTCATTTAATTTCCATTCTTGCTTTGTTTGGGAGTTTTCCTATTCATTTTGGTGGAAATGGTGGGTTTTCAAAATTCGGGCCAAACTGTGAGCCCATTTACATATTTAAAAATATTTTTTTTCTTTTATAACTCCTTCAATTTTATAAATTTTACAAAAATTCCACTTAGCAATTGGCATACCCTGGAATATTAAAACCATCATATCGATTTGTACTCCATATAAATCCATAATAATGATGGATTTGAGTTTTTTATTAAGGTTTTGTGCCATCCCATAATCCCATTTATTGCTTTAAATTATTATTTTAATTTATCAATAACTCATTAATTTTGTATTTTTTTTCTATGATTCTACCTACCAACTAAATCCAAAAGCACAAGTCTCACTCTCACTATCTATTTCGCTTCTTTGGAGCATATTTGGATCATGGATTAGGGAGAAAATTTTAAGGGTTTTCCAAATCATCCAAATTTGAGAAGGTAATTTGATTCTTTCATAAACCATTCAATTTTCACTATTTCTCCCCCATTTAACTACCCACCTAACCTAATAATCATCATTCGAGACTACCTATCAGTTTTGGTTTCTTGGAGACTCAAAATTTTGTTGATTTGTGGTGATTTATTCAATATTGTTCAAGGTACGTGATTCCCACTTGGTTTCTTCCATTTTCCTTAGGGTTTCCTCCCC
This sequence comes from Viscum album, assembly GCA_963277665.1. Classification (NCBI taxonomy): domain Eukaryota; kingdom Viridiplantae; phylum Streptophyta; class Magnoliopsida; order Santalales; family Viscaceae; genus Viscum; species Viscum album. The sequence continues at coordinate 1,092,358,806 of OY728137.1, read as the reverse complement.
CTTTTATGAAGTTCTAAAATGTATAGAAGTTAGTGTTCAAACCTAGGGTTTGATTTTTTATCTTCTTAATCAAGTAATATGGTTTAGGGTTGTGTTTGATCCCCTTGTGGTGCGACAGGGGTGTGGTTGATGTTTCTCACCAAGTTTTGAGGGTTTCGACACAAAAAGTAGGTGATTCCATGTGTATTTATTTTATGATGAGTTAGCTTGCTGTATTTACTCATTTTTTAATATTCCTCATATGTTTTTTGTGGTGAAACAACTGTTTATTATTTATTTGGTTAATATTTTAATTATATAGTTGCATTTTAGCTTGAAATTGGGAGTTATTCATGTGAAACTCTTGGGGTATTATTTGGGTGTATTTATTAACATATGAAATAGGTTTAATAAATCTTGTTTGTGATGCCAATTATACTTTGGTAGGGTATTGATGTGCCATTGGGTTTTAAAGGGGGTTTTTGAATGAGTTTTTTGTGTAAAACCATGTTATGCCTCTTGAAAGTGTTTTATTAAAATGTGTGTGTTTTCATGTGCAACTTTTTTCCTTGAAAGATGGGTTTGAAATGGGTTTTATGTTCAACGCTTGTGTATACTTCTTAGAATTGTTTTATGAAATATTTGAATGGTTTAGTGATTTATGTAAGAGGTGAAACCATATTGGAAAACTATTTTAGATTGTGGATATTTATAAATGGTTCATTTTAAATGTGAATGGGGCTATCATGTGATGTGTATCCTCTTGTAAATATTTTATAAAAATGTTTAACAAAATTACTGAAATGTGAAAGTGATGTGAACGAGATGTGGGCTGTTTTGTGTGAGCGTAATGTGAAGAAATAATTTTTTTTATGAAATTGGTATTATGTAACATGTGGATGGGATGTTATATGATGTTTATAATCTTGGGAAATATTTTATAAAATTGTTAAAGCATGTGTAAAATTTTGAAGGATATGCAAAATGTCTTTTGGGCTATTTTGGTGTGAGTTGGATTTCAAAATTAATTTGAATGAAAAGAGGGATGATGTGCTTGTGTGATGTACATGTGGTATGTTTGTTTTATGTGTGATGTGGAAGTGGAATTTTCATGTGAAAATTATAATTCATGGCTTGTTGAACTTGTTTGAGCACAAGAGGGAATCCCAGGTCTCTAGGTGGGTGGATGTGCACTAGTATGCTAGTGATCTTGTGGGGTTTGGCCTCAGTTTCACATAGAAAGATTGATGCTTACAACACAAAATAAACTATGATGATGATGATGATTGGGGACCAACAGGTTATGGGTATGTTCCCTACCAATGGATCGTGCACGAGAATATATATTTTGATGGTTACTCTCAGCGAGATATGAGGTACCTGGGAACCACAGTGAGCTAGTACCTAGGGGTTATTTCCTATTTCTTGTGCTCATTATATTCTTTACTCTTATCGTCTACATATGGTATGTTTTTCTCGACATTTTAGTAGCTTTGTAATTTTATTTAAATGTTTTGTTTTTTTAAAATATCCCACTTGAAAGCTGTTTTAATTTTTGAAGTTGCATCTTTTTGAAATTGAAACTAGCATTTCTTGTTTTTGAAAACTTGCATGCTTTTCATATTTGAATGCTTATCACATGAAATATATTTGTGGTGGTATCCTAATAGGATTTGGCTCACACCCTAATTACACCTTTTGGTGTAAGTAGATTTTCTGATTTTATTACTACAGGTTTGAGTACAACTTTTGTGCCTATGGTTCGGGTTCTAGAAGTCCAATGTGATGTAGTGTTGTGGAGATGGATTGAGGGAGGTTCTTCTTTCCATGTTGATGTTCTTGGGCTACCATTTCTAGTTTTGTACCTTTTTAATGGTATTTTAGAATTGTTTTAAATTATGTAATTAAATTCTGAAATTTTATGAAAGATGATTTTGTTTGAAAAATACAGAATCATTTTATTGGATTATTTTTCTGTTTTAAGTTTATAAACTTGGGTAAATCATTACCAATTTTTAGTTTATGATACCCGGACACTTGTGCCAGCCCGTGGAGATTGGTAACGCCCTTCGGGCCTTGTCGTGGGTTGGGATTGGTGATGGTTTATATGGAAACCAGATTCAGTTTGTGACATACTGCACACAATATGGTGAACGAGAAATGACTGGAAGACCAAAAATGCACTATGAATCCTTAGACTAACCTGAATTGCTCCGTGGGATCATAAAAAATTCATCTGAAACCCGCCCCAAACCAAAAAAACATCACCACTATGATTTACCAAAGGAAGATCATGAAAAATAGTGAATAAATAGAATAAGTCACCTCTGATTTCCAATGAACGACCACCAAAACCCAAGGATCAAAGAACGAGGAAAGGGGATGAATTATACTTCATGAACACCAAGGGTTTTTCCACAATCCAATAGGAATAAGAGATTAATGAGGGAATTCTGGTGAGCCCTCATATTTATAAACATGTTACAACACACCACATTCACACCATGGATTAAATATTCACAATGTGAGTTTTTGTGCGGCCCAAAAATTTTAGCCATGAAACTAATACAAGTCATGAATCCATAAAACTCCAAAATTCTGTCAAAATTTATGGCATATCAGCATGATTAAATTCATTTCACTAATTCCCCGTTGAAATCATGAATTAGTTTTATCCATGATTCCTCCCCCAAAAACAATCCACGAATCCCTGACCTCACATGTTGCGAATTAAAATCTCATAAGGGTAATACTTATTTATGTCGTAAATCACCTGATGCAGCTCCAACTCTACAAAAGCCTCCTAAAACCTCCAACGAACACTTCCAACTACCAAACTAGAAAAGTAACGAGCCTAGAAGAAAAAAACCTTGACACACACACATACAGATATATATACACAAATATATAAATTAATATATATATATATAAGTATGTTCATAGAAATTTATATCTACGTTAATATATTCGTGTGTGTGTAAATTTAAATATTAACATACTCATAAATTCATAAATATAATTATAAATTTATATATATAATATTAATTTATACATCAATGATCATTTATTTGGTTATTATTAATAAATAAATAAACATAAATAAATTAATCTATATATATTATAAATGTACTTATAAATATATATATGTTTAAGATAATTTATTAATTTATTATTAATTAATTAAAAATTTATTTTAACTATTTTTTTGTGTATAAATTAATATAAATATACTTATAAATATAAACACCCACACACACAAAAATATATATATTAGTGTGTGTTTGTGTATATATTAATCTATACATTAATGATAATTTATTTTATTATTATTAATTTACACACACATATATATATTAATAAATATATCTTTATATATAAATTAATGTAAATATACTTATATATACATATACACTAAATTATATATTAATAATTATCATTTATGTAATTACTATTAATTAATTATAATAATTTTTTAACTTATATGTCCATGAGTTTATATGTATGAATTTATATATATGTGTGTGTGTCTATCTCTATATAAGTGTTTGCATGTTATATTTGTATTATATGTTAATGTCTTTGTGCATATATATAAATAATAATGAGTTTTTATATTTATTTCTATTTTAAAATATTAATTTACATATGTATGTTTATGTATGTATAAATTATTATAGATTAATATACACCATCATTCACACACACTGATGTATATATATATATATATAACACGATTAATTTAGATTATTACTTCTACACACACACACACACATATATATATGTATATATGTTTAAGTATATAATTTAATATATAAATTAATACACACAGGCACACACACACACACATAAATATATAAATAAATATATATACATATATATAACTTGTTTAATTAAGATAATTACTTTTATATTAAATATATAATTTAATATATCAATTAATACACACAGATGCGCACAGACAAATATAAATAAATATATATTCATATAGAGTTTAATATAGATAAATTACTACACATAGGAACACACAAACATATATAAATAAATATATATATATATATAATGGTTAATTTATATAATTACTTATACATTTATATATATTTACATAATATATATGTATATATATATGCAATTAACATGGTTAATTAGTTTTACATTTAAAATATTATTTATAATATAAATTAATAAAAATAAGAGCACACAAACATATATAATTAACATGGTTAATTAATTTTACATTAAATATATAATTTAATATATAAATTAAAATACATAGGCACACAAAAACATAATTAACATGGTTAATTACTTTTTCATTGATTATATAATTTAATATATAAATTAATACACACAGGCACACACACACAGGCACACACACACAGGCACACATATATTTATATAACATGGTTAATTATAAAAACCTAGGTACTTATAGAATAAATCATTCTAATATTCATCAATATTAATTAGATATTTATATTACTTCCACAAATATTAAGTAATTTTTAATCAGAAAGGAAATAGTTCTAACTAAACTCTTTTCTTATAAGGTTTTATTTAAAAGTTTAATTTATAAATTTTAGAATTTTAATTTGAAAATATGAATATTTTTTTTGAAATAATAACATAAAAATTTACCTATGGTGAAATTTTGGTAATTTTTGCAAAATATTGATTTTTAGTGAATAGGGAAAATACCGATTTTTATAATTTTAATTATTTTAATAAATTAAGTAATTTAAATATCCCATTATGTTTTAAAGATGGTATAAGCTAAATAAATTATTATTAATTTATATTTAATCTAATTAATTAATTTTGAATCAAATTTATATTGGTTTTCAATATAAGTTTGTTTCTGGGTTTGAAATTTTTTTTTTCTAAAAACTATTTCAAAATGAGTAATATTTCTCTATGTAAGTTAATTAAAATAATACATAATGGGTAATGTTTTAAATGAAATGTTTCGATTATATATCATTTAATATTAATTTTAAATTCATACAATTATTATTATTAGTTATAGAGTTAATATACAATCATCTTTTTCATGAAAAATACACTTACTAAAACCCCACTTTCTTGCCTCGTCTATGGGATTAATTTTAAATTAAAATTTCCTACTTTTGTGAATAAAATTTAAAAAAAATGGATTAATTTTTTTTAATAATAATAATTTATGTTATATAATAAGTTCATATTAGTTTTTGACCAAAATGAATAGAAAAAATAAAAAAAATTAATTACCATGGTTAAGGTAAAAAAAGATTTATTATAGAGTTAAACTAAAATGATAAGTACTAAAATGAAATAAAAACTTTCCCAAAACAAATTTTATGGAAATATTTTGACATTAAATATTCTATGTTTTATAATGGATTATTTTTAAGGATTTTTCATGATTAAAAAGTGGTTATGAATGAATCATTTCAAAAAATTACAAGTATGCCACTCACCTCATAATAAAAGGCCACCCCTCTCTTATTTTCATCACACCTTCAAACCACTTTTTATTAGGAAATAGATACTTAAATACCTTACCATATTTTATAACATCATCCTATAAGACTTATTTTGGGCAGAAATCCAATCAAGGAATTCTTTTGGTGCAAGATTAACGAGGATACTCGAAGAATAGGTAACGTTCATCAATGCACATTTTTGTTTTATTTCATCCCCCACCTCATTAAATTATTATTATACCAAGATGATATAACAAACTTAGTATCAAAAAAATACTAAAATTTTATTATTATAATTTAACTTTGTAAAACTATCTCCAGTTCCATCAAATGGGTTACAAAATCATCATTCATGTGTACGATAGACTACCGCCTCACGAACCGATGTCATTTGTTTTTCCCTTACCACATCTCACGGTTTGGTATGATGATGAATATAAAGTATATATATGATATTAATAACATAATTATACTTCCAGAGAAATTATATCATACTTAAATTTTCTACTTTCCATTCCACAGGGGATATGATAATGTTGTTTGTGTGTACGGCAGACTACCGCCTCACGGAGTGATGTGATTCATTTTTCACTAACACTTTTCATAGAAGTTAATATGGGTAAATATAATAAATTTATGTGGAATAAATGAAATAATTATTATATTAACGATATATTTATCATTATTAAAATATAATATATCATTTTACTTATTACTATTTCTCTCACTGAGAAATGATAACGTCATTCGTAAACATATGGACTACCACCATCACAAAGTGACGCGACTCTCTTTTCTTCCCCATAAAAAATGGATGATATATATTAGTATATTCAAATAAATAATTTTTTATATATGATGTTATTATCATTTTTGAAGGATAAAATATTAATTACCAACTTTATGTAGAGATCATTTAAAAATGGAAACGTTACTGATGCGTACGTTAGGCCAACCGTCTACATGATTATAATATAATTCAATTCTCAAAACCAAATTTTAGGATTGTTTATAAAAGTATAATTTATGTATAAATATGATAACTATTTAATTATTATTATTCTAGATATGTTTATATAATGAGCACTTTGACCAACATCAAGTAACCAAATTAATTTTTGACACCTAAGACAAATATGGTCAAAACTTCTGATGCAAACTTAATTGATTAAGTAATTTTATATAAAATGGTAATGAGTGAAGTAAAATTAATAATAAAATTGAAATTTTTTCTTAATAAATTAAATAATTAACTTAAGTTTATTTTTCATGAAAACAAAGATACATATGACAATCCATACTCAAGTTAAGTGACTTCGCTCCAATTTCCTTTCATTGAAGCATATTTTGATGTTATACACCTATATTCATTTATATAGTGTATATGTAACTCATTTGACATGTTATATCATAATTTTTTCTATTTTAATTGTATTTAATGTTTTTTTAATTTTATTTTTTAATTTGGGGCTTTATTTAAATACTTCCAAAGTTATAAGTGAGTTTTCTTCAAAAATAAATCATCTTTTAAGGTTTTCCTTCAAATTCTCTTTATCTTCCATGTTATTGTTTTCAAAATTATTTTTTTAATTTCTTTATACAGACATAAAATATCTATTAATTTAATTTTACATTACTTTAAATGTTTTTTGAATTAATAGTTTTACATGTTTTAAACAGAACATTTTGACAAACGGTAAATGGAATGATCTATTTTTAAAGTATATGATGACAATGAATTTTCCTTCTATTGTGGATGTTTTTTTATTTATATCTTCATTTGAAATAAAACATTTTTTCTTTAATAAAAAACCATTTTTTCATTTTATTGGGTAATTTGGTATTTAAAATGGGGTTTAAATGTAAATTTTATTTTGATATCTGAAAGTGGTTTGTATAAAAGTCTAAAAGAGTTTTTCATTCGTTTTATGATGAAAAGTGAAATTATAATATGTTTTATTAATGTTTTATTTCTTGAAAAATATATATAATGAGTGCACCCAAATAGTGTTTGGTGATCCCATTATATGTTATATGATGGTTTCACCTAGATAAAAATCTAATTCACTGGGTAATGATAATTTTCTCAGGATAATTATATTAGAAGTTAGACATATGGTTATTCTAATTTGAAAGGGTTATATAAGGTTTCTACGATATGATGTCCCATGGTAACTACATGACTATTCTATGATTTATAATGAGTTTTCATTGAAATAATTTTTTTTAAAAGGTAATATAAAATGCCTTTTTAAAATAATAATAATTACTTTTATAGGTAAAAGTTATGTTTTTAAGAAAAGGTTTTATGGGTTTTCATGTTTTCACAATGCCAATATTTTTCCATTTTTATATCAGTTAATGATGTTTTTGTGCCCATCCCACATTTTTAAATGTTTTCACATAATTTAATGTTGGGTAAGTGAAAATAATAGTTAAAGTTGAAATTCATGAAGTGATTTTGTGAAAATAAATCCTGTTTTGTTTTAAAAGTTTTATACTGTGGAAAAAATGGATACTGATTGGAAGTGTCCACTTTATATTATATGTATTTGTTATGTTTGAGTTACTACCTAATTATCTAAAAACATAAATCTAAAAAGATCCTTAAAAGTGAAATAAATTAATTTATTGAATTAAACTCAAAATTATCTAATGTTTAAGGTTGGGTCCCTATAGTTGGTATTATAAGATAGTTTAGATTACTAATGAGGTTATGATAAAGTTAATAGCATGACCTTAATAAATATTTCCTCATGGATAACTTAAAATGATATAGTATTTTGAGATTACCATGTTGCTTCATCTATAAAATTTTTATTTAGATTTATTTTACATAGAGGAAATTGGGAAGGTGTAGTGAGAAGGAATCAAGAGGAAAATATCCTTCCAAATCAGCATCCATAGATTGTCGGAATTGGAAAAGATTATTTTGTTTTAGTGCTGGATTAGTTGAAACAAGATATAAATGGTTGTTTTATCAATTCTCAATAGGAACCTCATATATAATGAATGAAAATGTATATTATATATAATTTCATGAGGCAACACCCCCATTAGTCACTGGATCATATGACCCAGTGGTAGCCGAAGGATGGATCAATGCTTTAAAGAAGATATTTGATATCATGGGTTATTCAGAATGTTAATAAGAAGGATATAACCAATGTGTAATTCCATATAAGTTATGGACACTATGAATATATAGTTATTTCATTTGGGCTTACTAATTTCTTCTCTATATTCATGGATTCAATAGATAGAGTCATTAGAGATTACCTTGATCAGTTTGTGGAAATATTCATAGATGATATTTTTATATATTCAAAGGGAATGTAATAGCTTGAAGACCACTTGAGTATAATATTGAATAACCTAATAAAGGATAAGTTTTATGATAAATTTAAAAAGTGTGAATTTTGGCTATGAAAATTTTCTTTTTTGGGTCATATAATCTCACGTGAGGGTATTTTGGTGGAACCATCAAAGATAGAAGTTATTGAAATTTGCCCAAACCAAAAACCATGTTTGAGATCAATAGTATTATGGTTTTTTTGGATATTATTAATGGTTCATGGAAAATTTTTCTTCACTATGTAATCCACTAAACAAGTTATCTCAGAGGGGTGTCGTGTTTCTTTTGATAGATTATTGTGAAAACAATTTCAAGAACTAAAGAGAAGATTAGTCAGTGTAACTATTATTACATTACCCTATATTAGAAAATATTTTTTTAATCATCAGTGATGCATTGAATAAGGGGATATGATGAATTATCATGAAAAATGACATGGTTATGGAATAAGCCTCACAAGTATCTAAGGTTCATAAGTAAAATTACTCAACACATGATTTGTAGTCAGTTATAGTAATTTTATCATTAAAAATATTGGGGACTTATATTTATAGATAAAAATGTGATATATATATCAATAAAAACGTTTTAAGTATATATTCACCCAAAAAAAGTTGAATATGCACCAGATAAGATTGTTTGAACTGATTAAGGATTATGATTTCCTAATACATTACCACCTTGGGAAGGAGAATAATGTGGTAGATTCTCTAAGTCAGAAGGATTTTTCCATATTATCTATGATAATGATAAAAAATGATCCAATATTTTTTTTTCATTTTCAAATGATTTATATTTAAATATTGAAGGAAAATGATTAAATCATATCATTTTCGAATGAATTCTCAACCATCAATCCAAGTGAGGATTAAAAAGGCATAAAAGGATGATGTGGAGTTGCAAAAGGTGGTGTGAAATTTTATTGAGTTCAACCACGATTGTGGTGGAATGATAAGGTTAAAGAACTATGCATGTGTTGCGTCCATACCATATTTGAAAAAGGAGCAGTGGAAGAGGCTCATAGTTCTTCATTATCCATTCGTCATAGAAGTATGAAGATGTAAAGAGATATGAATGAGTTTTTCTAGTGGGACAACATGAAAAGTAATATTATAGAGTATGTATCTTTGTTATCAGTGTCCCATAAAGTTAATTATGAGATAAATAAGTATAAGAGGTTGTTACAACCATTACCCATACTAGAATGGAAATGAGAAAACTTCAACATGGGATTTTTTGTCAGACTCTCCAAAACATATAAAGGGAACAATTATATATGGATTGTATTAAATCTCCATAACAATTCAAAATAATTTATTTATATAACATAATACTTCAATATTAATCATATTCCTATAATATACAATAATAACTTAGTAAGTTTTCATGGAATACCATATTCTATTGTATCTGATAGGGATCTAAGATTTACTTTAAAGTTCTAGAGAAGTCTTCATAAAGACCTCAATACATAGTTGTGTTTCAGAATTGTGTATCATCTTTACAGATATAGTTAGTTTTAAATAACCATATAAAACCTAGAGGATATGGTGAGATTTTTTCTATAGATTTAATAGGTGTTTAGGATCGAAACCTTACTTTTGAAATGTTTTCTTACAACAGTAGATTTCAATTGAGCATTCAGATGACTCCAAATAAATCCCTCTATAGAAATAAGTGTAGAACTAATATGTATTTTAATGAAGTTGTAAAAATAAATATATTGGAACATGATCTAGCATAATAAATGGATGATATGTTTAATTCTATTCAACAATACATTAAGTCTGCTTAAATTCGATAGAAGAGTTATACTGACAATATCCAGTGAGATTTGGTGTTCAAAGTTTGTGAGAAGGTGTTTCTATGAATTTATACATGGAATAAGTTGATTAGGTATAAGAAGAGATTAAAAAAGTTCCATAGGTATATTTTCCCCTTCAATATTCTTGATTGAGTAGGGACGATAGCTTGTTGTTTGACACTTCTATTTAACCTCTCTCAAGTTGCCGATGTGTTCCATTTATCTCTCCTAAAGAAGTACATACATGACCCTTAACATATACTAAACTCATAGTTCATACCATTGGATAAATATCTCACTACTGAGGAACAATATTTTAAGATTCTTGATCATATAGAGAAAATTCTATGAAACAATAACACTCATATGGTCAAAGTTTTGTGGTGAAATAACCAATTTGAGGAAGTGATATGGGAACCTGAGAATGTGATGAGGAAAAAGCACCCTTAGTTTTTTTGTATCACAGTGATGAAATTTAAAGGGTGAAATTTTTTTAATGGGGTAATAATTTAACATATTGATATTTTATGAAATATATATTTTTTCAAATAAAGTTAATCTCTTTTATAGCTTTTGATACACGCAAACTTGAGTTTAAATAAACCTTGATATAAAATATGTTATTAAAACATGAAATTTATAACCTAGACATTAAAATTGATCATATTAATAATAATAAACATATTTTAAAAAACATTATAAGGGTTTTATAAAAATAAAATATTTTTTCCATGAAAGTCTTCATATGCTTCAAAAATACCTTTTTTTCGAAAAAATGGTTTTTATTGATTTTGTGGGAAAGTAATATAATTAATTTATCCTACATTTATAAAAAATTATTTGAAAAAATTAACCTTCTTTTTCAAATCGTCATGTCAAAATTATTGTCTAGTTAATTGTTTATAATTTTTTCAAAAGTATAATTTTTTGGGGAATAGTGAAAAATACTGATTTTTATTGAAAATTTGGTTTTTTAAAATAATTTATAAAGTTAAATTATATTTTAAAATGGTATTAAGGGTAAAATTATTTTAATTATTTTATATTTAACCCAATTTAGTTTATTTTAATTTATTGTATTCTGAATTTTTATGTAAATAATATTTATACGTAAGAAAAACATTTCTTTGGAAAACCATTTTTTTCATCGAGTCTATGATTTTTATTTTAGATTAAATCATTCCATTTATATGTATTTAATTTGATAAATTGGATTTACTATTTTTAATCCTAAGAATTTATATTATATAATATGTTAAAATTAATGTTTTGTCATAATGAGTAGGAAAACGGAAAAAATCTATTACCATGTTAAAAGTTAAACCAAATTTATTAGGTGGTTAAACTAAAAATATAAGGGTTAAAATGAACTAAAAACTCGTCTAATTTATATTTTATGCATATATATCAACCCTATATCATCTATGTTTCATAGTTTTCCCATTTTAGATACCTATCTATTAGAATGTGACATGAATTATTGAGAATCTTTGAAAAATTACAAGTGTGCCACCCACCACAATTATAAAAAGGAATCCACTCTTCTCTCTTACCCTCAATTAAAGATCCATTTCGTTTGGAAAATACCTACTCAAAATCATACATAAATATAATTCCATGTCCTACAAGACTTCTTTTTTATTATGAAACCATTCTACAAAGGTTTTTTATGCAAACCAAAAGGCGTTTTCCAAAGAAGATGTATCGGTCTTGACCAAACTTTTTCATACTTTTTATTCTTATAAATACTTTATTTCTTCTTAAAATATGATGAAATAATAAAAATAGTCTCTTAAATATAACAATATTTTATATGTTAATGGAAAAACCTATTTCCATCTCATCTTCTATCAAATGGGAAACAAAACTGTCGATCTTGTTTATGAAGGACTATCGCCTCGCGAACCGATGTAATTTTTTTCCATCACCACATCTCACAGTTGGATAAAATGAATGATTTAATGTTTATATATGATAATTATGTCATAAATATACGTTTATAATTATAATATAACATATAACATCTTACATTACAATCATTTGGAAAATTATAACGTCGCTCATGAGTACGTGTGTACTTCCACCTCTATGAAGCGATGTGATTCATTGTTTGTTTACCATTTATATATATTGTAATAAGGAAGTATTTAGGGAATATATATGATATGTATATATATTATAATAATTATTATATAATGTTTAATTAATATTTACCTTTATTTTATTTCATATGTCAAAAACTGAAAACAACGTTCGTGCATATATAAGGCTTACCGTTTTCAAGAATTGTGTAATTCATTTTTCTATAAATATGAATTATGAACGAATATAATTATATATATATATAATTAATATAATTAATATTTATATAATTATTAAAATTATTAAGATTATGGGACCATGATTAATGTATAATGATCGAAACTACTGAACCAACACATACGTGAAAAATAAACCAGTTATCACCCAAAATAGCGATCGTAAGAAATAATTATTAATAAACAGGAAAAAAGTGTATAAGTATCTCATATATGGTGTGATATGTACTATTATGGTTATTTAATATATTTAAAATAAAACTATACATATTATAAAGGTGATTGGAACGTGTATGAATAAATCTGAGACTTATGGTTAGGGATTTTCCCCTCACTCTTTTTTTCTTGCGAGACACATTCCATATTGACCACTTATTTATTTTATATGGTGCATATAATTCCATGGAAATTATTTATAATTATTCTTATGAATGTTATTGGGATTTACATATCCATCTAAATTTATTTCTTTCATGGCGATTATGATTCACAAGTTACCAAAGTTGTAAGATATTTATGTTATAATCCCATTTTTTATTAGGAATATTTTTTACTATGCCTCTGATGATGAAATTTATTTATCTACTTGTCAAAAATATCATGAATTTTATTATCGTACTTTTTTAGTTTTAATAAATCACTTTTTCGATTCATTTACATCTCTGTAATAACTAATCGTACTAAAAGAATGTTTTTAATGAAAATTGACCTTATTTCTCTCTTTTGTCAAAAATTCATTCTATTAAATATCCATGTTTTCTAATAATGTTTTCAAGAATATTTTTAATACTAAAAAATTATTTATTAATGAAATTATTACAATTTTTTATATTTAATTAATGGGATAAATAGAATCATTTTATTTCGAATGAGGTACTTTTTTGGATTTTTTTTTCAATAATATGAAAGTAAAATTTTATTTTAACTTTTACAACATGAATTTTTTTTCCATCATGAATGCTCAATGATTTGAAGTTTGATTTATATTTTTCTATGTTTATTTTATAATAAAAAGTACTATCACAATGTTTTTTAATTTTTTTATTTAAAAAGTTTATTTTAAAAGTGAAATGGTAATTTTCCTAAGGAATATTTTAATGTTCTTATAATGGTATTTTTATTTATCAATGACAAAAACCATTAGTTTTGATTATATTTTATTGGAAATATGATCCAATGGTTGTATATTTATTATATATTTGGATGGTTTATTATTATTGATGAAGACATTTTTATGAAACCCATTTACTTTCCATGGAATATGCTATGATGAATTGACAAAATGTTTATGAAACCTGTTTTATTTTCATTAGTTATGATATGATGATATAATGAATGTTATATGATCTCTTGGAACACATAATTATGGTTTTTTGTATGAAAAAGGTGGTCTAAGAATAATATATCCCTCAAAGTCATTGGGTAATTTATTATATATCATGATATAATTATATGATACAAGTTGATGTGTTGGATACACTATAATAAACAAGAAAATATGCTCGATCCATTGTGGGGTGAAGGTGGTGATTCATAATTCGTTTTGATATGGGAAAAGGAAGGTGTTATTTAACCAATATGATTTTTTTATCTCGGTAGTTAACCACAACATATGAAATGGTTTCTCTATTTTTGATGGGGTCACACTTTTATGACATGGACTTACGGTTCATGATTGATTTGTGATGTATTTCAACTCTTACAAATCATTTCTTTTGAAATGGAAAACCTTTATTACATGAATCATGTGTATGATATTTCATAGATTAGGTATAAAATTTGGAATTTATAATCATTATATTATACCCTTACACTTATCTTATGCTTTAATATGATCATAAATTGATATCACCCAAATTTATCCTTACTAGGAATTTGATCTCACTCTTTCTTATTTTTTCCTTTCTCTAGGTTATGAAGAAAGGATTTAATTAGGATATTTCTATGAAGATTAATAACCGAGAAGATACTCTTGTGGGATGTTTAAGATCATTAATTAAATAAGAAGATTTTGTATCTAGTCTCTAAAGGCACTAATCCTTTATGGTACTCAAGAGAATGTTCGTAAAATGTATTGAATATTCATCTAAAAATATGTTATATTTATATATGAAAAGATGGGGTCATTATATTTAGACTAATGGGAAGTCCTAGTGTACTATTTTTTCCATTTGATGATATTATTCGAGCATTAATCCTTAATTTTAATGTATTATGGGTGATATATGTATAACATAAAAACTTTAAATGTGACAATAGTTCTTAGGAATCGATTCCAATAGATCCTTTTGATGGCTTGAATGGGAGGCTATGATGATCACCTTTGTACTAGAGAAAGGAAACCAAATCATATATCACTGAGCCGAGTCTCATACAAGATAGTTTAGAGAAAATATTCTTGATCTAGAAGCATTGAGTGACTTTCAAGAGTATACAATAATCATATAAAGTCCAATGAAATCACCTTATAGAGTTTGATGTGGGTGATCATGTATTCATGCAAGATTTGTCTTGATTGGAACACAAGTGTATTTGATGGTAAGATAAATTGAACCCTGTTTATGTGGGTCCATTTGGGATTATCAAGTGGTTCATTACCATTGATTAATGATTAAAACTTCATATAAGGTACAATGTTATGAATGATGTATTCTATGTATCTCAACTTTGGAGATAACACATTAGCCCTTCTCACATGAACGACATTGATTAATTTGATCTAGATTTTGACACATCATTTGTGGAACAAAAAGTTCATATAGTGGACCACAATAAGAAGATCCTAATTGGAAGATAATAAATATAGTGAAAAAGCAATGGAAGCATGGCCATATCTTGTAGGAGACTTGGGAACATGAGGATGATATGTGAGTGTTGTGGTTGTTTATTTTCTTTTATGATGCTCTATTATGCAACTCAAAAGTGAGATGGTATGGTGTGGTGGTTGGAGAACTTTTCATATTTTTAGGTACTTATTTTTTTTGGGATATATCTTGTATTTTAT
Organism: Viscum album; assembly: GCA_963277665.1. Taxonomy (NCBI): domain Eukaryota; kingdom Viridiplantae; phylum Streptophyta; class Magnoliopsida; order Santalales; family Viscaceae; genus Viscum; species Viscum album. The sequence goes on along the minus strand of OY728137.1, from coordinate 1,092,342,887 downwards.
GGGTTTTGGGATATTAGAGGGGTTTGTGGTGGTCAGGGGTTAGTTTTTGAGTGTTGTGTCATGTGTGGTATATGAATCCTTGAGGAGAGAAAACATCAGGTACTCAATGAAGTGGAATAGTTACCTAATATATGTACGTGGAGAGGGGTAATACTCAATAGGTTCATTAGGAGGACAATAACCTCAAGTTGGGTACTTGGTAGGGGTATTGAATACGTGATGATAGGGTACTAGGTAACTGGTGGCCCCTTATTTTGTGTTTTTAAAATAATTTAATTAGTTTATAAAATTGGTTATTATTTAATTAAAATGAGGACACCGAAATTTCCCTTCAAATCCACCTTCACTACCCTTAAAATATATTAATCTCCCATATTATAAAGCTTAGATCTTCTTCATTCATTGTTAGATTCAAGTATCGCCTATCCTTGTGAATCAATAGATGTATGTTCACTAATAATATATTTTATTTTCTTAATTCCTTATTACATTTTAGTGTTATATCACTAGTTATAACCTAATTTATGGGTTTATTTATTGTCTCCCAATTTATTTTATGAGGGGTTCATTCAGATTTTTATCTTTAATGAGAATGGTTCTCCTTAGATGAAGTATGTGACCCCTACGTTTTTGTATCAATTTATATTGGTTTGTATGAATGTTTTGATTCATGTGACATTCCAGGAATGCGTAAATTCTCTAATATAAAACAAAATTTGATTTATTAGTATCTAAAAAATGAAATGACAATGTTAATGATCATAGGAGGCCTTAAACATTTTTTTTCCTGAAATCATGGTCATTGGTGACACTGTTATTGATTAAAGTATTGTGGAAATGGAGAATATGAACACGTTATTAGTGTCTGTAGTCACCTTAATAGGTTCCCTAGATTAACCCTTGATGATAAGAAGAATTATAAAGTGGGGCTAGCCTAATGGTAACCTTGAATGAGATTAGTATTTGGAGGAAAGGTTTGTGTGCGAGTAATCCAACATAACCTAAATTGTGCTTCATGTTAGATGGTATACCAACCCTTTTTTTACTATTGTGTATGATGTTTAATTATAATACATGTATTATTATTTTTGATGTATTATAAAGAGTGTATGTTATGTTTTGTTATGGGTATTCATAGTTGGATAACTTCTGGATTATCACATTTGAGATATAGTTAGTTTTACAAAAAGATAGAACAGCGGGAGGGAACACCTCTGGGCGTAGAATAAAAAAACCCTAACTCAGATCATATATAATTTGTGTAAGTCTTTTCAGGGTGCAAGAAATAATTGAATGTTCATGGAGACTCAAAGACCTCGACACACATTGAGCTGAAGAAGTTTCTACAAAGGGGCCTTTCTACGATATCATTTTCAGAGGAAGAGTTCAAGCTCTTAGCTTCCAATTTATGTTTCATTATTATTCGAAAGTTTATCAAGCATAGGAATTAATTATTCTTCCTAAGAAAAACCTTGTAATCTCTTGGTTTTGTGAACTTTCTGGTCATATTTTTAAATTCATGACATGTGGTTTTTCATTTCTTGTCTGAAAATGACTATTATTGGCTATAGATGAGAGGTTCATGGTCCTTGGGTGGTTGTTCATGAAGGTTTTGAAATGGTCTTCTGATTTACACACAAATTTTGAGCCTCATATTACCCATATTTGGTTAGTGTTTCTTGGTCTTCTTCTACACTTATTTAACCAAGAATTACATTTTTTGATTTCTAATCTTAGTGGGTATATCCTCAAGTTAGACACTACTAATGGAAGCCACTCTCTACACTATGTTTCTAGAATCTATGAAGAAATTTATATTTATAAATCCTTTCCATCCCACATTAGGATACAAAATGGTGATACTGGATTCCTCCAAGAGTTTTTCGTTTAGAATCTACCAGATTACAGCACTTATTGTCTTAACATTGGACATTATACAAAGGTTTTTGGAAGAAAATCATATTATGAACACCCCTTGGAAAATACAAGTCAATCTAGGTTGAAAAAGGAGATCACATAGGGATTAAGAATGCTTATTCTGTACATTATAAAGTCACTTTTAATAAGGATTTTCATCAGATATTGACTAGAACTCCTAACACTCATCCCATACTAATGAGTTATATAGAGTGGTGGATGCTTCTCCAAATTCGTATCCTCATGATGAGGAAAAGGAATCCCTCAACAAGCTTGAGAATCCGGCTATCATAGATGTATCACACTCCTTGTATGAGGAGTATAGTAATTCCCACTCTGATTCTAGTGAATCCATGCATGATGTTTATGAGTAAGATTATATGATCGAGGAAGTATATTTAATGTCAAGTTCAAGTAAAGTTAAAAAACTAACGATTGATTCCAATGAAAACATTACTCCGAGCTCTAAAAAGACTCGGAGATGTAAAGATTTCCCTAACCTTAGTAGAAAAACTTTCACTAGATCCTTAGAGGTACCTCAGATTTAAAAATCAATGATTCCACCACAACTGGTGGTTACTAATAATCTATCTGCATCCCCTAATAAAGTAAACATAAAAGATACTATAAATATTAAAGAAGATGACCCTGCACTATAGGATGCATAGTAGTATAATGGTGATGTGGGTGATGAATTTGAATATTGGATGGAAGAGAAAGATTAATTTTTTTTAAAAGATACACGAATGGTGGCATATCTTCAAATAATTAACTAAAAATCAAAAAGTGAATGTTCATGAAGATAATGGAAGAATTTAAACAACTTACTAATTTTAATTTCATGGAAATTCCATGGAAATGATTTATTTTCTCCATAACATTTCTTATGTACTCTTTGGTTTGATTCTTGAGGTTGGTTCTTTAGGTCTATTTCTCTTTGGATAGGAGATAATTTTATTTGTAAATCCTTTAACCTTTTTGATCTAATGCTTATACTGATGATCATGGGTCTACAAGTTAGAAGGATCATTGGATTTCAGGTTATTTTGGTGATTGTCTTTCTTGTCTGTAAACTGTTCCAAGTGTGGTAGTTGGTGGTTCTACTTCTTTCATTGGTTCACTTCATACATGCCTATCTACATGTTCAGGTGGCCTTATGAAATATGTCTTATTGATCTACACACTTTAGCTTTTGATCACTCTTTGATGTTTTTTGCTCAGAAGTGCTCTAATAGTTTTTTAAATATTTTATGTGATTTTCTATTAGCCTTGCGATTCTCTATCTTGATGCTTCTTTTACCAAAAAGGATCCCATTTATCAATCTGCTTTGGTATCATTCTTTATCCTATGTTGATGCTTGCAGTTTTATGAGGTTTTTGACACTGTTTTTAGGAATTTTGGGAGCTGTTATTGATATGGAGTAGCAACATGTCATTTTGTAGAAGGTTTTTGGAAACCTTTTCAATTTTGTGCATTAGTGGTTACCTTATATTTACAGTGAAACTTTATAGAGACAAATTCAATGAGGTATTGATGTTCTCTGAATACCTTGTTGGTATTGTTGCGTATCTTCCTACTTCATTGTTATTTATTTATGCATTTTAGTGTTTTGGGATACTTTCGACTGAATTGGATATTATGTGTATATAATAGGATTAATATAAGTCCATTACTTCATCTTACACTTTGTTTTTTCCCCTGGAGGATCTTGGATGGCATTATGGTTTTGTTATGATGAGTGTATTTTATGTTTTGGCACATATATATTGGACTTGGGGAAAGATGATGCAATTTTTTTCTCCTAGTGTCTATTTCTATTTAACATCAGACTTTTTAAATTATATGGTTGTTTCAACCACTACCCATCATGGAGGAAGTCTTTGATAAATCACTGACAGGGCATCTCAGACATGTCTCATTCAATTTGAGCTTTTGTTTTTTGTTTTTTTCTTGTAAATATCAGATTTTTTTCTCTTAAATACCCTATTAGTGTAATATATTTACACATTTTCTTTGTATTATAATCCATGTTCTAAATTAATTTATTTGGTACATGAATTTGGTGAACAATTCATGTCATCACTTTTATAAAAAAAATTGTTTGTTGTATTACTAGCTTGAGAATTTATTATGATACATATGGGGGTAATTCAAACCAAAATGTTTTTTTGATACAATTTAGTGTAATACTATCCTAAGGATATATACAATAAGAATATGGGTGTAATTCCAACTAGTAGAATTATATGGGGTATGATTGTATGTTATAACAAATTAATGAAATTTATGAAATGTAGATGGGTGTAATGCCAACCATGGTGTTTTTTTGAGATACAATTGTGTGTGATATAAACCCATAGATATATATTACATAGTTTTTGGTTTAATTATAAATGAGAAATTATTTGGGATATAATTGGGTTTATTGAAAACAAAATAATATACATGAGATACACTTAGGTGTAATTCCATCTGTGTTGGATTGGAATAGCCCAATATTTGGATAATGTTGGGAAAATCCATAGTGAATCATACTTCATACCAAGTCAAAAAAAATTAGTCACTGTAGAATATCTAAACAAACTATAGTAGAGCTGATCAAAGACATTGGTAGGGAACTATAATAGTAAAAACATATTGAAGGAGCATGTAACAACAACACTATAGCCTTACAGATTTTCTACCCATGATACTATAATATCTTGGACTTGGGTGGTTACAGAATAGTATCACAGTGGACTTACTGTGTGGGGACTATTACAATGCTTTTTAAAATTCACCATGTTATATTAAGAGGCCATTCAATATAGGGTTTTATAAAATCTAAAAACTCGCCCTGTAATCTTTCTCTTGAATAAAGTGAAGTGATTCTGCCTCTTTGTGGATGTAAACATTATTCTCAAACCATGTAATTCTCTATTATTATATACTTATTGGTCATTTTTTATTTTTATCCATTTTACTAATTTTCTATGAATCATTTGTCACTTATTTATCCCATTTTTTCCATAACAACTAATATCAGACCTTAAGTGAGGATGATTAAGATAATATTTCTAGATTTATGTGAATTCTATATAAGAGGTGAAGGTGAAGATTGATAATTTAAATAGAATTTATTTTAGTTTTTGGAGGATATAGGTTGAAGAATAATTTATCAGAAAAATAATCACGTTTTTACTTCTTGGTGAAAAATATATGGTAATGGGAAAGACTGAGTGGGATTTATTGGATCGATTTTTTTTATGATTTGTGTTCTTTATATTGAAAAAAACATAGTTTTCAACATTAGAGAGGATAAAAAAACAACAGTATTGATGAAATATCTTTCTAATATGTATGATAAGCCTTCTGTGTTGAACAAATTGTACATGATGTGATGAATGTTCAATATTAATAACATTGAAAGGAATATTGTTTTTGATCATGTCAATAAATTAAACACCATCAAATGTTAGTTTCCATCAGTGGGAGTTAACCTATATGTTGAGGTATGTGCCCTAGTTTTAATATTTTTATTACATGATAATTGGTAATGTACTATAACATCTATGAGTTGTTATTTGGGGAATAAAATACTAGTTATGAAGGATGAGTGAGACTTGTTCCTTAGTGAGGAGATTTAGAGAAGTGAATCAGTAAGAATATATGATTATATTCTAAATGTTTAAGGAAGAGGTAAATATGCGCAGTGAAATAATCATATTGGACGATCCAAATCATGAGAAAAGAGCCAAGACATGAAAAAGAGGCCTAGTATTACCTACTCGACTTGTGGGGAGAAAAAAAAACGTTGAGAATGCATCTAGAGAAAAGTAAAAGGTACCTGAAACCAATACGTCAATCATGATAGATGAAATAACCGATGATGTGTTGCTACTAAGAATTGATAGAAGTATGGACTCTTATATTTTAGAATTAGGAGAATTTTCCATTCAACACTAGAGAATGGTTTCCCGAATAGTTATATTGATGGAAATTTTTTCAAGACTCATCTTTCTAATGAGGAAACATTGAAAATTATGGGAAATGTGGATGCATAGATCATGACCAATCTTGAGAGTTTTACTATTCTAGAAAGTTTCAGATATATTCCTAGACTATGAAATTATCTTATTTCTATTGGGAAACATAATGATTTATGATTTAGTACTACATTGAATGGTGATGCTTGGTAAATTAAAAATATTTCTATTGACATAACTTGTGGAGTAAATAATGTAACTCTCTAAACTATAGAATAAAATCACATAGAAATGCTTTTAATAAAAAATTCTATCAAGTATTCATAACTATTGAAATATATGTTAGGACACATGATTGATAAGGGAATGAAAATTCAAAATACAAAAGGAATCATAGCTGATTTTAAGTCGGTAGAAGTTGGTTTATGTGAAAACTGTATCTTTATAAATAAGAAGACGATTTATTTTATGTTAGGAGGTAAAACACTGAAGGATGGGAGTCTAGAACTGGTTCACATTGATGTTTGGTATCCTACACTAGTACACTTTCTTCTAGGGTCACTATACTATGTGAACTTTAGGTATGTATCAACCTCAAAGTTATGAGTTTATTTTCTGATAAGAAAATATGATGCATTTAATATGTTTTAGAATTTAAAGGACATGATAAATAATGAATTAGGATCAAAGCTAAAATTATTAAGGTCTAAAAATTATGGAGAGTGTGTTAGTAAAAATTTCAAGGAATTCAATGCTAATAATGGAATTCAGTAGGAGAATACACTTCAAGGTACACTAAGAAAAAATGGTGTATCATAAAGGATAAATAAGAAACATGATGAACATTATAGGATTAAGAAGTAATACTCATGGTTACCCAATACTTTCTTGGAAGAGCCGACAAACATGGAGTCATATATCATCAACATGAGTCCAACAATACCAATGAGACAATGTATACTCATGGAGATCTGGATAGGAAATGATGTATGAATCTCTCATCTATGAGGGTTTAGTTGTTTGGAATATGTACATATATAAAATGACGAAATTTATAAGATTGATTCTATGTCTAAATCATATCTATTTATTGGATATGTTGCTTAGAAATTAGTTATCGGTTCTGGGATAACAAGATCAAGATGATCATAGAAAGATAGAATGTGATATATAAATAATGCGTTGTATAAAAGAATTATCTTGGAATTGAAACTGGTGGTTGGAATATTGTATTATATTCCCATGAACAAGTGGAAATTGAAGGGGTACCTGAGATTGTGATACCGAAACTAGTGGATCCTACACCTTAGGTGGATACTACTCCTTAAGTGGAGTTGAGGAGATCAACAAGGGATATAATTCCTATAAATTGGTATTCATCATCCTTATATTATATTTTCTTGACTAATAATGGAGATATAAACTATTTTTGAATATGAAATGTAATGGAAGGAATTGAATAAATGTTAGTTGGATATGAATGAGGATATTACTTCATTGCATAACAGTAATACTTTGTAGTTGACACCTTTACATTAAGGAAAGAAATAACTATAAAACAAATGGGTATACTAGCTCAAGGAAGAACATGATTGTAAGAGAGTATAAATTGAAACACTATTAGTGAATGTATTTCAATAGAATTAATTTTTAGATTTCAATAAAAGTTTATCACCTATAGTAAGGATTAGCACCATTTATGTGCTTCTCAATATTTTTGGATCAGAGGATTTACATTTTGAATAGTTTTTTTTGTGGAGAATAATTTCCTTAATAGAGATTTAGAGGCAGATATTTAAACAAAAAAACTAATGGGATATATTGATTCAGGGAAGGAAGACCTTGTGTGTAAACTCTATAAGAGATTGAATGGGTTAAAGAAATGATTTAGGTAGTGTAATAAAAGAAAAATTATGCATTCTTAAGAAAACATCATATAAACGGTCTGGCATGGATAAATGATTTTACATCAAGTATTTCAGTGATAAATATATAAAATTTTATTTTTTATCTAGATAAAATTATTATTATAGGATCATGTATTTACATGATTAATGAGATAAAGGGTAATATAGATGAGGAGTTTGAGATGAATATCATGAAGAAGATAGAAATATTTTTGGGATGAATATTAAGAAAGAATGTACAATCAGAAGCATGAATTTATCACAGTTTAAATACAATAGAAATGTTTTTATTGGATTTAGTATGATGGAAGTAAATAGAGATTCTATTCCCTTAGAAATACACTTCAAGTTGTAAAAGGATAAATTACCAAAGAAAATATAATAGGTTTAATACATGGAAAAGGTATCATATACATAATTTGTTGGAAGCTTGATATATGTCATAGTATATACTTGACCTGATATTACTCATATAGAGAGAGTGGTGAGTAGGTACATGGATAACCCTATAATGTAACATTGGGATTTATTGAAGTTGATATTTCAGTATTTTAATGTAAACATAGATGTATATTTATGATTTGGGAAATAAAAATCATTATAGGAGTTTATGGATGCTAACCTTGGTGGTCATGTCAATAACAAGAGGGTTTCCATGAGTTAGGTATTTACATATGGAGGAATTTTAGTGAGATTGATATCTTATTTGTAAAGGTTTGTAGATTTATCTAAAATAGAAGTTGAACTCATTAATTTTTAAAAAGTTAAGAAAGATATGGTTTGGACAATGAACTTATTGGAGGATCTGTATATAAAGAGAAATGAAAATGTATTGCACTATAAAATTCAGAGTTCTATACATCTAGTGAAGAACTAAATGTTTCATGACCAAATTACGAACATTAGGTTAATGTATCATTTAATATGTGGATTAATACATGATGAGTTATTGATATTACAACATATTCATGTAACCAAAAATAAAGTTGACATGATGAAAAATATGGTGGTGTTAGAGAAGTTGGGACATTATGGTGCCTATGTTCATATTTAATGATGAATGAAGGATGGTAGGTAGAATATGAGGGAACACTATGGGAGAATGAAAAGTAAAGTACTTGGTATTTCATGAATCATCAACTTGAAATTGAAGCTTTCAATGGATACATCCCTTTAGTGAGTAATGAAGAGGAGGATCTTGAATTAAGTAAGTTATATAAGTTATTAGTATCAAAGAAAGTTAACATATCCAATCTATATCTAAGTAGAACGTTATTGGATTGGTGTACCCTGATCTTTGGATGAAGTTATTCCAATAATCGGTGGACCATACTACACACCAGACCATAAATGTTTTGGTGATATAATAACTCTAACCAAACTATATCTGAGATGACTGGAGACACCTGCTTGGGTTTATAATAGTGCATAATTACTATAGAAACATGTGATAAAGATACTATATCTCTACAAACATCCTTCCACAATAAATAAAACATATTGGACTTGGGTAGATATAACACTATTTCATAGTGTATTTACTGTATGGAAATTATAGCAATGTCTGTTAATATTACCCTTGTTTCTTTAAGAGATAATTTGATACAAGGTCTCATGAACTCTGAAAAATCACCCTATTATCCTTCTCCATAACATAGTGAAATTGTTATTCCTCTCAATGAAAATATGGATTAATCCTCTTATTTTATTCTCTTTATCCCATTTACACTTCTTCCATTAATCATTTTTCACTTGTTTCTCCCACTATTTACAGAAATATCTGGGGGTATTTTTTGGGTTATGGTTGGGTGTAATGATAACTTGGGGATATTTATGCCGTGTTCTTCAGTATAATACCAACCTAGGGTATTTCATGGGATATGTTTGGGTGTAATTATAACAAATGTATTTTTATGGTTGCTAGTTTTTTGTAAATATAACCTGGTGTGTTTATTGGTATAAAATTAAGTTTAATTCCACCTTGAAAATTGGTTGTGATGTATTTGGTTGCAAATATGATCTTGGGGACTATTACCACATTGTTTGTGTTCACATCCAACATGAGGTATTTTTTAGTGGTAGGTTGGGTGAATTAATAACTGAGCATATCTATGTTATTTAAGTTGATTTTAATTCTAATTGTTCCTAGGGTGTTGTTGTGTTATGGTTGAATGACTTTCTGACCATTGGAATCAATATGTTATATCATCAGAGATATAGTTGACACTATCCAAAGCATGTATGTTCTATCCCATTTTCCATGTTGTAGTGAAATGATACGATGAGTATTTATTATTGATGTTATTATTATTATTACATCACTATATTATGAACCTAGGTATTATGGATTTGGTTAGGGAAACTATTAGTAGTGGCCTAATGAGTCCTAATAAAACCCTACACAAACATTTTAACCCACCTGTAGGTTTCACAATTCATGAAACATTTAATTTAAACATCCCTACATTGGATGGGTGATGTGGAGTAGCATGGTCAAATCTAGGAGGAATGTCCAAGGAAGGACTTAGGTCTAATTTTTTTTTGAACATCTTCATTTTTTTTTAATTTTTGGAATATTTTTTATATGAATAATGTAACGCCTAGAGATTTTGTGAAATATAAATTTTCAAATGAATTTAATATTTTCAAGATTTTGTGTTACATGGAACACTGAGTTTAAATATCATTACACATAACACCAAATTTAACTTTCATTACACTCAAAACTATGTTTGGCTTGTTCTACAAACAATAGAGAGTTTAGCTTGCGTTACACACAACACCATGTTTAAACAAAACATGACTTATTATTAAAATATTATTATTTAATATGATAGTTATCACCTAGACATTAGAATGGTGGGTATGAATATGATTGACTAAAATATAAAAATATATGATTTACATATGTATATATAATTACATATTTTACTACCAAGTAATTATAAATTAAAATAAATACTTTTTGAAAATAGAAGAAATCCCTTATTGGAAAAATATGTTTATACACATAAACGTGTTTTACCTCAATAAATTAAATTATAATTATTTTGTGAACGATTTTAATTAAATTTATATATTATATATTTAATAAAATGTTTATAATTCATCTATTGTGTTTTTAGATAAGAGATAAGAATACATCCAATTTCACACTTTGAACTGCATCTTCTAAAAAGTAGTTTTGTCACATTTGGCGCCCATAATTTAAAATTAATGTTAATTTTTTTTAGATAATTTATTTTAAAAAATAAAATAAAATATTGAAATATTAATATCAGATTTATCTATGATAGTTTTTGGATTTTTATAAAAGGATTCATTTTTGGATGGATAGTGAAAAATACTGAATTTTAATAGAAAACTGACTTTTCATTTAATTTTTTTATATAGTTTAATTTAAATTTAAATTGGTTTTAAAGGAAAATTATATCAATTATATATCTATTAATCCAATTTATTTCATTGGAATCATTTTTATATTTAATTTTGATATAAACATTTTGTAAACTATTGAACATTTTCTGTTCTAAATCCCTCTTACTCTTTGTGTCTATAGGATTACTTTTAAATTTAAATATTTAAATTAAGTGAATATAATTTGAAAAAAATTAATTCTTTATTTATATTCAGAATAATTTATGTTATATTATAATTTTATCATAATTTTTGAAAAAAATGTATACTAAAAATACTGATAATTATTTTTCATGGTTAACGTAAGAACTGCTTTATCAGGGGGTTAAACTAAGAAGATAATGGTTAAAAATGAAACAATAACTTTGCAAAACTCAAACCAATTCATGTTTCTAGGAATGATAATTCTCCCACACATCTTCTCTATGCTGATGATATCATCATTTTTTGCAAGGTGATAAGATAAATATTCAAAACCTAGAAAAGGCTCTATCTCACTATAAAGAGGATTCTGGTCAAACCAATAGTTGGAAAAAACATTTTATCTTAATTGGGAAAAATATTCCTCCCAGTAGAAAAGGTAAAATTATCAGAGAAATAGGCATTAAAGAGGGTTTCTTTCCTCTTATTTACCTTGGTGTTCCCATTTTTTTGAGGCAGATCCAAGTCTTCTTACTTTTCTGCAATTGTTGACCATGTTTGTAACCAACAATCTTCTTGGAAAGGAAAATCCCTCTCTTTGGAAGGAAGTATATTCCTTGTCAAATCCAATTTTCTTTATAATTTTTTTTACTCCATGATGATTTATAAATGGCCTATTGGGATTATCCAAAAAATGAATATCTCAATCAAAAATTTCATTTCGACTAGTATCACATTGGAAAGAAAGCTGGTGATTGTTCCCTGGTCGACTTGTTGTAAACCCATTGATAAGGGTGGGATTGGAATTAACAATATTAGGTACTTTAATTATGACCTTCAGGCCATTCTCACTTGTAACCTTCTTTATAATGATTCAGATTCTGTCTATTTTACCAAAAATAGATTTTTTGGAAATCTTAAGAAATGAAAATTTAACTTCATTAACTCATATATCTGGCTATTTATTAAAAAATCTCTTTCCACCACCATGAATGATTCCAGATGAATGGTTACCAGGGATCCCCCATAAAATTTTAGTTTGATAACTAGACTCAAACCCCCAAAATATATATGATTCATCCTGAAAAAACCCATGAAGGAACCACCTACTTAATTAGAGACATTCTAAATTCTCATAATGATCATCTTCATGAAGACATAATCAATATAATCAACAACTATCCTTTATCAAACATTGATGAATTTTTAATTTGGAAACCTTTTCACAATGATATGATTAATTCAAAAAAAATTTATAATCATTTTATTTATAATTTTGAAAGAGATTTTGGTTGTCTATAACTCTTTGAAAAAACATGGATAAAACCATCAAGATTCACACTTATTTGGAGCATTTCTCACAATAGAGTTCCCATAAATAGATGCCTTAAATCGGTTGGTATTAAAATTTGCTCCAAATGTAGGCACTAAAATCTACACAGATAAGACATTAATCAACTCTTCGTTTCTTGTGCTACTACCTCTGCTATTTGGAACTATATATTATACATTTTTAACTACAGATGGTTGATTCTTTACTCTGTCAACACTCAACTAAAGAGATGTGTGGAAATGGAAAATTATCAAAAAATTAAGAACCTATTACTTGTTTTTTTTGATGAGCTCCATCTTGTAATATGTTATGATAGAAATTCTATTAATCATAGAAAATCCTCACTCAATCATAATTCAGTTCAGATGTAAATTCTTATTGCCATACATGAAGCTGCATTGATGAAAAAGGGTCACTGCAACAACACTGCTGATGAATTTACAATTATGCGACGTCTTCGGATTGAAGGGAATTTTTTTCAACCACATCATACTATTAAAGTATTTTTTCATGCCCAATTTCTTGGTTTGATTAATGTCAATGTGTTCTGTGCTTCGAAAGGCAATCCAGGTCCCGCGGGTTGTGGTGCTATCTTCAAGAATCACCTGGGTCTGATCCTCAGATGCTTTGTTGGGAACTATGACATTGCCTCTTCTCTAGAGGTTGAAATGATGGGTATGAAACATGCTGTTACTTTAGTAAGGAGTCATGGTAGGAAAAATCTCTGGTTTGAAAGCGATTCAACTCCCATAGTGCAAGAAAATTGGAACGGTGTGACACACCTTCCGTGGCCGATCATTACCCGATTGATGGATTACACCCGCTCGCTTCTCGAAATCAACTACATTATCTATCATATTTATCATGAAGAAAATAAATTTGTAGATGGACTTCACAAAAAAGGATTCAACAAAGACATTACCTAGCTCAACGATCTTCCAGCTGATCTTTTTTCATCTTCAAGATAATGATTGTAATATGATTCCATCCTTTAGACTCATGAAATATTTTTCTTTTTTATAAATTGTGATTTGGACTTTAAAAAATATATTATATTTATAAAATAATTATACTAATTAAGTTTTTATATCATATATAATTTTTTATTTTCCATTTCGTAGGGGATACGATAATTTTTCACATGTTTATAGAGGACTTCCACTCCACAAAATGATGTGATTCATTTTCAATAATGGTTTATATTAAAAGTAATAAATATAAATTTAATAAATATATATGATATAAATCATTAATTATGTTATTGAGGACATATTTATCATTTTGAAAAGACAATGTATAAATTTTTTTTACCTTTCTCATTCACTGAAAAAGATAACATCATTCGTGTATGTTTGGACTACCGCCTTCAAGTAGCATTGTATCATTGTATTTTCATCACCACACCAAATTGATGATACTTATAAGTACATTTAAAGTAATAATATGTTATTTATGGTGTTATGATAATTATAGAAACAAATAATATTACTTACCTTCAATCCAAAATGATTGTTCAAAAATGGAAATGTAAATTATGCCTCTATAAGACCAACTGTCTCTACGATCACAATTTACTAAATTTCCAAAAACCATTTTTTATTATTGGTATAAAAGTTATAATTGATGTATAATTATGGTAATTATTTAATTATTATTTCTATAGATACCATGATATTATTATCAAAGTATTAGGGTAGAAAATAACAAATCAAAACATATACAAAAAAGCAGTTCTTACCCAAAACCCAACTTTAACATAGAATTGTTAGTATGTAGGTATTAACAGCAATTAAGTAAATAATATATGGTATGCTATATATAAATATGTTTATTTAATATATTTATAATTAAATTATAATTATTATAAAGGATTTTTGAATGTGTACGAAAAAAAGTCACGACTTAAGGTAAGGTATTTCTTGTATCACTTTTATTTTAGAGAGACATAAGAAAATTCACCACTCATTTATTTTGTGTGGTGTATATACTACCCTGTATACATGTTATATCATGAATAACATTATTTTAATTATATTTAATGTTTCATTTTATGTTTCACATTGATGGAGATTATGATTCAAAATATTACTAAAGCAGTAAGATATTTTTTTCTCAATTTTCCTTCTTTGAGATGTATGTTATGTTATAAACCTATATTATTTTATAAGCTGTATATAAATCCAATTTGACATGTAATATACAGAATTTATTTATAATCATGATATTTTATGTTCCATTTTATGTTATTCCTTCATGTGGATTATGATTAAATGTTACTAAAGTGGTAATTATGTTTTGTTATAACCTCACCGTTTATCAGGATTACTTATGATTATGTTTCTGATAACAAAATATTATGATTTATATTTGAATAAACCCATGAATTTTATTATCATATTGTTATTAAAGATATTATAAGGTAATAATTCCATTTTTACACTCTTTGTTACATAAAATAATTGATATTTTTTGAAAAAAAATTATTTTATTTCTCTCTTCACCCGAAAGTCCATTTTCTTACAAAACCATGTTCTCAATAAATGTTTTCAAATATGTTTTAATATACACCTATTATTTTTTTTAAAAAAATATCACCCATGTTTTACTTTTTTTCAAAATGGTTTGAAAGGAATATTAAGGTCGTTTTCCAAAGAATTCTTGTTTGGATTTTACTAAAAATATGGAAAGAATCATTGTTTTTAAAATGCACAACATAAATAGTATTTCTCACTTTCAGGACTACTCAAATATTTTAAGATTGAATTAAAAATATTCAATTATATTTTCAAAGAAAATTATTTTCTTAATATTTGTGAAATTATTGGATTTTAAATAAAATATTTCAAATTAAAACGGGATATTGAAAATGTTTCAAAATGTGTTTAAAAAAAAGGAAATTTTATCAATAAATGTTTTTAATGAATTTTAAAGATTCCTTGACATGTTTTAATGTATAATTTCAAAGAAAAAATATTTTCAAATTTTTCTATTTTTAAAAAGTGATTCTAATGAAATGTTATCTTCCTCCAGAAATGTTCCATGTGTTTTATCTCTTAAACTCAATCTCCATCTAAGATGAAATCCTTTTATGTATATTATGTTGTACTAGGGATATAAACCAAAGGTAAAATTATTAT
Organism: Viscum album; assembly: GCA_963277665.1. Classification (NCBI taxonomy): domain Eukaryota; kingdom Viridiplantae; phylum Streptophyta; class Magnoliopsida; order Santalales; family Viscaceae; genus Viscum; species Viscum album. The sequence continues at coordinate 1,092,327,069 of OY728137.1, read as the reverse complement.
TCTTTATCTAAATGGTTTATTTTTTTTGATATGATGTTTATGAATCCCCTTTGTCTTTCATAGGTTATACCACGATAAAATTCTTATGAAACACACTTCTTTTTCCACGGGTTATGCTATGATTAAATGAATAGATGACTATGAAAATTGTCTCTTTTATATGGGTTGTGATATTATGAAATGTTTATGAAACCCATTTCATTTCATGGGTTATGATATGATGAATGTTTTATGTTTTTTTGGCATACATAAATATGGTCTTCATTATGATATAGTGGGACATATATATCACTCCAATGTATTGGTTAATGATTTTTATCTCATGAGATAGATTGGAGTTGAATGGAAAGTGAACCCAGTTCAATTAAAGAATTTTTCTGTTATGGTGGTCATAGGAGTGAACAATGAATACTATTATGGTTTGAGTAGTGAACCTATTTCACAATGATGAAAGGGATACCATTGGGGATGGGGCTGTGTCTTGACTAGAAGGAGTAGAAACCCCTAGAGTACCCAAATAATTTTATTTAATGGTCCATGAATACTATGGAAAATATTTTCTATTATTATGTGTATAAAGTGATTATATGCCTTATGAAAATGTAATTCTCTAATGAATCATGTTATTTTATTTCATTAAGATTTATGCCTCATGTGTAGAGACCCAAAGCTTGACATACATAGATATTACATTACTTTTTCAGAATACATTATATATAACAAAAACAGACACACAAGGACCGTAATAGTTTAGTGTCTTTGGAAACTTGGAACGTAATATTCTAATCGCGGTGAAAGATCTTCAACATCTCCCATAAAGATCTTCCACTTTTTTTCCTTACCTAAAACCTTTCTTTTAATCCTAGGGGAAAATAAAACATAAAAATGGTGAGCTCAAATTCTCATTAAGGGTAAGCATGGATAAAATAAAACATACCATATACATTTGAACTTAAAAACATAAACATAATGTTTAAACATCAAAATCTTGGGAAATGACATAAAACATGGAAGTACGTAAGGAATAGATCATAATGGTACATAAATCATGATAATATATCATGGGAATAAAACATTTAATTGTGGCATCCATTAAGCACATGTAATGATTTCCATAGTAGCCAAGACATTGCTGCCAAGACCATCTTAGTGGACAAAGTCCCTTTCTGAATCGAGTTCACTCCTCGTTCCAGTCCTGTAATACTGAACCAGATTAGCTTACCGTTCCATCCATGTCTATCTCATGAGATATAAATCTTTACCCAATGCATTGGAAAAGATATAGGTCCCACCCATCTCATAATGAAATCATTCTTACTTGTTCCACAACATGAACATAAATCATTCATCATTACCCAAATTATAAAATGGGTTTCATAAACATCATCCCATCATAACATAATCCATACAAAAAAATGGATATCAATTCATCATAAGAAAAGTGAAACCATGTAAATAATAGAGACATTAAACTTGAAATATACACTTATTAAATAATTTCATCCTATATGGAAAATGGTTTTGATAAAACATTTGAAATGAATTCTTGAGGAAAATATCCTTTCTTATTCAAAATCATTTTCTTTTCACGTAATGTCATGCAATTTTAAAAGAAAAGTATTTTGTTGAAAATAGACATGAAATATTTTGGAGTAATCTTCATGAAAATAAGGCTTTATAAAACCGTAAAAATCCTTTCATGCCGTATACGTTAAAAAAACATTCTTCTCGTACTTTCGTCGGAAAAGTAAAAAAGTACCTTTTAGTGTAAATAAAAGAAGGATTCCTTCTATACCATGGGGTAAAAGTAAAATGGGTAAAAAGTAATTTAAACAAACATGAATAAACGTTTATAAAACATGGACAATGATGATATCAATAACCCCAGTAAATACTTACGAATAAGCAATCTCGGATAAAAATGACATTTACACAATTTTCCCTTACCTTAGGTCCGATATGCTTTGTACGTATCTAAACCTCCTGTATAATGATTTAAATAATGTCATTTACTAATTATATAATCATATTCATTGTTATTATATCATATATAGTTCACTTATGACTTTATATTACCCGTTCTTTTGTACATTCCTTGTTAAAGAGCGTTTTGGGTAAAATTGTTTCATTTGTCGTCTGTGTTTTGACTTGTAATTATTCATATGATTACTTAGATCATGATTAATTAATTCCAGAATATAAAACATGATTTATATATAATATATATTCAGAATATACATATATATAACAGATCGATATATGGAAAGAAATACACCATTCATGGAGACGGTAGGCCGTACGTATGCATGAACATTGTTTTCGTTTCCTAATTGAATTGAATGGAATTAATTGGATAGAATACATATATATATACATAAATCCAGTATCATTATTATTTCATATATTTCATTATTACTTATTATATATACTTTATAATCATTTATTAATGGTTAATCATTGAGAATGAATCTCATCGCGTCGTGGAGACGGTATTCCATACGTACACACGAGCGATGATATCGTTCCCATGATCATGGAATTTTATTAGAGTGTATGTATACTATAACAGAATAAATATAACTTTACAATAATCATATATAGTTATTATTTACACCATTATACCCATCCAAGTAAGGTGGTGGTGGAAAATAGATTACACCACGGCGTGGAGACGGTATTCCGTACGTACGCACGTGCGGTGATTTCATTTTCCGTAGGATGAATAGATGGTGAAATAGGGGTGTTTCATACTTATAATAACATATCAGTATATTAGTGATACTGATTTTATTACTTCATAATGAAAAAACCTAAGAAGAAGAAGTGGAAGAAGAAATAAAGTTGAAAGAATCGGTAACAGACATTACCTCTTCTTTGAATCGCCTCTTTGAGACCTCCTCTTAGGGCACTAAAATTGGTCTTTGAAGAAGACCAGGACCTCTAGGACGTTTCTAGGGAAGTGTAGAAGATAATTTTTCAGGGGTTGGCCGAGCTTCAAGGCTCAAAATGGTGTGAGGAAGAGAGGGAGGTGGTGCCCTTTTATAAGGGAGGAGAGGGTCACCTTAGGAAAAACTAAAAATATTATTTTATTATAAAGTGATATTAGGTTTTTAATAGCTCAAAATTGAGTTATTTAGAAGCTAAGGTGGGGATGGGTCTAAATCCTATCATCCAATAGAATTTATACAAGTTTAGGTTTCTATTTTAACCTTATTATTTAGATTTAACTTTAAGTTAAATAATGTTTCTTTTACCGTGTCTTCTTGTTTTCTTATACTATAAGGTTAATAGACTTACTATAACAAGCCAAAAGAACCCCAAGTTGTTTATTATTAATATATATAACCTTATATAAGTCATTTGGACGAACCTTAGATTTTTAGGAATAAAATAACAATTAATAATATAATATTTGTTTTAAAAACAATTTGATGTCAATTTTGACACTATTTTGTAATTGATTTTTTTTGAAAATCATAACAGAATGATTAGTTCGAAAATAGTTAACTAAATCAATACTAACATGTCATATTAACCAAGAAAATTAGTGTAATTCATAAAAAGTCTCAAATTAAATTTATTTGGGTATTTATAACATCAATTATGTCAATAGTTCATTAATAAGATAATTACTGCATCATCATTATGTCATAAATAAATTAAATTATTTTAACTCTAAAAATTACAAATAAAATTCCAGTATGTAGGAAATATTTTTAGATTTCTAATGAATATTTATAGTCTAATTTATCTTTTGTATAACCCTATATTAAAAATGATTTATTTATTATACTTTGATTTTAACTATTTTAACCCTTCTTTAAATAAATTAATAATAAATGTCCTAATCTAATCCAAGTGGGCCTAAATGGTATTATTTTATTCCTAAGGTTGATTTTGGCCGAATTACAATTATCCAATAGAATTAGGACATGTGTTAGGGTAATAATAATATCATTTTTACCCTTAATTACCCTATTTACTTTTAACCGTGGTAAAAAAAGTAAAAAGTTACTATTCACCAAAAATTATTTTCATCTCATTGAACCACAGTTTAGTCCTCAATATTAACTATGTCTCTCAGATTTTTGAAATTCTACTCACAGAAGCTGTAAAATTAAGTTTTATGAAAAATTCAGTTTTTTAACTACCACTTGTGGTTTCACTATTCATCAAAAAATGAAAGTTTCCAGAAAAATACCAAAAATTAGGCCTAAGCTATATTTGATATTATGAATTCAAAAATTATGTCTATTTTACCAAATTCAGAACATATCAGTTACATTAATTAATTAAAAAATTACTTCTCGTCGTCAAAACAAATAGCGTGTTCTTAAGAGATAATAACTATCAAAAGATTGACAATTGTTTATGTCTGGTTTAAATGTGAAATTACATCCAATGACCAACATTGTATTAAATTGTAAAAATATATTCTAAATATAATTTAAAACCACTCAAATTAATAATTTATCACTATTAATTATTTCGCTTAAAAAAAGTTGTTTTTAATTAAAATTTAGTTTTTTTCACTATTCATCAGAATATGAAAGTTATCCGAAAAGTATCAAAATTTCACCCTAAGATAATTTAGATATTCCGAATCCAAAAATGAAGTCCATTTTGAAATATAAAAGTTATAAAATTTCAAAAAGTGGGTATTAATATTCATAACGGCTAGTTAATAATAATATTATAATAATATCTCTTTTAGTGAAACTCGGTATTACGTACTACACACGCTATCGAGGAAGGTCGCGATTGGGTGTAATGTAAGGCAAGTCCGGGATGCGTGTTGTGCAAGATCCTTTTGGTGTAACGTACAACACAAGACATTAATTAAATTAAAAAGAATATTTTTTATAAAATCTCGGGGTGTTACATTCTACCCCCCTTAAAATGAATTTCGCCCTCGCAATTTCTTGGGGTTATAAATGGTTTACTACTCAAAAGTTTCTTTAAAAGAAACCCACATCATAAAAAGGAATACCAAAACTTGTCTTTAAAAATTAATGTATGAAATGTAAAGGTTACCCAAATTAACTAATCACTGAGTTTTCAAGTAGGAGAACATATGTGAAAATATGGATATGGAAGAAAAATATAACCATCAAGTTCTGATGGAGAGTGGTAGAGAACATGGATATGAAAAAACTAACAATCACAAATCCATAAATTTGTGATGATCTAGGGTACCATCTGATTCATCGGATATAAGGGCACTAGGACAACATTTTTGGTTTTCAAGATCATTTCCCTAAAGTTGATGAATTTGAATTAGAATAAATACTTACTTTATTTTGGTACAATATCACTGTTGTTCGTGCCTTGAACAATTTCCACTTCATCTCTTAAAGAAATGAAGTTGAATTTTTTATTCGTGAAGTGTTATTAGATCATGTGATAGAATAACGGTCATTCCATCTGTCTCAAGCAAAAGGTTAGAAAAAGTTATTAAATACACATAAGTCGATCTATAGTGAGATTAATCATATATGGTTCCTAAAATGGACTTATACTTCATATATCATACTGCTTAATATAATAAAACTAGTTTCTACTAAACAGGGACTACCTGTAGGCCAGTGGTAGGCGATAAAGGCCAGTCGCACTTCGGTTGTGGGTTCGATTCCCACCGCCATGTCCGACGTGATGGGCTGTCGCTCATCCTGCAGGTTGTCCTTTTTCTAAAACTACATTACTATAACATCCCATCAATAATATCGAAAAAAGTTCTATCCTTAAACAATACTAACTTATGTCCAACATAATCCTTTCCAATCTTTAGGCTTATCCAAAATACTACTGTCCAATCTCATATTATAGTGAAAACGATTACCAAAGCATTCATATAACAAGCATGTTAATACCATCGTTGATCCCCATATATCATGAGATATGTCTTGTTGGTCACATTCCAAACATTCGAAGGCCTTAATCATGTATTCTCTTGAAAAATGAATACCCATTGAATCTTAGTGAAAACATGAGTGCTGTCAAATGTTAACTCTTTTCACATAACAAAACCTCAAACCATGATATAACTATTTCCTTATATCAGTCATGAGCTCATGAATAGTGTCAAACATTTTATTTTCTCCTTATGCCTTCATTATGCGCATATCATATTTTTTCTACAAATATCTCAATCACTTTCCATGGTTACCGGTACCATAAAATTATTGAAAATCACAATAGACCAATACATAAATATTCCAATATTCCACGATACTATATACAACATTATTTTGGAATCCCATTACATAAACACTTAATCATTCCACCACATCGTTGTCATATTCAACATCGCCAATAGTGATCGCATGTGACTTCCCTTTTTTCCTTTGCCTTAAGTGGTTGACCATGTCGATCATCACTAACTCTTGGATTAAGTAATTTATTAGAATAATGCCCCATTTCCTTGTACTTGAAGTACTGAAGTGTTGGTGGTGCGTTCTCTACATTATTTTCTTTATTCACATCATTATGAACCCTTTTTCCATTATTTAGACACTCAGCTGCTTGATGACATTATTTTCCACACATAAAACATTTTCTAGTCCCTTTAAGACAATCTCCACCATGCTTCTTTCCACACCTTGAGAATAAGGAAACATTCATCTTCTTTTCACCATTATTCTGAGATTTCTCCTTGAACTCCATCTTTAGTTTCTTGTCAAAACTATGGGATGGATAAGTAACAACAACTTCCATTTCTACCTTGATAGCACAACGCACAATTTCTTCATAGCTACTGAAGTCTCTTATAGCTAATTCCCATCGAAGATTTGGTTTTAAGCCTCTGAAGAATCGATCAACATTACTTTCAGGTTGGATGATAAATCCAGATTCATACCTTGAATGCCTTGTAAAATCCACTTCATATAGACCAATAGATTCATCATGCTTTTTCTTTAGTTCAAGAAACTCCTTCTCCATATTTGTTCGAAGAATAAGAGGGAAGTACTTATTGAAAAATAAGTTCTTGAACTCGTCCCATTCCATGGACTCAATTTCATCTCTTGGCCTCGTATTCTTGATAAGATTACACTATTGATCAGCTTCACCTTACAAACGATATACTGCTAAGATGACTTTATCATGTTCAGAACATTGAAGAACTGAAAATATCTTTCCAGTGGTACTGATCCATTATTCAATAACATGTGGATCAGAAGACCCACTGAAAGAAGGTGGACGTTGCCTCATGAAGGACTCAATAGAATATTGTTCCCTTCTCTGCTCATTTGGAAGTCTAGAATGATTCATAGCTTGTGTAAGTATAGAAATAAGATTTTGCACTCCATCTCCCATAACATTTGTTTGTTCATGAGGACAATCATTGCATTGTCTGTTGCATTGATCAACATGGTTCCTTCGGGTTCCAACCATCGTCTAAAACCCAAAAATAATAGTGTGAGAGGAAAAAATAATGCTAGGGAAAACAATATAATAAAGGGGGAGTACCTTCAATATCTATCATCTTAGGTTTAATTTTCAGATCGTTACCGTAATTCTAGGACTATAACCTATACTTATACTTAACCTTAGGGACATCCCTAGATATACCTTAGATATATCTCTAGGGATCTCACTAAATTTCTCTCATCCTAGTTTCCAAAGGTTGACTAAACCTTTCCTCTGATACCAACTGTAGAGACCCAAAGCTTGATGTACATAGAGATTACATTACATTTTCGGAATAAATAATACATAACAAAAAGATACACACAAGGACCTTAATAGTTTAGTGTCTTTGGAAACTTGGAACATAATCTTATAATCATTGTGAAAGATCTTCAACATCTCCCATTAAGATCTTCCACTTTTTGTTTCCTTAACTAAAACCTTTCTTTTAATCCTGGGGGAAAATAAAACATAAAAAGGGTGAGCTCAAATTCTATGTAAGGGTAAGCATGGATAAAATAAAACATTCCATATATATTTGAACTTAAAAACATGAACATAATGTTTAAACATTAAAATCTTGAGCAACGACATAAAACATGGAAGTATATAAGGCATAGATCATAATGGTACATAAATCATGATAAAATAGCATGGGAATAAAACATATAATTGTGTCATCCATTAAGCACATGTAATTATTTCCATATTAGCTAAGGCATTGTTGCCAAGACCATCTTAGTGGACAAAGTCCTTTTCTGAATCAAGTTCACTCCTCGTTCCAGTCCTATAATACTGAACCGGATTAACTTACCATTCCATCCATGTCTATCTCATGAGATATAAATCTTTACCCAATGCATTGGAGGGAGATATAGGTCTCACCCATCTCATAATGAAATCATTCTTACTTGTGCCACAACATGAACATAAATCATTCATCATTACCCAAATTATAAAATGGTTTTCATAAACATCATCCCATCATAACATAATACATACAAAAAAAATGGATATCAATTCATCATAAGAAAAGTGAAACCATGTAAATCATAGAGACATTAAACTTGAAACATAAACTTATGAAATAATGTTATCCTAGATGGAAAATGGTTTTGATAAAACATTTGAAATGAATTCTTGATGAAAATATCATTTCTTCTTCAAAATCATTTTCTATTCACAAAATGTCATGCAATTCTAAAAGAAAATAATTATGTTGAAAATATCCATGAAATCTTTTGGAGGAAGCTTCATGAAAATAAGGCTTTATAAAACCGTAAAAATCCTTTCATGCCGTATACGTTAAAAATAACATTCTTCTCGTACTTTTTTCGGAAAAGTCAAAATGTACCTTATAGGGTAAATAAAACAAGGAATCCTTCCATACCATGGGGTAAATGTAAAATGGGTAAAAAAGACTTTAAACATACATGAATACACTTTTATAAAACATGGACATGGATGATATCAATAACCCCAGTAAATACTTACTAATAAGCAATCTCGGATAAAAATGAGATTTGCACAATTTTCCCTTACATTAGGTCTGATATGCTTCGTACGTATCTGAAACTCATGTATAATGATTTAAATAATTCCATTTACTTATTAAATAATCATATTCATTGTTATGATATCATATATGGTTCACTTATGACTTTATATTACCCGTTATTTTGTAAATTCTATGTTAAAGAGCGTTTTGGGTAAAATCGTTTCATTTGTCGTCAGTGTTTTGAACTGTAATTATTCATATGATTACATAGATCATGATTACTTAATTCCAGAATATAAAACATGATTTATATATAATATATATTCAGAATATACATATATATAATAGATCGATAAATGGAAAGAAATACACCGTTCATGGAGACGGTAGGTCGTACGTACGCATGAACGTTGTTTTCGTTTCATTATTGAATTGAATAGAATTAATTGGATGACATAAATATATATATACATAAATATAGTATCATTATTATGTCATATATTTCATGATTACTTATTATATATACTTTATAATCATTTATGAATGGTTAATCATTGAGAATGAATCTCATCGCGTTGTGGAGAAGGTATTCCGTACGTACGCACGAGCGATGATATCGTTCCCATGATCGTGGAATTTTATTGGAGTGTATGTATACTATAAAATAATAAATATAAATTTAAAATAATCATATATAGTTATTATTTACACCATTACACCCATCCAAGTAATGTGGTGGTGGAAAATAGATTACACCACAGCATGGAGACGATATTCCGTACGTACGCACACGCGGTGATTTTATTTTCCGTAGGATGGATATATGGTGAAATATGGTAGTTTTATACTTATAATAAAATATCAGTATATGAGTGATAATGATGTTATTAATTCATAATGAAACAACCTAATAAGAAGAAGTGGAAGAAGAAATAAAGTTGAAAGAATCGGTAACAGACATTACCTCTTCATTGAAGCGCCTCTTTAAGACCTCCTCTTAGGGCACTAAAATTAGTCTTTGAAGAAGACCAGGACCTCTAGGATGTTTCTAGGGAAGTGGAGAAGAGAATAATTCAGGGTTTTGCCGAGATTCAAGGCTCAAAATGGTGTAAGGGAGAGAGGGAGGAGGTTCCCTTTTATAAGGGAGGAGAGGGGCACCTTATGAAAAACTAAAACTATTATTTTATTATAAAGTGATATTCGGTTTTTAATAGCTCCAAATTGAGTTATTTCGAAGCTAAGATGAGGATGGGTCGAAATAATATCATCCAATAGAATTTAGACAAGTTTAGGTTTCTATTTTAACCATATCATTTAGATTTAACTTTAAGTTAAATAATTTTTCTTTTACCATGTCTTCTTGTTTTCTTACACTATAATGTTAATAAACTTACTATAACAAGACAAAATAACCCCAAGTTGTTTATTATTAATATATATATCCTTATCTAAGTCATTTGGACGAACCTTAGATTTTTAATAATAAAATAACAATTAATAATATAATATTTCTTTTAAAAACTATTTGATGTCAATTTTGACAATATTTGGTAATTGATTTTTTTGAAAATCATAACAGAATTATTAGTTCTAAAAAATTTAACTAAATCAATAATAACATATAATATTAACCTATAAAATTAGTTTAATTCATAAAAATTCTCAAATTACATTTATTTGGGTATTTATAACATCAATTATTTCAATATTTCATTAATAAGATAATTACTGCATCATCATTGTGTCATAAATAAATTAAATTATATTAACTTTAAAAATTACAAATAAAATACCATTATTTAGGAAATACTTTTATATTTCTAATGAATATTTATAGTCGAATTTATCTTATGCAAAACCCTATATTAAAAATGATTTAGTTATTAAACTTTGATTTTAACTATTTTAACCCTTCTTTAAATAAATTAATAATAAATGTCCTAATCTAACCCAAGTGGGCCTAAATGGTCATATTTTATTCCTAAGGTTGTATTTGGACAAATTACACTTATCTAATAGAATTAGGACATGTTTTAGGGTAATAATAATATCATTTTGACCCTATTTACTTTTAACCATGGTAAAAAAGTAAAAAGTTACTATTCACCAAAAATTATTTTAATCTCATTGAACCACTTTTTAGTCCTTGATATTAACTGTTTCTCTTGGATTTTTGAAATTCCACTCACAGAAGCGTTAAAATTAAGATTTATGAAAAATTTAGTTTTTTAACTACCACTTAGTGGTTTCACTATTAATCAAAAAATGAAAGTTTCCAAAAAAATACCAAAAATTACGCCTAAGCGATATTTGATATTATGAATTCAAAAATGATGTCAATTTTACCAAATTCAAAATATATCAGTTACATTAATTAATTTTAAAAATTAATTCCCATTTTCAAAACAAATAGCGTGTTCTTAAGAGATAATAACTATCAAAAGATTGACAGTTGTTTATGTCTGGTTTAAATGTGAAATTACATCCAATGACCAGAATTATATTAAATTGTAAAAATATATTCTAAATATACTTTAAAACCACTCAAATTAATAATTTATCACTATTAATTGTTTCGATTAAAAAAAGTTGTTTTTACTTTAAATTTAGTAATTTTCACTATTCATCAGAATATGAAAGTTATCTAAAAAGTACCAAAATTTCACCCTATGCTAATTTCGATATTCCAAATCCAAAAATGAATTCCATTTTGAAATATAAAATTTATAAAATTTCAAAAAGTGGGTATTACTATTCATAACAGCTAGTTCATAATAATATTATAATAATATATCATTTAGTGAAACTCGGTATTGCGTACTACAAATGCTATCGAGGAAGGTTGCGATTGCATGTAATGCAAGGCAAGTCAGGGATGCGTGTTGTGCAAACTCCTTTTGGTGTAGCGTACAACACAAGACATTAATTAAATTAAAAAGAATATTTTTCATAAAATCTCAGGGTGTTACATCATGAACATCCAATATTTATGTCATGACTCAAGATTTTTATATTTGATATACAGGGTATGGTTTTCATATGTTATCCTCAAAATTTTATACAATTATGTTTATGTTATATTTATTTATTTTCCATGTTTAACTTTACTAAGCATCTTATATCACCCTTTATTGTGTTTCCTTTCCTCAGGTTATAAATAACAGTTTTATGTATTTTATGTCTATGAAGATTAGTAAATAGGATGATATTTATGGGAAAAATTGAAGATCTTTCAGATGATTTGAATATCATGTTCCATGCTTCCAAATTCAGTGAACTATTATGGTCCTTAGACGTGTGTTTATGTAATGTATTGAATATTAATATAAAAAGATGTAATATCCATATATGATATTATCGGGTTACTATAATTGGTTTCATAAGAATATTTTAGTTTGCCTATGAAAACCGGGATGTGAAAAATTTAGATAAATACCTAGGGATATATCTAAATATATGTATAGGGATGTCTCTAAGGATAATTCAAATGATGATTCATAGTATAGGAAAATTTCTTTGACTTTTTGGTAAAGGAAAGAGAAATTGGTTCCAATAAATTGCATCCCTGTCTAGATACTTCAAGTAGATGTGGCTCTGGAACAAAGGTACCTTTGGGTAATAACTCCATAAGGGTGCATTGATATGGACTTTATCATCACCTGGTGCATGAAAATAGGCCTCACTACACACCTGGTTTGACAATCCATTGGGAAATGATTTTGAAATCCACCAACTATTTATGAACCATCGAAAAAGATTTAAATATATTATGATCATGAATGATGTTGGTTACACCTAAGGTGTCATATATTTAAATTATGGTTTCATTATTTAGACATCCTATAAGTGACATTTCATGATTATTTGGTTTTACACTATGATTAGTGTTTCTCAAAATATTCTTTTTATATTTAGTCAATGATAAGAACTATAAAAAACCAAGTTAAAATTGATTACGATAGACAATTTTCTAAAGAGAAGCTAAATGGGATGATGAATTGAGAGAAGGATGTTTTTATTATGCCTAATCAGTTATCACGAAACATGATTAATAATGTCCACATTAACCAAATATCAGACTAACCAAAGAAGATAAGGATAGATTTCTATGAGAGATTGGGTAATGGAGACCCAAGAGGAAATGAGATTCAATTACCTATATGTTGTGAATGTGGGAAGAAACACTAAATGGAATGGCTCAAAAGGATGAGAATATTTTATGAGTCTTAAAAAATGAAATAAATAAAGTAATTATAGATTAAAAATAAAAAGTTAGGTTAAGAAAATGGATTACAATAATGATCTTTCTAAATATCATCGACTATTTAATTTTTTAAATGTGGAAAGTATTGGCATAATGAAAATAAATATCCTAAGGTGAAATCTTGTAAAGAGAATCTGCAAGGTTTTATGAGTATTGGTTTTGATTTTGACGATGAAGAGATTACAACTGAAATATAAAAGGAAAGAATTGTAAAGAAACAAGTTAATGAATCGATTTTAATTTATTATGGATGATGTGGAATGATAGAATTATTAATGTATTAGAATTAACTGATTTTATTAATAATAAAACTTACAAGGATTGTTCAATATAATTTTTTCATTAAGGATATGAAAGAATATATTGAATAATAATAATGTAATAGTAAAGGGATTTAATATCAAGGTAATATTTTATAGAAAACACATGATTAAGCGAATATAACCGATAATATGTTCATGAGGTTTAGGAAACATGGTTTAGTTTGGATAAAGAGACGATTAATATGGATAATGTAAATTAAATAGTATTTATGACTGTAGAACTGATAAAGATTTTTTTAGAAAAAGTTGTTCATGTTATTATTGATGGAGTTTACAAAATTTTTGGAATTAAGGAATATTTCCAATAATCTTTGTTTTATGGGGAAGAATAAACATTTTCAATAAGGTTTTATGAAAATGTAGGTTTTTACTATGTTTCAAGAGAATACATGATGAAGGTATTCACATGATTAGTATGTGATAATCAAGACCTACTTTATGATATATGGGGGATTAATTTTAAGTTTATTTTTATAAATTTAGAAACCTTATTAATAAATTTTGAATTTTCAAAGGGTTGTAAGGCTAACCATTTATGGAATTTTTTATGTTAAACTTTATATGAGGTTATATAGATTAATGTATTACTTCACCAGATGAGGAATTATCCATGCTGGATAACTAGTGCTATTTTTTTTAACTAGAGATGGAAGGAATGAATTATCATTCTATTATGGTTTTTATTTAGTTCTTAAAGAAAGAAAAATTTAGTGTAAGAGATAAATTTGAAATTGACTAATTCACAACCAAAGAATAAAATTATGCCTATAAAATAAAATTATATTAAGTAATTACATTTTTATATATTCTAAATCTAAATGTAAATAAATTCCATGACATTATTAAATGGATATTGAAATAAAATGTTATCCTATTATCATCATTTTTAATGAAATCAATAATCATTTTCATTGTTCTTTGGTTTATTTCTTTTTAGTTTTTAATATTCTACCAACCATGTTCTTTATTACTCTCTATCATTATTTGGGTGTTATTTTCTCTTCTATGTTCATATTTTTACTTCCCATTTATGTTTTCCTATTTGGAAACCTAAAATATGATATTTATAGATGTTTTTTCACATCTCATTATCCTTTTCAGGAGGATGTTTTATTAACACCTTTTACAATGTGGGTTTCTATGAAAGAATTTTCAAATGTGAAACCTTTAATTACTGAGAATAATTTTGAGGGAAAAATTCATTTTAAGGGGGTATAATGAACATCCTGAGATTTTCTAAAATATATATTTTTCAAATGAAAATAATATTTTCAATATTTTTTGTTACATATAACATTGATTTTGGATTGCATTACATGTAACACAAGGTTAATAATGTCTTACACATTGCACTATGTTTGGATTGTATACACACAATACTGAGTTTATCATACATTACACAGAACTCCTAGTTTAAATGAAACACGACATAGTACTAAAATATTATTAGATCATATGATAGTTATCACATTACCATTGGAATGGTGGGTAAAAATAGGATTAACTAACTTATAAAAATATATGATTTAAACAAGTATATATAATGAATTCTTTGGTGACCAATTAATTAGAGTTGAAAATTTTTTTTTTTAAAAGAAAGGAAATCATTTTTTTGAAATTGAATTTTTAATAAAGTAAACCCATTTTACCATAATAAATTAAACCAATCAATAATGGTGATTTATTTTAATGAAATATATATTTTATAATCAATAAAATATTTAACATTCATCTATCGTGTTTTTAGAAATAAGTTAATAATAAATCCAATTATATTCATAAAATTGTATATTTTTTTAAACACCTAGATATTCCACATATATATATATATTTAAATTATTTGGGATTATGATGAGTTTGGAAAAATTAAAGGAACTTGATTCTGAGGCCCAGTGTGCCCAGAATGTATTTTTGAACTTTTTTAAATGTACGTTCAGTAAACACACGAGTGACATTTTCTATCATTTGAACCGGTAAATGGATTAAAAATTCAATGGTATTATTGAATCCACAACACTAGGAATCACATAATGGAGGCTTAACTTTTACCATAGTAGGTCAGGTGAAAAATTTAGTTTTTGAAACTTTTAAAGAAAGAATAAAATAACAAAATTATTATTTTATTTTTCCTACCACCTATTGAGTGGCAGTGGTGGGACTGATGGGTTGTCAATCCATTTAATGGAATGACTCTCATATTTTGTAACCACTCTATTGGGAATTAAGAGGTTCATTAATTAATGAACCTCATTAATTCTTTCAATTCATTACTCAACCTGCCCATTTATTTAAATGGAGCTCAGATTGTGGTTTTTGAAACATCTTCATCAAGCGGGGAACCTCTAGTGAAGTACTACGACAACTTACACCGATGGAGGATGAAAGTTTGGGCGGAAACAATCTGGGATCAAAAAATTCTGGTGAATTAATACATCGAGGACTCATCTTCTGCCACAACTATGACACATAAAACGATTCTTGAGGTAGGGGTTGTTATTAAATTCAAGAAACTCTCATTTCCTTTCCTCGTTCTTGAATTTGGGGGTTTTTGTTGCGGGAGATTTAAACAGGGATTAATGAATATCTATGTGATGTTTTGATTTGATACCCTCTTGATATGGTGCTAACACTGAGGGTTAGGGACAAATGAAAAAGGCCTGGAACCTCCGTCGCTTGATTTATCATTGCGTTCTCCGCAGTCGAATTTTGAATTTGACAGAAATGAGAATAAGAGGGTCTCCCAGTGAAGAAAGAATCCCAAGAGGCCTATATGCATAAATGGGAGTGGAAATGGAGCTCCAGGGCATCGCCAGAGACATGTGGATGAAGCACTAGTGACTAGCCCCTGTGGGCGAGGATGACGACCGGTGCTCATCAGCTATAGAAGGAGGCAGCGCATCTCGGCTCTGAGGCAGACAAGACGGGCGGCTGGACCATGGCCGTCCGTGTTGGTGGAGAGCGGACTGCCGTTGCACAATGCGGGAGGTGTCCGTGGTAAAGGGGACCCTCACTATGTGGGTCGAACTACTAGCCGAGGTGGAAACACGTGGTGCTACTTGTTAAAGAGCCAAACAGCTCTTTGGTGCATTCAAGAACGAGGGGTCGCGCGAACCCTTTCGTGAGTTGCGCCTGCCGGCGGAACATGCCAGTCAGTGTCCCAATGGGTTGAGCCTGCTACGGCCTAGCTGGGTTGGGCCAAGCCAGGTCGTACTCTAAATAGTTCAGGTTGACTCGAACCGGGTTGGGCTAGGTCGGTCCGACCGAGTCGGACCCGACCAGGACACTTTTTGGCCCAGATATGCTTAAAATGCCATACCTCTCAAAACAAACGTCCATTTGATGAAAAATATATGGCGCTAGAATCCTTGGAAGAAGATGGTCCTTCAGAGATACTCCACCTAAGTTTTTGAGAAATTTGGATTATGGCTGGGTTGGATCGTACCCGAATCTAACCGGGCCCTCAGCACTAAAAGGCCTATAACTCTCAAACCGGACATCCGATTGACGTGCCGACTATTGCGGTCGAACCCTTATAACATGAAGGATTATTAGGTTAATTATTCACGAGACTTAGTAATGTTTGAAGTACGACCAATGGATTGAGGAGAGGAACCTCCCAAAATCAAGTGTACTATGTACGGGAATCCAGTGGCTGGCTCTGATGTGAAGATTGAATAGAGATCCTATATGGATCAGCACCTAGTGATCCTGTGTGGATCAGAACCTAGTGATTCTATGTGGATCAGCACCAAGTGATTCAGTGTGTATCATCACATAGTAATCCTGTGTGTATCATCACCTAGCGAGCCTGTGCGGGTCAACACCGATCCTGTGTGGGTCAGATCCTGTGTGGGTTAGCGCTTAGTGATCCGGTGTGGGTTAACACATAATGATGCTTTGTGGGTCAGATCCTATGTAGGTTAGCGAGGGTTAGTACATATCGATCCTGGGTGGGTCGGAGCCTGTGTGGGTCAGAGGGGGTTAGTACCTATCGATCCTGTGTGGGTCAGTAGTAGTGCCACTATACAGAATATTATGATCTAGCCTTACGACTAATCATCTGTACTTTTGTACTTAAGTTATAAATTTTTTGAGTTTCTTATTTTCATTGTGATTTGTGATTGATATCAATATTTTTGGTATTCCTTTGTGGAATTATGAGAGGCCTTCGGGGGTCTTGGAGTCCCTACTGGGCATTTTTATACTCTCCCCTGCACGAGCTTCACCCACACCTTGTTGTGTCTTGTGCAAACAATGAGCAACTCGGCTGAGACTATAAGATCTAAGACCAGGCAGTACTCAGAGGTGACTAGTTAGCATGGATATCTGTGGAGATGAGCCGTACCTACCCATCGTGTGGGATCCTTAGAGGAAAATTTCAGGAGTTGTTTTTCTATTTTCTATTGTAGTTGTATCTTTTCAGTTGGTCTTGTATTCCAACCCATTCCATTTTAGTGCAAACTTTTACAACTGCAGTTTTTACATCATGGTTTAATCTTGTTGTGTTCTTGGACTATGTGTTTGTACATGTTTAAAGGCAATGCCTTCCAGTTTTAGGGATTTTCTTTTTTGGTGCTAGTCTCCAACCTATGGCCTATCGAAGGAGGGCTTGGGGTAGTCATGGAATGGGCCTCAGGGGACGGGTCGAGACAAAGTAGTATCATAGGAGTCAGTTCTATATAAGAACTAGGACTCTGATCTTTACAATGGTGCAATAGTGTTATGTATTTTTAGTGTGGTTTTCAGTTCATGGAGTCAAATTTTGGTGAGGCGGCTGACGTATCAATACACCAGGACCATGAATTTTGATTTCCGACTTGGTGCAAAGAAACACTTATTGTGTATGTTTTGTAATTTTTTTTTACTTTTGATCTCTTTGGAGTCAGCTCACCAGTTAAAACTTATTGACTACAGAGAACCTATTTATTTTTAGGATGTCACCATGTAGATTTCCAACCTAAATTCAAGAGAGAGTACATGATGATGGACCATAGAGCAATGAGGCTTTGGTGCATGTCCCTCTTAATGTGTTGGCACCTTCAGGTGGTGTATCAGTTGCACCACCACTCATAAGAATGCAGTTTCCACCAGTCCCACTAGTAGACCATGCACGCTGAATGAGCACATTGTACAAGTTACAGAGATAGATTCCTCCATTTTTTCGTGGCAAGACAGATCCCCAGGTAGTTGAGGACTTTTTGGAGGCTGTGTAATGGGATTTTCGCTTAGTTGAGACACCATCAGAGCTGATGGTGATCCCAGCATCAAGCCTCTTCCAGGTCACAACAAGGAGATGGTGGAGTATGACACTCTAGATGCTTGAAGAGGTGACACTGACCTGGTTGGACTTCGAGACCCTCTTTAGGGCAGAGTTTGTACTAGTAACTTTACACTCAATGCATATCCAAGAGTTTATGCACTTATAGGAGGGCAACCAATCAGTGGCCCAGTAATCAATGAGATTCACTGACCTCTCATGCTACTCCACCAACATGGTACAAGACCCATTCATTAGGGCACATAACGTTGAGCAGGGTCTCCATAAGAAGATCAAAGTGTCTATGATATCACTCAATATACCAACACAATATGGAGTTCCCAAGCGAGCATTATTGGTGAAGAGATTTTTAGCTGAGCAGGAATAGACAGTGAGAGCCCCCACCGGACCACAGGTAGCTGAGTCATGTGCAGCAGAACGTAGGTAATTGACGGAGAGGCCTAGTGGGCCATAACTTCAGGGGGATGACCCCAGGACATAGGGTTGGAGGTGGGGAGCTCATGAGGATGAGTAGGATAGCAGAGAAGAAGACTGTGATTAACGTGCAGTGGGCAGGGTCACAAGACTCGCAACTACTCGACCCACCATACTGACGATAAGTAGATGATTGAGGGACCACAGAGGTTGCGGTCGATGTTCAGGAAAGGGGGTATACAGGGTGGTAGAAGTGGTAGAGGAGTATGTTGTGCAACATGTGGTGGACAACAGTTTGAGGTTTTACCACCACCACCTACAGGTGGTCCACCCCGACCCCAGGGAACAGGCGGGCAAGGGCGAGCTCAGATCCAGGCGGTAGAGGCCTAAAACCACGACTCTCTAGAGATGATAAGAGGTAAAATCTATGTTTATTCCACCCTATTTTCAATTCTTATAGAGACAAGTTCTAGTCACTCTTTGATTTCCATGGAACTCATTCTAAGCTCATAGATTCCGATAGAGCCATTGGCTCGATCCTTATGATTAGAGACTCTTAAGGGAGAAGATTCAATGATTACAAAATGGTGCAGACAGTGTGAAGTCACTCTAGGAGGCAGGAACATCGGCTAGGATCTCCTAGTAGACATATTGAGGCCTTATGATGTCATATTGGGTATGGAATAACTATCCACAATACATGATCATATTGACTGTTTTAGGTGCAAAGTGCAGTGTGTCCACTTGGATGGGATGAGGTTTACATTCACCGGTGAGAAGGGAACCTTTGAAGAACATGATGGACTTACTCAGAGGAGGGTGCAGTCGATCAAAAATCAGTTGGCTAGACTTACCCTCAGAGCAGTTGACATGAGGAGACTGAGTTATCTTGTAGTGGTGGACCAGTATGATGATGTCTTTCCTAATGATATACTGGGACTACCTCCATGTATATAGGTATACTTCTACATATAACTATACCCCAAAACGGCAGCGATATCTACTTCATCATAACACATTGCCCTTACAGAGCTTCGTGAGTTATAGGTACAGTTTGACGACTTGTAGGGGAAGGGGTTCATAAGTATCAGTGTTTCTCCGTGGGTATCCCCGATTTTGTTCTCCAAGAAGGAATATGGGAGTCTGAGGCTTTGTGTAGATTATCGGCGCCTTAACCAGGTGACTATATCTATCTATAGAAGATTTTATGATTTCATGGGGTTCCATCAGTGATCGTACCAATTTTTCTATGTACAAAAGATTGTATGACTTCGTGGGATTCCATCAGCAATCGTCTTAGACCACAACACACGTTTTACGTCCTGCTTATGGAAGGGGTTGGATGAGGAGTTTGGGACTTAGATACGCTTGGGAACTGCCTTTCATACTCAGATAGATGGTCATATATAGAGAACCATTTAGACACTCGAGGACACGCTTCACACTTATGTCATTGATTTTGGCCATAGTTGGGAGGAGAACCTGCCACTAGTGGAGTTCTCATAAAACAACAACTATCACTCCACCATCGGCATGGCTCCATTTGAGGCTCTGTACAAGCGACCTTGCAGATCAACTCTATGCCGGACAGACCCCAAAAATTCATCTGTTTTGATTATAGAGTTGGTAAAAGCTACCACAGAAAAGGTGCAGATCATCTAGGAGAGGATGAAGACTGCATAGAACTGGAAAAAGTCTTATAACGATAAGAGATAGAGACCCTTATAGATTGAGGAGGGAGACCATGTCTTCTTATGGGTGTCACCCCGATGCGGATTATGAGGGTTTGGCTGGGGCGACAAGCTATCCCAGAGGTTCATCGGACCTTTCCAGATCCTTAGCAGAGTAGGCGAGGTGGCTTACCAACTAGCTCTTCCCCCCATAGAAGAACTCGGTGCACAATGTTTTCCATTTGTCATAGATGAGGAGGTATGTTCATGATCCATCACACTTTATCGACTAGGGTGAGATGGAAATCGATGATGGGGAAATGTTTACAGAGTTCCCAGAGGAGATAGAGGACTGATAAGAGAAGTTCCTTCATGGGTTGTCAATTCCTCTGGTGCGAGTTCATTGCCAGTACGGGAATCTCCAGGAGACCACCTGGGAGAGGGAGGCTCAGATATGTTCTCAATACCCCCATTTTTTCCCCTAGTTTTGTTGTATATTTTGAGGATGAAAATCCCTAAGGTGGGCAGAATGTAAACACCTAAAAATTACATATATATATTTTAAATTATTTTGGATTATTACGAGTCTATGAAAATTTATGACCCTTGATTCCGAGGCCCGGTGTGCTTGGAATGGATTTTTGAACATTTTTCACTATATGTTCTATAAATGCATGGGCAACGTTTTCTATATTTTGTACTGATTCTCGGATTACAAATTTCTGGACACCGTTGAATATGCAATGCTAAGATTTTATTAGTGGAGGCTTAACTTTGACCATAGTAGGTGTGGTGAAAAAGTTAGTTTTTGAGACTTTTAAATAAATAATAAAATAATGAAATTGTTATTTTATTTTTCCTACCACCTGTTGAGCATCGGTGGTGGGACCGATGGGTTGTCAAGCCATTTAATGGCATGAATATCCTATTTTGTAACCGTACCATTGGAAATTAATAGGTTCATTCATTAATGAACCTCATTAATTATTTCAATGTGTTACTCACCCTCCCCCTCTATTTAAATGGACCTCAGGTTAGGGTTTTTGATAGGACTTTATCAAGTGAGGAACATCTAGAAAATTACTACGGAAACTTCCACCGACGGGGGATGGAAGTTTGGGAGGCAAAGATCCGGGATCGACGAACGCTGATGACTTCATCCATCAAGGACTCTTCTTCTTCCAAAAGTATGACACCTCCAACAATTCTCGAGGTATGGGTTGTTATTAAATTAAATTAACTCTCATTTAATTTCCCCTTTCTTGAATTTGGGTGTGTTTTCTTCGAGAGATTTAAACAGGGCTTAATAAATATCTATGTGAGGTTTTTATTTGATAACATCTTGATATGATGCTAATGTGGAGGGCACGAGCCAAACAAACAAGGCCCAGACCCTCCACCACGTGATTTATCGTTGCGTTCTCTGCGGGTGTATTTTGAATTTGAAGAAAATGAAAATAAGAGGGTCAAAAAACGACGGTGGAATCCTGGGAGTCCCATAGGTGCTGAAAGGACTAGAAATGGATTTTTGGAGCTTTGACAGAGCCCCGTGGAAGAAGCACCAATGTGGTGGCCGATGCTCGCCGACCGCGGAAGGAGGCGGCGTTGCTCGACGCTACGGCGTACCAGATAGGCGGATGTTCCTCGGCCGATCATGTCAGCAGAGAGTGGTTTACCGTTGCGCGCATCATGAGGTGGCCATGACTTTAAAGCCATAGAGAAGGGGACCCACACCCCCTAGTCTCGCTGCCATCCGAGGTGGTGCCACATGGAAATGGTGGTTAAAGAGCCGAACGACTCTTTGAGCTATTTGGGAATGAGGGGCCCCACGACACCTAGCGTGGGTCACACATTCCTATGGGTCCAGAAAATTCATGACCCAGTGGGCCAAGCCCGCTGGGGCCCAGCTGGTTCGGGCTAGGCATGGTCAGTCTGACTGGGTCGGACTAGAACCAGACCCTTGTTAGCCAAAAAATGCTTAAAAGGCAATATCTCACAAACCATGCATCTGTTTAATGAAATTTCTGTGGAGAAAGACTCCATGGAATGAGACGGTTCTTTTTAAATACTCCACCTGTGTTTTGGAGAATGTTGGAGTATGGCCAGGTTGGATCATACCTGAATCCAATTGGGCCCTTAACACTAAAATGCCTATAACTCTTAGACTGGGCATCCGATTGATGTCCCATCTATTGCGTTGGAACCCTTATGACATGATAGGTCATTAGGTTGCTTCTTAGTGAGACTTCGTGCTGGTTGAATTAAGAATTATGCCTTTAGGAGTAGATCCTCCCAGAATCAATCATACTATGTAAGTAAATCCAGTGGCTGGATAAGATGTGAAGATTGAATATTGATCTTATGTGGATCAACACCTAGAGATCCTGTGTGGATCAGTTCTTAGCGATCCTGTGTGGATAAACACCTAGAAATAATGTGTGGATCAATACATAGCGATCTTGGTTGGGTCAAAATCAATCTTATGTGGGTCAGATCCTGTGTGGGTCAGCGCTCTGCGATCCTGTGTGGGTCAGCACATATTTATCCAGTGTGGGTTAGATCCTATGTGGGTCAGTGGGGGTTAGTACCTATTGATCCTAGGTGGGTTGGATCCTATGTGGTTCATTAGGGGTTACTACCTATCAATCATGTGTGGGTCAGAAGTAGTTTCACTTAATGGAATAAGATTATCTAGCCTTATGACGAATCATCTATACTTTTGTACTTAAGTTATACCTGGTTTGAGATGAGTCTTTTCTTTGTGCTTTGGGATTGATATCATGATTTTTGGTTTTCCTTTTTGTAATTTTGAGAGACCTTCTAGGGTCTCGGGGTCCCTACTAGGTATTGTTATACTCACCCCTGCATGGACTTCACCCGCACCATGTTGTGTTTTGTGCATACGATGAGCAGATCAACTAAGACTATAGGAGCCAGGACTAGGTGGTACTCAGATGTGACTGGTGGATGTGGAGATTTGTGGAGACGAGATGTACATACCAATAAAATGGGATCCTTGGAGAAAGATTTCATGATTTGTTTTCTTTTGTTTTCTATTGTAGTTGTATCTTTTTAGTTGAGCTTGTTTTTTGGCCTTTTTACATTCAGTAAACACTTTTACTACTGTAGTTTTTACTTTGTGGTTATATCTTGTTGTGTTCTTAGACTAAGTGTTTGTACAGGTTTAAAGGCAATGCCTTCCAATTTTTGGGATATTCCTTTCCGGTGATAGTCACCAACCCATTTCCCATAGAAGCCGAGCTTGGGGTAGTCATGACATAGGCCTTGGGAGATGGGTTGTGACACTTTTAAAAAGAAGTTTTGTCTTGTTTACAACACTTTTTTTAAAATAATTTTTTAACAATTTTAGAAAATTTAGATTAAAAACATAAAATTAATTTTGGAAATCATTATATCATAATTATCTTAGTGTAATGTTTTGGTATTTTTCTAAAATTATTCATTTTTTTGATGAATAGTGAAAATATAGAATTTTAATTGAAAATTACATTTTAACATACATTTTTTATAAAAATAAATTATATATTAAATTGTCTTTAAAGTAATATTATATCAAATATATGACTATTAAACGAGTTTATATCATTAGAATAATTTTCATATTGACTTTCTATGTAAAATTTTTTTAAACATTTGAACGTTTTCTCTTTTAAAACCTTATTTTTAGTCACGTCTATGAGATTAGTTTAAAATTAAATATTTAGAATTATTTGAGTGGAATATGAAAATAAGGATTAAATATTTTGAATTATAATAATTTATTTATCTAATAATTTTAACTTAAATTTTTACCAAAACAATAGTAAAAAAATAAAAATTATTTATCACAGTTAAGGAAAGAACTGATTTACCAGAGGTTAAACTAAGAAGATATGGGTTAAAAATAAACTAAAAACTTTTTGAAAACTAATTTTCTAGTCATATATTTAATTTATTTCTTATATAATCTATAATATCCCATTTTTATCCTCATTTCATGCAAAGAACATGGCTATACATTTTTTATTCAAAAAATTTACAAGCGTTCCAGCCACCTCACTTAAAAAAGGATACCCCTATCCTCTCTTCATCACACCGTCAAACCTTTTTGGTTCATCCATGAACTGATAAAATAACTTAATAAATTATCTCATATCATCCTATATTCTTAATTTTGGTCATAAATACAACATATTAAATCTTTTGGTGAAAACCTAAGGGGGATACTCGAAGAAGAGGTATTGTTCTTCAAAACACATTTTTATTTTATTTGTTTTTCCTCCTTAAATTATTAGTAAAACATGATTATATAATACCCTAAGTATATTAAATATAATAATATGTTTTTAATTTAATGTAAATAACTAAAACCATATCCTCAGCAATCATATGGGTTACAAAATCATCATTCGTGTGTACAACTTACTACCACCTCATGAACTGATGTCATTCATTTTTCCATTAAAACTTCTCACTATTGGGTATAACTGTGAATTTAGAGTAAATATATATATATATATATGATATTTATATTATTATTATAATACCTCATTATTAATTATATCATATATTATTTTTTAATTTTCATTCTTTATGGGATGTGATAACGTCACTCATTTGTACGGCGAACTACCGCCTCCCGAAGCGATGTGATTCATTTTTACTAATGAATTAACTGGAAGAAAATGGAGATAATTTTAATAAATATATATGATATAAATGAATTTTTTTTGATATTAATTACATATTTATCATTCTAAAAATTTAATATATCATTTTCTTTCCTACCTATTTACTCACTTAATGAATACATCATCGTTTGTGTACGAGTGGACTACCGCCTTCACAAAGCAATGTGAATCTATTTTTCATCACCACAAAAAAATTCATGATTTGTATAAGTATATTTAATGTAATAATATTTTATATATTATATTAAGATAATTATGGAAGCATAAATTAATACTTAGCTCATTTATATAATGATTGTTGAAAAATGGTAATGTTACTCATGCACATATATGACATACCGTCTCCATGATCGTAAAGTAATTAATTTATCAAAACCAATTTTTAATGATTGGTATTAAAATTATAATTTATATATAAATATTATAAGTACCTCATGAATATTATTCTATATATTATTTTAACATTGATCAAATTAAGAGGACAAAAAATGACAAATCAAAACATATATGAAAAACAAAGTGGTGATTACCAAAAATGTGCCTGTAACCTAGAATTGTTAATAAGAGGGTAATAAAAGGACATAATTAAATCATATATGGTTATATATATATATAATAATGTTTATTTAATATACATAAAATAAACTTATATTTATTATACATTAGGTTTTTATTTGTATGAGAGATGTCAAGACTTAATGTAGGGATTTCTAGTCAATCTTTTATTTTTAGGAGACATATGAATTTACACCACTAGTTATTTTTTAATGTATATACTACCACTTTTACATGTTATATAATCTATCCCAATATTTTTAATTATATTTACTTACTTAAAATTACTTTTTTTATTAATAAAACACTTTTGAGGAAAAAGTGAGAAACCACAAAAGTTAACAGAAAAACCAGATCACCCAGAGAAATCAACCTGCCCTACCCCACCCAAGTAGCTGTACCATGCTGAGAAGACTTCATCGATGCAGGACCCCTTAACAGATAGTCCCGTGCAGAGATGCACATGCATAGAACCGATGGCAACGCCATACCCTCTCAACATCCCAATCCAAAAGGTCTGCACCGATGAAGACTTCATGCTCTGATCCTCTTCCGGAGCAAGTCCAAGAAGAAAGATGGAAACGAAACCAGACTCACAACAAAGTCAAAA
This sequence comes from Viscum album, assembly GCA_963277665.1. Lineage (NCBI taxonomy): Eukaryota > Viridiplantae > Streptophyta > Magnoliopsida > Santalales > Viscaceae > Viscum > Viscum album. Next base: position 1,092,300,359 of record OY728137.1, on the reverse strand, counting down.
AACAAGGGATCCCAGAGTTATAAATCTCACACAAACATTACCCATAATACAACCACTCGATGAAAAAACATAAACTGAGGTATTAAAGAAAAACCTGATGTTTCCTGAATCAGCTTCCCTAAATAATGTCTATGATAAAGATTCTATCTGTAAATCAGCTCCTTCTAAAATTAGCTTCTCAAATGCTAAAGCCAGCTGATCCCAAGACTGAATGTCCTCCTCGACACCGATCTTGCCTTGATTGAAACCTCCAACCATAATTGAGTCCTATTTGTCAATCCATGAAAATTTCTCCTCATTGAGAGACACATCAATAGGCCGCCCCATCATCTTAGAAACCTCCTCCTCAGTTGCGTTGAGCAATAAAGTCTGTTGAATCACTTGGTCTACAAAACTTAACAGCAGTACCAGGGGAGGATCATCCTGAACCTCACACCCTTGGAATCCCATAGTCACCGTGTCCATCTTCTTGTTGCTAAATTTCGATGCAGAGCAGGTCTCCATACGAGTAGGTAGCGAGGAGTAATCCTTCCTCCCATTCCATCTCCTGGAGTTCCTATCACATTCAAAACTTGGGTTCTCATCTGCGGAGTGAGCACGTCAAAGAACTCTGGTATCCACCACATTGACCGTGACATTCTCACCTAGAATAGTGGAATCCAAACTCAAATCAGCCTTAGGGAGGCCTTCAAACCTGTTGGAGAGGGGAACCATCATCTGCAGCAAACCAGGATCCCCCAACTACCCACCTCCAGTTGTAACAGCATTATCCCGAACAAAATCTTGCCTCCCCTTACTGATATCAACACTGCTCATCCATTCCTTATCTGCAACAAAACCAGCCAAAACCACTTTCTCACTGCGCAATGAATTATCCAAGGGCTGGTTCCCCTTATTCTTCTCGGTTTCCACCTGAACCTCCACCTGCTGGTCATTCCTAGATTTATCCTGCACCCTACAGATTAGAGGGACCTCACGATCCCTTCTAAGCCTGTTGAATACTTCTGAAACCTTATGATTAAACCATTGAGCTGCCGCTCCAGTGCTGAGGGGATCCATCCCAACTGTATTGTAGACCACTGCCTCTCTCCTATGAAATTCCTCCTCAGACAGCTATCTTGACAGAGGTCCCCCAACTCTATTCTCAACACCCAAGACCTTCTGTACGGAGTTCTAAACTTCACTAATAACTGGTTCATTTCCTTTGTTACTGTCCACTATCTGATTCACGACCTTCCCACCCTTGAGCCAAGATTCCCTTTGTTGAACGCTAGCTCTCTTACCCGCCCTCGATGAAGACCCCTACCGACAAACTTCCGAGACATGCCCAAGCCTCCTACAGGAAGAAAAAAAGTCTGTCCAAGGTCTATAAGACATAATTTATCTTATGAACTATTATTATTTCTCAAGGTCTATATAAATTACCTTTGAAATGTAATATCATTAATCTATTTACCTCTATGATATTTTATATTCCATTTTATATTATTCCTTTATGTGGATTATGATTCAAAATTACTGAATTGGGAATGATTTCATGTTATAAACTAATCATTTATTAGGATTATTTATGATTATGTTTATGATGAAAAACTATTGTGATCAATCTCAAACAAAACTCATTAATTTTTTTATCCTATATTTATTAATGGAATTTTCTTGTAATATTACTATTTTTACACTCATTGTTACCTAAAATAATTGATAATGTGTTTTTAACACAATATTACTTTATTTCCCTCTTCGATTGGATGTCTGGTTTCATCCAAAAGTATTTTTTCTAAAAAATATATTCAAAAATGTTTTAATATCCTCCTATTATATTTTAGAAATAAAATTCAACCATTTTTTAATTTTACATCGTTTTTAATGTAATATTCATGGATTTTTCTAAACAATTCTCATTTGGATTTTACCATAATGTGAAAAGAATATTTGTTTTTAACATGTTTGACATGAACAATATTTCCCACTATCATAACCTATCAATGATTTGAAGATTCCTTTAAAATTTTTTAAATGTCTTTTCAGATATTTTTTTAATATTTTTGAAATATTTAGATTTTAAAAAATTGATTTCAAAGTAAAAATATATTTCTATTTTTTTAAAAAAAAGTGCCTTTCAAAGTGAAGAGGCTCTTTTCCTCAAGAAATGTTTTAAATTATTTTTAAATATTTAATAATATGTTTCAAAGTATATTTAAAAGAAATATTTTGAAAGTTTTTATGTTTAAAAAAGTTATTTTCAAAGAAAATATATCTTCCTCAAGAAACATTCCAAGTGATTTATCTTTCAAAATAATTTTCCATATAAGATGAAATCCATTGATGTGGCTTAATATTTTCTTGGGATATGAACAACATATACCATTTTTATTATTTCTATTAATGGTTTATTTTTATAATGAAAATATATTTATAAAATCCAATTATCTTCCATAGGTTATACCATTATAATTTTTTTATGAAACCCATTTTTTCCAAGGGTTATGTTATGCTGAAATGATGAAGTGATTATGAAACATGTCACTTTCCATATGTTATGATAAGATGAAATGTTTATGAAAACCATTTCATTTCTTGTATTATTATATGATGCATGCATTATGATGTTTTGGAACAAATAAATATGGTTTTCATAATGAGATGGGTAGGAAATATATCTCCCTCAAATGCATTGGGTAAAGATTTATATATCATGAGATAGATAGGACTAGAATAGAGAGTGAACCTGGTTCATTAAGGGAATTTGTTCACTATGATGATATTAGAAGTGATCCTTGACTACTATTATGAGTTGGGGAGTGAAAAAATTCCACTATGAAGAAATGAATACCATTGGGGATAGTGGTGTGTCTATCCTAGGAGGTGTAACATCCCATATAGTTCCTATATACGTTTTGGAAATGATCCTTGACTACTATGAAAATAATTTTCTATGCTTATGTATATACCAAAATTCTATTTATTATGAAAATTTTATGCTCTCATGACTCATTATCTTTTATTTATTTATGATTCATGTCTTATTAACTTATAATCATAATTTCATGACTCTAGATTTTGATCTTTGATATATAGGGTATGATCCTTATATGTTATTCTCATATTTTGATACCATTATTAAATTGTATGTTTATGTATTTCACTTTCTTACCTGTACTGAGTATATGATCACACCCTTTCTTATGTTTCATTTTCTTAGGTTATGATTAATGGTTTTTTGTAGAGTATTTCTATAAATATTACTAAATTGTAAGTTATTTGGGGGAAAATTGAAGATCTTTCACAATATTATAATATTATGTTCCAAGATTCCAATGGCACTGAACTATTCCAATCATTAGTAATGATTTTTTGTAATATAATGAATATTAACCTATATGGATTTAATATCCATTTATTAGAATAATGGGTCACTATAATTAACCAATACAAGATCTTATTTATTTACATTTTACTCATGTGACATTATAGTAGATCATTATAATACAGTGTTTTGTGTTACTTTATTATAATTAGCTCATATTTTTTACTTTCTATGATATTCCTTTAAATTATTCGGATTTATTCTTATTACAACCTTATTTTTTATTTTTTTACTTGATCTAGAAGATATAGTATCCCCATGTGGAATTATAAGACCCTTTCCAATAGTTGGTAGCCTCTGGAATTTGGGGGGGGGGGGTATGACTGAGGTCATGTAACGTTCCTAGTTTATCTATAGTGTAGGAGAGTGTTGTTGTAGATATTGAAAAATTGACTTTACTATTTAATTTTATTACTTTTATACCTCATAAATAGACATAAAAACTAGGATAATAATTAATTTACTGGGTTCACAAATAAAAAAATGGCTACGAGCATTTCATGACCTAGAAAACCCAAGATCATAACATCCACTAATAAACATGGATTATAAAAAAGAAGGAATTATAATTATACACATTTTATATAAAAATTAATCTATAATAATGTATAAAACTCCTATATAATCAAACAAATGATCTTTAATGTTACAATAGAATGAATCTTAAACAACCAATAATGACTCAAATATTTTTGAAATGAGTTCCACCTCAACCTTTTTATTTTAAAAAAAATTCATCATACAACAATGATTTTAATTATTATTTAATAACCATATATAACATTAACTTCTTCCCTGACTAAAAATAATAAAATAAATAACCTAGGACCTTCAATCAATAAGTGTAATCTCGTAACGTCAATATACAGGCCTTTGCAGCCCTCATTTTCTTTAAGAGTTACTTTAAAATTCAGATTCAAAGACTTCAAAATCACCCTTTATTATTTTTATAAATATTAGAAATTGATTTGAAGTATCCCATGAACTATCTACTATGATTCATCACAATAAACACTCAAATCAAGAGTTTTTAATCCATCATAGCATGAATCTCCAAATTATGTTTTGATAATAGAAAAACACTATGATAAAACTTATCATAGTATAATCCATGGATTTTATCTAATTACTCAAAAACATTCTCTTAATATATGATACTTATGGAATGATTTTGTTCATATCGACATGTCTAATTGGAACCTCTATTCAATATGATCACATAATTTTCAAGTCCATATAAATTGTGATATAGTGGGGGTCTTCATGGAATAATGAACTCCCACATGACATAATCTAATTCCCCCTATAGAATTGTGTGAACATGAAAAATAATTCTATACCAACTTCGGTCTGATCTTAATTTCATAAAGGAACAACTCAAAACCTAGTAACATTCTATAATTATTTCATGTGGTGGTTACCTATATTTTTCGCATGATATGTTTTTCCTTCACGAAAATTAATTATTATACATAAAGACTATGGAGTTTTGATTTCCTTGGTGGGGTGATTTATTATTAATTCAGAAAAATATCATTTACACTTCACATTGAAAACCCAATTTTATTTCAAAAACATTCATGTTCCAAATGGTCATCACCCCATATAAAATCATGTGAATTCATAATAATTTGAATGTAATTGATATTTCGACTAATACACTGACAATAAAATAAAAAAAATTAATAAATCACCCCCACAGACCATCAAATACCTTCCACTTTGAAAATACATTCAATTAGGCAACTTTCACCACATACATCTTTTTAGACTAAAAAACACCCTTTAAAAAAATTTTAAACCATAAAACATAATTCACCCATCAAGTAAATAATAAATGACAGTGTAATCATTATAAGATTATATGAGTGCGTTTGATATGGGAGAAAATAATAATGAACAATAGTATCAAAGATTTATAATGGGTAGCTCACATACACTTCTAAATAAATATTTCAATTTTATTTCAGACACATCTTATCAAAAAATTTTTTATTTATGTTATAAACTAAAAAAATTACTTTATATATAATAACTAGACATGTGAGAATAGTTCACACAATGGATTCATATTTTTTTCGTAGAGAAAATATTCCACTAAATATATAATCCTCCTTAACAAGATATTTCTAACTCATTTAGGAAAATATATATTTTTAGATTTATGTTTTCATCTTATTATCCTTAAAAAACAACTAATGGACAAGTAAAATAATTAATGAGATATCTATTAGTTCCATGTACAGTGATTATATTATATTTGTTATTAATGCATGCTATAAGTTCCAAATCATTCGATGAAGAAAATGTATTATGAGAAGGTTGAAATGTATTCTAGTTGAACATGATTCTTGTAAGGGATTAAGAAAATAGGTATATGTTTTTCTATAGGAAGTAAGATCCATGATGAAAAGAAAGATATACCACCATGAAATATATTGGACCAAGATGAATAAGGACTTGTGTTGTAGAATTTCATACCACACTAGATGAGACCATGCTGCAAAGTTTATATGTCAAATTAATTTGTGTTTAAGGATGATGTTATGATACCTGAAACACATGTTCACAATATAAAGTAAGGTGAGGTTCATTATTAATTAATGTAATAGGAACCATATTTCCATAATTCAAACCCCATGATAGTTATGTGGAACAATAGATTATAATGTATTATTAGATCACACCACAATAACCAAATCATAGTGAAATATATAATCCAAGGAATTGAATTTCTTCATTGATTTTTGATGAGTTATTAGTTTACATCATAATGGGTTAAGTTTTATTGCGGAACATGACATTGTATGGAGAGACTATTCTACACTGATATCCCTATATTTTTTGTTCTTTCACTCTATTTTTACAGATAATAATGGAACCATAACGATCTATCTCACATTGAAACACATGTGAGAGTATTTTCATGAGAATTGATCATTTAATTAGGTCATGTTGAAACCTAGTGAATCATGCCACCATAACTGGATTTTTCTTTAAAGGATCTAGAGATTGAGATATGTCACACCACAATCATGATAACCATTTCCATGAGTAATCTGTTTTCCAAAGGTTTTTCAATTTTGAAGATATTTTAAAATTATTGTTTTCCAAATGTTTAGGTGGTTGTTACACGAAATTTTAGGAAATTTTTAGTACCCAATCAGTTGGAAACACTTGAAAATTTTATTGGAATTGAGATTTGAAGGTCTATATAAAAAACTATAGATTTTGTGTGAGAAAAATGTGAGATGGTAATTTGAGAGGAGAAGAGAAAAAAAATATGATAGTAGTGTATGATAGAATTGTTGAAGTAGTTTGAGGGAATGTTAGAGGTTACTATTTAATGAGAATGAAGATAAGAAATATAATATCATATGAAAACTCAATATTTTTATGGTGATAATTATTTAAAATGTTTTATTTTATCTATCATTTTAACAAGTATGTTCTGGGAAAATATAGTTGGTGCTGTTAATGGTCCAAGTCCATTCCCTTTCCCTTGGTTATTTATGGTAACATGTGATCAACTGTGTGTGTGGGATAATAACGATGATACATCATGGAAGTAGTTAACCTCATTGTTGAACAACCTCATAAAATAAAATGTTAAAATCATTTAATTTATGTATATTTTGAGTTTGAGATAACATTCTTTAAATACAATAAGATATATTATTTTTGAATAATATTTTTTTTGAATACTGATTCACCTCTCTCAATATTTATCATTCATTTAAGTAATCATAAAAATTAGTATTACTATCATAAATTTGTCTTTAATATACCTTATCAAGTATTTTCATGGATCATAACAACTCCATCAATATTTAAGGTATTCCATAATTTAATGATAAAGGATTTCACATATGGAAATATAGAATGGTACAATCTATTCTCCCTCTTAGAAATTATGTTCATATTTTTACCATTACATATGTTACTACTATTTGGTCTCAATATAATAATTATAATGTTGAGAGTGATGGGAAAGTAAATAATGCACACTAGTATCCTATTATATGAGAAGAAGAGTTTCCCTAAAAATAACCAATAAAAATGATAATTTTATTAGTATTAATGCATTAAAAAATATGTGTATTGAAGATGAGAAGGATATTAGTGATTAATAAGAGAATATTAAAGTCTTTGATGAAATAATATCTTTACTTTCAAGAAACATGAGATGGGGAAATGATAAAAATTAATGTAAATGATCTTTTACATGTTTCGAACATGGTAAAATTAGTTAATTTTATACCAAGTGTCCTTTGAGAATTTAAAAGTATTACAAAGATGGTGAAAAAAATTAAGGACCATATAATAAATAAGAGTGATTCAGAAGAAATCCAATTGAATCAAAATAGAAGAAGAATATTTCCTCAATATTTTGTAGAGTTTTTATTATCTCTTAAAGAAGATATTTATGATAGTGAGTAAAGTGTCAATGATGAGAAGATATCTTAGGAATATTATTAAAAAATTGAAATATTATTAGAATATAAATAAAGTACATATATAAAGTATGATAAGAAAATTGATAATGATTTTTATATTAAATAAGGTTAATCAAAGAAATAATAAACTATGAAAATTGAAATCAGAACATTTTTAAAGAAGGTTTAAAGGTTCAGAGATGATAATTTAAATTTTCTGGAGAAACCCAATGAAGGAAAACAAACCCATATTGATAAATTTGATCTAGTCAAGGACTTTGTGAAGAAAATTCCTAATATTATTGAGATATGGGAGATTATAGATAAAATGACTTCTAATATCATTCATTTAGACGAATATGATGAAAATATAAAGAATAAAAATTTTAAGGGTGAAAATTACCTGAAAAACATCATGGTCGATTATAGAAAAGATGTTACTGAAATTGATTAAATATCAATGATTTGAAAGAAAAAAATCTCAGATATGAAATTGTTTAATGAGTTATTAAATAAAAAAATACTATGTACTCTTAGTGAAAAACTTCTTACATACGATGTAGGGTCAAATAATGAATTATATCAAAGAAGTATTATTCTTAAGGGTGAGTTTACTAAAGACATATTTTCCCATTAAAAAATTATAATGATAATTCCAAATTTACTAACATATAGTGGATAAAAATTTTAGAGACATTAATTATTCCAAACCCAACTATTCAAATAAGTTTCTAGAAAAATGGATTGTGGAAATCATTCCCCGGATGTCCTAAAAAATAGTCCATACGATTTCATATAGATGAGTATATTTTTTCAATGAAGGTTATTTTATGGTTTTTATGGTTTTATAGTATTTTTTTAAAAAATATTTTAGTTTTTAATATAATATTATTGTACTTAGAAAATGGAGAGAGAATGTTTAAAGGTGGATAAAAAACAACAAAATACAAAAAAGGATTAATAAATGGAGATGATTAATGGGATTAAATAAAATAACTAAGATTATGGAAGGAATGATCAAGAAGGAAATACTTTGAATGAGTTTCTATTAATTCTACCAGCTCAATTAAATTTAAATTTGGGGTTAAATAATTTCCAAAAGAATATTGAATCCAAATGTCGATCACATATTGTTAATGTTTTATATAGGATATAAAATAATAATATCAAATAGCTTATAGATAGTGGTTTCTCAACACATATTATCTATGATTTTTATGAACTAAAAAGTTGAAAAGTATGATTTTGAGGTGGTTACTATGGTATTGATAGATAATTGAAAATTAGGGGTGTTAGAAAAGAATATATTGACTAAAAGAAACTAAATTCTAATAATGTCTAATTTGTTGATGGGATTAAAAAAAAATTTGGGATTAATTAATATATTTTTAAGGATTTAAATGAGGTTAGATTCATGAAGAATGGTTTCAACATGAAAGGATGAAAAAATGAGAATTGGTTTTGAGATTTATATGAATAAAAAATATATATTTCAAGTTATAGGATCAAAAATGGAATGCTAGATAATCTTATTAGTTGGAAATAATTTGTGTACTAGAAGACTTGGTTATATAGAATAAATGAGAAATGGAAGGTTGATTAAAGAGTAGGGTATGATAAATATAACTTCCCAAAAGAAATTCACTAACACCATTTTTAAAACATGCCAAAAAGAGAAAATGGTGAGTGAAAGCCTTAATGTGGTTCAAATTAAAACACTACGTCCATTATATTTGGTTCATTTAGATGTTTGTGGGACCATGATCAATATTTCAATACATAAAGATTAATATTTTTTCTATTTATTGATAAATCCATTAAAATGACATATGTCATGTTTATGTATCATAAATCATAATATTTAATAATGATTAAGGGTTATAAGAGACTAATTGAGAAACAAACAAGTTATACTTTAAAGGGGCTGAGATTTGAAAAAAGGTGTGAATATTCTAATAGAAAATTTGTAGAATCTGGTCAATAAATGACATAAGGAAAATGTTCAGTGCGCTATATACTATTTAATAATAGAGAAGATGAAAAAAATTCTTTTATATATGGGGAAAACCATTCTAACCGGGCATGATAGATCATGTAATTTATAAATTGAAGTTATTACATTACCTGAATCATTAAAAATATGTGTTTATTAAAGTTTATTAAAGATAAAATTAAATATATAATTTGGTTCAAGATGAATCCAAATCTATAACTTTAGGGTGTTTTTGATTCTATACTTGACCAAGAGGAATAGAATAGTCAGCCAAAATTTTGATGTGAAAGACAATGATTGAATATTTCTTAGCTATATTTAAAATGGAAGTTCTTATTATTTCTACCACAATAAATTTGAGATGATATTAGACTATGATATGTGATATTTAGTGATAATGTTGATGAGTTCATAAAATAAATTAGTAATGGTGATAAGATTGATGAAATCACTACTCAATAAACAATGTAAAGTAAATGGAATATAGAAATAAATGATAGTGATACAGATTATATATATACTATTAAACAAGATGATAGTTTGAGGATCACAGAAAAAATGTTCTAATAGGAATGTTTGTTAATTATTGAAGAATCATTGGAGTTCCAAATGAAGGGGTAAAAAAAAATCCAAGAGACTATTCATACAAGTATTCTTTAAGAGGTTGAACCCAAAAATATTGATGAAGATTTGGAGATTAAATAATGAATTGAATACTAGAATAATGATTAAAATTATATTAAAAATAATGATATATTAGAAATATTACCATTACATTAAGATAATAATATAATTCGTAGAAAATGGATTTTTATAAAAAAATTGATTGAAAAAAGAATAATCTCTAAAAAAATAAAGAATGATTTCCATAGTCTACTCCAAAGTTAAAGGAATATATTTTGATGAAACATTTTCTCCGATAGAAAATCATGAGACCTTTAAGAACTTCTTTTCCATCTCAATACAATGAAACGATAAAATCCATCAAATGGATATAAAATATTCTCTCTTGAATGGTGAACTGAATGAAGATGTGTAAATCATTCCACTCATGTTTTTTTATTTATGAATATGGAAGAAATGTTTGAAATTTTAAAAAGGCTATATATGGTTTGAAATAATCCCCATGAGTTCGGTATTTAAATATAGACAAATATTTAAAGAGTACATAATTTAGAAAATGGAAAGGGAAAAATGATTTTATGTGAGAAATAAAAGAACCATATCATTCATTATAAGTATATATATAAATTATATCACATTTTATAGTGAAAAAGGAAAATTGTGGGAATATTTATACACACAAATGAAATATATATTTGAGATATCCTTACTTGGTGAGATAAATTTCTCATTGGGTTTAAAAATAACCCAAATTTTTGAATATGTTTTTATCTCTAAAAAAAAATTTCCAAAGAAATTTTTTAAAAAAATTATGGAAGAATCAAGAGGTGTGTTGGAGAATACAATTGAGTAAGGATGAGGATGTAAAATATATCTATGAGAAATAATTAAAGAAATTGATCAAAAATTTATTGTATTTGACTAACTCAATGGTAAATATTGTATTTTTTTATACCCAATTCTAGGTATAAATATAATTATAAGGATTCTAACTTTATAGAAGAAAAAAGGCTTCTTAGGTATTTTAAGATCAAATACAATTATATCCTATCATATGATAATATTGGTGCTATGGATGTTTAAGTCTTTGTAGATGTGAATTGGGCTAGTCATGTTGATGACTATAATCACACATATAATAAAGTATTCTCTATTGGTAGAAGATATGTGAAAAAAACAATAAATCATATTTTACATTTTATACAACCAAGGATGAGGATATGGATACATAAAAAGTTTAACAACCCTTACTCTAATGACCCATAGATGATCATCTCCTTTTTTATGTTATCATAGAAACACGGGGTCAAATATTAAAGGACCAATAAAATTAGTAGCTTAGGATAACTAGATGCATAAAAGATACCCATATTACGTTTGGAATAGAATAAAAAACATAGTAATGAAAAAATAATTAACATTCATAAACTCATTCAAGGAATTCTTCTTCATATCGTGGGGAAAGAAAAAAAAAGTAAACTAAAATGAACACTAAGGGTTATGTACAGTGGACTATATCATCAATAAATCATAAATAATATATATAAAAATATAAATAACTAAAATCAAAATCCATTTAATAAATATCTTGACTTTCCTGAAGAGATTAGGCATAATAAAAATGGCAAGGTAAATAACTGAACACACATTCCGTTTAATCAATAACTTGAGCAAAAAATTAATCCTTGGATAATATCAGTGTAATAACCTCATGGATAATAATAAATGAATTATAAATGATGGAACTGATTCATTTTTTATGTCATGATCTCAAACTTCATGATTTGTATACTCTTAAGACCTTTGATAGAATAGTTTAAAACTATGGGTAAAAACCCATTTAATTTGGCTAACTAATTTGTCTCATTCTACACACCAATGCATCGAGGGGCTGTATAATTCTAGGACCCCCAATTACTATATGTCAAAAATAATTCCTCATATATCTCATGATTTAATTAATTCAAAAATTGATATGTCTTATCAATTAATATTCATATTCAGTAAAAGATGTAGATTTATCAATATTTCCCCTATTAATCAAATTAATTTCAAAGTAAATACTATAAATAAAAATATAATATAGTTTAAAAAGTAATTATATCCAAGATACATGAATATAGATATTTATGAGAATCATAATTTTTGATGAGAAATTATCACATGAAACTGATTTTCTTATGAAAATTATAGTAATCCCAAAATTAATCCAAAGATGAGATGTGACAATCTGTTTATCGGGAATATAGGTTTTCGAAATAAAATCATTATATTTGGAAGTATAAAAGGGATAAAAGTAAAATATTAAATTAATCCTTTATAAAATAGTTTTATTTGTAAAAAAATTGAAAACATGTGGAATAAGATACATTTCATAAAATGGTTATGATGTCGGTGAGGTCCATTATCACCACATGCATTAGAAATGCTACATTTTATTTTATTTTTTGTAGAAAATTACTCTTTCAAAAAATAGTATAAATATTTCATTAAAACACGTTCTAAAAGTCATGGATGACATAAAATTTCATTAACAAATAATTTTATTAAAATAGTGGTCTTTTATCAAACATTTTCTAAAAACAAGTACATGGAAGAAAAATATATCTGATTAGAAGGGAAATAAAATCAAGTTTTATTTTGAACACTCCTCTACTTGATTGAAGATAAAAAGTGAGGAAATGTTGGAAGAAAATTTTAGACACCATGAAATGTGTTGCATGCACTTATCTGGAATTGAGGATCTATTTCCTTGTGCCATGACTCAAAATAACCTCAACCAGGCTCGTAAAGTTCGTGGTGCGACTCAGAATTATTCAAGGTGTGGTCCCTATCTATCCAAATCACTGGCAGTGAAGAATTATACTTGGGTGACACCCATTCAGTGCACAAACACTTGCACACAACAAATTTGGCGTGCATTCCACTTGCATGACCACACTCATTTCACCCAAGGTCACTTATTTTCCTCTAAGTAGACCCTTGGGGCCTTCATTTGTACGGACGAATTTCCCTAAATCCCAATTGCTTCTTTGGTCACCCAAGTACATTGCACTGATCTTATGAAACTTTCAAGGTAGTTTTTCAGAACCTTGAGTGGACGAGTTAATGGAGGATCATTGGACTTAAGTCCATTTAGTGTTATAAAACCATAACACTTGCACACCTAAAGTGCCCAACCTCCCCAAATCCTAAATACTTGCATGCCACTAATTATTTTCATAGGAGCTTGGGCGCTCTACTTCTAGGATAACCTGTGAATACTCTTGAAGGATTAAACAAGGTCTCACCCAAGTATTACTATACATGTTGTTCGTTGCTTATGTTAAAATCAGGTCGCCCAAGTCTAGTTCCACGCCCAAGCATGCACACCCTTCTCTACTTGGGATCCACTCTTTGATTCACTTACTCTATTCACTCACTTTAGTCTATAATCCATCAAACCATCATCAAATATATTCATTTAAAGGCTTAATCTTCAATGGATCCCTTGTTTGAAAGGGATTATATTAATACCTCCACCAAAACCTCATGACTTATCAAACCATTGGGAAAGTCACATAAGCGTGTCTATTTTTTAGGTTTGTATTTCCACAGTCAGAGGTTTCCCACATTTGTTTTATAATGGAGTTAGGATAAATGCAATGTTTTTGGGTTTGTATATCCATAATCACATGGACCTTTCTCACTGAAATAGTTTTGGGAAGTTCTCATTTTTGGTGGTTCGGTCCTGGCCTCTCCCTTCTCGAAGAGATGACCTGGAACCTCAGGTCTCTGGTAGGTAAGGTAAAGTTCACACTTGCTATTCTTCCCTTTTTATAAAGGAGAAGCCTCCTTCCTCCACCAGGATCAATTTTAGGGCATCCATCCTGGCATCAGCCCCTATATTTTCTTTCAAGAGGTAAAATCATTGCTCCTACTCTTTTCTTTGGTGCCAATGACCTGAGGAGAGATGGGAACATGGACCTTTGTTACTATTTCCCTCTCCCGTTGGGATTTGTCACTATGGGAAGCCATTCGGGTGTAATCCCCTAACCTTTATCCCTTACTACTTTCATTGTACCCTTGTCCAATGTAAAGTTAACAGAGGGAAGGCTCGTCTCCTCACCCTCTTCACAGGTCACCTTGACCTCGTCCAATCTCACCGCCATAGGTGTTCCCCCTTCTATCAGCAGAAGAGGAAAAGTGTGTATACTTTTGTTGAATCTTTTACATTCTCTTGTTTCTCACTCCAAGCATGAATCACATGGGCTTAGAGATTTTTCATGGTCACAACATTTTCACAATTGAATAAACTACGAGAACTCTCATTCCCACCATCATTGGGATACGTAAGAAGCTTTATTAGGGCTCGAGCTCACTGGATGTTCTCTTTAGTAATCCAACACTAATTTCCCTTATTTGGGAATCCTCTTTAAGAATAGTCCCCAAATTAAATCATCAAATTACCAAGGCATCCTTTTCAGGAAGTAATCCTAAACACATTTCTCTCAAAGAACTATACTCTCCTTTGAGACTAATTGAACTACATGGGATTTGATTCCCATCTATATTGGATACATAGTAAGCCTCCTTGAGGTTCAAATCCAATACCTTAAATCAACCCTTTTCTCCTTGATCCGTATTCCCAAAAGTGTCTAATCCTACATTGAAACCCATATCCTTTACAAGTTCTTTTGGATGATTCAGTATAAGTCCCACACTATGTTGTGACTAACCACCTTCCACTTAGATGTCCATAACACATGACATTAAACTCTATGGATAGGTCCTTATCACATGACCTTAAAAGGTATGATGTGTCTCACTCGTTGGCACTGAACTACGAGGGTTCTGGTTCCTTTTACAAGGATACGTAGGTAGCCGATTTTATGGGCACGATACCTAGATCAAACCAAACCAAACCTTCTTCTCCCTAGATGACAATAAATTCTAGAGTTCCCCACTGAGGGGATTAAAAACCAGTACCATCATAATGATGACTAAAAGAATATCTAAGTATTATATGAGAGGATACCATTGATGGAGAACCTCAGATACTTACAAATATCTCCATTAATGAAGAACCTCAAATACAGAAGGATGATTTAAACATTTCCCATGCTAAATAAGTGATTGAAAATTCCAATGGATACTTATGATATACTTGATGAATTAATTAGGATTCACGAAAATATATTAAATTACAAAGAGAGTCCTGCAGTAGACAATAATTCCCCCCAAAAGGGTGTAATGGGTCTGACCTCCCATCCTGTCGACCAATGCATGTTATTAAGTATCAGGAAGTTCAAACTTAATGAATGTGTACCTTTGGAAATCTGGTCCCCTTTGGATAAAGAACTATTGGATGTTTCTGGTTCCATAAAGAAATCTAATGGAAACCGCCTGGAAGAAGTGATTCATAAAACTAGAATAAAATTTAAAAGGAACTAAGAAACAAAAATATATACACTCCTTAAATATCGAGTGGATAATGAAATTATTTTATCTTATAAATAATAAGTAAAAATATTCCTTCAACGATAGTAAGATCAATACCCAAAGAAAGGGAGACTGAAAAATACATTCTTAATTCCATGGTAACATTATATTTGTAATATCATGAGATAATTAACATGAATTGAAACATTAAACATAAAAAATAAATAGTTTTTCATGTTAAATACATTAAATTGAAAGTATATAAACCATATAAATATTAATAGGTACATATTAACAAATATGTCTCAATGAAATGGAAATGGAGACGAAATCCTTACCTAACACGTCCCTTTAGTAGATCATTTGTTAACATCCTATATAATGGTTTGGAAAATATTATTAATTTATAATATAACCATATTTATTTTTATAATATCATATATGATACTCTTATAACATTTTAACACCCATTCACTAACAATCCTTTATTGTTTCTCTTTATTCGGCTGTTAATTACCTTGTTTTCTCTTGTGTATTTTGTCATAAACATTATTATTATTGTGTATATGATATAGTCCCATCATATATATAATTATATTAATGTTATAAATATATTATTTACTCATGAAATAATTCTTTTATAACTATTCATTTAAGTTGTACATGTAAAATGAAACACATCACATTGTAGCGATGATAGGTCGTACGTACGCATGAGAAATAACATGGTTCCCTTAATGGGTAAAAGGGTAAGTAATTGGATGATAATTGAATTTTTGAAAATTAATATCATATAAAATTTATCTTATATATTCATTATTTTCATCATTATGACTTTATATGTGAGTTAGTTATGGAAGAAAAATTACATCGATCCACAAGGTAGTAGTCCACCGTACACACAAGCGATGACATTGTTTCTCATTTGATGGATACGGAGACAAATCAATATTATTCCATTGAAGCAATAAAATATCATTATATGGGATATACTGATGTTATTATATTGTATGTTTTAATACATAATTTATTGCTATAAAATAAAAATGAAAATGAAAGGGATATGTTAAGATGATTACATTATCTTAGAGAAACCCCAATTGGATATCTTTTTAAGGACCCTCAGGTAGGTATTTTGGGAACACCATCACCAATATAATTTTTAT
This sequence comes from Viscum album, assembly GCA_963277665.1. Lineage (NCBI taxonomy): Eukaryota > Viridiplantae > Streptophyta > Magnoliopsida > Santalales > Viscaceae > Viscum > Viscum album. The sequence goes on along the minus strand of OY728137.1, from coordinate 1,092,283,349 downwards.
AATGTTATTTGGGAGTTATTTTTAGGGTTGGGTCTATAAAAAAGGCTTGATTAGTGTGAATAAGTAAAGGGAGGGAGTGCTGATTTTAATTTAGGAGAGACATTTTTTGTAAATACCCAAAACTATTCAATAATGGGAAGTTAATTTCACCCCATGTTCCCGCAAAATTAATAAATAATATATTTTATAGAACTTAAGTTTTATAAAATCTTCCCAAATATTAAAATAAACTTTTTTTAAATATTTCATTCCCTTATACTCAAAGTTTTATTTCTTTTAAAATTTTAGTTTTCACCATGGTAACTAGTTTTTAACCAAGGTAATAAATAATTTAAGCCAAAAATAAAATGATCCTTATTAAATAATTTGAAAAAAATAATTCTAAATATTAAATATATTTTATCAAATAAAAAATCCAATGTGTGTGGAAAATAAATTTTAACATAAGCACATGTCTCAAGTAAACTCTCATTTTAACCATAAACACATTAATTATTTTTTTAATATTTTTAATAATCATTATGATCCAAAATTAAGCCAAAATTATTTGATAATATTAATTATTATTATCAAAAGTATTTAATCTTTTTAATTAAATTTAATACACCTAATTGTAAGAATTATGATTAAAAACAAACCCAATAATTGTTTTAAAAAATAAATTTTCAAGAAATGCATTTTTCAGGCATAAGATATTCTTATGTCAACTATATAACTTGAAAAAAACTCATCAAATGGATTTAAATTCATACATTTAGATATAAAATCTATAAATTAATTTTAAATAATTTTTAATTAAATATTATTTTAATTAATTAAAATGGGTAGACATTACACCTTCTTAAACAAAAACAATTTTCTGAAACAAATAGTTTTTTTTTGGAAATTTCATGCTTTTTCCTCTAAATGATATTATATTTTTTTTCTATAAAATAGATAGTTAATAAATTTTTATTTCCATATATTATAATAAATTTTTATAAATAAGTGTATGAATACTTAAGTACATAATTTTTTATTTTTCATAAATGCATATTTCAAAGTGAAAATTTAAAAAGTTAGTTCTTGGCTTATTTTGACCTAGTAAGTTCAAAATAGATAATCAACATATGAAATTATAGTTTTATAAGGACCCAAACATATACATTACCTAATCTTGAGATAATTTGATAATTTGACTTTAATTCACATTGAGGATCTTTTTCGGTTTAGAGTTATTGAGAATTAGGACATAACTAATACATAACAACTTAAATATTAAAAGTAGACACTTCTACTCACAATCCATTTTTTTCATAAAAAAAATAATTAAAAGGAAACATGGTATAGTTTCACTTTTTAAAAACATAATTTTTCTTTGATCCCATCCTTGGATCTATTATTATTTTTTCCTATGAAAAACATTTCAAAACATATGACGAGCATAAGAATATCAGTAAGGGATACGCAAAGAAAGAAAACTGTTAGTCTTGGTATAACATGAAAACCATGAATACTTAATCATAAAGTAATACTTTTCACCTTTAAAAAGTATTAAATATATATCACTGAATATATTTTCATTTATTACCCATTTTTAACCAAAATATTATAATAAACCCATAGAAAGGAAAATATAACATATAAAGGTAACTTTTGACATAAACATATATAAATAGAATAATCATACAGTTGACTTCCACACATGTCACTAAACGGAAAAAATATGACCAACTTCCATACCCAATGAATTAGAGGTTATAACTTAACCACTAATCCTTGGTTTATCATGGAACCACCCATCTTTGGTATATCACATAACCATCCATCTTTGGTTTATCATGTAACCACCTGTTAAATTACCAAGTGCCATTATATAATCAAAACACATACAATATGGTAATTATCAACATTTAAATCATAAAATTTCATTTGTAATCACATGAAATAATTTCAAGATATTGAAATAGTAAATACTCTTTCAAAACCATTTTCAATACTAAAACACCCAAAAATGAAATAAGGGATTTTTTTTCCTTTTAAAAACATTATGTCCTTTAGGGGAAGCCAAATATTAAATAACAGTCATTGTGACAAAGGTGTTGTTGTCACCGCTTACGTTGAAAACATTATTTTTGTAGTTTAGTAAAATGATTTGTAGAAAAAGTATTCCCTTTGAATGAAATTAAAAGTCAAAAGGGTTTATTATACAATGTATAAAAGATGGTGGTTTATAACATGTAAATAGGCCTCAATGAAAGGAGATTGAGATGAATTCCTAGACAAAGATCGTATGATTAGATTAAAGATAAATCAATGGAATAATTATGTGTAAAAAATATAAATACACCCAATATAAGTGGATATTAATTGTAAAAAAATAATATTTAATTCACACATATTCTTGGAAAAAAACTAATGACATGGATATTTAACTCAATGAATGGAAATTGTGTTAATATTTCCCATAAAATGTTCATATAAATGATGTATGAATTTATAAATGGGGAGATTATGTGTAGAAAAAATATATCAACCCAGAAAAAAGTGGAAATTACCACATAAGAAAACAAACAATGATTCCACACATAATATTGGCATAATATAATCAATGAAGTATGTGTAAAACTCAAAGAGTGGAAATTATGTTTAGAAATTCCCTTACCATGAGTCTGAATCATTCCATACAATCATTATGTTCCTAAATAATAAAATTAGGATTATATATAATTTATTCATATCCATTTTTAATTTTATTATTCCTTTTATATCACTTATTACCAAGTTATAAAAATTACAAAATTATTTAGGTTAACATTGGTCTTTTTTCCGATATTCGGTACTTAAGTCGAAAATAATCTTTTTTTATTCAAATTGTCCATGTGGTCAAAAGTACATCATCTCCAGAATATTATTCATGAATTAAATTTTATATATATCCTGTAAATATGTATTTTTAATATACATAATATTTGGAGGAACGAAATGAAATACACCGTTCACAGAGACGGTAGTCCGTTCGTATGCATGACTGCTACTTTCATTTCTTTTTCATATTAAAAGAATAATAATAAAATTTTATAAATGTATATAGTAATATAATTATTATATAAAATTTATTTATGTCTCATAGTTTTAATAAAACCATATTTTATATGTTCTATGTATAGCTGGAATGAGTTACATCACTTTGAGGGGGCGGTAGTCCACACATCCTCAAATAAATTTATCAAATTTACACAATATGGAAAGTATAAAAAAATGTTATAAATAAAACTTGAAGAAGTATAAATAAAATATAAATACAATATATATATTCTATAAGTATAGTTTCATTATAATGGCCATCATGAGAGGTGGTAGGATAAAATTCAACAAACATCGTTCCGTGTGGAAGTAGTTCGCCACACAAAGAAACAATATGTTCTATATCCATTAGATAGAGTTGTGTTTAATTTTAGGTATAAAACTTATCATAATATCATCCTAGTATATTTTTATATTATTTTTTTATCAAATAATTTAATAAAGATAGTGATGGTGGTTGGAGAAAGAAAATAAATGAAAGGATCTTGAGAGAAGACATTACCTCTAAATCGAGTAACTCTTTTTGATTTAAGACAACAGACTTCATTGAGTTGCCTTATACAAAATTTGAGGATTATAGGAGGAATTTATTGATGTTGGTAAATTATTTAAGTATAATTTGGATGATACAAGGGGCTTGAGAGGTGTGAGTATTTAGGTAGAGGTGGTGGCCATTTATAAGGGGGAGGTGGGGCACTTTAGGAAAGTCTTGAAATATTATTTTATTATAAATTGATTTTAGAATTTTAATAGTTAAAAAGTGATATATTTATAGGATAATATGTTTATGGGTCTAAATAATCTCAAAAAATATGTTTTAGACAAGTTTTGGTCACAAATTTAATCTTATCATTTGGCTTTAAGCCATAGTGAAATAAATTAACTCTTACCATGTTTTGTTGTATGTTTACATTATATGGTTAATATGGTTACTATAAAATGGAAAGAGAAACTCAAGTGGTTCATTAATAAAAATTATAAAACTATCTATATCAGTTAGACGAATCTAATATTTTTATAAATATTATATCATTTAATAAAATATTATTGGTTTTAAAAATACATTTATGTCCATTTTGACACTATTTAGTAATCAATTTTTGTTAAAGACACAAAAAAGATATTAATTAGAAGAAACTTCATTAAATCAAATATAACATGTCATAATAATAAATAAAATTTGTGTATGGAATCAAAAATTTCAAATTACATTTATTTTAATATTTATAATATCATTTATTTGAAACATTCATTAATAAGGTAATCACTGCATCATCATTGTGTTATAAATAAATAAAGTTATTTTATTTCCAGAAATTATAAATTATATACCATGATGTAGTTATTTTTTTATCATTATAATTACTATTTAGAGTAAAATATATCAGTTATATTACCCCACCAAAAAATCATTTTAGTAAAAGGTTACATGTTTATGTTATATTTCTCTTTAATTTAAATTAATTATTATAACATGTCATTATCATACCCAAGTGACTTCATGGGGCTCTAAAATAAAACCAAGGATGATACTGTTCAGATATACATCATCCAATTGAATTAGGATACGTTTTAGGGTAGTTTTATATTATTATAATATTATTTTTTATGCTTATTTACCTAATTTACCCTTAAACAATGATAAAAAATAAGCACTGAAATTACTGTTCGTAATGTCCAAAAATAAAAGGGAACTATTTACTGAATTTGGACCTAATGATTCCAAATATGGAATCAATTTTTAAAAATTAAAAACACATCATTTAAAGAAATCAATTTAAAATTAATTCCCATTTTCAATATGAGAAAATGGTGTTTTTTTAAAAGTAAAAACCATCAGAAGATTGACATGGGTTTATATCAAATTTCAATGTGAAATTACATAAAATGATTGAAATTGGATTAAATGATAAAAAATTAATCAAATAACACATTAAAACCAATTTTAAGGATATTTTAACTATATTAAAAGATTCGATAAAAAGGCAGTTTTGAATTAAAATGCATTATATTTCACTGTTCATTACAATATGAATTTTATCAAAAAATTGCCTAAATTTTACCTTTAAGAAGTAATAAATATACTCCACTAAATATAAGATCATTTCTTAAAATTTTGTTAACCAAAATATTACCATAAAAATATAGGATGAAACATATAACATATAAACGTAACTTGGTACACAAACATACCTAAATGGAATAACCATAAGGTCAAATTTCACACATATCACTAATTAGATGACCCGTGCGACCAACTTCTATTTCCAATGCATTGGAGGTTATAGCTTAACCACCTATCCTTATATTATCATGGACCCACCCATCTTTAGTTTTCCACACAACCACCCATCATTAGTTTATCACGTAACCACCTGTCAAATATCCTAGTACCATTATATAATCATAACACGTAAAAGATTTCAATTTTAAACATTCAAATAAAAAAATTTCATTTTCAATCACAAGAAATTATTTCAAGATATTGAAATAATAAATCCACATTCAAAACCATTTTCAATACTAAATCACCTGAAAGGAGAATAAGTTATTTGTTTACCTTTTAAAAACATTAAGGCTTATATAGGAAGCCATATATCAAATAACAGTCATGGTGGTAGAGGATTTGTTATCTCTACATAAATTTAAAACATTCAGGATTTTTGTTTAGTAAAAGGCTTAGTAGAAAAAATATTATATTTTAATGAAATTAAATGTCAAAGGGGTTTATTATACACCTCTTAAAATAAGTCGTTGTATAACTTTAAAATATTCCTCAATGGAAGGAAATTGTGACAAATCCCCTTACAAAGATTGTATCATTAGATTAAAGATAAATTAATGAAATAATTAAAGGTAAAAAATATAAATACATCCAATATAAGTATATATTCAGTTTAAACCAATCATAGGCCATTCAAAAATATTCTTGGAAAATCAAAACCAATGTCATGGATATTTAACTCAATGAATGGAGATTGAGTTAAGATTTCCCTTACAAAGTTCATATAAATGAAGTGAGAATTTATAAATGGGGTGATTATGTGTAGAAAGAGTATATGAACAGAAAGGAAATATTAGATTAGAATATAATTAAATAAACAATGATTTGACACATAATATTGGCATATTATAATTTACTAAGTATGCCTAAAAGATAAATAGTGTAAATTAGGTTTATAGATTCTCTTACCTTGAGTTTGACTCATCACGTATAATTGTTACGTTCTTGAATAAAAAAAATTTGGTTAATTTATAATTTACTTATAACATTTTTCAATTTTATTATTCTTTTTATATCACTTATTACCATGTTATAAAAATTACATAATTATTTAAGTTCGTATTAGACGTTTTGTTGATATTCGGTACTTGAGTCGAAAATGAACCAGTTTTGAGGTAAAGTGTATATGTAGTCAAAATTCAATCATATAAAGTATATTATTAATGATTTATATATCATATATATTGAGTATATAAATAATTATAATATCCATAATATTTTGATATAAGAAATCAAATGTGCTGTTCATGGAGAAGGCATGTCGTACATACACATAAACACTACTTCAATTTATTTATCATATTAAAAGAGAAAATCAAATTATATATATATATATATATATATATATAATATTATAATTATTATATTAATTTCATATATTTATCATAGGTTTAATAAAACTAACATTTATAAGTTCAATGTATATTAGGAATGAGTCACATTGATTTGAGGGGGCGGTAGTCCACACTTCCTCAAACAAAATTATCATATTTACACAACATGGAAAACATAAAGGTATATTATAACGATTTTTTTTTGAAGAATAGAGACAATATAAATATAATATATATAATATATAAATATATTTACATCATAATGGCCACCATGAGACATGGTAGGAGAAAATTGAACAATCATCGTTTCGTGGGGTTGTAATTCTCTGTACACAGAAACATTGTGTTTTATATCAATTAGATGGAGGTGTGTGTATGTGTAGGTATAAACATGATCATAAAACATAATATAATATTTATAATTTTGGTTTTTTTATAAAATAATAGAATAAATATAGGTTAGGGGGTTGGAAAAATAAAATAAATGAAAGGAGCTCGAGAGAAGGCGTTACCTCTAAATCGGGTAACTAATTTTGATTTGAGCCAAGGGATTCCTTGAGTTTCATTATTTCTAAGTGAAGTCTTATAAAATGAATTTAGGGATGTGATGTGATTATTTGAGAAGAAGTTTTATGGTCCAAGTGTCTTGAGAGGTGTGGGTATGTGGGTATAGGTGGTGGCCTTTTATAAGAGGGAGGTGGGGCACTTAAGGAATGTCTTGAAGTATTATTTAATTATTAATTTATATTATAATTATAACAGTTAAAAAGTGATATATTTTGAGTATAAGATGATTATGGGTCTAAATCATCTCAACCACTAGGTTTTATACAATTTTAGGTCATAAATTTGACCTTATCCTTTGGCTTTAACCAATAGTAAAACAAATTAACTCTTACCATGCCTTCTTGTATTTTTAAACAATATGGTTAATATGGTTACTATAAAATGCCAAGATAAACTCAAGTGAATTATTAATTACGTTTGTAACATTATCTATTTTAGTTGGTTGAATATACAATTTTATGACTATTATATCATTTAGTAAAATAGTATTTGTTTTAAAAACTCATTTATGTCTATTTGGACACTATTTAGGAATTGATTTGTTTAAATCAATAAAACTTGATTCATTCGAAAACACTATATTAAAAAAATATGAAATGTCATAATAATTCATAAAATTCATGGATGAAATCAAAAAGTTCAAGTTTCATTTATTTTAATATTTATAATATCATTTATTTGAATGTTTCATTAATAAGGTAATCACTACATCATCATTGTGTCACCAATAAATTTATTTATGTAATGTCTAAAAATTATAAATAAAATCACATGATGTAGGAAATATTATTATATTTATAATGACTATTTATAGTAAAATATATCAGTTATATAACCCCACCTTAAAATCATTTTAGTAAAAAGACACATGTTTGTGTCATATTTCTCTTTACTTTAAATTATTTATTATAACATGTAATTATCACACCCAAGTGGCTCCATGGGGTCCTAAAATTAACCCAAGAATGATCTTGGTTGAATATATACCATCCAATTGGATCAGGACACGTTTTAGTTTTGTTTTCTATTATTATAATATTACTTTTTACCCTCTTACCTTATTTACCCTTTAACCATGGTAAATAAAAATAATTAATAAAGTTACTATTCATAATGTCCAAAAATAAAATGAAACTATTTAAATAATTTGGACCTTCTGATTTAAAATATTGAATAATTTTTTTAATTCAAAATACCGAATTTGCAGAAATCAATTTAAAATTAATCCCCGTTGTCAAAACGAGAAAACACGTTATTAAAAAGTAAAAACCATCAAAAGATTTACATGTGTTTATATCAAATTTCAATGTGAAATTAAATCCAATGATAAATTTTTTTATTAAATTATAAAAAATTAATCCAATTAAACTTTAAAACTAATTAATAAGACAATCATACATTATAAATAAATTAGATGAAATGTTAGTTTTGAATTAAAATGCAGTATTTTTCAGTATTCATTAAAATTTGAATTTTATCAGAAAAATACCAAAATTACAACCAAAGTAATTTTTTATGTTCCTATTTCAAATAATAAGTTTATTTTTTTAAATATAACATATGAAAGTGAAAAATAATTATTTAAAAAGGGTTCACTATCAAAAGGTGGTAAAATGTGATTTTAAAATTATTAGAGTATTTTATGCTTAAAATTGGATTCATTATCATTTTAGGCCTCTAAAATTTATTGGATAATTGTAAAAAAATTTAAGAAAAATTTGTAATCATATTTTATTTAGTTGTGTTCATTCCTGTAAATACAATGGCTAGGCGTTAACTACCATTTAAAATAATAATAATAATAATAATATTGTATTATTTTTTTGTATAACTCAATGTTGTGTGCAACGTAAGATTTTGAAGAAAACCATTATTGCATGTCGTGTATGATACTAGAAAAGAATCCCCTTAATGTAAAATTATCAATTTATTCATAAATATTAATAGATACAAAAATTTATTTTTCTATCAATACATGGGATGTTACAGTTTTTTTGACAAGAAATGATAAAATTTTCGTTATATTAGTTTTTTATTAAGATATAATGTTAAATTACTATAGATGATTCTTGGGTGTTACATTCTTCCATTCTACAAAAATACCATCCTCTAAATTCTCTTGGATATTACATTCTAAATAGATGAGGATGGTTCTTCTTTATAATATACTCACATCCCAATAGTTACTCCTCTATTTTATGATGTCCCCAAACTAATTTTACTATTAAAGTCATAAAATTCTTCAATTTTTTTTCTCTAGTATCAAAAATCTGGATAAGATCTTCATAGTATGATAGATAAGACTCGATTTCTATTTCTTATGAGGTGAGAACATGTGTTGGGTATGGAATATACTTCCTTAACAAATATATATGGAACAATTCATGTATTTTTGATAGTCTTGGTGGTATTAAAAATATGTAATCCATAACTATAATCCTTTCCAATATTTAAAAGGATTAAATGTACCAAGGGATTAGTTTTCCCTTCCTTCAAAACCTTATGACACCCCTCCATAGAGATAATTTTAATAAAACATGATCTCCCACTTGAAATTAAAAATCATTATTTGGTTATATTTATAACATATTTTTTTACTCTCTACTAATTTAATGAGAGATTAAATATTCTTTACCTTTATCATTATCTCTTCCACAAGTTTTTTTCCTACAAGTCTCCTTTCTCTAACGTCATCTGAATAAGTTAGTGCATGACATCTCTTTCAATATAATGCTTCACATGGCACCATTTGAATATTTGAATGGAAACGATTTTGGTACAAAAACTCATCCAATGGTAGGTACTGATAAAAAATACCGTGAAAGTCAAGTGAGAACGTCCTCAACATGTCTTCTAATGTTTGAATAGTATTTTCAGTATGTCCATCAGTTTGTGGGTGATATTCGGTGCCCAAATAAAGCTCAGTATCAAGAGGCCCTTGAAGACATATCTAGAATGTAAATGTAAATCATGGATCACAATTAGACACAGTCAAAAGAGGTGTTATATGAAGTCTTAGAAATTCATTAATATAGAGACCTATTATGAACGGAAGAGTTAAATATTATCTTATAGAAAGGAAATGTAAAAATTTGGTTAGTTGGTCAACAATAACCCATATTTCATCTCTCCTTCATGGATTTTAGGGTAATCCATTAACAAATTCAATAGTAATTTCATCCCATTTACACATAGGAATATGAATAGTTTATATAAATCATCCAGTATATTTCCTCTCAACCTTCAGTTATTGAAAAACCAAATATCTTGGCATATAATCAGCAATTTCTCACTTCATGTTATCCTACAAAATTTTGCCTCAAATCCCTATACATCATGGTACTTCCAGGGTGTGTAATGAAATTAAATATATGAGTATCATCTAATAATTATCTTTTTATCTCAAGTATTTATGGAAAATACAATGTCATTCCGAATTTTAGGATTTCATCTTCACAAATAAAGTATGCTAATTTCCTATTCATCCCAATATTAATTTTCTTCTATGAATTATCATCATCATATAAAGAAACTTTTATATTATCTAATAAATATAGTTTCACAATTATTTGAAAAAAGAGTGATTTATCCTCATCCATAATTATTCTAATGTTTATATTTACGAAATTCATGAATAAATGATCCCTCTAAATCCTCGTTGGTTTTAGAACTCTGTGATTTATTCTAATCAATACATATTCCACCTTATTTTCTTTCCCATAGTTGTTGTATATTAATAAATCATAATCCTTGAGTTACTCAAACCATCGTATTTGACTCATGTTGAACACTTTTTTTGAAATGATGTATTCTAGGATCTTATAATATAAGTATATCTCACATCATTATCCATAGAGATAATGTACCCACATCTTCAATGAAAATAATATTGCTTCCAACAGAAGATCATGGAGGGGAGGGGGTTAGTTTTATTCATTAAATATTAACTACCTTGTTGCATATGCAATAAATTTATCATTTTTCTAAACGGACACAACCAATTACTATCTTCGATGAGTCACTATATATCACAAACCCATCATTTCTTGATTGTTGGGTCAAAATTAGATCATTGACCAATATCCTTTTGAATTATTCAAAAAATTATTCACATTATATTATGCAAATGTTCTTAATACCATTATGTGTGATCTTGGTTAATGTATTACTGAATCATGAAAAATTATATTAAAATTGATGATAGAAAACTTCCAAACTAATGAAACCAAAAAAATGAGTTATTTTCATTGGTTTTGGTCATTCTGCAACTACTTTTTTATTTACAATATAAATTGATATTCCATCTATGGATACTATATGTCCAAGAAAAGAAACATCTTAAAAATTAAGTCATACTTTCATTATTTTCCATATAACTCTTATATTCTGAGAGTCTCAAGAATGATCCATAAGTAATTATAGTGTTCCTCAAAGCCTTTATAATAATATAAGTTATCCTAAAAATAATCAATATTTTACTTAAATACTATATTTATTAGATACATGAAATCAAAGGGTGCATTATTTGATATAAATGGAATTACTATAATATTTCAATGTCCATACCTTATTCGAATTACTGTCATTGAAATATCCATTGTCCTTACTTAGAATTGATGATGCTTAAAAGGAACGTCAATCTTTGAAAAAATTAAGCTCCATGCATTTTATCCAATATGTCCTCAATTAAAGTTAGATGATAAAATTTCATTATCACAATAGTATTTATGTCCCTATAATCAACACACAACCTCAATAATGCACATTTCTTCTTAAAGAAGAGAATAACGGGCTCCACAAGGTGAAACACTAGGGGGAATAAATCCTTTTTAAAAACCACCATAAATTAATTCTTTAACTCTATTTACAATATAGGGTCCATTATATTGGGATTAATTGATATAGATCTTTCATTAGGTATTAAATCAATGGACAACTCTACTTTATGCTCTGCTGGTTGTATAGATAATTCATGAGGAAATATATCATGTTATTCTTATGGAATAGGTACATCATCAATTTTAAGATTTCCTTCTCCATTCATAAAATTCTCTTTTCTATTATTCCCGAAAATCTTATTCATAAGTGATAATGTAGTTTGATATAGACATGATTCAGATGATGAAGTTTCCAATATGAAGATAATGAATTCCACACCTTTATCATAAATCATAATTTCATTCCCCTTGTAATAAATTTTGGCACTATATTTTGAAATCTAGTCCATAAAAAGGATTATATAAAAGGAAACCATAGCCATGGTAATAAATTCATTAAATATGGAATGTTTTTTTTTGACATAATAGGAACTTTTTAATATATCCTTATTATAGTGAAGCATGCACTAGGAGTTTTGACTAATAACTCCCTTTTTTAGTTGCTAGGGAAGTATCATGTTTACCTGGGAAACATAAAAGATATAATAGAGGGTAAAGATCTATAATAAAATAAATGATTTTATAAATTTGATGCAATCATTAAAGTAACTTCCCTCAAATCATTGGAAACTTTCACCTCAGTTATAGTGATTTCATAAACATGGAATTCTCTCCTCAGCCAAATATATGGTAAATTACTCTAATTATAGAGACATTGGTCTGAATAATACACCATTTATTTGTTTTCAAATCATTGAATAGTAGTGGCCTCTTTATTTCCCTAAAATTAATCAAACAAATTATCCTTATCACAACACTTATAAAAAACATCCATGCCCTTCAAAAATATTCTAGGATGTTTACCTCTTTAATTTTCACATAATGGAAATTGCTTCATCATATTCTTCTTCTTTAATGCATTCCATTTTTATTGGTGTTCAGATAAACACTTTTTATTCTTATTCCCCTTGAATATATAGGTTATGGAGAATTACTTTACTCTTTTGATGGATCATAAAACAATTTTTTCACATGATGAAATATTTTGGGAAATAAGATCCCTTGAGACACTTTTTTTAATACCTTAATATAAATTATCAATTTCTTCATTCTGTATAGTATATTTAGTAAATAGAATAATTATATAGTATTTTAAATGTATCCTCATACTCCAAAATAGGGTTTTCATCATTTTTATTAGGATAATTAAATTTATCTTAATTTTAGATAATTTCCCAAATGGAAAATATATTTTGAAGGATGCTTCTTTAAAATATCTTCAGTCCATGTGTTCTTTTTCTTCTTCCTCCCTAGTATTCTGGATCAAAGATCACCATTGATCAAAACTTCCTTTGATGAAATACACTACATGTGTAATATTTTCCTTTTAATCACATCCCAATGCCATAAATATCTTTTTAAGTCACTTAATTCATTTTCTAGCTTCCACATGATTAGTAGTACCACTCAATGATGAGGGATTATATCATATTAAGTGATCCAAAATAAGGGGATGAGAATATGGAACAATAGTTTTCTCTATTTGGGAATGGTTATATTAATATAATGAGTAAGCTACCCTAATATAGCCATGGTCAACTCAAATCCAATACCAACTATATTGGATATCTCAGTGGGGAAATTTCTACATTGACCTTGATTTTTTATACAATTAATTCTTCCATGATACATTTATAAATAGTGGAATATACTGAATTAATTCTTAACATTATGAATTTTTAAATCATAATGTATAATTCTTTATATGGTGTAAAACATAACATAAATAGTAAATTTATGCACTTTTAATCTAGTAATATAAAACATGATTTTTTGGGGTTACTTTTAAACCATAAGATTATTTTTAAATCCTTCTTAATCTTTGGAAAGGAAAATGGGAATTATCCTAAGAATATCCCCCTTGAGTGTTGAAATAGGTGAATATTTATTAGTATTTTCATGAACCATGTAATAATCAAGTGAAATCATAATACAGACTTTTTAAAGTTGTTACACTTATGTAGAATTTTCCTAGAACCACATCCACTTATAGTATCGGGGAATGGATGTATTGAAAATAGAAAGTTTAAAATATATACATTAACAAAATATTTTGAGGGTTGTGTTCCCTAATATAGGTTTTTTAATTTATTTAATAGGTATTATACTAATTTTCTTATAATACCAACTATAACAGCTATAAATCCAGTAACATAGTACCAGTGATAAATATTATTACATTATCATAGATACAAGGGATCAAATCTTGAAGGACCGATGAGTTTTGTAGTTTTGGAGAACTATACACATTCAAGATACCCATTTTTAAATTGGGAATAGAATACAAATCATAGATATGGAAAATATTCATCGTCCTTGAACTCATTCAAATAATTATTCTTTAAAACTTGGGGAAAGGAAACAAAAATAAGGGTGAGAAAGAATTCTCAATTAGGGTTATGTATAGTTGAAGCTATCATGAATCGATGTGGCATAATCAATATGGAAATATAAATAAGTGAACAAATATTTAATTAAGTCAATAACTTGACTATCAGTATTAGATATTACATAATTAAATATTTCAAGGTAAGTAATTGAACACACACTCCATTTAATAAATAACTTCAACACAAAATACATACATGGATAATATCAACTCAATAACATCATAGATAATAAAAAATAAATTCTAAATTAATTTAATGTATAATTTTGGACATCATTATCTCAAAAATCATTATATCTATAATTTTTAGACATTTCATAATATAATTTATAAATATGGCTAACAACCCATTTAATTTGGATAACTAATTTGTCTTATAAGACCTATAGATGCATTGTTGAGCTATATAATTATTGGCCCCACACATCAGTTCATGTCTAAATAATTCCTTATGTATTTAATAATAAATTTAAATCATGAATCAATACACCATATAAAAAATATCCAAATTTAGTAAATGATACAAACTTTTCATTATTTCCCCAGTTAATAAAATAACATTCTTAGTAAACATAGTATGTAAAAATGATATATATTTTAAGAAATAAAATTTTCATAGAATAAATAATATAGATATTAAATAGAAACATAATTTCCAATTAAAACTGATCACAAGAAAGTGATAATATAAATATAATGTTAATAATCGAGAAATTAATCATTAGATGAGAGGTGACCATCAGTTCATCAAGAATATAGGGTTCTGTAATAAAATAAATTTCTTTGGATGAATAATGGGAATGTATGTTATATATTGAAATAAGATTTCATAAAATATTTTTATTTTTTAAACCATTGAAAACATGTCAGAGAATTTATATTCTATAAAATAGTCATGACAATGGGGAATTATGTTTTGACCTTATATGTTAAAAATAATTCTATTTTGATTTTTTTGAAATTTATATTTTTAAAAACTATATAAATATTCCATTAAAACACATTATAAAATTCAACGATAACTTAAAATTTATTTAATTAATCATTTTATTAAATAAAAGTACTTTTTTAAAATAATATTGAAAAAATGGACATAGATTAAAAATATATACTATTTAAAAGAAAAAAATCCATTTTTCTTTTAAACATTTCCTTGCTTGATAAATTTACCAAATATAGGGACAATTAGAATAAAATATATAAACTCCTTATATATCCAATGGATAATTAAATTATTGTATCTTATTAATGATAAATGATATCATTCCTTCAACGATAGTAAAAGAAATCCTAAAATAATATGAGATTTTAAATTAGATTCTTTCCTCTTTGATAACTTTAAAATTATAACCCCATGAAAGATTATACTTTAAATTTAAAAAATAAATGTCATTAACAAATAGTTATTCATGTTAAATATATCAAATTTGTATTATATACACCACATAAAAGTTAATAGTTGCATATTAAAAAATATGTCTCAATGAAATGGAAATTGAGATGAAATACATTACCTCACACTTCAATTTTGTTTATCATGATTTAAACTCATGTATAACATTTTTAAGAATTTATTAATTTATTATTTAACCATAATAATATTTATAATATCATATATGATACTCTTATAACAATTTACCACATTTTCTTTAACATCCGTTTATTATTACTATTGTTTCAGGTGTTAATTTCATTATTTAATCACGTATGTTTTGTCATGAAGGTTTCAGTTCCTGTGTATTGTATACAATTAAATCATATAAATAATTATATTATTATTATAAATATCATATTTAATCATTAAATACATTTTTATAACCATTATTTAACATTTTACAAGGAAAACGAATCACATCACTTCATAGAGGTGGTAGACCGTTTGTATGCATGAGCTATAATATCAATCCCTTAATGGGTGAAAGGGTAAAGAAGTGGATGATATAATAATTTTAAGAAATTAATAACATTTCATATGTAAAATATATATTCATTATTTCTATAATTTTTACTTTTAATGTGAGTTGGTGATGGAAATCAAAAATACATCGTTCCGCAAGGCAGTAGTTCGCCATACATTTCAGTACTGTCTTTGTTTCCCATTTGATGGAGAATAAATTGAATAAATATTTTTATATAAACATAATAAAATATAATTATATTAGAGGTATATTTATCATTATATTTTAAGTGTTAAGACATAATTTAATGTTATAAAATAAGAAATAAAAAGAAACAAATCCATTAAAATGATTACTTTATCTTAGAGAAACCCCTTTGGATATCTTCTTAAAGACCCTAAGGTTGGTATTTGGGGAATAATAAAACCTATATAATGCAGATATGAATGTGTTTGATGGATAGTTTTTGGTTTTTTTGAAGACAAATATATTTAGATATGTGAATATGTAAGGGGAGGTAATTACCTTTTATAATTTTGGAAGACTGTCATTTTCATAAATACCCAAAACTATTAAATAATAAGAAGTCACTCTCACCCATTATACCTAAAAAATTTATAAATAATATATTGGAGTTAGTTTATGGTCTATGAAAACCTCCAACACATAAAAATAAATTTTTTTATATATGTGATTCCCTTATCGTCTAAGTTTACTAGCATTTACCATTTGACATTCCACCACAGTTACTAGGTTTTAACATTGAAAATTAAACCTTTGAGAAAAAAATGTGAGAATTATTAGAATATTTTGATAAATTTATTTTAAATAATAAATCGAATTCATAAAATTGAAAATCTTATGTTTTTGGAAAATTAATTTTAACATAAGTGCATGTAACCTGAAAAAACTCATTTTAACGTTAAACACATTAATTAATTTTTAAGGTTTTTACTCATTATTAGGAACAATAATTAGGTTAAACATGTTAAATAGTATTAATAAATATGATTATAAACATGTAATAAATTATATTATATTAAATTCACTTAATTGTTAGAATATAGTTTAAAAAACCTACAAATCTTGTCGAAAGATGATTTTTCAAGAAATGCATTTTTAAAGCATAAGATGATCTTATAAAAAGTTTATGAATTTTAATAATAATTATATGGATTTAAATTAATGTATATATATAGAATATATAAATTTAATTTGAATAATTCTTCATAATTTTAATTAATTAAAATTTATATACATTACACCTTTATAACAAAAAAAATTTCTGAAAAAAAACATTTTTTTGTGAAAAATACCCCTTTACCTCCAAATGATCTCATATTTATTTATATAAAATTGATCATTAATATTTTTTAATTTCTTTATATTATAATACATTATGATAAATATGTTTATGAATAGTTAATTACTATATTTTCAAGGATTTATAAAATCATATTTCTATGGGAAAATTTCAAAATTTTGTTCAAGGATTATTTTCACCAAGTAGTTTGAAATAAATATTCATCTTATAAAATTATTGTTTTTGTTATATTGAATATTAAAATTTTAACATTTTATTTTGGTTTTATTATGATGTGATGTTTACTTACTATAATTGAGGCTCGGGTGTTACAATAAGTGGCTATACATATGATATTAACGAAGCTCAACTCAAATATATTCCTATTTATATTTAGTATTTACTGGTTTCTGGTTGTAGAAATAAAAGCATGATAATTTTTACTGGTAATCAATTTATCAATTCAATATAAAATAATATATATAGATAATATTATTTCTGAAAGGATATGGTGGATTAAGGTATTTTAATGACAAGTATTTTTTCTTTCTCCGGTGAAAGTTAATGAATTACTCAAAAAAAACTCATAACTAAGACTTATGGGAACTTGAGATGGTGTATGGGTGTAAAACCCATTATTGAACATCATTAAACTATTTTTTTAATACTTTACCTAAAATTAATTTTTTTCTTTGAGATAAAGGAGGAGTTACATGATTCAGGGAGATAAACTTGCTTGTGTATGAATGTTTTTAATCTGTTTGCTGAGATGAGTGATGAAAACCACATGCAATTTCTATTTGAGGTTTTCTTTATGTATTATTTAATAATTGGTATCATATAAAAAATATTATGGAAATATTTCATTTCTGATTTAACATATCTATTTTTATACATCGAGATGGATCACGTAATCATAGATTTTATTGGTTTAATAGTCATTATTTTAAGATGAATAGTAACACCATAATTTGAAGACCATTTTTCTTTATATTGAATAACGAGGAGAAAAATTAATTTTAGTTCCTAGATAACTTGATAAAAATATAATTTAATATTTTAACTTTGATAATTTTGTTTATTAAGGTGGAGAAAAGACATTACATTTTAGTTTATGAGATTTTGAGATGAGATTTCAACTCAAATGTTTAGTGGTATTGACAAAATATCCCAAAAAAGAGATTTCTAGTCACCTCGATAAATTTTTTTTGTATTCATTTTCAATACATGTCATGAGTTCCAAATATTTTCATAATGAATATTTATTATGAGAGTGATTAATTTTATTTTAGTTTAACCTTGATTTTAGAGGAGACTGAGATAGAAAGGTTTTTGTTTTCCTTAAAGGAATCTAAAATAATTTCATAAAGGAATAATTAACATTATAAATCAAACTTTTCAAATAAGTATCAGAATAATATTTTAATAACTTTATTATATAATAGGTAAAAGTACATAACAAAGTTAATAAATAAGATTAATTTTTGGTAAATATTAAAATGATGCACCATGAGACACATGTTCATGTCGCAAAGGGAGACATGGTTGGTTATAAATCTAGATTACAAGAATAATAAATGAAATCATTTATACACTAAGAGAATTATTTGTTTCTCTAGACTGTAATAGTTTATTATATTATTCTTCAATATCTAATTCATTCCAAAATGCGCAGTCTATTCAATTTCATTATGACTTTGATTTTTGATGGTTGGAGATTTCAAGAAGTTGTGGGACATGTCATGCTTTGATGCATGATGATACGAGGAAAGATAATGATAATATAATGTAATCATTATTTTGAAGGGTTTTCTCTATATTTTATGGTGAATCTGTAAAAAATTGAATTTTTAAATAGATAGTATATGGTTGGTTCCGCAAGGGGGATGTTAAACTAGTTTCTCTAGTTGAATTAGATTCCGCGACGTAGTGATTATTTTCTGCCATTAAGGCTATATATGTGGTGTGGTTGAGGTACTATAATGTAGTTTTCAGATTTTTTGGTTTTGTAAATTTTTTCATAGTTTAGTTATAGAGATTTTTCTACACCATGGATACTAGATGGTAGAGTTTGGGTGGTTCTATTAATTTTGGAGTTACTATGCTGTAGAGTGGTGGATACAATATTGTGTCCATGTGAGTGATTAATGGAAGTGGTGTATTAATTTCCATTTCATTGTGGACCCTTAACATGGTTAATAAGATCTATCTTTTTTAAAATGTTATAGATTTTTAGTGCGCTTTTGACCAGGAACCATTGTGGCGTGGACAACTCCCTTACGCCACATGCCTTGCTAATTTCAGTCCTACTGCGATGTATACTTATATGATATTCCATATGAATATTTTTCTAGTCTTCATATAAATTCACACGGCCAAATAAACCTACATTTATCTTAGATTTTCCTCTCAAATCCTTGTTGACTATTGGAATTCTTCAAGAGTTCTTATAGAACCAAAGACCATAGATTTATCCTTAATGATAGTGGATGAACTCTCAAAAATTATTGGTGTGTTCCCTATCATTTTACATGGATTTCCTCCCTTATATTAGGGTGAATTAGACATCTAAGGATATTTCACTATTTTTTCCTTATGGGATTTTGATATTGAATCTCTTTTTTGATATATTACAACTAGTTCTAAGGATCCTTGGTGAACGAGATTGATCATGTTAGTGTGTAGGTGTGATTTGGTTATTATCTATTTTAAAATCCTGAGAACGATATCGATAAGATTAATTTTGGAATTTACTTACCATTTAGAGGCCCTTTATATTACTTTTTTATCGATATTACGTTGTTTTCTTATGTGCATATAAATGAAATTCGATGTTGATCACATTTATGTGTGTGTAGACAGTGAGACCATGATTTATGTTTGATTACTTGTGTGTTAATGTGTATCCCAGGAGACAAGGTTTGAGTATGTTCACATGTGTGTTTATATTGCTATTTATTTTCATTATAGTTATAAAATGCGTGCCTATATGTTTATACCTTTTTTTTGTGATATGTGGCCTTTGGAGGTTTTACTTCTGCTAGAGAATGAGAGGTGGATCTTCACTAATTGATTATACCTAATAGAGGTAGAGTTCACAAAATGTGATGATGATGGTGATGTAATAAGAAATAGGGTAGGGTATGATGACCTTATGGACTGACCTGAGTTATAGTTTTGGGATAAAAAGACCATGTGGCCTAACCTGAGGTAGATAAAGGGCATAAAGATCTTATGGTCTGACTTATTTTGTGATGGGACTTGAAAAACATATAATATAACCTAAGAATTATTATCTTTATGGATGATGGGAGTCTTTAAACTTATGGATTCTCTGAGATAACTGTGATATACTTATGGTTGAATATATTTTATGACTTTTATTATTAATTTCCTTCTAACATAGATATGAAACTAGTGTGGCCAAGGTTCATGGTGGCTTGGTCAATGCCTGATCTATTCGTACATGATTGATTTTTACTTTCTTGAACATTAATTTATTATTATGTCAGGCACCAGTATGCATGATAACTTATATCATGGGTTCATCACCAGTATCCTACTGGTTTTATACTAACACCATAAATGGGTATGTTGATGCATTTACAGACTTCATGATCAAGGATCCTAGAAAGGGAAAGGGCCCAATGAAAAGATGCTAAGGAGATGGTTCATGGTAATATATGTTTTTACCAGGATTGAATATAGATATATTTTTCACCCCTTATTTTATTTTCCTATTTTTTTAGGAACTGGATCACTTGCCACATCGGCAGTCCGTGATTTATTCTAATGTATGAATGGGATTCCATATATTGTAAAATTATGATTATATTTTATTCCATTGTGTTGTTATAACATATTGTTTTTGATTTATGTATTTTTGGTGAATAGATATTGATAAAGAGGGTATTGTCTCCCCACAACTCTATGGTAGAACCTACTACAAGTCTGAAACCTCTAGTATATGGGGAGGCATGCATGAGGCCATGTTGCACTCTGAACCAAACTAGGTGATTTGGGTTGGGGTTCTATAAAGTGGTATTAAATTCACAAGGATACTTTATTTCTTTAATTTTGGTGTTATTGATTATAGGAGAGATTATATGTGAAACTCGAGTAGAGGAGTTTCCCTAATCCTGGCCCAATCATTTGTGAGAGACCTTTGAGTTTCTAGTGATGGATTTTCTTTTACAGTTTTATTAGATTTTGTTTGTATTCATACATTATGAGTAGGCATGTAGGGTCACATGTCATATATATATATACATTATTATTTAGTGTTTCATGGTAGTTATGAATTATATTCCTTTAATATGTTTTATTTACTTGGTGATATGTCTATTTCCCTTATATTATGGTACATATTTTCTTATATTAGATAGTTGAAATAGATAATGCTGTTATATTATGTTATATATATATATATATTATTGTGACACATGTGTAGGTAGTAAGGATAGGTTGGAGACATGGGTAGTACTAGGAGGGTTATACCATGTGTATGGGTATCTCTAAGGATTGGTCTTCTGATAGAAATCCCTTATATGTGCCTTAAAAATACTTAAGATTTTATAGTATGTAAGTTAATTTAAGTTTTTAAACATTAATTTCCCATTTCCAAAAATACCACTTCAGAGAAGCTTTAATGAACCTCTTGGTGATGCAGGTGAGAATACCCATTGAAGGGAGAAATTTTTTGTTCTACCACCAGATATATATGAAAATTATCCCTCACCAACTCTAGTGGTTTAGGTAGAAGGTACACTTTATTTATGAGTATTCTACATAGTTTTTATACAAGGTGGAAGAGTTTCCAAGAGTACGAATGCTTATATTTGGACATTCATCTCCAGCACCCTCCATCCTTCTAGGGCATAAGAGTCCCTCATTAATTTGATGACTGGAATTAAGTCATTGAGGGAATATTTGATCCTATATATACTCAAGAGGACCATTGAGTAAAGATGGTGTATTTCTTGATTCTAGGACCCACTAGGAGGTGGTGGGATGCTATCAAATAAAAAAAGGATATATGAATGTATGAAATATAAAAAATTAATGGATCTTTTCTTTGAGTTGTTATTTTAGAATATGATGATGTTATACCATGCTTAAGAGTTAATAGAGCTTCAATAATGTCCGATTTTGGTGTCTTCTTCCTTGGAATGTTTCATGGAGTGACATCAATTTTCTTTTATCCTAGTCGGGAATGATGCAAAAAAATGATTAGAATATCAAGATTGGACTCCTAATATAATTGAGGATTTAGGTTAGGAGATTCAACCTGATAAAATATTTTAAGGTGCTCTGCAAATACTTGATGATTGAGATGGTTATAGAAATGGATATAGATGATGTTCTAATTTTACCCTTTAATAAACTTCCTTTTTATACTCCCAATAATAGGAATTGGATGAAAAATCATTCATTCCAGGGTAGTGATAGACAATTAGAGTAGTGTATGGGTCCTTTATCACCTTCTATAAGAGAAATAGGTCCTTAGTGTTTCAGCTATGGATTGAGTGGGAATTTTTTAAAACAATTCCAAAAACCTTAGATCATGTTTCATTGATGTGGAAATATTGGAAATATTCAATAGTATTATTTGATGTTGTTATATATAAACTCTTATTGGGGAGAATGGAAGATATGAGATGTGTCCCAGGGATCTGTCTATGGTCTTTAGAAACAAACCAAGGTATTGTGAACTTCGATGACTTCAGAAAATTTTCCACCTCAGGGGAATACCTTTGTAGCTAATGTGGGAAGAGTGTGTATAGTAGATCAGGTTACATATAGTGTTGGAGAGGGGAGTTAAATAGTTAGAGGTAAAAATTTTATTACCTTTAATCTATCTACATATTTATTTGATATAAAGGCCTCAAATTATTTTATATTTGATCAAGTTTTTTTATAGTTTAGATTTTCTAGTTATGTTATCCTCTATGTTTTTCTTTCTTGACATGTCATTTAGAATGAAAGTAAACCATCTCTAGTGATTTCTTATGTGTCCCATGGTTCTCTCTAGATATAGACATCTCTAGGAATTAATGATATTATAGATTTATATTTTGGATGTGATATTCATAATGGATTGGTTGTTCGGACATTGATATGATTTCTACTATTACTAGATACATGCACCTTTCACCACACTTAGAGGAGGGAGGAATTTGTTTACCAGTGAGTGGAATATCAAAATAGAAAACATGAGACCAAACCAGAGTCAGATTAAAATTATATTTCAAGTAGGAGTCTTGGATCTTTTATTAGATTCAACCACCCAATATATATTTCCTTCCATAAAGGTTTATTATTTGGATACATTCTTATATTATTTACCATCTCTTCCTTAACAAAAAGGAATTGATTATGATATTGAGCTTGTTCTTTTAGAACAATCATTATCGATTTCTCCTTATCATATACCACAAACTGATTAGATAGTGTTAAAGGCATAGATTTTTAAATTTTAGGATAACAGATTTATTATGTCTAGAACATCATATTGGGGGCCTCCCATATTTTTTTTATGAAGGAAGATGGTAGTCATCAATTATGTTTATACTAAAGGATTCAGAACTATGTAATGATAAAGAATAAGCATCCATTACCGAGGTTTGATGATCTATATGATTGATTATGGGAATCATGGTGGTTCTATAGAATTGATATTTGTTCAGATACCATGATATGTGTGTATGATAAGTGGGTATTCCCAAGACAATGTTGAAGAGTATATATGGAATATATTAATATATTATCATGCCTTTTGGGTTGAAAAAATCTCCAATGGTGTTCATGGATCTCATGAACATTATTTTCCACCTAGATCAAGACTCTTTCATTGTTGATTTCATGGATGATATCTTGATATGATCGTAAAATTTATATATTCATTCTAGGAACATGGTTATTTTATTGAGCATGATTTTAGAAAATCAACTTTATGGAAAAATTTCAAAGTGCCACTTTGGAATCCAAATGGTGAGTTTTCTTGACCATGTTATTTTAGAGATATGGATCTTAGTGAACCTAGATAAGGTAGAGGATGTGATTTCATTAAGATTCCCTAGAAATATATTCATTATAAAGTGTTTCATTAGGTTGGTAGAGTATTTTAAATGCTTCATCCATGACTTCTCATGTTCATTATCAAAAATTATGAAGTTGACAACAAAATGGGGAAGAAATTTGAGTCGTCTGATATGTTTGATGAGGTTATTATAATGTGAAAGAGAATATTGATATCAATACCTGTATTGAACCTTACAAATCCTAGGATAAAATGAAAATTTTATTATGAAGCCTTATAAGATGGGTTGGGAGATGAAATAATGTTGAGATATTAGGTAGTCACTTATGAGTCACATAAGCTATGGACCCATGATAATAACTACCCAAAACATGAATTAGTGTAGAAAAAATTAGTCTATTACCTAAGGTTTTGGTGACACAATCTCTCCAGTGTGAGATTTTGCATCAATACAGTAGAAAATAGCCTATAATATATCATCTCTCAATGGGATATCAATATGAGGTATATATTTTTAGTGTATTATATATAGAAAATTTAATTTGATAAGGATTATTATATATGGAATGGTAATGTATTTAAAAATTCACTCAATAAGAAAATGCTGAAGACACAGGAGCTTGGATAGTGTAAATCACAAGATAGATGGGGTCTAATGTGTCTGATGGTGGATTAGGTGGTAGATTCATCATATGATCATGGTGGGATCAAATGTACACCATCGTTTTTCATGTCTTCTTTGGTGGACCATGTGAAATTGATCCAAGAGTGATACCACGAGTTTATAAAGATACATGAATACTTGGTTGGTGTATTATTATATTCCAATGTGGTAATTAGATGATGAAGAAATTATCTACATTCTTGGTAGATATTTTTTTGTAGTTTTATTTAGGGAGTAGTTGATGAGATAATATCACGATTTGAAATATGAAGTGAATATAGGGTAGATGAAGATATACCATGACATATAACATTAGTTTCACTAGCCATGAATGAAGGGAGATATGGACAATTTAGTTTTGAAATTCTTTACCTAACAACGGGAAAAGGATGTGAAGAGACATAATTGTAGTTTTATTAAATCATTTATAGTTCCTATGTGTAATTGGGATGACATTATGATAGAATTTGTGATGAGTTTACCCAAGAACCGTAGAAGTCAAGAAAACTTTTGAGTGAGAAATGACTGGATAAAGAAAGTGGCTCACTTATGTTTGATTCCAGAGACACATTCTTTAGTTAAGTTATAAATTATTCTTTTCTACAAAATTTAGGACTACATGGGGTGGCTTATAGAAACATATCAAATAGGTATGTTCATTTTACATTGTAGTTTTTGAAAGGATTGCAGAAGGGGTTTGAGACTATTTTGAAGATAATTACAATATATCATATATAAACTAATGGAAATTCAGAGAGTAAAATTCATGTCATTGATGATATGATTTTAGAATTAATCTTATTATTTACTATATCATTATATGTTAACCTATACATGGTATAGCTTTCCTAAAAAATTAATTTCTAGGATTTGATTTAGATGAATCCTTCTGATGATATCAATGGTTGGATTTTCTACACAATGTTGTGTTGGAACAAGGAATGTGTGGAATATATTATTGGGTTGTGTATTATAAAGGAGAACTATGGGAGAGTGTAGTTATTGAGGAAGTGGTTGGTTACTTCTCAGTGTAGGAAGTGATTATATTCCAACTAGAGGCGGTGGCCTTTGGAGTTTACTATTGGTGACCTTGTTTTATTTTGGATGTCATCATGATTGATCCATCATTGTTTATAGAAGCAATAAAATTTGTTGAAAAGGTTTGTGGGAACCTTCGATATCTCCAAAAATATATTTTATGTGGATTAACAATTGGACCTTCCTCCATGTTATTGAGTCATGCATGAGGTGTTCCATATTTCTTATCTTTAGAGGTATGGTTCTAATCCTAAACATGTGATTGATTATGAGGAAATTAACTTTGAACCAAATGCATATTTTGTAGAGCAATCAGTGTGAATTATTTTCCGGAGTGACTGGGTGATGGGGAGGAATACAGTTCCACATTTTATTATATTATGGAAGAATGGATTGATCTAGGATAAAACATGGGAATGTGAGTACGATATTCAAGCCTAGTGCCAAGAGTTTTTTGAGTAAAATTCCAAATACACTTATCAAGGATTAATAATCATTATACGGGGATATTTGTAACTACATTAGTTTTTAAAGAGATAATATTGGTCTTTTCAAGAGGAAAAGTGGAAATTTGAACTATTTTTATGTGGAATCACATTCTATGGCTTAGTGATTGTTTTAAACCATGGAGGTGGTGACTATAGAATAGATGGGGAACTATAGAATGTCATTAAGTATTGATGGTTCTTGATAATTTTTTTCATAACTGCATCATACAGAGTTGTTTGTGGCATGGCCTCTATAAGGTGGAGTCCAACAGGTTCTTACAATTTTAGGGTTACTATTCAATAGAGGAGTGACTGTAGTGTAGTGTCCATTAAGGGGGTCAAAGGTAGTGGTGTATTCATGGAAATTATGTTATGGTCACTTACCTTAGTTTACTATATATCACCATTGCCCCTGACATGGATTCTGAACATGCTTTTGACCAAGAAGTACTATTGTTTGGACAACGCCCTTGGGTCATTGTATTTACTGATTTGGGGTCCATTGAAGCATATACTTATATATTGTGTTGTGATTCCTATTTTTCCAGTTTTTCTATAATTTCCTAAGTCCCCTCTAGCCCAGAATTCTCTCAGAATTTCCTCTCAAATCGTGGGCTAATATGAGGATTATTTAAGAGTGATTCTACCCCATATTCTCTTGGCTTCATCCATGATGACAGTGGATCAACTCTTTGATATTCTAAGTGAGTTTCCATAACTTCCTACATGGGTTTCCTCCATTATTTTTTAGATAATCAAATACCTAATACAATGTGACATTTCTTCCTTTAAGATCCATGATCTATAATCTCTTTTTCGATTTATTTACATTGATTATAAGTAACCCTAATGATTAGGCATAATCATGTTGGCACGTGATGGAAAGTTGGGTATTGGCTCTTCCAAAATCCTGATGTTTACTTGAAAATCCTAATATTGGATGTTTCTCACCTTGTTGAGGCAATTCATATTATTTTTGGATTGATATTATGTTGCAGGCTTATGTTTATATATACCACATTTGATATGGATCACATGTGTGTGGATTTATAGTTAATGAGACAATGTTTGTTGTTTGATCATATGTGTGGGAATGTGTCACTCGCAAAACTATGATTGAGTGTCATCAAATGTGTGTATTTTTGGATACCAATACTTATTGTAGTTATTTCTTTTTGTGACCATATGTGTTATTCTCTACTATGTGTGTTGTATAAAATTTGGAGGTTTAAATTCTAGTAGATAATGAAAGGTTAATAATTATCTCTTGTTTGTCCCTTAGTGGGGGTACATGTGCAAAAAATGACAACTTGTGAGTGTTGGGAGTCATTATCCTTGTGAATATTTTGAGATACATATGATGGACTTATGATCTACTCTGAATCATGAATTTTGTTACGAATGACCATCAAACAATGATCCAAAGTAGGTATGATCAGGGATAATAGTTTTATAAACATTTCTTGACTACTCAATATATTATTTATTGTTACATTCTTAGACATTTATTTATAATTATTTTAGACACCCTTGTGTATGATAACTTATCATGAGGACACATTGGTGGTGTCATACCAGGTTATACTCACACCCAACAATGAAATCTCGATGTTCATAAAAATATTATTATCAGGTATCTTAGAAAAGGCAAGGGACCAATTGGATCATAATATATGATCTTTATAGTTTATTAGATCTATTATTACACGAGTGGTGTGGGGGAGGGGTGAATTGTAGTTTTACAACTACTAGTTTAATATAATTAAACTAAATAAACCCAAATACCAATTTAAGGAAATAATCAGGCTAATCCCTAATTTCAATGAACAAAGTCCTCATATCATAATTAGATTGAAATACAATTTTATAGAGTAACAAAATATGTCTCATAGTGTTACCGATTATATCAGAGTAAGTATTAGAATCACTATGGATTCAATTATCATAATATATATCAAAATAAAATTAATTACAATAAAATAAATAGAATATAATGTTGAATATTACAATCATCCGTCTGTTATAAATACATAGTATAAATATAAACTTTTAAGAAAGAAGAAGTAACTATAAAATATTAAGAATTAATTATAGATATTAAAAGAATAAATCTTTTAACCTTAAGAGTGATGTAGTCACAAAACTGTCTAAAGGAGTCCCTTTTTTATACTTACGTTAATGTCTATATTTCATCAGCAAGGAAATAATTCGATATGATGATCGGTAGCTATGTATTAGTATCCCTAGAAGCCCTTGCTACCAATACCACATTTTATTTCTCTACCTAGACTTGATATTCCATGTTCTAATGGATCAGAATATCTATCTTCCTATCCCTAGTTGACCTCAACAAAATATGATGATTAGATGTAATATAAAATTTCAAAAATGTTCTAAAGGATATAACCAAACATGGTTTCCTCATAATGAATATCTCTAATTAATTATAAGAGACTTGGAACAAGATGCTCATTCTTGGTAATATTTAGAAAAATATAGAGTAAAATGTTATTAGCTAGCTTCAAATACTCTTTAACAAATCATCAAACTCTTCAAATAACCAGGTATTTATAGGGAAATTACCAATGGTTTTACTTCCCTTCCAATGGTAATATTTTCTTTGAGTTTTTTATAAGTACTTGGAAACCTAGAACTTTGATAGCTCATAATGATTTGGCATAACAGAATGTCTGATTTCATATTAATTTACACCATTAAAGTGTAAATTATATTCCAATATGTTATATGTGATTCTTCTGTTTTCTATTTATAAACATAGTCTGTCTAGTGGACTTCCTTAAGTATATCAGTATGATACTCTCTATGAGTATCAATCCGATGTTATTAGTACCAGTTATAAGTCTGATTGTTTAATACTTTGTCATTATAAGGTTATGAAATAATTCATATCTTCTGGAATTGATAATGGTGAGTCTGATTAATCCGACATATATATATTATGATAATCATAATTAAGAATAATTTTTATACATGAATATATAAGACCTTATTCTATGTATGGTAAAACTTAATGTTTTCTTCTAAAACATACTAAAAAACTTTAGATATAAAACATTTGAAAAAATTGTTTTAAGAAAGAGTCTCTGATTTTAAAAAAAATAAATTGAAATGTAAGAAATAGAATTTTTGACTCAACAACCTCCCCATTTTTGGAAAGCACAAACCACTTGTGTTAAATGAAAAATATCCTTGAATAAATTATAGTCCATGTTTTTTTAAGTGATTCATATTTAGAGTTAACTAATAATACCTTAAATCCTATTGAGTTTGTAATTATTTTTAATACAATAGAGATAATGATATTGAAAATGATTAATTCCCTCTTAGGATAAAAACTTCACATAAGGATCATATTTCCCCGTAAAATAATAACATTATTTTATTAAATTTTTTTATCTTTAAAATGATTTATCTTAGAGATAACTCCCTCTTTGTAAATGCTTATCTTAGAATAGGAATTTTTATACCTTAAAATAATTATTCCCCCCCAAATAAATATTTCTCCCCCTTTGTGATTTTCAAAAATTAATGGGGAAAATTATTGAGTTTCCTGAACTTTTATTGAGGGAAAAAGTATGAAACAATATGATGAACAAACTAATAATCCATAAGAAAAAAGAATGAACATTCAACAAATAAGAATTGGAAAAATTTTAGACATTAATAATATTTGTATAAAATGGATAATTAATTCATAAAGAATTGATACAAATAAAAAAGAAGTTCAAAAAATTAAAATATTAATCTTTCATCAAAAAATCATTCATAATGGATTATGTTTTATTGACCTCTTTTCATTCTTCCTCTAGTATTTCTATTCTTTCATCTTTTGTTCGAACCTTTTATTCTTGACTGACTGACAATTATTTTTTTTATTAAGAAAACACTTTTGTGGGAAAAGTGAGAAACCAAAGGTTCAACAAAGCAGCCAAACAAACCCAGAAAAACACCAGAAAGAGCAGAAACTACCACATACCAGCAACAACAACACCACCATCCCTAAGATGGCCACTCGACGATCCCATGCAAGCATGGTCCCTCCCGATGTTGCCATCCCTCCGAATCAGCCATGTCCCGAATGACCCTCCAAGGAAAGGTAGAGTGCTCTAGCCCGATGAGGAAGCCTCGACTACACTTCCCAAGTCAATCCGGGGGTGAAGCCTCATAAGAAAAGGAAATGTTACCAAAACTCAACCTTAGGCTATTATTGCTTTCTTCCCTGTAGAGATTCCAGTGCATTATCCATACCTTAGCCCCATGATCTTCTCCAATAACATCTTCCAAATAGTTCGCCATTTTGTCCCAAGTGCAGATATATTCCTCTTTGCTGATTTTCTTGTCATTGAAGCCTCTCATTAATATCAAGTCTTGCTTGTCAATCCACTTTGCCTGTTCGTGATCGACTTCCACTCTTACCGCCCTTCCCATCATGTCAGCCTCTTCCTGTGGAATGTCCACATACAGGAACTCCTCGACCATATCCTCCTCGGAACTAAGGATGGGTTCCTTTCTAGTCCCCATCTTCCCCGTAGAGATGTCCATTTCATCTATGTTCCCCTTGCTTAAAGCCTGATTCACCCCATTGGGCATTGTCACCGGTAGTTTCTTCACAGAGCGGGTCTCTAATGGAGGGGGAAGCAAGGAGTAATCTTTTTTCCCCTTCTTCTTTTTACAGCACATACTATTCTTTTGAATTGGAGCCCCCTCAATCACCTGATCTGGTTCGGCCCTGATGACTCCCTTCGAATCAGCCACACCACCCCCAGGCTGGCTAGCCATCATTCCGTGGGAAATGTCACAATTAGTTGTATCACCTTCGTTCTGTTGATGAAAAGGTATTGGCTCATCTTCCCCAGCATGCTCCACTACAGCATCCGGGTTTTCCAGCAGAGCAAAACGGTTTGGGGAACAAGTAATAGCCTCATCCACCCCCACCTTAATCAGACTTGTTGAGGTGTTCTGTTCTGGCATTTCAGGCTCACCCAAGCCTTGCTGAAGCTCATGTCCCCTGCCTTGATGTTTCTCAGACATATTTTTTTCATTATTCAAAAGGTTATCTTCCTTTGTATGAGCTTTAAGTCTAGATAACTCCAACAGAAATAATCAATTCTTAAAATTCATAGTTTTCATTTCCTAAGTTCGATCAACATAATCACCTATAAAACATTCAAAAAAATTTACTATCTCTTCCATATCTTTTTTAAAATGATTTTAGGATTCAGTAATATCATTAAAAAACTTATTTATATATTTAAAATTTTCATCATATAACTTGATATCAAAATATTCTTGATAAGCCCATTTTACAACCCGATTTCATGCCTTTTTGTGTTCTTGAGAACTTTTTTTAACACCTTTAAATCTACCAAATTCCAAATGAATCTTTTTATTAATGAATTTAAAGATTCTAATTTTTTATTAGGACTTTCATGAATCATTTATATTATGGCTTCATGTCTTAGAAAATATGGGATTATTTCTTCAAGTCTCTTCAAAGAAATAATCACGTAGTCAACTCTTTTAACATTTATCATATCCTTGAATCCAATTATTTTTTTTAATAGCTGGGAGTGTTACAATATTATTTCTGACTTCTTATATATTTCATTTCCCATTATAAAATTTATTCAAAAAATTTTCACCAACTTACTTTTTCTCAAATAATTAAATTTTATCCATATCATCATTATCATATATTGAATTTCCTTAATTAAATTTCTTAGATATAAAATGGGATTCTTCCTTTAAATATTCTTCCATTTCAGAAAATTGAGATTTTTATATTTGATCAAATTTGGAAGGAAATTTTGAGATGATGGATCAAATAATTTCAAAGAAAACATATCAGACTGAGTTTATTTTTGATTACTATATTAACTTTTTCTTAATTTTCATCTTCATAATATTCATAATCTCAAACGATTTTATCCCCATCAGCTTCATTATTCACATTTTCTTTCTCTTCTTCTTTAAAATTTTATTCTATTTCTTCAAATTCACTACCTTTTTAATCATCTTTTTCTATAGAAATTTGGGCATCCTCTTCATCCATTTCATTAAAAAAACCTCATAGAGATATTCCTATATTCTTAAATATTATTTTCTAGATGGTACTAATTTAATTAATTTTCTTAAACTAAAGGTGTCAATTCATCATTAAGAACTTTGTTATTTCCTTTATTGACCATGAAGGAACATCATCATAGACTACTTATCTTTATTGAGAAACTAATCTGACATCTAAATTTGGATGATGAGTATGGTAATATTGTAAAAACAATTCCTAGAGACTTTATAAACCCAATTTAATGATTTTCAAAGAGTGGATCAACTTTAATCTTCTTGTTCCTCTTATTCAATTTTTTCTTCTTATTGCAAAGAATCAGCAACATGTATTCTCAAAGAATTGGACAATCTAGTCTGATATGTATAGATTTTTTTCATTCCTAACAAGTGACATTATCATCTTTTCACTTCAGTACTCATTACATTTCTTCTATTTATATTGAAAATACATCTTTCCAACTATTATATTCATCATTCTAAAAATATTAGTCAATTCATTTTCCGAATGCATAGAAGTATTTGAATCATATTGGACAATTTCATTCCACTTTATAGAAGATTTAATAACTCTATCAATAGATTTATCCTTAAGAGGTAAAGTGGTAGTAGAAAAATAAAGTCCTCTATTTTTATTTTTCCGTTTTTTATTTCCATTTTTATCTTTCCTTATACTACATAATAATTCCAATTAGATCATCAAGAGTAATATTGTTCAGATTTCTCATTTCATAAATATCTATCCTCTTGGATTACCATTCAGTAGGCATAATATCCATTATATTCTCCATAAGAATTTCATCATCAGGTCCATTTTATCCAATATCCTGTAAAATATTAACGATAATCAAGAATCTATGATGTATCATAATAATTGATTCATCTTGTATGAAATTGAATTCTGGATAATCTTCTCCAAACATTACTCTTCACATCATAATAACTTTTGTTGAACCAAGATGTTCAAAATTTATCTTTTTCCAAATATTGTTTACTACTTGACAAGATGACATTTGACTATAAATGGTTTTTATCATAGATCATAATATGGTATTTATAACTCTACAATTCAAATTATATTCTTATTATTTAGTATTAGTTAGGGTTGCATCATCATTATTAGGAATCTTTTAGTTTCTATTAAACATGCCAATATTATAAACCCTAGTGTTTATAAAAAATGTCCCCATCCAATCTCTCAAATATTCATAGTCAACACCATCAAATATAAGTGACGTATTGGGATTCAGGTGAACTATTGAATCAAAATTTAGACATTATATTTTAAGAGAAAAATGATCTTTTCTAAAAAACATGTTGGTGTAGTAATGTTTATAAACATAATGTTTATATGAAAACTTTTAAAGAACATAAAAATTATTGAATAAGTAAAAACACATAATGTTATCTAATTAATGGATTAAAAAACTAGAAACATATTGACTTGGTTCTGATACCAGTTTTTGTATCATTATATATGATCTTTAAATCTTGTGAGAGCTATTCTTACTAGAGGGGGGGGGGGTGAATTGTCACTTTTAAAATTTATAATTTAAAAGAATT
The DNA here is from genome assembly GCA_963277665.1 of Viscum album. Classification (NCBI taxonomy): domain Eukaryota; kingdom Viridiplantae; phylum Streptophyta; class Magnoliopsida; order Santalales; family Viscaceae; genus Viscum; species Viscum album. Next base: position 1,092,248,695 of record OY728137.1, on the reverse strand, counting down.
AAACTAAAAAACAAAATACCACTTTAATTTGGTAATCCGAATCAACCCTTAGATTGATTAATAATGTGACCAAATCATAATTAGATACAATAAAAATTTATAGAGTAATAAAATCAATGTCATCGTAAAACCGATTATATCTGAGTAGATATCAGAATCACTATTTATTTATTTATCAGACTATATATCTTAATAAGATTAATTAAAATAAAGAAATATAATATACCATTGAATTTGATGATTAAACTTATATTATAAATTCCCAATAGAAATAAAAACTTATAATAATCAAGAAATAGATATAATATTATAAGAATAAATTATAACTATTAAAAGAATAACACTTTTAACCATATGAGTATGGTTGTTACTAACCTTGACAAAAGGTAACACTTATTTTATACGTACAATTTTTTTTATTTTCTTAGAAAGAAAATCCCTCCTTACAATGATCGACAACTCTGTATACTTATCCTCATAATCCCTCAATACAAATATCAGATTTTCTATGTCTACCTTGCCTTGGTAACCCTCGATCCGATGGATCAGATTCTCTGGATTTCTATTCCCTAAAGACCTCGATGAAATACGATGATTAAACACAATTTATAATTATGAAAATGTTAAAAGGAGAAAACCTAAAAATGCATCCTTAGAATAATTTTTATAAATAATTACATGAGACTATGAACAAGATGTTCCTGATTTGTAAACAATATAACAATTAAGAGATAAATTTAATCAACAAGCTTCAGAAGCTCTTGAAAAAAATCATCAAACTATTCAAATGACTAAGTATTTATAAAAAAATTTACAATAGTCATATTTCACTGCTAACGATCATATTTTCTCTAAGTTTTTCACAATGACTTGGATACATAAAACTTTGATAACTCATAAAAATATGGCATAATAGAATATCCATTGTCATTTTAATTTACACCATTATAGTGTAAAATATATCCCAATAATATAGAAGTAATTATTCTGTATTTTAATTATAAACATAGTCATTACGATGGAATTCCATAAGTTTTTCAAAATAATAATCTATAAGTATCAATATGGTGTTATCAGTACAGATTATCATTCTGATTTTTTAATACTTTTTCATGACGATGTTATTAAATAATTTCTAACCTTTTGTATTGATAAGGGTGATCCTGATTAATCAATTATATACTCATTATGATAATCATTATAAAGAATGATGTTTATAATTCAATACTTAAGAACTTTTTCTAAGTATGGTAAAACATAATGTTTTTTAAAAAAACATACTAAAAAACATTGGAAAAAAAGTTTGAAATTTGTTTAAGAAATAGTTTTTAATATCCAAAAAAAAAGGAATGGAAAAGTAAGAAACAGAATTTCTGACTCAATAGGCCCATTGGTGGGATATCAAGGAGATAGTGCATGGTGACCTATTTAGTATCATTGTAGACTCTATATAGATTTTGTATGTCTTATTTTATTTTACTATTTTTGCTAATGCACTAGACGACCTACCACATATGGGGTACTTGATTTATTCCTATGTATAATCGACAGTCAATATATTATAACATTATGATTCTCTTTTATTCTAATATAATATTATAATATATTTTTTTTTAAATTATATATTTATGTTGTATTGATATTTATATAGAGGGTATTGTATCCCCACTACTACACTAGAACCATATATACTTATTATAAATATATTTCAATATGAGGTGGAAAACATGAGGCCATATAGAACTCTATATCAGGTTAGGCGATTCAGGATGGGGATTACATCATCCTTATTCCATGGAGGTTTCACTCACACTAAAACATCAGTGAGTGTATTTTTGGGATAATTGGTAATTAATGTATTTCATAACGTAACCTAGTGAATCATGCCTTGATACATGTGATTTTTAATCAATGTATCTGATATTTGAGGTGCATGAAACCATAATCATTATAGACATACTGCAAGCAAGTATTTTTCTAAAAATTTTCTTGAGTCAAAATGATTTGAAATCAGATTTTTTTCCAATATCTAGGTAGTTCTAAAACTATTGATGGATCTTTTGGAATCCAATTCGTGGGTAACATGTATATATTTCATGGAAATTTATATTTAAAAGTATCTAAATAAATTTCAAGATGTTTTTCCTAAGATGATAATTTCTGATGGGAGGAACAACCAAATGTAATAGCTATGTATGAAATAATTGTTAATGATGTTTGAGTGAAAACTACAAATTTCAATTCAATGTTGAAGAATATCAAATTTGTGAAGACTTGTGTAAATTAAAGATTTTATTGGTGATTTTTGTGTAATAATCCTTCTTTTATATACCATTATTACAAGTTATTTCTTGTAAAATATGGTTGGATTTGGTATTTTTAAGGGTCTAAGGCCATTCTATTTCCCCTTCATTGTTCATGATAATAAGATACCAACTAGAGAAAACTAAGTGGGGGAGTATATTATATTTATCCTTAATCCCAAACGTAGACATCAACTTTAAATTGTTTATAGGGTATCAAAATTTCAGAAACAATATCATAGATATAGATTATATACATTTATTCATTTTTATTACCCTGAAACAAGAAGATAATAATTACTACTTCACTCAATCTGGCTCAGTTTCATTCTACAAAAATAAATATTACTATTTTTTTTATATCGTATAAGGGGGTGATCAATGTGAAAAATAATACTATAATTTTGATATTCTAGTTATTGTGTACTCTTTTTATAGAACTTACATCACCATGATATTCCCACCAACACTATTTTATATCATAGTGGAATTCATCTAGCATTTAATTTCTACTCTTACTCAAAATCAAAATTTTGGATTGATGAATATTAATTATATATATGGATATTGTGGAATGTTTATTTGGTTTCTTTCTTGAGAGTATCTTTGTATTTTACATTACATATAATTCTTTTAATTTTTCATAGTATCCCGACACAAAGGCATAAAACTTTATTCTACTAAATGTTTTATCAACAAGGTTACTCTAGCTAAAATTTGATAGGGTCTCTAGAACCAGTACAATATCATTCATCACAAATAAGTGTATTAGAATTTTAAGAATCTAAAATTAAAATTCCAATAATTGATACATTATATATATTTCCTCTCCGATGAGACTAGACCATACCTTACCCTATAGACTCATATTTTCTTATTACCCAACAAAAAATGTTTTCTTACTAACATATCTATAAATTAGTTCAAATATACCCCCAAAATATATTTACAGGCTCAAATATGATAGATCCTATTAAAATGTAATTATACATGACAAGGGTCCTATTCGTGTAATATTTTTTCTCTGTAATTTTTTATTTTAGTTCTTAAAATGAAGAAGGTAATTCCTTTATTGTAAAATCATATGCCTTTCTCTCTAGACTCACCTTTTGAAAAATTGAGAATATCCCTTTCTTTGTATTGGAATCAGATTCATCCTTGATCAGAAACAAAAGCATGGCTATTTCTAGGTCCACTATTTCCTTTACTATATCCTTTTATAATTAAAGAAGTTTCTTAATATGAATACATAGATTTTGCACACCCAGTGTGAGGCTAAAAAGAAAACAACTTTATGGACTTTAAAGGAGATATAATATTTACCTATAAAATTTTAACATATTTATTCTCATTTCCTCAATAACGAAATAATGATTTCATCAAGGATAAACTTTACATACATCACTTTAGAACACCCTAATAGTTTTTTTCTGTTTTATTTCCCTGTTATTTCATTTTTCCCTTACCATTTCCAAATAATTTTTTTAACGTATATAAATTGAGTTTCCATGTGTGTGGGATACAAAATACCATAAATTGTGGACTCAGTGTCCCATATTAGGTATTAAAATCATTAATTATTTTTTTCACATAATATACTATCTATAGATTGTGAATTTGGAAGATGATTTCAAAAATATAGTGAGAGAGATTGTGTTTGATGAAATAAAGTGTTTTTCATTAATTACCCCCTTTCAAAATATTTATCATTCACCCATGCAATCTAAAAAATATTATTCCTTATCCTTGAAAAAATATATTTTAATTCCAATCATAAACCCCAAACTTTTGAATTTATCCTTTATAAATGGATTGATAAACACATCGGTCACTTTATTCCTAGTAGGAAAACACTAACTTTGACAATCTTTACTCAAACATTTTCTTTATTAAATTTTAGTAACATAGAATTTTCTAAATTAATGTTTCATTATGAATATATATTTCATACATATTTTGGTATATGATATAAAATAAAACACATAAAATATAAAGAAACCCCATTTTATTTCATCCACTAAATAACATTACAAACCGATGACAAATATACTCTATAAGATTAAAAATCCTACAATAGTATAGTAAATAAAAAAATAAAACAACTAGAATAAAAAAATTAGATCATTTGGATTCCCTATAATTTTCACACCCGCAAATAAAAATATAAAAAATAAATAAAACATCAGTGATGAAATCAATATTTCAAAGATGATGGATATATAACATTGAGAAAAACTAATGTGAATGACTAATTAAGGGAATATGACGTATTTATAGGATGTACCAAACCAATATAAACTTTAGAATAATAAAACTGACCATTAAGAAACATAAATTGACCCTTCAGAATAGTAAGCTAACCATTAAAATATTTAAATGACATGTAAATATTCATTACCATTAAGTAAATATAAATATTAGGATTTCAAAAACACATATTTAAATTAAGAAAGTATACATTTATTTTTCATAATGTATATTTTAATATTTTTATGTAAAAACCATAATTTTAATATCAATTATTATAATTAATTATTTTATAAAAATATACAATAAATATAAAGTTTATTTTTAGAATAAAAAACGTAAAATTTTACATGATTTCATTTTTGATATATTTTTTAAAACACTTAATTTTTTGGTTAATAGAAAATAAAGTTATTGAATACATTATATTTTACAAAAGAGTAATGATTTAATGACCTAATCAATCTAAAAATGGTGATATCAAACACAACTTTATTTAATAAGATAAATTAATCATCTAAAAATAATAAAATTAATCTTAAAACAATAAAAGTAATTAAAAAAATCATAAAAATTAAATTATTCCATAAAAAAAATCTATTTTTAAATTTTTTATTTTATTTTATAAAAACTAATAAATTTGGTGTATAAATGGTTTGAATGTACTAAAAATTAATATTTATAACAAAATATATTTTATAACATTAAAGAGATCACTATTGAATTTTTTTTACTTAGAAAATATTAATTTATTCAATATTTTAACACAATGATACCCCTGCATCATGTATAAACACCCTTAATCCTTCCGAGGGACAATCACTTTCCATCCATTTCAAAAATCCTAGGATCTTTCTAATTGAATAATCCTAAGTCTCCTTAGATCCATTGGGATGATTTAGTGTCATCAAACTAGAATCCTTACATTATTTTGTTCTATTCTATTTCAGTAAAACTTTAATGAAGAGGTAATCCTATGATCCTCACTTTTCATTTTTTTGCTTATTCTTTTTAATATCCAATTTTTTTTCTTTTTTGAACGTCTGGAACTATATAATTTATAATTATATATTGAATGAATGTGATTATTATATTCAATTAAATTTTTACCATTTAAACTATATATATACACTCTAACTTCCCCCTTTTTGACACATACCATTAATATTCAGATTCATCCACCAATGTGGATGCCTCCAATGATTTACTTATAATTTATTTCATGAATGATTAGTTTAAAACCCGGAGTTTTTTAGAGTTTTTTTTGAATAAATTTTTTTCGTTTGATTTCATGTGTTTCATGATACATCAATTAAATACTTTTTTATATGCTACACCAAGATAAGATTGTGACACATGCAACACAGACTTGTCTTATGTTACACGTAATGTCATGTTTCTACAAAAAATTATTTTTTTATTATAATAATTTTAATGAGATAGTTATATCCTTTTCATTAAACATTTTAATATTACTCGTAAAAAATAACTTTTAATTATTATTTAAACAAAACATATTGATAATTAGACATAATTTTTTTTTGAAAATACTTTATATGTCGGAAAATACTATTTTATTAAAAGAACTACATTTTATGTCCTTTTGTGTCAAATAAAAAAGACCAATTTTAGATAAAATTATAAATAAAATTTTATAAAATAATCACAAATTTCTAATTCATAATGTCAAAATTACCTTAAGGTGATTTTTTGGGATTTTTCTTACAAACTTTATTTTTGGATAAAAAGTGAAAATATTGAATTTTAATTTTAAACTACTTTTTCATATAATAATTTATAAAGTTAAATGATATTTCATGATGTTTTTAATGTCATAATAGATAAATAAGAAATCTATTAATCGAATTTAGTACATTGGAATCTATTTTAATTTAAATTTAGATATAAAATTTTAATGAACATTCGAATATTCTCAATTTAAAAACCCACTTTCTCACAACTTACATGGGATTATCATTAGAAATAGTTTTTCCTCTTATGTGAAATAAATTTCAGAAAAAAAGATATAATTTTTTTAATAAGTATTATACCTATATTCCAATATGAAAACAATTAATTTTTGACAAAAAATATTAGGGAAAGTGATTAAGATTAGTTAGAGCGATTAAGGTAAAATTAAGCGTAACAAGGGACTAAACCTTAAACATAAGAAAAAATGACCTATAAACTTTTCCAAAACCTATATTATGGAAATATTTCTTCCATACACTGTCCATTTTTGATTTTTGTTGGTTTTAAAGACTTATTTTGGAAAAAATGTGGGTATACCTAACTTTGTTTCAGAAAATGCCAACGGTGTCCCCTCCCCCTTATAGAAGGACACCAGATATCCCCCCTCATAACACCGCTAAAACAACCTAAAATCGGAAAATATATGACAAATTAACATAAAAAAATTTATCCATTCTTCAATGAATCCTCCATTTGGGTAGAAATACAACCTAAGAGGCCCTTTGGTGCAAACGAAAAGAGTTACCCAAAGAATAGGTAACATCCTTCTTCAAGATCAATTCCGTTATTTTCTTTCTCCAATATCTAAATTATTATTATTCCTTGCATAAATAATATCCTCAGTATCAAAAATGTACTGTTATATTTTTATAATATTTTTTTGACATACACATCCACATACTTCCATCTAATGGGTAACAAACTTTCCATTTCTGTGTACGATGAACTACCACCCCACGAAACGATGTAGTTCATTTTTCTATTACCACCTCTAATGGTTGGGAATTATGATATAAAATATATTTTATATGATATATATGATCTATATTATGTATTTTTTAAGGTAATTTTTATAAAACACATAAATTCTTTCATTCCATTTTTTATAAATATGACCATTTTATTTGGGGAAGTGCGGACTACTGCCCCCTCAAAGTGATGCGATTCGTTCACAAACTACATGGAATTTATTAAGGATGCGTCCAGTGAAATTATATAATATATATAAAATAATAATACAAATTTAATGATTAAACAGATATATATATAATTTACTTTATTTATTCCAATTTGACAAATAAAATCAGAAACAACATTCATGTATACGTACAACCAACTATCTCCATGAGCAGTGTATTAAATATAATTTTTATATATTTTATATATTATTATAAATAAATATACAATGAATATACATGATATTTATATCATGGTTTACATTTTTTAAATCTGGATATAATTGCGAGGAAAAAAAATATAACAACTCAAGACACATTCGAAACGAAAAGTGGATAATACCAAAAGTGAAACCATAACATGGAATCATTAAAAAGAGGGTAATATAAAGTCATAATAAAACCATATATGGTATTAGATACATGAATTTGATACTTTAAAATATTTATAATAAAATTATATTTATTATATTGGAAGTTTTTACAAGAACAAAGTGAGTCAAGACATACGATAAGAAGATTTCTATTCTCACTTTTATCTCTGTGAGATTTACTCCTTATTCAACACTCACATATTTTATGTGGTGATTATAATACCCAATAATATGAGCAATTATTTTTATCCTTAAGTTAATGGATAATTACATATCCATTTTATGATCTCTCTTTCATGGGGTTTATTTTTTCAAGAGTTACCAAATCGGTAAAATAGTTTTGTCTCAACTTGCCTTCTTTGAGACACATTTCATTAACATAAAGAACACCATTTTCAATTTTTTTTTCAAATATGATATTTTAATCTCATTTTAAATTAAAAAGGTTTCTAATTTTTTATGGGGTTTTGAGCTTCCTTTATATGTTTTCAAATTATTTTCGAGGAAAGGATTTTAATTTTTTATTTCAAGAATATTTTTCTAATATGTGGGTTTCAAAATTTTTTCCCTCATTTTTATATGTTTTCAAGGAAAAAGGTTTTCAAAATTATTTCAATACTTTTTTTTCAATTTTTTTTATTGAAATGTTTTTTCATATTTTTTCACGATGATTTTATATATTTTCAAGGAAAATGTTTTTCAAAATATTTTCAATAATCATTTAAAATTTTATAGGGAAAATGATTTCAAAATGATTTCATCCCTTAGTACTATGTTTTCAAATAATTTTAAAAGAGAATGGTTTTTAGATGGTTTTATGTTTGATATCAATTTTTAAAGAAGAAAGAATATTTTCCTTAAGATATATTTTTAAAAAAGTATCCTTACATATTATTTTACATCTAAGATGAAATCCATTGGTGTTACTCATGAATTTATGGGAAATGACTCAAAGGTTCCGTTCATATTATTTGTTTGACTAGTATATATATTGATGGTATGATGCTTATAAAACCCATTTATCTTTCATGGGATATATTTTTATGAATCCATTTTCTCTTTCATGGGTTATATTTTTATGAAACCCATTTATCTTTCATGGATTATATGCTTTTGAAACCTCCTATTATTTCATGAGTTTTATTCATATGAAACTTTCTTCCTTTCACAGATTATGATTTGATTAAATTATTATTAAAACTATATTTTTCCTTAGGTTATGATATTATTACATGTTTATGACACCCATTTGATTTCATGTGTCATTATAGAATGTTTAGGGAACCCATATAATTTTATGGGTCATGATATAATGAAAGTTTTATTATATTTTGGAACATTTATAAATGATTTTATAATGAGATGGGTGAGACCTATATCTCCCTTGAATGCATAGGTAAATATTTATATCTCATGAGATAATGATGGGAATCAAGTCCAAAGGGTTGATACACTATGGGAAGATGGGGAAACATGGTCCCTTAGAAGGAAATGACATAACTGGGGATAGTAGTGTATCCCACCCAGTAGGTGTAGTCAACATGAAGATTAGAAGATCGAGAAACCTAATCCATTATGGGAATATGGGGAAAGTCAATATATTATGGCAATATAGGGAAAACTAATACCAAACAAGGAAAGGATTGCGAATGAGGATAGTGGTGTGTCCCACCCAGTTGGTGTAGTTCCCATGAAGTTCTATGATAAGTTCTAGAAATGAATATAAACATAAAGGGAATGATATCACATGTTTATGTATAATAAAATTCAATGTCTTATTCTTATTTTATGATTTCATGGATTATTCTCTTGTTCACTTTAGGATTTGTATCTTATGAACTACCAATATTTATTCCATAATTTATGTTTATAATCATTGATATGTAGCGTATAATTTTCTAATGTCATGATAACATTTTCATACCCTTATTCTCTTGTTTATTCTTAAAAATATCCCTTGTTTACCCTTATAAAGCATATGAGCTCATCCGTTTTTATGTTTCTGTCACCAATATACGAAGATATTTTTTAAGTATGACATGTCTAAGAGGGGTTATAGTCATGAAGAACCTCGTGGGAGATAATTTAGATCACATATGTATTTTTTATGAATCTATGTTTCCAAAGGTACTAGACAGATATGGTATTTGGGATTATATTTGTGTAATGTATTAAGTATTCCATAAAATTTATGTAATGTTAATGTTTTTAAATTGTGGGTCTCTTTAGTTGGTATCAGATCAAAGGTTTAGTTAACCTTTGGAATGTAGGATGATAAAACCATAGTGGTAACCCAAAGGTAATGCCTAAGGATAAGTATAATGATTAGGAAATGTATAGGAAAAGGTACTAGAATTTTGGTGAAGGATAGAGCCAGTAGTTTCCTTGAAATACATACATGTATGGATTATACAAGTTGAAATGGTTTTTGGAAAAATGTACTTAGGAGTAACAACTCCTAAAAGGTGTGTCAGGCCTGACTCGAGCATAACACAGTACAAAACAATGGGCTTTATTTCTCACCTAGTTTTAAACTCTTAGGGGATGTGCTTTTGGAATTCATATAATCTTCATAAACTATAATTAAAAATTTTAAAAAAAATTTGTCAATAAATAAACAAGGATAATCATAGGGTTTCCTATACCAAGAAAGGTTTCATTATTTAAAAAAATTTCAAGTAGTTTTTTATTATTATATGATTCCTCACTATGAGAATTGATTATTAATCTATGCATTTTGGTTATAGTCAATGGATGGAACCTAAAGTAACTACATTAATGGTGATTAATAATGATAATTCAATAATTTCTCTCATGATCATCGTAATGCTATAGGAGTTAGGATGAAAAACCTTCGTGATGTTCTCAAAAAAATTCTTAATATATGAATCATTCTGAGTTTCCAAATTAGAAAAGGAGAGAACAATGTTATGTAGAGTTTTTCCGGAGGAAAAATCTACCTTCTTTTGGTGGGTCTTTTTATCCACTTGTTTCTGAACACAAGATCAACACCACTGAAAATATATTCTCTATTATCTAGTGTTTAGATCATGTGGAATTAATTCTGTATATTGATCAATTAGAAGGTGAAGTAGACCAGTGGCGGGCTATAATCAAGAATACAAGGAATCAAGATGTAATCTAATCTATTGATTGGATGATCTCAAGAACTTATTATTTAATAATTACTTTCTTCATGTTGTTTGATTGAATATTGAAAATGTTTTCTTTGAGTTTGAGAAAAAGGATGATGAATATATTAGTACATATGAGGATAATTTCACTAAACTTTTGCGGCATTCTTCTTCAATTATCATCCAACACAAAATTAAAGTTGATAAGTTCTTTAGTGGATTAAATCCATGTATCAGAATAGAGTTGGAAATAATATACTTTAGTAGATATGAAAATGTTGTGTATTGTGAAATAAAAGTTGAAATGGAGGTTTGAGTTATATATCAATCTCATGGTTTTAACAAAAAATGAAGATATAGTTCAAAGGAAAATGTAAAAAATATGGAGAGGAGAATATGATCCTTCCATTATGATATAATTTTGGAATGAATCATTGAGGAAATTTTCTTATGATTTCAAATAAGTGTTTTATGTAAGGAATGGAACGGCATTAACAATTTATTTATGCAATGATGGGAAGAAGTTATCCAATGATGAAAATTGAGGAAAATATATATAGAATAAACCTTCCACACTTCAGTGCTTTAAGTGTAAGAAGAATTATAATTATGCTAACCATTTACCAAACCCAAGGTTTGGTTATGATGATCGGCATCAACGAAATCGTAATGTGAGGGAAAAGGGGAAATCTCACATGATCACTCATTCTAATGTTTTGTGTGATAATGACATAGTGAAAGGTAGACTTACCTCCTGCTCTAGAACTTCTAATTTCTTATTTGATTCTAGTTTTACCCTCACTTTAATATATAAATAATTTTATAAGGGTATTAAGATTCCAACAAAATGATTAGATGTGGATTTAGTAGTACAAACCACAAATGGTATAATGATTTCATGTCAAGTCTATGATTCCTCTATAGTTGAAGTTTGTGGGAATGTGATTCCTATAAATCTTTTCATTCTTACTTTGGTTTAATTTGATTTCATATTAGGAATTTATAAGATTTATATCTATAAATCCCATATAAATTTTTGAGGAAAGTATATTACTTTTGATATTTCAAACCAACCAATGATTGTCAATCAATGTCACGATAAGTATGAACTTACAATGGATATTACATCTCATGTATTGATATTAATTCTTATTTAGACGTCACATTTTTCTGAAATGATTGGGGAGAAACTATAAATTGATGATATTCCTATTGTTCAAGAATTTTTGGATGTGTTCTTTGAGGGGTTTCATATACATCCACCAAAACATAAAGTTGAGTTCAAGAAATAACTCATACCTAGATCCACACCAATTTTAAATACTCCCTATAGAATGGCCCCAATTGAGTTTCAGGATTTGAAGAATAAAATCCAAGAAAACCTTGATAATTGATTCAATAATCCAAGGGTGTCCCCTTAGGGGAGAACCTATAAACAATGTGAAAAAAGAAATATGGATCAATGTGACTATAAATTGATTATCAAGAGTTAAACATATGTTAGAGAAGATGGTTGGAGCTGATAAATGATTATTTTTTCTAAATATATTACCAACTTGGGAAATAGAACAGGGTGGATAATTCGTTGAGTCAAAAGGATAATGTTATTTTATCCATAATAAGGATTAAAAAAGATTCAATATATTTATATTTTCAAAGGATGAATCTTGAAACCATGAAATATGTGTTAAAAATCATATCTTTATAAATTTAATGTTTAAACCTCTATCCATGTTAAGATCAAAGAGGAATAGAAGGAAGAGATAGAATTGGAGAATAAGGGAAGATATGTTCCTGAGTTTAAACTTGTCCATGATGAAATGAGAAGGTTCAAGAACCATGTATGAGTTCCTTCCATACCAGATTGGAAGAAGGATCTGTTGGTGAAAGCTCATATTTATTTATTGTCAATCTATCATGGAAGTATTAAAATATATAGAAACATGAAATAAGACCTCTGGTGTGAGGGAATTAAGATATATATCACCAATTTTGTATCATTATTCTTGGTATGCCATCAAGTTAAGTAATAAATACAAAAATACAAGGGGATTTTGCATCCATTACCCATACCAAAATGGACAAGGGAGAAAATCATAATAGATTTGGTCATTAGACTCCTCAAAACCTGTAAAAGCATTAATTCTCCATGGGTGGTAGTTGATTTCCTTACTAAGTCATCACACATTATTTCTATTAGAGAAGACTTCTCTCTAGACCAGCTTTCAAAGATATACATTAAGGAAGTGGTAAGGTTGCACAAAGTACCACATTATATTGTATCTCATTGGGATCCTAGGATTACCTCAATGATAAGGAAAGTCCTTATGAAAGAACTTGATAAATAATTTATTTTCAACACTTCTTATCAACCTCGTACATATGGTCAGTCTCAAATAAAAATTCAAACCCAAGAGGATATGTTGAGATATTGTTTGTTGGATTTCAAGGTTGATTGGAATTAACACCTTCCTCTAGTTTAGTTTTGTTACAAAAATATAATTCATTAAAGAATTCATACATCTCTTTATGAATCTATATGTGTGATGAAATATAGAAATCCATCTTTCTGGTATGAATTTGGAGAAATAAAGCTATTGGGACATGAGATAGCTGTTGAAATTTTAGAGAATGTTAGAGTTATTCAACAAAAAATCAAGGCATTTCAAATTTGGAAAAAAATTTATGATGACAACCATATATGTGATCTAGAATTTTAAGTTGGTGATACTTTAATTTTATAGATTTCTCCATGGAAGAAGGATATGAAGTTCTGGAAAAAAGGGAATATAACCCCTAGTTATATCAACCCTTTTGTGTTTCATGATCATATCAGAATGATAAACTATCACTTATAACATCCTCCAAATATCAATCAAGTCCAATATATATTCCATGTATCTCTCCTAGTAAATTACATACTTGGACCTTCACATATAATAAAATTAGAGGTTATATTATTGGCGTAGGATCATTCTTATGAGGAACAACAAGTTGAAATTCTAGATTGTATAGATAAAGTTCTATAAAACCAGACCATTCCTCTAGTCAATGTTTTTTAATAAACCACCACTTATAAGAATATATGTAGGATATTATGGATATTATAAGGTATAAATATCCTGATTTTTTTTTGTATCAAAATGAAAAATTTTGAGGGAGAAATTCATTTTAAGGGGAGTAGAATGTAACACCCCAAGTTTTTGTGAACCATTTTCCATTTCGAATAAATTAATTTTATTTCATGTCATGTGTTACATACTACACTACGTCTAAAGTTATATATATGATACACTAGTATAATATTTCAATACATGCGACACCTATTTGGATTATGTTACATGCAACATCGAGCTTCTACAAAACATCATTTTATTATTATAATTATTTTAAGAAGATTATTATAACTTAGCCATTAAACATAGTAATAATAGTAGTAATAAATAATTTATTAATATTATTTATAATGGTTTTATATTAATATAACATATTTATAATAAGGCATTTTTTATTAAACTCTTTATATGTTTGAAAATACTTTTTTCATAAAAGAACTTCTTTTTAAGTCCTTCTGTGTAAAATAATAAAATTAATTTTTAAAACTTTTTGAAATTTAAATTTGATAAAATAAACGTAATTTTTGATTTCCTAATTTAAAAACTAGATTATAATGATTTTTTTGGGATTTTTTGAGAAACATCATTTTTAGATGAATAATGACAAATATGGAATTTTAATTCCAAACCGATTTTTCATGCAATTAATTTATATAGTTAAATTATATTTTATATTTGTTTTAAAGAAAAAATAGATTAATTATACATATATTAATCTAATTTTGGTAATTTTAATAATTTTCATATTGAATTTAGATATAAAATCTTAATAAAAATTGGAACATTGTCACTTTGAAAACCTTCTTTCTTGCCACGTCTGTGGGATTATCATGAAACTTAATTTTTCCACTTATTTGAACCATATATTAAAACATAGAAATATATAGTTTTAATTGGTATGATATATATTTATATATTGTAATATAAACATAATTGTTTACCAAAAATATTACTGAATGTGATTGAGATTGATTACAATGATTCATTTAAAATTAAGGATGATAGGGGGCTAAACCTTAACATTTAAGGGAAAAATGACCTATCGACTTGTCCAAAACCCATCGGATGAAAAACATTTCATCCTTGAACCTTAAAGTATTAATTTTTTTTGGTTTTTATTACTTTTTAGGTAAAAAGTTTGGTATAGAAAACTTATATTCAAAAATGCCAAGTGTGTCCCCTCCCTCCTCTATAAATGGTCACTACCTTTCACCCTTTCTAAAACATATCAAACCACTTAATATTGGAAAAAATATACACAATTTAATTCCTAACGTTCCTCCCTTCCTTTATTAATTCTCTATTTGTGCAAAAATATGTTGAAATAATCCCTTGGTGCAAACCAAAAGGAGTTACCCGAAGAAGAGGTAACATCCTTCCTCAAACTCCTTTATTTTCTTTCTCTACCAATTCAATTATTATTATTCTATTCCTAAATAAAAGTTTTTGTATCCTAAATATATTGATATTTTTTTATCATAAGGTTTCATCCTACACTCACACACACTTCGAATCTAATGGGTAATGAACTTACCGTTCTTATGTATGGCGAATTACAACCTCACGAAATGGTGTTGTTCATTTTTTATTAACAACCTCTCATGTTTGGGAATTATGATGAAAAAAAATTAATATGATATATATGACGTATTTATTCATATTTAATTATTAAGAAACATATAGCTTCATACTTTTCATTTTGTAAAAATATGATAAATTCTTTTGGGGAAGTGTGGACCATCTCTCTCGCAAAGCGATGTGATTCGTTCACAAACGAGATGGAATGTATTAAGGGTGGATTTAGTGAATTTATAAGATATATATTACATAAAAATTCTAAATTAATTATATGATATATATATATTTAATTTACTTTAATTTAATCATTATAAAAGATAAAAATGGAAACAATGTTCATGCGTATGTATGACCTACCGTCTCTTCGAATGGTGTATTACATTTAATATTTATATATTTAATATATTATAGTAAATACAAATATATTTAATATAAATGATATTTATATCATTTTTTACTTTAAATAATTCATGATATATGTATGAGGAAAAAAAATATAACAAATTAAGAGACATGCAAAAAACAAAGTGGATGTTAACTGAAGTGAAACCTTAACTTGGAATCATTAATAAGTGGGTAATATATGGTCATAATAAAAACATATATGGTATTATATATAAAAATATGATTATTTAAATGATTTATAAAAAATATATTTATTACACATGAGGTTTGTATGAGTACAAAGAGAGTCAAGACATAAGGTAAGAGGATTTCTATTATCACATTCAATTTTACGTGATTTACACATTATTCACCACTCATATATTTTGTGTGGTGATTATAATAACAATGATAATATTTTATGATTTTTAACATTAATTTTATGGGTATTTACATATCAATTTCAAGATATCTCTTTCATAGGGTTTATGTTTCAAGAGTTTCCAAATCAGTAAAGTAGTTTTGTCTCAATTTTCTTTCTTTGAGACGCATTCCATGAACTTCAAGAACTATGCTTTCATAAATGTTATCAAATATGATATTTAATGATCATTTTTATATAAAAATGATTTTAAAAATGTTTTATGGTTTTTAGGATTCTATTATATGTTTTCAATGAATTGGTTTACAAAAAATAGTCTCAAAATTCCTTTTCAATGAAATGGTTTTCAAAATGTTTTAAGATTGTTTTACATGTTTTAAAGGAAAAATGTTTTCAAACGGTTTTCAATATTGTTTTATAAGTGTTCAAGGAAATGTTTTTTCAAAAAATTTTCTTTCTTATTTTATACATTTTCAAGGGAAATGGTTTTCCAAATGATTTCAGTCCTTCTTTCTATGTTTTCAAAGTATTTTCAAAGAGAATGATTTTCCAAAGGTTTTATGTTTGAAATCCTTTTTTTAATGAATAAAGAATATTTTCTATAATTTTTTTAAAATTATCCTCTAAAATTATTTTATTTTTAATATGAGATCCATTCGTGTTACTAATAACTTTTTTTGAAATGATCCCAAGCTTCCATTCATATTATTTCTTTTAATGGTTTATATATTTATTTTAAAATGTTTATGAAATTAGTTTCTCTTTCATAGGTTATATACTTGTAAAATCTGTTTATATTTCATGGGTTTTATGTTTATGAAGCCCATTTTTATTTCTCAGGTTATATGTTTATGAAAAATTTTCCTCTTCCATAGGTTTTATACTTGTGAAACCCTCTTCTTTTCTTGGGTTATTATTTAATTAAATGATTATTAAACATATATTTTTCTATAGTTTAAGATATGATTACATGTTTATGACATCCATTCATTTCATGGGCTATTAAAGGATGTTTATGAAACATATCTTTTTATGGGTCATTATACGATTATTGTTTTATTATCTTACGGCACATGTATGAATGATTTTATTATGATATGAGTGGGAATAATATTTAACTCCAATACAGTGGGTAAACATTTATATATCATGATATAATGATGGGAATCAAGTCAATGATGTTGATCTAATTTGGGAATATGTAGAAACCAGGTCCCTTACAACGAATATGATACTACTAGGTATGGTGGTGTGTCCCGCCCAGTAGGTGAAGTCACCATAAAGATGTGGAGATAGGGAAACCTAGTCCACAAAGGGAGGTTGGGGAAACCTGATGTACTATCAGTAGATGTCGAACCCCGATCCCATACAAGGAAAGGACTACAACTAGGGATGGTGTTGTGTCCCTCATAGTAGGTGAAGTTCCCATGAAGTGCCCTGATAAGTTCTAGCAATGCATCTTGACTTATAGGGACTGATATCACATGTTTATGTATGCCATAATTCCATGTATTATTCATATGTTATGCTTTTATGGATTATTTTCTTATTTCAATTAGGATTTTAGTCTTATGAAAAAACAATCATTTTTTCATGATTCATGTTTATGATATTTGGTATATAGGTTAGGATATTCTAATTTTCTAATCATGTTTTAAAACCATTATGCTCATGTTTATGCTGACATATCTCACTTTTTTACCCTTATTGAGCATCTGATCACACACCTTTTTATGTTTCCTTCCACATGTTATGAAGATATGTTTTATGTATGATGTGTCTAAGAGAGGTTCTAGTCATGAAGAAACTAGTGGGAGATAATATGGCTCATATTTGTATTTTTTTTATGTTTCCATCTTTCCAACGGAACTAGACTAATATAGTCATTGGGAGTCTGTTTGTGTAATGTATTAAGTATTCTGAAAAAGTGATGTAACGTTAATGTATGATAAGTGAGGGTTTATTTAATTAGTATAGAATATATATTATTTTCATATATTTATTTAAATTTGTTTTAGGCATCAGG
Source organism: Viscum album (assembly GCA_963277665.1). NCBI lineage: Eukaryota > Viridiplantae > Streptophyta > Magnoliopsida > Santalales > Viscaceae > Viscum > Viscum album. The sequence goes on along the minus strand of OY728137.1, from coordinate 1,092,230,224 downwards.
ATTTTTTTTGTAAAAATGATATAGAAAATGAATCCAAATGACAAAACCAAAATTTTAAACATGATAATTCAAGGAAAACTTCTCATCAAACCATTTCATTTTTAACCAAAAAAAGATAGACAAATGAATTATAATGATAAAAAATAACATAAATGAATTATATAAACCTATGTATTAGTTTTTTAATATATATAATTTTATTAAATAGGAGGTATAAATGTGATGAAATAGAATGAGACCTAAGGTAAGAGGAATCTCAAACCAATCTCTTCTTCACTGTTTATAATATCTTATTGTATCTTTTAACTATGATATTTGTTAAAATTTATTATAAAAGAATTCTAATTTTTTTTCTACATAGTTCTTTAATGTATATACATGTTTTTAATTCATTGTCATGAATTCTAATACACATTTAATATTTTGGATCAAATAATTCTCTTGAAAACTCTCTTTAATTACTCATATTTTTATTCTCCTCAAATTCATGAAATATTAAATTTTAATTGTTAATTATACCTTTAAAAATCCAAAATTTTGTCTTCTATTATTATTTTAGTGAAAATTATTGTTTTATTCATTGATATATTCTTTATGAAACAATTATAAAACTAACTATTTTCTCATGAACTTATTTCATGTTGATATTAATTTATTTTCTATGTGAAATGTATTAAATGGGAGTTTTATGATTTAGTGGGAGGGATAATAATTATATATCCTACAACTGTATTTAGAACATGTTATATATTACATGATTTTATGTGTATTTTTTAGTCACATGATTCAATTTTTTCCAAATTTTATGAAGTGATGATATGTAAACAAATGCTAGAATTGAACATGATAATATATTTTTTAACAATTTTTGTATGAGTTTTGAGAACAATGTCAAGATGTTTTATTATTATGTACATGAAACATTCTATGTGTCTTTTAAATGATTCCTTAATTCTTATGATGATTATCTTATTCTTATAATATAATGATGATTATTATGATCACCCATGTATTATATTGATTCTTGTATCATGTACCACCCCTATCATCCCCCCTATTAGGATTTAATCTCACCATTTATTAAATATATGTACTCAAGTGATTACATGTATTAAGATTATTATTCAAGATTTTATGATGATCACACTAATGTATTAAATAATATTTAATATTTAATATTTAATCATCTTATGTAAAAATAATTTTCATAAGACAATAATCCTTTAGATTCTGGATAGTATTATTATTTTATTATTTATCTTCAAAATTATGTATTAGTCAAGAATATAAGATGAAGTCACTATAGTAATCACTATTTCAAAATTTATTTTATTTTGGAATAATGTAAGTAAAATATAACGTAGGATAAACATAGGGATCCCATAGGCTAATACTTTAGGATCTATTAAAAAATTTTAATAAGTTATTTATCCATGATTTTTTGTCTTATATTTTTTATAACATTTTAAATTTTATAATATGGTAGGATCCGAGAAAAATTCATCCAATTAACCATGTGATAGATAATTAATTAACTATTTAAACAAAATTCATAATGAAACCATAGGTGGTATTAAAAACCTTAGGGAAGTACTTAATCACTAATCCTTGGTTATGAACAATAACCTGAACCATGTTTAATGTAATTATTCTCCCAAGGAAGAAGAAATGAACCATTATTTCCTTCTTGTTCAATGACCCCCAATATTGTTTTCATCTCAGATCCACTTGTTTTTGAACAATGTGTTCACTCCGTGGAATATATCATTTTTAGGATGCATTTCTTCAAGATGAAGAATTCTACTACAGTCATATAAAATTTAGAAGGAGATGTTCTACAATGGTGGAAACCAAAATAATTTAGAATAAACATGGGTACTTGAGGATAAAATGAAACATAGGTACCCCCATCAATTTTTTAGTATATTAATTTAAATTTCAAGAATTAAATTTCAAAAATGAATAATAATTCAATGATGAAAACTTTCCTATAACATATTTTCAATTTAAAAATATATATTTTCAATATTTATGTATATGATATAGTATAAAACCTATAAAAAATAAAAACAAAAAATTTATTTCATCAATATAATAACATTTAAAACTAAGGATAAATATACTCAATTTAATTGAAAATATTTCATTGGGATAATAAATTAAATAAATGAATTAGAATAGAGAAATTTGTATCATTTTGATCTTCTAGTATTATCACACATACAAAAAACACTATATAAAAGAAAATGATTTATAATATACTTATTATTTTTAAAATTTTGTATATAGGCCCATGTGAGGAATTGAATAAAAGTGATGAATTTACAAAATATGAGGTATTTATATGAATTAAAAAACCAAATTTATCATTAGAATAGTAAAAGAGACTATTATAATTCATTAAATGACTAATATAAATAGAAAATTAATCATTAGAAATAACAACCTATCCATTAGAGTGTTCAAATGAAATATAAATAATATTTACCATTAATTAAATAGAAATTTTTTAAATACATAAATTTTTTTTCAAATTATTAAAAAGTACGTTTTTGATATATTATAAATTAACATATTTTGTAAAAACATCATTTTTTATATTAATTATTAAAATTAACTATTTCAAAAAACTTAATAAAAAAATTCAATTTTTATAATTTTTATGTAACATTTTGTAAGATATTTTTTTTGATAATTCATTGAATGGAATCAGATTGTAAGTTAATAGTAAAAATGATGTTCTTCAAATATAACATGTTTTGTGACATAATAATGATGTAATAATATCAAAATAATTCATAAAATGTTTATATTGACCTAAAATTTATTTTATAAAGTAAACTAATCATTTAAAAAAAATTAATTTCCAAACCTAAAAATTAATTTGCATGGTCTAAAAACATAAAGTATTCCATTAAAATAAGTAATTTTTATTTTTATTCATTCCTTTTGTAAAAACTAAAAAATTAGATTTATAAATCGATTTATTATCCCAAAACACATATTTTTAATCAAATATTATTCATAATGTCAAAAATATATTCCATTATTGTCTTACATTTAGAAAAATAAAATATTTGATATTTTAACCCCAAAATACCCCTCCCATCTTGTATAAATACCCCCTCTACCTCTCCTTTGAAAATAAATTCCCATAAACTTCTTGAATACCAAAATCAACAAAAATATATCTTCCCAAGTCTCCTTAAAACCATAGTTATTTTTTATTTTTATAAAGCCTCAATCCCCTAGGATTTAGTTCCATAGAAAAGGTGTAAAAGTTCAATGACGTATTAATCTCGTGATCCCATATTTTCTTTCTTCACTTATTCTTTCTACTATCCTAATATATTATGGTTTTATAATTACTTAATCTATTTAATTTATAGTAATATGACATATTAATATAACTATGTATTTATATAACTATTTTATTTGATTTAGATTATATATAATCTCTATCCACCATGTTCTTGACATGTACCTTTAATAACCAGCTTTATCTTCTTATAGAGATGTTTTCAATGATTTATTTATCACAATATACATAGAGAGTTAGTATAGGGTACATATCATATTTATAAATTTATATAAATTTATTCTATGATTTTTGGATATAATTTTAAATAATATAAATGATAATTAATTAAAATGAAAAAGATGAAAGGAAAACAAGTCAATTAAATGAATATATATCTTTGAAACAATTCATCTTTAACAGAAGAAAGATAATGAAATAAACTATAAACATCCATAATAACATAAATGAATATAATAAATGTCAATATTAGTTTTTTAATAAATATAAATTTATTATAAAAAAGTCGTAAATGTAAAAAACAAAATTGGATCTTGGTTAATGGGACTTGTAAACAAAACTCTTCTTTTGGGGGTATCTTAACTTTTTATATCTTTTCATTATGACTATTTTAAAAATTTATTCTAAAGGTATTTTGATTTTAGATACCATTTTTTCATATTGGGATATATTTTATTTACTTAATTGGGAAGATTTATAAGACACCTTCATTCTTTTTTATCAAATAATTTTCTCAAAAACACTTTCCCATTTCCTTATGTTTAGTCTCCTCATATCCAATAAATATCATTTTTAATTGTTAATTATGCCCAAAACGTGTAAAATAATGTCTTCTATTATTATGCTGTGGATCCTACATGTTTTATTCATTGATATATTCCACATGAAACCATTATGAAGCATATTTTTTATCATAAGATTTTTTAATGTTTCTGAATGATATATGTTTCTTTTATATGTGGCATTTGTGATTATGATAATTTTGTGATATGAAAGGTGGTAAAAAAATTATATACCCTGAAGTTTTTTATGTGTTGATATTACTCATGATATTGTGTGTATTGAAAATGATGATAAATATGTTCATATTTAACTAAATTATGACTTATACACATATGTTATGCTTGAACATGATGCTAGATTTGTTCAAAAAATTTGTGTGGAATATGGACCAAATGTTTTGATGTTTTATTATTAAGCATATTACACATTCTATATTTATTTCAAATGATTCCATCATTATTATTATTATTATGATCCTTTACTTATGATATTATTATAATTATTATGCTCACCCATTTACTATATTGATTAAGGAATCTTGTACATTCACTATTATTCATCCCATCTATAATATTTTAGATGACATGTTCTTTGATAGATTCCATAAAATTATTACATGTATTAAAATGATTTTTTTGAGATTTTGGGACCATGACTAAGTATTAAAATAATGTTTAAAATTTCATATCTAATCATGTTTTATGAACATATGTTTTCTAAGAGACTATGAATTTTAATTCTTGATTTAATTATAGTTTTTTTATTTATCATAAAAATTATATAATAATAATGTATGAAGATTTAGGTTTCTAAATAATTAGTACTTAATATTATTTTTCCTATATCATGAATATTAAACCATATTTCTCGAAATATTGATCGTACTCTGATGGCCACTACCCACATGTAATATCAAATTCACTTTAACCATAAGATATTCAAGATTTATCCACATTAATTTTTTGTTTCCTGAGTTTATAGAATATACAATTATTCCAAAACACTCATTTTAATGGAAATTTTCTTCTTTACATACACACATCTCCCAAGATGAATACTCTATATAATATATACTTTTTATCATCTTCAATTCCAACCAAATCCATATCAGCAAAACCATATTGATCTAACAATTTATTACTATTTTATTTCAAAAAAAATATAGTGTTCCTTTTATAAGCCTTATTGTACAATTCAATGCAAAAAAATGATATTTTATAGTTCACTATTTTAAACATCCAGACAACACATATAATATATTGTCTTGAAGTATCCAAATAGAGTAAACCACTAATACGATTTCTAAAATATATTTTAGTTAACAATTTACCATTATCATCCTTAATTTTTTAACACTACAATTGGAGTTTAAATTGATTTTATGTATTCCATATGAAACTACTTAAATATTTACCTATAATTCTTCTATTAATATAAGAAAATATAATCCATGTATTGAGATATTTAAAGACTCAAAAGAGTTTTTTAATTCTCCCAACAATAAAATATTAAATATATTATCCATTTAATTAAGAATACCTTTGTAAAATCATTATTTATTTCCATAAAATATAAAATCATTAAGATATATAATTAAAATAAGATATAACTATTCATTATCTATTATGTAGTGGTTTTTTTCCACTCTTTATTGAAATTTGGTACCTTTAAATATGAATCATTATTTGAATGAGAAACAATAGAAAAAATTACATTATAGTCTAAAGGCCAACAAATAGAGAAAATATCGCATCAATAGAAATTACATTAACCTAAAATTAATCTTTTCAAATTATTATTTATTTATTCCTCATTACATCCCCCTTTTTATTCAACTAGTTAAAGAACACCCTTTTCATTTAACTCAAAAATAAACTTTTCAAACGAGTATTACTTTTAATCCTTATCACATCTCGATTTTCATTCATATTGTTACAGATTACCCACATTATTATAATGGTAGTATTGTTTTAAGATTTGTTTCCAACTCCTAAGACTTATTTCTCTCAATATTTTCCATCAAATCATTCTTTATACATTAAATATTTATCTACACATATTGGTTCAAAATAAGAAAACAATAATGTATGTATTGTTGGGATCAAATTTCTACATGTATCAAATAATTGATCACAATTAAAAATTATATTATAGTTCAACAATTTTTTTTTATCCTTGAATAAAAAGAGATATGTTGTTTCTAATCACTTGATAAGGTTGATTCATAGTCTTCTTTATGAACATAACCGTAATTTTCAACATTTTTATAACATGAGGTTTGTTTTATAGTAATTTCAAATTCCTCTCCACCGCATTAAAAATTATTTCAACATAATTAAAATATATTTAATGTGTTTTCCATAAAATTTATTTCAAAACTATCAAAAATATTTCATGTATAATTGTTATAAAAATGATATTCTCTTTTAATTGAAGATTAATAGAAGAAAAGTACATCAATACATCTCTTCTCCAACTTACTAATATTTTACATTTCTAATTTATAACCTAATAATTATAAATCAACCTGAAGTGATTAAGTATATTATTCTTTTTATATTATATTTAAAATGGATACATATTTGAATTTTTATGATATAAGTAACGATTTTGGATATGCACCGGTTTCCTAATCACTTGTATCAAAAAGTATCATGAAGTATTATGATACACCAATATTTTTATAGCTACCACTATAAAGATTATACTATTATATAGAAATAATACAATTTTTTGGTTTATGGTGCACTAAAATAATGTTTTTTCCTTAGTTTTCTAAATAACACTCTAATTTTATTCTTGACTACTCGACTATATTATCCCTTTAAATTCACTTCAATACTCCTTTTCTAAACCTCTCTTAAAACTTTTTAAAAAAATTTAAGGACTATTATTATTTATTCATCATATAATGAATGAAATGTGAGTAAATTAATCAATAAAATAGGTAAATATATTGTGTCGGTAGGAAAGGTTGATGCACGTCTACCATATTATTTTGAATCATCATAGGCTTTCATTATAATTATAGGAAGAACATGGTAAAATACCTAAAACACCTTGGAATACTTTTTGGTTTAGAGTATGGGAGGTTAGGATCATCACACCCTTTATGGGGAATTTATTTTCTGCTGATAGATGCTCATATATAATTTATATATTTTCATGAAATGTTCCCATATCACAATGTGGTACTAGTTACCATAGTTCCAATGACTATTAACAAAAATGTATTGATAAAAACAACTAAATATAGTATATTTTCTCTAACATTCTATTGATAATTATTTTTACTATGTTTTAAGTCAACATAGATACTAATATTGTAATTTAAAACCACTTATGGAGGCAGTAGGTGTCTATGATGTTTGTATTGGGCCCCAGATTTGGGCTTCTTATGTATCACAAAGAAGGGAATTCAAACCCATGTAGTTTGATGCATCTTATTAGTATGTTTCTTACCCTTTATGTTTATGTGAAAAGGAACATGTGTTTCATTTTTATATTATATAACCATGACCATTTCAAACCTATTTAAATTAAAAATGCATTAAATTTTTTAAGAGATTTTTAGGAATGGTTGGTGTGGGAATTACGAATCAATGTCCCTTGCTAGTTATTCATGTAGGGAATATGTCCCTTGGAATAATATTATCTCATGGGTGAGTTGTCCATTTGAAGTAGGATTATATGAGTCATTGAGTTTATGAACTAATGAAGATGAGTGATATAAATCATGAGGAACATAATCTGATGGGGACATGATTTTCACAAGGAGTATGACCAAGGGCAGGGGATGGTATTGGATATTAGGTATGAACATTGAATATTTACCTATGTATCTTAAATAATAAGAATAAAATTTTATATAGTTTGATCTACACAATTTATGGTTGTTTGTAAGGATTGTTCCATGTATTTTAATGTCATGTGTTAATGACTTTGTCACATAGTTTTACATTATGTGACTTGGTTTTTTTGTTGAGATTAAGGAGACAATAGAAGATTGAATAGTGATTAAACTTGGTCTTCCAATTTAGTGTATATAAAATGGATATATCCCTTAAAGGTAAGAAATTTTGGATCTTTATTTTTTACTGGTACATGGAAAATGAAGGGTGATTGGACCCATTAGAAGATATGTCTCCATAATGAAGTGGATCGAGATTATGCGCATCCTGCTTAGATACTGCTCATGTGAAACTATCATAGACACTTACCAAGACAATTTATTAATCCTGGCGATGATATAATAAATGGGTAAATAGCTAGGGTTTACACTTTGGAAGGTGTCCCATTACACCATGGATCATTTAATTAAAAAGCGGTCTATTGGATGCTCATCCCAAGAAGGCATTGGATGTGGGTCATCCAAGATGACCTGAATAAGTAAGGAGATATTTCGCTAATGTTATTATGATAAAGGAGATACATGATTTTAAAATCCTTGTAGGCCCTTATAATTAGGGAGTATAAGTATGAAGAACTATTTTTTAATAGAATACATGATCGAAGGAGGTAACCCTACCTTTCTTGATAGCCTGATCAGGTATATTAGATAGATTTGGAAGGATCCTTAATAGATGGGTTCCTATGTACAAGACCTGGGAAAAGGGATGATCTTTCAATAAAATTAAGGTATACATGGTTTTATAGTGTGGGAGAATAATATTGTGGTTTTAACTTATGAATCTTGGTAATGTGGTTCTCCCAGATTTAGGGCCTATGTGAGGCTTCTATATAGTAAAGAGATAAGTGAAAATCTAGGGATTCAAACGAATAGAGGGATAAGTTAAATTTCCACTTCACCCTAGTGGATGGATAATCAATGGTAACAATTCACCCTAGTGAAGGGATAAGAAAAATAGTGATAATTAACCATAGTGGAGGGATATGAAAAGGGTTCTGCTTTACCCTAGTTGATGGATATGAAAAAGGGTTATGATTCTCCATAGTGAAAGGCTATGATAAAGATTCCACTTCACTATAGTAGATGTTTAATCAAAGTGGTGGTCCTTTACCCTAGTGTTGGGTTATGTGTAGGATTTAAATTATTTGATTAAGGGTGAAGAGTTCCTCCATTATTTAGGTAGGGTGAAGGGAGCATCCCTATTATTGAGGTCCCTTTAGGGATTTATGTGAGTTTTTCCCTACTATAGTACACTCAAAGGGATCTGGTTCATAAACATATTTTTTTGACTTTCCTTCACACTGGTATAGTATAACTACTAGCGTAGAGAGTTTGTAATAAATTTTTACCTTTGGATGACCCTATAATTAATTCATTGGGTTAATTTCATTAATTTTTAATATTTATAATGTATTTAAAGGGATCCGTCAGGGAGGTTTGGGTGAATGTTTATTCAATTGTTTATATATACCTCTAATTGTCCAAAATTTGTGCCCTAATAGTTTATTTATAAAAAAATATAGTACCTAAGATCATGTGAGATGATACCATGGGTTAGTTTAATAAATTTAATAAAGGAGAAGGATTTTGGTGTTATTATGCCTTTGTGTATGAGGTATAAGGAGAACAACCCTGGGTTTGGATGTAGGGACCTAAGAGAACCAACTTAGGTGTTTGATCAAGGACCTATAGGAAGTAATGGTTTCTTTTATGGTGACCCTTACCATCTCAGTTATTTTCCATTATCCTAAAAACAGAGTTCCAAAAAATTACCTTATAAAGGGATACTGTTATAAAGAATATTATTGATTTATGAGGTATGTGTGAATTTAGTTCCAAAAGGGTGAAAAAATATCACTCACTCTAGTAGTATGGGTGAAGTGCATGCTGATGAGACCTAAATGAAGGATACCATACCTGCTAAGAAATGGAATAATACCTAAATATATAACAGTGGTTATCATTACTAGGGAATACTTACTAAGATTTAGTTAAATATGCATCTCTTCATTCAACATTCTATATAGTCATATTAAGTACTTCTAGAAATGTGAACGAACCTTCATTTGGCTTATCTAGAACCCACCCTATATGTGCAAGGTGACATAGTAAAGGGATATGAGTGGAGCCATTATGTGTGGAGGGCAATGAGAAAAGGATTTTGGATAAAGGAACCAAAGTGAGTGACCAAGGATGAAGTGATATAAGAAAAGTATCCTTGGTGAGGGACGCTAGGTGAATTTACTTGAGTAAGTAGACCTTGGGTGAAGGAAACTTGGTGAATAGATCTTGGTGTAAAGGCAATAGAAAAGGGACATGGATGAAAGGACCATGGTGGAAATCCCAACTTTTTCAAAATTTTATAAAATTTCAAACATTCACCAGATTATTTTCACATTCATAGTAGCATATTTTTGGTGTAACCCCCCTTTTTGCTCCACATTGGTCCACCTAAAAATAATGTGTTTCTTCTTTTATTTTGAAAAAAATGGAATGTACATCCAATATTTCATTAGATACTGAATCCTATTCCATAATTAAGTTAATTTTATAGGAAATCAAGAAATGGTGTTCTAATCAATAAAAATGATTCCATCAAGCTCTAGAAAAATCATTCGGAAAGAATCACCAGGGGTACTCGAAATCAAGATTCCTTGTTCTCAATAGATACAGAATTATAAAAAACATGGATATCCTAAATATAGATTCCACATTAATATTATCTTGTTTCATATGGAATAGTCATATAAGGAGTGCCAATATATCATTGAAAGTGATGTATACCAATGAGGGGAAGTCACCCTTTCTTATACAATTCACCGAATAAACATTTTCCCAAATGGTCATGAAAATTCCTTGGAACAATATTAACATAGTAAATAATTGATTTTATATTATTCATCTATAGATTTACCCAAGTGATGGATAGAGGATTGGGATATACAACATGAACATAGTGAAAAACTTGAATAGATGTGGTCCTATTGGGTTTATCAAACATAAAAAAGTTTGACAACTAGAATTGAGATTCTATAATTTATGGGTTTTATATGGACCAAAAAAATATAAATCTATAAGAAAAATGGTTTTATCCAAGATCTATGAAATCCTTGGAGTCCTAAAACTAAAACCATTCGCCTAAAATATGGTGAAGTGGCCATCAGAATATTGGATATCTAAATCGTATGACATCAAATTCAAGGACCATGATTTATTGATAGATTTCACTAATGCCTCAGAGATTTAACCTTGTCCATAGTATGACATCAACCTCGAGGAATATTTTTTTTCCAATTTTTTATGGAAATTTACCCTCATTCAAAATTCCAATAGGATTTCTATCAATAGTCAAATAGGGGCCCCAAGAAAATTCTGGACCAATGTAGAGAAAGGTTGTTATGAAGAACAAGGTAATGACCTCAACCCCAATATCGCTCCCAAGAATATCCATTTGTAAACTACAAATGGTGTCAATATATGTTCATTTTTTTATATTAATCGAACTAAAATAAAAAGAACCAATAGGTCTCATGGTTTTGGTGTTGGAAATGATCTATCTATTCATACACTATACCTATAAGATAAATGCTCCCTTTGAATTTCTAGACCCTTCTAAGTTCTATGGGGTTAGGTGGCGGCATAATTCAACACATATGTGATATTTTGTGATGTATGAATCTGTAGGTGTATATTAATTCTATTATTCAAAGATGTATATGGTGTCAAACCACTATGTTTGATGAGATATAAATCACTAAAACTCATAATCCCCCACTCAACGTTAATTTTTTTCCCTTAAGGTGTCCTTATTCTAGAATAACTGTGAATAATAGAAGTGGTGAATTTGAAACATGATCATAGATTATTATTATAAGGTTTTTAATAAATGTTTATTCAATCAATTATTAAATAATATGTATGTTTTTTTAGTATAAAAATTTTATTGATAGTTTTGGTGCCTTTTGAATTCGATAGTCATGATGATAACGAATGTTAGATTAAAGAAATATTTCATTGTGGTGTATTTTTTATGGGTGATTATGGCTCAAGAAAACACTAAATATGATTTCAGGATACCTTTAATGGATGAATTTATTTGATAACCTCTCAAGTATACCTAATATCGAACATCATCGTACTTAAACACGATTCTATAAACATGCGATTTCCAGGTGGAAACTTCTATAGCCCTTGAAAAAGGGAAATGGGTTATCATGAAGTATTAAAAGAGAAGGAATACTAGTAATGTATATAATATTTTTCATAAATCTCAACCATATACTTACCATTTAATATGAGTTTAATAACCATCACAATAATAAAATATAAGCACAATGGTTGATCCAACAGTCATAGTGCAATGCCCCTATAAAGGATGAGAGGCTCGAGAGAAACCTAAAGTTAAAAAATAAATATACTTAGTGAAAACGGTGATAAAATTTGATAAATCATAATAAGGTTTTTATCCCATGTATTTATAGTTTTGGGGAGATAAACCTTACACAACTAAAATTCAGGACATATGGCCAGTCCTCCAGGGTGACATTCACATTACTCAACTCAAAAATGTGATAGATTTCTAGTTCATTAACATAAAATATAGCCTTGTAATTATGGAAAAGTAAATTAATGATATGGTGATGCTGATCCTTTCAATTAATGATAGTTTTATCATCACTACATGAGTATAATACATGAGAGACCAAGTAACCCTTGTAGTGGAGATCAACCATTCTATGGATAAAGAACTGTATATATTAATCAATATTAATTTTTTAATTTTGATAATCATGGCCATGAAATAAATTAACTTGAAATATATTATATTGTATTTCTTTTAGAGAAATTTTGTGGCCATGGTAATGGATGAGTCTCCTGAGTACATTGTTAGTGGTACTTTGAGGGGTCACCTTAAAGGGGTTTCCCTATATGATGAGGAATGAGAGTTTCCCCCGACTAGAAGATTATGTGGAATTAAGAATGTGATGGCTATACTTTTATAACCCCCCTCCAATTAGGACCCATTCAATGGTGAGGCTAGAAACTTCTCTATTTAACATCAAATACTAATGTAGATCGATGATGATAGCTATGATTCTATTAAATAATGAAATGTAGCAGTTTCTAGAGTTATCCTCGGTTTTATTTATCTTCTTATATATGCTAACAATAAGATGATTTGACTGTAGAAATTTTATCCCCTAAATTTACTAAGGTAAATCTTAATAAATCTTAAAATCAGATCAGAGACAACGTAAAAATCATATTTCTAGGACCACTATACCTACGATAGAGGAAGTGATGAAAGTGGTTGTTCCACCTTCCCCCATGGATGGTTCATGTACGATGACCAAACATGATTGTGGTTTTATGTGAAACATACTGACTCCCTCTATTTCAATAGGTATTTTCACACTCTATGATGTTTCACTGAATATAGAAGATATTTTTTTAAACATCGACATCCCACATCCTTGGAAGATTTCAGAAACATCGACAAGAAACTAACATGGAATAAGTATTATATTTCTCTGCTTGATATAAGTACTAACCACATGGTGTGCATATTTTAATTCATAACACACACAACTACATCCTTAGATAATATACCTAAACTAATCCAAAAACTAGAAACTAAGTCTATACCTTCAATTCATATAGAGGTATCACCTTCTAAGGGCTCAGAAATGGGGAACCCTTCTAGTCCACATTGGGTGAAACCTAAAAGACATTCATATGGATTATACTATTAGGATTCTTCCACCTCTCAGGGTGGAGAGGATGTTACCATAGGGAAAGTTCAATATCCCTTGACTAATCAAATCATAGTGGGATATGGATACACTTCCTTGATGCTACATGATGAGATGAAATTAATGGTCAAGGACCCTACCACTATAAATGGTAGTGTTCCCACAGGGGAATACACTCGTAATTTACCTTTATAAATGATAAAATCTTACATGGATGCTAATATTCCAGGAGTGGGTGAGTTCCCATAACATCATTTTTTTATTTTAGTATTTCATTGTTGATATATTCCTTTACATTCATGATTCATAGTAGCACTAACTCAGAATTAGAGATACTTGAAGAAGATTTTATCCTTATAGACAATAAAATATAGTTCACATATAATGAAATCATCTCAGGTCCCCCATGTTTAATGTTTTCTATACCAATGTCCCCTTTCAAGTGAACTGGTACCCATGTAATTCTAACCTTCAAAAATTGGGCCAAAATATGATCATATATCCCTCATTATAAAATACACCTACACTTAATATGTCTAGAGATACATATGGAGGTTAGTATCACATACTCTCTTGGAGGGTCCACCCATGAAGCTTTAAGTGATCCATCTTATTCTCATGATGCTGAAACATGAAGGTTTTCATAAACCCATGTTCCATTACACAATTAAGGAGATACTTTATATATGGAAATGGGAGATGGTATCTAATAAACCCCTCTTTTTATAAATCTATCAATGTAATATTCCTTCCTTTAAGATCTATATATTCATAAAGAGTCCTACTATATGGGGTAGGTAGTAGAACAAAACAATATTTCTAAATAAGAATAAATTTTGTTAAACCATCTCTAATGAGATTTTGATTCCATTAAAGAGACCCTCGTAGAAAAATATGGCTATTTGATGAATCCAAGATCATAGAGAAGATTGTTGTAGAGAGATAGAGAATATGTAACCTTCTAAGAAGTCAGAGGTTTTCAAATTGTCCAAAATTCATCATGATTTAGATGAATTAAAGAAATCAATTGATGAACTCCAATAATTCAGAGAGGGATTCTTATAGTGCCCACAACATTGAGAGACTCAAACCAACGAATGCTCCTGTCATTATTCTCTAATCAATGAATAAAAATAATGTTTCCAACCATTATTAATTTTCTACTTTAATCATAAAAATATAAATATTTTGATCTATAAAACTCTATAAGAAGAAACCCTACTATAATTGAACCCATATAAACATTTAATTATACTGGATTAAGTCAATTATGATTTCCAACTACTTATTAAATTTCCTCCTGGACATGTTCTCACTAATAGGTATATTCATGTGTAATATAACCATAACAATTGATTTGTTCAATTCATGTATTGTAGATGATTTCCACCATGATTTGTAATAACATTCAAGTATAGGCATTTTTAGAATCACTAAAACACTATAGTTAGTCCATTCGAATATGGAAGATGAGTTTATCTTGGATTTATTCTCACATATGGGTATAAGCATATGTACCATAACTGTAACACAATATTTGATCCATTGAAATATTTAAGAATTCTTCCTCTTGGATGTGTTCTTGAAAACTGGTATAGGTATATGTCCCATCACCATAACTGTAGAGTTAGTCTATTCAGATATGAATATGGATGACTAAATGTGATGAGGATCATGAAGGGGGTATTTAGAAAGAATATTCTAATGTTAAAAAGGTTTCATAAACCCTAAAATCAAATATTTTCTCATTTTATATTCACCATTTCATCCAATGCATCAAATAAAAATAATAATGTTCTAATTTTTTCCTAGGTTAAGGGAACCAGTTAGAATGGATTGAATTTTTCTAGAATTATATAGTAGACCCCAAAACCATTTCATATTATTCATTTTTTGTTCACCATAATTTTTTTATGTTTCATAAATGGATACTTAGTAGGTAAAAACCTAAATTATTACTAGGTCTCCCATTATGTGTTTTCTACTTCAAAATAACTATAACTTTTCATTTTAAATGCTCAATTTTGTATAGATCATGAAATATGCATGTCCAATTAGTGAATACTCGACCTTTTCCTTGGAAACCCTTTACTATTTTAAACCAAGAGAGTGTTATATATCTTCCTTTTTATGGTATTATATGTAAAACAAATGTAACTGGTTCTTAAGGTTATAAAAATTTCACTGAAATGTGAGGAAATCAAAACAAAGAAATTAGTGTAGATAATCTAATGTAAATGGACATCTCAATTTCAGTGATATAGAAAACCTAATGGACATGTGAATTTAGATTAAATATAGGATTATTTAGCCATAGTTATAATATTTAATGTTAGAAAACATTAACATAGGGATGTTATGATCTACATAATAATGCAATGTTAACAACCTAGCACGAGTGAAGGTTATAGTTCTAGTATAAACATGGAATGAGATAGAGTCACTGATAGAGTGCTGTTGTGGGCGCCCTCAAATGATTAGTGTGATTTGGGGTACTTAGGTGCAGCAGAGTGGCTGACCAAGGTCGTCTCTCAAAGGAGGAAGTGAATTTAACAACTTATTAGAGGTATTCTAAAAAAAATAAAATAAAATAGAATAGAATAAAAGCACTACTTTAAAGGATTGTTGTTTGTTGTAGTTTATGAATCTAGAAGAAGTTTTCTGGAAGAAGATTGTATAATTTTTTTGTTTTTAGTTTTGAAATGAATTTCGATTAAAATGACACAACAAGAAGATGTTTTTTTAGAAATCTATTTAAAAGTCATAATCGATCTAACTCTTCCACTTCACTTTATTATTAATAATTATCATTTAAATTAACATTGACTTAATTATGATCCCTTAATTTGTTAAATCCCGAACCCTATGAGAATTAACTTTACCACGAAGATGATGTGAATTTAACCCTAGGATAACTTCAGAATATGCAATCGCAACACCCTTCTTTGATTTATGTTCTAAGATTAGCTTATGGTCCGTGGTAAATTAAGGCACATATCCATTCTAGAAATGAAGATGAATTGTGTTTAGGGATTATATTTGAACTCTACAAATTTATCCCGTATGGTCTTGTATTACCGATTAAGATCGCGCTCTCACAATTTACACAATTCCCAGCCTCGCGTGTTTTGTGTTAATTGTTCAATTGCTTGATTAGTTTCTTAAAATTTAAAAACACAATTCATGGATCATATTAAGTGAATTACAGTAGCTCAATTATTCAAAATAATTAAATGAATAGGGTAGAAGATAGATCGATTACTAAAAGACTACTCTTCCATGGGTGGCGTAATCATCGTAGAAGCGTTTTTCATGTGCAAAGGTTTATAATGGGTATAACCCAATAATGCTTCTACTCAAGAATTCCAGCCCAAATAGGAAGATTAAGAGAAGAATAAATTTAAAACAAACATAAGAAGAGAGAAGAAATAAAAGAAGAACAAATAAGTTTATTACACAAATGAAAACATTACAAAATGAAGAAGAGAAGGAGGCTTCGATGAGGGGATCCTTGCTTCAAGAGCTAACCCTCTTACAATGGTTGTAGAATTTTGGTGAAACAAATTCTCCTCTGCCTCCAATCTCCCAATGCACTTCCCAACCCCTCCAAATGAGAAAAACTCCAATTTATAGAGGGGAGCGGAGGATAGGTTACAAGTGGTTTGAAGTGTGAATGTGGAAATTCGGCCAAATATTTTATTCCAACTTTCGCCGCCCATTTGAAAACCAAAACACGTGAATTGGCCGGCCTTTCAGAAGGAGAAAATGTTAGGATATGAGTCCTCTGTCTCTTTTCCAAATTTGGGCTCAATAAAGGCTCATATGAAGGCGTTATGGCCGAAATATAGAAGCTTCTCCATTCTATCGAGCCCAACCCAACTTTGAATTCATGGCCCAATTTTAACAAACAAATTAACTCCTTAGCTCTAGTGTCATGAATAAAAGTTGTAGATAATTATGTTAGGAACACTGTTACAAAATTTCAAATTCAAATAATAAATATAAAAATATTTATCTTTGAAATACTACAGTTAACTATAAAGGGTAAAACTGGAATTTTCATCAAATATTCAAATGAATGATCTAATACCAAATACTTTCTAATTAAACATATTTAACACAATGTGAGGAAATTATATCATTTATTATCAATAAAATATTCAATAAAATAGTGTTTTATCAACTCTCCCACACTTACCCTTTTGCACTCCTGGGAAAAACCTCATGTTAAGTAAACATCAATATCAAATCAAAACCAATTTTAAAACACATATCCTTGAGATCAATCAATTCCCCACCAAGAATCAAAAGATATCATGCCTCATTAAAAACCTTATTTCAAGTTCTCCATTTATATCATTCAATATATTTCCACTTCATTTATCCTCTCATGCACAAAACACTTACCTCGCTTGAATGTTCTCTCATCACTCAAATATCAATTTTTTTTGCAATGTCTTTCTCATCCAAACTCATACAAGGGTCACCAGAGGCTTGATAGATTCCTACATCGCTACCCAATGTGAGTCAAGGACATATGTTTATCATGATTACTTTTCAGGTTTGTTCTATGGCTTTCGATTGGTAGGATTAAGATGTGAAAAACTCTGAGGCTGAATGAGGAGGGCTTGACTCTTTTGAAGCAAAATTGCATTAATCTAATTTTCACTTAAATATGGTCTTCTCTTCAATCCCCATAGTATCAATTCAGCTCCATTA
Organism: Viscum album; assembly: GCA_963277665.1. Lineage (NCBI taxonomy): Eukaryota > Viridiplantae > Streptophyta > Magnoliopsida > Santalales > Viscaceae > Viscum > Viscum album. Next base: position 1,092,211,740 of record OY728137.1, on the reverse strand, counting down.
TCATGAAAAGTCATGAAAGGTTTACACCATTCATCATTTCAGCATAAAAAATGTCAATCATCTCAAACATGATTTTCTTGAAAGCTCCAGATGGGCACATCTTTCCACCTCAATTAGAAGCTCCAGAAAAGGCACAACTTCACTTGTCATGAAAGCTCCAGAAAAGGCACAACTTTCAATATAATGACTTTCTGTAGCAGCAAACACATCTCTTCAGAATTTAATTTTCCTCCCAAAGTATCACATAATGTGGTGCCACAACACAAGACAGCTTCCCCCACACTTAAGCTCAACTAGATTATTCAATTTCACTTCAAGAGTTGGTTGGATAGGGAAAATTGGCTTGTAATGTGGCTTAACCTAACAGGCTGGGCATGGATTCTAAGGGCTACAAGGATTAAATATTCAAGGTAGGACATTATAAAAATGGATTATTTGAAATAGGGGCTTTAATACCAAACAAATGCCTCAATCATTTAAACATATGTACCTCAAACCCTCAAGTTTTGACAGGAATAGATCAAATTTTGGTTAAATAAAGCATGGTTTGGTTCTCTCAAGAAGTGAGGTGAATGTAAAGAATATGAAAATAATGGTTCATAAGCCTCATAGGAAAGTGATTTCAAATATAAAGACAGTGAGATTGGCATGGGATTCAAAATTCAGCGTACTTTTCATGAAATTACTAAATATTTGAACTTGAAACAAAGTCATTTCAGCATTCATTTAAGCTTAGTTTCAAAGGGTAAATTGTTTCACTTATTGATATGGATTTAAAAATGGCGATGAGAATCATTTCAGCCCAAAAGTTTCAAAAACACACAGAAAATTGTAAAATAAACACACAAATTTGAAAAAACACACAATGTTTTTTGGTTTTTTTGAACAGGAAAGCAATTGAAATTACTAAACTAAAAGGTTCCCTCCCCCACACTTAAAATATTGCATTGTCCTCAATGTGAACTTATGAGATGATATATGCACATGAAATGCAGAATTTTTAAATAGGACAAATAATATAAAAGTGAAAGGGTTAGGAACAGCCTGATGTGCTCAAGTGATGATGGGGTCATGTAGTGTGATAAAATCCACTGCATCAGTAGGAAGTCCCTCAATGTATCTCTTCAAACGTTGCCCATTGACTGTAAAGCTCCATCCAGTGTCCTCTTGTGTGATCTCCACTGCACCATAAGGAAAAACATTAGTCACAACATAAGGACCTAACCATCTAGAACGCAACTTACCAGGCATTAGCTTCAGTCCTGAACTGTAGAGAAGGACTTTCTCTCCCACATGAAACTCCATTTGTTGGATCATTTTTTCATGAGCTTCTTTCGATCTTTCCTTGTAGAGCCTTGAGTTCTCATATGATGATAATCTAATCTCCTCAAGCTCTTGAATTTGAAGCTTCCTTTGGATTCCAGCTTGGGCCAAATCCATGTTGCATTTCTTTATAGCCCAATATGCCTGATGCTCAACTTCCACGGGGAGATGACACGCTTTCCCAAAAACAATCCGAAATGGGGAAATACCAATGGGGGTATTGTATGCTGTCCTATAAGCACACAATGCATCATCCAAGTGCTTGCTCCAATCCTTCCTATTTGGCTGCATGGTTTTCTCCAAGATTTGTTTCAACTCACGATTTGAAACCTCAGCCTGGCCATTTGTTTGGAGGTGGTATGGTGTTGATGTTTTGTGTGTCACCCCATACTTCTGAAGGAGGGAAGAAAAATTCCTATTGCAAAAGTGTGTCCCTTAGTCACTGATGATGGCCTTTGGTACTCCAAACCTGCAAAAAATCTGTTCTTTGACAAAGTCCACAACAACATGAGAATCTTCAGTCCTGGTGGCCTTGGCCTCCACCCATTTACTCACATAATCAACAACAACCAAAATATACAAGAAACCATATGAACTTGGAAAATGACCCATAAAATCAATTCCCCACACATCAAAAATCTCACAGAATAGTATGGTTTGTTGGGGCATCTCATGTCTCCTAGAAATATTCCCAGTGTGTTGGCAACGAGAGCATGACTTACAAAACACATGGGCATCATGGAATAATCTAGGCCAATATAATCTAGAGTCCAAAACTTTCCTAGCTGTCCATTGGGGTCCAAAGTGTCCACCACATGCAAGGGTATGACAGAATTGCAAAACAGACTCAAACTCATGATCAGGAATACACCTCCTAATAACTTGGTCACTACACATGCACCAGAGGTAAGGATCATCCCACACATAAAACCTAGAATCACTTTTTAATTTTTGGACTTGATGCTTCTTCAAATTTGCTAGGATTTCAGAGGAAACAATGTAATTAACTAAATCATCATACCAAGGATGCGTACCTGAGATGGTATAGATATGTTCATCCGGGAGTGTCCCGAAGTGGTACCTGGTCCAAGGTGTCATCCTCTAGTGTGTGAGTAAGCCTACTCATGTGGTCCGCCACCAAATTCTCTGATCCCTTCTTGTCCTTTATCTCAATATCAAATTCTTGAAGAAGGAGCATCCAACAGATAAGTCGTGGCTTTTCATCTGGCTTCTTTAGGAGGTACCTCAAAGCTGCATGGTCAGAAAAAACAACTACTTTAGAGCCTAATAAATATGAACGGAATTTATCTAAAGCAAATATGACAACAAGAAACTCCTTTTCTGTGGTTGTGTAATTTTATTGGGCTGAATCCAGTGTCCTTGATGAATAGGTGATCACATGTGAATGCCCCTCCACCCTCTGAGATAAGATAGCTCCAACCGCGAAGTTGGAGGCGTCACACAAAATCTCAAAAGGAATATCCCACCTTGGGGGCTGTATGATAGGTGGAGTGGTCAGACGTTGTTTTAGCTCATCGAATAAATTCCTGCAAGAAACATCAAACAAAAAATCAGAATCCTTTTGATGTAATCTTGACAAAGGAAGAGCAATCTTACTAAAATATTTGATGAAGCGCCGATAAAATCCTGCATGACCTAGGAAAGATCTAACATCCCGCACACATGAAGGATATGGTAAGGATGAAATAATATCTACCTTTGATATATCAACCTCTATCCTATGTTTTGACACTACATTCCCTAAGACAATGCCATGCTCTACCATGAAATGACATTTTTCAAAGTTTAGGACCAGATTCTTCTCAATACAACGATTCAACACCTTTCCCAAACTAATTAGACATTCATCAAATGAAGACCCATACACTGTAAAATCATCCATAAATACCTCCATGCAGGTCTCAATAAAATCAGAAAAAATACTCACCATACATCTCTAGAAGGTACCTGGGGTGTTGCAAAGTCCAAATGGCATCCTCCGGTAGGCAAATGTGCCAAAGGGACAGGTGAATGTAGTCTTCTCCTGATCCTATGGAGCTATAGGAACCCGAAAATATCCAGAAAATCCATCCAAGAAACAATAGTGTGTCTTCCCAGCTAGCCTCTCAAGCATCTGATCAATAAATGGGAAGGGGAAATGGTCCTTGCGAGTGGACTGATTTAGTTTCCTATAATCAATACACACACGCCAACTATTTTTCACCCTCATTGGAACTAACTCATATTTCCCATTTTTAACAACAGTAACACCACTCTTCTTAGAAAAAACCTGAATAGGACTTACCCACTGAGAATATGAAATGGGAAAGATTATACCTGCCTCGAGAAATTTCTCAACTTCTTTTTTAACAACTTCCAGGAGGGTGGGATTGAGTATCCTTTGTTGCTGTCTCACCAGTTTAGCCCCATCCTCCAAGAGAATCCTATGCATGAAAATGGAGGGGCTAATACCTGATATGTCAGCCAAGGTCCACCCAATCTCCCTAATGTTCTCCCTTAAAATATTCAAAATATTTTCTTCATGTTCAAATGGGAGATTGTTAGAAATGATAACAAGTAATCTCTCACCACTCAACAAGTATGAGTATTTCAGATTTGGTGTCAATGGCTTGAGTTCTAATGAAAGAGGGTGTAGTATTGATGGAGACATTGAAGGAACTGAAATATATGCACAAAGAGCATCAGTATCAGAATATACATCATCAAAATCAGAGAATAAAGCATCAAATCCATCAGCATACTCAACAGCCATTTCATAATCAGAGTGAACATGATCAAAATCCAAATATGATTCCATTTCAAAATCAAATCTTAGAGAGTCTTGTTCCATAGAAACGGGTGTGGAATTACTCTTAGACATCAAACGAGAACCAATACTCAGAATCTCCCTAAGCATAGGACAATCCAATTCCATGATGTTTTTACTTGGTGGTTCAAAATGGGAGATAACAAAAGCGGAATGGTCCTCTGAGGGGTACTTCATGGAATCCATTACATTAAATATCATAAATTCATCTCCAAACTCCATGGAAAGTGTACCCTCATTGACATTTATGATAGTTTTTGCAGTTTTGAGGAAGGGTCTACCTAAGATAATGGGGGCATGAGAACTTACCTGATCATCCTTCATGTTAAGAACATAGAAGTCTGATGGAAAGATCATGTCTCTTACCTGAACATGTACATCCTCAAGAACTCCCACTGGATATTTCGTAGCTCTATTCGCCAATTGCACCACTACTCTTGTTGGCTTCAACTCACTAACCTGCAAGGAAGAGAATATAGAGTGAGGCATCACATTTATTGAAGCTCCTAAATCGCAAAGAGCATCAGAGAAGTGCAACTCCCATATGGTACATGGGATGGTGAATGTCCCGGGATCCTTGAACTTTGTTGGCATTGCTAGAGTTGGTGTAATGAGTGCTGAGACATTCCTTCCAAGGTTGATCCTCTCATTTCACTTGAGCCCTCTTCGATTGGTACAAAGTTATTTTAAGAATTTCGCATACCTTGGAATTTTCTTAATGGATTCAAGTAGAGGAATGTTGATCTTCACACGCTTGAATGTGTCCAAAACCTCATTTTGCATTGCTTCTTCATCCATATTATTGGTTTGAACAACCCAGTTTGGAAAAGGAAGGGGTTTAGGAGGTACATCATCAATCTTTTTCTTACCTTTATCTTTCTCCTTGGATTGCCCATCAGTTGGTATGGAATGCAGATTCTGTAGAGTAGAGGTGAATCCCAGTGGAATGGTAGGTCCAGATGTATCATTAATTTTCTTCCCACTTCTCAATGTGATGGAACTAACATTACCCTTTGGATTTGGAGTGGGTTGGGAAGGTAGATTTCCAGAATTCTTACTCACAGGTTCATGGAGGGCGGTGGCAATCCGACTCATTTGAGTCTTCAACTCTTTCAGCTCCGAACCTTGACTCTTCAGCTCATTCTGTTGATTAAGAACAATTTGTTTCAAAAGATCATTAGTGTTAGAGTCTACCTTATGTTGGATATTCTCTTATTGCTGACTCATTGATGTTTGAGCTTCGAATCTCCTTTGGGGTTGTTGGAAACCTTGTTGGTAAGGTGGAGGTTGCTGGAAGTTTGGTTGAAAAGGGGGCCTTTGTTGTTGTCCAGAGCCATACCTCATGTCTGACTGATCATTCCACCCTTGGTTGTATACTGTATCAAACTTCTTTTGGGGATATGGTTGTTGTTTTTGCTGCTGAAATGGTCTCCCAGGGAACACTGCTGCACAATCTTCTATCTCTTGTAGTTGTGGGCAACAGTCAGTTGGGTGGCTTATCTCAGTGCAAATGCCACATGGCCTTGAAGGAGGGGGTTGGGATGTCTTTTGATCCAATGCAATCTACCTCACCATAGTTTTCAATTATTCTAACTTATTATCAATCAAATTACTTTCAAGAGAAGAAGGACTTACTTGATGTACTTATCAAAAGTGTGGTGTACCTCTATCACCGAATTGTTGAGAGTTTTGGGCCATTTTGTCGATCAATGCTCGTGCAACTACTGGTGTCTTGTCCACCAATGCTCCTCCAGCTGCAGTATCCACCATGATCCTCTCCATGGGTGTGAGTCCTTTGTAGAAGTATTGGATGAGGAGTTTCTCACTCATTTGGTGATGTGGGCAGCTTGCACACAACTTCTTGAATCTCTCCCAATACTCATACATTGACTCCCCTTGTGATTGATTGATCCCTAATATATCCTTTCGAATGGATGTGGTCCTTGATGCTGGAAAAAATCTCTGCAAGAAAAGATGTTTCAAATCGTTCCAACATGTTACATCTTTAGGTTGTAAATAGTACATCCAATCCTTTACAGCTCCATCAAGTGAAAATGGGAATGCTCTTAATTTGATTTGATCTTCAGAAACATTTCTAGGTTTTAGGGTTGAGTAAACCACATTAAATTCTTTCAAATTTTAATTGGGATCCTCACCAGAGAGGCCATGAAACATTGGAAGTAAGTGAATTAACCCAGATTTTAATTCAAAGTCCGATTCGAGATTTGGGTATGCAATACAATTTGGTTGATAGTTAATATCAGGTGCTGTCAATTATCGAATGGTTCTATTAAGTTCATTTCCATTGTTTTTAGCCATTGGTTCCTCTTTTATGTTTGAATTTGAATATCTTCTTATTTCAATGTTTCCAGAAGAGAGGAATTCACCAACTGGTTGAATATTGAAACTTCCCATAGACTGAGAATTTCTGATTCGAGCCCTAAGGCTAAGTTGAATCTCATGGTCAAGATCTAAGAGATCTTCGAGATTAGTTCATGTCATAGATCAAATAAAAATGAAAAGAAAGAATGTGGACCATAATAAAATAAAAATGAGAAGTTTGAGTTGATGGTCCAAAAAGAAGTATAAGAAAATAAAAGAAGGGGAAGAAAAATCAGATTGGGTAAAGAAGGAAGAAAGAAGAGAGGAAGAGAATAAAATTTAAAATAAAATAAATACTACTAATTGGTTGAAATAATTACTTGCCTCCCCGGAAATGGCGCCAATTTGATAGAGCGCTATCATGGGCGCCCTCAAATGATTAGTGTGATTTAGGGTACTTAGGTGCAACAGAGTGGCTGACCAAAGTCGTCTTTCAAAGGAGGAAGTGAATTTAACAACTTATTAGAGGTATTCTAAAAAAATAAAATAAAATAGAATAGAATAAAAGCACTACTTTAAGGGATTGGGGTTTTATGTAGTTTATGAATCTAGAAGAAGTTTTCTAGAAGAAGATTGTATAAGTTTTTTGTTTTTAGATTTGAAATGAATTTTGATTAAAATGACACAACAAGAAGATGTTTTTTTAGAAATCTATTTAAAAGGTGTAATCGATCTAACTCTATCTCTTCACCTTATTACTAATCATTATCATTTAAATTAACATTCACTTAATTATGATCCCTTAATTTGTTAAATCCCTAACCCTATGAGAATTAACTTTACCATGAAGATGATGTGAATTTAACCCTAGGCTAACTTCAGAACTTGCAATCGCAACACCCTGCTTTGATTGATGTTCTAAGATTAGATTATGGTTAGTGGTAAATTAAGGCACATATCCATTCTGGAAATGAGGATGAATTGTTTTTAGGGATTATATTTGAACTCTACAAATTTATCCCGTATGGTCTTGTATTACCGATTAAGGTTGCACATCTCACAATTTACACAATTCCCGGCCTCGCGTGTTTTGTGTTAATTGTTCAATTGTTTTCTTAGTTTCTTAAAATTTAAAAACACAATTAATGGATCATATTAAGTGAATTACAGTAGCTCAATGATTCAAAATAATTAAATGAATAGGGTAGAAGATAGAACGATTACTAAAATACTACTCTTCCATGGGTGGCGTAATCATCGTAGAAGCGTTTTGCATGTGCAAAAGTTTATAATGGGTATAACCCAATAACGCTTCTACTCAAGAAATCCAGCCCAAAGAGGAAGATTAAGAGAAAAACAAATTTAAACAAAACAGAAGAAGAGAGAAGAAATAAAAGAAGAACAAAGAAGTTTATTACACAAATGAAAACATTACAAAATGAAGAAGAGAAGGAGGCTTCGATGAGGGGATCCTTGCTTCAAGAGATACCCCTCTTAGAATGGTTGGAGAATTTGGGTGAAACAAATTCTCCTCTGCCTCTAATCTCCCAATTCACGTCCCAACCCCTCCAAATGAGAAACACTACAATTTATAGAGGGGAGGGGAGGAGAGGTTACAAGTGGTTTCAAGTGTGAATGTGGAAATTCGGCCAAATATTTTGTTCCAACTTTCAACGCCCATTTGACCACCAAAACGCGTGAATTTTCTGGCTTTCCAGAAGGGTAAAATGTTGGGATATGGGTCCTCTGTCTCCTCTCAAACTTTGGGCTCAATAAAAGCCTATATGAAGGAGTTATGGCCGAACTACAGAAGCTCTTCCATTCTAGCGATCCCATCCCAACTTTGACTTCATGGCCTAATGTCAACAACCAAATAGACTTTTTAGCTCTAGTGTCCTGAATAAAAGTTGTAGATAATTAAGTTATGAACACTGTTACAAAATGTAAAATTCCAATAATAAATATAAAAATATTTATCTTTGAAATACTATAGTGAACTATAAAGGGTAAAACTGGAATTTTCATCAAATATTCAAATGAATGATCTAATCCCAAATACTTTCTAATTAAACATATTTAACACAATGTGAGGAAATTATATCATTTATTATCAATAAAATATTAAATAAAATAGTATTTTATCAGTCACATAGTTTAAGGTCTGGAGGCTAAGACAACCATGTTATATGCTTTAGTGTCATGTAATGATGGTCAACCAAGTTTCCAGAATTGAAATTAATCCTCATGATTTTATAATTGATAAGATAAAATACTGTGTAACCTCAAGAGTATTTAAATTCACTTATGTATTTGGATTGTGTAATTTGTAAATCATCACCTGAAATTTTAAAATCATTAAATGATGATATGAAATAGTAATATAAAGGATATCTGTGGACCAAATTTGAATAACCTGTTCCACAAAAATGATTTCAAGGTGTACAAAGATAATATAAAATTACCCTTAGGATGAAGACACCACCTTTTGAAAATACAATATATTCTAGAATGAACACTTCCAAGAATAGGTATCCTTTTGAGTCAATTATACTTGAAAACAAAACCAATAAAGTTTCATAGAGATTTAAATACCTAGGTTATGAAGTATTCATATAGAGGAAAGGTTATTCAACAAGGGTTCTAGCACCATGATGGTTACACACCTATGTATTGAACAAAGATATAGGGTGTAAAAAAATATACTACAATTTCATTCTATTTTTCTTAGATAGCTGGTTCTAGTGAGAAAAGGATGGATTTGGTTTGGGGAATCTTGTGGGATATATAATATTTATGTGTTCTTTAATTTTCAGTTTAACTTTTTCTTTATTTATGAAAATTATGTGCTGATGATTGTATTATTGACTACTTCTCATTCCACCCATTAAGAGTTTCAACCTGATATGTTTTGTGTTTCTTTCAATCTTCAATTAGAGGGTCAAAAGTTTTGTACCATTGGGGGTAGGGTCTATGGTTATTCTACATTGTAAATTTTTTTGGGGTTTAAGGTCTTATAGATCTGATAAAAGGGAGATATTGTCTTAGTATCAAGGGCCTGGTTTAACGCAATTTTAATTAAAAGATCAATTATAAAATAGACCATATCAAAATGGGAAGTACATTATTTAAGATAATAGTTCTCAAATCTAGGAAAAGTGATACCACCTATATAGAAAAAGAAAAAACCCAACATTAATAGAGATCTCATTAAAATAACATACCATCTATGGAAGGGGTGAAATTAGTTTAAGGTCATGATGCTTGGACTATCCATGGTTGACATATTAGGTAACACAACATTAACAAAAAATGTGAGATAGTCTTACAGACAAGGTTATAAAAAATCTAATGTAAATTAGATTCCCAATGCTTGTATTTACTATCTCATGGGAAACATCAAATAGTTTAGTTTAGGATGATTAGACCATTGTTAGGGGGTGCGATATGACAACCCCCATGGGACTTGAGAGATAAAAGTATCCCAATACCTTTGAATGGGGAATATAAATAATGAAAGTAATTATATGATGTATTTGAATTAGAAATTCGAGATTGAATGAGAATTCCAATAATGACTATTAACTAGTTTTTGAATGAAATGTTACCTGATAATGCTGTTAGAGGCATTTAAATACTAGATGAAATTTTCTTTAAGATGTAGATTACATTGGGTAACAATACCTAGTGTGGAAGAACATACATTACCAAGAAAGGGTGTCCCTTAGAATAGAATTCAATCATTATTGATATACATGGAAGGTTTATAAAGATTCAAATACCTATGCCATGAAGTGTGATATATGGGAGGAAACATACAATAGAATGTCACAATTTCTTATTCCCAAATGAATGAAAATATGGTTGTTTGGGTAGGATGAAAGGAGAAAGGATGTGTATATTGATTTGTTTTTGTATTAAGAAAATGTTTACAGGAATCACAATGTAATATAGGGAAATATGAATCAAGACATACATAGATATTGTAAAGGATAATGCCTGTATCAATCTAGATCAGATGTAGGGGAAGGTAATTCTCATGTCTTGGTATCTGAGTGGATATTGGAGAAACCCCATGGACACGACCAAGGGACCACTCTAGTGAATATCCAACCAGGGATATTTAGATTCCACACACTAATTATTTCAAAAACAATGGCAAACTTTTTCCATGCATAGATCCCACACACCATGCTGTCGTACATTGATCTAGCTCTCATGTATGATACTCGGGTCATGTGGAATAGATTTTTATAATCTACCTAATGTCTAGAATTTTGGACTACATATGTGTTATATTTTCGATCTATTATGGTTATATGGATGCATAACCACATTCTGGGGATCTTGAATTGATCTGACTCACAAGTGGAACAATATGGCCTTCTCCTAGTGTTGGACCCGCTATGTGAAATCTAAGATGACTGAGAAAACCATACATTGATAAGTTGAACAATGAAGAATTTTCAATTGGGCCTATTTTTTTCCAAGAAGTACTATATATCTAGTGATATTAGAATAAAGATACATATTGTTCTGATATATATGAGGCATTTTATCTTTGTATGTATCGATAAATACACTTAGAATCCATATATAGATTCATCTTTGATATAAGAACAATGTGTATTAGAGAAAAATGCTTACATAATTAAAACAAATGTGTTTTATAGTTTAAGGTCATTTGATGGGGTCCTTGGATATGCAATTTAATTTATTACAATAAGGATAAGTAATATATTGGGATTACATGTATGATATTAGGAATATTACTATGATATAGGGAATACTAGTATGATATTGGGTATTTTTTTCTTGATGGAGACTAATATATTCTAGCAGGTCATACATAGGGAGCTCCCATAATGATCTAGATCCGGTGTAGGAGGGTTGAGGGAGATGGGGATTTGCAGCTAGGCCAAGGATAAGATATCCATTAATCACTATGAATACGATAATTTTATAAATAAAACCAAATATACTTATTATAATAGATCACTTGTAGAGATTTGGATCACAAACAAGAGAAAGAAGATATAATGTATAGGTGCCCTAGTGTGATGAAGAATGACAAAACCCAACATAAATTAGGGAAGTTCTTACAACCAGGTCACAACTAGTGTAAGTGGAAACTGTTATTGGGTCAAATATAGGAGATATCAAAATCCCAATATATTATATACATAGGAATCAACACACACATAGTTAATAATAGATAATCTTTTCTAGATCAGGCTCTTTCATAGGGATGAGAGACTTTTTATCCTATAATAAGGTTATGGATAATGAATCACATAATAAGGATCCCATTATGTATATTTGGTTCATATATAGAGGATTCTATGTATTATGTGGTGGAACACATGCCCTTTAATTTAACATTAGACAATATGGATGAATATGATTTTTAGTTTAAAGTCATATGATAAGGACCTTCTTATTGGGGGTTTCACATATCTTTTAACTCATATTTAAAATGAAATGGATTTGTCAGGACACCAAAAACATTGAGGGAAACACAATATGTATAAATTAATCCCATAATTAGGAATAAGTGGGGGATTAGGTTTGGATTTGGGGATGGATCTAAGATAGGAGATCAAATAACACTTCATATATTGTGTTAATAGAAATCCTATAAACAAACGTTTTTTTATTTTCAGGAAATTCACATTTATCGAGTTAAATTGGAACCTGAAAATACTATTAAAGACCAAATACAAGTTAAATAACTGATGTAAATTTAAACCTAATTCCATTGAAAAAAGATAAAAATTTTAATATGAAAACATCAAATTGTAAGCATGTGTATAAGAGAAACATTGAACCCCAAACCATCACAATTCCCCATGGAATAATCTCGAATATTAAGTCCAATTAAAAACAAAAATGTAATCACTACTTCAACCCACCAAAATCAATTCCAAAATGACAAAACCTATTGGTTCAAACTAAAAAACCCCTATCATCGATGAGAAACACCAAACCCCATTCCAAAATTACTTCTAAAAAACCTAATATTTCAAGACCAACATCATAAATCATAGAGAGTATTCAAGACAATAAAAAAGATCAAATGTAAAAGAACTAAAGTCACCATTCCTACAACACCTTCCATTATAGGGTCATCAATATAGTATGATTCAAAACAACAAAGGATCACAAAACACCAAAATTCCCCCAAGAGAACACTAAAATAAAGAGTATTCCACCTGAGTCAAACTACAAGCCATTGAGATAGTTGGAACGCACCATCACAACACCAAAATTGAGTAGTGATAAGACATCTTGAACCCATCACCATGAATGTATGTCACATACTTCTATAGGTGAACATTCCTCCATCAGGATTCTAAACCAACACTAAGCATCATTTCACTAAGACACACATAGTTCCTAAATATGGGGGGAAATATGTTAACCACATATTAGTGTTAATACTAGAGACGAAACCCAAAATGATATAATGAGAGTTAAAAAACAAATATAAAGCAAGGAGAATTTTTAGGATTGAGTTTTAAGTTAGGTATAACTATTTAGGCAATACAACCTCTTCTAAAAGAATGAGGAGTGAATCTACACATAGTTTTTATAAATGGAATTTTATCTCATCATTGAAAATAATATGGGGGAAGGGAATGTGAATTGAGAAATCTTACACTGATTTATCTCTTGTGTAAGGTGAATAAAACTCACATTCCCTCTTAAAAATATAAGATATTTATTTTTTGGGAACTTATTTCATATAGTTTTACCTTATGTGACCAGGATAGATTCCCTAGCATAAAAATGAAACATATAGATTTTTATAATAAGGTAAGACAACCAAGAACTCTAATATCACAAGAGTTATTCTCATTTTAGGAAGTAATATATTATTATAAGATTACTCATTTCTCATGAGATCACATATGAAAGGTAAGGGAATAATAATGTGGTTATACATCACTCGATAAGGACACACTGCCATAAGATTTAACATGATGTGACCAGGATATATGTGTTATGAATTTTATAGTCATACAACTAAAACATGGGATAAGAAATTTTACATCTTATAGTGGGGATGTTTATAAAAAATGATTTTCATATATTTAACTCATTAAATAAATATTTTCATCCTAGTGATGAAAAAATAAAGAGAAACCAAATGTAAATGAGTCATACTAAACTCTCGGATGAAATGGATGATTTTATCAAAAATTTTGGTTGGGCCTAGGATAATAAATTTAGGCATCACTATGTACTATGAAACTTCAAGAATAAAAAACCATGTAGTTTTGATAAAGAACCCATGTTCAGTTTTGGCTCTTACACAGGGGAGTGAATTTTTTAGTGTACCCCATGGAATAATCATAGATAAGAAGTATTGGGTCATTATAGACTAATAGAAAAACCAATCAATAAGGTTTTATTTTTGGGGATGAGTTATATTTTTATATTATTACATATTCAAGGATGAAAAATCATATACTAAAGATTGTTACATAGATATAAATCTTATATAAGGGATCTATGTTTGATAGAATGGATTTCTCTAAGCCAATTAATTGTCCTACAGGATGAACACATAGTTATGTAGTATAGAAACATGAAACATGGTAAAATATTATATAAAATTTTACATCACGTGACTATGATATCCTGAAAATTGTTTAATGTAATATTGAATGGAATTAGATTCCCAAAAATTTATTATCATGTGAATATTATATATTCTAAAATTTGCAAAGCAATATTGAATGTAAATATATTTTTGGACATATAAAATAATAAAATAAAGAAATTTTAACCCCATTGGATGTTATATCAAATATTTCTTGAGAAATGTTGTGTTTTTTGTTGGAATAAGGCACTCTTCATCCATTGTATTCAGATATTTATCTCTCATGGATTAGAAAATATGCATGGAACATGGTCTCTCCTTCTTTGATTGATTATTTACAGGATTTTTCCCAGGTATCAATAGATTTTTGAGAACCTAAATAATTTTTATTAAAGTGATTCATTTGAGATAAACCTTCTTATCAAACACTCATATGAAGAAATTTTGAAAGATTTATAGGTTGCAAAGAGTGTAAAATTTGTTATCATTCCAATCAAACACATATATCCATATTTAAGAATAATCATCTTCAAATTAAGAGTTATATAAGGATATTTGAAGTGATGGAAGATGAAACATTATGGGAAGTAATTATAATATCTCTTGTGTATATGAAAATGTTATAGAATTAATAACATTATGATTTTTTTCAAAATAATCAAAAAATGAATACAATAGTTACTCAGGATAGTAATTCTTATCATTTACACCATATTATAAATGATATTATATTTTTTCTTGTTTAAAGCATCTATTTATCTATTTTTTATTTCAATGTATCTGGATGAGTGGTTGGACAGAATATTTTATTCTGGGTAAAACGTATTCAAGTTGGAATATCAGAGGTTGGCACTAGTTTCTATTAGTATTTCATAGGTAACCCCAAATCTAGTGATTAAAATGGTCTTCATGAAGTTAATGATAAATTTTTTCCTTTCTTCCATGAGGGATCGATGTTACCCCTATATAGAGAATAATTTAGTGACAGTAAAGATTTACTTGAACTAACTGGTTGTATCTGAGGCATATAGCACAATAAAATTGATTCCCCATATGTAAAATGGCAAAGAATATTTGGAAGTACACAAAAGTTCTAGAGGTTGATGGATGAGATTAGAATTTATTTATAAATAATGAAACTTCTTGGTGAACACTATATAGTCATGGTTGATTAATGGATAGTAGTATCCAAGAATTATTATTTTATGGGAGAGCTTGGTTCCCGATTTATGAATACCACATTTGATTACATGAAATTAAAACAAAAAAATTGTGGTTTATTTTCCTTAAATTGATATAAATAGTACTACATCCATGCCTCATTTATTTAGTAATTCCTTATAATTGAATCTTTCATGGAAGAAAAAATTTAGTGCCCATCATCATATCTATTTCTTCTTGGCTCTATCTAATTTAATAATTATACTTTGGAGACTATCTATTTTGGGGTTTATAAATTCAATGGAACTATTAGTTATAAATAATATTATATCTCTTTAAATTGAAGTTATATTAATCACATTCATTTACATTATTGAATTTGTTATGAATTGAGAGTCCACTTTATATTTCATGATACAAAATAAAATTTATCCCTGGTGTGGATCTTGTATGGTTGTTGTTGTGTTAGATTTAAAATCATCTTTGGAATTATGTGAATGTGGGATGTGAGACACTATAAGGTAAAAGTGGAATTCTACCATCAAACCTCATACATAATCATGTAGGTGAATCAATTCCTTTTTTTAATCCAACGTTGAACATTAATATTCTTAAAGTCTAATTTTATATCGTCCTTGATATTCAAATGAGTTTATATAACCCATATGGATTACTCTCAGACTACATTGGGAGCCTTTTATTCTTCCTCATTATGGAGTGTCCTTTTAATATAAGGAATGAGTAGGGAAGAAATTATTATCCCAAGGAAATGAGTGCAATATTTATACTAACCCAATTATCATTTAAGAATTCCTTTATCTTTGATTTTAGGATTCTAGAAGGATCATGAAATAATATCTCTATCATGAACATCCCACCCAAAAGGTACCCCTACTTGGATGATAATGAGATAAGGTAGATAATAATTCTTGATTCCCACCTCCAATAGGATATGGCTTGGTGACAAGAATAGAGGGTATATCATACAAATAGATGAGAGGCATTGTGCTCTAAAATGTGAGAAACGAGAGATAAGATAGGAACACCAAAAAAATACTAATTAAGATAAATATAATATAAAAAAATAAATACATTTAATTTTATTAAACAGAATAACTGAAAAAGAAACTATAATAACCAAAAGGGAAAGCCTATAAATCAAATTTGACGCCCAAAAAACACATGTAAAACTCTCTGAGATAGTATTGTCAAGACCAATCACCAACTATCTCTTCAAAAACGTAAAAATTGTTTATATATACATAGGGTGAGTATAAAATGTTTACTCAGTAGGACCCTCCCTAGAGCCTCTTATGTAAAAAAAATAAATCATGCTGAAACACATTAAGAGGAAATTGAAGCTAACTCATCCCCTAGAAGGCACACTAAATTCCAAGCCTTAGCATGGATATCTCCCACTAAGAATCACATACAAGTAATTATATAATATAATATCCAAATAAAGAACACTGTTACAACTTTCCTTCTAGTTTTGTTTTCTACCCCAACGTCACATTTTCTAATCCATCTCTCTCAAAAAGTAATAAAACCCAATGAATCTTGGGATAAAGTGTTATCTCATTCATTATATAAAGAATCATCTCATTATATACCATTAAACCTATTCATCACACCATCTCATGCCATATCAATCGATAGTAGTTGAGTAGTATCTGAGATCCAATACCACTCATATATATTGTATTATATCTCAATTCTTCCCAACCCATACATGTTATCCCTATAATAATACATAGGATACTATATCCAGAGATACATGCGTGTGAAATAACCACAAACCATTATATCACTTTATAAACATACACATAGATGGTAACCATGATGTATACCACTAGAATAAAACTATAGGAAGAAGAGAATGGGCCAGAGGGGGTAGTCTTCAACCCATTCCTTGAAAACCTGGACGTTAGAGAAAACACCCACCCATATTACATTGGGTGTCAATAACCCAACAATCATGGGTGGCATAAAATAATAAATCACACAATATATATGATATAATATAGCTGACATTTACCCTAGTTGAAATAAACTAGTCTTATACTGAACTATAATAATCATCTCTTGGACACTAAACTTCAACAAGTACAGACCTAATATCCCATAAGAACACAATAATTAAAGAAGTATTTCATTTATTTATTTCATTCCATTAAAAAATAATCTTTACGATAATTATTCATATTAACCATTAATATTAATTTATATTTCCTTTAACATGACCATCATTTCTTCCTATTCTCTCCAGGAATAAACAACCGATCCCATATTTTCTGAATATTATCAATATTTTCATCAAGAATAGACCCCATAAGTTAAAATATTTATTAGTATTTATTATTACATAGTTCCAAGTACTATAGAACTCCTCATAAGATGACATAAAAGATATGCATAACTAACCATAACTAAATTGCTCATGTAGTGGGGAATGGAATATAGGTAAATAAGAAACAAAACCATTTGAACTTTAATATCGATTTATTAACAAGAAATTAAAATTCACTCATTCTATTAGTTTTGATTCCATACCTGACACTATCATGTAAATCAACATGCATCAATCAACTATCACCAATACCAATTGTTACCCCAAACCCAATCCTTTATACCCATGCCTCATCAACCATTATCCATCCTAGGTTCACAAATAGAGTAATCATATAAGATTAAAAAAATAGAGATTCTAGGGAATATAGGACATAAAAACTTGGCATCCATCCTTCATATACAAACAATATCACCTAGAATTTTTTTATCTTTTATAAAAAATTGATTTTATTACTATATCGGATTAACCAATTAATTTAGCATAGGTAAAAACAATTTGTAACCAATGAAAATTGATATTAAAAGGTAAGAATTGTTTGAACAATATTTTAAGAATAACTTCTTATTTCATGTTGATTCAAGGAAAAACATTTCATTTTGGTGGAAACATTATTTTTTACATCAAAAAGTATACAAAATTCATGCTCTTTAGCTAATTCATTTAATATATAGAAGAAAAAATATAATTAATCTTTCGTTCAATATAACTTTCATTTTCATAAAAAATATGAATAATTATTTATCTAAAAATTCTTCATCAATTGTTCATCCAATAGCATTACCATCTTTTCATTATTTAAACATTTTCATCATATTAATCATGATAAACCTATGATAATCAATATCTTTAATTCAATAAAATTAATTTTTTGTTACATAAGAATACACTTTATATAACTATAGAATATCATGAACCCTAGTGTCATTGGGTAATTAGGTATATAGAATAAAAACATATAACATAAATGAAAAGGCATAAACTAAAACACAATAACATGACCTTAAATTCATTAGATCTTATAATGATTCATGTGATAACCAAGGTATTTAAATGAGAAATGGGTGAGATATAAATCTTAACAAGGGAATAATCAAAGCACCGCATATGGTAAAGTGACACATCTGATTCAATTGGCCTATAAAAGTAACATAAGTGGGGTGACAATCATAAAATTGAATATTGATGATTGATATAAGATGATAAAAAAAGTCAACATATGAAAGAGGAACAAAAATAAAACATGATATCATAAACATAATTCAAGGCCAACTAATGTGAGATCATGACATAATGTTATTAGGATAACATACTACCCCCCATTAATTGTATCTCATGAGATAAAAATTATTCTCCAATTCATTGAGAACTATAAAATTCAGGGCCCAACCACCACATTTATATCATGTACATGAATAAGTGTTACACATAGATCATGCATCATAAGAGTTTTTTTAATTAGTTTTAATACCACAAATAAAGAGTGTGGGTTACAAACCTAGCAGTCCAAAATCAATGAAGGATATTTATATCAATGTTAATACCCTTGAGTGGAGTGGGGGATTGGTATTCACCACACAAATTTTTCAAATATAAAATACTAGGATAATTTCAAAAACATAATAGAAGTATCAAAAGATTCATGGATAGGTTAAATAAGAGTGAAGGGGGCATCTTATCATGTAAAAATCATAAGGGAATTAAGGGAGACATGTGAAAACATATCCCAACAAGCACAATTTGAAATAAAAAATAATAATATAAATAAGGTTCTTGAATAAATAGAATTAAAGGATATAATAACATGATATGGAACTTTTAAAATCATAGTAGGATCTTCTTATGATCATGCAGGAAACTTGGGAAGGTTTTAGTAAGGGAAAAGTTGAGTAACTTCATGCTCTAATAGTTTTAAGTGAATAGGAGTGTGAGGTTGGGTGGTTTTTTCTCAAAAAAGATAGGTTAATTGTAACACCATAGAATTTTTATGAAATATTTCTCTTTAAATAAATTCATTTATTTGATAGCTTTCATTATATGCAACACCGAGTCTAAATAAACCATAATATGATATTAAAATAGTGTTATTTATAATTAATATTATTGAATAGTGATTAGGTTGGAAGGTATTAATAAGACTGAAAAAATTTAGAAAAATTTACTTTCATATATGTATAAAATTATTTAAATATTTTTTAATTGATTATAAATGAAAATAAAAATAATTTTAAAGAAAAAATATATTTTTTTGAAAAATATATTTTTTTGATAACTAAATCTTATGTGCGTAATATTTTTTTATCGTAATAAATTAAATTAGTCTATATTGGAAAAAGTTTAATGAAATTTATATATTATTTACATGACCAATTTTTTAAATACTAAAAAATATTTTTCAATGGATATGATAAGAACAATTTCATTTTTATTCATAAAAAGGTATTTTTTTTCAAAAAAGTTATTTTCATCACATTATATAAACATACATTATAATTAATTTCATCCATTTATATTCATTAAATTAGATAAATTGAATTCAATATTTTTAATTATAAGTTTTAAATTTGGTAAATGGGACCTTTTTGTTTTTGGTCCAAATAAATTATAAGTGTAGAAAAATTTATCACTATGGTAAACGGTAAATCGTGAAAATATAGATTAAAAATAAGTGAAAGGGCTATAAATTTTCTACACAATTACTATTATATGAATGTGATCGAAAAATTAACAACTTAGTCTTTAAATTGATTTTTTAATGTACACATGTCCTTGAAAATTATTTTATATTATTTAAATCAAATAAAGATACCAAAAGGTACTCTCTTAGATTTAAATATCCCTTATGTGCTCAGATAAAAGGAAAATCCATTATTGTGAATGTTATTATCCAATTTTTGTATAATTAAATTATACAGATGATGGAAAATTAATTATAATTTTTATCTATTATATAATTACCTTAATTTCTTACACAACACCAAAATAGTATCTATTTAATTTATGGAAAATTGAAATAAATTATATTATGAAATATTAAAACATGTATAATTCGAGTAATTTATAGTGTGAAATGAGTTAAATATGATAATATGAAATATTAGAGTTGTTTAAAAATACCATATTATAGTTTAATTCTTTATTTACTTGAAGTCAAATTAAATGAATAGTGTCAAAATTGACAATAATGATAATTTTCCAAAATAATAGTTTATTAAATTATAAAATAATAATAAAAATGTTTAAGTAGTAGAGCATGGTTATGATATAGTTGTAAATGACCTAAATTTTTCATTTTTGGTCCAATTGTTTCCTTATAACTAAAAATGATAACCTTTAATATTAATTTTTTTTCCACATGGTTAAAATAAAAATAGGTTAACTATGGGTTAATCGAAATGATAAGGTTTATAATTACAAAAAAACTTCTAAATTATATTGGTTTATGGGATTATAATACAATCCAACTTATATTTTAATCCATGTCCATTTAGAGAAATTTTTCTAGAGAATTAAATTTTTATAATTTAATATTTTGAGAAATTCTTATTGTTCCCCTCACCTTAATTATAAAAGGTAACCTCCTCCATCACTTATTTACACCATGTATACCTTTTTTTTATGATCAAAATATTCCAATTTCACTTAAAATCTGTCATAGATAAATCTTGGAGGTTTTTTTCCTCTCAAAATACTAACCCTAGATCACCTTAGAGGAGATCTAAAAGAGTCATTCCAAAGTAAAGATAATCCCCATAACCGATCACTTACATTTCTACTCTTTTTTACCTCTTATAAATCATTTTTATTTATCCAAAAATAATTAATTAAATATACGAAATATTATTATGCTTTTTATTTTTGGAACTCCATTATACACTCAACTTACCATTAAATGGAATGTGATAGTATTTTTCATGCGTATGTATGACTTATCTTCTCCACAGAGTGATATAATTCATTTTTCAACACCATATTTTAAGGATAGGTATTATGATGGGTTTATTGTTTATATTTCATATTAATGAGAAAATTATAGTTATATAATTATAATATAACATCTACCAACATACCATAAAATCTTTTGAGAAATGATAATGTCGTTCACGCGTATATATGGAGTACCATCTTTATAAAGTGATGTGATTTGTTTTTTATTTTTATTTTAATTAGATGATAATGAGGGATAATTTGATATATATGATTTAATAATGAACCTATAAAATAGAATTAATATTTATGTTTCTTTCCTTCCATTCTTTGAAAAAATAAAACAACATTCTTGCATATGTATGACCCATAATTTCCCTGAATGATGTAATTCATTAATCTATATCTAATTTTTAGGGATGAATTTAAATTTTTATATAATTAATATATATTATATTCATATCAGGATTAATATTTCTACATTATTGGACCAAGATAAATATACAAGTACCAGAACTACTGAGCTAAAATACTCAAGATAAACAAAATATTAAACTACTCGAAATAAACATCTTAATAATAAATTATTGATAAAAGGCAGAGTTGAATGTTATAAATGGATCATATATGATATTTTAAGTTTTAAAATGAATATAATTTAATATTATAATAAATATAATTTTATTACTCATGTGGTTAGAGTGCTTTCGATGTATGGTGAACTTAAAGAAAATGGGTTTATTTTACAATCAGATCAATATTCAGGATTGTTTATGTTTCTCTCTATAGTAGAGAATATTTATATTCCATATCCTCTTTTATAAATATGTTATAAATTTTTTACCATTTTATATGATTTTTAGAAGTCAGTTTTACCAATGTTTTACGTTTACAATTTCTTTTGAAAGGAATCATTTTGTCTTTTTTCCATGCAATGTACTTATTGAATTTTTAGACTAAAATACAGAAGGAATTGTTTTTAACATATACAAAATGAATTGATCTTACCATATCAATGAATAATATTTTCTATGAATATTAATTTACAAATTTAAAAGGTTATTTTCACTGAATTTTTTTTCCTTTATAAGTGTGCATATTTTTAAAAAATGATTTCAAAATAGAAAGGTTATTTTCATCAAGCATGTTTCCAAGTGATCTTTCAATATCATTTTCCATCTAATATGACATCCAATGAAGTTAGATAATATTTATTGGGAATATTATCCATTTATTCCATTATTATTCATTCTTTGTATAGTTTAGGTATATGATGAAAATATTTTTATGAAACCTTTTTCTTTTCCTTGGGATATGCTATGATGAAATGCATATAAACCTATTTATTTTTTTGGGTTCTGAAATGATGAGTGATTAAAGGTATTATGGAATAAATATATATTATTTTCATGTTATAATGGATGAAACCTATATCTCCCTCTAATGAATTGAGAAAATATTGATATCTCATGAGATAAATAGGACTAGAACAAAAAGTGAACCCAGTTTAACAAGAGAAATTTTCCTCTATGATAATATTAGGAGTAAACCATTACAACAATTATTTTTTAGAGAGTTTACCCATTACACTACGATAGTGTTTGAATTGATACATGAATAATAAGGAAATGATTTTCTATGCTTATGTTCATTCCCCAATTTCATGTCTTTTTCTAATGTTATTCCCTTATAACTCATGTTCCATAATTCCTTTTTGATTCACATATTATTAACTACTGATAATTATTCCATGACTATTGATTATGATCTATGATTTTTAGGGTATAATTTTCAAATGTCAAATTCATGTTATTATGCCCCTATACTCATGTTATGCATATGTAATCAGTGATATCTCCCTTTTTACTATTACTGAGCATTTGAGTTCACTCTTTTTTTATGTTTCATTTCCTTAGGTAATGAAGAATTGTGTTCAGTAAAATATTTCTAGGAAAGGTGGTAGTTATGAAAAAATAAGTGGTAGAATTTTTAGATATTTTATGAAATAATTTCTATGTTTCTATGTTTCCAAGTATACTAGACCCGAAAAATTCTACTGAGGATCAAAATTTTAGGTAATAAGTATTCATATATTAAGATTTAATATCTACGAATTAAATTTATTGGTTATTATAATTAATATCAGTGAAACATTTAATTTTAATTTGGAAACTAGGATGAGAAGACATTAATAATAACACTGGATATAAGTCTATATATTAGATATAATCCTAATGTTTTGATTATGAATGACCAAGGTTAAACATATGGATACATAGAAGAAGGTTTCATGATTTATAGATCCAATAAATGATTTTTCATGATTATGTGGTTTCGCCCCATGATTACTATTGACTAAACTATGATTATTGGTTTTATTAAATGTAAGGAACCCTATAGATTCATGTTAATAAAATATATGATGGAAAATTCAATGATAGTCCTCCCAAGAAATAGAATTTTATATAATTTTCAATGAAATTTTTTATTTTTATTCTCAAAAATGATTCTCAAGATATGAATCATGTTGAGGTTTCCAAATGATACAATGAGAGAACACCATTCTGTTGAGTCCTTCACTAGGAAACTTCCACCTTTTATTAGTTTTTCCAGTGATCCAATAGTCACTAAGAAATAAATTTGTACAAATGAAAATATATTATCCATTATTCATTGTTTAAAACATGAAAAATTTATTCTAACTATTTATCACTTGGAAGGTGAAGAAGATTAGAGGTTTAATCTTATCATGAATATGAGTGAATAATAAATAGTTTAATGTATGTAGAGGGATGTATTTAAATGATAATTTTTAGTAATAAATTTCTTTATATTATTTATAAAAAAATGGAGAAAAAATTCATTGAGTTATAGAAAAAGGATGATGATTTCTTCAGAACGTATGAGGAAAATTTCCTAAGACTTGTGAGGTATACTTCCGGTATTATCATCTAACCTAAAAGAAAAGTTGACTTATTATTTAATGGAATAAAACTATGTCCCTAAATGTATTTATCCGCATGTTACATAAATATCTATGAATAAATTGTTATATTTTCCCTCAATGTGGAGATGGAGGGTAGAGTTTTCCATCAATATCTTGGGATTGATAGGAAAAGAAAAATGTAATTAAAAGGAAATTATAAAAACCATAGAGAAACAGATACAATATTTACATTATGCTCAATGTGTGGAAGGAAACATGGGGATAATATATTAAGGGATATGGTAAATGTTTTAAGAGATGGAAGAAAGGTCATCAGACAATTTAACCCTGATGTGATATGAATTATTTAGCTAATGATGTGAATAGATATAGAGATCAATATAATGTACCACACCCACTCCAATGTTTTAAATATAAGGATTATGTTAATTATTATAACTAGTGATCAAATCCAAAGGATAATGATGACGATTGACATAAACAACCTCTTAATCCTAGAGATGAAGGGAAATCTCATGGGATCACTTTATCTAATGAGTGTAATGATAATGACATTGTGAATGGTACATTTACCATTCACTCTAGAATTGTAAATTTCTTATTTTATTCCGTATTTACCAACTCTTTTGTATCTAAAGTCTTTTTTATGGGTATCACAATGACTCCTCAAAAATTAGCTGTTGAGTTATTAGTAAGAACCCCGAATTGTACAATGATCAAATCCCAATACTATTATTCTTCTATGGTTGAAGTTTGTGGGAATGTGTTTCCTAAAAATCTTGTCACACTTACTCTAGTTGAATTCAATGTAATTTTGGGAATATAATTGTTTTATTTACATAAATCCCACATTAATTTCTAAGGGACGTTACGTTTGATATTTTGGACCAAACTATGATCCCTAATCATAATGATTACCAAGATAAAATTATAATGAAAATTATATACATTTTATGAGTCAATATTCCTATTAAAAAGGGGTGATTATCTCTGATTGTTGGGGATAAAATCAACATCAAAGATATATCTATTTTGCAGGAGTTTTTATATCTTTCTAGAAGAGTTTCTTGGTTTTATACTGAATCATGAAGTTGATTTTTCAATAGAAGTCATACATTGTGCTATACTTGTTTCCAATACTCCATATAGAATAGACTAAATTTAGTTTCAAGAGTTGAAGAAGAAACTCTAGGATAATATTGAAAAGGGATTCATTCAGCCAAGTGTGTCACCTTAGGACGAACCTATTCTATTTGTTACAGTGAAAGAGTGATCAATGCGATTTTCCATTGATTATTGAGAAAATAACAAGATCACTATAAAGAACAATAATCCTTCAATATGTATTGAGGACATGTTAGATCAACTTTGTGGAGTTCAATAAATTTTAAAGATTTATCTTCACCCTAGATATCATCATTTCAGAGTCATAAAGGAGGATACACCCTAGAAAACATTCTGTACATGTTATTGACACTATGAATTTATAGTGATTACATTTAGTCATACTAATTCTAGAAAAGTTTCATGGATTTAATGAATAGAGTCTTTAGAGATTACATTGATCAGTTTATGGTAGTATTTATTGATGATTTTCTGGTATATTTAATGAGTAAGAAATAACACAAAGATCACTTTAGGATTTTTCTTAAGACCATGAGAAAGGATAATGTTTATGAATGATTTTCCAAGTGTGAATTTTGTCTTTATAAAGTTTCATTATTAGGTTATATAATCTCAAGTGATGGTATATTAGTGGATCCTTCAAATAAAAAAGTTATTATAAATTTCCCTACACTAAAATCTATGACTGAGATCCATGTTTTTCTTAGTTTGGTTGGATATTATCATCACTTTGTGGATAATTTTTCATGGATATCGAATCCACTCACCATGTCAACTTTTAAGGGAGTCATGTTCCTTTGGAAATAAGGGTGTGAGGATTGTTTTATATAACTGAAGAGAAGGTTATTAATAGAAATCACGCATACCCTACTTTAGAGTGGATAAGGATTTGTAATATATAGTGATGAATCATATAATGGACTTATATGTGTCCACATGTATAATGATATAGTTATACATTATTCCTCATGAAAATTTAAGGTCCATGAGAAAAATTACCCACCTCATGATTCAGAGTTAGTTGTAGTAGTTTCAATTTCCCATTACATATTCCTATGTGTCTTGACACATTGATTTGAATTTCTAATGATTGGATATCATTATAGTTTTTTTTAGATTTTTCTTCTTCTTGATCTTGGATCTCACATTTTCTCTTGATTTTTTATTCCTAGAGGCTATGATGTCCTTGTGTTTCGTTGTGTCATGAATGTTTGATGTGGAATTTTTGATATAGGATCTATTCTATCTTTTTTTGATATCTATCTTCCTAGATCTGGTGATCTCTATTAGAGGTGAAACATATGGATTAGTTGTGGATCTATTCCACATATTACATGTAGGCATTGCGATTATTTTCCTCTATATTTTTATTTATTATTTCTAGATAATTCATAGAAACTAGTTTCATAAGTTGTAAATCATGTTCTATGGATATTGTTCTTCAAATTACATGGGAATGATTATTTGAACATAATATCAATGAAGATAACATTTTTTGATGTAAATTTATATTATATTGATCCATAGAAAGTTTTTATGAATTTTTTAATCTCCATTCTTGTTTGTATTTATTTTCATATAACTTTTAAGGGATATTTTGTTGAAATTGAGGGCTTTGGATCATGTTTTGATTTCTAATGTAAAATTTCTTAATTTAAATTAAATGAGTTAAACTATTTAATATTTTGAAAATAGTTTAAAATAATGGAATTTTATAAATGACCAACAACCCTCTTGGATTTATTTTACCCTTAGATTGAAATGGGTGTTCTTGGTAATTTAAAATAAATGATTTACATACATGGAAAGGGGGTGTAAACCCATGTTTTGAAATGTAATAAAACCTTTTAATATTTTAGTACATCCTTTGAATGATTTAGGGTTTATTTGAAGTAATTTATTTCTTAACGGACCTTTTGGCATTATAACTATGATTTTTGAAAGGAAGCTGGTATGATTACCGTTTTTATATGTTAAATTGTTTAAATGGATTTCAACTGAATTGGGGATTCTGGAAAGCTCGATGGGAACATTGTGATGATAATCCCTTATAATAATCCATTATTATAACTTGTTCTACTCTTATACTTTTCATTATTGGGTGTTGAAAAACGGATTTTTTTACTTTGAAGGTTCCTAGGAGTGAGAGTGAGATGTTATTTGAGGGCATGAGCCCATGATTGATATTTATAATGATCCCAGTGTGATTCTTGTAATAATATTATCTCACTAAACTTTATTTACTAGTCAAGGTGACATAGATAGTTAAATGGGGGTGACCTAGATATATATTTTTAGAGTACTGAAACAGTGTCTAGTGAATCCATAGAGAACATGGATGGTTTTGGCTATGGACGTTCATCCAGGAAAGCAAGTGTGCATGAAACTCATTTTTTTGAGACCTATTAAAATTAATATTATCCTAAAAATTATTTAGGTTTTAATTTGATTTGATATTATATGGTAGAGTCACTATCGTACCTAGGTTGTACTGATGAAATCTATATGCTTTATCTCGATACATGACTGTGTTTATTGTCACTACTTGGCACCAGAGATTCCTTTCATGATGGATCTATTTACTATTATTATGAACCTTGAATATATTGTGTTAGATCTTGTTTAGATTTTGATACCTATTTCATATTAATATATTTTCATAATTATATGACTTTATCTTGTGAAATGGTTTTCAAATATTTTTAAAAATAATGTTTAATTTTTAAATGGTGAAATGGCTTGTTTTTCAGGGTTTTTTTGATAAATGTTTTTTAAATTTTTTAAAAAATATTTTTAAACCAATACTAATTTGATCTAATTTATAATCCATATTTATAATTTTTAATGTACCTTATGAAGAAAATATATAGAATCCTTGGTGAAATATTACTAGGATCCATAGCACACACCCTAATTCTACCATTTGGTATTTTTAGCTCTTTATTATCTCATAAAAGGTTCTCATGCTCTCATTTTTAATTGTGGCTTCATTCTTGGTTGACCAAGGGTGGGTGTCTTGGGACATAGTGGATGGTTGCGAACCACTAGGAGGAGGGTTTTGGTTATTATGTTATGCTTTCAGTTTTTCTTAGTGTATCTTTGTACTTTAATATGTATGTATTGTTTTATATATTTGATTATTTTTTTTAGTGTACTCTATAATTTTAATCTTTTGAGGGTGAAATAATTCCCAGTAGTTTTTTATTAATGCACATGTGTTTTTAGTCGGCCCATGGATATTTGGAATGCTCTTCAAGTTAGTGAATAAATGGATTTCATATCAGTTTAGATGGTATTCTAGGTTTTTATGTCACAACTGGTTTTAGAGGAGGTCTTTCAATAAAGTAAAGTATTTGAATTTGAAAACCATATGTTATTTGGGGCGAGTCATGGTAGAAAAGAGATTAATAATGTTTCAAGACTCAAGAGGTAGTTTGCGAGTAGGTTTTGATCAACACCTCTTAATGATGAGACTTGAGTTTCTAGGGGTGTTGGTAATTGAGTCTTTATTTTGAGTTATTTTCTTCTTAATGGAAAAAATATTTATATTCTTGGTGATGTTATCTATTCTTTTGGGAATATCTTATAAGTTTTGGGTTGCAATGGAAAGATCACCATAGATTCACTAAACCTTAACATTTTGGTAAACAATGAGGTAATGGTGTGACTGATATGTAATTTAATATTAGAACTATTGTGATATGGGTGTGTGTTTTACCAACCCATTGTACCAATCCATGCATAGTTATACTTGAACCAAACATGAAACGTTTTTTGTTATCTTCTATGTGGATTCACTTAAGTGAGGTTAGTTAGGATAATTATGGATATTATATGTTTCCTGATCTTGTGTTGTTATTTCATCTATAATAACTTATTGATGATTTTAAATACATTTTGAAAACAAATTTTTTAACTTAGTATATGTTTTTTGAGGGTATTTAAAAGTGTTTTCAGTTACCATAATGTGAGTTTTATGAAATGTTTGGTTGGGAAAATTTATTTTCAATAATCTTATGTTTTGTTCTATATAATGTTTGAAGAAGGAATGTTGGTTTATAATGCATTTAAAATGAGAATTGTTTTGGATTAATAGAAAATGGGATGAATAATATTGAAACCATTGATGGAATTACATGATATGGTAAAGGATGTATGAAAACCATGATGGATTCATAACAAGATTTACATTTTGAAAGGAAAGAGTAATGTTTTATAAATGGTGAAATATTTTGTGTTCTAAAATCTATGAGGATTGATAAAAGTGGATTGTGTGTTTTTTTAAACATTTTGTTCCTTGTTTGAGTATTATTTGATGCATGATTTGAAAATATAGGTTTTTGTGATGCCCATAAATGTACCATGAAAATGTTTACATGAAATTTAGAATGTTCCTTCATTGGTCTAGTTTTCAGAGTGTTCCTTCACATTTTTTTTGAAGTGAAACCTCTTGTTAAAAATTCTACACATACATCATATTGAGTGGTGGAGCATGAGACCTTCCAGTATCTGAACCCCATCCTGGAATTATTGAATAGTCATCGACCTTCCTATAAAGGTGAATGAGGTTATGTTAATAAAGTAACATGGATTGAAGAAGTTTATGGGATCTTTGATTCTATTGAGATTCCAAAATCTTTGAAATTCAATCCTATCAAATACTTATTTGAGGGATCTATCCATGATTGGTGGGAATTTTTGGTTCCCTCTAGTCTATATAGAATAATATCTTGGGAATTATTGAAGTCAGTCTTCATTCAAAGAAAGTATCTATAAAAATTAAAGAAGTATAATGTTTTTTAAGTCATGGGTTTTAGTTAAGATGATCAATCAGTTGTTGAATATGAAAATATTTTTATCACATTTGGAATATTTCATATAAGGGCTCATTGGTGATGAAATCAGTAAAGATCACTATTTTAAGACATGTTTTCACCCGTGAATCTTAACCATTATTCCTACAGCTAGGATGATATCTTATTTAGAGATGATTGACTGGGATTTTCATCTAAAGATTAGCTGAAAAATGACATAAATTTAAGGGGGACTCTTTAGTGGTTAGGAAAGGATAACCTTATGGGAATAATAAGATTCATACTGTGCATTTCTAGTGTGGAGTATCTTGTTATTACAAGAGGTCATGTCAAAATCATTGAGAGGTTGTAAGTGGGGTGGATTATTAGGTCTCTTTATGAGGTTTTGTATGTTTTGTGACTATAAGGGTAAGTTTCTATTGATATCATCTTCTCCTAACCGTAGGGAAGTGGATGATTCAAGATAATGGGGATCCATCCAAAGGACTCTAAGTGGATCTTTTCAAAAATTGGAGGATTTTCATCTTCTAGTTGCAGGATATGGTTGATTTTGGTATATCTTGTTTATAATAATGTGGTATGGGAAAA
Source organism: Viscum album (assembly GCA_963277665.1). Classification (NCBI taxonomy): domain Eukaryota; kingdom Viridiplantae; phylum Streptophyta; class Magnoliopsida; order Santalales; family Viscaceae; genus Viscum; species Viscum album. The sequence continues at coordinate 1,092,180,753 of OY728137.1, read as the reverse complement.
TTTTAGTGTTTTCCTTTACTGTTTGGTCTCGTCGAAATTTACCCAAGATTTTAGGGTTAAACGGTCACATGTAGTTTAGCTTGGGTTGTTGAACACTCAGATACTTAAGAAGAAACCTATAGACATGAACATTCTATGGAATGTTTTTGGCTACAAAGTGGCCATAATTGGGTTGATTTTAGATGGGTTTAAGTTAACTTTAATATACCAAAGTGAAATAAAATTAAAATAATGATTTGATCCTAGGTTATCACTTGGGGTGGGTTGGATGAATTCATTTTTTTAACAATTTCAATTTCATTAACTAAAGCAGGATTCATTTAATGAATTCAAACTAGCCTCACAACTTACCGGTAAACACCTTCAAAAACACATGCTAATAACGTATAAAATTTTAGGATTAATTTCATGATCACTCCAAGGTAAAGGATCTTGTTAGAACATAAAACTGGGGCGATAAAATTCAATAAGGAAGAGGAAGAGAGAAAATCCTTGAATAAAAGAAACTCAAGTAAAAGAAATCAATAAAATTTAGAGATTGAGAAATAACATCCAATCCAGCCCCTTGATACTCCCTTGGATAAAACCATAAGATTTTAAGCTCTCCATTGATGGAATGTTTTTAATGAAATAGAGAAGTAGACTCGTAAGGGCCAAATTGAAGAAGTAAAAACAACAAAATAACGATCACTCCATCGTTGTGTGAAGAATATCACAAGGTATGGTGTGAATAAATTCACACTGTAAAGAAAAGGTATAAAAGTGATAAGAATAAAAATAGAAAAAGATAATATTAAGAACATTTATAAATAATCTAACGTAATTCAAGATCTTACAATTGAAGTAATGTGATTACAACATCAAATTTGCATCATAACATTAAAATAAAACAAAGCTCAAAATATCCCTCAATCCTCCAAATAAACTGCCTTAAATAGGAATTTTTGGAGCCTTGGGTTGATCCCCCAATAGTGAAATTCCACCCACTTGAGTATAGTAGGCCTAGGATAGTGGAAAGCTAGTGGAACATATAAAATTCCACCGTTGACATGAAGTGGAAGGCTTCTTGCATCCACTAAACAGACGAGTCGAAATGACCTTCTATATGGCTGAATAAGAGTGGGCCATAGAAGAATAATAATGGAGCTCTGGATGTCTTCTAACCACCTGTATAATTTCAGTCCAAATAAAATTTTGGTTGGTGAGATATTATTGAAATGGTGGGAGGTTTTTCTAGGCTATAGAATATAGCCCAGAATTTTATCTGCAACTTTGGCTGCTTAGAACTCCTTCCAAACATCCGAATTAGGTTTTTCCACTATATAATGTAGTTTTTCCCAGGATTGATTCTATCATCCATTCAATTTTCTGAATTATTGTGATTGGATATTGGCCACTTCAGTAGTTTTATTGGGCTATTGTTCAGTTCACTTCACCCAGAATGTTGTTTGTTCAAGGCTAACGTTGGTGGTCTTCCAATATGAATCATCAAGTACTCCATAAGTATTAATTGTTACCAATTTAATGAGAAACCTAAAAATTAAATATGACAATAAAATCAAGATCATTGTGTAATTTAAATAATATTAAAAAAATGTACTGTGTAATACTGAATTTTAGTAAGGAATTTCAATTATAATATGAAATAATGATCAAAGTGTAAATTGAACTAAAATGGTGTTTATGAATAATAATGTACATGAATATTATATATATTATAAATGAATTTTAGCCTCATTTAGTGGCTAATCACACCCCCCCCAACTTGAGTTTTTTCTAGTCCCAAGTAACATATATATCAAAAATGTGAAATTTAAATTCCCTTTTCCAAAAACATTTTAATAAACCATGATCACCAAAAACCTTTATATTAAAAAACTATGAAACCCATCCAAATATTTTAATACAATATAGTTTCATAATTAGATCCCTATCACAAGACAATTAAATTGTTCAAATTAATCACCATATTTCATGCAATATCAATTAATTATATGGATGTGTTGTGTATCACAATAGACATGGGGGTTTATCTTTATTCAAGGGGGAAATGACGGAAGTGCTAGGTGGAATCACATTTCAATATTGAGATGAGTATTCAATTTTTTTAAATATTTAAATGGGAATTGAAATTTCACTCAAAAGAGTCAACCCATGTCGTTGAACTTTGTCAATGACTCCTAGGCTCAAAGGACTTAAGGCAGTATGTGAATCCCACATACTCAGGCATCATCTCGAGTTAAATTAGTAAAAAACAAAGTCAAAGTACCACAAATAGAGATAAAATTACTAACTATGGGATAGAAAACTATGGAGTCATAATCCCTAAGTGCTGAAAGCCAAGAATTAGGTTATTTCATTGCACTATGCACAAATTTATTGTTTTTTTGGATTTTTTATTGAATACTCATATTAATTCTAAAATGATAACCAAAACATTTATATTTATTTGGGGGACCCCATGAACTCAAACAAATACCCCACTACCCAAAGGATGTGTGTTTTGATCTCTTTTTTTCTATTTGGATGAAAATATAAATGATGAAATTTAATATTAGACAACCACACATTCCAAATTATATGTTCATGAAATTGTACATGGATTAAAATTAAAATTAGGGAATGCTAAATTATTTGATATTCAGTTTTGAAGTGTACAATGTGTATTATCATGTTCAAGGTTAAAGAATGTTTTCCTTCCACCTATTTTTTATGCACACAAAATTAGTTAATTTTTTTTAATTCTTTTCACCACCAACATAGAATTACACTATCCCTAGTGTTTAAAGAAAATAAAATTGAGAAGGGGGTTGTGGTAGATGACTAGTGCTGTAAAAGGAATTTTCAATATAAGGATCATAGAATGAAGTCACCTGGTGGTTGAAGTTGAAGTTACTACTGCTCTAATATAGTCTATTGATATCCCTATCACTTGTAGAGATCCCTAGTGGAAAAAGGAAGAAACAAAAAAAAAACAAAAAAAACAATATATATATATATTTATATAATAAAAACAAGTAAAATATAAGTGTATATATAAAATTTATAGAATAAGGAAGAACTATAAGTCATAGGTCAGTTCTAAGCACATTCCCCTGTCACCCTTCGGACTTGAGTTTGAGTCCCTGCGGCTTCACCAGTTGTGATAGGGTTTGTCCCACAACCTATGACATGTACTTTTAATTTTATTTGTTATTTTAACCTACAAACACATAAAATTAAAATGAACTGATAATACATTGTATTATTTTTAAATTTTTGGGTAAGTTATTAATCAAGCATCACACCACGTTACATGGATGAATATTGCGCCCCCTTTTCAAACCCATCCATACTCATAATAGAAGAACATGTCAACAGTCTATTTTTTTTAAATATCAAAATGATTAATTAATCATATTTAAAAAATATATATGATTCAAAAATATTTTAATTATGAAAACCATGGTCTGCCTCCCATGTATCGCTTTTGTTTAACGTCGTTATCCCGACATGGATCCTAAATCTATCAATTTTTTCCTGGTTCATAAGTAATCTCAGGGAACTCAACCTCTATTTTTTTTATTGAATGATTCAATGAAAGGTTTTTACCTATGACCATTAAATATTAAAATGTGACCACTTGTGGGATCTTAAATCTCTACTACCACATGGGGCTATACATGGTTCCCTATGAAAGGACTAGACCATCTAGACCTTAACATTCTCAGGTGTAAATGATGTTTTGAACTATACAAAAGCATGAATTTTCCCTATTTAAAATGTTTAACTTTGTAATTTCTAGATTGGTAGGCCTGAACTCTAGATTCTTTTATCCTTGAATTTTCAGAAGCCTCCATCTAAAGGTCACCATGTTCATTAAGATCTAATTTCCTCTTTTCTTTGGCCAAAGAAATGTCAAAATTCATTTTTTTGATTCCCAAAATGCCTTATGCTCAATTTTAAAAGGTAAATGGCATGATTTTCCATAATCCAACCTATATAGTGACATGACTAGGATGGTTTTGAATGCTGTACAATATTCCCAAAGAGCATCCAAGAGTTTCTCAGACCAATCTTTCCTAGAGGGATTGATAGTTTTTTCATGAATTTTATTAATCTCCCTATTTTATAACTTATCTTGACCATTGGTTTGGGGATGGTATGTAGTGGAAACATTATGAGAAATACCATACTTAGTCATGAGTGAAGAGAATAGTCAGTTGCAGAAATGGGTTCCTTGATAACTAAATATAGCCCTATGAATTCCAAATTTAGAAAATATGTGCTCTTTCAGAAATCGGATCACAACACGATGGTCATTGGACTTGGTGGGAAGGGATTTAACCCATTTTGAGATATAATCAATAGCTAAGAGGATGTAGAAGTATCCCCTCGAGTTTAAGAAGGATCCCATGAAATCAATTCCCCAAAAATCAGAGATTTCAATAATAATAATGAGAGTGAGGGGAATTTGATTCCTTTTTGTAAGGGATTATAATTTTCGACATTGAGCACAACATTGGAAAAATTGGTAGGGGTCCTTAGTGAGGTTAGGCCAGTATAAACTATTTTAGAGGAAGTTTTCAATGGGTTTCATTGTGGAAAAGTGGCATTCAAATGCCTCTGCATGATAGAATCTTAGAATGTACTCTTGTTTAGACTCTGGAAAACATCTAATAATGATTTGATCAGGATAGAACTTGAAGAGGTAAGGATCGTCAAACACATTGTGTTTGACATCAAAAGAAATTCTATCTTATCTTGGGTCCAGAGAAATTTTGGAATGTCACCTGTAACCAAGTGGTTTTCTATATCAACATACTATGGAAAATCACAAAGGGAATAAAGGTTCTAATCAGGAAAAGAATCAGACATAGAAAGGTGATGTGAGTTGTCTTTGAATTCCATCCTAGAGAGGTGATCACCTACAAAATTTTCAACACCCTTTTTATCCTTAATGGTGAAATTGAAATCTTTAAGAAGAAGGACCCATCTGATCAATATAGACATGGAATATTGTTTTTGGAAAATTTATTTCAGGGATGAATGGTTAGTGAAGACAGTAATGGGTTATCCTAAGATATAAGACCTAAATTTCTCTAAAGAAAAGACAGAAACAAGAAACTCTTTCTCAGTAGTGCTATAGTTTATTTGTGCAGCATTTAGGTATTTTCTTACATAAGAAATAGAAAATAGAGTTTTCTCACACCATTGACCTAATAATGCTCCATCAGCAAATTCACTCACATAAAACATGATTTCTAATGGAAGTTTCCAATTTGGAGCTTTTAGGATATGTGGAGTGATAAGAGACGACCTGTGTGTAGAGAATGATTCCTACCAGCTTTTTGTCCATAATAATGGACCATCATTCACTAAAAGAGAACAAAGTGGTCGAGAAATACAGCTAAAATTCCTAATGAACCTTCTATAGAATATTTCATGTCCTAATAAGGACCTAACATCCTTAACGGTTTTAGGAGAGGGAAGGTGATGATTGATGCTGACCATATATTTATCAACTTTAATCCATATACCAAATACTAGATGTCCTAGAACAAGTCCTTCCTTTAACATGAAATGACATTTTCCCAATTTAGGATTATATTATTGTCCTTGAATCTTTACAAAACCCTTTCATCATTTAGAAGGAATCCCTAAAATGTATCCCCAAATATGGAGAAGTCATCAATGAAGACCTCTAAACAATCTCCTACCATGTCCGAGAAGATTCCCATCATGCAGCACTCGAAGGTACCAGGAGCATTACATAACCCAAATGGAATGCACTTGAAGGAAAAAATTTCCAAATGGAAAGGATAAGGTTGTTTTTTCTTGATCCGATAAGGATAACTTGATTTGATTATACCCTGAGAATCCATCTAAGAAGCAATATAATTGATGACCCGCCACTCATTCGAGGACTTGATCAATAAAGGGAAAGGGGAAATAGCATTTTTTGGTAAAAGAGTTGAGCTTCCTATAGTCAATACAAGCTCTCCATCCACTACCGACCCATGTGGGGAGAAGGTCACCATCTTCATTGGTGATCACAGTAATTCGACCTTTCATTGGGAAAACATGAATTGGGATAACCCACTCACTCTCGACAATGGTTTAGACGATACCTGCTTTCAACAACCTAAGAAGTTATTTCCTTATCACTTCCATAAGATTTTGATTTAGTCTCCTCTGAGGGTGACGACATGGTTTGGATTCAGATTCAAGAAAAATCCTATGAGTTCCAATGAGTGGGATAATTCCAGGAATATCAGAAAGGGTCCATCCAATTGCTTTCATATGCTTTCATAGGATATCCAGAAGCATCATCTCTTGATTGGCTTCAAGAGTGGATGAAATGAAAAAAAGGAAAGGATCTATTGTCCCCTAAGAATGAAAACTTTAGTGAAGAAGGTATGACCTTAGATTAGAGATCTCATTGGTTATCACTTTCCTTGAAAGGCTGGGACTTTGTATTGAACTCAGTTTGTTTGTTCAGATTTCTTGACAGAATTAGTTCCTTGTGAACAGAATTTCCATCCACTAAACTAGCCAGAGCAGTGTCATGAATTGGTTTAGACTGAATGTTATTAATTTCACCCATGGTATCATTGGTTTTTTATTCTATAAAATCATCAATAGAGCTATCTGAACTAGATTCTAGACAATGAGACAAATTTTCCTCATGAGGACATAGAAAATAAATCTCTTCTTGACTTAAACATGCTTTAGTAATCCCTTGATATTCCTTAGGTTCAATATCAACACTACCAATACAATTAACCTAATGGATATCTTCATCATCCCCAATTTTAAAGTTTTCATTATATATGTTCAATTCTAGACTCTTGTTTCCAAAGGTGATGGTCATGTTAATATTTTGGACTCAGATAACACAGTTGATTGTTGTAAGGAAGGGACAATCAAGGATGATTTGGGTTTGTTTCTTATTTCCTATGTTTGGATTTTTGTCAAAGACAATGAATTCATTAGGGTAGATGAAGTTTTCCACTTTTATAAGAAAATAATTTAAAATTCACTTTGGGACCCTGATTCTACAATTAACAAGTTGAATTTTGACAGATGTGGGTTGGAGCAATTCTAGTCCTAACTGGAAGTACACAACATATGGAATGAGATTGACCCTAGAACTTTTGTCACACAAGGCTTTGAAAAATTCGTTCTCTCCAAGTTCAACATTGATGTAATGGAATCTTGGATCTTTCATCTTTGGTGTAAGGGTTCCTTGGATGGTTGTACAAACATTTTCTACCAAAATAACATGGTTTTTATGTGAAAATTTCCTTTTAAATGTGAAATGGTCCTTAGGGTATTGTGAGTGTTCCAGAATGATTTTAATGGAATCTAAGAGTGGAATGGTCAACTTGACCTGTGAAAATATTTCCCTCAATTTTTCACTAAATTTAGGTTTGGTTTTCCCCCTCATGCGTTGAAAAAATGGAGCAAGTTGTGGGATTGTTTTTTGAAGAGTTAATTCATTCATATTATTATTAGGTTTTTCCAGTTTGATCACATGGTTTTTTTTAATTTTCATTAGAGATTGAATCTTCAGATGTTTTTTGAATTATTTGTTTTGGATTCTTAATTGTTTTCCCACTTCTTAAAACTGTTACATCCTTTACTTGTTCATGAGTTGTTTGAGTATAACTTGAATATCCCCTTAAATTTGAGGATGGTACTGCCTGAGTAGGCATGGGTGCTTTCCCTATTTTTATGGTTTGCAGTTCATGTTTAGGGGATGAGACTTATGAGTTAATTTTACCCATTTGTTTATACAACTGTTTAAGTATTGGTAGAGGGACATATTGGGTAGGGGATTGTGCTAGTTGGTTTATCCCAATAGGATAATTTAGTTTTTGGATTAGTTGTTTCATGGGTTTTTGGATGGGTTGTTGGTATTGGGAAGGAGGGTGTTGGTATTGGGCAGGTTGCGGTTGGAACTAGTTTTGGTTTTGGAAATTTTGTGTATGGTAAGGGTTTGGTCCTTGTAGTTGGCTAGGTTGTTAGTTATGTTTCCAGCAGAAGACTTTGTGGTCATTATACCTTGGATTGAAAGTGTTTTTTTACTGTGGTTTCTAAAAGATTAGATTAGTGTCCTCCTCTGGTGATCCTCCTAGAAGAACATATTTTGTGGAAGGGATGGTTGGGAATTTTATATTCTTGTGGTCATGTTTGTCACAAATTGTGCAAACAAGGTCAACAATTTGAATTTCGTGGACCTTCCTAAGATCAATCTCCTCGACCTTCCTTGTGAGTGCATTGAATTTCTTCCTAAGGCTTTCCTCCTCCCAATGTTTTTGGATTATACTAGATTTGGGTGGATTCTCATAGTAAGGTGATATTCACAATGTCTAGTTTTGTTCGGCCAGTCCTTCTATATACTCATAAGCATCATTTGGGGCTTTGTTTTTGAAGGTCCCATTATATATCATGTTGATGAATTGTTAGTTTCCCAGGACTAACCCTTCATAGAAAATTCAAACTTGTTCTTTGAATAAAAATCCATGGCGAGGTACCATGTTGAGTGTGTCTTTAAACCTTTCCCATGTTTCACAAAATAACTCCACTTCTTTTTTATAAAATGTTTTGTATTCTCTTTTTAAGTGAAATTGTTTTGTAATGGGGGAAGTATTTTTTTTGTAAAAGTATATTTTAAAATGGTCCCAAGAGTTGATGGATGATGGTCTCAAATTTCCTAAATTTTTTTTAGCTCAATCGATTAAATAATAAGGAAATATCCTCATATTAGCTAATTCTAGTGGATGTGGGGGACACATAGTTTCTTCAATGTCATTGAACTCCTTTACGTAAAGGTAGGGAATCTCAGACTTCAATCCATGGAATGTGGGAAGGTGGTTTAACACATGGGGATTAAAGATGTACTTTTCATATCATGGGGAATTGTGTCTAATTCATGAGGGGAAATTGGTCCAGGTAGGTGTGAGGTAGTCATTCATGGTTTGATCACCTTCATTCCCCAAGTTTGGGGCTGCCCCATTCAGATTTCCATTTTTGTTCCCTCCCGGGTTTATGAGTTGGTTTCTTTGAAGACCTTCCATTTAAATGGGATCAATTTTTGACTCCGAAGTATTAGTAAGGTTACGATATAATGCAAAGTGTTCCCTTGGTGTACTTGACTCCCCAACCCTAGGAGTATCAACCCTAACTAGACGATTTGATTGGTCACGAGTATAGGCAGACATGCTCCAAAATAAAAAAAATGAGAAAGGGAAAAGATAAGAAAATTTTAATGATAATAGAATAAATGGGGGAGAAAAGAATTATTGTTGAGATTAATTACTTGGTTCCTAAGAAATGGTTCCAAAATTTGGTCTCACCCCATGTTACCCAATAATTTAGGGTTAAGCAGTCGCTTATAGTTTAGCTTGGGTTGTCGAATCCTCAGAGACCTAAGAAGAATCCCATAGAAATTTACATTCTATGAAATATTTTTAGATATTAAGTGGCCAACTTTAGGTTGATTTTAGATGGGTTTAAGTGAAATATAATATAATTAAGTGAATTTAAATTTAAATAACTAGTCGATCCTAGGTTATCACTTGGGGTGGATTAGATGAATTCCCATTTTTTAACAATTTCAATTTCATTAACTCAAGCAGGATTCATTTAATTAATTCAAACTAACCTCATCACTTACTGGTTAAAAACATTAAAAAACACATTATAATCACCTATAAACTTCTAGGATCATTTTTATGAGAACACTAAGGTAATAAATCTTATTAACACATAAAAGTTGGGCAATAAAATTCAATAAAGAAGACGAAGAGAGAAAATCATTAAATAAAAGAAACTCAAGTAAAAGAAAACTATAAAATTTAGATATTGGGAAATAACATCCAATCCATCCTATTCCTACTCCCTTAGATCAACCCATAAAATAGTTAGCTCTCCATTAATGGAATGTTTTCAATAGAAGTGATAAGTTGACTCATAAGGGAAAAATTGAAGAAGTTCAAACCACAAATAAACGATCACTCCACTCTTGTGTGAAGAATATCACAAGGTATGGTTTTAATAAATTCCCACCATAAGGAAACTATATCAATGTTATAAGAATAATAATATAAACAGATAATATTAATAAATTTTATAATGAATCTAAGGTAATTCAAGAACTTATAATTTATGGAATGCGATTACAACATCAAATTGGAACCATAACAAGAAGAAATGAAAAAAAGCTCAAAATACACCTCAATAATCCAAAAATACTACCTTTAATAGGCATTTTTGGAGCCTTGGGTTGATCTCCAAATAGTGAAATTCATCCCACTTGAGTATGGTGGGCCTAGGGTGGTGAAAAGCTTGTGGAACTTAGACTTTTCCACCCTTGACTCGAAGTAGAAGACAACTTGCATCGACAAAAATAGACGTATCAAAATTACCTTCTAGATGACCGAATTTGAGTGGTCCATAAAGGACGTAAATGGAAATCCTAATTTATATTAACCTCCTATAAAATTTCATCCCAAATGGAATTTTTGTGTGTGAGATATTATTGAAATGGTGGGATGTTTTTCTGGGCAGCAGAATATGGTCCATAATTTTATCTCCAACATGGGCCACCATGAACTCCATTCAAAAAACAGAATTAGCTTTGTCCACTATTTAATGAAATGTTCTCGATGACTTTTGATATCTTCAGTTCAATTTTCAGAATTATTGGGCATGGATATTGGCTGTTATTGTAGTTTTATTGGACTGCAGTTTAGTTCACTTCACCTAGAATGTTGTCTGTTCAAGGCTAAATTTGGTGGTCTTCCAATATGAATCTTCAAGTACTCCAAAAGTATGAATTGTTACTAATTTAATGAGAAACCTGAAAATTAAATATTAAAATAAAATCGTGTTCATTGGGTACTTTAAATGATGTTAAAAATGTTCCATGTTATATTGAATTTTAATAAGGAATTGTAATTATAATATGTAATAATGTTCAAAATGTAAAATGCACTAAAATGGTGTTTATAAATAAGAAATCACATGAATATTATATATATTAGAAATTAATATTATCCTCATTTAGTGTAAAATAAACGTGTCTTGTCTATTTGGTAAACATTTTATTTTGGGATCTTTGAGAATAATGTCTTGTGGAACTTAGTTGGGGGTCATTTGTGGATTCATAATTTGACAATGGTTTCATTTTATTGTTACCTACATGGTTGTTACTTGTGTATGTGAACAGTTAAATTCCGATCGATTTTTTCAATTGGAATTATTTACTTGATGCTCATTATGCTCTCGGTGATGGTGTTTAATCTAGTAATGGGAAACGATGAGAAGTTTGGATTGATTTTTGTTCCTTGTTATTCTCCAGTTTATGTGTTTATGGTTAGATCTCATTTATTATGTGATGGATGATCTCAATTTTGAGAGTGTAGTTCCCTTTTGTGCAATGAATTGGGTTTTGAGTTCCTTATAGTTGGACTTAGATAGATCATGGGAATGTAATATAGTAAATAAGATGATATTGATTTTTGATAGACCAGGCGCATAAAGGTTTTATCATTTGACTTGTGGAACTCATTTAGGGGTGTGTTTTGAAAATATTATGTTACCATCGAGTAATTGATTATGGTATAAATCCTTGTCAGTTCTCTTCCTTGGTCATGGAAATTTTATCTTAGATGTTTCTCCTAAGCGAGTAACTGAAGTATCTTATTTAGGTCCAAGGGATATTATTTTTTGAGTTACCCCATTTTTATGAATATTTAAATGGTGGGGAGACATATGCTATGTTTCTAGTATTTCTCTTTTTTGGAGGCACGTGATGATCTTGGTGTTTTTATCATGGAGTTGTGTCTCTGTTGTTAACCTCCAAGTGAGTCTATCTTTTTGACTATGTACCATCTACCTCAGAATATGAGTGAGAGATTTATTCTTGTGTCATCGTGTACTATATTTCAGACATCAATATTTATGGGGACATAAATTCTTATGGTGGGGAGGCTGTAACATCCAACTAACTATTTTTATGTGTCATGACCCATGGATTTTAAAATCCTATGATTGGATATATTTGTGGTTTGTTTCTAGAGTTTTTATTAATGATCTTAGATCTCCCAAATTCTCTTGATTCTTTATTCCAATAGGTTATAATGGACTTGTGGTTCATTTCTCAATGGATGTTTTATGTGTAATTATGGATGTAAGATCTATTCAATCTTATTTAGATATATATCTTCTGAGATATGGTGATCTCCATTAGAGGTGACACAACTCAGATTAGTGGTGTTTGTATTCTAAATATTTTGAGTAGGTATTTCAATGAATTTACTTAATATTTTAAATCATTGTTTCTTTATAATTCATATACACATGTCTCTTAATTAGTAACACATATTCTATGAAAATTATTCTTGAAATTCCTTGTAAAATCTTCTTTTCCCCTAAAATACTTGAATTTAATATGGTGTGATTTAAATTTCTATGATCTTGATCTCTCACAACATTTAATGAAAATTTGAAACTACATGTTTTTTAGGATTTATTTTCTATGAATTTTAAAGGATATATCTAGGAAAATGAGGTATTTGTCCTGGATTTTTATTTTGAAAGTGAAATTCCTTTATTTGAATGAAATGGGTTAAACTATTTGTCTTTTTTTAATAGTTTCAAATTCTATAATTTTTTAAATGTCCAATAACCCTATATTATTTATTTTACCCTTGGTTTGAAATGGGTGTTCTTGGTTATTTGAAATGAATGATATATTCACATGGAAATATTGTTTAAACCCATTTTTTAAAATGTAATCTAACCTTTTAAAATTATAATATATCATTTGAATGATTTAGGCTTTCTTTGAAAGAAATGTTCATTTTAAAGGCCCATTTGGCATTATAATGATGATTTTTGAAAGGAAGTGGTTATGATTATCTTTTTTGGATACTAGATTATTTAAAAGTATTTAAATTGAATTGATTATTTTTGATGGCTCGGTTTTCACTTTATGATGATACTATCATATAATATATCTTTTTTGTAACTTGATTGATTCTTATACTTCCCAGTGTTGGGTGTCGAAAATAGAATATTAACTTTGAGGCATCATGGGGTGAGGGTGTGATTTGATTTAATGTCTTGAGACCATGAAGGATATTGATAAGGATACCCATGAAACCCTCATAAATTTATTATCTTAGATAACTCTTTTGACTAGTAATGAGAACAAAGATATTTAGATGGGATGGCCAAGATATATGCTTCATTAGTGGTCTCAAACCCTGTCTAGTGGATCCATATAGAACATGAAAGGTTTAGGCTATGGATATGGGACCAGAAAAGTTGGTTTCATGGAACTAGTTTCTTTTAAACCCATGATACATGGTGTGATTCTAACAATTAGTTATATTGTAATTTGATTAGCTATTATATGTTGGAATCACTATTGTACAATGGTTTTATCCATGACATCTACATAATTGATCATGATACATGATAACATTCATTACCATTACATGGCACCAATGTTGAATTTTTTGATTGATCTATTTATTATTATTATGAACTTTAAATATATTTTGTTGGATCTTTCATTTATTTTGATATCTAGTGAATATTCTTAAATTTTCATGATTATCTAAATTTAGCTTTTGAAATGGATTTTAAATATTTTCTAGAAAATGTTATGTTGTTAAATGGTGAAATGAAATGTTTTATACGTTTAGTTTGATAACTGATTTTTAAAGGTTCAAAACTCTATTTTTAAACTAATCCTTATAATCGTAGATTTTTACTACTATTTTATCGTATTTAATTTACCTTATGAAGTAACTACATAGAATATTTTTTGGAATCCTACTGAGATCTATAGCTCACACCCTACTTATACCATTTGGTGTTTAATGCTCTTTATAACCTTATTGAAGGTGCCCATGCTTCCATTTTCAAATCTAGGTCATGATTGGGTGACCAAGGGTGGGTGACATGGGACATAATTGGTTGTTGTAGACCACAAGGAGGTGGGTTTTTGTTGTTATATTCCAATTTCAATTTTTCTAAGTGTCTCTATGTACTTTCAAATGTATGTGTTGATTTTTATATTTGATAAGGTTTTCCAAATGTACTATATTATATTAATATTTCTAGGGAGAAATCATTCTAATATCTATTTATTTATTCCCATGTGCTTGTCACAAGTTCATGGAGATCAAGAACACTCTTTGGGTTTGTGGTGAATCATCTCGAATAATGGTTTATATGGTATTTTTGGTTGTCTACTTATAGTAATTTTTTAATTAATGATAATAAATAATTGTATCTATATAGAAAGGTGTGATATCTAAACTAAAAAATATTAATGTATATTTTCAATGAGGAATATATAAACATGCACCAAAGAAGATAGTTGGATCTGATTAAATATTATGATTTCTCAATATAGCACCACCTTAGGAAATCAGACATGGTGGAATATAGTCTGAGTTGAAAGGAATATGTTATATTATCTATGATTAGGATCATAAAAGGCCCAATATTTATGGATTTTCAAAATATGGAGAAATATTAATGAATGGGTAGAAATATTATCTGGCTCTAATGAGTGTTCAACCATCTATTTATATGAAAATTAATGACACACTGAAGGAATAGGTATATTTGTAAAAGAAAGTGAGAAATGTTTAGGAGTTAAAACATGATTGTGATAAAATAACATGTTTCATGAACTAATTATTTTTCCATTGAAAACCATATTTAATGAATGTGAATATAGATGAAGCTCAATGTTTTTCATTATCTATTGATCATGGAAGTATGATGATGTATTGAGATTTGAAAAAGTGTTTCTAGTGGGATGGAATGAAGAAAGATATTCAAGAGTATATTTCTTAGTTATTGGTATTTCCGCAAGTTATGACTTAGAGATATAATTTTAAGGGTATGTTACAACTATTACCTATGCCAAAATGGAAATGGGAAAACATCATCATGGATTTTGTCTTCAGACTCCCTATAACATCTATATTGAATAATGAAATATGGGTTGTATAAAATTATCTTATGAATTCATAACACTTAATCACTATTAGAGATTATTTACCTCTTGATCAGCATAGTTATTTATACATTAAGTAATTGTATGATTTCTTATTATACCACTATTAATTGTATCTGATCAGGCTCTAAGTTGTACCTTGATGTTTTGGAGAAGTCTTTAGTAGGCTCTGGATACATAGTTAAGTTCATCACTACATATTATCCTCAGATAAATGATAAATTTTATAGGACTATTAAAATTCTAGAATATATGTTAAGATATTTATCTAATGATCTCAATGGTTGTTGGGATCAATAACTTACTTTTGTGGAATATTATTACAATAATAGCTTTAAATCTAGCTTTCAGATGGCTCATTATGAATCCCTCCATGGTAAGAAGTGAAGAACTCCAACATAAAGGAATAAAGTTAGAGAAAGAAAGTTATTGGGGATTGATCTAGTAGAGAAATAAGTATTTAAATTTTTAGGCATATAACGACACATGAAAGTAGCTCAAAGTTGGCAATAAAATTATGCTAACAATCATTAGAATGATATGAAGTTTCAAGTTGGTGAAAATGTATTCCTAACAAAATATCCCTATAGAAGGGTGATGAGATTTGGAAATAAGTGAATTATAAGACCTATATATATTGATCCTTTAGAAATTATTGGTCATATATATATATATATTATCATATCTATTGGCGCTTCCTTCAAATATTTCGTAAGTTCATGATGTATTCCAAGTATCTCTCTTAAGGAAGTACATTTATTATCCATAAAATATACCAAACATATATGTCTTACCACTGTAGAAACATATTTCTTATAATTAAAAACCATTAGATATTTTGGGTCATAAAGAGAAAGTACTATGAAACTAGACCACTCACCTGGTCAAAGTTTGGGGAAAAAACTGCCAATTTGGGCAAGCTAAGAGGGAACCTGAGAATGTGAGGATGCAAAAGTATAATCATCTAATTGTATAAGAGTGACGAATTTATAGGGATAAATTCATTTTAGGCAGGTTAGAAAGTAACACCATAATACTTTTATTAAATATTTCTCTTTAAATAATATGATTTATTTGATATCTCCTGCTTTTTGCAACACAGAGCTTAAAAAAACCATGGTATACTATTAAATTACAATTATTTAAAATAAGATTTATCAAACAGTCCTTGGACTGGTGTACAATAATATAAATAACTAAATCAGAAAATTTTTATTGTTATATATCTATAAAATTAATTCATTAGTTATCAGTTGATTACAAATGAAAATAAAAATCATTTTAAAGAGAAAGAAATTTTTTAGGAAATTTTTATATTCACATAATGTATTTTTATCTGAAAAATGGAATTAATCATTATTGGTGAATTATTTTAATGAAATATAAATAATATTTACTTGATAAAATGTTTTAAAAAATCCATAAATATTTTTCATTTCATAGAATAATAAAAAATCAACTTTTATGTTTAAAAAATTATTTTGATCTAAAAATATTTTTTTAAAATATCATATACACACATTAAAATTATTTTATACAACTTATAAGAGATTAATTATAAAAAATAAATTACATATTAATCATTAAGAGTTTCTAATTTGGTAAGATATGAATTGTAATGGTGGTAAATTTTATTGCCTCAATAAAGGGAAAATCAGTAAATATAGATTAAAAATTTGTGAAAAGGCTATCATTTTTCACACTAATTATTATTAGATGAAGGTAATTCCACAATTATAAACTTAAGAATGAAATTTATTAGTTAAATGGATACCTATACTTGAAAATGTTCTATATATTATTTAAATAAAATAATGTTACAAAATGATTCTCTCATAGTTTTAAATAACTTTTCTATGTTCAGATAGTTGAAAAAATTAGTTATGTATGAAAATCAGTGTAAATTATGTGAATAATGAAATTAAATCTTTAAGGGAAATTTATTTATAATTTTATCTATTATATAATTACCTAAAATTCACACACAATGCCAAAGTAATATTTATTTATTTAGTAGAAGAATAAAATAATTGATATTTAATATATTAAAACATGTATAATTTGAGTAAGTTATAGTTTTAAAAAAAAACTTATTGGGATAATATGAGATATTAGTGTTTATTTAAAAGACTAGATTCAAATAAAAACTTTTTATTTATATATTCTTGGTCAAATTACGTAAATAATGTAAAAATTATCAATAATGATTTTTTCAAAAATAACATTTTATTAAATTATTTAAAAATAATTAAAATCACAATATAAGACAAATAGTTTATTATATTTTCTATAATTTCATATATTTTACATTTAGTTTCCAATGTTTACCTTATAATTAAAACATACAACCAACGATATTAAATTTTTTTATTATCATAGTTAAAATTTAAAAATGTTAACAACGGGTTAATGAAAATGATATAGTTTAAAATTCCAATAAAAAGGTCTAAATTTAAATTCTTTATAGGATTAAAAACCTATCCTACCTTATATTATAATTAATGGACATTTTTATTCCATTTTACTTAGAATTAATTTATCATAATTCAATGTTTTGAGAAATTCCAGATGTCCCCCTCACATCAATTAAAAATGGGGACCTCCTCCCTCACATATTTTCACCCTTTGAACATTATATATTAAAAAAATCTTTCCATTTCATTATAAAATTCTATATCCACTTCATATAGGTTTTTTTCATCTCAAAATACCAACTGTAGTGCCCTTTAGAAGAGATCCAAAGGAGTTGTTCCAAAGCAGAGGTAATCGACCTAACCAATCACTTTGTTTTCTACTCTTATTTACATCCCCAAAATCTATTTTATTACTCATAAAATAATATATTATGTATTTTAAATATTATTAAGTTTTATTATTATTGTTTAAAGACCATTATTCACCATCTTTCCCAACAAATTATAAGCGAATGTTTCACATTTTTCTTATGTATGACTTATCATCCCCACATAACGATACAATTTAATTTTCATTACCATATTTTAAGGATGGGTATTATAATTTTATTAATGTAAATATATGATATCTAGTTCTTAATTATTATTTTGTAATTATAATTTCACATATACCTACTTACTATCCAATCCTTTCAGAAATGATAATGTTGTTTGTGCGTATATATGGACTACCACCTCTAGGAAGAGATGTGATTTATTTTTCAATTATAATTTACATTGATGGTAATGAGGGATAATTTTACATATATTATATAATATTGATCCTCAAAATGTGAATTAATATTTACTTTTGTTTTATTCCATCCGTTGAAGAAAGAAAATAGCGTTTATATGTACGTACGACCTACCGTCTCTATAAACCGTGTAGTTAATTTTCCTATCTATAATTATTATGGATTACTATAAATGTGTATAAAATGCAAATATATTATAATAATTTTAGGATAAATACACTATAGATGATAGAACCAATATAAAAAATAATGGATCGACACTAGTGAGATGAAATGTTCATGATAAATGAAAAACATAACACCCAAAAACAACAATTTTAATAAGAAGTTATTAATAAAAGGGGGTGTTGAAATGTTATAAATGCATAATATATGATATTATAAGTGTGGATTTTATACTAATATATAGGTATAATAAATTTAAATTTATTATACAGGAGGTTAAAGTGCTTTAAAATAATGGTGAATTTAAGGTAGGAGTTATATTTCCCAATATCATCAACAATTAGGATTGTTTAAGTATAAGTATCTATTGGTGAATATTTCACTTCAAAATCCATTTTTATAAAATTTTTATAAAAAGAGTATTTAAAATTATACTATTGATATTTAAATTTATATTTACCCATGTTTTAAGTTTTAAAAAATGGTTTGAAAAGAATCTTCATATCATCTTCCCCACACGGTACTTTATGACTGTTTCGATAAAAATACCAAAGGATTTTTTTTAACTTATACAAAATGAATAAATTTTGAGAGAATTATGAGTAATATTTTATTTGAAATTTAATTTTAAATTATATACGGCAACTATCAAATAAAATTATTTCCTTTCTATGTTCATATGTTTAAAAGATGATTTCCAAATGGAAAAGTTATTTTCCTAAAATATTGTTCCAAGTGATCATTCAAAAATAATTATCCATCTAATAATAAATTGTTTTATGTTACATAAGACTTAATAGTGATATGTTCAAATTATTCAATTATTAATATTTCTCTGTTTGTTCTTTTACAATGAATAGATTCTTATAAAACCCATTTATTTTCATGGTTATGAAATGATGAATGACTTGTGATATTGTAGAAAAAAATTAAATTATTGTAATTATGTGATTTGTGTATCCTATATCTAACTAAAATTCATTGATCAAAAATTGATATATCATTAGTTAATATGACTTTCAAGGGGAGTTATCCCAGTTTAGTAAGGGATTTGTCCACTTTGATAGTCTTAGAACTAAACCTTGAGTACTACAATGATTTGGGGAGTGAACCCATTACACTATGATAGTCTTGGAAAATATCCTTTACAAATAAGGAAAATTATTTTATAGGGCAATGTGTTTGTCATAATTCCTTGTCTTGTTCCAATGTTATTGTAATGACCTAGACTATGATAATTAAAATCCCC
Source organism: Viscum album (assembly GCA_963277665.1). Taxonomy (NCBI): domain Eukaryota; kingdom Viridiplantae; phylum Streptophyta; class Magnoliopsida; order Santalales; family Viscaceae; genus Viscum; species Viscum album. The sequence continues at coordinate 1,092,161,103 of OY728137.1, read as the reverse complement.
ATTCTTGTTTTTATTAAATTTCTTATTAAGTAATATAGTTATGGAAAACATATGAACTTCCTTTGCTTTATTATATACAATTGGATTAAAAATACCATTATGTATCCTTATAATTGATAATATACCCATTGATAGTGATCACATGATTAGTATAAGTATAGGGTTTTAACAAATCCAATTGACACATACAGATGAAGTGATTGCTTCAACTAGTACAATCATAACCTAGAAATCCCGTTTATCAGAGCATATGAGGGATATAGAATTTATTGGTTTTCCCTTGACTAATCCAAAGTTGATATCTAACAACTTAAGCATGAGATAAACCGTTTACGAGATAAGTTAAAGCTTATCGAGATCACAACCCAAACCATGTCTGCCGAACCGCACCATGGAAGTCCCACCACCGCACACCATACCCTTAGGGAATTTTCTTGTGTATTAAAGGTAAATTTGAAAATTACCAAGAATTATGAGTATGTATATTAATTTTTTATAGAATAATGACTATATTCCCATCCTATTATTTTTAATTTATAAATTATTTTTTACATAAAATCCATAAAACACAAAAAGTATTTTGGGTAAATATTCAAATTCAATTAAGAAATATATTTTGATGAATTAATTGATTTTTGAAATAAGTAATATTTTAATAAAATATCATTATTAAATAATGATAATTAAATATAAATGATCATGTAATTTTTATGAAGTGAAATGTAATTTTTATAAGGATTCAAAAAAATGTTATTGTCAAAAACCAGTAATTTAAAAAAAAATAGGTTTTTATTTTTAAATATAAAATTAAATTATTCATATAATTTTTTTAATAAAATTAATATTATTTTTGAAATCACGATGTCAAAATAATCTAACCATTATTTTTTCCAAATTTTTTGAGATAATTTAATTTTCGGGTAAAAAACTAAATACCATATAATTGGACTTTGTGTTCTATGACATCAAAATGACCTAAAAGTGATGTAATAAGTAAAATAAATGGGATCAATGAACAAATATATATCTTAAATTTAAAAAATAATGTGATTTAAATTTTATTTTATTTATTTTTAAACACAATATGAATATGTTAAAACTCATAATATATTTTAAGATTTTAAAATAATTTCCTTAAAAGTGTGACACACATCCACCTATCGAAGGGTAATATTTTAATATGCTAAGACCATGAACTTCAGAAATAATAAAAAATCTCCCATTTTGAAGAAACCATGGGAAAAACCATGGGATGGTTTTAAGTTTTGGATATTTGTAGTGTCTAAAACAAAAATAATAAATAAATCCCCCCTTTTCTTATATAAAGCCACCAAGCATCCCATTTATCTTCACTAAAACTCTTTTTATCATGTCCATAATAATTATCACACTCCTTATTGTCCTCCCAAGGCTCCCCCAAGCCATCAAGAAGACCCTCTTAAAAATTTGGAGTCACACACTCATGCAAGGGATCCCCACCTTCCTCTCTTTCTTTCAATTCAAAAAACCCTCATTGAAATTAGTCTTTATAATTTCATTTGTTTGTATTGTAATTAATTTATTAAAATTTCTTTAATACAAAATTAATATCATTTTAATTATATACTATTTATTCTCTCTCATTTTTATTCCTACCTAATCTATTACTATACCAAAATTTCTTAAGGGATTTATCTCTTCTCATTTCCATTAAAGAACTTATTTTATGTTATGTCACTTAAATTACATTTTTCTAGGTTATAATATGTTATTCAATGTTACACATAAATTCAATTTAATTTATAAATAATTATGGCCCATTTCTCTTTCATTAAGCCTCCTATGATCTTTTATATACACCATTTACCACGACAAATTATAGTTTTGATTCTTTTCACAATTCTTGTTTCTTCATTACATTATGCCTTCAATTTATAAATTTATAATATGGGGATATGATTATACATGTACTTAATAAGGATAATTTTATTTCTATGTGATGATATATCCCTTTTTCAGTCATCAACTTATTTTTAGGAATCTCTATTTGATGCCATTATGCGGCCGAAATTTCCCCGCTATCTTCCATGGAAGAAAATGTGTAGTGAATACCATACCCATTTTTAATCATGGTTTTTCACATTTATGTACATATAATTTTTATTTGGGACATAAATATATGTTTTCTACACTCCTTAATCATTAAATAAATTATGATGAAAGAATCCATGTTTTATGTCCTATGTGGCACACTTATGCATGAGAATGAAATGTACAAGGTGGGTGCACCAAAATAACACTCCAATGCACTGGGTAATGTTTAGTACCATGATATTTAAATTTGGTATAGGGAGTGAACCTGATTAATTTATTGGAATTTTTCTACCATGATGTCTTAGTAGGTCATCCTTGACCTCTGTTTATGATTCAGTGTTTTATGTTGTTGCAGAATATTCCATATTTCCATTATGATTATCATGATATATCACGTCTCATTATTCATGTTCGTGACTCATACTCTTTTTATGACCATTTGTATTCCTATTGTCTAAAATATATTATCTTCTTCATGTTACGCCATGATTATTCCTTTATTGGGCTTTATAGATCACCCCTTTCTTATGTTTTCCCCAGGTTTTCCAATGTAGTTTTAAGTAAGAACATATTAAGTAAGTTTTTAATAAAGATGATGTGTTTATATTTTATGTTGTTATATAACATACCTAACTACCAAAGAAACTATACTTTTAAATATTTAGGGTTTTATTAAGTGTAGTTTTATGTAAAAAATAAAGTATTAATTTTTAATAATGAGATGGATTTATTTAGTTATGATCTCAGGTCTCATGCTATTTTACTTCTTTATGATTCATGTCTTATTAAAATATATGATTTATTCAATAAATCATGATTATGATCTATGATATGCTTGGTATAATTTTAAAATATTAATTTCTTATTCTTATGAAATTAATATCATGATATACTTATGTAATCATTAATATCTCCCTTAGTTACCCTTACTAAGAATATGACCTCACATGTTTCTTATGTTTCGTTTAGACAAGTTATGAAGAAATTTATTAAGTATGATATATCTAAGAAGGGTTATAGTTATAAATAAATAAGTGAGAGATGATGTAAATATTTTATCAAAAAAATTGTTTATGTTTCTATGTTTCTAAATATACTATAAAAAAATATTTTGACATGGATCAAAATGATATGTTATGAATATTAATATATTAATATGTAATATAATTGTGTGAAAAGTATTGATCATTATAGGAATTATTTATGAATTTATAAAAATAGGTTTTAGACTCTATATAAAAAACTAATCTACACTACAAACCATCCCATGGGATTAACCAATGGTTTCTTCCAAATAAGAGTGGTTTTTATTACTTTATAAAACTAGGTACCTAATGGCTTAAATAAATACCATTGGGGATGTGGAAGTGATTAATATTTATAAATAATTAATTTCAAAACCATAAAATACAATATAAGTTATGGAGGATTCCATAAGAGGTTATAAAATTAATAAAATAACTTTTGAGAATAATTATTTTAAAGGGGAAACATAATTTTGGTCATGGATACTCTTTATATTATTTATTACATTGCTTTTCAGTTTTTATGATTTCATAATATATACCACATTTATATATTATTTAATTTTTAATTATAAACTCAACTACCTATTAAAATGAACCAAAATTTACCATTGGATAATATCATTGTTCTAATTTAAAAAATAATATTTATTTAATCAAAATAATTATCTAAAATTGGGAATTTATAATTTTAAAAAAATTAAATTTTTATTTCAAAAAACTATTTTTTTGATAATAATGTTTTATGACCCCTAAAAAATTACACTTGACATAAAAATATTATTTTATATTTTCTATTTAAATAAATATCATTTAATAAATTTTTTCTATTAAAATAAAATTTATTTAAATAAATTGTTGAATTCATCAAAAGGGTATATCAATTACAACTATATATTTCCCAGAAATGAAATTTGTGTTTCATTATATAAAAATCTAATTTTTATCAAACTGATCATTTAATCATTTGTAAAATAATAATAAAAAGGATAAATATGATTATTAATTAATTAAATAATTTAAAATACAAAAACTCATACTATTAGGGTCTCGATACATTACCCCTTTTTATAAAAGTGTATTTCCTAAGGGTAAGATGTGTGATGGTGAGATTTTCATGGGGTGGTTCGATGAACATGGATTGGGCTATGATCTCGATGAGCTTGAACTTCCTCGATATACAGTTTTTCTCATACTTAAGTTGTTGAATATCATATTGGTCTTAGTAATGGGAAAATCCTAATGATTCTATGTCCCTCATATGATCTGATAAATTGGCTTCATAGGGAATCGACCTACTGGTCAAGGCCATCGCTTTTTTTATGTGTCAATTGGTTATATTATAACACCTAATATATACTAATCATTTGATCTCTATACAGAAACTATATTATCCATTGTTATTATGATTAACAAACTTTTAAATCTTATCGGATATAACTTATAACGATAAAAATTAACCAATGTAGAACCTGTGTTTTCTATAAATTCATTTTTAAATAAAGAATTTACCTATTTAAAGGGAAATTTTATTTATAAATGTTTAGGATATTATATTATTACACCTTTAAAAATTCACCCTCAAAATTTCATTTATTCTCTAAAATAGGAGAGGGTACTTCTATTTCTTAAACTCTTCCAATACCCATGTTTCTTTCTCAAACTTGTGGTTCCACCACAACACCTTGACCAGGTGATATCTCTTTTTTTGAAGGACTTTATATCTAATATCTTCAATATATTCACCACACATTAAAGATCATTCTCTAATGGAACCACCTTAGGATTTATTATATGTTAGCAAGATTGTATGTGCTTCTTCAAGAGGGATTCATGTCACAAATCATATACTTAAGATAGGTTAGGTGGGAGTGATAGTTGATATGATACATAGCTGATGTGATTAAGGATCTAAAAGGGGAAAATATATATTAAACTAAGCTTTCCCATATTCCCAAAACACAAGAAATTAATCATAATGATATATAATGGAACACTTTATCTCTAAACTCAAACACCAAGCCTCATCAATGACAATATTAATATATTTTATGTCAACTTTGTGAGAAGTTTATATGATGAAAAATGGTTAGATCCTTTTTTGTAATCTCATGGATAACATTAGTCCCCATCAACTTCCTCTCTCTGAAATCATCCCATCATATTTGAGTTTGACACCTATTACCATAAATATCCTCATATGGTTCCATTTGTATTCTTGAATGAAAAATGTAATTATATGTGATCTCAAATAGGGGAAGGTGTTGATAAATATTTCCATGAAAATCCATTGAACAAGATCATAACATATAATTTAGAGTTTGAAGGGTTTTTTCAAACAAGCTATCCATTTGAGGGTGATAAGAACTACTGAAACACAACATTATATCAAATTCTTAATGAACATTTCTCCAAAATCTCATAGTAAACCTCAAATATTGATTATAAATAATGTGGAGTGTCACTCTATGAAGTTCTAGAAATTATATTACGTATATCTTGGTGATTTGGTTGAGAGATAAATATTCCTTTATTGGAACTATAGGTGTTGATTTTTTAAGGTGATGGACTACAACTCAGATGGAATTATTTCGTTTAGAAGTCTTCAATAGTAATACAAAAAAATGGATAATTATTTTTTTCTATTTACATACTAGTATAGAAAATTATTTTATCGTACCCTTATACCTCTATCATTCATCCTAGACTTTATAGAATACTAAAAATTGAGAAAAAATTTCTACAATCTCTATCTTCATGTTTTACCACTATATGTTTTCCTTCAAATATATATAATCATTGTGATTCCTGGATGAATTGAGATTTATGAGCTATGAATATCATTCAAATATTCCCTCTTCAGTTCTTTTTTTATGGGAAACTTATCCAGCTTCCAAACCTTACTTTTTTATCTTTATCAAATTAAAACACCAAAATATTTTCTACTTTTTTCTATAACACATCATTGTCATTTTTGACCTCCATGGTCCTCTCAAGAATGGATGGTTGAGAATTTACCTGAGAAAGGTAGGATGAAGATCCCTTTTTTATTCCAATGTTTATCCTACGAATGTATAAGAATATTGGATCCCATGAAATCTTCATAATGGATAGGGTTGAAGGATCCTTCCATCTTAGAGAATCTACCACATTGTTCAACTTCCCAGGATAGTAATGGGATGAACAATCACAATACTTGAACAACTAAAACTAGCTTTGTTGGATCATATTGAGATCTTTTTGTGTGAATATATACTCGGGGTTTTTATGATTTCTATAAATGTTACACTTCACCCCATAGTGAAAATGTCATAAAATATTTAATGCGAAGATCACTACAACCAATTTTAGATATTTCATGGGATAGTTCTCATGGATATATAATTATAACGAGGTATAAACAATAACTTTTTCATCTTTAATGAGAACACAACTCAATCACTTTTTGGATACATCATTATATATCACAAATATTTCCCCACTAGTGGGTCATGGGAGCACATTTGTAGTGATTAACCTCTTTGTAATCTATTTAATTACTTCTTCTCATTCATAATTCCAAAAAAATCATCACCCCATTCCATGTTATCTTAGTTATTAGGCTTGTAAATCATGATAATTATCTCACAAATCGATAATAGTAACCACATAATCCATGTAAACTATGAATCAACATCACTAATATTGGTTTGGACTATCTTTGAAATGAATCCACTTTTTATGTATACATAGTTATTCCTTCACTGGTGATAGCATTCCCTAATAATGTTACTTTCCACATCCATAAATCACATTCATTGAACTTCGAAAGTAATTTTTTCTTTCACAAATTCTTCTATATATAATTAAACTTCTTCTCATGTTCCTCATTGAATTTGAAGTATATAATAATATAATCTATAAATATTACAATTATTTTTTTAAAGTAATCACTAAATACTATATTATTTTAGTCCATGAAGACTTAGGAAGCATTAATGACTCTAAATTTCATCACTGTGGGCTCGTAGTGCCAATAAAATTTAGGAAAAGATGTTTTCTAGATATACTCCTTCATCACCTTTACTAAATAATATCCCACCCGTAGCTCCAGTGTAAATAAATACACGACTCTGCATAGCTGACTGAAAAATTAAATAATACAAGGAATATGATACTCTTTCTATATCATTATCTTTTTTCTATTAACAATAATAATTATAGAGGTGCACTGACCGATCATTCTTATTGAAAAAAAGGATTGGTGAACCCCATGATGAAATAGTTGGGTGTATAATCTATAAAAACCAATGAATTTTCAACATTTTTTAATAATAAATTTAATTTGTTTGTTATAATTATTTATACAAAAATTAAATCTTATGTTACACATAATAATGAGTTAGCTTGTGTTATATGATTGACTGAGTTTTATAGCCTTTTAATGGTGCCCCAATTTTAAAAATAAATTTTGACACTATTTTTTCAAAATAATATTTATTTTTCCATTCATAATATCAAAATTAGCTTATGATGATTTTTTGGAAATTTTCAAAGAATTTTTATTTATTGATGAATAGTTAAAAATAATGCATTTTAATTGAAAACTACCTTTTCTTCTATATAATTATTAATAAAAAATTATATATTAATTTTATTAAAGAAAAGATAGATTAATTATATTGTTATTAATCCAATATAGATAGCTAATATCATTTTTATTGTTAATTTAGATATAAATACTTAATGAACTTTTGAGAAATTTCACTTTAAGAACTCGCTTTCTCAACATGTCTGTGGGATTAGCATTAATCATAATTTTTCTACTTATGTGAATTGAATTTGGAAAAATAAACATATATGGTGGTAAAAATTATGATATTTATAGTATAATAATATCAACTATCTTTTTTACAACAAACGATCATAAAAGTAATTAAAATTAATTATAACGATTATGGTAAAATTATGCTTAACAAAGGACTAAACCATAAATTAAAGTGATGAATGACCTAGAAACTTGTAAAAAATAAATTTTATACTATTAGTCATATCCTATAGCCTCATAGTTATAATATTATTTGTTAGTGGGACACATTTTTAGGAATGTGACCCACATAATAAGTTAAGGAAAAACAAAAAAAAAGAACATTCCATAACTTTAACATTTATAAATATTTAGAGTATGGAATAAGATAAATAGTTTCAGTTATAAAAAATATTTTGAACCTTAAATGAGTTTTTTATTATAATAATTTATCTATAATTTTTAGATATTAAATAATTATATTAAATTCATAATGAAGGCTAATGAATGGATTACTTAGTTAATAATTCAGTTAAACAAATGATGCCAAAAACAAGAAAATTAAATTCAATTTAATGAATTATTGGTTTATATTACATTCTAGACAAATATATCATTTTAAATATATTTTACCTTAATAGACATGAATTACATTTTTTGGATAGTTTTATTTTGAAATTAAAAAATAATGTCAAAATTGACATTAATGTTATTTTATAATAATTGACATTTTATTAAAAGATTAAAAATTAATAAATACACGATCTTATGTAAAATTAATTTTATGTGTTCATAAATATCAAATATTATCCTTTTATGTAAAAAATGATCTTTTTTAATTAACATATTAACCCATAGATAGTAAAAACTTTTCTAGAATGGTATTTGATAAATTAGTGTTTTTTACGCATCATGTGATCTTGTTTTAAAATTAATTTAAAAAACACAGCAGATTTATATTTTTTAAATTATATATAATATTTAAAATTAATTAGGTCTATATTTTATAATAAATATCATATTAATTTATATTTAATTGTTAAATTATTTAAGTTATAAAACTAATTACTTTAATAATGACCCAAATGATAAAATTGGTGAAATATGGAAATTAAGTATGAAAATTATAAAAATGAACCTTATTGGATAGTGGTGGTTTTAATTGAAAAAAATTCTCCTTTAATACATTATATTTATATTTTTTAATCACATCATGTACGTATGAAATTTTTTTTTTCATATATTATATATGTGATAATAATTTTGTGTTAATAATTCTATAATTTTTATATAACACATACCTTATTTCATTCAATTTTGTGTAAGTATGATAACATCGTTTGTGGATGTGTGTACTATCGTCTCCTCCAAGTGATGTGATATGTTCACACATTAAATAGAATATATTTCAGATAGATTCAAATAAATATATGTGACACAAAATAATTTTATATGATATTAATGACATAAATACCTTTCTAGAAATATAATATATCATTTTATTTATTACCCTTTTAGACACTAAAAAAAGATATAACATCATTTGTGGACGTGTGGAATACTACCTCCTCGATGTGATGTAAATCCTTACACATCACAATAATTAAATATATATATATGATTATATTAAAAGTTTTTATGATATAATTTTATATACCTTCTTTCCGTAATAATCATTAAAAGATGGAAACATTAATTATGTATACGTACGACCTACCATCTCCATGACTGTAATGTTGGTTCATTATTCATAACCATATTTGATAATTAGATTTAAAAGTATAATTGTTGTATAAATATGATAATTATTTAATTATTTTTATTCTGGATATGTTTATATAATGAACCCTTTGACCTTATTTGACCTATGAAATTCATTTTGGACATATGACCTGAATTTGGTCAAATCACCCGATGTAAAATTAATCGTTTATGTAGTTGTTTACAACATTGTAATAAATGATTTAAAACTAATAATAAAATTTAAAAATGTTATGATGAAATTAAATAATTAACATATTCTTATTAATTTGGAATATAAGGACACAGGTGAAAAGTCTGAATCAAGTTAAGGTATTTTGTCCCAATTTATGGTCCATTGAGACTTATTTGTTGTTATACACCAATTCAATTTAATGTGGTGTATATATTTTATTTTTTTAATTTAATATCATGATACAAGAATATTTAGTTGAATTTTCTATTTCAAGGTTAATGATCTCATCCAAGGGGATTGAATTGAAATTACCATGTGGTAAAAGTTTTTTTCACCATCTCGCTTTATTTTGTAATTGTAAACTTTATCTTGAAATAATGAATTCCTTATGATAATTTTTATGGTACATTGAATTTATATTAAATTTACATACTATCATGAAATGTAAATTATTATTTCTTAAACCATATTCCATTTTTACATACAGTGTTAACTTTGATATTTATTTTATTTAAGGAGGAATTATTGATAATTATGTATCTATTATTCAACACAGATAATTGATAAATCACACCATTTATGATTTAAATTATATATTTAACTATAAAAGTAATTGATTGGAAGAAAAGTATACGGGTTGGTTATTGGTTAATAAAATCATTTTGATGCATTATTAATATCATCTGATGAAGTTAGTTGGTGAAAAACCCAATACGTTTCTCTCCAAGAAGCTTTAGATTATCAAGGGGATAGATCCGGACACAAATTAGATGGGTTTCTACCAAAATAATTAAACTGTCTGGATTATAGATCTTGGCCCTATATATCTTTTGGATGGATCTTGTTAGACAAAAAGTCCATCATTATGCATTCCTTCATTGTTATTATTCCATATGACTATTTGATTAGTGAAAATATCCATAGGCATATTTTAATCTAATGTGATTATTTATTTGGAATTATTAAATAATATTATTTTATTTCCTGGTTGATTCTTAATTATTAATTCATTATTAAATATTTTATTATTTACCCTTACTAAACATTTGAGCTCACCCTTATTACGTTTACTTTCCCTGTGTTATTAAGAGGAATCCTATGAATGAGTTTCAAGGACGCTGAGCTTTTATTTTTTATATGATTTATTTCCTTTACCAATGTAATATGGGTATCCTATATGTAATCTTATTTTTAATATAGTCAAAGTATTCGGTCTCTTGGGATTTGAAGCATGATTCTATGCCAATGTAATAAAACAATGCACCGGCTCTGAGCTTATGGGGTTGGGGATTTATAGTTGGTGTCAAAGAAAGTTTAATAGTAACATGAAAAAATAGATTTAGAAAAATATATTATGGAACATAACCGTAAGATAGATATTGGGGATATGTATATATGAATAACCTAAATAAACCATGTTTATGATTGTGATATTAGATACACATAATTTTTTGAATTTATGTAATGAATTTTTGCAGGTTTTCGGATTATACATTACATTTCATAATGATATTATCTAACCTAGTATATGTTGTGATTTGGAAATGGAGCCTAGAAGAAGGAATGTGAACCTCACCAATGCACATGATTAAAGAGTGAAAATGATCATATCTTTTATGGTTTGAAGCCAATACTTCGAAAGGAATTAGTCTCCCAAGTATTCACATCATATGAGGATATAATATCATCTTCTAATGCTACATAGAATGAGTTATCTATGTATTATGGATTTGGAGGGAAGCAAAAGAAGAAGATAATAACTAAAAAAAGATTCAATAAGGGAATAAATTAAGGTGTTACTTTCCCAAATTTGATAATTATGGATGGAAAAACCTCGGTATATGCTTAAGAGGAAAATGAGTATTCTTCATCTATGGAGAAAAAGCCGACTATAATTATGATTGTATGGTCAAGAAATAATTTTACTGATATTCAATGCTTCAACTATTGGGATACATGGGGCTTTGAAAATTAATGTCTCAAGTGTCAAAGGAATATATTACGAAAGAGGATAATAGATGATGGTCAAGACTATGCTACTACCACAAACGAATAAGAATGATAACTAGTCTTATGTTTGGATTGGATAATTATTTTATCAAAAATTTACTAGTTATATTAACTATTTAATATATAATGATTCTAAAATAGTACCATTTTATAAATGATTTGAGGTTATATGTTGAATGGTACTAAGAAAAGTTATTATTTAGCCAGTTTATCTTTTTGGAAAACACATGGTTGACGTAAATATAAACTGTAACATGTTTTTTATTTTGATACTATTATGTTTGGATAAATAGAGTATTGACATGGATAAATTAAATTGGATACTCCTAACAAGCTTATAATCTATTTATGTTTTTCTAGAAAAATTGGTTCATCCTTTATTGATGGAGTTAAAAACAATTTTATTTTAAGGATTATATCCGATAACATCACTATTACATAATTAATAATGAATTTTTAAAATAACTTTTAATGGAAATTTAATTTATTACCATATTTCAAGAGAACACACGATGAAGGTATTCACATGTTTGAAATATGATAATTAGGATCTTATTTATGTTGATTAAATGTTAATGACAAGTTCGTTCCAGATTATTTTTTGACCTTATTTCTAAATTGTTGAATCATAATCTTTTGTAAACGATAAACATTTATTTAATGGTTTAAGATAAAATTTGTATTTGTTTTTAGTGATTGATATATTACTTCACTATATGAAGAATCTTACGCCAAGAGATGAACTAGAAATAGTTCAAGGTTTAACCAAATGAAAAAATTATGTTTATAGAAATGTATATTTAATTATATTATTATAATGTGAAATAATTTCTTAACTCTATGGAAATTATCTTGAAAAAAAAATCTTTCCCTATTATCATTATTTTTTATTATATCAATGACCTTTTCCATACCTATAATTTATGTATTTGTGGTCATTAACTTTCAGCTGAACATGTTATCTATCACTCTCCATCAGAATTTGATAGTTTGATCTTAATTCAATTTTCACGTTTTAACTAATGTTAGACTATTTTGTAGACATGTTTTCTAGGGAAATTCTAATTTTATTTTACCTCTCATTAATAAGATGTTTTATTAGTCCTATTTATGATGTGGGGTTTTCAAATAATAGTATTTTCATTTATCAAACCCCTGATTACTAAGATCATGTAGAAATTGTTAGTATGAAATATAATCATGGTGGGGATAATTTATCTCCATAATAAATATAATTATATTCCTTTTAGAATAAAATTAATTTTTTTGTTTGCATTCTATATACACAATGTTAAGCTTACACTACAAACAACCATGAGTTATCTTGTGTTACACATAAAACCTATCCTTTTAATGGAGAACCTATTTTAAAACTAAATATTGATTTTTTTTCAAAAACACATAAATTTTTTATTAATAATTTAAAAATTATATTAGGGTTATTTTTTTAATGAGAAATTTCATTTTTTGACGACTAATTAAAAATACTTCATTTTATGTTAATACAATAATTTAATATAAATAATTTTTAATGTTAAATTATATTTTAAATTCGATTTAAATTAAAAAATATATCAATTATATATATATATAAATAAAATTTAGGTCATTGGAATCAATTTTTTATAATTAATTTGGTTATAAATACTTAAGGTACTTTTGAGCATTTTCACATTAAAAACAGTATTTCTTTCCAGTCTATGAGATTAGAATTAAACTTAATTTGTCTAATTATGTGAATTGAATATGAAAAAAGAGACATAGATGGTTGTAATAAGTGTGTTATTTTTATTATGATAACATCGACTTAGTTTTAGACCAAAAATGTTAGTAAAATTAATTACAGAGATTCAGTAAAATTATGCTTTAAAAGGGATAAACCTTAAACATAAGGGCCAAAATGTTCTAGATGCTTGTTTAAAATCCATTTTATTTCAATATTTAAAACTTATAAAATATTGTTTCTAATTTTATGATCTATTGAGATAAATTTTCATGAATGTGACCCATATAATTAATTAATTATGGAAAATACAAAAAAGGAACCTTCTTTACCTTTTACATTTATAAAGATTTAGAGTATGGAAAAAGAAGCATAGTTTCAATAATGAAAATTATTTTGAAAGTTAATTGAGTTTTGATTTATCATTATAATATTACTATAACTTTTAGATATGAATTGATTATATTAAATGATTAAAAAATGTTAGTGTAGGGATAATTTAGTTAATAATTCAATAAAACAAATGATGCAAAAAACGTTAAAAGTGAAGTAAATTTAATAAATTATTGAGTTCCATTATTTTTTATTGAAATATATATCATGTTACACATATTGTAACTTAATATATTTTAATTACAATAATGATTATATATTTTTTAAATTAAAAGTAAATAAATAATGTCAAAATTTTCATTAAAGTTATTTAACTATAAATGATATTTTATTAAATGGGTTAAAATTAATAAAAACCCTATATTCTTTAAAAATAATTATATGTTTTCATAAATATCAAATATTTTCTATTAATTCACCAATTTATCTTTTATAATTAACATATTCCCCCATAGATAGTAAAAAAATTGTAAGCAAGGTCTAGGTTTAAGAATTATTTTTTACGTGTCACATGATCTTGTTTTAAAATTAATTTCCAACACACATGGTATTTATATTTCACAAATTTAAAATAATATTTATAATTCAGTGGGTATATATTTTCTAATAATTTTTAGATAAATTTAATCTTAAATTTTAAATTAATTTCATTAGAAATATTTCCACTTTAAAGAAAAACAAAATGAAAAAATTGGGGAAACAAAGTAGTGATGGGAAAAATTATAAAAATGAAATTATTTTTTTGAATTCGAGATTTTTTGGGACCTTAATTTCTCTTTAATCAAATTATTTTTCAATTTTGGAGTCACAAGCTGTAAGGGAGACCTCTTAATAGCGTATACCTTTGGGTACTTACAAGAATGCTACTCCCCCTCCGCTATAAAAAGGCATGTACACTTCCCCATCCCACACCTCTCAATCCACTTTGGAAGGTCCAAAATATAACCAAATACACTCCCAAAATCTATAACCATCTTATAGTGTCATCAAATTTGGGATAAATCAAGATATTGAATCAATTTAGTGAAAACCTAATGGAGTTACATGTATGAGTTAACATTCTTCAATGTGCATAGTTGACCTAAGAAAGCAATTTCGGACACATGAACCAAATTTGGTCAAAACACCCTATGTAAACATAATTGTTTAAGTAGTTCTACAAAAAATTATTATAAGTGAATTAAAAGTAATAATAAATTTAATAAAAGATATTATGAAATTAAATAATTTGAATCTGTTTTCTATTCAGAAATATAGAGACACATGTGACAACTGTGACTCAAGGAAAGGGGTTTCGTCTCAATTTACATTTCATTAAGACTTATTTGTTTTTATGAACCAATTCAATTTAATATGGTGTATGTACTGGAAAATTTTCATTTAATATCATGATAGAATCATATTTTAGGGTATTATATGTCTCAAATTAAATTATATCATCTATGGGATTGTAATTGAAAATTACCATGTGGTAAAAGAATCTTTGTAATCTCACTTTGTTTTTTTATTGTTAACAATATCTTGATATAATAACATCATTATGATAATTTTTATAATAAATTTCATTTATCCTAAATATACATATTCTCAAGAAATTTATATTATTATTTCCTAATTCATATACTATTTTTACATACAGTTTTCAATCTGATAGTTATTTTATTAACTGGGGAATTATTGATAAATCAATTTCTTTTATTCAATATGGATATTTGATATAGTGCATTTTTTATGATTTAAATTGACTATTTCACTATATTTGGATCTAATTGTAAATAAATGATACAGGTTGGGGACCAATTAATAAAATCCATGTGATGCATTGGTTGTCTCATGGGATGAAGTTAGTTGGTGAAAAACCCTTTAGGTTTGTTTACATGTAGTTTTAGATTGTTAGGTGGATATATCTTGACACAAATCAGATTGATTTAAACCCAAAAATTAAAATTTATTGAGGATATATCATGAAATTAACGATCTTGAGGATGGTTCTTGATAGTCCAGACATCCAAAAATATGAATTCAATCATGATTATTATTGCATGTTTTTTCTGAGACAAACAAAGACATAAATTGATCACCCAATTCATGCCCCTAATAAATTTATAAAATAAATAGTGTTAAAAATCATGATCGAGTTGTAATGTGTTTACACCAACATAGAAAGAGAGAATGCATGAATATATATCAATAAGTCTCAAACAATAACCAACAACCAGTCAACTATAAAAAAATGCCTACCATCAAAAAACACTTCATGCAAAAACGCAGCACCTAGGTCATGCACTGAGAAACACCTTCCAATATAGTTTGTGATTGCACCCGAGGTAGTACAACATCAATATTCTTCACTGGCCTACACTAACAAGCGTGTAACACCCGAGACATTTATGTTATATAAATCATCAAAGGAATCTTTTTCTACACAACACTTGCTTGGCTTGCTTTACACGCAATCGCGACCTTCCTCGATAGCTTGCGTCGTACGCAATACCGAGTTTCACTAAACAACAATATGCTATTAAAACTAGCCGTTATGAATAGTAATAACCACTTTTTGAAATTTTATAAATTTTATTTTCAAAATGGACTTCATTTTTGGACTCAGAATATCGAAATTAGCCTAGGGTGAAATTTTGGTATTTTTCTGAAAACTTTCAATTTTTGATGAATAGTGAAACCACTAAGTGGTAGGTTAAAAACTGAATTTTGCATAAAACTTAATTCTACCGCTTCTGTGAATGGAATTTCAAAAATCCGAGAGACACGGTTAATATCAAGGACTAAAATGTGGTTCAATGAGATGAAAATAATTTTTTGGTGAATAGTAACTTTTTATTTTTTTACCGCGGTTAATAGTAAATAGGGTAACTAAGGGTAAATATGATATTACTATTACCCTAACACATGTCCTAATTCTATTGGACAAGTGTAATTCGACCAAAAACAAACTTAGGAATAAAATATGACCATTTAGGCCCACTTGGATTAGATTAGGACATTTATTATTAATTTATTTAAAGAAGGGTTAAAATAGTTAAAATCAAAGTTTAATAAGTAAATAATTTTTAATATGGGGTTATAAATAAGATAAATTCGATTGTAAATATTCATTAGAAACTAAATAGATTTCCTACATGATGGTATTTTATTTGTAATTTTTAGACATCAAATAATTTAATTTATTTATGACACAAAGATGATGCAGTAATTATCTTATTAATGAAATATTGACAAAATTGATAATATAAATACCAAAATAAATGTAATTTGAGACTTTTTATGAATTCCACTAATTTTATAGGTTACTATGATATATTATTATTGATTTAATCAACTTGGTTCGAACATATAATTCTGTTATGACTTTGACAAAAATCATATATCAAATAGTGTCAAAATTGACACAAAATAGTTTTTAAATCAAATATTATATTATTAATTGTTATTTTATTCCTAAAAATCTAAGGTTCGGCCAAATGACTTAGATAAGGATATATATATTAATAATAAACAATTTGGGGTTCTTTTGGCATGTTATAGTAAGTGTATTAACCATATAGTGAAAGAAAACAAAAAGACATGGTAAAAGTTAAATTATTTAACTTAGAGTTAAATTTAATTGATAAGGTTAAAATAATATCCTAAACTTGTCTAAATTCTATTGGTTGATAGGATTTCGACCCATCCCCACTTTAGCTTCGAAATAAGACCCTTTGGAACCATTATAAACCGATTTTGACTTTAATATAAAATAATATTTTGAGATATTCCTAAGGTGCCCCTCTCCTCCCTTATAAAAGGGCACCTCCTCCCCCTCCTCCTCACACCAATTTGAGCACTCAAGCTCGGCCAACCCCTGCCATTTTCCCTTCTCCACTTCCCTAGAATAATCCTAGAGGTCCTGATCTTCTCCAAAGACCAATCTTAGTTCCTTAAGTGGAGGATTCAAAAAGGCGTTCCAAAGAAGAGGTAATATCCATTACCGATCTTTTCAATTTCTTTCTTCTTCAACTTCTTCTTCTTTAGTTGTTTCATGATAAAGTAATAACATCAGTATTACTTACATACTGATATGTTATTATAAATATGAAACAACCCTAATTCACCTTCTATCCATCCTACGGAAAAATGAAATCACCGGGCGTGCGTACGTACGGAATACCGTCTCCACGCCGTGGTGTAATCTATTTTCCACCATCACCTTAAAAGGATGGGTATAATGGTGTAATGAGTAACTATATATGATTATTATGAAGTAATATTGATACTGAAATAATATATATATATACTCCAATACAATTCCACGATCATAGGAACGATATCATCACTCGTGCGTACGTACGGAATACCGTCTCCACGATGTGATGCGACTCGTTCTACATGATCTTCATTTAATAATGATTATATAAATGAATTGAATGAATGAATATGGTATATACTACACTAATACCATTCTGGAAATGAATTATCTATAACCTAAAGATAAGAATAAGAATTTATTCGACAAAACACGCATAAGAACAAAAAGTTATAAAGACCCGAGTAACAAGTAACAATGAAATATTACTAACAAGAAGCTAATAATATGACCATATATGATCTCATATCAATATGTATGATTCTGGAATAAGTCAATAACATTATTTAAACCATTATACAGGAGCTTCGGACACGTACAAAGCTAATCGGACCTAAGGTAAGGGAAATATCACAATCTCATTTTTATCCGAGATTGTTTATTCGTAAGTATTTTACTGGGGTGTATTTTATCATCCACATCCATGTTCCCTCAATATGTAATATTGTTTCCATCCACTTGAAATAGTTTAAATCCAATTTTACCTTTAGGTGAGTTTTTAGTAAAGAATATGAAAGGAATCTTTTGTCGTTTTTCCGTACGAGGTACTTTTTGACTTTTCCGACAAAAGTACGAAGAATGTTTTTTTTAACTTATACGGCATGAATGGATTTTTAAAACATTACTTCAAAGAAGCTTCCTTTACAAGTTTTCAAGTTTATTTTTAATCAACTTCTTTTATTTTAAAGTTGTATGACATGTTATGAAAGGAAAAATGTTTTTGAAGAAGAAAGGATATTTTCCTCAAGAATTCAATTCAAGTGTTTTATCAAAATTATTTTGCATCTAAGATAATAAAGGGTTCTGTTTCTATCCATATTTTTTCATTGGTTGACTATGTTGTGATGGAATTATGTTTATGAATTCCTTTATCATATATGAATTGATTTATGATGTCATGATGTTTCAAGAATCCCATTTTTGTTATATGTGTTATGCGATGATGTATGTTTTATGATTATGTGGCACACATAAGAAAGGATTCATTATTAGATGGGTGGGACCTATATCTCCCTCCAATGCATTGGGTAAAGATTTTATATCTCATGAGATAGACATGGCTGGAACGGAAGGTTATTTCGGTTCAGTGATACAGGACTGAAACGAGGAGTGAACTCGGTTCAGAAAGGGACTTTGTCCACTAAGATAGTCTTGGCAATGAGTCATGACTAACAAGAAATGATTTTCCATGATTATGTGTGCATGCCACAAAGTTTCAAGTTTTATGTTATGGGGATCTCATTTTCACTTCTATGATTTATTCCATGTTAAGATATTATGATCTCTTTTGCAGGTTTTGATTTTCAAAAAGATATGATATGATTTTTATTTCCTTTATTTGCCCTTGCTGAGCATTTGAGCTCACCCTTTTATGTTTTCTTTTCCCCAGGTCAGGAAGATGGATATTAAGTAGAATATGCTAAAAGGGACCCTAGATATGATGAAATAAATGGGAGACACTGTAGAAGATTTATGAACCAGTTGTTTATGTTTCCCAGTTTCTAAAGACACTATACCTATACGGTCCTTTGTGGTTTTGTCATATGATGTAATAAGTGTGCTTCAATTTTGATGTATTAACAATGTATGTAAAGTATGGGTCGTTATAGTTGGTATCAGAGGAAAGGTATAGTCAACCTTTGGAAACTAGGATGTGAAAGCCTTAGTAAGAACCCTAAGGATAAGTCTAAGCATAGAACACAATCTTAGTGTTTTAGAAATGGCCTTGAATAACCTAGGATAAGACCATAAGCATGAAAATTTTATTCTTGAATTATGTGGTTTCCTATTATAATTAGTGTTGCTCACACTATTCTTCTTGGTTTTAGTCAATGGCTGGAACCCGAAGGAACCGTGTTAATGCGGAATGCGATGGGCAATGCAATGATTGTCCCCCTGAGCAACCAAACGATATGGGAGCTGGAATGCAAAATCTTGTAGCCATGCTCACACAACTTTCTCAAGCTATGAATCATGTAGGATTTCCAAACGAACAAAGAAGGGAGCAACATTCTGTTGAATCCTTCATGAGGCAGCGTCCACCATCTTTCAGCGGATCTACTGATCCATTAGTTGCTGAACAATGGATTAGTACTACTGAAAAGATATTTTCAGTTCTTCAATGTTCTGAGCATGATAAAGTCATCCTAGCAGTGTATCGTTTGGAAGGAGATGCGGATCAATGGTGGAATCTTGTTAAGAATACGAGGCAAAGGGATGAAATCGAGTCTATGGAATGGGACGAGTTCAAGAACTTATTTTTCAATAAGTACTTCCCTCGTATTCTCCGAACAAAGATGGAGAAAGAGTTCCTTGAACTGAAGCAAAGGGATGATGAATCTGTTAGTACCTATGAAGCAAATTTTACAAGACTTGCAAGGTACGCTTCTGGTATTATTATCCAACCTGAGAGTAAGATCGATCGATTGTTTAGTGGCTTAAAACCAAGTCTTCGAAGGGAGTTAGCCATAAGGGACTTCAATAGCTACGAGGAAATCGTTCGATGTGCTCTCAGAGTCGAGATGGAGATTGGAGTAACCCATCAGTCACATGGGTTTGATAAGAAGAGGAAGATGGAATTCAAAGAAAAATCTAAAGAGCACACGGAAAAGAAGATGAACTTTCCCTTATGCTCAAAGTGTGGAAAGAAACATGGAGGGAGTTGTCTTAAAGGGACAAGTAAGTGTTTTAAATGTGGAAAGGAAGGTCATCGGGCATTTGAATGCCGTGATAATGGGAAGAAGATGTCTAATGATGCAAACAAAGGAAGGGATACACAGAATGAACCTGCTACACTTCAATGTTTCAAGTGCAAGGAGATGGGGCATTATGCCAATCAATGCCCAAATCCAAGGGTTGATGATGATGGTCGACGTCAACAAACTCTTAAGGCTAAAGACAAAGGAAAGTCACATGCAATTTCTATCAGCGATGTGGAGTACGATAACGATGTGGTGAAAGGTACACTTACCATTCACTCTAAAGTAGCAAATGTTTTATTTGATTCTGGATCCACCCACTCTTTTATTTCTGAAAAATTTTCTAAGGGTATCACCTTATTACCTCAACAATTAGATGTTGAGTTAGCTGTGACAACACCTAATGGCACATCAATCGCATCAGAAGTTTATAATTCTTCTCCGATCGAAGTTTGTGGGAAAGTGCTTCCTGCAAATCTTGTGATCCTTCCTTTAGTGGAATTTGATGTGATTCTTGGCATGGATTGGCTTTCTCTACATGGAGCTCATATCAATTGCCAAAGAAGGGAAGTCACATTTCATATTCCAGATCAACCTACGATCGTCTATCAATGCAAGGATTAACATAACCTTCCAGTGGAAATTTCTTCCATCTTATGGGTATTGATTCCACTAAATGAAGGTTATTTATCTCAAATGGTTGGTGAGAAACTCACGATTAAGAATATGCCCATTGTACAGGAGTTTGATGATGTCTTTCCGGAGGAATTGCCGGGTCTTCCACCAAATCGTGAAGTTGAGTTTTCAATAGAACTCGTACCGGGTGCTTTGCCTATTTCAAAGACACCTTATAGAATGGCCCCAATTGAGTTGCAGGAATTGAAGAAGCAACTCCAAGAGAATCTTGATAAGGGATTCATACGCCCTAGTGCGTCACCTTGGGGAGCACCTGTTCTATTTGTTAAGAAGAAAGATGGATCAATGAGACTCTGCATTGATTATCGAGAACTTAACAAGATCACTATCAAGAACAAATATCCTCTCCCACGCATTGATGACTTATTTGACCAACTACGCGGAGCTCAATACTTTTCCAAGATTGATCTTCGTTCAGGGTATCATCAATTAAGGGTCAAAAGGGAGGATATACCAAAGACGGCTTTCCGTACAAGGTATGGACACTATGAATTTATAGTGATGCCATTTGGTCTTACTAATGCCCCTGCTATCTTCATGGATCTAATGAATAGAGTCTTTAGAGACTATCTTGATCAATTTGTGGTAGTCTTTATAGACGATATTCTTGTCTATTCAAAGAGCAAGGAAGAGCATGAAGATCACTTGAGAATTATATTGAAGACCCTGAGAAAAGAGAAGCTTTATGCCAAATTTACCAAATGTGAATTTTGGCTTCAAAAAGTTGCATTTTTGGGTCATATAATCTCAAAAGAGGGGATATCTGTGGATCCAGAAAAAACAGAGGTTATCGAAAGATGGTCAAGACCAACAATAGTAACTGAGATCCGAAGTTTTCTTGGTTTGGCTGGATATTATCGACGTTTTGTAAAAGATTTTTCACGGTTATCTAATCCAATCACCAAGTTGACTCGGAAAGGAGTTAAGTTTGTCTGGACAGAGGAATGTGAAGAGAATTTCAAGGAGTTGAAAAGAAGGTTATCCAGTGCACCTGTGCTCACACTGCCTTGTAGTGGAGAAAGGTTTGTGATCTACAGTGATGCATCCAAGAAGGGATTGGGGTGTGTTCTTATGCAAAATGATATGGTGATAGCTTATGCCTCACGATAGTTGAAAATCCATGAGCAAAATTACCCAACACATGATTTGGAGTTGGCTGCGGTAATCTTTGCATTAAAGATTTGGAGGCATTACCTTTATGGTGAAAGGTGTGATATTTATACTGATCATAAAAGTTTAAAGTATATTTTCACACAAAAGGAATTGAATATGCGCCAAAGAAGATGGTTGGAGCTGATTAAGGATTATGACTGCTCAATCCATTACCACCCTGGGAAAGCAAACAAGGTGGCAGATGCATTAAGTCGACAAGACTATGCTAGTTTATCCATGATGAGGATCACAAAAGATCCAATATTTATGGATTTACAAAGGATGGATCTTGTAATTATAATGGAAGGGGAAAAATCTTATCTTTCTCAAATGAATGTTCAACCATCTATACATGTGAAGATTAAAGAGGCACAGAAAGAAGATGTCGAGTTACAAAAGAAGGTGAGAAATGTTCCTGAATTCAACCTTGATTGTGATGGGATAATAAAGTTCAGGAATCGGGTTTGTGTTCCTCCCATCCCCGAATTAAAGAAAGAGCTGCTGGATGAGGCTCATAGTTCTTCATTCTCTATTCATCCTGGAAGCACAAAGATGTATAGGGACCTGAAAGAGTACTTCTGGTGGGATGGCATGAAAAGAGATGTTGCTGAATATGTCTCTCGATGCTTGGTTTGTCAACAAGTTAAAGCTGAGAGACAGAAGTCTAAGGGGATGTTACAACCATTACCCATACCCGAATGGAAATGGGAAAACATCACTATGGACTTTGTCACAGGACTTCCTAAAACATCCAAAGGCAATAATGCTATCTGGGTCATAGTTGATCGTCTTACAAAGTCTGCACACTTCATTGCTATTAGAGAGGATTTCTCTCTAGATCAGCTTGCCAGGATATATGTAAAGGAAGTGGTAAGATTGCATGGAGTACCACTTTCTATTATATCTGATCGGGATCTGAGATTTACCTCGAAGTTCTGGCGAAGTCTTCAGCATACTCTGGATACAGAGTTGAGTTTCAGCACTGCTTATCATCCCCAGACAGACGGTCAGTCTGAGAGAACAATTCAAACCCTAGAAGATATGCTGAGAGCTTGCTCTATGGATTTCAAAGGAGGTTGGGATCAACACCTACCTTTGGTGGAATTTTCTTATAATAATAGCTTTCACTCCAGTATTCAGATGGCTCCTTATGAAGCTCTCTATGGAAAGAAATGCAGGACTCCAACTTGCTGGGATGAAGTTGGGGAAAGAAAGCTATTAGGACCTGATCTCGTTGATGAAATGGCAGAAAAGGTCAGATCTATTCAACAACACATAAGAGCAGCTCAGAGTCGACAGAAAAGTTATGCCGACAACCGAAGAAAAGACCTAGAGTTTGAAGTGGGTGATAAAGTGTTCTTACGAATATCTCCCTAGAAGAGGGTTATGAGATTTGGAAAGAAGGGGAAGTTGAGCCCTAGATATATCGGTCCTTTTGAAATACTGGATCGTGTTGGGAAGGTAGCTTACCGATTGGCGCTTCCACCGAATCTCTCTCAAGTTCATGATGTGTTCCATGTATCTCTCCTGAGAAAGTACATACCAGATCCTTCACATGTACTCAGCTCAGAAGTTGTACCGCTGGAGCAAGATCTTTCTTATGAAGAACAGCCGATAGAGATTCTGGATCGTAGCGAAAAAGTCCTACAAAACAAGACCACTCGTTTGGTGAAAGTTTTATGGAGGAACCACCAACTTGAAGAAGCTACATGGGAGCTTGAGGATATGATGAGGGAGAAGTATCCTCATCTGTTTGTTACAAAGTGACGAATTTCGAGGGAGAAATTCTTTTTAAGGGGGGTAGAATGTAACACCCGAGACTTTTATGTTATATAAATCATCAAAGGAATCTTTTTCTACACAACACTTGCTTGGCTTGCTTTACATGCAATCGCGACCTTCCTCGATAGCTTGCGTCGTACGCAATACCGAGTTTCACTAAACAACAATATGCTATTAAAACTAGCCGTTATGAATAGTAATAACCACTTTTTGAAATTTTATAAATTTTATTTTCAAAATGGACTTCATTTTTGGACTCAGAATATCGAAATTAGCCTAGGGTGAAATTTTGGTATTTTTCTGAAAACTTTCAATTTTTGATGAATAGTGAAACCACTAAGTGGTAGGTTAAAAACTGAATTTTGCATAAAACTTAATTTTACCGCTTCTGTGAATGGAATTTCGAAAATCCGAGAGACACGGTTAATATCAAGGACTAAAATGTGGTTCAATGAGATGAAAATAATTTTTTGGTGAATAGTAACTTTTTATTTTTTTACCGCGGTTAATAGTAAATAGGGTAACTAAGGGTAAATATGATATTACTATTACCCTAAAACATGTCCTAATTCTATTCGACAAGTGTAATTCGACCAAAAACAAACTTAGGAATAAAATATGACAATTTAGGCCCACTTGGATTAGATTAGGACATTTATTATTAATTTATTTAAAGAAGGGTTAAAATAGTTAAAATCAAAGTTTAATAAGTAAATCATTTTTAATATGGGGTTATAAATAAGATAAATTCGATTGTAAATATTCATTAGAAAGATAAAAAGATTTCATACATGATGGTATTTTATTTGTAATTTTTAGACATCAAATAATTTAATTTATTTATGACACAAAGATGATGCAGTAATTATCTTATTAATGAAATATTGACAAAAGTGATAATATAAATACCAAAATAAATGTAATTTGAGACTTTTTATGAATTCCACTAATTTTCTAGGTTACTATGATATATTATTATTGATTTAATCAACTTGGTTCGAACATATAATTCTGTTATGACTTTGACAAAAATCATATATCAAATAGTGTCAAAATTGGCACAAAATAGTTTTTAAATCAAATATTATATTATTAATTGTTATTTTATTCCTAAAAATCTAAGGTTCGGCCAAATGACTTAGATAAGGATATATATATTAATAATAAACAATTTGGGGTTCGTTTGGCATGTTATAGTAAGTGTATTAACCATATAGTGAAAGAAAACAAAAAGACATGGTAAAAGTTAAATTATTTAACATAGAGTTAAATTTAATTGATAAGGTTAAAATAATATCCTAAACTTGTCTAAATTCTATTGGTTGATAGGATTTCGACCCATCCCCACTTTAGCTTCGAAATAAGACCCTTTGGAACCATTATAAACCGATTTTGACTTTAATATAAAATAATATTTTGAGATATTCCTAAGGTGCCCCTCTCCTCCCTTATAAAAGGGCACCTCCTCCCCCTCCTCCTCACACCAATTTGAGCACTCAAGCTCGGCCAACCCCTGCCATTTTCCCTTCTCCACTTCCCTAGAATAATCCTAGAGGTCCTGGTCTTCTCCAAAGACCAATCTTAGTTCCTTAAGTGGAGGATTCAAAAAGGCGTTCCAAAGAAGAGGTAATATCCATTACCGATCTTTTCAATTTCTTTCTTCTTCAACTTCTTCTTCTTTAGTTGTTTCATGATAAAGTAATAACATCAGTATTACTTACATACTGATATGTTATTATAAATATGAAACAACCCTAATTCACCTTCTATCCATCCTACGGAAAAATGAAATCACCGCGCGTGCGTACGTACGGAATACCGTCTCCACGCCGTGGTGTAATCTATTTTCCACCATCACCTTACAAGGATGGGTATAATGGTGTAATGAGTAACTATATATGATTATTATGAAGTAATATTGATACTGAAATAATATATATATATACTCCAATACAATTCCACGATCATAGGAACGATATCATCACTCGTGCGTACGTACGGAATACCGTCTCCACGATGTGATGCGACTCGTTCTACATGATCTTCATTTAATAATGATTATATAAATGAATTGAATGAATGAATATGGTATATAATACACTAATACCATTCTGGAAATGAATTATCTATAACCTAAAGATAAGAATAAGAATTTATTCGACAAAACACGCATAAGAACAAAAAGTTATAAAGACCCGAGTAACAAGTAACAATGAAATATTACTAACAAGAAGCTAATAATATGACCATATATGATCTCATATCAATATGTATGATTCTGGAATAAGTCAATAACATTATTTAAACCATTATACAGGAGCTTCGGACACGTACAAAGCTAATCGGACCTAAGGTAAGGGAAATATCACAATCTCATTTTTATCCGAGATTGTTTATTCGTATGTATTTTACTGGGGTGTATTTTATCATCCACATACATGTTCCCTCAATATGTAATATTGTTTCCATCCACTTGAAATAGTTTAAATCCAATTTTACCTTTAGGTGAGTTTTTAGTAAAGAATATGAAAGGAATCTTTTGTCGTTTTTCCGTATGAGGTACTTTTTGACTTTTCCGAAAAAAGTACGAAGAATGTTTTTTTTAACTTATACGGCATGAATGGATTTTTAAAAAATTACTTCAAAGAAGCTTCCTTTACAAGTTTTCAAGTTTATTTTTAATCAACTTCTTTTATTTTAAAGTTGTATGACATGTTATGAAAGGAAAAATGTTTTTGAAGAAGAAAGGATATTTTCCTCAAGAATTCAATTCAAGTGTTTTATCAAAATTATTTTCCATCTAAGATAATAAAGGGTTCTGTTTCTATCCATATTTTTTCATTGGTTTGACTATGTTGTGATGGAATTATGTTTATGAATTCCTTTATCATATATGAATTGATTTATGATGTCATGATGTTTCAAGAATCCCATTTTTGTTATATGTGTTATGCGATGATGTATGTTTTATGATTATGTGGCACACATAAGAAAGGATTCATTATAAGATGGGTGGGACCTATATCTCCCTCCAATGCATTGGGTAAAGATTTTATATCTCATGAGATAGACATGGCTGGAACGGAAGGTTATTTCGGTTCAGTGATACAGGACTGAAACGAGGAGTGAACTCGGTTCAGAAAGGGACTTTGTCCACTAAGATAGTCTTGGCAATGAGTCATGACTAACAAGAAATGATTTTCCATGATTATGTGTGCATGCCACAAAGTTTCAAGTTTTATGTTATGGGGATCTCATTTTCACTTCTATGATTTATTCCATGTTAAGATATTATGATCTCTTTTGCAGGTTTTGATTTTCAAAAAGATATGATATGATTTTTATTTCCATTATTTGCCCTTGCTGAGCATTTGAGCTCACCCTTTTATGTTTTCTTTTCCCCAGGTCAGGAAGATGGATATTAAGTAGAATATGCTAAAAGGGACCCTAGATATGATGAAATAAATGGGAGACACTGTAGAAGATTTATGAACCAGTTGTTTATGTTTCCCAGTTTCTAAAGACACTATACCTATACGGTCCTTTGTGGTTTTGTCATATGATGTAATAAGTGTGCTTCAATTTTGAAGTATTAACAATGTATGTAAAGTATGGGTCGTTATAAAGCGGCTTTAGAAGATTCACTATCAACAAAATGCAATAGGCACCAGAGGTGGTGCAATGTCAAAGTCCAAAAAAATGGCACAACTGTAAACTGCATGAAAAGGTAGAAATGACCACATACACCCACAACTGACTGATATAGTGGCCTCATCTAGCATAAAAAGTACAAGGTCACCTCAAAAAAATAAAATACAGAAGATTGAAAAGGGAACCAGGGACATGCCCTAGCACACCTGAGTTTTAGGCCTCAGGTCAAAAAACGCGATTGCTTTAATCTTGGATCATATCACAGTGAGATTCCATAAAGATAATCTTCTATATTGAGAGAATCTGGGAAAGACAACAATGGAAAAAAAATCTAAGGACTATTAAGCAGATCATAAAGAAGATCAAACCCATGGTATGTCTTTGATGTTTAAGTTAAGATCCTTCTTGTATTCATCAACCATCCTTGTGTACCTTTGTTTTCGGATTTCAAGATATGTGTCATCCTAAATCTGACAATAGATTTATTTAAGGTGTGTTATTTTATCTTTCTCCTCAATCCATGAAAAAACATCATCACTCACATCATCATCCTCCCCAATATGATATTAATATATTGTACATATGATCTTTTCAATACTCTTTTTTCTTATCAGAGTTACCAAAAAGTTAAACTGGTTGTTTTGGAGGCTCAACATCTTTATTAGAATCTTGAAGGAACCTGTAACTATTTTTCGTTATAAATTAGAACAGTATCTATGTTTCCTAGTCCTCTTGGGGGTTGGTGTAATGTATCTATCCATATCCACCATCAGTTTTCCCCTTTTCTAGCGCTTGATTTGAGATAATATTCCTAAAATCTATCTGATGGGTCTTCTTCTCTCTAAAGAGAGTCATCAGAGAGATCTCCTTTTTAATTATCCCTTAAATCAAACGAATCAAACATATTCCTCTGATCCTTTTCAACAGAAACTAAGACACTATTTTTACCAGTGATAGCAAGAACAACATCCATAAACCCTGAAAATTCATTACTGGAAGAGGGTTGACCGTCTTTATTCACATCATTTGTTGGCCCTCAACTAGAGCTAGATGGACCAGTGGTAACATTCGTTCCATTAAGTCTAAGAATTTGGTTTCCCTTCACAATCCAGGTGGCTTTCTTGACCTCAGGACAAGCATGTTTCTAACCACATACATTGTAGGCATGCCCAAGCTTAAAGAAGAGGTTACAATAGTCCAGAATACATTAATACACAAATGCCTGAGAGAATCCATAATCTCCATTTTGGATCCAAATGTGGGATGGAGGATCCTTATAAACATCAATTTCAACACAAATTCTGGAAACAGAGGACCATGAGAGAAATTTCGACCCTGCATCCAATTTCAAAGGATTACCAACAATTTGAGAAATCAGAAACAAAGAATGATGTTTAAACAGATGGAACAGTAGTCAAGGAAAACCAACCCAGATTGGCACAATAGGATAGTCAGTGATGGGATCGAAGTCCGAGGTCCATTTGAGACCTTTCATGTATGAACCCCCAATATACTATGAATAATTTTCCCTAAATCTGTAGTAGTCATACTTAGAGGTGAACCGAAACACAACATTTGAGAAATTGAGGAGGTTTATGTGAAATTCTAAAAACCCAATGGTTTTAAAGGATTATCTTATAAATTTCAAGGAGGGTATGTGCTTGAGGAAATTTCCAACAAGAACAAAATGAATATTATTAGCAAGAAGATTTATCTCAGTGGTTGAAAAAGATATTTTCACTTGACCGCGATGCCAAAAGTACTTAGGAGGAACCAGAATCTTAGAATCTGCAACAACATTTGGTAGGGATATTTTGTTCTCTGGTGTTCTCCTAGCAAAAACATCCGCAAATGTACGAGGATTTTAGTTTTGTTTTTCAACGCACTATGTTGTGTGGACCGCGTGGTCATCGAGAGTCGGCCTCTCCATCTCCTCAATTTTTCACCCTTTATTTTGTCATTATTATTAATCCATGTGATTATTTGATTGGTTAGAATATCCACGATCAACTTTTAAGCTCATGTGATTATTTATATGGCATTACTCGATTATATTATATTATTTCCATATTAATTATTAATTATTAATTCATGATTTCTTCCTTTCTTATTCACCCTTAATAATTATTTTTGTCCACCCTTATTATGATTCCTTTTTATAGGATATGAAGAGGAATCCTTTGAATGAGTTTCAAGGATGCATAGAATTTATTTTTTATTCTGTATGTCCTTTCCTAATGTAAAATGGGTATCATGAATCTAACATTGTTTTCAAATTATACTAAACTATTTGGTTCCTTGGATTGGAATCTTGTATGTCTTACAATTTAATATAGCAACTTAGTTTCTGAAGGCTTCTAGGGTCAATGCATTTAATGAACCTTTATTCCAAGTTCTCTTGTAGTTGTTTCTTCATCTCCTCAAGTTCAAAATTGAAAATTTTTATAGATTCCTGTATATATTCAAAGATCCAGGAATAATTTTGATTAATAATTTAACCTCTTGGGTAGGAGGAAGACTTGAAAAATCATTAGAAAACACAATAGTGTATTCCCTCGTAATGGGAATTTCTTATCAGATGATATTTTCCTAAGTCTAAATATTTTGATCCTGAAACACTTACTCATAAGATAATAATATCACTTATTAATATAATTATAATAAAGGAGATTCATACTCATTTAACTAATATAAAGTCAAAGGCCCATTCATGATATAGAGGGTGATTTCATTCTCATAACAATTTTTGTTGGATTTAACATTAAAATCCAATCTCTTCCCATAACAACATAAAATTATACTAAAGGATGTATCATAAGGGTTTTTATGAAATTAATACCACAAATTTTGATAGAGAAGGAGTTGTATAATTTGGATGATACAACTAACCCATTTTATAACTTCACAGATAACTCTACTTCATTTATTTGAAGTGTTGTTTGAACAGTTTTATTAAACTTGTGTGATTTTAAAGAATACATAAAAACACATTCACAAAAGTCATTTAATGTTCATTATTGGTTGATAAGACTTTATTTCACTATTATATCCCAGTTCAAATCATTTAATTCACCTAAAATAGAGATAGGGATTAAAATTTTTAAGCTATTAAACATATGAAAGGGAAACCATGAACATTGAAGGGATAACCCACATATGAAATATGTTCCTCAACTTGTGAATTTATAGGTTTAGATATATGTGATCTATGGTTTATTTATCAATATAGAATCTAATGACTATTTTTATTCCTTTAATAATGGTTCATAATGATTTTTTTAAATTACCAAATCATATCCCCCAAGACTGTAAAACCATTATTTTAGTGATGCCTTTTTATCGTGAAATAGGTGAAATCAATTCTTATTAAATGTACCCTTTTCATGATCATTACCCCTAGTAAAAATATGATAAATCCACATCCACATCTAGTGTATATACTAGGATGTATTTTCATAGAAACCACTTAATATATACTGTAGAAAAAAATCAGTTTTTTTTTCATATGTTCAGCCTTATATCTAAGACATTCAGTAGTGTTTTCCAATCCTAATGCCCAAAAATAACTCTAATTTCATCAGATACCAACTATGAACCCACATATTTTTTATAAACCATAATTATAGATTTATTACCTAAAGATACACTTAATAAAATCACAAAAGATTATGGGGATTAGTTTTTTGGGTAATTAGGTACATATCATAATAACATGTAAAAAAAATACAAATACATAAACATAAAGTCCAAAAAGCCCTTATATTCATGTCATCTTCTAATTCTTCACGGGGTAACCTGGCAAGCAAAAATGAAAGTGGTTATCAATAAAATATAGTATGGTTATAATCAAAGAGTAAAATAGGGTAGAACATTAAATGTGCGTCAAGAGGAATATAAAGGTAACATAATAAGGGTGAGAATAATAAACATTAACATAGAAACAAGAAATAAGATGATAACATAAGGAAACTATAGGAAAGTGGAAAAAAATAAACATGAAATAGTTAAGATAATTCAAGGATATCCACTCAGAAATTGTAATTTAATGTTATTAGTATAGAATCCAATACTCTATACATTGTATCTGATTAGATAAAATAATTACTTGATGAATTAGAGGCCTATATAATTTGGGGCCCACCTCTCACATTAATATCATGAACATGCATAATTTTTCCACATAGGTCATAAAAAACTAGGGTGTATTTAATCAATTTTAATTCCATGAATAAAGAGTGTGAGTTATATAAATAGAGGTACCGAATCAATGAAGGATATGTATATCTAAGTTAATACCCTTGAGTGGAAAGGGGGATGGGTATTCACTACACATAAGTTTTTCATGGGAAATCATAGGCTAATTTCAGTAACATAATGGAGGTACAAAAATTTAATTGAAGGATTAATTGATGGTGAAAGGGGTATATCATCACTAGTAAATCAGAACAAATTTAAGGGCGACATATTATAAGAAATGTCAACATGAATTTTTTTAAATCAAAATGCATAATACAAAGAAGGTTCTTTAATAAAGAGGAGAAGGAGAGGATCTATTAATTTTAGAGGGCACTTCTTAATGTGTTGGAGGAGATTTTGAAGAGCTTGGGGTCACCTTGGGAGGTATATAAAGAGGGAAAAGTAGATAAAATTTATGATCCAAGTGTTTTTGTTAAAGTTTAATGGGAGGGTGAGTGAGTTTTTATAGTAAATGAGATGATTTTTTTATTAATTTCAAAACATATGTTATAGAGTTTATATGATAAATTAATACAATTCACAAACCATAAAATGGTTTTCCCATGGGTTTCCCCAAATAAAAACTACAAAAACCGCCTCTAAATGGGATAGAATAGGACTTTATCAATTCTAATAATTTGATTTTAGTTAAATACCCCTTTTATACATTTTTTAGCACTGTTAAAGGGGGCCCTTAACAATGCTAAAAAATCACTGCTAAAGGCCCCATTGATAAAGGGTATATAAATTATTTCCACGCCCCACACAACCCCCTTCATCAGTGATTTCACCCCAACCCTTTATAACCTCTTCCACCACCCATTTATCAGCGTACCCTCCTGTGCACGCCCCATCCTTTAGTTAGTTTCAAACCCTAGTCCTCCAATATATACATTAAATCTTTTTCCCCTCCCCTATATTGTTTTGTTTTATGTTTTATGATATATTTAAATATTTAAATATTTATTTAAATATTTTTTATACATATATTTTTATATATGTTTATATATATGTTTTTATATTAGTAAATATATTTTATATGTAACTTTTTTAACTAATTATTTATTTTTTTAAAATATTTTTGTTCAAATAAAAAAAATATGTATATATTTTTATATATTTGATTATAAATAATAGTACATTGTGAAAAATGATAAAATTTCAAAACCATAATATCAATATGAATGTAAGATCAAAGAATAAATTCAATCCCCACCAAATAAAAAAAAAGTACCCCAAAAATGAACATGTAAATCCCACGAATGTTAAAAAATCGAGGTACATTAAATAAAATCTCAGTTTTAGAGGCCTTATAGGATTTTTCCCCTGAAAAATGTGACTGAGTTATACTTGTGTCACTAAGGGAGAAGATACCATCAAAGGCCTCGATTTATTACATGGTAGAGCCCAAATGGACACCTAGATCAATACTTATGTTCGTTTGATGTTCGAGATAAATTTTGAACTTATGTTATATATTTATTTAATTTATTGATTTTTTTTATTTTCAAAATGATATTAAATTAATATTACACGGTAATAATGAAGAAATTATTAACTAAAAATAATTTTTAAATAATTTTATATGTTATTTACACTAAATATATTATATATTTAGTGGAATATATAATTTACCTTATCTAAAACATATTTTAAAAAATATATATTATATTTATATCAATATAAATATACTTATATATTTATATATTATTTTTGATGATATATTTTTTTAAGAATAGTTTAATTAGTGCTTGTAAAAAAGGGATGATAAAGGGGGTCATTTATCAATGCTTTTAAAAAAGCATTCATAACCCCCCCCCCCCTCATTAGTGATTTTCTAAAATCATTGATTAGAGACCCCATTTATCAGTTCCCTTTTAAGAGAACTGATAAATTGTGAGACTTTGTTAGCCCTTATAAAAAAGCATTGATAAAGTCCCCCCTTTATTATTACTTTTTAGTGCTATTAAATACCCCCTTTAATAGTGTTAAACACACTGTTAACGACCCCTTTTGACATCATTTTTTTAAGACTGACAAGGGGGATCTTCAAAAAAATTTCTACCTAGCACTGTTAAAGACCTAGAACTGGATAAAACTGGTTTTTTTGTAGTTAATATTAGGGGTTTTTATTATTTTATAATTTTACAGACTGATCTCATTAAATTAATACCATTAGTGATGTATAAGTGAGTCATGTTTATAAATAATTAATTTTAAAGCATTAAAATATAATATTTTTTTGTAGGATTCATTAAGGGATTATAAAAGTATTAAAATATATTAAAAAATTATTTAAAAGGGGAAACATAATAATGGTTTTTTTACTCTTTATAGTATTTGTTACATCACTTTTGGACATTTATTTTGTCATAATATACCCCTTATATTTATACGATTTTTAATTTTTACCTAAATATTCGACTATATCAAAAGATTATAAAAAATTCACCATTGAATAATTTCAACACTTTGATTTCCAAAATATGTTTTTATCCAAATAATTCTTTAAATACAAAATTTTATACTCTTAATTAAATATTCATCATTTATTAATAAACTCTAGTTTTTATTGATAGTAACAGTTTTCTAACTCTTATAAAAATTACATTTTACTTAAAAGATGTATTATCATTAATATTTAAATATATGTAATTTAATTAAAATATTTTATTAAAATAAATTTTATTTAAAATATTATTGAATTCATCAAAACTATGTTTTATTTAAACTATATATTTACCAGAAATATAATTTGTGTATCATCATATGAAAAATTATTTTTTATCAACCACATTATTTAATAATTTATAAAATAATAATAAAAAGAATTAGTATAATAATTATATAATTAAAAAATAAAATATAAAAGATCATACTATTAGGGGCTAAATACATAAATCATTATAACACTAGAATATTCCCTAAGGGTAAGGTTTGAGATGGTGAGATTTTATTTGGTTGGTTTTGTGAACAATGTATGAGACGTGATTTTGATGAGTTTAAAATTCTCTCATAAATGGTTTTGATCATGATTAAATTAGTAAATCTTTTATTGTGATTGGTCAATGTAAAACACAGTGATGGAAACTCTCTTAGAATCTCTGATAAATGATTTCTATAGGGTACAATTTTACTGGTCTAGGCCAACACATATTTTTTCTCTATTAATTGTATTTATCATAAGCCAAAATATAAACTAATCATATGGTCACCATAAAAAGTATATATTATAAATAGTTATTATGATTAATGTTATTTTAAATATGGAATGATATAACATATGATAGTATAAAATCACCGATATAGTGCCTGTGTTTTCTATAATTTCATATTTTAATAAGACATATACTTATCTAAAAGATAATTTCATTTAAAAATGTTCGTTTTGTAATAAAAAAAGATTAAAAAAACATGCCAACCAATGTATAAACAAAGATAGTACTCTATCTAGCTAGTCATGAGAAGAACCCTAATCACAGTAGAAAAATATGTGATCACTATAGTTATAAACCATTCTTTTTTCATTATCTGATTTATATTTAATTATAGATAATTAAACTATCATCAAACTGGGTAAATAATGATAAATATATGATTTTATATAAAATAATAATAGAATAAATGAATTCCTTAGCTTAATTTATAACCCAAATGTTCATTTCAAAAGAATTTATGATCGGGGTTCAACCATTATACTAAGGAATTCTACCGAGCTAATGTAAAGTAAGATAAAACCTAACAATCACAATCCCAAATCATATCGGGAAAAAAACCCAAAATATAGGGTAAAACCTCAACCCAAACCACTGGAAAAGAAGAAAAAACGGTGAAAAAAGAGAGGCAAAATGGGAAACCAAAATACATGAGGATAAATTCTCTTTTAAGTAGAGGTTGGAACACAAGGGATTGATCATTAGTCACTATATGACGGCTGAACGAACCCAACCAGGAGACAAATTCATATAATGATAAATAAAAATTAAAAAATTATCAAACTCTACCAATTTTTTTTTTCATAATTCTGATTGAAATCAGATGAATTCTAAAGGTGATGTGCATATTGAGTATTAGAGGACAAGAATCAACTAAAAATTGCATTTAATTCCCCTCTTAACACTCCATGTGTTTCCTCTTTTTATTTAGTCATGATCTAAAATGATCGATTGTGGTTTTAGGGATTTTAAAATGATCTCAAATTACACCACATTCTGGCCTTATATATGGTTGTTCTTGTGTTATCCATCCTTAAAAAAAATTCCATAAAATCATTTTTTACAAACCCAGAATATCCCCCCTTAACAAGGCTTTTAAAATTCCTTGAAAATCCATTTTCATCCTCAATATTTTGGATAGGATAACACCAAAGTAAAAATACTAGGACACCACCCACCATGGGAGTTTCCACGAGCCCAATTAAGAGATATAGAATGGACCATGATTAAAAAAACATCCAAAACAACTTAAACTATGCTGTTGGTCACACTACAAAATGAACAATACGACCATTAAAATCTTCCACCACCACTAGGGTGTGGATACCTTTAGAAATTATCAAATAAATATTTATATAACACATTTAATTTTTATGAAATAATTTTTTTTGAATAAATTTAATTTATTTGGTAGCTTGTGTTACACATGACATAGAGTTTAATAAACCATGATATATTGTTAACAATATTATTTAATGTTGGGTGATAGAACCTAGCTATTAAACATGGAAGTAGGAATACTAATAACCACATTTTGGAAATTAATCTTACATTTTTTAGATAAAAAATATAATTATTTAAATTAGTACTTAATATTTAGTAATGTCATTAAATTCTAAAAAGTACTTTTTTTCTCAAAAACCATTTTTTTTATTTTTACAAAAAATAATAATTTTTTAAAAATATATATATATGGGAAAAATAATTTAATTTTTTGTAATAAAACATCAAAATTATCTTCAGCATATTGTTTTCTATTTTTCTGAAATTTTTAATTTTTTGACGAATATTGAAAGTATTAGTTTTTATTGAAAACTGCCTTTTTTATTTAAAAAATTATAATGTTAATTTTTTTCGAAATAATGGTTTTATAAATAAAATTATCCTAATTATATAAAAACTAATCTAATATTTTTAATTTAAATCAGTTTTATATTGAATTTTGATATAATTTTTTTAATCTTTTGAAAATAATTTTGAAATTTTTATCTTTAGGTAATAGCTTCATCGTCGCTTCTATGTGTTTAATTTGAAATTAAAATTTACCAATTTTGTGAACAGAATTTGTATAAAAAGATTCAATATTTATAATTGGAATAATTAATATATATATTAAGGTCAACATATTTTTTGGTCAAAATGAATAGTAAAAACTGTAAAAATTAATTACCACGGTTAAGGTTTATATGTGTTTACTGGGGGTTAAACTAAAATTATAATGTGTAAAATGGTCTGAAATCTTGTAAAATTCCTATTTTATGGACATATGTTGAATTTATCACCTTTATTGTGCAATAAGGATCAATTTTTAAGCCTTGTGTCTTGTAAAAAATGATGGTATACTTTTTTCTTTTTATAAATTTCATGTGTGTCCTCTCCCCAGCTTATAAAAGGCCTCCCCTATCATCTTCTTTTAACACTTAAAAACCATTTTATTTGTTAATTAACTTTCCAAATATATTACTTAATTACCTCCTTACATATTATGATCCTTATTTTTATTTTAAAACCAAGATAAGAAGGTTCTATGTGTAAACCTAAAGGTGTAAACCTAAAGGGGTTCTCAAAAGAAGACGTATAATCCATAATTATGTATTTGCATTTTATTTCTTCTTCTAACCCAATCAATTATTATTTAACCATGATTATAAAATAATATTAGTATATAACATATAATTTTATGTTATTATTTTAATATAATTACCTATATCAATCTCCTCTTCCATAAAGTGGGAAATTAAAAAGTTAATCACTTGTACAACGAACTACTGGCTTGCAAACTGATGTAATATTTTTTCCATCATCAGCACTCATGGGTAGATATAATGAAGGATTTAATATATATATAAATATATGTATTATATTAATTAAATAAGTAAACTTATTTAGTTATAATATTATATATATATCTTCTATCATTATATTCTGTGGGAATACAGTAACGACGATCGTGTGTACGACAAAATACTGCCTCCAGAAGCGATGTGAATCGTTATTCAATTACTATTTACAAGTAATATAAAAATGGTGAAATTTATTTAAATAATGTGATATATATAAAATAATAATTATTTTATAAATTTATTATATTATCTTAATTTATTTGGTTTTATATGTTGAGGAAATTGAAATATTGTTCATGCGCATGTATGACCTACCGCCTCCACAAAAAATGTAATTCATTTCCTATGTATAACTATAATGGATTAACAAAAATACATATATATTTAATATATATGATATTTATATCATGGATAATTTTTTTTACATGGTGAAACGATTATTAGTGTAAATCTAATGAAAATACCAAATCAAAACATATTTGAGAAAAAAATCAGTTATTATCTGAAACATAATTTTAAAATGGAACAGTTAATAAATGGGTAAAAAAAGGTCATATGTAAATAGTATATGGTATGATATATATAATTATGGGTTGTTATTATATTTAAAATAAAATTATATTTATTATATATGAGTTTTGAACATGCACAAGTGTGTCGATACTTAAAGAAAGGCATTTGCGTCCAACTTTTATTTCTACGGGACACATCCCATATTCATTAGTAATTTACTTAGTGTGGTGTATATAATTTCCATTAATGTATTTTATGATTCTCAATTTTATAATTATGATATATATATATATATATATAATATTTGTTCTTCCATGGGGATTATGATTATGAATATTCCAAACTGGTAAAGGTTTTATGATACAATCTCATTGTTAATCAGGACTGTTTATCATTATGCCTCTCATGATGAAATATTATGATTTATATCTCAAGAAACTAATTTATTTTCTTCTCTTATTTCTTGTTAATTAATATAAATATTTATAATACATTTTCCTCCCATTATATACTCATGAGTCAAAATAAATATTCTAAGGTGAATCAACTTTGTTTATCTCTTCTGTTGAAACCCCTTTTTCTTTCATGTCCATGTTTTAAAAAATGGTTTTAGATAAAGTGTTTACTCTTCAAAAATATT
Organism: Viscum album; assembly: GCA_963277665.1. NCBI lineage: Eukaryota > Viridiplantae > Streptophyta > Magnoliopsida > Santalales > Viscaceae > Viscum > Viscum album. The sequence goes on along the minus strand of OY728137.1, from coordinate 1,092,121,370 downwards.
TTTAAAGGAATTAATAACCATGTTTTTATTTTTAATAATTGGTTTAAAATTAATACTTTTGTTTTTTTTGGAATGAGGTAGTTTTGTAAATTTTAATGAAAATATGAAAGGAATATTTGTTTTAATGTGTATGGCATGATTTTTTCATTTTTTATGATCAATAAATTTTTTAAAGATTAATTTATAAATATCAAATGTTTATTTAAAAAAAGTTATTTTGAAAATGTTCTTTGACCATTTATTTTTGAATTGATTATTATCAAGGTGAATGGAAAATTTTAGATAATAAATATTCTAAGTGACCATTAAAAATAATATTCCATCTACGATGTCATTCTTTGCTGTTATATAATATTTAATTGGGATATTATCTAATAATTAAATACTTATTATATTCTATATGTTTTAGGGTTATGATTATAAGATGATTATGAAAGATGTTTATCTTCTATGGGTTATACTATAATGAAATGTTTATGAAACCCATTACATGTCTTGGGTTCTAATAAAGTGAATGTTTTCATGATTTTGTGGTACACATATGTATAATTTCATTATGATATGGTTGGAACCTATATCTCCCTCCAATTAATTTCATAATTATATAAATATCATGTGATAAATATCACTAGAATGGGGAGTGAACCTAGATCAGTAAAGGACTTTGTCCCCTTTGATAGTTGTGGGACTGAATCTTGAATAATATGATAGTTTGGGGAGTTAAATCAATCCATTATGATATCCTTTCAAATGATATTTTACTACTAATAAAGCGATGTATACACTTATTTTTTTCCAAAAATCTATGAATTGTGACAAAGTTATACAATAATTGATCATTTTCTTTGATTCTAATATGATTCACATCTTGTGAACTACCATGATTTATGCCATGACTCATATTTAAAATCTGTGATATGTAGGGTATGGTTTCCAAATGTTATTACCATATTCTCATACCATTTTTATAATGTTATATTTTTAAATCATTAGTTTTCCCTTACTAAGGAAATGAGATCACCCTTTATTATGTTTCCTTTATATGTGTATGAAGAAGGGTATCACGTATGATATGACTAAAAAGAGTTCTAGTTATGAAGTACTTAGTGGGAGACAATGTAATTCACTTACGATGAAATTGTTTATGTTCTATGTTTCCAAATACAGTAGACCTATACTATTATGGAATATATCATTATTTATGTAATGGATATTAATTTATTAATATGTAATATCTATTTATTAAAAGTGTGAGCTAATATAGTTGGTTTTAGTTCAATAATTAGTTAACTATTGATAACAAGGATGCATAAACATTAGTGGGAACACTTAGGATAATTATATGTATATGATAACAACCTAATGTTTGTTAAGAAAGTGATTATGTGGATTATGTAGAAATAAATCACTGTCTAGATACTACAAGTTGATTTTTATTTTCTATATATATATATCTTGGGGTAATAACTCTAAAAAAAGGCATGCTGGTCTTGACTCCAGAGTTACCTAGAATACAAAAATAGGAATTTTTGCACACACGGTATGACATAGACAGGGGTTTTGTTTTGGATAATTCACATTTTTTATAAACAATCCTGAAGTATTTGAACAACCAGTGATTTTGAATAACCATGGTCAAACCTAATATTTCATAGATTTAAAATAATGTTTCTTGACTAGACATCCTATAATGTATTATTCATGACTATGTGATTTCCCACTAGGATTAGTGTTTGTCAAAATATAATTTTGGGTTATTTTAAGTGGATGGAACTAAGAGTAATCATGTTAGTTTTTAATGTGATTGAAAGTTGGATGATTATGAAAATCAAAATTGGATGGTTATGTGAGAGAAAGATATCATGATTATTTATAATCATCTAGTATGATATATGATTAACAACCTGAACTTCTACGGGATTCCTAATGTGTAAAATAATAGGAAGGTGGAATCTTTGAATATTTATGTGGAAAAAAGATTTAGATTCCTAATTATCATCATGGTGGGAAGAAGCACCTAGATGAATATTTCAAATATAGGGTAAGATGTTTTCTATGTGCAAATTAAGGTTATCGAGTAATGAATTTCTAAGGAGTTCAATTTCTTATGTGTCTAGAAAATTGTAATTATTAATGTAAATGTTTAAACCCAGTATTTTACTCCTCGACCAAGGAAGGACCTATGTCATATCAATATTTTATGGGGGAGGATTTAATGTATTTCAATTCACGAAAATATATTCTAAAATTATTTTTACCAGTGGATTTTTTATTATAAGAATCTTTAAATATCTATGGAAAATATTATTTTTGGAATAAAATATGTCTTCATGTATGATTAATTTAATATTTATGGTTTCCATTATTATTTTATATGTTTATGTATGATTCTATGTTAAAATTCTTAAACAATACATTTGGGGATTTAATTTATGGAAGTTTATCTAGATTAAGGATATTTTGAGAAACAATTATGGCTATAAAACCATTCGGTTTTATAAATGTTTTAGTGAAAAGTTATATTAGGAATATATAACCAAGAAAAAATTTTATACAAGTGATATAACCTATGAATATATAGTATTTTCATTTGGTCACACTAATTCCCACACTATCTTCATGGATTTAGTTATTAGAGTTTTTAGAGATTGCCTTCATCAGTTTGTTATAGTATTTAAAGATGATCTTTGTAACACCCGAGACTTTTATGTTATATAAATCATCAAAGGAATCTTTTTCTACACAACACTTGCTTGGCTTGCTTTACACGCAATCGCGACCTTCCTCGATAGCTTGCGTCGTACGCAATACCGAGTTTCACTAAACAACAATATGCTATTAAAACTAGCCGTTATGAATAGTAATAACCACTTTTTGAAATTTTAAAAATTTTATTTTCAAAATGGACTTCATTTTTGGACTCAGAATATCGAAATTAGCCTAGGGTGAAATTTTGGTATTTTTCTGAAAACTTTCAATTTTTGATGAATAGTGAAACCACTAAGTGGTAGGTTAAAAACTGAATTTTGCATAAAACTTAATTTTACCGCTTCTGTGAATGGAATTTTGAAAATCCGAGAGACACGGTTAATATCAAGGACTAAAATGTGGTTCAATGAGATGAAAATAATTTTTTGGTGAATAGTAACTTTTTATTTTTTTTACCGCGGTTAATAGTAAATAGGGTAACTAAGGGTAAATATGATATTACTATTACCCTAACACATTTCCTAATTCTATTGGACAAGTGTAATTCGACCAAAAACAAACTTAGGAATAAAATATGACCATTTAGGCCCACTTGGATTAGATTAGGACATTTATTATTAATTTATTTAAAGAAGGGTTAAAATAGTTTAAATCAAAGTTTAATAAGTAAATCATTTTTAATATGGGGTTATAAATAAGATAAATTCGATTGTAAATATTCATTAGAAAGCTAAAAAGATTTCCTACATGATGGTATTTTATTTGTAATTTTTAGACATCAAATAATTTAATTTATTTATGACACAAAGATGATGCAGTAATTATCTTATTAATGAAATATTGACAAAATTGATAATATAAATACCAAAATAAATGTAATTTGAGACTTTTTATGAATTCCACTAATTTTCTAGGTTACTATGATATATTATTATTGATTTAATCAACTTTGTTCGAACATATAATTCTGTTATGACTTTGACAAAAATCATATATCAAATAGTGTCAAAATTGACACAAAATAGTTTTTAAATCAAATATTATATTATTAATTGTTATTTTATTCTTAAAAATCTAAGGGTCGGCCAAATGACTTAGATAAGGATATATATATTAATAATAAACAATTTGGGGTTCGTTTGGCATGTTATAGTAAGTGTATTAACCATATAGTGAAAGAAAACAAAAAGACATGGTAAAAGTTAAATTATTTAACTTAGAGTTAAATTTAATTGATAAGGTTAAAATAATATCCTAAACTTGTCTAAATTCTATTGGTTGATAGTATTTCGACCCATCCCCACTTTAGCTTCGAAATAAGACCCTTTGGAACCATTATAAACCGATTTTGACTTTAATATAAAATAATATTTTGAGATATTCCTAAGGTGCCCCTCTCCTCCCTTATAAAAGGGCACCTGCTCCCCCTCCTCCTCACACCAATTTGAGCACTCAAGCTCGGCCAAACCCTGCCATTTTCCCTTCTCAACTTCCCTAGAATAATCCTAGAGGTCCTGGTCTTCTCCAAAGACCAATCTTAGTTCCTTAAGTGGAGGATTCAAAAAGGCGTTCCAAAGAAGAGGTAATATCCATTACCGATCTTTTCAATTTCTTTCTTCTTCAACTTCTTCTTCTTTAGTTTTTTCATGATAAAGTAATAACATCAGTATTACTTACATACTGATATGTTATTATAAATATTAAACAACCCTAATTCTCCTTCTATCCATCCTACGGAAAAATGAAATCACCGCGCGTGCGTACGTACGGAATACCGTCTCCACGCCGTGGTGTAATCTATTTTCCACCATCACCTTACAAGGATGGGTATAATGGTGTAATGAGTAACTATATATGATTATTATGAAGTAATATTGATACTGAAATAATATATATATATACTCCAATACAATTCCACGATCATAGGAACGATATCATCACTCGTGCGTACGTACGGAATACCGTCTCCACGATGTGATGCGACTCGTTCTACATGATCTTCATTTAATAATGATTATATAAATGAATTGAATGAATGAATATGGTATATACTACACTAATACCATTCTGGAAATGAATTATCTATAACCTAAAGATATGAATAAGAATTTATTCGACAAAACACGCATAAGAACAAAAAGTTATAAAGACCCGAGTAACAAGTAACAATGAAATATTACTAACAAGAAGCTAATAATATGACCATATATGATCTCATATCAATATGTATGATTCTGGAATAAGTCAATAACATTATTTAAACCATTATACAGGAGCTTCGGACACGTACAAAGCTAATCGGACCTAAGGTAAGGGAAATATCACAATCTCATTTTTATCCGAGATTGTTTATTCGTAAGTATTTTACTGGGGTGTATTTTATCATCCACATCCATGTTCCCTCAATATGTAATATTGTTTCCATCCACTTGAAATAGTTTAAATCCAATTTTACCTTTAGGTGAGTTTTTAGTAAAGAATATGAAAGGAATCTTTTGTCGTTTTTCCGTACGAGGTACTTTTTGACTTTTCCGACAAAAGTACGAAGAATGTTTTTTTTAACTTATACGGCATGAATGGATTTTTAAAACATTACTTCAAAGAAGCTTCCTTTACAAGTTTTCAAGTTTATTTTTAATCAACTTCTTTTATTTTAAAGTTGTATGACATGTTATGAAAGGAAAAATGTTTTTGAAGAAGAAAGGATATTTTCCTCAAGAATTCAATTCAAGTGTTTTATCAAAATTATTTTGCATCTAAGATAATAAAGGGTTCTGTTTCTATCCATATTTTTTCATTGGTTGACTATGTTGTGATGGAATTATGTTTATGAATTCCTTTATCATATATGAATTGATTTATGATGTCATGATGTTTCAAGAATCCCATTTTTGTTATATGTGTTATGCGATGATGTATGTTTTATGATTATGTGGCACACATAAGAAAGGATTCATTATAAGATGGGTGGGACCTATATCTCCCTCCAATGCATTGGGTAAAGATTTTATATCTCATGAGATAGACATGGCTGGAACGGAAGGTTATTTCGGTTCAGTGATACAGGACTGAAACGAGGAGTGAACTTGGTTCAGAAAGGGACTTTGTCCACTAAGATAGTCTTGGCAATGAGTCATGACTAACAAGAAATGATTTTCCATGATTATGTGTGCATGCCACAAAGTTTCAAGTTTTATGTTATGGGGATCTCATTTTCACTTCTATGATTTATTCCATGTTAAGATATTATGATCTCTTTTGCAGGTTTTGATTTTCAAAAAGATATGATATGATTTTTATTTCCTTTATTTGCCCTTGCTGAGCATTTGAGCTCACCCTTTTATGTTTTCTTTTCCCCAGGTCAGGAAGATGGATATTAAGTAGAATATGCTAAAAGGGACCCTAGATATGATGAAATAAATGGGAGACACTGTAGAAGATTTATGAACCAGTTGTTTATGTTTCCCAGTTTCTAAAGACACTATACCTATACGGTCCTTTGTGGTTTTGTCATATGATGTAATAAGTGTGCTTCAATTTTGAAGTATTAACAATGTATGTAAAGTATGGGTCGTTATAGTTGGTATCAGAGGAAAGGTATAGTCAACCTTTGGAAACTAGGATGTGAAAGCCTTAGTAAGAACCCTAAGGATAAGTCTAAGCATAGAACACAATCTTAGTGTTTTAGAAATGGCCTTGAATAACCTAGGATAAGACCATAAGCATGAAAATTTTATTCTTGAATTATGTGGTTTCCTATTATAATTAGTGTTGCTCACACTATTCTTCTTGGTTTTAGTCAATGGCTGGAACCCGAAGGAACCGTGTTAATGCGGAATGCGATGGGCAATGCAATGATTTTTCCCCTGAGCAACCAAACGATATGGGAGCTGGAATGCAAAATCTTGTAGCCATGCTCACAAAACTTTCTCAAGCTATGAATCATGCAGGATTTCCAAACGAACAAAGAAGGGAGCAACATTCTGTTGAATCCTTCATGAGGCAACGCCCACCATCTTTCAGCGGGTCTACTGATCCATTAGTTGCTGAACAATGGATTAGTACTACTGAAAAGATATTTTCAGTTCTTCAATGTTCTGAGCATGATAAAGTCATCCTAGCAGTGTATCGTTTGGAAGGAGATGCGGATCAATGGTGGAATCTTGTTAAGAATACGAGGCAAAGGGATGAAATCGAGTCTATGGAATGGGACGAGTTCAAGAACTTATTTTTCAATAAGTACTTCCCTCGTATTCTCCGAACAAAGATGGAGAAAGAGTTCCTTGAACTGAAGCAAAGGGATGATGAATCTGTTAGTACCTATGAAGCAAATTTTACAAGACTTGCAAGGTACGCTTCTGGTATTATTATCCAACCTGAGAGTAAGATCGATCGATTCTTTAGTGGCTTAAAACCAAGTCTTCGAAGGGCGTTAGCCACAAGGGACTTCAATAGCTACGAGGAAATCGTTCGATGTGCTCTCAAAGTCGAGATGGAGATTGGAGTAACCCATCAGTCACATGGGTTTGATAAGAAGAGGAAGATGGAATTCAAAGAAAAATCTAAAGAGCACACGGAAAAGAAGATGAACTTTCCCTTATGCTCAAAGTGTGGAAAGAAACATGGAGGGAGTTGTCTTAAAGGGACAAGTAAGTGTTTTAAATGTGGAAAGGAAGGTCATCGGGCATTTGAATGCCGTGATAATGGGAAGAAGATGTCTAATGATGCAAACAAAGGAAGGGATACACAGAATGAACCTGCTACACTTCAATGTTTCAAGTGCAAGGAGATGGGGCATTATGCCAATCAATGCCCAAATCCAAGGGTTGATGATGATGGTCGACGTCAACAAACTCTTAAGGCTAAAGACAAAGGAAAGTCACATGCAATTTCTATCAGCGATGTGGAGTATGATAACGATGTGGTGAAAGGTACACTTACCATTCACTCTAAAGTAGCAAATGTTTTATTTGATTCTGGATCCACCCACTCTTTTATTTCTGAAAAATTTTCTAAGGGTATCACCGTATTACCTCAACAATTAGATGTTGAGTTAGCTGTGACAACACCTAATGGCACATCAATCGCATCAGAAGTTTATAATTCTTCTCCGATCGAAGTTTGTGGGAAAGTGCTTCCTGCAAATCTTGTGATCCTTCCTTTAGTGGAATTTGATGTGATTCTTGGCATGGATTGGCTTTCTCTACATGGAGCTCATATCAATTTCCAAAGAAGGGAAGTCACATTTCATATTCCAGATCAACCTACGATCGTCTATCAATGCAAGGATGAACATAACCTTCCAGTGGAAATTTCTTCCATCTTATGGGTATTGATTCCACTAAATGAAGGTTATTTATCTCAAATGGTTGGTGAGAAACTCACGATTAAGAATATGCCCATTGTACGGGAGTTTGATGATGTCTTTCCGGAGGAATTGCCGGGTCTTCCACCAAATCGTGAAGTTGAGTTTTCAATAGAACTCGTACCGGGTGCTTTGCCTATTTCAAAGACACCTTATAGAATGGCCCCAATTGAGTTGCAGGAATTGAAGAAGCAACTCCAAGAGAATCTTGATAAGGGATTCATACGCCCTAGTGCGTCACCTTGGGGAGCACCTGTTCTATTTGTTAAGAAGAAAGATGGATCAATGAGACTCTGCATTGATTATCGAGAACTTAACAAGATCACTATCAAGAACAAATATCCTCTCCCACGCATTGATGACTTATTTGACCAACTACGCGGAGCTCAATACTTTTCCAAGATTGATCTTCGTTCAGGGTATCATCAATTAAGGGTCAAAAGGGAGGATATACCAAATACGGCTTTCCGTACAAGGTATGGACACTATGAATTTATAGTGATGCCATTTGGTCTTACTAATGCCCCTGCTATCTTCATGGATCTAATGAATAGAGTCTTTAGAGACTATCTTGATCAATTTGTGGTAGTCTTTATAGACGATATTCTTGTCTATTCAAAGAGCAAGGAAGAGCATGAAGATCACTTGAGAATTATATTGAAGACCCTGAGAAAAGAGAAGCTTTATGCCAAATTTACCAAATGTGAATTTTGGCTTCAAAAAGTTGCATTTTTGGGTCATATAATCTCAAAATAGGGGATATCTGTGGATCCAGCAAAAACAGAGGTTATCGAAAGATGGTCAAGACCAACAACAGTAACTGAGATCCGAAGTTTTCTTGGTTTGGCTGGATATTATCGACGTTTTGTAAAAGATTTTTCACGGTTATCTAATCCAATCACCAAGTTGACTCGGAAAGGAGTTAAGTTTGTCTGGACAGAGGAATGTGAAGAGAATTTCAAGGAGTTGAAAAGAAGGTTATCCAGTGCACCTGTGCTCACACTGCCTTGTAGTGGAGAAAGGTTTGTGATCTACAGTGATGCATCCAAGAAGGGATTGGGGTGTGTTCTTATGCAAAATGATATGGTGATAGCTTATGCCTCACGACAGTTGAAAATCCATGAGCAAAATTACCCAACACATGATTTGGAGTTGGCTACGGTAATCTTTGCATTAAAGATTTGGAGGCATTACCTTTATGGTGAAAGGTGTGATATTTATACTGATCATAAAAGTTTAAAGTATATTTTGACACAAAAGGAATTGAATATGCGCCAAAGAAGATGGTTGGAGCTGATTAAGGATTATGACTGCTCAATCCATTACCACCCTGGGAAAGAAAACAAGGTGGCAGATGCATTAAGTCGACAAGACCATGCTAGTTTATCCATGATGAGGATCACAAAAGATCCAATATTTATGGATTTACAAAGGATGGATCTTGGAATTATAATGGAAGGGGAAAAATCTTATCTTTCTCAAATGAATGTTCAACAATCTATACATGTGAAGATTAAAGAGCCACAGAAAGAAGATGTCGAGTTACAAAAGAAGGTGAGAAATGTTCCTGAATTCAACCTTGATTGTGATGGGATAATAAAGTTCAGGAATCGGGTTTGTGTTCCTCCCATCCCCGAATTAAAGAAAGAGCTGCTGGATGAGGCTCATAGTTCTTCATTCTCTATTCATCCTGGAAGCACGAAGATGTATAGGGACCTGAAAGAGTACTTCTGGTGGGATGGCATGAAAAGAGATGTTGCTGAATATGTCTCTCGATGCTTGGTTTGTCAACAAGTTAAAGCTGAGAGACAGAAGTCTAAGGGGATGTTACAACCATTACCCATACCCGAATGGAAATGGGAAAACATCACTATGGACTTTGTCACAGGACTTCCTAAAACATCCAAAGGCAATAATGCTATCTGGGTCATAGTTGATCGTCTTACAAAGTCTGCACACTTCATTGCTATTAGAGAGGATTTATCTCTAGATCAGCTTGCCAGGATATATGTAAAGGAAGTGGTAAGATTGCATGGAGTACCACTTTCTATTATATCTGATCGGGATCCGAGATTTACCTCGAAGTTCTGGCGAAGTCTTCAGCATACTCTGGATACAGAGTTGAGTTTCAGCACTGCTTATCATCCCCAGACAGACGGTCAGTCTGAGAGAACAATTCAAACCCTAGAAGATATGTTGAGAGCTTGCTCTATGGATTTCAAAGGAGGTTGGGATCAACACCTACCTTTGGTGGAATTTTCTTATAATAATAGCTTTCACTCCAGTATTCAGATGGCTCCTTATGAAGCTCTCTATGGAAAGAAATGCAGGACTCCAACTTGCTGGGATGAAGTTGGGGAAAGAAAGCTATTAGGACCTGATCTCGTTGATGAAATGGCAGAAAAGGTCAGATCTATTCAACAACACATAAGAGCAGCTCAGAGTCGACAGAAAAGTTATGCCGACAACTGAAGAAAAGACCTAGAGTTTGAAGTGGGTGATAAAGTGTTCTTACGAATATCTCCCTGGAAGAGGGTTATGAGATTTGGAAAGAAGGGGAAGTTGAGCCCTAGATATATCGGTCCTTTTGAAATACTGGATCGTGTTGGGAAGGTAGCTTACCGATTTGCGCTTCCACCGAATCTCTCTCAAGTTCACGATGTGTTCCATGTATCTCTCCTGAGAAAGTACATACCAGATCCTTCACATGTACTCAGCTCAGAAGTTGTACCGCTGGAGCAAGATCTTTCTTATGAAGAACAGCCGATAGAGATTCTGGATCGTAGCGAAAAAGTCCTACGAAACAAGACCACTCGTTTGGTGAAAGTTTTATGGAGGAACCACCAACTTGAAGAAGCTACATGGGAGCTTGAGGATATGATGAGGGAGAAGTATCCTCATCTGTTTGTTACAAAGTGATGAATTTCGAGGGCGAAATTCTTTTTAAGGGGGGTAGAATGTAACACCCGAGACTTTTATGTTATATAAATCATCAAAGGAATCTTTTTCTACACAACACTTGCTTGGCTTGCTTTACACGCAATCGCGACCTTCCTCGATAGCTTGCGTCGTACGCAATACCGAGTTTCACTAAACAACAATATGCTATTAAAACTAGCCGTTATGAATAGTAATAACCACTTTTTGAAATTTTATAAATTTTATTTTCAAAATGGACTTCATTTTTGGACTCAGAATATCGAAATTAGCCTAGGGTGAAATTTTGGTATTTTTCTGAAAACTTTCAATTTTTGATGAATAGTGAAACCACTAAGTGGTAGGTTAAAAACTGAATTTTGCATAAAACTTAATTTTACCGCTTCTGTGAATGGAATTTCGAAAATCCGAGAGACACGGTTAATATCAAGGACTAAAATGTGGTTCAATGAGATGAAAATAATTTTTTGGTGAATAGTATCTTTTTATTTTTTTTACCGCGGTTAATAGTAAATAGGGTAACTAAGGGTAAATATGATATTACTATTACCCTAACACATGTCCTAATTCTATTGGACAAGTGTAATTCGACCAAAAACAAACTTAGGAATAAAATATGACCATTTAGGCCCACTTGGATTAGATTAGGACATTTATTATTAATTTATTTAAAGAAGGGTTAAAATAGTTAAAATCAAAGTTTAATAAGTAAATAATTTTTAATATGGGGTTATAAATAAGATAAATTCGATTGTAAATATTCATTAGAAAGCTAAAAAGATTTCCTACATGATGGTATTTTATTTTTAATTTTTAGACATCAAATAATTTAATTTATTTATGACACAAAGATGATGCAGTAATTATCTTATTAATGAAATATTGACAAAATTGATAATATAAATACCAAAATAAATGTAATTTGAGAATTTTTATGAATTCCACTAATTTTCTAGGTTACTATGATATATTATTATTGATTTAATCAACTTGGTTCGAACATATAATTCTGTTATGACTTTGACAAAAATCATATATCAAATAGTGTCAAAATTGACACAAAATATTTTTTAAATAAAATATTTTATTATTAATTGTTATTTTATTCCTAAAAATCTAAGGTTCGGCCAAATGACTTAGATAAGGATATATATATTAATAATAAACAATTTGGGGTTCGTTTGGCATGTTATAGTAAGTGTATTAACCATATAGTGAAAGAAAACAAAAAGACATGGTAAAAGTTAAATTATTTAACTTAGAGTTAAATTTAATTAATAAGGTTAAAATAATATCCTAAACTTGTCTAAATTCTATTGGTTGATAGGATTTCGACCCATCCCCACTTTATATTCGAAATAAGACCCTTTGGAACCATTATAAACCGATTTTGACTTTAATATAAAATAATATTTTGAGATATTCCTAAGGTGCCCCTCTCCTCCCTTATAAAAGGGCACCTCCTCCCCCTCCTCCTCACACCAATTTGAGCACTCAAGCTCGGCCAACCCCTGCCATTTTCCCTTCTCCACTTCCCTAGAATAATCCTAGAGGTCCTGGTCTTCTCCAAAGACCAATCTTAGTTCCTTAAGTGGAGGATTCAAAAAGGCGTTCCAAAGAAGAGGTAATATCCATTACCGATCTTTTCAATTTCTTTCTTCTTCAACTTCTTCTTCTTTAGTTGTTTCATGATAAAGTAATAACATCAGTATTACTTACATACTGATATGTTATTATAAATATGAAACAACCCTAATTCACCTTCTATCCATCCTACGGAAAAATGAAATCACCGCGCGTGCGTACGTACGGAATACCGTCTCCACGCCGTGGTGTAATCTATTTTCCACCATCACCTTACAAGGATGGGTATAATGGTGTAATGAGTAACTATATATGATTATTATGAAGTAATATTGATACTGAAATAATATATATATATACTCCAATACAATTCCACGATCATAGGAACGATATCATCACTCGTGCGTACGTACGGAATACCGTCTCCACGATGTGATGCGACTCGTTCTACATGATCTTCATTTAATAATGATTATATAAATGAATTGAATGAATGAATATGGTATATACTACACTAATACCATTCTGGAAATGAATTATCTATAACCTAAAGATAAGAATAAGAATTTATTCGACAAAACATGCATAAGAACAAAAAGTTATAAAGACCCGAGTAACAAGTAACAATGAAATATTACTAACAAGAAGCTAATAATATGACCATATATGATCTCATATCAATATATATGATTCTGGAATAAGTCAATAACATTATTTAAACCATTATACAGGAGCTTCGGACACGTACAAATCTAATCGGACCTAAGGTAAGGGAAATATCACAATCTCATTTTTATCCGAGATTGTTTATTCGTAAGTATTTTACTGGGGTGTATTTTATCATCCACATCCATGTTCCCTCAATATGTAATATTGTTTCCATCCACTTGAAATAGTTTAAATCCAATTTTACCTTTAGGTGAGTTTTTAGTAAAGAATATGAAAGGAATCTTTTGTCGTTTTTCCGTACGAGGTACTTTTTGACTTTTCCGACAAAAGTACGAAGAATGTTTTTTTTAACTTATACGGCATGAATGGATTTTTAAAACATTACTTCAAAGAAGCTTCCTTTACAAGTTTTCAAGTTTATTTTTAATCAACTTCTTTTATTTTAAAGTTGTATGACATGTTATGAAAGGAAAAATGTTTTTGAAGAAGAAAGGATATTTTCCTCAAGAATTCAATTCAAGTGTTTTATCAAAATTATTTTCCATCTAAGATAATAAAGGGTTCTGTTTCTATCCATATTTTTTCATTGGTTTGACTATGTTGTGATGGAATTATGTTTATGAATTCCTTTATCATATATGAATTGATTTATGATGTCATGATGTTTCAAGAATCCCATTTTTGTTATATGTGTTATGCGATGATGTATGTTTTATGATTATGTGGCACACATAAGAAAAGATTCATTATAAGATGGGTGGGACCTATATCTCCCTCCAATGCATTGGGTAAAGATTTTATATCTCATGAGATAGACATGGCTGGAACGGAAGGTTATTTCGGTTCAGTGATACAGGACTGAAACGAGGAGTGAACTCGGTTCAGAAAGGGACTTTGTCCACTAAGATAGTCTTGGCAATGAGTCATGACTAACAAGAAATGATTTTCCATGATTATGTGTGCATGCCACAAAGTTTCAAGTTTTATGTTATGGGGATCTCATTTTCACTTCTATGATTTATTCCATGTTAAGATATTATGATCTCTTTTGCAAGTTTTGATTTTCAAAAAGATATGATATGATTTTTATTTCCTTTATTTGCCCTTGCTGAGCATTTGAGCTCACCCTTTTATGTTTTCTTTTCCCCAGGTCAGGAAGATGGATATTAAGTAGAATATGCTAAAAGGGACCCTCTATATGATGAAATAAATGGGAGACACTGTAGAAGATTTATGAACCAGTTGTTTATGTTTCCCAGTTTCTAAAGACACTATACCTATACGGTCCTTTGTGGTTTTGTCATATGATGTAATAAGTGTGATTCAATTTTGAAGTATTAACAATGTATGTAAAGTATGGGTCATTATAATCTTATTATATATTTAAAGTGAAAGGAAAATAATTAATTTCACATGATAATTATATTGAAGACCCTAATAAAGGATAAAATATATAAAAAAATTCAACAGTTTTAATTTATAATACAAAAGGATTCATCTTTAGGTTATATAATATCAAGAGAGGGTATACCTAAGAATACATAAAAGATAGAGGTTATTGAAATCTGGCCCAAACAAACCACTATGACTAAGATCCAATGTTTTCATGGTTTGGAACAATATTAATGATGGTTTTTAGATAATTTCTGAAAACTATATAATCCACTAAAAAAGTTAACTTTGAAGAGATCTAAGTTCCTCTTGAGAGATTTATATGAAGAATATTTCAAGGAAATGAAGATATGATTAGTAAAAACAACTGTACAAACATTAATCTATAGTGAAAAATTATTTTTAATTTATATTGAATCATAAAAGAATGTATTGGGTTGTTATATCATGCGAAATGAAATGGTTACAACTTATGCCTCATAATAATTCATGGTTTATGAGTAAAATAACCCAAGACATGATTTGGTGTTAGACATGATATTTTTTTTGCATTGAAGATATGGGGGGATTATATTTATAGATAAAAGTGGAATATATATACCAATAATAAAAATTTTAATTTTATATTCACACAGAAGGACATTAATGGGCACCAAATAATATATTTGGATATGATATAGATTATGAATGCTCAATACATTACTACCCTTGGAAAGAAACCAAGGTGGTTGATGCTATGAGTGAAAAGTATCATTCTAGAATATCCATGAAGTGTATCACAAGAGATACAGTCTTTTATGGATTAAAAAATGATGGATATGGAAATATTGAAGGAAGGAGCCAATATTATATTTTTCAAATTATTGTTCAACCATCTATCAAAGTGAAGATTAAAGTGGAACAAAAGAAAGATGTAGATCTGGGGAAGAAGATGATTTTTCCTAAGATTAACTTGGATAATATAGGAAAGATAAAATTTAAGAACCGATTTTTTCTTCCTTAAATACCATATTTTAAGATGGTTATATTAGAGGAATCTCAAATTTCATCATTCTTTATTCATCCTAGAAGTATAAATATGTATAGAGATTTGAAAGAGTATTTATGGTTGGATGACATGAGGAGAGATATTTTATAGTTTGTATCTTAGTCGTTGGTATGTCAAAATGTAAAGGATGATAGGACAATGTATAAGGGGTTGTTACAACCATTACCCATACCATAATGAAAATGGGAAAACATCACCATGGATTTTTTCATTTAACTCCCAAAAATATATAAAGGGAACAATGCAATAAATATTTTAATCAATAAAATTTCAATGAAAAAATTATTCATCACAATAATAGAAGATTTATCATTATATAAGATACTCAATATATACATTTGGTATGTTGTAATATTGTATAGGGTACCACATTCCACTGTATCTGATTAGGATCCATGGTTTACCTTGATGTTATGGTGAAGTCTTCATCAGACCATAGAAATGAATCTATGTTTCAAAACTACATAAAATCATTAGAAAAATGTTCTGTATAAGAGAATAATTAAAACCCTTGATGATATTATATGATATTTTTCTATGAATTTCAATGGTGGTTAGTATCAAAACATTCCTTTTGTTGAGTTTATTTATAATAAGATATTTTACTCAATCATTCAGATAGCTCCTTATAAATATCAATATGAAAATAAGTAAAGAACAATAATGTACTGAGATAAAGTTAGATAAGGAGTGATATTGGGTCCTCATATAGATGAATACATTTCAGATAATGTTATATCCATTCATGAAAATATAAGGGTTGTAAAAAGTTGGTATACAAGTTATACTAACAATTGCCAATGTGATATGTAATTTGATGCTGGTGAAAAGGGGTTTCTAGGAAATTATACAAAGAATAAGGTAATGAGATTATGAAATATGGAAAAACTAACCCCTATATATGTTGGACACATTGAATTTCTCGATCGTATAAGGACAATAGATTTATCGATTGGATCTTTCACGAAACCTCTCTCAGGTCCACAATATATTTGATATATCTCTGTTGAGAAGTACATACCTAATCTATCTCATGTATTAAACTCCGATATCATACCGATGGTGCATGATATTTATTATGATGAAAAGAACATGGTGATTATGGATCCTAAAAAAAAGTGATGTAAAATAATACCCTTCACCTGGTCAATGTTTTGTGGTGAAACCACTACCTTGAGAATTTATATGGGAACCTAAGGATATAATGAGGAAAAAGCATGACAAGTTTATCTACCTAAGTGATTGAATTTATAGTGTGAAATTCATTTAATTGGGGGTATAATGGAACACCCTATTATTTTATGAAATATATATTTTTCAAATAAATTTAATCTTATCGATAGATTATGTTACACGAAACACCGAGGATAACAAACTACGATATACTATTAATACTATTATTTAAATGTGATTATTATAACCTAGTCATTAAATTTAGTGGTATGAATAGGAAGAAGTTTTTTAATGTTATGTATAATGGTTTTAGATAAATTAAATTTATTAACAAATATGTACTTAATTTATACTAATGTCTTTATATGCTTCAAAAATACATTTTTGTAAAAAAATTATTTGTATTGCTTTCTGGGAACAAATAATAAAATTATTTTTTGAAAATTTCAAAAAAATTATTTGTATAAAATAATATTATTTTCTAATCAAAATTTCTAAATTATCTTATGGTGAATTGTTTAGATTTTTTTAAAAGGAACAATTTTTCAATAAATAGTGAAAAAATGGTTTTTGTTGAAAACTGGTATTTCATTTTAAGAATTTATATGGTAAAATTTTCTTATAAAATATTTTTATATGTAAAATTATATCAATTATATTATATTTAATCCAATATAGGTTATTTAAATAAATTTCATATTTAATTTTCATATACTTTTTATTAAAATTTCGAAAATTTTATCTTTTGAAAACAGATTCATCATTAAGTTCGTGTTTTTAATTTTTAGGTATAATTTTCTACTTATACTAATAGAATATGAAAAATAGATTCCCTATTTTTATTAATAATAATTAATATTATATAATTTGGTCAACTTCAATTTTGGTCAAAATGAATAGTAGAATTAGTAAAAACTAATTACGACCATTAAGGTTAAAACATGCTTACTGAGGGGGGGGGGGGGGGGGTAAACTAAAAAGATAAAGGTTTAAATGACATAAAAACTTATGAAAATCATATTTTATTTTAATATGATGACCTAAAAACATCTATGTTTTAGGAATGTTCTATTGTTGAGCCTCGTGAGATGTGAAAAACAAGGGAAAACTTTTTTCTTTTCATAATTTCCAAGTGTATCCTCTCCACAACATAAAAAAGCCCAACCAATCTCTTCTTCTATTTACACATAAAAATTATTTGGTTTAACAAATCACTACCCAAATATATTCCGTAAATAACTCCAGACAATATATAATCCATAGTTTGATTTGGAAAACCGATTAATAAGTCTTTAGTTTTGAACCTAAATGGTCATTGGATCAAAAGAGTTTAAAATGGATATGGGGGGGGGGGGTTAATTGTAGTTTAAAAAAATTAAATAAATAATATCATTTTATTTATAAAATTATTAGACTCATAGTTTATTCGATCATTAGATTGTTATAATCATATTAAAATCTTGCCCGATTAAATTAGAATTTTTTATCGATATCACAATTGCACCCAATAAATTATTTGTTTAGAATGATAAGTATTAAATAAAACTATCTAATAAATGCATAGTAAAATATAAATATTTTATATAAATGAAATAAAAAAATTATAAAATTTATAATGACTAACAAACATATGGTATAATTTAATTTTTAACTTTAATATTTACGATAGTGTGAAATCCTGACTAAATATATCCTACAATTTTAGTACCTATTGTAAAAGGTCTGTATTTCCTTACTAGTAAGACCATTGATATAATGGATCAATATAGGATTTGTCTTAAAAAACCATGGAATACCCAATCTAATGGATCAATATCATCTCTATATTTCTTGACCAAGAAATCCATCAATATGATGATTGATATCCCTCTTCATAACCCTAAAAGTTGTCGATCTATTGGATCAGATTCACCGCTGTATTCCTATTCCAAGAATCCCTTGATCAATGTATGAAACCTTTTGAATGAACGATGGAATATGAAAGACTTTTTATCCAAATAATTTGTGTATGAATGTATTCCAACTAATTTTGGATGTATGTTCATTATTTCATTTATTAGAGGATAAGTCAATTCAAATATAATTGTTTCATATGTTATTAAATTCTATGTTTTCAGGAAATTTAGTTGCTCTCTATCCTTTTATAAATCACAAAGGTGGATAAATTTCTCAATGGGTAGAAATTTATGAAGGATAAGTTTAAGGGGAGAATGTTTTCGAGTATGTTTAGGAGATATGTTTAAGGATGAGGGATCTAAAAGGGGGAGAAATTTATAATAAATAATTTATCATAAAGTGAATAATTAAAATTATCTATATATACATTCCCTCAGATTATATTGAAGTCATAAAATCATGGGGAGTTTAGATATAAAGTATATTTTAAATATATTAAATAATAAACGGTGGTATGTTTTTTAAAGTAATTGTTTTCAATCAATTGATGTGTTTTGTGATTTTTAAAAAGGGGGATATTGTTGAGTTGAGAGTATTAATTTCTATTTTTCCTTGACTTTAGATTTTTAAATCACATACAATTTCTCAATACCATGTTTAATAAATGCATTTTTTCAAAGTGTTTTATTATGTTTGTGTAGATTACATTACTTTATACAGAATATATAAATAGTTTTAATGTATTATGAAAATAAATTTTAATATTAAATCCATTTTATTAGACTGATAGTGCATCTAATTAATAAAACCAACCTTTGTTCTTATAGGTGGTTAGAATTATGTGTTGTCATTCATATTGGAAAATGTCATGACTATTAGACTGATAATAGTACTGATACATTAGATGAGAGATTATTCAATTTATAAAATTTTCAAATAATAAGTAAGTCAATAAGACTATCCAAAGATAATAATTGGAGAATATATATATTTTTTATGGGAAGGCCTCCATAATTGAATTGTAATGGTGAAAAACTAAAGCAAATCAGAAAAAATATTTAAAACTCATTATTATCTAGAATGTTCAAGATCCAGATCAATATGATCTATCGAAGTGAAATCTATCTTAGGACATTGAAAAAAATAATAAATATGACCATTGAAATATTTCTTATAAATAGGAGGTCATTTGAAGAGTTAAAATCTAATGCATTATCAACTCTATTGGTTAAATGAATGATCTATGTGAATACATCATTCCATGTATTTGTAAGTATTTAGAGAGTTGATGTTATGAGGAATCCTTAATAGGATTTTAGTTCCTTAAGAGATATTTTCTTTTTTAATCAGATTTGAAACTCTGGTACTAATAAAATTATTTTAAGGATATGAATATATAGGTGAATCTGATCCATCATATTGAGGGTGTTATGGCTAGGAAAAGAGAGATCAATCATCATATCGAGGGATTTATTGGTCAAGAAAGACAAATATGATGCTAACCCATAAGATCAAGGGCTTCCAGGGTTTTGGAAGACATATATGATACCAACCTCAGATTGAGGTCTTTACTAGCACGGAAATAAATACCTTTTATAGTAGGAACAAAAATGGTACTCTATCTTTAATTGGGATTTCAAACTACCTTAACTCTTAAACATAAAGAGAAAATTCTATTATAATCTTGTAATTCATTCTTAATTTTATAATATTTTGTATTTATTATTTCTAAATGATTTATATTACATTTTTCATGTAATATAAATTTATTTTTAATACATGTATTTGTAAACAAAGTAATTTTATCGGTGCAACAATGATACCGATAAACAGTTTTGAATTAATAAAATAGTATTTAAATATTATTGTAACACTCTAATCATCATATTAAGTATGGTATTCATAATTTTATACATAAGAGGAATTGTGTTTTTTTATATTTAAATTTTTAAACTACAATTCCCCCCTCTTATAGCCATTGTAAACTATTTCTATCCAACAATGGGTTCCCCAAAATAGAGGTACAATCTTTAACAAAGTATTTTCATTATATTTTTTCATATAACACCTTAAAATGTTTGTTAAACATGTTAATATAATAACATAAGTATATCGCATATAATGAGAAATAATTATGTTACTGTAATTACCAATATATATATTTTATTACTTCATATGGGAAATGAAAATGTTAATCGAGTGTGAATTATAGATTACCACCTCACAAATTGATGAAAATAAATCTCCATCACTGCCTACAATGGGTGGATATAATGATGAATTTAAATTATATATATGATATTTAGGAAATAGATATAGTTTTTGAGTTAAAATACCACATATATATCATTACATTTATTTCTATGGGAATATGATAACGTTGGTCATGTGTACCATGGACTACCGACTCCTGAAGCGTTGTGATTCATCCTCACTTAATCATTACATAGATTGTAATAAGGGTAGGTTTTAATGAATATTTGTGATATATATTATATAAAAATTATTTATAAGGTAATATATTATGTATATTTCCTTCATTTCATCATTTGAGAAAATGGAAATAATTTTCATGTATATATACGACCTTCCATCTCTAAAAACTATGTAATTCATTACACATCCATAAAACTGATGGATTAATCTAAATAAATTTAATTATATATAATTTATATGATATTTATATAATTTTTAAATTTATAGAGATTATGGAACCATGACCAATATAAATGGAATAAAAATACCAAATCAAAACGTTCCTGAAAAACAAACCAGTTATCACCAAAAAATGTGATTTTAATAAGGAATAGTTAATAAGTGGGTTATAAAAGGATATAAGAAAATCCTATAGGGTAGAAATATATATATATAAGTTTATATAATATATTTATAATTAAAATATATTTATTATATAGTATGTTTTAACCTGCATGAATTAAGTGAACATTTAAGCTAAGGGATTTTTGTCTTACTTTTTTTTGGGATAAATGCCTTATACACCACTCGTTTATTTTTTGGGTGTATATAGTGGCGATGAATTTATTTTAGTATTATTATAATAAATATTAATGGGTGTACATATCCATATGTCTTTATTTCTTTCATAAGTAATATGATTAAAAAGATACCAAGGTTATAAATATTTTATAATATAATCTCATTGCTTATCGAGATTATTTATGGTTATGATTTTGATTATTAAATATTATGATATATATCATAAAAATCATAAATATTATTTTTCATAGGTTTTTTTGATGAAAATACATGTTTTTCATTCATTTTACTCTAATTATGTACTCAATATTCCCAATTTTCTAAGGACAATCAACATTATTTCTCTCTTCGGTGAAAAAACCTTTTTCTTCAATGTCCATGTTTTCATAAAATGTTTTAAATAATGTTTTTAATAAAATCAACAAAATTAAATAAATTTATACCCATTTTTTATTTTTTACAAAATGGTTTAAAGGTAACCTTCATACCATTTTTTGAAAGAGGAACTTTTGGCATTTTTACCAAAAATTTGAATTGAATGCTTATTTTAATGTGTAAAACATGAAACAAATCTCCCCTAGAATGACCAATCAATGCTTTAAAGATTATTGATTTTTTTAAAGATTATTTTGAAATAAATTTCTTTTTTCTATGTTTTTTTACTTTTAGTTTTTACTTGTTAATTTTTAAGGTGAAAAGTGAGTTTTCGAATAGAAATGTTCCAATTGATCTTTGAAAATAACATTCTATCTAAGATGACATTCATTTATGTTAATTATGATTCAATGGGGATGAGATGAAATTAAAAAATCACTATTATTATCTATATATTTCATGATTATAATGAAAATTTGATTATGAAACTCATTTATTTTCCAAAGGTTTCTCAATGATGAAATTTTTACAATACAAATTTCTTTTCATGGGTTCTGAAATGATGAAATTTTCATGAAATTGTGGAATGAATATGTATAATTTGAATTATGTAATTAATGGGACCTATATCACCCTACAATTAATTAGGTAAATATTGGAATATCATGAGATAAATACGACTAGAACGGGAAGTGAACCCAATTTAGTAAAGGACTGTGTCTACTTTGCTAGTATTTGGAGTGACCTTGAATACTACAATGGTTTGGGAAGTGAACCTATTACACTACGATATACTTATCAATGAGACTTTAATAATAATGAAACCATTTTCTCTACTTTTGTGAATTTCTAAAATCCATGTCTTATACTAATGTTTCCCTCTCATGGATCATGTTCTTTGATACTATTATGATTCCTATCTTAGGAACTATAAAGATTTACTTCGTTATTTTTTTTATAATCTATGATATATAGGTCATGGTTTCAAAATACTATTCTTATGTTATCAAACCATTATGCTCATGTAATGTTGATATCTCACTCTTGAACCTTATTGAGCATTTTAGTTCACCATTTTTTATGTTTTCTTTCACTATGTTATAAAAAATGTATCATGTATGATATATCTAAGAAGGGTGATTGTTTTGAAGAACATAGTGGGAGATGATGTCGTTATCTTATGAACAATTTTTTATGTTACAAGATTCCAAAGGCACTAGACCTATACAATTTTGACATGGATTCTTATGTTATTTAATGAATATTAATCTATTAAGATTAAATATATATGTATAAACAATGTGGGTTATTATACTTTAATCCTAACCCCCCCCAAAACCCCCTCAACCACACCATGCCTTTGAAAACCAAAAGGGAAATATTGGGATTTTCTAAACCGTTACATCATATAATGATAAAAAATTCATATTATTGAGAATTCAAAACCAACCATGAGGATAAAGTAAATTAAGGGGTCATTTGAACAACCACATTGCGTGATACCTCTCAAGAGTCTCACCTTCATAGGAGAACAACCACCTCAATTAGAGGAATATGGTTAAAAACTATGCTACTATAAATACCATCACTAAAAAACTATAATAGGTAAGATAAATTCCAAACACGATAAAGGTCACAAGAAAATAATCAAAGAGGATAAAACCATACCATAAACAAGATAAAGGTCAAAAACATCAAAAAAATGATACAAAATAAGGGATACACATCCAATAATAGACGGTAACGAGAATGTATATGTGAATAAAATTTCCAAGTAATCTCATCCATACCATTGTGTCACTATATGAGATGAAGAAAGTGAACAACATCCCCACAAAACACCTTCTGTTTTTGGCCATAGGTTTCTAAAGGATACTAATAAAAGTTTTAGTTATCATTAATGTTGATATCTCACGAATGGAAAATCTATTATTTTTCTTGAAGATATGATTAAAGCTACGACACATGGAATACATGATGTATCTAAATCATATTAGAGAGAAGTGCAATATGAATTTACATGGCTCTAACATGAGAGAACACCTTGAAAAAACTAAAAACATTGGTAGAAATAGTATACCCACAATGTATCCTTCACTACCCATACTATTGAGTAACCTTTAAGAACCAATAATCTCTAATTTCAAACTCCATAGGTGTTCTCCTATGGATTTCATTAGATTTTTTATGATCTTGAACTACCTTTATACTACTATAAATCACTTTGAGAGTCTCTATCATGATTTTTAGTAGTTACAACTTGAGAATTGATGAATCTTAAACTCCATTCCAATATAATAGAGAATTTAATGGTTGGAAACACAATGATTAAAATAGTTCTGTACCAATAGTGGTGTGAACATTGTCAATATAAGAAAACTCAAGCAATGAAAGGTTACTCATTGTCAAAACTCAAAAATATTGGGAAAAATGTGTGAAACATGTCCACAAGAGTATAAATGTAAATCTTTTTCTATACATCCATACATGGATGAAAATAATTGTCCAGGAACAAAAAATATCCAAATGAATACTGAATACCTTTCCAAATCCTAGATGTAAACAAATGATCATAATCATAGATAATCATCCTCAACATTCCAGGGAGGTTCACAACCTCTTCCAGATAACTCCACGATAAATAATCAACTGATTTTGACTCCTTAATCACTAATAGGTGAGTTTTATTGTAAAATAGTCAACAAATAACCATATAACATAAAATCCTCTCGAATATTTAGGTAAAATTATAATGGAGTCCTTTGAAATTTCCTCCTTCTTTCACTAAGTAACATCTAATAGATGGAGGAAACCACCGATAACATGGTGTCGATCCTTTACCTTCTAGAGGACTAAACACAGAGGAAAAATATATAGAATAGAATGATTCAAACCAGGAAACCAAAATTGACCTCTCAGATCATGGTATATATTAATTACACATAGACTTACTATTGTGGGTGAGTTGCAGATCTCATAGAGGACTGCATTGAACTTCAAAAAAGGAATTAAAATCCTTCCCTTGAATAACAACCATTTATTTTTTCAAATGACGATGCCTTGGTCAAAATACCAAAGAACTAAAATTTATTAAGGAATAAAGGAAATGTTACAAAAGACGAAAAGTGTATTTTTTACAATATTTTTCAAAGAGAGGTGTAAGATCCTTGGAAGGTTATCCAAACACATGACATCATTGTTAATTAATTTATTGTAAAGACCATCCACTACCATGTTTTATTCAGGATAAGAGTGAGTAATAATATTGTTTCACTCTAAGAGGTATTGAAGGAATTTCATCCATTTGGCAGTGAGAAGCCAAGAAAGGTGCGTAACACCATTCTAGAGGACTTGTACGATGGTGGTGGAGTCAATTTCTATCCATATGTTATTCCAACCATGGTTTTTGACAAGATGGACTCCTATAAGTATTCCATACATATTAGGTTCTAAAGAGTAGGCATCTCCCCAATTACCATAATAGTATCCAAGGATTTGGCCATTGTGATCTTTTCACACCACACCGCATCCCGAAGGACCTGATTTTCCCTTTTACTCACTATCCACATTAATATTTATCCATCCATGGGAAGGATCCTTCTAGAATACTTCGAGAAATCCTTTTGGATGACTATATATTCATTGAATTTCAAGACGGTGAAGAATCATAAGATATTTGATAGAGTTATGACAGTTTCCAGTTTAGATCATACCCGCTTCTTTGATTGTAGTAACAATATTTACCTATGGGGGATGCAAAATGAAAGTATTATTATGATAAACAATAATGTTTCTATAATACCATATGACATGAATTAGTTTTCATATTGTATCAATGAAGAGCTATCCAATTTTTTTTCATACATCTACATCAGTAGATCGCTGAATATGCAGCGGATTAGAGCCTTAACCTAACCATCTGAGATAAAAAATGTCAAATATATTGTTCTATAGAGAATAATCAATAGAATATGATAAGAATTGGTGATCAACATCTTCTCTATTATGTTTATACAGATGAAAATTAGAGCAGAGTTATGTACCAAATAATTAAAGCCATCAATTAGTGGGAATATGATTAAGGGCTATTCTATAGACAATGGTGAATTAGGAGGGTCCAAATCAAGGCCTATCATTGTTCTTTAACCCTAAAATATACTGATTTTCATTAATAAAATTAATATTGTGGAAAATTTTAGAGTTAAAGATATAATTTTTGGCCGGTTCCCAAACAAGGAAGTCATTTGAATTAACAAAAGGATTGTTGTCAATAATGGTTTTAATATAATTAGGTAAAACCAACTATAGAGTTCACAAAAAATAATTAATAGAGATACGAATGTCATCCAAAAAAATAATAGGACCATCCATGTCAATGAGGGGGAAACCATTCTAGTTATCCACCCAATGATTCAGAGAGGGTTCTATATTAACAATCCCTCATGAAAGAGACATAATGTTAATAAAAGAGTTATTAATAGATGTCTAGATAAAGGATTCCTTGTATTTAATGTATCTGTGTTTCATCTTGATCTGATATGCATGCCTATCAAAATTAAAGGCCATCTAATTTTTGTTTAGAAGATTCTATGTGAGCCTAGCCTAAAGGGAATCATTAAAGAGATTAATTTTTTTAATACCCAGGACACCACTAGCTAGCAGGTTCCAATAATTAATCAAGGGAATTATGAAAATATTTCCATCAAGAGTGATACCACTGAAAAAATGTTTCTTATATTTCCATTAATATTTTTAATCAACCCAGAGGTCCATTTATAAACCATCATGGAGTATACCATTTTAGAAATAATGGTGTATTTAACAAGAAGAATTATTCCAGCCATAGATACATATTTTCATTTCTAAGAAGAGAGCTAATCTATTATTTGATTAGTGATGCTGGAGAAGTATGTACTCTTAGGTATTCCCCTGAATATGGGGACTCCAAGTTACATGAAGTGGAAGGATCCCTCATTAATACCAAGGTCATTTATAATTATTGTTTTTTCAGCCATGAGGAATATTTTTTCAATGAAAATAATAGGTTTATTCTACCTAATAGATTGTGCACAGCCATATTCATAGTGCGAGAGGGAATTGTTATGTTTTTTAATATATCTTTTATCACCATGAATAAAAATAATGTCATCATCCACATACAAAATGTGAGTGGGAATAGTCATATTTCTAGATGCAGTAATGAGTTTTATTTTACCCTGATTAACCATTTGCGGGAGGTGTATAATAAAATAGTCCTATCCAATCAAGAAAATGATGGAGGAGATAGAATAAAATTTTCTAACTCCTTTGGATCAGTTGAAGTATCCTTTTGGAGTAACATTAATTAGAATGAAAATGTGAGAAGATTCAAAAAGATCTTCATTTTTTCTGATGAAATTTTCATTGAAACCAATGTTTTTGGAAGATTTATAAATAAAACTCCAATATATAGTATCAAAATATTTTTTAATATCTTGTCTAAAAGTGATTATACCTCTTCTACTAGATTTCAGAAAAATATTGGTACTTTCAGAGGAAAGGAATATGCAATATTGGATTGTTCTTCCTTTAAAGAAGCCAAACTCAATCCAAGAGATGATTTTGTTAGCAATGAGGGTGAGTCTTTTGAAATTAGTTTAGATATGAGTTTATAGAGTTCTTTTTATGATGTAAATGGGTCTAAGGAGGTGAATTTCAATGGTATTTTACATTTTGGGAATAAGAGAGAGGAATTGAGCATTAATGACTTGGGGTAGGGAGCCATTGATGAAGAAAGATTTAACTAAATTTCCAAAATCTATTTGAATTTTATCCCTTTATTGTTGAAAAAAGGGGTTTATAAATCCATTAGTCCCAAGAGTATTATTAGGATTAAAGTTTAAGACAACATCTTTTATGTCATGGTCAAATGGGGCACTATTAAGGGAAAGGTTTTCATCATTGTTGATAATTATAGTAATTACATCAAGAAATAAATATTTGTTAAGGTCAAGACTATTTAAGATATTAGTAAAATAATGGAAAATATGTTGATAAATACCCTATTGATTTTAGATGATAGAATCCCAATATTTAAGAGTGGTGAAAGGCCTACATTCCTTTCTAGTTCTTTGATGAACATTATTGAATTTTGTGTTCTGGTCACTATCTTTATGACACTTCATCTTGAATGTATATTTGAAATGGTTATCTTTTAGATTGAGAATAGAGTTATGTTTTGAATAGAGATCAATTTCTTACTGAGGATCAGTAGTAAAATTGATATTAGTGGTGGAAGTTTTCATTTGATTAATATTATTTTCTAATGAATTTATTTCATTATCAGTTTGGTTTGTTTTTTATTTTCACTGACCATTATGTTTTTTAATTAAAAATTTTAATTTCATGATACATGCAGAATAATCATTTTCAACCTTTATTGAGTTCCATTTGTCTTTAACTATGTTTTCACACTCAATAATTGATGTCTAGGCATTATTGGATCTAAAGGGGAGGATGGTCGTGTAGTTTCTGGAATCGAGACTAACTAAAATAGGATGGTTATCTGAGTTCAATATTGGAAGGGTGATAATTTAGATAATATTCCATTTATCAAGGGATTTAATGTTTGTGAAATCTCAATCAATATTACTATACATAACCCTATTGTTGTTAATTTTATTCCAATTATATTTTTCACCAACTAGGTTGATCTCAATTTTATTTTTATCTCCTATACGAGCTCTAAATTCTCTAATAAAGATGTTAGAATGAGTGGGGCCCATATTTTCACTAGGACCAATGATGGAATTGAAGCCCCCTCTTATTCCAACCACTCTTATATTAGTATTCCTCATAGATATATTTTCCATCATTATTTATGAATATCCATATTCAAAAACTTCAACAATGCATGACTTCCTGCTGAGTGCATCCACTATAACCTTACCCTTTCCCATTGTTTAAGAAATATCATTGTCATTGCATTGTAATAATTCCATATACTATCACTATATGAAGTTATTTCATGCTGGGATAAAACATACCATAGGCTCATGTACATGATGGAAACCAAAAAATGCAAATTGATGAGTGAATGTCCCCACAACTTCAACGAAAACAAGACTATTTTTAACTCAAGATCATGGGTGGTATAGTTACTCTCATGGGGATATAACTTCAATGAACTATAAGAAACAACCAATATGTTATATATAAATATAGTTACTAAGATAATATGTTACGTGTCATAGAAAACATCGAACTAAAACCCCTCCCCAAGAAAATAATGAACTAGAGCATTGACTAACTTCTCCATTCGATACTCCAACGATTCTTGAAAGTATGAATTCCACGAGAATTCACAATCATTTCTAGTATAGGATATCAAAGGAGTCACAATAAAATATAAATTCAATATTAAATTCCTATAAGAATATATATGACAATGGAAACTCTACACCTCTATAATTTTCTTAAGGGATACCAATGAAACAACTACCTTGATCTTTAAAGGATCCATGACTACTCCTTGTGGGGGAACTAGATTACCCATGAAAAAAACATCATGATTTAAGAACTCACACTATGAAATATTCCTAAATATATATAGATGATTAAGAACTCTAAAAACAATCCATAGATGCTCTGCGTTCTCTTCCTAAGACATGGAGTACAAAAGGATTCTGTCGATTAAAATGACCATGAATCAATCTAGGAAATATATGAACACTGTGTTCAATAAATTATTGAACATTTCTGAAGAATTATTAATAGGTGATGGAATCACAATGAAATCATAATTCCCATAAAGACCCAGATACTAGTTTTCATTATATCCTCATCCTCTACCTACATCTGATGATATCTTAATTGTAGATCTATCTTCAATTACTAATTATCTCCCTTCAATCAACCAAATAATTTGTCAATATTTGTAAAAGGATATCAATTTTTAACTATAACATAATTAATGTGATTATAATTCATAAAAAGACTAATAATTTTACCATCCTTCTTTAGAAATAGAACAAGTGCAGCCAAAGGTGACACAATCACCAATAATAACCTCATTGAAAAAGATCACCGATCTTTTCATGCATCTCTAATAACATAAAAGGCACCACCACATATAGAGACATTGAGATCATAGAAGCACTTGACATTATATCTATACCAAAAATAAATCTCCAATCCATAGTGGAACTCTGCATCCTCCATAGGAGATACATAAGTGTACACCTTGACAGCATTTAGAAACACTCTCTGATGAACATCCTACAAACTAATCATCTTCTCGAAAATCCTAGAATAGAAGGACGAATTATGTTTCGGACCCATATAGCGGTATCACTAGATAAAGAACATTGTTGTATCTCCATCAACATCCAAGAACAAAAACATCCTCCTTGTGTAATTCATAATATTCTGCATGTAATATAACCATTCAATACATAGGATGGTATCATATGTATGTATCTATAAATAGAGGAAGTATCCCCAAAGGGGTTCTAACTAAACACCATCTCACATTCCCTAAATACTTAATTAAGGTAAGAGAGACCTCCAAAAATAATAGTAAACACCAATAGATCTAGTACCATATCCACCTCAATTCCCAAAGAAAATATTAGATCTGATGATATAAAATATCGTGTATCTACTGATTAAAATAAATAATGAACCCAAGTAGAAAACAAGAAAAGGGAATGTCAAATGATGTCTGGATCAGCTAGTGTTAGAAACTCCAAAGTATAAAGGTAAAAATAACTAGCCACACAACCTCACCAACCCTAATGGTATCCACCTCCACATCCATGCTCTGATCATTGAGGACGAGGATCACCATTTGGTTATCCTATTCGAACCCCATATCATATCTCCTGGTCCAAATCCTAAGTACAAGTCTACTTTTCCATATGTTGAAAATAACTTAGTGGGGGAAACATAATTGAAAAAAATACATTACACTACCTTCTCAAAATGGTTGGTCACTCTCACCACTAATAACCTCACTCTCTACATGGAAAACATGATTTTGATCCCTAGGATGGGGCTTGAGATCTACCATACCTAGATAAACTAGATGATGATGGATGATACCTACCCCAATTATTCAATGGATCTTTTATCCATGAAATTGGGTACCCTTGAACACATCTCTAATTTGTGGAGAATCCTAAAGACATCCAACATTTGATGATCCAATCCTAGCCAACATCCTCCCAAAAACAACTTCTCTTGCTAGAACCTTGAGATAATTCAACAATATAAATAGGGTGACCTAACATTGGATCTCATTATTCAATTTCTCCTAGAATTTCCTTACCCAAGACTCCTCATCTGAAAATAGATCATTAGTATATTAGATAAGGGTCCTAAAGTAGATCTTGAACATTCACACACTAAAACTCCCCTATAAATGGGTAAGAAGATCTTGGTTACTAGCTTCCTTCAAAGTAAATAAAATATAAAATACTCAAATCAGTCATGGATGTTTCCCCATGATGCTAACACTCCTTAAAATCCTCTAGGAATAAGATCCACCACTTCTTGTTTTCTCCACACAACATTGTATGAACTAATGAAACTTAATGCTCATTCCGAGGACATATTGAACTGAAGTCTATCTATACTCCACCAACTATTCCTATATCATTATTTCTAAAATAGATCACTTATAAATCTATAAACGTTTTTTTAATATTAGAGTATCTTTTTATAAGAATCATCATCATCGAATTCAACTCTATGGTGATTTTATGTCACATCCCCTAAATATACTCAGTGAGAAGCTAACCTGAACATCAAATTGGATCCATAACAGCAAAATAAAAAACTGTTAGAGAATTATAAACTTAAAATATTAAAAATTTAATTTTAATTGATAAATTATATATTTAATGATCAACATAATCCCAAGCTCAACAAATTTAAAATATAGGCATACAAAAAGATTATGGATGATCCTTTCATAGGTCTCTTCCCTACACTTAGTATCACTTCAATTAGTTGGATTAGTAAACATAAATATTTAGAAAACATATCATTATGAGCCATAAAAACCAATTTCCTAGAATGCAACCTTTAATTAAATAACATAATAAACATAAATGACATTATTGTCCTATAAATCCATTCAGTCTTCACATGTTCCTACCTATAAACATGATCCTATCTTATAACCAAACACATTGATACCACTCAATCACGACCCTTTCCCCCAAAAGGTACTACTCCTTGGATGGAAATGAGAGAAGGGAGTCAATTATTCTTGAATCCTACCTCCAATAGGTGATGTGTTTTTAAATAGAACTGATGGTATATCATACACATAGGTGGGAGGCATTTCCCTCTAAGATATAAGAAATGAGAGATAACATGGAACCACCCAATAAATATTTATCAATATAAATGTTAGACATCCCAAATACATGAATGTAATGTCCTACAACTAAAGAAATACAAAATAAAATATAAGTACTAAAAATGAAATCCTTGAATGTAATAGTTTATGCCAATCGAGTAAGTTACTTTTCGAGTTTCAGTTGTTAGAGTTGTTTGGGGGTGGTTTTGGGTGTTTTCAGTCGACGCTGGAGTAGTAGGGGAGCTACTGTAAGAAATAAACATAGTGTAAATATATTACATGACGTGTAATAGTGATTTAAGGCTTGTGTAGTTTGAAAGTTCTTTAATTTTACATAGGTAAGGGGTATCTTACGAAAAGGGTACAAATCAAGTATGTGGGATTCATGACATGTACCAAATTCAGGTGTTGAATCATTCAAGGTGAATTTGTTTTCAGAGGAACAAAAATTCTAATATTTACATAATCTGTAGGGAATATATGCTATGTAAATGTTTTTGAAACATAAATTTAAAATCTATAGTACTTGGTGTTATTTCTGTTACCCTATGGCTAACAACCCCTTTCTCATTCCAAGTAACCAGCAACTCTTTCCCCTGGAATATTGAGATTCCTTTCAATGGTAATTGGTTTCTATCATCCCGTTTTGAATACATGGTGAGTTATCCTCTAATTCTCATCTATTTAATTCAATTATTCTTTAGAGTTTTACTTTAATGATATTGGTTTGGTTTGGGGTTTGAATGGGGTTTTGTTTTATTATAATTGGTGTAGTGTAAGTTGATTCATGATACTTGGTGTAGTTGGGGATTGCGGGTGTTTATTCTTCAACCTATAGTGCAAAATGATTTTGAAAGATTATTTGTGGTAGAAAATAAAAAATTTATAACTTCTATTTATTGTGTATCATAAGAGAGGGGATTAATTTTTTTATTTATGAGAGATGGTTGTGAAGGCATAACTAATGATAAATAATCGGTTATATTGAAATTGCGGGTAAAGGGGGTTTGATTCACATAATTTTACATCCTTAAAATTAGTGTGATATTGTGGATTGTACGAGATTGAGGGCTCACTAAAAATTGTAGTTATTGGAGTATTATTTTTCATTGGATGATATTTATTGTGGCTACTGCTTTGCTTATGATATTTCTAATATCACCATAATATGGTAATTTTATAACCACTTATATTTGGTCAATAAAATGGTTTTCCTAGGAGTATGATTTTTGTGATAGCACCCCTTAAAAAAGGTTAAATGGGGTATAATCCCCTTTATAAATCTATAAAATGATTTTTATGTTCTATGATGTGTGTTCGTACCTTTGGGTTATATCTGTGTGGTTATTGTGTGGTTGGGGAATGTAGGGAAGATAGTTCTTATGTCTGTACTTTTGGGGTGTGGAGGGGTAGTTATTTAGCGATGGTTTTGGGGTAGTGATCTAGTATTCATTGGAAAACACTTTGCCGGTGGTGAGGTGGAGGTTTTTTTCATGATTGCGGGGTGGATAGGCAACAGTTTGATGGCGATGATGGGCTACTTTTTATTTGTGGCTGCTCTATGCTCAATGGCTGGGTAATGATAGAATGAGTAATTGTTTAATAATGGCTAAAATATCTGGTTTTTGGTCTGGTTAATGGGATTTAAATGGATAATAAATAAATAAATGATGGTTTGTGTGTCTAAATGTGGTTTACGCTAAATAATGAAATTATTTGGATGGATAATAGAAATTGGTTGGATATATGAAATGGGGTTTGTGGCTTGTTTTGGGGTGTTATGCATTAATAAGTGATATAAAAAGTGTATATTTTGTATGTTGATTAGAATTTGGTTGTGAACCCATAGGTTTGGCTAGTGTGTGTGGTTTTATTTATATAATTTTATATTTTTTTATTTCTATATGTACCCAACCCATGCAGAGAAATATTTTCCAAAATATGAATAATCACACAAGGGTGTTTTACCCAATATTTCGTGAGGAGTATTGATGGATTTTTACCTTCACATCCCCACTCTATCTTATAGGTGAGGTATGTATTTCACTGGTTGTGATGGATGATGTTTTTTTCGTTTATTAGATAATGGTTATGATAACCTTGATGTTTTGCAATAATATTTGATGGCCCATGTGTTTTCATGTGAGATGTGAATGTTCTTATGGGGTTACTATGGTAGGGGGTGTACATGGTCAGTGGAGGGAACGAGGTTGATGTCCTATATGATCACGATACTCTACTGCTATATTTTTGGTATTGATAGTGATGTGATGGTCCTGGTGTTTTTGGGTGAGATATAATTTTTTCTTACTTGTGGGACAGTGAGAGTAGGTGTCTTCAAGGATTATGTGATGTGAGCATGATTATGGGGTGGTGTTGTATAAATAAGGGATATGATCACCAAGACATACAATGTTTTTGTGTAATAGTGAAATACTAGTGAAAAAACAGTCTGTGGTACCCTTTATCGATGTGACTCTTGGTATATTATATTACTTGGATTTTTTTTATTTGGTGAGAATGACTTGGTGAGGTAGGGTTTGGTTAATATACCTAAATATGTGTTGTTTAGTTCTTCTGGTTACTCACATGTTCCATTTTATGCTTCTTACACACATACATCAGATAATTTGGGTTTCCTATAAAGTATAATTATATGATCACACTATTTATATAAACTGTTTTCATGTTTCCAAGAGTATTATGTTGACCATGATGGATATTACTAGCTTAGACCTTGGATATATACTATGTGACTACTTTATATCTACTTTTGGTTATTTTAGTTTAGATAATTTTATCTACATTAGTTTTATTTATTCATGCATTGTGGGATGGATTTGGTTTATTTTTTATTATTCTATGGAGTTTTTTTGGATGATTAATCTTATATCTTGGTCCTAAATTATTATAGAGGGTAATTCCTCCCATTTCATGATATTTTTATTCACTTAGTGCTAGTTGCCAACCCAGGGCCTATTGAAGGTGGGACTCTGGGGTCATTATCCCTCTCCCCCCATTGCGGTATCATTGAAGGGAGAGGGTCAAGAATGATTTTTATCAAAGTAGATGGTTGAAAGATAGGATGGAGTTTGGAGTTATAAACATTGATGATTTCAGGAGTTTGAATGGACACAATGCTAGTTGACCTTGGGGCATGACATAGGTCAAGGATACTGTCTATGATACGACATTTTAGGCTCTCCCATGATCCAATTCATGTAATCTAATGTTATTTAATGACTAATTCAGGTTGACCAATTTTCAAGGTAGATATATAGGAGAGGTACCCGCATAATGATGACTTGTTTCT
The DNA here is from genome assembly GCA_963277665.1 of Viscum album. NCBI lineage: Eukaryota > Viridiplantae > Streptophyta > Magnoliopsida > Santalales > Viscaceae > Viscum > Viscum album. The sequence continues at coordinate 1,092,085,567 of OY728137.1, read as the reverse complement.
TATATGAAATTGGTTATTTTTTGAAGGTTAAAATAAAAAATGTAAATTAAATTGAATCTCAATAAAATTACATACTACTTGTCTTAGGGTGTTCTTTTTTTCTTTTCATCTATGGCTCATATTCTTCATTCATATGTGGCTCATGTAGTCAAGGTTCGACAGGCTGATCTGATTGATCTCCACAGGGTTGGTATGGTTGAGGTGTATGATCCATAAAAAATGGAATTGCACATTTTTATGTGGCAGGATTTTGGGAAGTATGAGGGTAGTGTTTCCAATGTGGAAATAGTGTGATAGTTATAGGAGCTCGATATCACTTTCAGTTCAATATGGGACTCAGTAAGATATTGGTTCCCTTTAGCATCTAGTCAGATGTGGGAATCTGTGCATCATTTATAGATGTTGAATCTAGGATACTAGAAAGAGACATATTTTTCAGGGGTCTACAGTCAAAAAGAGTTTTAGGAAGTGTTTATTTCATCAATCATGATTGAATTGAAGAAGTAGGATCTTATTTTTCTACAGTAAAGGAGTATTTCAGTGTGAGAGTTGGGAATCATGTTCAAGGACCATCTGAATTTCCACCCAAATAATTGTCTATATGAGGATTCTCCTGAAAGAAATTATGAAGAGGCAATCAATCCTTCTATCATATTTTCAGTTAATATTTTTACATTTTCTCTTTTATTTTGAAGTTTAGAAGAATGAGTAGGTGATCGACTAGATGCAATCATGAGGGGGTTTTCCCTGAGAGGGGAACTATAAGGGTTCCATGATGAGAATAGTTGTTATTGGAAGGTCTCAAGAACTAACAACATCTTGGTTTATCCTATTTGGGATTCGACCTCAAAAGTTTCCCTTATGGCCTTATAGGGATAGTCGTAACCATGATATTCATTATGGTGTGTGATAGTGTGTTTTGGTTGTGGGGTTTATCAAATTCACAAAAACTAATGCCTAGGGGTTTCTATAGTTTAGTTTGGTGGAGATGGATAGGTTTGGGGAAAGCCTCATTAGAAGTTTCCAAAGAGACCATTTTACATGAATGGAAATCAGTCTTATACTCCACTGAGTGGAGATAGAGCAGGCATCTGAAAACCATAGGATGTTCAACGTTTTTAGGGACCCTGACCCATGCATGTTTGTAGAGGTGGTCTTCAACAGTACGGTATTGGAAATGAGCATGGTAAGTTGAATGTAGTGAAGAAAGTAGTACCAGAGGGTCTAGATATTGTCAGATATATGATCATTTTTTAATACCCTAGTTTGTTCCTTATTTGATTTAGGAGTTTCACCATAATTTGTGGAACCCAGTATAGCTCATGCATAGAAAGTAGACATTGAGAGGCTTCAATTGTAACTGGTGTTAACTACAATAATCAAAGGCCATACAAGTTTTATTTCTAATAGGGGTGTAGAATTATGATGGGGACACATTAGTCACATAGGGATATTTCCTTTCTATATATGCATCCATATGATCTCAACCTAGACATTGAGTGATTTTATTTTTTATGTTTTGTTATTGATTGCTTCCCAAAGAGATTCGTGTTCTGGGATGTGGATGGGCAATGTTTGGCTTTCATTGGTGGGAAAGATTGTCAGGTGGATAATAAGTATGGGAATCCCAGTCTTTCTTTTATTTCTATGTTTCCTATTGAATTAGTGGAAAATGGGACAGTGGAGGTCCACAGGATCATTGGGGAGTTCCTTGATGTATTTCTCAAGGAGGTTGTGATGCTTCCCACTCGACATGATGTTGAGTTTGAGATAGACTTATAGATTGGACATTATTTGGTTTTTATGGATAATTATCGAATGGAACATTATCATTTTAGGGATTTGAGGATTAAGATAGTTGATATGATGAATGATGGTTTTATCCAGGCTTGCGTATCATCATGGGGTTCTCCAGTGTTTTTTCCAAAGAAGTTGGAATACATTATACTATTTTTTAGAGACCACCAGAGGTTGAATCCAGTGATGATCAAGAACCATTACCCTCTTCCAAGAATATAATTTGTTTTACCAAATGAGGGGGTAAAGGTGGTTTTTAATGATCCATCTAAATTTTAGATATCACCAATTGAGGGTGAAGGAGGTAGATATCCAGAATATTGTATGCAGATAAATTTATGGGAACTTCATGTTTGTATTCAAGATATTTGGTGTTGTAAATTCACCAATCGTGTTCATGGGGATTATAAACTCTGTGTTCTATGCGTTAATAGATTTTTTCAACATTATATTCATCGATGATATCTTGATCTACTCGATGTTAGAGGAGGAGCATGCCAACCATCTCAAAACTGTCTTTCAAGTTCTTGGACACCACCAGCTATATGGAATGTTTTATATGTGAATTTTTTGAAAATGGGAAGATAATTTCATTAGGAATGTAGTGTCTTAAGAAGGTGTGTATGTAGACCCATCGACGATAAAGGGAGTTATTTTTTCGAAAGCTACCAAGAACATGACATATGATCATAGTTTCCTTGGTCATGTAGGTTATTATCGATGGTTTGTGCCTGATTTATCTAAATTATCATTCCCATTGATAGATTTGAATAGGAAGGATTTTGGTTTTGTGTGTACATATCCGTTCCAAATAGCATATGGATACATAAATGGTATGTTGGTCAGCACTCTAGTGATTCAGTTTCCTGAGGATGGGTGATGTTGGAGTTGTTTTGTGATGCTTCCCATATAGGTTTTGTATGTTTGTTAATGTATTTGAGTCCAATGATCACTTATGAGTATAGAAAGTTACATGTCAATGATCATAACTAGGCCACCCTAGACCTAGATATAGAATCAGTGGTTTTTGTGCTAATTTTTTGGAGTAATTACCACATTGTAAAGTACTTTGTGAACTTCAAAGATAAGATTAGTCTGAGGAATATCTTTCCTCGTCAAGATCATAACGTGCCGCTAGAATGGAGGATAGAGTTTCATCAATATAATTATTCTGGGATCTCTTACACTATGGAAAAAGGGATAATAGTGGATGAAACATTAATATGGAATTCAAGAAAGTATGTTGTTGAGGATTTTGGGGACACTTGGAGAGCAATGGAGGTGTTGGAAGCCTTTAAATTAGATGCAATGGTGAATGGTAGTAGAGTTTGTTGGTTTCATATGATGATGAAATCATAAAAAACAAAACATGCAGTAGAGTCTCTGTGGGGAGATTAGAGGTATAGGTGATGATCAATTGTGTTTTCCTCAGTGATTCTACCGAGGGAAGGTTCGAGGAGGATCATAATCAGATTTTGTATCCTTAGAGATTTTTATTTTTGTAATAGTTCATTATGGAATCATTCATTAGTTTCATTTCCCGCATTTTTCGGTACACTGATTATTTTATAGGATGCATCATGGGTTTTGGATGCTACTTTTTGTGGCTCGGGTTTAAATGGGTTGTAGTGGAGTTTTGCGGGGATGTTCATATTTTTCTAGTAGGTAAATACCACGAATCATGTTCATGGAGGGTTTTTTCATCCTTTGGAAGTTCCTATGTGGAAATGGGATTAAATATTGATGGATTTTTTTCACATGGTTACCCTATTCTTAGTGAGGATATGATGCTATTTTGGTGATTCTGGATCAGTTAACGAAATATTCCCACTTATTATAGATAAAGGGGTTAGGTGTAGTGTAAGCTTTGGATAAGAGGTATGTGGAAGAGGGGTGCAATTTCTTGGATTTATGTGGTCAATTGTCTTAGATAAGAATGAAAAGTTTACCTCTATAGTCTGGAAGGGATTAAAACATGATTTTTTCTCTTAGTTACGCTTCATCACTTCTTTAACCCAAAAAAATGATGGATATATGGAGATGACTAACAAAACACTAAAGGATATGTTACAGGAACGAGTCTTGGACTTTTGTGTATCTTGGGTATGACACCTTCCATTGAAATATTTTACATATAATAATATATATCACTCATCTATTAGTATGACCCTATTTGATGCATTTTATAGACGTTTATTTGGTTATCCATTGTGCTAGACCAAGGTTGGGTTGGTAGTAGTTCATAGACCCAATTTGCCTCAGAGCACAATAATGAAGGTTAATCCTACTTAGGAGAGGATGCATGCTGTGTAGGATTAGAATAAGCCTTATGTTGATCACAGTAGTAAGACCTTTTAGTTCATGGATAGAGATCATATATTATTGGTGGTTCCCCCTAAACATCTGAAATGGAGGTTTTGTAGGAGAGTAGGATTTCTCAAAGGATTTTGGGCCCTTTAAGGTACTGGGTTGAGTTGGGGAGTTGGTGTACTGGCTGTTGTTTTCACCATATCTAGAGAGGATCAATGATTTCTTCTATATCTCTTAGATTTATCAGTATCTTCACAATAAATCAAATGTCATTGACTAGAGAGAGTTGGATATCGGGGGAGACAAATCATTCATAGAGAAACTAGTAGATATCTAGGATTACTAAGAGATGACACTGCATGGATAGACCATTTCATTGGTTCATGTGTTGTGGAAGGAATATTTATTGGAGGGCAGTACATGAGGGTGAGAGACACATATGTGTGCCCAGTACCTAGAGATTTTTTGAATTTTTCTTTGTCTATTTTTATTTGTGATGTGATGTTTGGAACCTTCTATTTTATGATATTCATTGTTTTCACTTGATGTTTTCTATGATGTGTGATAATTTACTACCATTTGAAAAGTGGAGAAAAATATTCCTAATTGAAATGAATTAATTTTAATATGATTAAACCTATATAAGTGAGTCAGTGCTACCGAGAGTGGATAATATATTGACATGGAGGACTGAATTCACTGATACATGTGAATGGATGATGAAAATCATTTTTTTAGTGGTTGTTTGTTTTTTTTCATGGTGGTTGAAGTGGATATGTGGTGGTGTGGTTGTGTGAGAGATGAGGTGGTTTGTGGATGTGTGGTGATGAGGTTTTGTGAGATGTTTTTGGCTATTCGGTGTGACATGTTTGGATGGTGGTAGCGCTTGATGTATGAAAAGATCATTGAGAGACATCCCGCATGATGGGTGTTCATACCTCATCAATTCTGGGATTTTTTTAGATTCTTTAGGGAGATAATTTTTGAGATGTATTTGATGTAACATTCTATGCCTTCTCATTACATTACTTTTCTAGCTTCAGAGGTGGGAGGTATTCAGGGGAGGTTTCAGGAGTTTACAGTGGAGCGGAGAGGTACGAAAAAAGTTTCAGTAATAAATACAAACCATGTAGGTATATTATGAGATGTGTCATGGTGGTTAATAAATTGAGTATCTAAATGGTTAAAGGATTGTACATGGCTAAGTGGTAGTATGTGAAAATGGAACACATCATGTAACTTGGATTCATAACGTGTAACAAATTTTGTTATCCAATCCTTTGAGGATATTTATTTTTCTTAAGAACTTAAAGCCTAACAATTACCTGATTTTTAGGGATCATAAACCATGTAAATTTCCTATGTTGCACATATTTAAAGGTTTTAGTGGTTCGTGTTATTTGGAAAACCCTATATCTGACACTCCCCATCTCATTCCATGTGACCATCAACTCCCACACTTAGTGTTTTGTGGTTACTTTTGATGAGGATTGGTTCTCAACGTCCTATATTTGATAAGTGTTGAATTATCCTCTCATTATCATTCATTTCATTCCAATATTATATGGAGTTTTTCTATGAAAATGTTGGTTTGTTTTGTGGTGTGTGTTGTTATATATTTTGATGATCGTTTAGTGAAGTGTAGGTTGACTTGTGATACAATAGTACATTTGTGTTTGAGGGAATTTCATCACTTCCCTATAGTGCACAACGAGTTGGAAAGTTTCTTTGAGAGAGGAAATACCACATTTTTCATTATTGTGTATCAAGCATCAGGGTTTTATTTTTTATTATTCATGGGATATGGTTTCGATTACTTAATGAGTGATAATTAATTGGTTGAATTGAATTTAAAGGGTAGAGGGGGGTTGATTCACATGATTTTATATCATTGATATTATTGTGATATTTTTGATTGTATGGGCTTGATGGATTTCTGAAAATTGTGTTCGTTGGGAGATTTTCCCATTAGATGATATTTATTATGACTACTGATTTTGTTGGGATTGTTTCGATATCACCCTAAAATGGAAATGGGAGAACCATTTATATTCAATTAATAAAATAGTTTCCCTAGGATAATGAATTATGTTATTACACCCCTAAAATAAAGTGAAATGTTATAAAATATCCTTTGTAAATATGTAAAATGGTTTTTGATGTGCTATGATGTGTGGCCATGCTTTTTGGGAAATGAGGTGGTAATTGTTTGGATATTCTTTTTAGGTGGTGAGGTGGTAGTTGTCTGACCATGCATTGCAGTAAGTGAGGTGGTGGATTTTTTTCATGATTGCGGGTAAGTGATGTGACAGTGTGATGGGGATGATGAACTAATTTTGATACGCGGTTGCTTGGTGATAGATGCTCAAGTAGCGATGGAAGAAATAATTGTTTAATAATGGTTGATATGGATGGGGTATGGTGTGGTTAATGGGATGAGAATAGATATATAATAAATAATGATGGGTTGTGTGGTTAAATGTGTTTGATGATAAATAATTAAATTATTTTCATGGATAATGGGAATTGGATAGAAATATGCTTTGTGTATTGTGGATTGTGGTTTAGTGTTATGAATTTAGAGGTAGTAGTGAAATTGTATATGTTGTGAGTTGGTTTTCATTTGGGTTTAAACCCATAGGATAGTCTTGTGTGTGTGGATATATGTAAATACATCTATATTATTTGTGATTTCCATGCATACCCCACCCATGCTGAGAACTATGTTTTTCCACCTACATAGTCATACGATGGGTATTTTTCCTGATATCTGATGTAATTAATCATATTTTAAATGTTTTATTTTTGGATTATTTAATGAATTATTTTTGAGATCAAGTGCTAAGTTGGAATTAAATTCCAAGGATAGGTGTACCAAGAAAAAATATTTGAAATATTTTAAAAATATTAAATAGCATGAACACATAGTTTTCCTACAAAAGTTGAAAACATCTATATGGGGGGCAAGGATTAAAAATATATGGGAACCTTTGAGTTCAAAATGTGAGTTTTAACCCATGCACAACATAACATTGGTTCACATAGGTATTTTTTAGAAAATTCCTCACAGGCATAAAATAGTATAAAATAATTAAATGAGATATTTTATTTAATACATTGATGCATCAACCTAATTTTTCTTTTAAATACAACCTTCTGTAAACATTTTAGGGTTAGCCACATAACCCTGAAAATCATTAGAGATGAATTAGAGTGTGTGTAATGATATGTCATTGGCGTAAATATTACTAGATCAAGGATCAATGATATATGTACAAACCAATTGAAGGATCTCACTAATGACAATGACGTTGCATAGTCATTTGTCAAAGATTGATCTATGTTAAGGTAGGGAGGTTTTTTTATTTGTTTCTTCCCTGTTATTAATTTCAAAGATAAACATAGATAAATCCACAGACATATTGATAAATGGTTCGATCATCATGCTAAATGGGTTTGATTAATCTGGTGTTGGTAGTATTAAACTATAATTTTTGATTTCTTCATGGCTATTCTCCTGAAAACAAATCAAGATCAATGAAAAAATCGATTAAAGGGCATTCCTCAAATTTTTTTCTTGTTATTTTCTTCCTTGGTTCTTCGTTCATCATGGGAGTTCCTCATTTGGCCCATAGTTCAACATATCCCAATCAATTGATTGTTGTAGACCCGTTTCTTGGAAGAATGTTCTGATTTCACATATCTGGGCCTAGAATGACACTACAATGGGGCAATGATGGACATATAAGGAGATTGGATGACATAGATCCCTAATTTTCATATTCTTAAATGCATAATGGAAAATGAAAAACTATAAAATTTTCTATGATTATTTAAGTATGGGATCTTGTTGATTTGGTGATTGAATGACTTGAAAAGGATCAATCTAGATTTATGTATAAAAGTGATCACCAGATTGAATCCCTGAGCAATGGCCGAGATGCATGGATCCAAATATGGGATTCTATAAAATCTTGCACTACATGACATGTAAACTAGATTTACATGTCGTGTGGGCCCCCATTGCATTGGTTATGGTTTCAGGTAAGAGTTAAGGATCATAAGGTCTATGACCTTATCACATGGCGTGTGACCTCTCCCTAGTTACATGTTTTGTACCTCAGTGCACTACCCCACTCAGACATGTCCTGGACCAAGTACACATGTTGAGTCATGTTCTGGTACATGAGTTAAGATATATACTAATACAAGGAAACATTTACAAGGGATGAATCCATATACAAAAACACATATTTAATACATGATCATTATTCATTTTGTGTATTTATACTTGGACATGAGAAAGAGACATGAACTGTTTACACGGGTTGGACCCGGGGTTAAGGAACATGCTGTGTGACCCCTACTACACGCCCTGTACATTATTATACATTGTTTGGGGCCTTTTAACTCTATACCATAGACATGTTTTGTTAGAGTATGTTCCCCTTATCCTTCTACTAAGGGTTAGTGTTGAATCATCTCCTACTCCTAGGACAATGATCCCTTCTAAAAGATTTCTTGGATTGGGTAATTGAAGTCTCTCCGTGAAGCCTAATGTAAGATCCTCTATTCATCTTCATTCCCAGTTTTGAGTTTATGGTATCATCATCACAAAAATTATGTGGACATTTATCCTCTACTTAATAGGTTAATCGAGATAGCATTGTTGTTATCAACCCATGGCCCTGGGAGTGATCCTAAACTGTGTATCACATTTTCTTTTGACTATCAGTGTGGAATTATAATGATGAGACATAAAAAGTTTAACCTCTCGGATTAACATAATTAGTTTTATCAAACCTAAGAACATATTCTCCTAGATAAGATATTTGTTTAATCATCAAGTAGGAATCCTATGCTGGTATACTATAGTTGTGAATTACCTTTAGATTCTATTTCTTTGTGAAGTATATCTGGATATTCATGTTATATGTGTTATAGAAATATAACTATATAGGGATGAATTTATTTTCCTTTATTTTATTATTTGTGGTTTTGGGGAGTCCTAATGAGTATTGTTATACTCACCCATGTAATGGATTTTCCCATACAAATCATGTCTTATGCAGATGATTGGATTTTCTATATAATCCTTCATGGAATTGGAAAAATAGTTCTTAGTGAGACCAAACATACCAATGTGTGTTCCTATAGAATTTTGAAGGCATTATCGGTTTTCGTTCACATTGGACATGTGTTACATACTTTTTTGGTGGGACTGTATTTGGCCATATGTACTTTCCTTTACTTCCATTCGTACACTGATTGTTAGATTTAGGTGTATTTATGCATGGTTGATTAGTTGTTTTTACATTTCATCATTGTACAGGCTTGGAGATGTGTGCATGTGTACATGTACTTAGGCTAAGGCCTACCATGTCAGTGATATGCCTACTCAGTGGTAGTATCCATTGAATGGCCTATTATAGGTAGGTTTTGCGAGTCGCTAAATGGGACCCGTTGTGATGGTTCATGACAAAGTGTTATCAAAGCAATTAGTTATAATTTAGGACTAAAGACGGTGAGATTGTTTTGGGGAATAAGTGTTATGTATTTCGAGATGGGATTTGAGAAAAGGGACTATAGTGTTGGTGTGGTGGATGGAATATCCATAATCAGGGATCTGATCCACTATTTTCAACTTAGTACAGATAAAATTGGTTTTAGGGAAAAATGGTACATGCATCATATAGGAATAGGTTGTAGTTTCTATGTCCCTTTTGAGTGAGATCTCCCAATATACTCATAGTTTGAAATACATATTGTTTATTTTTGGATGCATCCATGATGTATGTAAACTAGGATTCTACATCATGATCAGGAGGATTCTCCCATCATTGATAGGGTGTTGATACAAGGACCTATTCTTGAGTTTTTACCTCAGTGTAGTGAACCACCTATACCTCCACTTCTAGAGTAGCACATGGTACCCACAATAGTAGTGGATGAGGTGCATAGGATGATCACACTTCACATGTTTTAGCAATAGAGATCCCTTTGGTTTTGATGTGATCCCAACCCATTGGAAGTTTTAAGAATTACTTGAGGTAATGAATCATGTTTTTCATCTGGTCAAGACACCAACATATCAGATGATGGTCCTGGAAGCATGTCTTCTTCATAGCTCAGCAAAGTGATGGTGGGGGATAATGACCTAGTATTAGGATGAGGAATCTATACCATAGAAGGGTTTTATATTCTCTTCAAATAGGAGTTTAATATATCTACAATGAGGGATGCACTTATCTAATAGTTTCTATAAAACCGATAGGACAACACGACAATAGATGGGTATTCATTGTGATTTAGTGGCATCTCAATGTATTCGATGGATATGGATCTGGATATGTTATTTAGGTCTTGGGACTTCGAGTGAGGTCTATCTAGAGACACCCATTCCAATGTTATATCTATATGAATTCCTACATATACAGTGATTCTAGAGTGAGATTTGGTGGTTGAGAGCTTCTTGGATGAGTTATTATAACCATTTATTTCCAGTGGTCAGAAGATAGGATCATATACCTTCATAGTAGGGGGTCAACATCATTCTACAGGACTAGGATGTACCATAGATATCAGGAGAAGGTCCAAGGAAATAGATTATATGGTTCAAGTCACTAAAGGGGGGTTATTTATCATAGGGATAGGTGGTGCTACACATGTGACAACTGATGAAATATTACGTGATATTTTTTGACTCACTATATAGATAAAAAAGAGACTGTAGATGTTCCACTAAGGTAGAGTAAATAGCTGAAGATTTCATTTTTTCTTGTTGGTGGAAATGGAAGAGGATCCAAGGGAGTAGCAGTAGGTGGTCAAAGCTTTGACTTGTTACCACCACCACCCCTAGGTGGTCCATGCTCAGCTCAGGGAGCTGGAGGATAGGGGGCACAGATAGATGCTTTCAGCAAATTATTATGTGCTAGAGGATTTGAGAATGATTCGAAATATGATTTGTGTATTATATAATTTATCTACAGTTCTGATAGACACATGTTCTAGTTTTTTCTTTCTTTCCACATATCTTGTAAGATACATAGAGATTCAAGTTGAGCCCTTAGCTTGAACCTTGTGCTTTTAGACTATTAATGGAGAAGACTCTATAATCACACATTTGTTACAACACTATGACCTTACTATTTTAGACAAGATTTTGTAATGGGATATCTTTATAGTAGTAATGAGGCCTTACCACATAATATTCGGTATGAACTGGTTATTCACAATTCATGCCCAAATTGAATTTTTCAAATGAAGGATGTGGTGTGTCTGTAGTGAGGAAACCAAGTTCTTAGTTTTTTTTGTGAAAATGAGAGCTATATAGTTTAGGATGGAGTCATGAATAGGAGATGAGTTATATCACCCATCAGTTGTTTAGCCAAACCATTGGTGAAATGGATTTTGTGAGTTCCCAGTTTCCTATAGTAGTGGCAGAGTATGAGTACATCATTCCAAAGGATGTTCCAGGATTACCTCCACATCATGAGATAGAATTATGAATTTATCTACATCCCAGTGTTGTTTTACAAGAAGGAAAATTAGATCTTCAGGCTGTGTGTGGACTACCAACACTTGAACCAAGTGACCGTAAAGAATAGTTGTCCACTATCGGGGATCGATGACCTCTTTGATCAGTTCAAAGGGGAACTATGGTTCTCAAAGGATGACCTTATGTCATGCTATCAACAGTTGTGAGCATAGGACAACGATATACCCAAGATGAAATTCCAATGTATATAAATTAACTATGAGTACTTTTTGTTTCCCTTTGTAAAGGAGAATTCCCTAAATGTGCCCACGAGTCGCATGAAATGGAACATTAAACCTTTTATAGACTAGTTTTTTGCAGTCTTCATCTATGATATCATTGTGTATTTGGAGTCTAAGGTGTAGCATGAAAGACACTTGATGATAGTTCTAGAAATACTCTGATAGAACTATATTTATGGAAGTCCATAAATGTACCATTTCTAGATTCAGGTGGTCCATTTTTTGGGAAACATCATCTTAGTATATGGGGTGGTAGTGGACCTAACCATGGTCAAGGTAGTGTCATATTGTGAGCCACCCAAGAGTATGATGAATGAGTGGAGATTCCATGTGTTGGCATGATATTACATAACATTCATACCTGATTTCTCTAAAATTTAATCACCCAATAAAGCATTGAATCAAATGTGAAACCTTTCATGTGAAAAAATGTTCCGTAAAGATTTTCAGTAGCTATGATAGATTTTTACGAGCACACCCATCTTGAGATTTCTAGAGGATGGTGCCGATTACATAATGTTCTGTGATGCATCATGAACTAGGATAGGTTGTTTCAAAATGCAGAGGTAGGTAGTGATTTCCCAAGGTCCAATTAGTTGAGAACACATGAGTAGAACTACACGACCCATGATCATGAGTTAGTAGTTATAGTGTTCACACTCAAAAGCTGAAGAAAAGTTCATATGGGTGAGTAGTTTATCATCTATTCTGATCGTAAAGGTTCAAGTGAATATTCCAACATAAGGATTGTAACTTGAGATAGAGGTGATGGATATAGGTCCCCTAGGATTATAACTTCTAAATTATATATACTCATAAAAGGGGAACATGTTAGCCGATTATATTAGTATGAGATCTTGTTCATAATAGCCGAGTGAGGCATCAGAGCATTTGTCCCCATTGTAGTTATCCTTTTTGAATGGAGATGGGGAAAATTACATCTAGTTAATGGTTTTCACTCCTCTACTCTTCTAGCAAGTTAGAGAGGTACACCTTGGTGATACCAAATATGAGACAATATATACTCAGATATCCCCTAGACATGCTCTTGATCTTTTTTCTAAAGGCGGGGATCATGTCATTCTCTTCAGAGGATATATAATTGTACCAATGATGGTACATGAGGAGGTTTTGAGAATGTTTAATAAATCTCCTTTAGAAGTAATTCCAGGTGTGTAATATATGTATCAAGACCTCCAATTTTAGTTTTGGTTTTCTTGGCTGATAAAGTATTTGCAATGTTTGTCTATCTATGCCTTAATTGTCCGTAATTAAATATTGACCACCAAGTTCCAGTGGGTTTAGATCAACCCTTTGAGGTTCTAGAGTGGAAGTGGGATGAGATATCCATGGGATGAATGTTTGTCTTACCAATTATGTCTAGGGGAAATGATTCCATCTAGGTGACCATATATCAAATCATTAAGTTTCCCCACTTACTAAAAATTTTGGAGTAGAGTTCAGTAGAGAGGATGGGATTCCTTTATATGCATATGATAGTCTTAATCCATGGAGTTCCATATATGATGGTCCCTGATATCAATTCTTGCATCACATCCAGGTAGTGAAAGGGATTTCATGAAGTGTTTGGGACTCAGTTACACTTGAGCACAATGTTCCACCCCCAAACTGATGACCTTACAGAGCATACCATTTAGGTCATGGTGGACATGTTCTGATCTTCCATGTTGGACTTTTCCCATATTTGGGTGGATATACTACAACTGGTGGAGTTCTTATACAATGATAGTTACCATTACACCATTGATGTGGCACTATTTGAGAATTATTATGGTTCACCATATAGGTCACCACTGTATTGGACTAACCTATGAGAATAGGAATGCATGGGAACATAGTTGGTGTAGGAAACTACCAAAAAGGTTCTAATAATCAAGGATTAGATGAAGGAAACCTAGAGAAATCATAATTCTTATGATGATAGAAAAGGGAGGCTATTGGAGTTCATGGATGGAGACCATGTGTTTCTATGTGTTTCATGTCAACATGTATTACTGAGATTTTGTTGGGGCGATAAGCTACCTACAAGGATCATTGGAGCTTTCCAGATACTGTGTTGAGTTGGACCGGTGGTTTACTGCTTAGATCTAACCTTTTTGTTAGACCACATACATGATATCTTCCACATGTTGTAGATGACATAATATTTTCAAGACACATGACATGTTATTGACTACGGAGATGTTGACATCAAAGATGAAGCTACCTTTCCTATATTATCCTTAGAGATAGATGATCAGTTGTAGAGTATCATTCATGGGTGATCAATTCCTCCAGTACTTTTCTGGTGGCAGCATGACAGTCTCTAAGAGAGAACATTGGAGTGGGAGGTTCAGATTCATTCTCAATACCCACCTATCATTATGTTGCCCTTGTTTTGGCTTGTTAGGGAAATAAATCCAGATGGTGGGGGAGAATGTAATGAATTTTATTTTCCATGTGTTATTTTTAGATATTGTATGGATTGTTTTTGAGACCTGACATTGAGATGGCGTGTGATTTTGAGGACTAGTGTGCCCAGAATAAATATATTAAATATATTAAATATATTAAATAGCATGCACTTACAATGTTTTACAGAAAAAATAGAATAACTTCTAAATGGGGTCCTAGACCATGAATCCAAGCGAACCATTAAGTTTAAAACATGGGTTTCACCATAGGCATGAATTTACCTTGGTCTACAGGGGTCATTTGTAGAAAATTCATAGTAAGTGCAAAATGGAATAAAATAATTATTTAATTTTTTTTATTTTTTCATTCTGTGAACATATGTTTTGTTCTAAATAAATGAATATTAATAAATTTTAGGGTTTTTTGGATGACCCTACAAATCATTTTAGAGAACTTGGAGAGTGTTGAATGAGATTTTGTTGGAGGAAGATGACCCGATTATGGATAGAAGATTGACACAAAACTGAAAAGAAGGATCATTCCAATGAAAAAACACCACATCTTCCTTCAACAAAGATTGATCCAACAAATGGTAAGGAGGTTTTTTATTTGATTCCATCCCCATTATTAATTTCTGTACTAAACATGAATCAACCATTGAATATATTGATCCATGGTTTTATCGTCACGTGGTATCGGTTAGATTAATCAGATTTTGGGTGAATTACACAATATTTTTTGATTTATTCATGGTTATTCTCATAGAAATGAATTTAGATCGATATGAAAATAAATCTATGTCAATTAATACAATTTTTTGATATGATTTTCTCCCTCGATTTTTTTTTCATCGTCACAATTCTTCATTCGGCCCTCGATTCGACATATCCTGATCAATCAAGGATTGCACACAAATTTCATGGTGCAATGATCTGATATCATAGATCTGGGACTGATACAACATGAAGGTGGTGTGATGATAGAGAATGTGGTTGATTAGATGATTCAAATTCATGATTTTATTTTTCTTAAACTCACAATTAATAATCAATGAAAATCATGTTTTTTGAGTGGATAAAAGGATGTGTTCTTTTTTTATTCAATGGTGGAATGATTTGATGAGGCTTGATCTATATGTTTGCTGAAAAGAGATAAATAGATCAATGTCCATTAAAATGAATATGTCAAAATGATCCACATATTGAATTCTAGGAAATACCATGCTACACAACATTTACACCGAATATACACACCATGTGGGGACCCCACTGTGGGCGATAGGGTTTCAGATAGGAGTTAAGGATCACATGGCATGTGAGCCGACTACGTGGCATGCGAACTCTTCTCAGTGACTCTTCCTATACCTCAGAGGTTACACATACATAGTTTTTAGTACATGGGTTAGAGAAGACCATGTACCAACCCAAACAGATATGGCTTGGACCAAGTATATCAGATTAGATATGAACTCGAACATAGACACATGTACAAGGCCTAAAGACATGTAATGGAACATGGGTAGACTACATGGGCACCCTACACAATGTGTACATCTACATGGACATACGAAAGATACATAGTCAGTTTACATGGTAAGGAACCAGGGAAAAAGAACATGCTGTGTGACCCTTACTACATGTTGTTTGCTTTATTATACATGGATTGGGGCCCCTATCATACTTATCATAGAAAATTATTTTTATGTTATGTTTCACTAATCATTTCCTTGATTGTTGATATGGAATCATCTACTACTCCTAGGAAAATTATCCATTCAAAGGTATTTCTTGGATAGAGTTATTGGAATCCCTCTGCAAGGACCGTGGTGTGATCCTCTATACATGTTTATGCTCTAAGAAGAGTTCATGGTATTATCATGACCAAAAGTACATTGTCTTCGATCCTCTACATAGAAAGTTAATCCAGTTGAGTTAATGTTATCACCCTATAGCCTTGGGAGTGATCTTCATATATGTATCATATTGTTTTTAGACTATAAGCGCAGACTTCTAATGGTGATACCTGATGAGTAGTACCTATTAGAAGGATCCCATTTTTGTAATCAGACTCAAGAGTGTGTTCTCCTGGAAGAGTTCTTTGTGGATTCTGTGATATGGAATAAAATGTTGGTATAATACAGTTGTGAATTAATTTAGACTCTATTTCTTTCTTGATTATATCTATAGATTCTTGATATATGTGTTTTAGACATATACCTATGTAGATATGACTATATTTTTCATTTTTGAATTATTTGGTGTTTCAGGGTGTCATATTGAGTATTGTTTTACTCACCCCTCCACTAGATTTTCTTACATGTGTCATGTCTTGTGAAGGCAATCAAACTTTTAACAAAGTCCTTTATGGAACAAGATTAGACGATGCTTGGTGAGACTAGAAAGACTGAGATGTGTTTCTTCGGTATCATTGTTACATTCCCAATTTTCCTTCAGGTTGGACTTGTGTTATAGACATTTTAGGTGGGATTGTATTTGGCCCAGTTTAATTTCCTTAACATCATATTGTAAGCTAGTTTTTCGATGTAGAGGTATTCATGCAAGGTTTTTCTCTTTTTTCACATTTTATCATTGTATAGGCTTTGATAAGTGTTCATGTGTACAAGTACTAAGAATAAATCCTCCAATGTCAACGATAAGCCTTCTCAGCACTAGTATCAATCTCTAGCATGTTGGAAGTAGTTTTTGGGAGTCACAACATGAGTCACATTAGGATGGGATATGACATCAGTTGAGGAGGACGAATGGATAGTTACCCTCTCTTTCCCACTATCTTTTCTCAGCGAGGTAGGCATTTCATAGGTTGTAATGGATGGAGGTCTGTTAGTAAATTAAATGGTTGCAATGATAACCCAAGTGTTTTTTAGAATGATATGAGGGACCATGTGTTTTTGGGAGAGATGTTACCATGCATGTGGGGGTGGATGTTGTGGGGTTTGTGCATGGTAGGAGGAGGGAATATGGTTGATATCCTATATGTTCATAATATCCTACTAATCTAGTTAGTCCATTTGATCTGATGAGATGGTACTGGTGTTTTCAGGTGTGATGTGATGGCTTTGTGCATGTGGGGTGGTGGGCCCATATGTCTATGGGTGTGATGTGATGTGATCATGCTAGTGGGGTGGTGTGTTATACAGAATATATGGGAGTTCCGGGACGTATGATGTTGGGGTGTCGGAGTAACATGCCTATGGGAATGTAGTGTGGGGTACCCTTTACCAATGTGACTCTTTTTATATTTTATTACTCAGATTTCATTATTTAGTTATCATTACTTGTCAAGGTTGGGTTTGGTTAGTATACCTGTATAGATGCTATTTCATTCTTCTATTTACTCATGGGTGGATTAGTATGCTTGTTTCACAAATGTACAGGAGACTTTTGTTATCCTACTAAGTATACTTATATGCTCACACTAAGAATATAAAATATTTTCAGGTTTATAGAAGGATTATGTGGACCATGATATACATTACTAGCTCATACCTTGGATAGATACAATTTCACTATATTAGAAGTACTGTTGGGTTTTTTAATTTTGATACTTTTATCTATATCAATTTTTGGATTGTTGTGATTTCTTTTATATTATTACATTATGTTTTTTTGTGGATGATTCATATTATATATCGATCCTATATTATTTTAGTGGAAAATATCTTTTATTTTAGGAGATTTTGATACCCTCAGTGCTAGATGCTAACCTAGGGCCTACTAGAGATGGGACTCGAGGGGTCATTATCGATCTCCCATCATTGTGGTATTTTTGGAGGTAGGGTGTCATGATGTCAACATTGAACTCAATACAAAAACATCTCTTTAACTACTCTCCACGATAGTACAATCCATCTGGATCAGTAAACAACTCCTGGATACCTAAAAAAAATTTAGGTATACATAGATTGAGAATAACATGTAATTTTAGTATGATTTTCCCTTGAGCCTCTTGTTCAATGGATAAAGTAGACATGATAAATTATAGTGAAGAACAAGTGAACATAACTCATCACCTATGAAATTAAACTATATTCTAAGCCTCACCATGGAAATATTTAACCATGTATCATAAACTAGTGATCATATAATAAAATATTTGAAGAAGGTACCTTGATACCACTTCACCATTGATTTGATGCCCTTACCCAACGTCACATTTCCTGATCCATCTCTCTCTTAAATGAAGCCACCCAAATACACCTAGGAAAATGTATCATTTAATACATATTGTACATCACATCACCTCATCATATATGATACACATTGTGCATCAAATCATCTGATGCCACACCTCTAGATAGTAACTGATATGTTTCTGAGAGCCATTAAAGATCGTTTTCATGTATTATACCTCAAACAATATTATATTATACCCATTATACCTATAATAATCCATAGAATACTATATACATAAGATCAAATGTGTAAAATAAAAAAAATCAATTATATAACCTAATATACGTATATGGGGAAGGTAACCACTATTAATACAAGTGTACTCATACTACCAAGAGAAGAGAGTGAGGCTAGAGATAGTTTACCTTCTGTTCATCTACAACCTAGATATTCGGGAAAATACCCTATGAGAGTCCGTTGGGTGTTTTTCTTCAAATTGACATTTGTGTTGTAGAATATGAAGTAAAAAAACGTACAATATATGATACCACTAACAAAAAAACTATATGAAATAATCTAGTCTAATGATCATCTTCAATAATCATCTATTGGAAACTCTATTTCTACTACTAGTAACTTGATTTCCGATTTCCACATAAGAATTAAATAAGGATTTAATTTATTTATTTCATTCCATTAAAAATTTCACATTATATGAATTATTCCAATTAACCTTTAACATTCCCTTATAATTAATTTTACATGATTATCATCTATTCACATTCCCTCCATGCATAAACATCCAAACCCATAGTATCTCATTATTATCAACATTTTCATTACATAAATCTCTAACCCCATGTGTTTGACCATTTATTATTCCTAATCATTACGTAATAGAAGGATCTTTATGAATCATCCTAAGATACCATTAAAGATATTCATATCCAAGCATAAAAATTGAAATCATGCAGTAGGGAAAAAATATATTTAAATAATAAACTCAACAATATAACCTTTAATGAAGATTCATTAACAAGAAATCATGTCATCTTTAAAAATAAAAACCGGAAAGACCATTTTTCACCAATTCTATTAGTCCTCGTAAAATCCATAACACCATTATGAAACTCACCACACATCAATATTATATCACCAGAGACAATTTATTCATCTAACCTCGGACTCCTTGTGAATGTCTCATCAACCATCTTCCAAAAAAAGATCACATCTAGAGTAATCATTGAAGGATGCGAACAATAATTAGTGTCAAAATAAAATATAAGCCTTAAAAAATGTTGGCTTCATATTTAAATGGTCTCACTAAACACCAAATATTTATATTAATCAAACAACCTATTTTTTTACATTCTTGGATTGACTGATTCCTTTATCATAAGTTAAAACCATGATAAACCTTGGGAATCAGCTATAAAATTATGGTATTATTTTAACAAAATTTTAAGAATAACTACATATTTCATTAAAATATAAGGATGAAAATCTCATTTAACATTACACTTTATTATTTCTATCAATAAAAATTTTAGAATAACTTTATTTAGGGAATTCCATTTACATATATAAGAATAATTTTAATTCATTATGAATTAAACATTACATTTATTTCCATAAAAAAATATGAAGAACCATTTATTTCAAAATTAATCATTAATTATTTTTCCAAAATCATTTATGGATTTATATTATTTAACTATTTTATTCATATTATTAAAGATAAACCAAATAATAAAAAAACATGCAAACAAAAAAAACTTAGTGAGAACAATATATAAAAAATCAAGAGGAAAATCATTATCACTGAGAAAAAACATTTGATCACTAAAATCATAAACCATTTTCTCATTTTTATAGTTTATTCTTTATAAATTTTAATTACACCATAATACAAAGGGATAAATCATTAAAACATTACAGTTTCACATAAAATAATAAGAGAAGAAATTAATCCAATAACTCTATCTAAAATCCCAATATTCTTCACACAATAAAAGATGATTGAGGTTTAACCACCACTAGAAGGAATTCCTCCAAGACGAATGAATGTTTTCTGGAACATAGAATTTATGAACCAACTTCAAAAAAGGATAAAAAACACCAAAAAATAGAGGGTCAAATCTCTACCAACACCCAATGAATAGAATAACAATGTGGTGAATGAAAAATTGGGAAAATGGGTACCTTGAACCCTGGCTACCTGATTCTCTTTTAAAAAGAGGATCAATGTAATTGAATTGATCTATGGTCCCCAAAGGGAGGTAGACAAAACCCAACCCCACAATAACATCTTGAAAGAGGACCTCTATATGTGAAAATGAGAAACTATGCCCTAGGTTTATTTTGGATATGATCCACAAGGATTGGTTACTATTTTAACTATTTCAAAATGTCCCTCTTGCCACCACGACCTTTCCCATGAACCTTCCATGTCCAAGGTGGTTCTTAATAATACCAACCTCAAAATAGATTTTCCCATAGCACGTTTCATAAAAAAAGATATTTCCCCCATAAAATAGATTCTAAAATGGATTTTTCAATCAATTGTCCTGACTATTTTGGTTAGGAGAACATTGAAAGCACCAAAATCGGCACTGCCCCCTCCTAGGGTTCTTCTATAGCCTATTTCAAATAGTGGGATGAACCATTCAAAAAAATATTCTCTATAATGCATTATCAAGCAATGGTGAGGTTATGGTAATCGATAAACCACACAAATATTAAAAATTCCCACCACCAAGGGTGTGGTGACCTCAAAGAAGGCTCAATGCCTTCAATAATACTCTAAAACACATCCATACACCACATCGATATAATCAAGACTCATAAAAACACAAATGAAAGGCTGAGAATGTATAAACTATTAAAGTATCCAATATCAAGAGTGTTTCATGGATGATGAAAACCTCTTTATATTAGAGATCTATATTCATCAATGACTTACATTGGACAAAGTGTGCTATGATGAAATAGATAAATTTTTGTCTATTTGTTTCCTTTAGAGATATGAAGTAGATTTATAAATACTATAGAATTACAACTAATAATTCTCAGAACGTAGTTAGAATTTTTAGACGATGAAATTTATTTCAGAGGGTCCATATGACAGAAGAGACAAACCTCACCATTTTGTATGTAAATCCTCATCTTTTTCATAGTGAAAATTTACACTAGACATGTAACACCTCGAGTTTTTATGGACCTTTTTTCTAGAATAATTTAAATTTTCATTTGTGTATTAGAATTCACTAAGTCAAACATTCCTCCCACACAACACCAACTCAAAAGATGTTACATGGAAAATTCACTTGGCTTATGTGACATGCAACACTGATTTGTTGCACATTATATACAACAATGATGATTCTACAAAACATCATTTTATTGTTTTAACTATTTAAATGATATATTTATAACCTAATCATTAAAGGTAGTAATATGAATAGTAATAATGAATTTTAAAATTTTCTAATAATGGTTTTATATAAATTAAACATATTGAAAATCAAATATAAAATTTTTGGTAATGATCTTATATGATTAAAAATAATATTTTCTCAGATGAAACAATTTTCCTGACCTTCTGTGAAAAATAATAAAATTAATTTTTGATACATATTGAAATTGATAAAATAATAATATTTTTTTAATTTATTGTTTCTATATTAGGTTATAGATTTTTTTGTGATATTTGTGAGAAACATCTTTTTTGGATAAATAGTGAAAAATAATGAATTTTAGTTGAAAACTACCTTTTCATCTAATTTAATTATAAGTATAAATTATATTGTAAATTGGTTAAAATATATTCAAATAATTATTTATAAATTATTTTAATTTAGTTCATTTAGAACAATTTTACTTTGAACATGGGTATAATAACTTGGAAAATGTTTAAATGTTTTCACTTTAGAAACCCACATTGTTGACCCAATTATGGGATTAATCTTAAATTACATTCCGCCTTTTATGTGACTAGAATTTTGAAAAATGGATACCATATTTCTAATAATCATAATTTTTAATTTATAATACGGTAAAATTACTTTTTCACCAATAATATTACGGAAATTAATTGAAATTAATTACAATGATTAAGGTAAAATTAAGCTTAATAAAGGAATACAATTTAAAATTAAGGGACCAAATTTCATATAAACTTGTAAAACAACCATTGGATAGAAATTATTTGTCCATCAAACTTATTTTATTTATTTTGGTAGGTTTCTGATGACTATTTTTTGATAAAAATATGGGTACACGAAACTAGTTTTTAAAAATATCAATTGAGTCATTCCCCACCCCTTTAAATGGCCACTACATCACCTGATTTATCACAACTCTAAAAACACATATGATCAAACAATATATTAAAAATAAGCTTCCCAAAATCCATAAATTTCTACTTAAATCCAATAAATGGGAGTAAGGCAATCCAAGGAACCCTTCTGGCACCAGCCAAAATGAATTTCCCGATTAAGAGGCAACGTCTTCTCTCAAGCTCTTTTATTTTATTTTCTTTATCCACCCATCCATTTAATTTATTACATGATTTCATAAAAAAATAGTATAGTAAATAGAATAAGATGTTTTATGAAAATGTTTTGAACTACACTTACACACACCTTCATCTAATGTGTAATGAACATATTGTTTACTTGTACGACGAACTACCGCTTCACTAAATGATCATTATTCATTTTTCCTTTACAGCCTATAATGGTGTAAATTGTTATAGAATGTCTATTTACATATATAATAAATTATATTTATTATTTATTTAGTCTTTTTTTCTTTTTACAGTACATAACTTTCTATGGTCCATTTAGTGTAAATATAATAATTTTGTTTTAGGAATTGTGGACTACCGCCCCTCCATGTGATGTGATTCATTCAAAGACTACATAAAATGTATTAATAATGGGTTTAGTTAAATTATATGATATATATAACAATATATTTTTAAATTAATGATATTATATACATATATACATATATACATATACTTAATTTTATTTATTTCATTCAAAACAACAACAAAAATGGAAACAACGTTCATTCGTACGTATGGATTACTGTCTCCACGAAGGGTTTATTCCATTTCATACTTAAATATTATTTACATTATTATATTAAAACTATACTAAATATACTAAATATATATGATATTTATATAATTTTTTATATTCTGGAATAATTATATATTTAAAATGACTAAATATTCAACAAATTATGACACATGCAGAGAACAAAGCAGATATTACCCAAAGGGATATCTTAACATAGGATTGTTAACAAGAGGGTAATATAAGGTCATAATAAAACCATATATGGTATTATATATATTAATATGGTTCTGTAAAATATTTATAATAAATTAATATTTATTTTACATTTTTTTTAACTAGTACAATGAGATTCATGACACAAGGTAAGGGAATTTCACTTCACTTTTATTTCGATGGGATACATTACTTAATCACCACTAACTTATTTTATGTGTTGTAGATAATAAAAATGAATTTATTATATTTATATTATAAATTAATTTATGGTTATCCAAATATCATATCTACGATCTTTCTTTCAAGGGGTTTATGTTTTAAAATTTACTAAATCATTAATACAATTTTGTCTCAAATTTCCTTCCTTGAAACTCATGTTTTGTTATACACCTACATTTTTTTGAGGTGTATATAATTTCATTTGAAATTATATATCATGAATATACTTACTTTTATTATATTTTAATATTCATGTAATTTTATTTTTTATACCTAGAGAGTATTATCCCAAGTTACCATGTGACAATAGTTTGTTGAAAAAATCTCATCAATTTTTGACATTGTTTCTAATTATGCTTCAATTAATAAAATATCATAATCTATATCTCTAAAAAACTTATGAATTTTTTATCCTCTAGTAATTCAATATATAATCACATATTAATTCCATTTATACACTATTTTTGACTGCTGATAATTAAGAAAATGTTTTTAAGAAATATATGCTAGTATTTCTCTTTTTTGTCAAAAATCAATTTTAATTCAAAAACCACGTTTTTTAAATGTTTTCATATGATTATTGAAGAAAATTTAAAAGGAAATAAATTTTAAAAAATGTTTTTAAATATTCATTTATAGGTTTTCAAAACAATTTTCAATGAAAAACTATTTCAAAATGTAATTTGTTTTAAAAATTGATTTTTAGAGAAGAAAGGATATTTTCATCATGAAATGTTTTTAAAAGATATTTAAAAATTATTTCCAATATATGATAACATCCACTGGTGTTTTCCATTCCTTTATAGGGAAATTATTAAATGTTTCCATTCATATTATTTCTTTAAATGGATTATGTTTTGATAGGATGTTGTTGATGAAACCCATTTTTCTGTCATGGGTTTTATGCATTTGAAACACACTTCTTTTAACAGGTTATGTTTATGATGAAATGATAATGAAACCTATATTTGTCCATAGTATATGATATGATTACATGTTTATAAAACCCATTTAATTTCATGGGTTAGGATATGGTCATTTATGATCTTGTGGAAGTTTTTGGTATGTTTTTACTATGATATGGGTGGGACCTATATCTCCCTCCTATGAATTAGATAATGGCTATCTCATGAGATTGACTATGATAGTATTTTGAATGATCCTTGACTACTAATATATCAATGGTAGTGAACCATGATTACTAATAGGGTATGAGGAGTAAAATCTTGCTATTAAGATATCCATGTGAGTGAACCATGACTACCACGTTGGTATGGGGAGTGAACCCATACTACCAAGATAGTCTTAGAAGCAATGACTTGGATAATATATAAATCATATTATATTATATTGTGTCTACCAAAATTCCATGTTTTATTACTATGATATTATTTTATATAATTTGTTCTTCATTTCCTTATGATTCATGTCTTATGAACTACCAATATTTATACAATGTTCCATGCTTATGATATTTGATATGTTGGGTATGATATTCTATTTTCATTTTCATGTTATAATATCCTTATGATCATGATTATCATTAAATATATCCAATGTTTACCCTTACTAAGAATCTGAGGTCAACCCTTTTTATGTTTCCTTTCCTAGGTTATGAAGATATGTATTATGTTTGGATTTTTTAATAAGGTTTCTAGTTAAGAAGAACCTATTATTATATAATGTACCTCACTTTTGTACCATTGATTATGTATCTAGGTTTACAAAGGCACTAGAAATGGAATGTTCTCTTAGCGTCTATTTATTTCATATTTTAGTATTCCTCAAAAGTTATATAATGTTAATGTATGAAAAGAGACGGTCAATATAGTTGGTATTAGTGGAAAGGATTACATAACCATTGGAGTATAGGATGATAAACCCATATTGATAACCCTAAGGAAATTTCTAGAGATAAGTATAAGTATAATGAAAAGTATAGGAAAATATCCTGAAATTTTGGTAATGATAGAGTGAGTGGTTTCCTAGAAATACATCTCTGTCTGGACACTATATGTGTATTTGGCTTGGGAAAAGATGTAAATTGGGGTAAAAAAATAAGATAATATATCCCATAATTGACTCGAGGTAATTTTCTACATGAAAAATATCCTTGATGCACACCATGTTTGAAAATCCTAGAGGATATTATTTTGGAATTCAAAGACTCCTCACAAAACATTATGAATGATTTAAATAGTTCTTCATGAAAAACATAGGATGGAAATAAGTTGTCATATATTAATAAAGGATTTATAATTTAGACATCCTATAAGTTTCTTTTCATGATTATGTGGTTCTTACTATGATAAATGATTCTCACAATATGCTTTTGGCTTTAGGAAATGGATGGAACCCAAAGGAACCTTGTTAATGGTGAATGTGATGGGAAATGTAGAGATAGTCCTCCTATGAAACTTAATTCTATTATATCTAGAATAAAAAATATTATTGCTATTCCCACACATCTTTCTCATGAAATGAATCATGGTGGAATTCCAAATGAGAAAATGAGGGAGAAAAATTCTCTTGAGTCTTTCATGAGGCAAATTCGACCTTATTTTGGAGGGTATTTTAATAAATTTTTTTGAACAATTAATCAGCTGGAATGAAAATAAATTCTCTATTATCCAGTGTTAGGAGCATGAAAAATTCATTCGGGCTATCAATCATTTATAAGGAGAAGCTGACCTGTGGTGGGATCAAATAAAGAATACGTGGAATCAAGATTAGATGGCATACATGGATTGAGACGAGTTCAATAATTTATTTTTCAATAAGCAATTTCCTTGGATTCTACACCAAAATGGATAAATATTTCCATGAGTTAAATTAACGGGATGATGAATCTCTTTGTACCTATGAGGAAAATTTCGTGAGATATGTGAGGTACTATTTGGGAATTATCATCCATCCTATAATTAAAGTTGACAGGTTCTTTGTTATCTTAAAGACATGACTCATATAGTAATTGGAAATAAAGGACATTAATAGGTTCAAAGATATTGTGAAATGTGAAATCAAGGATTAAATGGAGGTTAGATTAATGTATCAATCACATGGTTTTGAAAAATAGAGGAAGATGGAGTTTAAATGAAAATCTAAAAATGATGAAGAGAATAACATGAGCTTACCATTATGATCTATGTTTGGGTAGAATCATGAAGTAAATTTTCTTAAGGGGTATACTAAATATTTTATACTTATAAGGGAAGACCATCAGGCTTTGGATTGTCGAAGTGATGGGAAGAATCTAGCTAATGGTTTTAATGTAGAAAAAATGGCACAAAATGAACCTCCCATGATTTAGTGCTAAAAATGTATGGAGAATAGGCATTATTCTAACCACTACCCAAATCAAAGGGCTGTGGATGATGATATATTCCAATAACCTCTTAGGTAGATGGAAAAAAGGAAATTTAATGAAATCACATTATTTGATGAGGGGTTTGATAACTATGTGATGAAATATTCACTTACAATCCACTCAAGAACAACTAATGTATTCTTTGATTCTAGATCTACCCACTCTTTCATATCTAAATAATTTTACAAGGGTGTTAAGATTCCACAAAAAACTAGATTTAGAATTTTCATTGCAAACACTGAATGGTATGATGATTGCATCCCAAGTCTTTGATTCCTCTCCAGTAGAAGTTTCTAGGAATATGCTTCCAAAAAAATGTATTTATTCTTTATTTAGTTGAATTTGATGTCATCTTTATCATGGATTGGATTTCTCTACATAAATCCCACTTCAATTATCAATAAATGGAAGTTATGTTTGATATTTCAAACCAAACTACAATCATCCATCATTCTGAGGATATATATGAAATTTTTAGTGTAAATACTTGTAGTGTGTGGGGATTAATTCTCATCAGAAGGGTCTTTTATCTCAACTAGCTGGGGATAAAATATACATCGATGATATGCACTTTGTTAAAGAATTTTTTTTATATTTCTATAAGAGTTTCCAATCCTTCCACCAAAACAAGAAGTTGAGTTCTCAATTAAACTAATACATAGTTTGACACCAATTTCAAATGCTCAATATAGAACAGAACTGATTGAGTTATTGGAATTACAGATAAAAATCCAATAAAACTGTTACAAGGGATTCATTAATCCAAGTGTGTCACCTTGGGGAACACCAGTTCCTTCTATGAAACAAATATGGACATATGTGACTCAGCATTGATTATAGGGAGTTAAAAATATCACAATCAAGAACTGTTATCATCTTCCGTGTATTGATGACCTGTTTCATCAACTACTGGGATCTCAACACTTTTCCAAGATTGACCATCATTTTGGATTTCATTGATTAAGGTTAAAAAGAATGATACATCTAATATGTAATTATGAAAAAGGTATGGAAACTATGAATATATAGTGAATCATTTTCCCCTTACTAATTCCCCTAATATCTTCATCGATTTAATTAATAGAGTCTTTAGAGATTAAAATTGACCAGTTTGTGGTTGTATTTATAGATGATATTCTTATCAATTAAAATAGAAAGAAATATTGTAATGATCACTTGAGAATAATAATCACGAGCCTAAGGAATGAGAAAATATATGAAAATTTTACAAAGTGGGAATATTGGTGGAAGATGTTTTTTATTTTTATGTGACGTAATCTCAAGAGATAGTATAACAGTAAATCCCTCAAAGATATAGTCTATTAAATGATGTCCTAGACCAACCATGGTGACTAAGATCCATATATTTCTTGGTTTAGTGGGATATTATCTATGATTTGTGGTAAATTTCTCATGAATATTTAATCCTCAGACCAAGTTAACTTAGAAGGGTTTCAGGTTTCTCTTGATTGAAGAATGTGAGGAAAATTTTCTTGTAATTGAAAAGAAGGTTAGTCAGTGAACCTGTACATACATTACCCTAGAGTATAAAAGTGTTTTTAACCTATAGTGATGCATCCAAGGAAGGATTGGGAAGTGTAATTATACAGAATAACATGGTTATCACTTATGAATTATGTCCTTTTAAGATTCATCAGAAAAATTACCCAACTCATTATTTGGATATAAAAGTGGTTTTTCTAATTATAGATATGGAGGAATTATCTTTATAGTGAAAAGTTTTATATATATACCAATTTTAAAAGTAAAAAATATATATTCACACGGAAGTAAATGAACATGTGATAGAGTGGATGATTGGAGTTGATAATCTATTATGACTGCTCAATACATTACCACCCTCAGAAAGAATACAAGGTGGCTGATTCATTTAGTTTAAAGGATCATTATAGAATATAAATGATAAGGATAAGAGAATATACAATATTTTTTTTATTTGAAAATG
This sequence comes from Viscum album, assembly GCA_963277665.1. Lineage (NCBI taxonomy): Eukaryota > Viridiplantae > Streptophyta > Magnoliopsida > Santalales > Viscaceae > Viscum > Viscum album. Next base: position 1,092,056,278 of record OY728137.1, on the reverse strand, counting down.
ATGGATCTTGAAATCCTTATAGAAGGTGAGAAATATTATCTTCCTCAAAAATAAATTTATACCCTCTATTCGAGGGAAGATTTGGGAGGCACAGAAGAAAGATGTCAAGCTGCAAGAAAAAGTTATATATATTCCCGAGTATTACCTTGAAATAGATGGAGTGATAAGGTTCGTGAACCTTGTATGTGTTCCTTCCATATAAAATTTGAAGAAAGAGATATTGGAGGAATCTCATAGGTCTTTATTCTATATTCATTCAGGATGTACGCAGATTTATAGGGACTCAAAAGAATACTTATGGTGATATGTCATGAAGGGAGATATCATAGAATTTTTATCTCAGTGCTTGGTATTCAAAAAAGTCACGGACGAATGAAAAAAGTGGAAGGAGATATTGTATCCACCACCAATACAAGAATTGAAATGGGATAACATCGCTATAGATTTTGTTTTCAGACTAGCCAAAACCTCTAATGGGTTTAATGTTATATGGATGGTATTAAATCATATTATTAAGTCAACACACTTCATCGCTCTTTGAGAATAATTATCTTTAGACCGGATTTCTAGGATACACCTTAAGAATGTGGTAAGTTTTTATGGAGTACCACATTATATTGTATCAGATCAGGATCCAAGATTCACCTCAATGTTCTGGAGAATTCCTCAGAAATAAAATGATATAGAATTGAGTTTCATCACTAATTATCATCATCAGACAGATATCTAGTCCAGAAGAACAATTTAAACCCTAGAGAATATTTTGAGATATTGTTCTCTAGATTTCAAAGGTTTTTGGGATCAACAACATACTCAATTTTATTTTTCATACAATAATAGAATTCAATAAACAATTTATATGGAACCACATGAAGACCTCTATGGGAAGAAATTTATAGTTCCATAGTGTAGGGATCAGGTTGGAGAAAGAAAGCTATTAGGACTTGAGATTGCTGAAGGAATGGTTAAGAAGGTTAGAAGAATTCAATATCATATCAAGAATCTCAATGTTTGTAGAATTTTTTTTTTCTGATATCCAATGGCGTGATCTCTATTTTGAAGTTGGATAAAAAGAGTTTCTACAAATCTCACCCTAGAATTAGTTTATGATATTCATAAAGAAAGGGAAACTAATCCCATGGTATATCGATCCCTTTGAGATTCTTGATCATATCAGGATGGGATGCTTTAGATTGGAACTTCTTCCAAATATCTATCAAGTCCATGATGTGTTCCATGTATCTCCCCAGAAGAACTACATAAATGACCCTCCACATATACTAATCTCATAAGTCATACCACTGGAGAATGATATTTCTTATGAGGTACAACTAGTTGAAATTTTAAACCATATAAATAAAGTTATACAAAATATGGTAACTCACCAGGTAAATGTTTTTTGGAGAAATCACCAGTTAGAGGAAGCTACATGGGATATTAATTATATGATGATGTAAAATTATCATCATTTTTTACCTATGTGATTAATTTTGAGGGCGAAATTCATTTTAAAAGGGGCTAAATGTAATACCTCGAGTTTTTACGGACCTTTTTTCTCGAACAAATTTAAATTTCAATTATGTATTGAAATTCACTAAGTAAAAAACACATTTCACATGACACTAACTCAGTATACATTACATGAAACTTATACTTGGCATATGTTACACACAACACCGATTTGGGGTACATTACACGCACCACCGATGATTCAATGAAACATAATTTTTTTGATATAGTTATTTAAATGAGATATTTATAACCTAGAACTTAAAAATAGTAATATGAATAGACATAAATACTTTTAAAATATTTTTTTTCATGGTTTTATATAATTAAGTCATATTGATATCTAATGATATAATTTTTTGATAATCCCCTTATATGTTTAAAAAACATTTTTCTCAAATGAAAAACTTTTCAGGTACTTTTATAAAATGTAATTATATTAATTTTATAAAAATTTATAAATTTAATTTGATAAAATAAACTTCATTTTTTTAATTTATAATGTCAACATTATCTTATGGAAAATTTCGGGATTGTTCTGGGAAACCTCATTTTTTGGATGAATAGTGAAAACTATAGGATTTTAATTTAAAATAATTTTTTCATCTAATCAATTTATAAAGTTAAATTATTATTTAATTTGGATTAAAAGTTTAATTAGATAATATTTTTTAGAAATTATTAAAATTTATGTCATTGAGATCAATTTCACTTTTAACATGGGTATAAAAACATAGAAAGATTTTTAATGTTTTTACATTAAAAAATTGTATTGTTGACCAAACTGTGAGATTCATTTTAAATTAATTTGTGATACTTATATGATTGGAATTTGGAAAAATGGATTCCATATTTTATTTTTCACCAAAAATATCAGTGAATATAATTAACATTAATTACAATGATTAAGGTGAAATTAAGCTTAACAAGAGAATAAACCATAAATGTAAGGTCCCAAATGATCTAGAAACTTTTAAAAAACCAATTGTACATAAGTTATTCAGACATTAAACTAAATTATTAAGTTTTTGAGGTTTTTTATAGCTTTTTTAGGTAAAACTTTTGTACACGAATCTTATATTTAAAAATAACAAGTGAGTCCTTTCCCTCAATTATAAAAGGCCACCACCTCTCTCCATTCCTCACACCTATCAAAACAATTAGATTCATAAAATATCTACCCAATTTAATTCCCAACATCCAACTATTACTCCTTTAATACTCTTATTATGCAAAAATTAATTCAAGGAAATCGTTTGGCACAAACCAAAAAGAGTTACCCGATTAAGAGGCAACATCTTCCCATAAGCTCATTTATTTTATTTTCTTTATCCACACCAAGCAATATATTTATTACATGATTGTATTAAAATAGTATCATAAATATACTAGTATGTTTTTATGCTAATGGTTTTATGAGCACCTACATATACATCCAACTAATGGGTAACAAACATATTGTTTAAGGTTATGTCCAACTACCGCCTCACTAAATGATGACTATTAATTTTTTCATTACATCATCTCATGATAGATATTGTGATAGAAAATCTATTTATATATATCATATATTATATTTTTTATGTATCTAAGGTTCTTTATTCCTTTTATGACATATATACTGTTTAATTTCTCTTTGGTGAAAATATGATAATTTTGTTTGAGGAAAAGTGGGATTCCTCCCCTCAAAGTGATGTGATTCATTCAAAAACTACATGGAATGTATTAAAGATGGTTTTAGTTAAATTATATGATATATATAAAATTATAATTATAATTTCATTATATTATATACATATATAAATATATTTCATTTCATTTATTAATTTCAATATGATAATAAAAACAGAAACAATGTCCCTGTGTACGCACAACTTACCGTCTCCATGAACAATGTATTCTATTTTGTAAATATATATTATATATATTATTATAAAAATGTACTGAATATAAATGATATTTATATCATGTTTTAAATTATTTAATAGTTATATAATAATAAGGACCAATGATATAACAAATTAAGACACATGCGAAGAACAAAGAAGATATTACCGAAAGTGAAACATTAACATAAGATTTTTAACAAAAGGGTAATATAAGGTCATAATAAATAAATATATGATATTAGATATAATAATATAGTTATGTAAAAGATGAATAATAAATTTAAATTTATTATATAGGTTGTTTTAATGAGTACAATGAGATTTAAGGAACTGGGTAAGGGAATGTTATCTCACTTTTATTTCTGTGAGATACATGCCTTAATCACCACTCATTTAATTTATGTGGTGTATTCAAAAATAATAAATTTATTATATTTATCTTAAAATTAAAATTTTTTCATATTAAAATATCTATTTTATGATCTTTCATTCATCCGGTTTAGGTTTTAAAATTTATCAAATTGGTAAAATAGTTTTGTCTCAATTTTACTTCTTTAAGACATAGGTTTTGTTAAAAACCAATATTTTTTTTGGGAATATATAATTAATTTTGACATGTTATATCATGAATATACTTATTTTATTTTAATTTTTAGATTTATGTAATTTTTTCTCTCTCTCATGGATAGTACGATTCAAAGTTACCAAGTGAAAAGTGTTTATTGAAACAATCTCATTACTTTTCGAGAGTATTTATGATTTTTCTTAAATTAAAGAAATACCATGATACATCTCTCAAGAACACTATTTAATTTTATTATCCTATATATATTCAATATATCCCCATGAATTTTTACTATTTACCACTCTTTGGTACTTAATATAATTAAGAATATATTTTTAATAAAAATATGACTCAATTTCTCTCTTCGTTTGGGAATCTATTTAATTTCAAAAGCCATGTTTTCAAAAATGTTATCGAAAAATGTTTTGAAATGATCCATGAAGATAATTTTCAAGGAAAAGGATTTCATTATTATTATTATTTTCAAATCATCCTTTAAATGTTTTCTAATAAATTTTAAAAAAAATGTTTTCAAAATGTTTTTTGTTTTGAAACTCATTTTTTAAAGAATAAAGGATAATTTTCTCATGAAATGTTTTTAAAAGATATTTCAAAATAAATTCCCATCAATGATAACATCCATTGGTGTAACAAATTACTTTCAGGGGATATTATTGTATTTTTCTATTCATGTTCTTTCTCTGAATGGATTATGTTATAATGGCATGAGGTTGATGCAACACATTTCTCTTTCATAGTTTAAATTCTTTTTAAACCCACTTCATTTCATAGGTTATGTTTATTATGAAATGATTTTTGAAACATTCATTTTTCTATAGGTTATGATATGACTACATTTTTATAATACCCATTTCATTTCATGGTTTATGATATGGTTATTTAGGATCCTATGATACCTGTATGTATCATATCACTATGAGATGGGTACGACCTATATATACCTATAATGAATTGGGTAATGATTTATATCTCATGAGATAGACTAAGATAGTACATTGAAAGAACCATCAACACTAAGGTAACCATGGGAGTGAACCATGACTACCAATATATAATGAGGAGTGAACTCATGCTAATAATATGTCAATGTGAGTGAACCATGACTATTAGGATGGTATGTGGGTGAACCCATACTAAAAATATAGTCAATGCAGCGATTCCTTGGCTACTATAGAGATCATATTATATGCTAATGTTTCTACCAAAATACCATATTTTTTTTCATATGATATGATTTTATAGATTATGTTCTTTATTTTTATATGAATCATGTCTTATAGATTGCCAAGGATTATTCCATGTTTCAAGATTATAATATTTGATATGTATGGTATAATACATATATTTCTATGTTCATGTTCTCATATCCTTATTTTCATGATTATGATTACATATATCCCTTGTTTACCCTTACCGAGAATCTAAGCTAACCTGTTTTTACGTTTCCATCACCAGGTTAAGTAGATATGTATTATGTTTAACATGTATAAGAATGGTTATAGTTGAGAAGAACCTAATGGGAGATAATATAACTCACTTATGTATAATTGTTTATGTTTTCACATTTATAATGAAACTAGAATAGTATGGTATTTGGGAGTCTATTTATATAATGTTTTAAGTATTCCACAAAAGTTATGTAATGTTAATGTATTAAAATATAGGGTCCATATAATGTATCTCTTCTTAATGATATATTTATGAGTCTCAGTAGATAACATGGTTCTGCTGAGATAAGAATGGTTATTTTTCTTTCCAACATTTTTTTATAAGCATTTAGAATACCAAGAGATATCACTATGGTAACCTGATAAAGGATTAAAGGCATCCATTTCACTAGTGGAATAAATAGTATCAAGGGAAAGAGGTTCTTATTAAGGTCATTTTAATTTTCATGATAGTTTTATTCGATAATTGGTTACTCATTCAATTATTTACATTGTAATGGGTTAGAATATAATGGTGAAATCTAAAATGAATAATATGATATTAGTAGGAATCTTTTAGAGTTCCCTCATATTTTGGAGATATTAAGGTGAAAAAATAAGAATTATTTACCAATTATTCTCCATAATTACCTTTATTATATGACGAAATACCATTATGTTGAAAAATTTGACCAATATTACCCTAAAATCATATTTGAATGGGTTTATTTTTAGGCTGTGATTCTTCAATTTTTTGAAAAATGTCTCAAATTCAACAAGATGACCCATGTTCTGTCGATACATAACCAAAAGATCAAAAACATAAAACTATATGATTTTATCTAAGAGTGGTTAATGATAAAATTCATGGAGATTTGATATGTAACACTAAAATTATTCAAGACAAATGGAATCACTTGATAGTAATACACCCCTTAGGTTGTTCTGAATGAGGTGGATTAATCATCCTTATGAGACATATAGATCTTTTCATATCCTCAGTAACCATATATAAAGAAGTGTACTTGGAAAATTTAATTAATAATAATATCTATGATCAGGACTGGGGAGTCATCCTATGTGTAATAGAGGTTAAGATCCATGAATTCAATGAAAACCATTTTTTTCCCTTTCTTATTCTTGACGAGGAAAATGTTAGTGAGTCATATCTTGTATTAAACTTCCTAGATGATGTATCCTGGATTAAATTCCTATCTTTGGATTCCATCATAGAATAATAGGTCAGAAGAATCTTCCTTTCTACCTATTTATAGCAATGGTGATCATTCGTGCAATGCCACACCTCCAGTGACCCATATTTGGAAGTTACTTGATTAAAATTATACAAGAGACAAAGAACCACATCATAAAATAAAAACAAATTTATTAATATCTGGATACTAGATACAATGATGATTTCCATACAACCATAGAATATCTAAATACAATATATAGACTTATGAAACTTTCCTATTCCTTTTAGTGCATCAAAAAATTTATTCATAGTTCACTTCTTTGTACCCTAGGGAAATGGAAACATAATATGTGTGATATCAAATGCTTAGTAATAGTGAAAGTTAAATTGACGATATCATAACAGGAATATGAATTATGAAAGATTTAATTCTTCATAAATATAAGATATAATCAATATTATGAGTTTAAAAAATATTTATGGATATAATAGTTATGATAATAATTAACATGAAAAAAATAAATGAACTCATGGAGATGAAAAAAAATAGAGGACATTATGATCTTTACCATCAAAGCCTTATTCAAAATGTTATTCTTTTTATCATGGTGTAAACTAATATACCATTCATTCATTAAAGGACACAGAATATAAATCATTATTTACATCAAGGCCATATCAAAGACATCATTATTTAATTGTTTATGAATACAAAAAATAACCAAACCATTTTTCTATTGTGACCAACCAATGAATCGAGGGCCTATATAATATTGGGCCTCACCCATAGATTATTTATGTTCAATGCAATCTCCATATGATATATATGAATTATAATAACAAGAATAATTAAATTTATATCCTAAACATCTATATTGGAATAATAACAAACAAAACCTCAATACGTTTCCCCATGTAAATAAAAAGAAACTACATGGTCATAACCCATTAAGAGAAATAAGGTGGATAGCATAACAATAAATACCTTGATGTTACATAAAGAACCTCATCCATAATCTAGGCTGTGTAATCCATAGTTATCTATATATAAATAGTAGATATAAAAATATCAACATTTACCTTTTAAATAGAATAATATTGTTAAATAGGTGAATATTCAACCATAAGAACATTCACAATGAAATGGAAATTACCTTTATCAAATAAATAAAGATAAGGTAGTGGTCAATGGTATAATCAAAGGGTTGGGTTATCAATAAAATATATTAATAAAATTAAATGATTTAAAATAGTAAGAGAACATATAAATATTTAGAAAATACATTATTATGTTTTGTAAGATCTTGTGAATTATTTAAAGCATATACCCTTTGAGTGTCAAGATAGTTGTGTAGTCTTAAGCCTGCTCATCATGCACCAAGTGAAAATTGAGTAAATACTCGACATAATTTTTTGTTTATGATTATACATAAGTGATCATATTACAAAACCACATAATATTTATTGTATCCAAATAGGGTCTTATGGATAAGAAACTACACACACTTTTACTTTAACAAAAAATAAGGATGCCACTATAGAAATGATTGAGTTTTATAGTGGTATGATAACTCTTGATTTAAAAGAACATGAATGTGGGATACTGATATAGAATCATAAACCCATTTAAATTTGCATATAATATTTTGAATGGAAATGAAAAGAAATGTACTCATAAAAAAAGAAACATGTTGTGAATACATATCATATCTCAGTGAATCAAAATTGTGGTGAAAAAACCCTTATCTTAATTACTGACACCAACAAAAGTGCCTAAATATATGGAATAATAATATTAACTATATTAATCACTTAATTCTTGACCTTATTCATATCTATATCCTTCTTTTTACTTCTTTTATCACTATGTATTACAAATATTTTACTTTGGTATAGTTTAATTAAACCACCAGGTCCAATGAAATTATAATTGTTTCGTACAAGAATCATGGTGACATGGATGGATCCAAATTATTAGTTAAAATTTCATAATTACCAAATAATACAATATAATAGAATAAGTTTTTTCAAATATTCCTTACATAAAATTTTAATTTGGTTAAGGAAAATGGTGTAGTTTTTGATAATATAAAATTATGAAGAATTAGTTTTGGATCATTCAATGATCAAAAGATGATATATTATTTTTTTATTAAATATCATTCAACACATTAAAAAATTAAAACATATTAAATAAATTATTACCAATTTATTTTATCATTATATAATGTTATTTTACCATTATATAATATTATTTTATCATTCATGAAATAAATATTGTAATATTATTCTTATATTATGTAAAACAGACCCAATCGAGAGCATGTTATAATTATTCAATAACAAAGGACCTAATTTCATAGAATGTTAGTAAGAAATTATGGATGATTAAAAATTTCATCAATATATTTTACCTTTATTAAATTCATTATTTATTCATCCATAAAGGACGATGATGATAAATGAAATCCGTCATTTTTTGAGGAGGTATTTAACACGTTTGAATGATTAACTCTTACATTTCTCATTGAATGTGATTGAATTAAGGTATATGATAAATTATAATTTTAAAATCATTATAGAGATATAGTAAAAATATTCATTAATAAAATTCATAATTTTTACTATCCTTGAGAGGAAGTGATGTTATATTATCGACATATCTTCACGATGGCAGTTATCCCCCTGTAGGGATGATCCATGTTGTTTTTTTCTTAGTTGATAAAAAAGGATCGAATAATGGTTTCACCATTAATATAAAAAAATTAAAATAAATTAATAATAATTATTACATTATATTATGGTGTCCATATATTTTTTGGATGATAAATATTATGAATAAATGGAATATAAGTAAGATATTATCAGGTTGAGAACATACGATTCTCTTAGAAATCTCTTTGAAAATGAGGGATATAGGCTGCCTAATTGAGTTCATGGGCCTATGAAATTTAGAAATTATTTAAGGAAGATAAAAAAGGAAGTGTTTTATTATTAAATTATATGTTTTAGGTGTATTATGAAGTTGTGAAATTGATTTCCTTTTATTAGTGATGTAAATGAATGTTTTATAACTACCCATTACTTTTGCAGTGATGGAATGCCACTATTCACGGGTCAATGAAACCAAAGTGAGAAATAATGAAGTGTTAAAATATATAAGCCTATGAAATCGTATACTATTACTTTCACAGAAGTTGTAAACACATCTCAAGTCATTTAATCTTATATTATTTATCTATACCTAACTTTTTATCATAATAATTAATTATTACCTATGTACTAGACTTTTAATGCTTAAAAATAAAACAGATATTATAAAATAATTGAAACCAATGATTCTAAATATTATAGAAATTATATAATATAATGTTTTAAACTGTAATAAATATTAATTTTAACATTATCACATGTACTTTGTAAGAAATCATGTTTATAAAACTATATTTTTCATAGATTAAATTTTTTATATAGTATAAAATTATATATTTCTTACATTTTTATAATATAAATATTTTTATTATAAAACTTATGTGGTTTTAGATGACCTAAAAAAATATATGTTCTCAAAATAACATTTAATTAATAGAAAACACAAAAAATAGTATAATTTTTTTCAAAAATAATTTAATTTTATAAAAATTTTAAACAATGTTTACAAATTTATAAATATATTTTGAAATATATCTTTTTACTCATAAAATACATATTTTATGATGGTAAATATTTTAAAATTATTTACGATATACTAACCTCTTAATATATTTGTAAACTTTACGGTTTTAGTGAAAACTATATTTTTCTCTATTCACCTAAAATCTATTGTTCTAGAAAAATTTTAAAAAATATCTATATGCTTATTCTTTGTTGATGAATTAGAATATGAATTAATTTTTATGAAATATAAATTATAGAATTATTAAATTTAACTTATAATAACAAATAAACCATCTTTCTATTATGATAGAGTGGAAATTGTGTGATAATTTTTAGAATAAAGTTTTTTTCCTACTCCAGTTGGATCTCATGTATTACATTCCCCCTATAAAAACGTTTTTACTAAAAATGTAAAATAATTCATATCATTAAAAATTATTTGAAATTATGTATCATGTATTATTTTAGTTTACACATTTACTCTTATATATTGTGATTTATTCCATGTATTTTCACCAGTCGAGTTTTGTGATTCTGTAACACTTGATCTCTAGTGTCATGAATTTGGACTAGAAGTTTATTAAAATACAAGGCATGTTTGATTTGTAATACCTAAGTGATGATTATATTTTTTTGGTTCATAATGAAATTTCTCAACATTTAAACATGGAAAATTTCATTTACTTTAAGGAATATGGGTGTTATATTGATATTTTAGTCCATAACTCCAATTATTTATAAAATTTGAAAAGGATAGATATACATAAGATATTGTTTCCCCTTTATACCAAATATTATAAATTCATTAAATTTAGATACCTTTAAAAGGAACCACCCCATATTGAAATTAGTAATCATTTATCTAATTCTCTACATAACACTATTATCTACATTAATCCACCTTAATGTGATTCTGAATAGTTATCTATCTATCTATTGTCTACTTGAAAAGTTACGGGTTATGTTGTTTCCCATCTCCAACCACACCCCGATAAGTTGGGGCTTGCCATATCTTCTTGTACAATGCTCCATATAGTTCCATCGTGTTACTCAAGTGGAAGCTATTATAATATGAATTTTATACCATTGGTAGATATTTATCCCACAATCATTGAAAGTTAAGGGAGAATGGACTTATCATGTATTATAATGTCTGAATAGACATTTTAGACTGCCCATAAGTTTTAGGGTAATAGGTGATTCTAAAATGTAACTTGGGTGGTATTTTATCAAGAAATAATAGTCCTTGAGTAGTTATATCTATATCCATTTTTTCTTGTTGAGCTTATTTTGTGAGAAAATTTATTTCAAACAATTTTGATATATATATCTCAAATTTCACACCGTATAGATTGTTCTTGACAATCATCAAGGAAACAAAATTAATGTTCCTAATTTTAGATCATGGGTTGGATAGTTCTATTTATAGATCTTATGTTTCCTTGGTTCATAATCAACCTATATATAATTTCTCATAAAGACAGAACCCATTACTTTCTTCAATGCATCGCTATATATTAAAAATAATTATTCTCTTTTCTTGAGTAATGTTTTGATTAAATCAAATATAGTAGCCTATTATTCCAAGTAAAATATTTATTTCAATTATATTCTTACATTTGTTCAATTCATTGGAAGTCTTTATCTATTAAGGACCAATACATATTCCATCCTTTTAGAAAATGAGGACTTGAAAAAACAATTTAGAGATATAATTTAAACAAACTAGATTTCACATAAAATTATTTTTCTCAGGGGGTCTTAAGAATGATTTAAATATTAACCTCATGATCTCTATAGATTTCAGATTATATCAATATACTTTCAATTAATACAACTAAAAATTAACCAATATTATCCTCGAATATATTATTAATAATATTTATAAAAAAATCATTCATTTTTCAATCCTAATTGTTTAAATGTAAACTAATAATTTCCACACCCCATAAAAAATGTTATCTTTGAAATATAATATTTATTTTTCATTGACTGGTGATAACCATAGTGAAAATAAATCATTAAAAAAATAATAATCTCTCTAAATTTAATCAAATAAAAAATAAATGTGTTGGAGAGGATACTAATTCTTTATAGTAATGGGACTTATATCCCTATAGTTGTTTCTTAACCTCATAGAACAATAATTATTCTTAAATGAACGAATGGGTATGGAAGGTGAAACACCAAGGTATTGAATAACTTATCACAAAACCCCTATAACTGTATGTTAGGATCCACTAGTTTCACTAGTTATATTTTATAGGGAGTATTAGATATAGGTTTTTCCAACGGGATGAGTTTAATTAAAAACATCACTTATCACTCTGACATATGACCATGTAATTATTTAGGGTACACATTAATGCATTCATGCACAATATGTGATACCTATAATGTTAATTTTTTCCTTTCTATACATAGGTTTCATATGCTTTTATTCTCTATGGTTATTATTAAGGTGTGATATAATAGGTGGATCCATGTATGAATCCCTTAATGCAGCCTCACCTCAAAATACTAAGAACTCCACTCTAATTTCACAAATATTAATATCCTTCTTTTAGTAATTACTTTTTTCATTATAATTTGAAATACAATAAATACCCAATTTTATGTCAAATTAAACCTGTAGTATGATTATAAATTTTGTATGTAGGGTGTGTCTATGCATTATAATAGGGATTAGATTAGATACCCTCATTATACTAATATTTTCATTAGGTATCTTGATTGTAAAATCATTTATCAGGGTTTAATACTATCATTAAATAATAAGTTTTTAAAATAGTGATAAAATCCATAATTGAAAAATGTGTTAGATATCTTAGATTTTATGATCAACCTACCTACTATCACATCTTTATGAATGTTCACTTCTACTATGGTAATCAATAAGGTCATATGTTCCCCATGGGAATCTTTTGAGATGAATTCTTTTGATTATTGTGGAATTGGTTAATTCAATTCCCCATTTATTTATAGTTTAATTTATGGATATTGGAAGATTTTTTCTTTCCCGTACATTCATTATCTAGATGGTCTTTATCTTCACACTCGTATCAAATTTATATTCCCTTTATGCAAGTACTGAGGTGTTTACATTCACATGTTTCACAAGATGGATGTCCCTTCTTTCCCATCTTCCTAATTGCCACAGTTAATTTTCCATAGTTCTCATCTTCCCTTTTCTTATCTTGAATTCCATTAAAAAATTTATACTTTTTAACTTATGTTTCAGACCTAATATCACTTGATACCATAACATCATTTGATGAAAACATTTGAGATACTATCACCCTCTAAGGCTCGGACTATGCCCATAAAGTAAATTTTAGAACATAATGTCCGATTTATATATGTACTTCACAAAATTACTAGAAAATCTTTTAAAATTATCCAAATAATCAATGATACTCTTCTCTACCTCATCCTTAAAATTAATGAACATCATTTCTATGTAATCTTATTTCTAACCAGGGAAATATTTCATAAACAATATCACATTTAATATATTCTATTCCATGTATTATACCTCCTCCTCTTCTATTGTATGTTGAATAAATGAATACCATTTATCAATATCTACCCTTAAATGATAAAACTTCATGAAAACCTTCTCCCTTTCATTACATCCTTAGGTGAGAAATACATTCTATAAAAACATGATCCATTATTCATATACTAATGGATCAGTGGTCCCATGGAATAATGGATGTTGTTTTTATATGAAGTGGTCCAATATTATTTCACCATGTTGTTTAATATTTGGTTTCTTCCTAGATGAAATGATATTATTCATAACCCGAGTCAACTGTCTTAATATATCTATAATCTACTCAGTTCCAACACAATGTGTGTTAACTTTATTCGAAAGGAAACCCCTATATTGATTATGGTTAGTGATATGATTTTACTTCCTCATGTCAGGTTCTATCTCTATCCTTTGGTATATAAATAATTATCTAATAAAATTATGAATATTAAGGCATAAAAATACTTATATAATTTCAATTTCATGGTAATCCTATCGGTTCATCATAATTATTGTGATAATAATGATTTAAAAATATATATTTCTTATGATTCATACTAAACGTCCATTAATAAAAACTATAATTCCCCAAATATCATATCCCAAAGTTATAGGTTACTTTATTACATTTGTTCAAGATAAAATTAGTTACATCATAAGGGACCATCCATTTTTGAATTATTGGGAGACTAGATGCATAGATGTTTTCCATATTACATAGGAATATCATAATGAAATATAAAACCTTCTTGAAACGTTATTAATAATTTTAGTGGATCCTTGAATATAATCATTGTCCAATTATCTATACCCTAGGGAAATGGAAACATAAGAAGGGGGGCTAAAATGATCGCTAAACATATTAGTATATAAGACACTATCATAACAAGAATATAAATAATAGAAGTCTGAATAATCAATCAAAATATCATAAAACCAATATCTTGATGTTAAAAAATATTTATTGATAAAATAGAAATAAACATTAAAACATTGAAAACAATTAATAATTTTTAGGTGATGGAATGCATAATGTGGTATATCTTTATATCTACCATAAATACTGAATCCATGTATCGCATCCATGAAATCATTCTTACCATCCATGTCATAGAAAGTAAATCATTGTATCTATAAAGAACAAAAAAATAAATCATTATTTTATTTGGTAGGAATAACCCAAATACACAAAGCTTTTGTTTCATGAGTCAAACTAATGCATTAGGGCACTATATAATCTCAAACCCTACCTGTTACTTTATTAAGTCTAATGCATTCAGTATATAAAGGGCACAAATAAAATTACCATGAATAAATAAAATACACTTCATAAAAATCCATATTATAATAATATAAAAATATTGTTTTAATAAATTTCCGATTTCAATAAATAGATCACATGATCATAATCCATCTGAAGAAATAATATGGATGGTTAAACTATATATATCTTGATGTTTTCTATGAAACCTCATCCATAACGATGGATGAGTGATCAATAGTTTTCCATAATGAAATATTTAATATATAGATTATCAATATTTACATTATGAGTGGAATAATGTGTCTCACTAGGTGAATGTCCAACCATTAGAATATTCCTGATGCAAAAGAAAGTACCCTTATCAATTAACAAAATACAATTCAATGATGAAGTTAAATTTCAAAGTGTTGGGTAATCAGTAAAATATAGTAACTGAGTTAAATAGTTTTAAATGGTAGTATACCCTGTATATTTTAGGATAATACACCATTATGGGTTTTGAGATTGTGACTTATCCAATGCACATCCCCTAGGAGTTTCAATCTTGGTGTACAATATTTATCCTACTCATCATCATTGAGTGAATATTGAGTTCATATTAAACCCTAATTTATTAGGTCGATTACACAAAGGTGTCTCTTTTCGAAAACATCATCCTATTTCTAATATCCAAACAGGGATTCATATATAAGTAACTACACACACTTTTATTTTTCCAACACAATTGGATGGCACTATGTAAAAATTTGAGTTTTATAATGGTTTTATTATCTCTGGAGTCAAATGAATGATGTGGAGGATTAATGATATAGAATCATAAATCCCTTGAATTTCATGTTTAATATGATAAAATTAGATCAATATAAATTTATACATTCCACAATGGAATGAAATGGTGAATAAAAATTATATCTCAATGAATCAAAATTGAGATGAAAAAACACATACCTCAATCCCCGCCTACCCCAAACATTCTTGAATATGTTGTATAATAAATATAACTATAATAATTTATTACATAAAATCCATATATATATATATATAACCTTTTTGAAAATAATTATATGACTATATATTATGAATACATTTTTTAGTAATAGTTTTTTTCCATCATCGTGTCTTATGATATTTAGATTATTTGTTTCATGAAAGTAATAAAATGACGGGGTCAATTATTACTTATTTGTAAAAAAATCAATTCTTAGAATATAAAATATTCTATAATCATGGTGTTTTAGTGATTCATAATTTCCCATTTTGATTTTGTGAATGATAATGTTACGGTTTTTTTAAAAGTAAACCTTGATGAACTTATGTTTGCGTGTTTAGTTATCGTACGATGTTATATTATAAAAGGAATTAAATAAAAAAAACAAAAAAAACAAAAAATATATATGAAATAAATTAATATTACCTAATATTATCATTATATATTATTCATTAATCATTCATTAAATAAATATTATAACATTATTCTCATAGGTTATAAAACATACCCAATCGAGAGCGTGTTATAATTATTAATGTAGTAAGGGAATGTTTTTACATAATCTTATTATAACAATTATAGAAGTCTAAAAACATTATAAAACATTTAAATTAATTAATTTCATTATTATAATGATCCATGAAGTGTGTTTATGAAAAATGAAATTCACCATTCATGGAGGTGGTAGTCCGCATATTCAAATGATTAACATTATCATTTCTCAATGAATGTGACAAAATGAATGCATAAGGTAAATTATAATTTTAGATTCACAAATTTTACGTATTAAACATACACATTCATAAAATCTATCCATTTCAACAACCCAAAGGGCTGGTGATTAAAAAAAAACACATCACTTCATGGTCGAGGTAGTCAACCCATTAGAACAATAAATGTTGTTTTGCTTTTCTAAGTGAATGGAAATGATTTAATAATGTATTATCCATTAATGTAATAACATTAAAGTATATAAACAATGATTATTTTATTATATTATAGTAGATATGTTTTTTGGAAGTTGTATATTAATATGAAAATGCTAAGGAGTATGAAATACTCATGTTTAGAACATAATATTTCTCTATGAAATAACCATGAAAATAACATTAATATGTTATATAATTGATACTATAGTCTTATTAATTTGATATAGGTTTATAAGAAGTGAAAATGGAAGTGTTTTAGGGTTAAATTTAATGGTATAAGTGTAGATTAATGTGGTGGATGTGATCCCCTTTTATAAATGAAGAAAATGTTATTTTGTAAATACATATTTCTTTTCTAATGATCACTTGACACTATTCAAGGCCCAACCACTGAAAAATAGAAGACACTTATTTTTAGGGTGTTATAAGGATTTTTATTCTTATAAAATTTCTTTTTTCAAAAGTTTTAAATATTTTTATGTCATTTTAATCTTATATGTTCACTTTTACCACAATTTTTTTACTGCGTTAATAATTTTTTACATAAGTAGTTTACTATTTATTCACAAAAATGAAATAATACATCATACATAATTTTGACCTAATGATTATAAATATTATATCCTATTTATCTTATAATATATCTATATGTAAGAAATATTAATTTTATCTTTGGTACATGTAACGTGTAATGACATATGTTCAGAAAAATTGTATATTAGGATTTACATTTATGTGTAGTATAAAATTATCATTATTTTAGGTTTTCATTATATAAATTTGTTTATTATAAAATTTATGTGGATTTTAGGGAAATAAAAAAACTATAAAAATATTTAATCCAAATTAATCACCAACCAATTTCAATTATTAGAAAAAATTACTTTTGTTTAAAAAATGATAAAAATAGTTATTTATGAATATATAATATTATTTTGATACGTATGTTTTTAATCCTTCAATAAAAATTTTAGTATGAATTTTTTCATAAGTATTTATGTTGTACATACTCTTGGTTTATTTTAAAACACCATGGTTATAGAGAAAACTATAGTTTTGAATATTCTACAGAAAATAAATTAATCTAGAAAAACATAAAAAAACACCCAATGATATTTTCTTCCTGATTAATTAAAAAATAACATCATTTTATTCAAATTTAAATTTCCATATTTAGAAATTTCACTTATAAACATGAATAATGGATCCTTATATTGTGATCGAGTGTGAATTGTGATTTCTTTGAGGATATAGTGTTTACCAACTCCAATTGGATATTAGGTATTACAATCTACCAATAACAGTCAATGTGTAGCCAAATCGAGATCATGTCCATGAATTTATGTGTATTTTCTTATGAATGCACCCTAATGATGATTTAGTAAAGGGATATATTTATCATCTTTTCATGAGATACTTAGAATCCCTAATCAACGAGGGAAGAAAATATTATTTAGTACCCATATTAACTTATCTCATATCAAAAACAATAGTAGAGAAAGCATCCTAAAATGATAGAGGAAGATCCTAGATATTTTCTTCTCCCCATACATCTAATTTTGTGTCATCCTATGTGGCATATGATGGATTGTTTTGGGATATAAAATATAATATGATAGATTTATTTTTCTTAAATGGTGAGGAGGAACCCTATATATCAAAGGTGTTAATTCATGGGAATCATTATCAGGTGTGTCATGGATATTTTCTCTTACAAAATGACTATTATTAAGAAAATATGATGTGAGGACATGTAAAAATTTTAGCAATGTCATGGAGAAATTACATTCTCTGTAATTTCCATATTTTCTAAGAGAGATGATCTATTATTCATGGATAGATTCAATTAAGATAACTGATATAAAAATGATGGCGGAAAATGTGTCCAAAACCCCTGATTTTATTCTCCTCCCTGGATTTGTATCCACTTATTCCATGAGCCTTGTATTTTTTGGGTGAGGCTAGAGATAATTACAACCTGTAAAGTCTTAATGAATTAGTGAAGCCAAGTTTAAATGAATGGATTATGAAGAATTATTTATTTTTCTTGGTGCAGACTACTCCTTGAGGACACTCACCAAACCAACATATGAAAGGATACAGGAAAAATGAATTGGATTATTTTCATATGTGCATATCATTAACCAATGTTTTCCAATATGAGGATATATATCCTTAATACAGTTGATAGGATATTTGTACTCTTTTCCGATGTCACTCCACGAGCTGTTAGGGCCAGCCTCTAGTACATTAATGAATTTCTTAGTTACATTGTCTACTAATGGTACATTCCATTACATTTTTTAAAAATATACATCGATGCATTTGGATTCCCATGGACCATAGGGGGAATTATCACTATACAACACAATGACTTGTCTATTAATAGTGTTTTTGAAGAACTATTGGCATAGAGATTGTTCCAACAAATGCCATTGGATCTAGGCTATAGAAAGAAAACATTGAAGGTTGTTTCCAAGATTAAAACTGCAAATTCAGAATATGATATAAGATCTTTGAACATGGATATGAGTTTGATCCTCCCAAAAATATTATTAGGACTCTTTTCACGTCACTAATGTATCAAGTTTGAGGGACAAAAGTCCATCTCACCATAACCTATGAAATTGAGCATCTAGCCTATTATACAGTTGATCCCAAAATCATATTCAATCATGGATTGTGGAATGGATATATATCGCAGATTTTTAGATATATATAAAGTCTATATGTTCCCCAATATGACTACAGGAAATTATTTCTCCATAAAAAAAATGAAATTGTGATATTTTCGAGGACCATTATTCTCATGATATGACTTGGTCACAACCCGTCCCCCAGGGCCCGTACCGTGACTACCCCAAGCCCGCCTTCCATAATCCAGTGGTTGGTGTCTAGAATCAGAAAGTCATATCCCAAAAAGGTATGACATTGCATTTAAAACTATGCACACATAGAATGGGAAAACTACCCAAAGCTAGCCATGAATAAAAGAAAAGTAATACAAACACCACAATGTACATCCTTTTATAGTAAAGTGATTAAACTGAAAGTAAAGGATACAGAATACAAGCCCAAATGAAAGGAAAATAAAAAAATTAAGTACAAGATCTATAGGTCATGTACCAAGGTTCTAACCTCAAGGGTAGGTACAACTCTCTATCAGATGTCGTTGCTGCACACCACATCTATCGATCCACCTTTGAGCACAGTGTAGTATTGGATCCCCAAAGTTTTAGTCAAAGATATCAGTCATCTACACAGGACATAATAGGTGTGGGTGAAGCCCATGTAGGGGTGAGTATAAATACACTTAGTAGGGACCCTGAGACCATCGAAGGCATCTTATAATCCATGATGTAAAACACCACAATGGAAATACAACAGAGGTAATACCACCTAGAAATGTCACAAACATAAAGCAAAAATTAAAATACACTACTCACAGCAGGTATAAAACATAAAGAACAAGAATAAAGATGACCAGTTGTAAGCTGGATCATGCTATTCTATTAGTAGGATCAGCATCTAATATGAGAATTTTTACTCCGCTGCCGATCCCGATAGGGCCGATCTGCCACTGATCCACGAAGGGTCACTCGATGACTGGTACATGATGGGTCGCACTACTGGTGATCCACAAAGGGTTACTGTCATGTCGATCCACAGAGTGTCACTCTATTATTGATCCCTAGAGGGACGTGCTGCTACCAATCCATGGTGGGTCGTTGTCCTGCCAATCCACAGAGGGTCTCTCCATAGTTGATCCACATAAGGTCACTCTCTTGTCGATCCACAGAGGGTCACTCTTCACTTGCATCCGGCTGCTGGATTCTCGCACAATGAATGTATGAGTTTCGTAGGTTATTCTCCTCAATACATTGATCGTATATCAACTTAAAAGAAGTATCAAATAGAGGTAACCAAAATTTTTGTCTTGTCTTAAGGTTCCCAATGTAATAAACGGGGGCCTGTTGAGTCTAGGTCCGGGCTGACCCTGTCTGACTGACCCTTCCTGACCCAGTTTAGTGGCATGGGTCCATCCCGGTAGTGTGGTCTGTCCCACTAGAGCGGGTCTGGCTCGTGGGTCCGCATGGTCTACTAGAGACGGACCATCCTTCATCTTGGCCGGGAGGCAGCTAGGAGCCTCGTTCGGTCCCTCGGCTGCCCTGCAGACGTGGGGCCTCCTCTCTACTACAGTCGAGTGACCGCGGCTCACCATGTGTTTCATGATACCCTTGACATGGATGACCTGCTGCGTACTTTACATCACCCATAGACCAAGTTGGTGGGTTTTACCTGGTCAAAACGACGCTAGTGTCGTGTCAGGATTCTCCAGTGTCGCGGTTGAGTGACCATGGACTCCTTCATTCAACCAGGCATCCCGAACTCGGGATACCATCTCCCCGCTACCATGGCAGGATGGATTTATCTCTCTTCCATTTTAGGTCACCGATGGGTACACTGTCGTCCTCTGAATGCGGCCGTCGCTGCGGGCCACTAGAGTTTCTCTCATGGTTCAATTCTCGATCCGTTTGTGTCTTTGAAATCATTAGGTCATCACTTTCACTACAACAGACTCTAACTTAACTTACATCCATTTCAAGAAAATCCTTTCACAAAGGGTGTACATACTGAGGGGCTCGGTCCTTGTTCAGGTCATATGGTACCCTCTCCGATAGAAGTTTATGAAAATTGGGATGCTCGGGGATTGTGGCTCAAACAAACTAGAGATAAACTAATCAATGATAATAATTGCAAAAAGAAGAGTCACCCCCTAATAAACACATGATTCACAGATCAACCTATTCATTGGTTTATCCCTGCATGCCATTTCTAGAGTAAGAATGGTGAATAACTTTCATAACATAATCCCCTACCTCAATTTCATGTTTGTGCCGAAGTGTTCTGTTCGTGGGGGTTCATGCTTTTTCAGTGCTTTTCACTTCCTAGATTCATTAGTATTCGTCATTGTATGTTATTATATATTAGTGAAGAATCTCACTAGAGGTTCATCAGAGGTTTTCCCATGGCTTAATTCTCATCTATCCAAAACATTTTTTTAATAAAAAGAAACATATCACATCATTTTTGTTACGCTGCGACATTATGCCATTACGCTGTTTCATTAATGAAACATTGTAGTAGCAACGTTTGCACTAGGAGCCATTAAGGGGATTCCTTAATTTCACCTTATCTTCACCTCGTCACCACACTACGGTGTCACCGTCTTCCTATCAACAGTGTGAAGGAAAATAAAATAAATGTTATTATTTTTCGGAAATGTCCCAAATTTTACACTTCCATCTAACCCTTTCTAGTCGATGTTATGTCCTTTATAGGTGAATCTCGACATTTTGAGTTCAACAGTGCCCTCATATTTTAAATCTAATCACCAGTTCAAAATTTATAAAAATCCGATCGCACGTTTACTACAAAATACCTATAAAAAAAGTTAAAAAATTAACATTCACCCTCAACCCGTTCCTGTCAAGGTTAGGCTCCACTGAATGGTAACACGCCCTTACGAGCTCAACAGTACTCTCATATATTAAATCTAAGTTACTATTTAGGAATTATAAGGATTTTAAAATAGAATAATTGTTAATTTATTATGTTATTTATGGTTAAAAACTAACATCCACTTTTGTCCCATGACGTCCAATGTTTGGATCCTACTAATGAAATAATATCCTCACGAGCTATGAGGTGGTCTCAAATTTTTAATCTGAGTCACGTTTCATGAGTTATAATCTTTTTAATGAAAAAATAATTTTATTTAGTAATTTTATTAACTATTATTCAATTTTTGGGTTTTCTCACTCGAGGGTTGTGTCGACTAAACATAAGTGACTCCTAGGGTAAAACTGCCATACTGAACTCAACAGTGCCTTCATATTTTTTATTAGGGCACCCATTTAAGAGTTATTCTACATTTTTAGGAAAACAGATCATGCATGCTATTTAAGGTTTAACATATTTAGACAGATCATTTTGGGCACCATGGGCCTCAAAATCTCATGTTGTCTCAGCACCACGTCTCACAAATATCCATATAATTTTAAAAATAAAATATATATAGAAATTTTGGGAAATTAAATTCTGCCCACCTTTGGAATTTGCATCCCCGAAAGCCAAACAAAATTTAAATCAAACAAGTGGAGGTAAAAATCATGAATCTGAGCCTCCCACCCCCATGTGCTCCCCTGGAGATTCACAGGCTGCCACCAAATGCACACTAGAGGAATCAACCATCCATGAAGGACCCACTCTTGTTGATCATCTATCCCCATCAGGTTATATGAAAACGTCACCCCATCATCAATTTCCAGCTCTCCCTAGTCGATGAAGTGTGAGGGATCATGCACGTACCTCCTAATCTGAGACACATGAGAAACACCATGCACCCAATGCATCTGTGGGGGAAGTTATAGGTGGAACTCCACCTCTTCTACTTTTTTGACAATTCGGAAATTGTAGATGAAACTCAGAGATAGCTTTCCACCCCTGCCAAATCTCTGCAATCCTCATCCAGGTGAGACTTGAAGGAACCGATGATCACACTCCTCAAACTCCTAGGGTCTCTGTATCATATTGGAATAAGACTTATCCATGCTCTGTGTAGTCCTCATACACTATTGGATGATCTGCACCTTCTCGGGGGTATCCCATACCATCTCTGGACCAATGTATGATGATTCCCCTGGGTCTATCCATCATATGGCTGATTTGAAAGGCTGGTCATATAAAGCCTCAAACAACTCCATGTTGATGGTTGAGTGATAGCTGTTGTTGTATGCGAACTCCACCAAAGGCTGGTGGTCCTCCCAACTGGGACCAAAGTCAAGGATACAAACACAATGGATGTTTTCCAAAGTATATATGGTTCACTATGTCTGACCATCCATCTGGGTATGAAAAATGTGATCAAGCACTGTTGAGTCCTGAAACCCTCCTGTAATCCCTTCCACAGCTGAGGATTTATAGCATGCATCAAAGTATGAGACAATCATCGAAGGACCCCCATGGATCCACACTATCTTCTGGACATAGAGGCATCCCAATCCATCTACCTATCCCTACTCCCAGATGGGTAGGAAGTGATCCAACATTGTGAGTCGATCAATGATCACCCAGATATAGTCATGGCTCTTGGATGTATGAGTTAACCCCATAACAAAGTCTATCGAGTTACCATCCCATTTATACTATGGTACCTCGGGGGGATATGCCAAGCCCGTTGGAACCTGATGCTCAGCCTTCACTTGCTGACAAAAGAGGCATCGAGAAATGATCTCACCCACCACTTTCTTCATCCCTAGCCACCAGTACTAACTTCGAAGGTATTGGTACATATTTTCCACTCCAGGATTTACCACCAAAGGGGATGTATGGATATCTCTCAACACCTCCTCCCGCAACATCACTGGAACTATGGTGCACACTCTAAAAATGATGATGTGCTCCCCATATATTAAAAATCCATCTAGAGAGCATATGGAGGATAACTAAGAATATCGGGCCTTGTAGTCAACATCCACTTTCTATGAATCCCTAACTAACTATAAGAGTGGTGGAGTAATAGTCATCGACTGAAGGTAAGTAGTTTCACCATCTTTCATAACGTATAACTTCATCACGGACAACTGATCCATCACCTCAGTCAGCTGTTGCAAACTGGTGACTCCACCATGTATGTCTTCTAACCAATTCCCCTTTCTATATTTATATACTATCTCAAACTCATAGTCATGGAAGAACTCCATCCATTGTCATTTTCTCAACTATTGAAAATCATACGGGAACTTTTCCACCCACGTGAATGGTTACCCCTTTTTACTAATTCATGTTCCCATAAACCCTTTGGTAGTGGGTACTCATTCTCCATGGACACTTTGTCAAAGTGACGATAATCCACTCAAAACCTCAAAAACTGGGTCTTACTAATCCCTTACTCTATAAGTCCCCCAACTACACCACCTAATTGTGAAGCTCTACAAAATCCCTCCAATATCTTGATGCTGATATCTGTTCCATCTCAGTGTGTATAATGATGTATAATTCCCTCTCCCGGTGGGGAGGTAAATCCCAGAAACATCTTATGAACGGATGTTCCCACACTTATCCAGTACTGTTGGGAACTGAAAACTCAAAACATCCACTGCCATGAGGGTAAGTCTATCTGACAAAAGAGTGATCGGCTGTACCCCCTTATGCATGATTTTATCTTGCATTTATTGGGATTAATTTTTCACTGCCCAAGAAAAACTCCATTCCAATGATGCAGATATATTGCATCCTTTTTCCTAAAACATTCAATTTGAGCATGGACTGTTGATGACCAGTCCATAAACAAAATAATTTTGTAAGGCCACGAAACTACCACCAAGAGGTTCCATCTAAAAGTCTCACATCAAGGGAAAGATAACACCATCAACATAAGTGTTATTATCATGTATCCTCCCAACGGCATCTACAGACATATAGATCCAGTCAATTGTTTAACCGAAAACTCTTAGTGTTGAACAAGATTCGTGACAAGATGGAATGATTAATACCTATGGATATTAATACGAAATTTAGTAGTAGACACCGATTGTAACCCAGATAATTCTTGGAGACCTTGGGTTGTACTCCATGACCGCATGCAACTACTCCCTTACCCTATCATCCAGCTCCCTGAGCCTGGTGGGTTCTACATTGGGGTGGTGGTTGTAACATATCGAAATGTATACCACCTCCTAAATCCCTCCAAGATCCTAATCCATATCCACTACCCTATATATTCATATTTTAAAATCACTTCCTCTTCTGAATACATTTTGCACGTCCAAATCTTTGTGACTGACGTCAGTTTCCTACTTTCCCAATAGTAACATTCACTGGCTGTATCTATTCAACCAAAGAAATTTAAACCACAAAAGTTCTATTTATCACCCTAATATAAGTAGGAATGCATATAGGAATAGTTCTAGCTTGGATGTCCCTAAACACATATCTCTTAGATGTTTGAGCCATGTAGAACCGGTTGTATCGTATTCATCGAGTACATAGAATATTCGGTACGCCTTAATGAATACTAAATCACCAAAATGTCACCCTTCTGAAGCTGCATATGCTCTTTGGAACACATACCCATAATCTTTTTATGGAAAGAGACCCCTTACATAAGAAAGATTCTCAAGATCTGTCCATGGATAATTCACCTCATCATAAGATATGGGTAATCTAAACCCTTCTATCGCCCTACTGAGCAATTAGAATGCTCACTACCAGGACCACAATCTGATCTATTGGTTATCTAGCTACATGGAAACTT
Organism: Viscum album; assembly: GCA_963277665.1. Classification (NCBI taxonomy): domain Eukaryota; kingdom Viridiplantae; phylum Streptophyta; class Magnoliopsida; order Santalales; family Viscaceae; genus Viscum; species Viscum album. The sequence goes on along the minus strand of OY728137.1, from coordinate 1,092,029,980 downwards.
GGTCATCACCTTAAGACAATCGTTAGTCTCCTATGATTTAGGATCACCTCGTAACGTGAGGGGTATCTATCACTGAAACTAATGTAAGGCACTGACCCAACATGTGTCCTCTACCAGTAGTGCAGTTAGTAAATTCTCCAATGAGAAGTGATATTGCTGGGACACTTCCCGAAGGTACCATCTCAGGAAATGGTCCCTGTACCTAAGCCTCATCTCTTTGTGAACCATCCTCAAGGTCACACAATAGAATATTGTCTACCTATCTCTGTGGAGTCATCTTTAAAGAGAATCAATATAAACCATGATTGATAAGTTATACATGGTGAGACGACTCAAAAGAGATCAATAAGAAATACATTTCCAAAACACATCCAATTAGTGTTTTTGTGTACCGAGTTAGAAAAATAATTTTAGGGTCCTATAATAAGGATACATCGGCCACCACACCAACACTAGACCACTTAAACTATAATCAAAACTCAAGACACTAAACACTATTTCTCCATAAATATTAAACACTCTTTGTTCTTCTAGTAGAACTAACCACCCTATGATACCAATTTTTCAGGACCCGTCCCTCAGGGACCATTCCATGACTACCCCTAAGCCTGCCTTTTATATGCAGGGGTTGGTGACTATCACCAGAAAGGAATATCTCAAAAAGGGAAGTCATTACCTTTAAATTTGTACACACATAGACATGTAAAACAACAAAAAACAAACCACATAGTAAAGAAATGTAATACAACCACCACAAAGTACCACCACTGTGAGTAAAGTGTGTAAACTAAAAGTAAAGGGTCCAGAATACAAGCCCAATTAAAAGGAAAGAAAAGAAAAAATACATGATCAAGAGGTCATCTTATAAGGATCCTACCTGAAGGGTATGTACAGATCTCCACCGAATGTCACTATATCACACCACATATATCCATCCAACATTGAGAATTGTCTAGTCTAGGCTCCCCAAAGTCCAGGTCAAAGATTTCTGTCATCTACACCAGACCTAACAGGTGCAAGTGAATCCCATGCAGGGGTGAGTATCGAAATATCCAATAGGGACCCCAAGGCCCCCAAAGGTCTCTTAGTAATCCACAAGGGAGAAAACGAAAAAGGAAATACCATAGAGTTAATACCACCAAGCATGATCTCAAACACATAGAACAAAATAAAAGATGCCACTCACACCCGGTATACAACTTAAAGAACAATAATAAAGATGATTAGTAATAAACAAGATCATCTTATTCTATTTAGAGTCTCAAATAATAATTCAATAAGTGTTGCTACGATTCCAATCCAAAAAGGGCCGCTCTGCTGCTATTCTACGATGGGTTGCTCTATGGCTGTTCCATGATAGGGCACTCTAATGCTGATTCACAGAGGGTCGCTCTCATGATGATCTAAAGAGTGTTTCCCTCTTGCTAATCCGCAGATGGTAATGCTACTACTGATACATGGAGGGTCTCTCTCATGTTGATACATGGAGGGTCACCCCAAGGATGACCCATAAAGTCCCTCTCTCTTGTCAATCCACAGAGGGGCATTATTCACATAAAAACCAGCCTCTGGATTCCCGTACCATATACATATGAGTTTTTTTGGTTCTGTACCTTAATCCATCAGTTTTATTTCAACTGAAATGATTTCTCACATAGAGGAATCCCAAATGGCCATCTTTTCGTAAGGGTTCCAACATAATAGACGATGCGTCCATCGGATGCCCGATCTGTATGATATAGGCAGTTTTGTAAAACATGCCCATTTGGATTTGAGTCTAATCCAACTGGTACATACACCAAATTCTTCAAAAACTCATGTAGAGTATCTCAAATGGACCACCTCGTCTCAAGGGACCCAATTCCACAGACGGTGAATCAATCCGACGTCCGATTTGAGTGATACAATCATTTTAATGAAATAAGAGCTGGTTGGGTCTAGGTTCGGTCTGAACTGACATGACCCAACTTGGTAGTGTTGTCAGTCCCGATAGCACTGTCCCGCCCAAGAGTCTCCCCAGTATGCTAGAGGTGGACCAGACATTGGAATTTTTGGGATGTGTCTGAAAGCTGGGTCCAGTCCCTCTACTGCCCCGCGAACGCGAGGCCTCCTCTCTACCACGGTCGAACGACAATGGCCCACCGCGTGCCGCACACAGCCTCCGAAGTAACCAAGAAGTCGTGTCCTCCATGTCAACCAAGAACGAATACATGGGATTGAACAGGCCAATACGGTACTGGTGTGGCGTGATGGCTCTCTAGAGCCACATTCGAGTGACCTTGGCATTCATCGTTCGCCCGAGCAGCCCAGACACGGGCCGCCTTCTCCATGATGCCACGACGTGCCACCTCCCTCCACCTGCAGCCACCACTTTCAGTTGTTTCTTCCGCAGGGCACTGTAGTTGCTCCAGTGGTCCGTTTCTTGATCCATTTATGTCTAGGGAAACATTAGGCCATCACCTTCGCTGAGATGACCTAAAACTATCCTTTCCACCAATTCGATAAAATCCATTCACAAAGAGTGCACATGCAGAGAAGCTTGGGCCTTTTTCTTTTCGGCCCACCCCTCCATGTTAAATGTTTATAATCACGGCAAGCCTCCGTGATTGTGGCACAATCAAACTATAGATAAACTAATCTCGGATAATAACTCAAAAAAAAATCCCCGTCCCGCATAAATGCAAGATTCGCAGATCAACCTATTCATGGGTTGATCTGCGTTCATCATTTCTAGAGTGAAAATGGAAATGAACCTGAAGAAATTAAACCCATACCTTGATTTTCTTTATTCTGTCGAAGCATTCCATTCATGGTGGTTTGAGATTCATTGGAGATTTTTGCTTCTCAGATTTGTTAGCATTCATCACTGTTCGTCATTCTTCGTTGGAGGGGATTCTCACCAGGGGTTTCTCAGAGGTTTTCCCATAGTTTGATTACCATTTCATCAATGCATTTATTTAATAAAAAGAAACATGTCAAAACTTTTCTGTTACACTATAACATTGTGAATTTATACTTGAACAATGAGCTATTAAGGGGATTCCTTGATTGCACCTTTTCATTTCCACATTGCCACACCACAATGGTTCTATCCACCTCTCAATAGTTAGAAAAAAAATAAAATAAATTTTTAAAATAAATTTATTATTTTTTCGAAAAGACCCAAAAATTAACTTTTCCTTCCAACCTTTTTCAATCAAATTTAAGTCCTTTATTGGTGAATATCAACATTCTACGTTCAACGGTGCCCTGATATTTTTGATCTGAACACCAGTTCAAAATTTATAAAAATCCACTCGCACGTTTAATGAATCTACCATAAAAAAGACGAAAAAATAACTTTCACCCTTGACCTGTGCCGGTTGAATTTATGCTCCACCTAAGGGGAAAACACCATCACGAGCTCAACGGTACTCTCAGAGTTTCAATCCAAGTTACCATTTTTGAGTTATAAGGATTTGAAAATGAAATAATTGTTACTTAAAATTTTATTTTCGTCCAAAAAATAACTTCGACTATTGGTGTATTCTGGAAAATGTTAGGATCTTCATAAGGAAAGCATACCCCCACGATTTTACTAGTGGTATTAGTTTTTAATCCAAGTCATTGTTTATGAGTTATAAGCACCTGAATAAAAAAATAATTTTATTTACTATTATTAAATTTTTGGGGTTTCTCCCTAGAGGGATGTGCCGACTAAAATTAAGTCTCACCTAGTGTAAACCCGCCATCTCGCACACAACGGTTCCCTATGATTTCATATCTAGACACCAATTTAAGAGTTATTCAACTTTTTCAGGAAAAACTCTCACACTAGATATTCAAAGCATAACATATTTCGATGGATCATTTAGAGAAATCCGGGCCTTGGAATTGCACGCTGTCTCAGTGCCTTCTCTCAAAATAATTCTTTATAATTTATAAAAAAATATACATAAATTACTAGAAATTACATCCTTAAATATAATAAATTACACCACTTACTATGAAAGGATCGATGGTCTTTAATGAGTACTTATTTATTTTCTTAGAGAGGTAAATATAATTTAGAATGGAATTCTTATCACAAAAAATGGATAACTACTTTATGATGACATCTTTTAGACCAAGGGAATGCATTTTTTATGAGGATGTGGTTCCATGGTCTAGGGTATGGAGGTAGAGGCTGACTATACCTGTGACTCAATTTATTTGACAAATTAGGGGTTATTCTAATGCCTCATGGGTTGGGATAAAATGGATACACCATAATATAATTAGGACTAGAAAAATATACATCTATAAGTTTCGATTTCTATATGATGTGGTTAGAGTGATCCATGGATTATTTTGGATCAAATCAATGCTCCCATTTGGAAAGTTGGAGTTCTTATTTTCAAATCTCTATGATATATATAGACGGAGTATAAATTGAACCCAAATGTTTAATAAACATTATACCCAATTTTACTTTCTCTACTTGAACTCAGTGATCTTATCCCATATTACTGGCAGAGAGTTCAATTTCATAAAAGATATTATAACTCATGTAAAAGGTCCTATTAGGTCAATGTTATTGGCCAAACCATATTGATATCATTCATTTTATGATGAATCCTTTTGATGGGGTGGTGATCATAATCTTATTTTATAGGATGGAATCCACCCCTAATGATAGATGTAATAAGACCAAAAGTGTTTGGGTTAGATTAAGTACCAATAAGGACTCCACATATGCATTTTTTTAGTATATTATTACATTGAATTTTTTAAGAATTATATGATGGGGATTTTATATCTTATAATACATTGGGGGGGGGGGGGGTTACAACTGGATGGTTTAATTATACCTTAAACATGGTATGTTTTATGTTACTTTAATTAACGGTCATCCGATCATGAAATTTATATTCTTTAATAATTATGTGGTGGGGTTTCAACTAGATGGTTTTGTTATACACAGATCATAGTGTGTTTTTGGTTAATTTAAATAATGATCATGCAGTCTTAGAATTTATACTTTTTAATTCTTATAATTCCCAAATATTATCATTTATCCTCTCATAGAGTAGTAGAAATATGATCCACCAACACCAGTGGTGTTCCCAAATTGATTTTCCACTAATTAAAAATTTTCTAGAGTATAACTCTAATGATGAAGTAGTCTTGGATATTATATACCAACATTTGATAAAAGGGAAAGGTATCAATGTGGATATTTTGATATACTTCTTTGAACTTCTTAGCCTATGAAAATATGAGTTGGATATTTTTTATGGAAATAATGAAATTCTATAGGGATTGATATTTTTCGATGGAATAAAATTTATTCCTTTGAGCATTAAATGGTGTATAAATTTTTTATTTATTTCCCATTCCTCAGGTATGGATCTTCTATTATAGTTTGGGAGGAAGAACCACATGATTCTACATATTCTGAGTTCACTGACTTGGTATTGGTGTTATCTTGGGAATGAAGGTTAAATATTGTTCTCTACTAGGATTATACCATTCTGATAATGGAATTAGTTATGATTTATCCAGGGATCATTATTTGAAATCACATAGGCATTTAATCATAGCTGAAAACTCTAAAAATTGACTATTATATTTGAAATCAATTAATGATGTTTTCCCCATCACATGTATTCTTGATATTGACCTCTTGTAGTTGATATTCATGAAACTACATATTTAGAGATTATGTTATTCCCCTCTATCAAGATGTAATTTCTTTGACCCTATCTTTTTAAAAATGAGTTGAATTGGTAAAGGAACTCTTGTCACATGATTTCCCAATCCATTATATATCCTGGTATAAAATTCATAAAATAGATGAATTATGTTCCTTCTAGGTTTTGTGTAAAACAGATGATATTTATTGATTTCTATATTTCCAACATTTTAATCATAGAACTAGATTGAGACACATAGATAGTTAGTACTCTTGGTCTGCCATAATATTGAATATGAGGAATTTAGGGTTCTAGAAATTAGGTAGAGGAGGAGTATGATTCAACTAATCGATATATGGTTCGTATATTATTATACTAGTTCAAATTGTCCCTTAATAACCTTTATTAATATGGAAAGGGACTTGATGGAATTAAGGAGTTTAAGAGGCAGTGTTAGTTAATATAACTCTTATGCAGGAACAAAAGACCAAACATAGTATAGTTTGTTCTCTTATGTCAGTTATTTATATCCAGTTGGAATTTGGATGTTGTATTTTTTTTTGAAAAAATGTAGTTTCTTTTTTGGTGAGGGAATTATTGATACCATTCAATCACTGGGTTTAGATAAAATAATATCATGGATCAAGACCTAGTTTAGTTGTGGGACTCTTCGCATACCATTTGAGTAGTAAAATCCCATTGAATATTTACTATATACGAGGTGTGTTGGAATCTACTAAATAATTATACTCAAATAAAATATTGTTTATAATTAATTAAATATTAATCCACATCAATTATTCAATATCAAACTCACACTAGGTAAACTATTCATTGACATAAGAAGTTTTAAATTCATAATGTATTTGGTGGGGAGTGGATATAACCAAATATTTCTCCTTCTATTTGTTTGTAACATGCCATGTATGATGTAACTAGTTATTAAAAGAGCTTCCAGATTTTATGCCTTCCTCTAATTACTGGTATGAAATAAATCATCATTGATGCCAGTCTTATCTTAGGTGGAAATCTCTTTATCCTACGCTTCCATGTTTGTTCCATGCTTAGAGATATTTACGATAGTATTGTAATGATGTTTAATGATGCATACAATACATTAAGAATCATCTCCTCACCCCCTCAAACTAAAAAGGGGATTCTATACCCTTAGTATATTTTCGACGGTGTGGGTTATGATGCACCTTATCATTTACCTTTTTTGTGGAAATCATTGAATTGTGACCTCAACATGGGTTTGAATTCCCTTATCAATGGATGATGAATTTAATGGATTTTTTTGTGGCATCCACCAAGTGATTTATTAATTAATGAGATATGTTTCATTAGGGGAAGAACTACATGAATGTTTCATCTTGTGGAGTATTCCGCAGCCTTTAGAAGACCAATTTTATTGGTGGGGTATGACGAGTAGATAATATAAATCCACACATCCTTATGGAACAAGGTTTAATTGGTTCTTCCACCATCATATTCTAGATCCATTATGTGGTTGATGTTCCTAGGGGTAGTGGCTATGATAAAAATTACCTTACCCTAAAGTCAATGATTATTTCTACTATGCTATAGAAAAAATAAATATAATGGATCTCTGGAATTTATAGTTATTTACTAAAGAGTTATCCACATACATGATGTTTAAATGGTGAAAAATTATTTCCATTAAGGGTTTCTCCATTATTGAAGACATGGATTGCTTAAAAAAGGAAAACTGATGGACCTTATTAGATTCTCAATGAATAAGATTGAAAATATATCATTCCTATCAAATATATCATTAAGAGGATTTATACACTGGAAGATTACACTAGATGGAATAACTTTCATATGTTAACAAAAAAACAATTACATGGAAAGAGGCTACAACATTAAATATTGTACTGCCTAATGAACAAGACTAACCAGTATGTGGGATGAAGTGTAGGGATCCCTATTATCCCAACCTTTTGACATGTACACATGGTGGAGTTTCTATAATTATGTAACAGAGAAACTCTATACTATTGTTCTATACTTATTAGTGTTCAATGTATTATCTTACAAACTTACAATACAATACAACAGAATGAGAGACCAAGTCAATCTGAATAAAAAGATCATTTATTACCATAATGGGGTTGGATTACTCTCTATAAAATATATACTTCATTATGATATGGTAGAGTGTTGTTCATAGTTTCATGAACCAGTATGGTCTATGCTTGAACAAGGCACCTACGTTGATCCATCAAATACTTGAGGGGTATTCTTGATTGACTAAAGATATCAACTTATAATATAGAATCAAAGCATATACACTAGGGGAAATTTCACTAAATATATAAGGAGAAACATAAACATCCATATGAATGTATGGAATTACCACTATATACATAAAAGATCCATACATAGTAAAAATAATAGATATAAAAAAACATAATTGCAAAACCAAATGTGAACTAGAACCACACCTAGTACCAATTAAAATAAGCGTAAAACTATAGTGGAAAATTAAAAAATCACTAATACAGGTGGCTAATATGGATGATACAACCATGATACTAAATAAGACCAAAATATGAAACCAAAAATCCATGTGACTTCCATGGTCACTGTCCATTATTCAAACCAGATCATAATATGAGTGACCTTAATGATGATTTCAATCCTATAAAACAAACTCATTTCTACCAATGATGATTATAAAAGTAGTGTGTGTTCACAATAGTGAAGTATTAAATCACTAGAGAATATATGAAATTTATTTATCAAAACAAACTGTAATGATTTTTTAGAATACAAGTAAAAAATATGTTTTTATAGTTTGAGGAAACTAACCACAAGAATTACCGAAAACTAATTTATATATAACAAATATGTTTGAAAAAACATTTTAAAATAATTCCTTAATATGAAACACACAACTTTGATTTTCCATCTTCATAAAACCACATGTAAACAGAAAAGTGAAGGAATAATAAATTAACCCACAACAAAACATGACCTGAATAAATAAAAAAACAATCAAAGAAGAAATGTAACAACAGAGTATGTCTTGTGGTAGAAAAAATATTGGAATAGAGGAAAAAATGTTAAATAGTTAATGTATGGAAAAAACATTATATATAACGGGAAGGAGTTGAATATATCATAATAATTCAATAATAGAATTACGTACATAAAAAAAATTATTAATGATTAAATAATCATTATTAATTCCTTGAAATTTTGTGAGGTGACTAAGACGCACCATGGATATGACTGCCATAGTTATAGGAACTAAGATAATTGTCACATTACATAAATTCTAAATACCATTTACGTTTAGTGTTTTAAATAATTAAGACAAATAATAAAATAATAAATCCCATTTATTTATCGAATAAATTTAAAATTTTCCCAATATATAGTAAAATTATTAATGTATGAAAATCCTTGAAAATATCCACAAAATTTGCAGCACACAATAATATTCTAGTCATATCATAAAAATTACATATTTTCATTACCCGGGGTAATGAAAACATAAGAAAGGTGTGAGATCAAATGCTTAGCAAGGGTAAGAATAAGTGACTAAAATCAAATATCATATGATATAATAAAATGAGAATATGGAAATACAAAAAAGTGGTCATTCGTGGAAATGTTTTAGTCGTCTAGACGAATTTTAAACTTCTGCATAACAATTTTGAATCATTTTTAAACCACCATGTATTGCACAAATTCAAGTCATTTAGCGATAGTTTGTGTTATTTAGCAGTGGGTTTATTAAGTGTCATTTTGGAGAATTTAGCGGTGGTTTACTTTTTATTTAGTGGTGGTTCTTAAATTTTCTCAATATATATAAATAAAATAAATTTATCCACCACTAATAATTTTACCATGATTATGTTTAGCAGTAGTTCCTCATAACCACTGATAAATACATTTAGTATTATATATTTAGTGGCGGTTACTACAGACCACAACTATTTTTTTTATTTTTTAAATATTATTAAATAAAAAATAAAACAATAAAAAAACAAACATGCTGAAGTAAAACATAAATATATGATTATCCCATCATTAATACATCACACATCTACAATCGTATACATAAAACCACTGTCAAAATAACCTAAGTATGAGTCACCCCAAACATCAACCAATACATCTCTCACAATATATACATATATAATATGTACAAAAAACCATACTCAATATATATCCTTTTAGCGACCTCCACTACATCTATTTTCCTCCACAGATCATAAACTAAAACTGAGCCTGTAATCTCATCCTCTGTAACAAAAATGAAAAAAAAATAAAACTAAATAAAATAAATCAAAATTATAGTATATTAGTTGATAAAATTTTAACTTACTAGAGAAACTAAGAACCATCACGACTACCTTCTAAATAATGTCTTGGATTTGAATGGTTATCCTTCATCCTACTAGAAACATCCTCTACCTAAAATGAAAACCAAGACATTGAAGAAATGAATTGAAAAAGGGATAAAACACATAATATATTTAGAGTGTTTCAAATAAGATTTGTTGTTTTTTTAATGAAAGAGAATAAAATATTACATAAAACAAATAATAGATAATAAAAACCACTTTAAAATAGGAACAAACCTAATTTATATAAGGTTCTACACATGAAACTAAAAATGGTTAAGTAAATATTCTAATATATTTTTAAAGTGACATGTAGTGTGTTTAAAATTTTTATAATATATTTAATTATTTTGATTTCATACCATGTATTATATTCATAAAACAACTAAAAAGTGGCTGTATCATGATTTGACATCAATCTGAGGTCATTTTCTATAGTTTTGACCATTCGTGTTATGTTTTATTGTTTTAACCCCCAAAAAATGCTTATATGGTCATAATGGGAAAATAATCATTTGGAATGACATGTCTTCGGTTTGTACACTTTTTAATTAAATCTACAATCATTATTCCCTAATTTGAGGACAATCAGATGCAATTTTCCTTCATTTGATCATTCTAAGCATGTTTTAGTATTTTAATGCACTAAAATGCGCTTATGGACACAATTTTTTTAACCATCATTTTGAATGAAATTCTGTCAATTCTTAAATTTCACAATTAAATCCATCATGGTTTTGATATTATTTTAGGACATTCTGAATTTTTTTTCATAGTTTTGACCCCCTGACAATTGTGTTTGTGTTTTAAAAACTAAAAACACATTTATGGGAATAATAGAAAAACCATCAATAATAATGAAGTGTCTTACAATGATATATTTTAAAATTAAATCTCTGGTCATTTTACAGTCATTTCAAAGAAATCCGACATCGTTTTCATAGTTTTAACTATTACACAAGTGTTTTAGTATTATAAAACACTAGAAACTTATTTATGGCCATACTATGTAAACCTTCATTCAAAATAATGTTCTACTATTTCCTACATTTAAAAATGAAATATAAATTTATTTTCCCTTGTATTTAGGGAGATACAACATATTTTTCCGATTTTTGACTGTTCAAACATGTTTTAGTGTTTAAAAACACAAAAATATTGTTTACAGCTAGAAAAGGAATACCGTAATTCATAATGTTCTGTCATTAGTTCCCACATTTGAAAATTAAACCTGTATTATTTTTTCCATAATTTAAGGTCAATACGATATCATTTTATTAGTTTTTTACTATTCCATGCAAGTTTTAGTGTTTTAAAACACTAAGAACACGTTTACGACCATAACAGACCAACCACCATTTAGAATAATATGTGATCAGTTCTTAAATTTTAAAATTAAAAATATGGTGTTTTACACATATTTTAAATTAATTATGATGACGCTTATCTAGTTTCGAATGTTTCATGCATGTTATATTTTTTTAAAACACTTCAAACGTGTTTACAACCGTAATGGGAAAACTATCTTTCAGAATGATAATATGTGGGTTTATACATTTAAAAATTAAACCTTTAGTTTTTTTCCATTGATTTTAGTGCAATAGGACATTATTTGTCTTATTTTGACCATTTCATGCAGGTTTTAGTGCATTAAAACACAAAAAACATGTTTTCATCCATAACAGGAGAACATTCATTGAGAATTTCCTGAAGTCAATTCTTATGTATTAAAATTAATTCTATGGTGGGTTTCCCCTGATTTCATGGAAATAATATATAATTTTGAGGATTTGACCATTCCACGTGTATTTTAGTCCTTTAAGATAGTAAAAACATTTTTATGGTCATAATAGGAAAACCATCATTTAGAATGAAGAACCATTAGTTAGAACATTTAAAAATAAAGTCTGATTTTGTTTTCTTATGATTTCTAGGAAATATGATATTGTTTTCTTACTTTTGACCCCTCAAATATTATTTTAGTGTTTTAAAAAAATGTATTTTCTATCATAATAGGAAAACAATCATTCATAATGACATTACGTCAACTCCAACATTTAAAAATTAAATCTATGTTTGGGGTCCCCTAATTTTCAAGAAGTGACCCCCGTTGCATGTTTTAGTGTTTTAAAACATTAAATATATACGTAAAAACATAAATAAAATACTGTCATTCGAAACGACATTCCATCAGTTCCTATATTCTAAAATTAAACATAAAATGATTTTCTATTGATTTTATGAAAAAAAAACAACATTTTTCTGGTTTTTACCATTCCATTAATGTTATACTATTTTAAAACAATAAAATGTTTTTATAACCATAATGGGAAAATCACCCTTCAGACTGATTTTTCATCAATTAATATATTTCAAAATTAAATATACAGTGGTTTCCCCCTCATTTTAGGGAAATATTATTTTTTATAGTTTGGGCCAATCAACACACATTATGGTATTTGAAGTAACAAAAAACTTATTTACAACTATAATAGGAAAAATTTCATTTGGAATGAAATCTTTTTAGTTCCAACATTTCCAAAATAAATATATGGTTTTGGACCCATAATTTCAGGAAAATGTGACATTTTTTCTTAATTTCTATCATTCCATGCACATTTTAGTATTTTAAAACACTAAAAACATGTTTATGGACATAATGGAAAAAATTTCATTTATAAAGATGGGTGGTCAGTTTCTAAAATTTAAAGTCAAATATAATGTCATTGTCCCCTAATTTTAGGGAAACATGACATTGTTTTTCTGGTTTTGACCCCGTAACACGTGTTTTGAAAGGCTTTTGTACCTTTAATAAGTGTTTAAAGATTTTAAACCGTGCAAACAATCATAGATTATTTTCAAACATATGGATAGCGATATAAAATTCATTTTTGACTTGTAGGAATAAACAATAGATCAATTTGACATAATATATGGCTAATATAACTCTAATTTTTTTTTGGTATATATGTTTCATTTTATTTTATTTGGATTTTGTGTGTGTTCTTTGAAAATCTGTTAATGATCTATTGAATTTAGTAGTTACCTTGCTTGGAGTAGCTATAAGGATGGAAATTTCTTCCAGGATTGGGCTGTTAATCTTTTGAAATATAGAATGTAATGTATTTTCCATCTACAACCACCAACAATTCTATGATTTCTTATAAGAGTCTTGTTCTTGAAGTTTGTCTTTCAATCATGAAATTTCTCATTGAGATTCTGGATCAACAGAACTACTTGAAACCCAAATGGGTGTTGCTAAAATGGATGAAACCTCCCTACCAAAGATATCTGAAGGTGTAGGCCCATAACCAATCCTCTATACACCTATGGGACACTACAACCCTAAAATAATTCCAGATGTGTCATTATGGGAAACCGATGAGGATTGAGAATGGATCACATCCCAGACTTCTTGTGTTTTAAACTGTTAATATAAAAATATTAACAAATAATTTTTAAAATATAATACCTTTATAAGTAATGATAATATCTTACTCCAATGTCTTTTGTAGGGTTATTTACAAAACACCTATAAGGTTTTCTATGAACATTACACCACATAACTATTTGGCTAACAAATTATCCTAATTCATTACTCTTTAAAAAAAATATAAATAAGTTATAAAAAACCATGAATTATAATAAAATGATGTAAATAATAATAAATAAAATAAAATCAATTTTTTTCTTCTTCTCGAAAAACATTCTGACCCCAGGATTTGAGGAATGACTTTCTTTTCATGATTCAAAGTATATATTTTACATATTTTCTACAGAAAAATATTGAAATTAATAATAAAAAAATTTTATTATGTTTATGTTAATTAGATACTATTAAATATGAAATTAATTTATTAGATACATATATGTTGACATTGAAAAATATCTTCCATTTCTCAAAAGAAATGCCTTCAGAGAGATTCTCATACAACTATCATGAGCCCAGATAAGTTTCCTTAAAATTCATTATATAAAATCCATTTAAAATCTCACAATTTCTTTCTAAAATTATTCAATTTCCATAGGTGAGATTTACATTTTAGGACATCAAAATGGGAAAAATATAGAGATAAATAAACAAAATAATTTAATTGTATATTACATAATTTTACTCATGTATTTTAAATTTGATACCAAGGAATATTAAATTAATATTACGTTTACTTTAGTAGAAAAAAACTTATTCTTCCATGATTAAGGAATATGTCTCAAATATTTATATTTAATGGGAAGTCTCACAATCTCACTAGAAACCTTTGAAATAATATTCCAATATATTATGGCTGCATCACCTATAGGAACTCTAAAAAATTTAAATGGAATGATATTGTTAAACTATTTTAGGTTCTGTATAAATTATGTGTTCCTATTTGTATAATTTTTGTGGTTTTGTTTATCTAATTGAAAAATGAATAAAAAATGAATAAAATATAATATTTTTTTGAGAAATTATATATATACAAGTAATGGTAAATCACCAATATCTCCAAGATGGGGTGGGCGACCAACTATTTAATCACTAGAAGTGAATCTGGCACTAGGATACCGCTAATATCTAGGGAAATGACTGGATCTCTAGCAGTCTTGTATACAATGGAATCACTAGGTTCCACAGAAGATGATGTAAGTGGTGGTATGATCCAAGAATACAATTGACTAGGATTCAAATTTTTTTGTTCTTGGAATTCATGCATTTCGAATGGTTAATTTATAGTACATATAAACAAAATGAAAAATTAAATTCTATCAAAAAATTGGGATGAATCAAATAATGAAATTGTTTTTTACTACACATATAATATAAAAGCATAAATCAAGTAAATTATTATTTTTTACAAACATAGATGAATGTGTTGAATCAAATTAAAGATAACGGTGTATTCTAACCATATTTTGTTACTAATATGGGTTCATTCCACTGAAAAATTGGCTATGTTGATTAGTTTCCCAACAATTTATCGTAATCTAACTAAGACAACTAGTACCCATTTAAAAACATGACGGAAAAGTGTACTTTATTTCGATATCACGATATGTCATGAATTCCAAAAATATCAAACATTATATTTCTATATTTTATTGAATTGGTTTAGTGAATTATAATCAAAAGCATGTGGCCTCGCAGCCTAAAAGGTACGATGACTTTGCTGAGGTGGGCCCTCCATTGATTGAGGTGCCAGGTGCGGCCCACTCTCATCTCCCTTGCTGTTGTGTTACAGTATCAAGTTGAAGTGTCACAGCAACCAGGGAGCGGCTCAAAAAATAGTGTCACATTGATCGGTCCGTATATCACTAGGAGGCTAACAGGAGGTGTGACATGTACATATGAATTTGGGAGGCAACAACCATGGAAGGTGGAGAATTGGACAGTGCGAGTGGTGGTAGGGGATCTAAGTGCATGAGAGAGGAATTATCTATATCATGCAGAAATGGTGCATTTGGTATATATAATATTTCCTTTAAATGGTATGAAGAATACATGATATTATTTTTTTCAAATGTAAAAAAATGATATTATAATTTTATAAAACATGTAACACATGTTTTGACATAAGAATTGAATATCCAAGGTGAAACTACTATTTTATTTACAATTTATGAATATGAACAAGATTTTTTTGATTTTTGTTGCTAATTATACTATTTAGGTGACCTACATTGTTTTTATTTTAATTAAACTATTTAATTTTATAATAATATTACTATGTTTTATTGTTTTTTTCATTATAAATTAATTTATAATATTTCAAAAGAGGGTTTAATTTTTTTGAAATATACATATATAATATGATTTCATGGGAACACTAGTTTCGAGAGGTGTATGCCACATCCACAATAAGACTTTGCACATTATTTTGATTTGTTCCTTTGAAAACAATAGTTTTTTTGTGAATTAATATTATTCCTGGAATTATATAAATCACATATGTTCACATAACATCAAATCAGATGATCCATAAATTCGAGTGAAATATAAAATTCGTGATGTTAAAATAAATTTAAAAAATGTTTATCAATATTTTCAAATAAAATGATATGAAATTATTCATTTGACTCAACAAAAATCAAATGACACACTCTAATTATTTCTACTAAAAATATTGTTAGTTAAAGTAAAATCAACGAAACTATGTTTTCTAATCTAGTTACAATAACCCATAATTAATTATCATGGAAAATCCAAATAACACATTATAAACCAAACATACATTAATAATTATTATAAAGTGAATAAATTCCAAATTTTATAATATTTTAATCACCCATGAGTGTCATTTGATGTAACACAATAAAAAATTTAATATCTGAATCATGAAACCTTTAAGGGGGTTGGCCTTGCTGCTAAGGAGGAGATCTGAGCCAGGCAGAGGAAGCTAAGAGGGGGGAACCACATCGACGCCGAAGAGGGGAACAATGCTGGGATGAGAGAGGTTAGAGGATTTGGGGGGTTCGCATCACCGGTGAGCCGACAAGAGAAGAGGTCAGAGGGGGAGAGGGTCATGAGGTCAGGATCAAGGGGGCTGTGGGGGTCTGCGGTCACATTCTTGCATATTGGGAAAGGAAAGGTGGTAGTTTACTTCGTCAATGAACCAACATTAAAGTAGGTAAAAGGGGGTTTGCGTCGCTGATGAGAAGACTAGAAAGATGGTTGGAGAATGGGGTGGGTCGCAAGGGTTGGGGGTTACGGGAACACAATAATGGAAAGGAAGGTTTGGGGGGAACGTCCCTAGTGATCCATCCCGAGAAGAGATCATATGGGTAGATGGTTGTCGAGGTCAGGGTCCTAGGTGATGGTCACTGGTGTCGGGGTCGGAGGGGAGGTTATGGGAAGGGGTCAAGATCATATAGGTACTGGTGGAGGGGGAGGTATAAGGGATATTTTAAAAGGATTAGTGGTGGATTTATTAAAACCTCTACTAATTGAATACATAAAAAATATAGTGGCGTTTTGATGAATTAACCGATATAATATTATTTTTTTAAACATGATTTATTTCACAGAAGTTATAATAACCACAGAAAACATCCACCACTAATATTTTTTTTGTATTGTGGGTATAATCAGGATACATTAGAAAATTATACACAATAAATCATTGATAAAAAATTATGGCATATGTCGTGACATAACAAAAATAAATGAATCAAAAATTTTGTAAACATTAGTTAATAAAAATTATCCATTAGATCATAACATCAAGATACCTTAGAATTTTTTTACAAACATTATAATTGTAAAAAATCATCCTTGTGAGTCAGAAACTTGAACCCATGCTTATGAGACCATATTATTGTACATGTGTATATATCAACTTCATGAGTCACACATGTTCTCCCATGTTTTTCATATAATATAATTGTAATCATGCACACGAAACCTAGGAGATTTAAAATTTTAATCAAATCATTGGAAAAGAATATATAAATACCCTACTCATTAATCTATACATATATATTCCACTTAAAATCAATCATTCATTAACTAAAAAAGAATAGTTGGGATGAAAATGAGTTTCATAAACTTTTGAAATAAAATCATTTAAATAAACAGTTCATAATCCCATCAATAATCAGAAAATTATAAATCCATGAATAATATATGGGTATCCAAAGATATTAGGTTACCATATAGGTAAATATCCATTAATAAAAATTATAAAGAATATGGTATTCACACAATATATATAAAGGGTATATGGTTGAGTTAATAATATTTAGAATCAATCAATATATGGATAATATGTGAACACCCTATAGTCAAAAAATTGAAATCACAGTCTTTTCAAAAGAAACACCTTAGAAGATAAGTTATTCCTATTCATAGAGGATGGACATGTAATAAAAAAGTAGCGATGTGATGTATATTTAATGAAAAAGAACATTTCATATTCCATATATAAAAATATTGTTAATGGTAATATTTTTAAAATATCCTTGATCAAATAAGATATGTCAAAGGATAATGACTTCGATGAAAAACAATTTTTAATCGTTTTAGAAAAATAACATTTAGAATTAGAAATATCATTAATATTTTAAAATCATTTCAAAAAAAATATTTTGTAAAACAATGAGAAAAATAATTTATTTTAGAAAACATGAAATTTATAGATAATCATTCATATAAAATGAAAATGTAAGAAGAAATATATGATCACATAAAAACACTTAAATTGGGTTTTTTTCTAAAAACAACCAATAAAGAAAACATTTAATTGATTTTTTAATTAATACTAAGGTAGTTGAAAATGAATTTTCTAATTTTCAAAATAAATATTGGGATATCCAAAAAATGTATAGTTGATGATAAAAATATGAAAATACAAATAATTCAATTTCTTATTTATTAAAATACCTTTGTTGAAAACCAAATCATTTTAATAGATTATAAAACAATCAATTTAAAATCAGAAAAAAGATAAAGAATATAATTTTTTTTAATAATATGGAAACAAAATTATTGTGATATTCTAATTAAAGAGTATACAAATCAACCCAATCAGTTATCACATTTCAAAAATATTTATTTTAAAAAGATGTTGGAAAAAAGAAACATTACAACATGACTAACATTTAATTAAAAATCCATAGAATGAATAATATTATTGAAGTGATATTAAATTAACATTAATTAATGATAATACATGATATAAATTAACTAATATGTATTATATACACCATACAAAAGTAGCTTGGTGCATAAACAGAAGCATCACTTAAGAAATAAGAGTTGATACAAAGAAACCCCTTTTAAGAAATATTTTATTTGAGGTAAGAATAATTTGATAATGTGGTTATGAAGAATAATTATAGAAACTAAAAAAATAATAAAGAAATAAAACAAATTCGTTCATTATGTATAACATATAAAAAATGGAACAATATAGCGTGTTACTAATTTTTCCAACTCAATAGAAGAAAATTAAGTTATCAAAAACCCTCACCTCGATCCAGATTTAAAAACCACATGCACCTAACATCCAAAAAAATAAAATTATGTTTACTATATACATTCTTAGGATCCTTATTAATCTATTTTTCATTTATAAAAGAACATTTAGAATCATATTATATTTATTTATTATATATAAATTTTTCTTATGTTGGTTATTTTATGTGGTTTTATGAATTTCTACATAACACTTTTAGTGTGTTATCCATAGTAAAATGTTAATTATTATAACATAATAATATCCATAATTTTAGGGTTTTAGGTAATTTTTTGTTACATAATAATAAAATTTATAAAATTAATAGGTTTTTATAAAATGGAATGAAATAAGGAAAAGTACTCTGATATATTAATTTTATGTGATTAAGTTTACTTTGATCCTAAATTATTAATATCCCATATAGATTTCAAAATATAATAATTCTATAACATTTAAATTTTCATAAATATCATATTTATACCTTAAATAATATTTTCAATTTTTCTCATGATAGGTGGTGATGGAAATCAATACATGTCCTTTCTTGGATATGGTAGTCCATATAAATGAATGAAATATAGTTTCTGTTTTCTATATGGATGAGTAAATACGGTATTATCAATTAATATAATAAAAATTATGTATATTAATTATATTGAGGACATTATATTTCCATAGTTAGGTTTGGTTTGGAAGTGAAATATTAAGAAGAAAAATATATGGGTTTTGTAATTCTTACATTGGGACATTAAACATTCTCTTGAGGGTATCCTTAGAAATGAGAGGCTTGGGAGAAATTACAGTGGCCATGGGATTAATTTTATGAAAAGTAATTCTTGGAGATAATAAAGAAATATAGTAGGAACAAAAATTAGTACATTCATAACTTCCGATCCAAAATCCTTATGTGAGTGGCTATATGGAATCGTTGATGGTGATGGAAGTATTATTATGAGTAAAAAATTTAGGATATACTTCTATTGAAATTAGAATGGGGTTGAAAGACAAATTAATACTATTATATATCCAATAAATTATTGGTTTACGTTTTTAAATTCAATCGGGTGGTAAATCGTATCATTATTGACTACACTATTGACTAATTGTGGTGAAATTCATGCCAGGTGACTAATGTGGAGGATGGAATCACAAATGATATGGTTACCACTACTCATAATAAATGGATGATCAAAGATCCTACTTCTAGATTAGGAACTAAAAAAATAAGGTTAGAGAGTTAGAACACTCTTTCAAGAATTCACATTTAAGGATAACATTTAAGAAATACTTAATATATTTTTATAGTGGTCTTTCTTTCTTATTCGATACAATTTTATATTGATGGTATATCAAGAAGCCCTTTCTAGTAAAGTTTTCAGATCTATATCTTATCATTTTAAGGTCTTGGAAGGCTATAGAAATCAATACTAATAGGATTATATCACATGAGAATGCAATTTTTCTATATATTATTGGTCTCCTCATGAAAATATCAATGGGGATGTGTATTTTTTTAGGGTGGATGTGTTCCTATTTTATAATTGAATAAAATGTAACTTTTGTGAATACTAATTATTATTCCATAATGGAATGAAAATATTCAAATTTCAATGGTTTTAAATGTGATTAATAAATAAATTTGTTGTGATATATTGTCTATTAATTCTATACCACTAATTTTAACACATTTTTCAAACATTTTTCAAGCCTTCAACCATTTGTTTTATATATTTTACCATATTTTTCACTTTTTAACTAGTTTTAACATACATAATTTATATTTCATTAAAAAAATATATGGTTTAACATTTTATTAAATTTATGAGTTATTATAAAAAATTTAATCCCCACACAATCTAATTTTATTTAGAAATAAGATAAAATAATCTTTAAAATTAAAATATTTAATATATACAAAAAAAGTTTTCGATATGTTTATTTAGTTTTGCCATTAAGTGTTATTTATATTATTTTTTATTGATTACCAATTTAATTAATCATAATATACATATATAAATGTTTAAATTATTTTGATTTCATTTTTGTGAACGGATTAATTTATTTTATTGGATAAAAATTACAAAATATAAATAAAAAATTATGTAAAAATATTTTTTTTTTCATTTTCGTAGTGATTAAATTTAATATTAGTAATCAAAATTTTAATGCCCAAAAATAAAATTAAACTTTATAAATATTATTATCATGTACATATAAAATAGGAAATCCATTTCTATAGATTTATTTTATAAAAGTGAAAAACTATAATTTTTAATATATGGAAATAAAAAATATTTTTGAGTGAAATTTTATTTATGATTCCAAAACATTACAAAAATGATTAAAAAATTCAACATAGTGTTATAAATTATTTATTTTACTTTATAATAATATATTTCTATATACAATTTTTTTTAAAATATTGTATATCATTCTTGTATTATGATAATTTCAAAAAAGTTAAGGTATTAACAGAATCGATATTATTTTTCTATTCACATAAAACTTTTTTATATTTGAAAAATGATGAAAATTCAACTTAAAATAATATTGACATTTTTTATAAAAAATGAAATAAATTATTTTCAAATTATAAATATAAAATTTTAGTTTAAGTAAAAATTCAATATAAAAAGAAAATCAAATTTTATAAAAAATAATACGTTATTTTTTAACATCAATTTTATATAATCTTATATCATATAAAATTTTAAATAATTTAATATCATAATATTAATTCATAAATATAAATTTTAATTTTTTAATAAACTTTTAACTACATTTAATTTAATTTATTATGTTACAATGAAATACATTTTCTATTGGTGACTTTTTTTGCATGTTTTGCTTCTGGAATTAAGGAATTTTATTTGATATTTGGAACAATTTTTTCCTCAGTGTTATAATTTTTATATTATAAATTTATGGGAATAGTCCCAAAATTCTTTGTAAAATACCATCATATTGGTTCTTTGAAAGACATCCTTTCTAAAATATTAATCAATGAAAAATAATAAAATTTATTTATTTTAATTGATCATTGCATTTTTTATTTCTTAGGGATTAAATTATATTAATTTTAATATGTCATGGTTTGTTTTATAAGGGTTTGGTGCCAGTTTGATATTGCATGTGACACAAGATATTAAAGATAATATTAGTTTGAAGAGTCCAAAATATTGGGTTATTTCATTCTTCCCGCTTTAAATAAATTATTCCCTTGCGTTTTTAATAAATACAATCTTTTCAAAGTAGGTTAGGGTATTCATAACAACTTATTAAATTGGTATATAACAAATAATTAGAAATCGAACTTACTCTATTAGGATATATAACATTACATATCATTCCAGAAACAAGATTAATCATTCATAAAATCATATACCCATGTATGTATATATTATAATAAATTATTCTCTACAAAATACCTTTCCAAAAACCAGTTTTAAATTTAAGAAAATAAACCATAGTGAAAAAAATATATTCTTTTAAAAATTAAATCTTATCTTATAACACTAGTCAGAAAGTTTCCCACTATCTCATATAAATCATAATCAAAAAATGAGATTAAATTCATTAAAAATACCATAGATCCCTTTTTTATTAAATCACTTTTAATTATATGGATATAAAAATTCATCAACACACTTTTATCAAAATAAATCATCAATAAATTTCATCAAAATCAACCATAAGTTAATCCTATGTGTTATCCATATCTAAATCATGTATTCCATAATATTTATCTTCCCAAATATAACCTTTTCATAAAATTACTATTCAATGTTATTGATACCATTTAATTTATGTTTAAAAAATATTAATTCAACACTACTAAATAATAATCCTTTTATGTTTTACATAATACTCATAATTTAAAGAATATAAAATAATATTATTAATAAATATCACTCACTAATTAAAATATATATGAGTATAAAGATTTAATTTTTATTAAAATGTCAGCCTCACTACCTTGGGTATGACTTTAAAACTCGCATTTTTTCTTATAATAGGATTATAGTATAATTCTAAAGAATTTATATATTATCACAGATTCAGGTATAATAGATAGGTGTTTCTATATCCATACCATTATCAACCTCATTTTAATTATCCTATTTTAAAAAAAACAGTAAATTCATTGGGTTATGATAATATCCAAAATATAAAAATAGAAACATCAATATGAAGTTGAATTCCCCTATGTCACCTTCTCTTATAACATTTTATTCCTTTAGCTTAATCAATGACTCTATTTATTTTATACTATGTTATCCATGGGAATTTTTATATTAGTTTAACATACTTATTTAGTAAATATAATACCCAAATTATTCAGAATGGTTAATTAAAAATAGTGTGAATTAACTATAGAATATTCCTTAAGGCTTCCTATTTAGGATTGCTGAAATATGCCAACTCATTAATCACAAAAGTGAAGATTGAGTTGATGATCAAAAAATATTTTTAGGGTAATTACCCAAAGGCTAATCTATTATGTATCTGCATCAACGTTCCAGTATCCAGACTGTGATGTAATTTTTAGGAGAACCACAAAAACTCTGCATTACCAAAACATTTAGTTGTTATCCTATACTCAGAATTATCCCCTAAAAATAACAATATTTTTCACTAATTTTATATTATCGAAAAAATCAAAATATTCAATACCACCTTGACTAACCAAACGAGTTATCAGCACATTGTTAACTATGATCATCCTCATGTTATCGACCCTTGAATTATTTTTAACTATCATCCCAACCTCTAAAGTTATCTTAACCATGATCTAATTTAAATTACGATGCACTAGAGATATTACATTCTCAATTATATTAAGAAAATAAATATTTCATTACAAACACTCTTAAGATCTTATAGGTTTATAGTTTTATAAAGTTTGGACAACCATAAACCAATAAAACAATTATTTTTTTACTAATAGAAAAGTGTTCCACTATGTAATAAAATACTTCATCTATATCAATCCTTCAACACCTACCATTAATTCTATAAATAATACACTCTTCTAGATTTTTAAATTTTTTATTTATTTTCAACACCCGGGGAAATTGAATCATGATAAAGGGGTGAGTTCAAATTCCTAGTAAGGGTAAAAATAATAATTAACAATAAAATATCATAATATAAAATAAGATGAGAATATGGGATTAATCAAGATACTCAAAAAAATAATACCCAACATAACATAGATAATAATTTATTATTTATAATTTATGGCACAAACACAAGTATATAAATTATATGTCAAGGATACTCACCATGAAATTACTCACATAATAATCTTCATCTAATTACATGTGTATCATCATAGGATTATAATAATACTCACATTTTACCATGGGATTTAGATAATCATCCCATTTACCATCTTGGACTTGGGATAATCCTCCCATATTCCCTTGGATTTTGGATAATCCTCTCATGTAACCATTGGCATGTGATATATACTCTAGTTTCCCCTTTAGCTTGGGATAAATCCTCATGTGTTTGTTTTGAATTGTGAAAAATCTTTTGGTGTACCCTTAATCTCAGGATAATCCTCTTGTGATCCTTTTTTAACATAGGATAAATCCTCTAGTGTGCTATTTTTATTGGGATAACTACTCCCATGAAATGTTTTCCTTAGGATAAATCCCCTTGTGTATGGTTTGGATTGATATAAATCTTCATATGTATCCTTGTTAGTTCATGATATTTAAAAATTAACAATGTATTGAATGGATATACAATACAATACAAATAAATAATCCACATATATATGTGTCACTGAAAATAAATCATTCAAAATATCATGGGAATCCCTAGGATGAAAAAATTATTTCATATACTTTTCAAATGAAATCATATAAATATATCCTCCATAATTCCATAAATAATCAAAACTTGATAAACCAATGGAATATAATTGTGTATCCCAATATATTCAATTAATTTATAAGTAAATTTCATTCAATATAGACAACAAATCAATTTATATTTAAATTTTATAGTTAAATTGTAAATGAGTAAGTCAATAATTTTTCCAATCAATAAATGTATAAAATCTAGGTGAACATTATTAAATCAATGAAATAAGGAAAAGGGTATTTATAAAGAAAAAGAATTTGATGAAAAGTAATTCAAATTCATGTTTTATGGTCAGGTACGATAGGGGATGTTATGGATCCTATCTTTGATAGAAAATAAAATTACATAAACTATGTAGTCAATGAAGGTGGAAGGTAATTGTGATGCCCTGAAAATCTCATCTAAGAACCCTTTATTCAATAGTTTGTGTGACTTGTGACACCAAGAATGAAAGGTAAGATCATATCCAAATACATTATAATATATTTAATATTTAAAATATATTCTATATATTTCAATGTATGCAACATCGAGTTAGCATGAGTTACATGCAAGAGTGGCCTTCTTCGATGGCTTGTGTTACATGAATGACCGAGTTAGGTAGAAAAATAATATATTGTTACAATATAATTATTTATAAACTAAATGTTAAATTATTATTTATGAATTTAAATTAATAAATTATAAAAATTATGTTTTATACAAATATGGAATGAATTAATTGGTTTCAAATTAATTATAAATCAATTAAATAAGTAGATGAATATAAAGTGTATATTTTTATAGAAAACTAATTTTATGCTTTAAAAGTAATATTAAAATAACATATTAAATTATTTAAAATTATTTTATGATATTAAAGTAATATATATATATATATATTATATTAAATCATATATATTTTATATTCAACCATTAGGTTTGATAGGCATAAGATAAAAATAATCTCTATTTTACACAGAACAACCAGTATTTTTGTAAAGGAAATTTAACAGTATTTTAATGAGGAACATATATTTAATATGAATTTTGACACTTTAATTGATTTAATATTTTAATATAAACATAATATTTTAAATAGAAACATAATAACTAGTTTAGGGTAAATTTTTTGAATTTTTTGGAAACAATTGTTTTTATA
Organism: Viscum album; assembly: GCA_963277665.1. NCBI lineage: Eukaryota > Viridiplantae > Streptophyta > Magnoliopsida > Santalales > Viscaceae > Viscum > Viscum album. Next base: position 1,092,003,996 of record OY728137.1, on the reverse strand, counting down.
ATAGTTAAAAATTCTATAATTTTAGTTCAAATTTGTTTTTCAACTAATTTATTTAGGAAGATAAATTATAAATATATTTTTTAAAAAGTTTAATTAGATAATATTTTTTTAAAATAAAACAATTTCTTTCATTGGAATAAATTTCACTTCATAAAGGATTATAAAAACATAGGAAACCATCAGACATTTTCACTTAAAAAATAAGCATTGTCATCCAGCCTGTGGGATTAAATTTAATCCAATTTCATAAAAATATAATATTTGAATTTAAAAAAATGAATTACATATTTTGAATCAAAATAATTTATTATGTCTAATATTACAATATTTTTTGGACCAGAATTATTAGTGAAATTAATCAAAATTAAGTTCAATTATTAAAGAAAGATTGACCTTAATAAAAGACAAAATATTTAACTTAGGGGCCCAAATGACCTATCCAAATGTACATAATTAATTGGATGGAAATAATTCAGAAATAAAAATTACATAATTTATTTTGGTTTCTCATGGATGATTATTGTCAGGTGAAAAAAAGGGTACACAAAACTTGTTTTCAAAAAATACCAAGTGAGTCCTTTTCCCCCATTATAAAAGGGCACCACCTATCCCCATTCCTCTATCCACTGAAAACACTTCGGTTTGGATATACCCATATATATTTCAAAAATCCAAACCCCATATTTATATTCTTATATTAAAGGAAAAATTATTCCAAATCATCCTTTTAGTACAAACTAAAATAAGTTACGTGATTAAGAGGTAACATTTTCTCTCAAATTTTTTATTTTTATTTCCATTAACCACACCCTAAAATATATTTATTAAATTAATAAATAAAAAAATTATAATAAATAATCAAGGATATTTTTATTTGAAGGGTTATACATACACTTACATAAACATCTATCAAATGGGTAACAAACATACTATTTTTGTGTACAACAGACTAATGCCTCAAAAAATAACGATTGTTCATTTTTCACTTACTACATATCATGGTGAGAATTATGATATGAACTAAGTTTATATATGAGATATATGATATTTATTATATATTTATACTTATTAAATCATTTTATTATACATATGTTTGATAATTTCCATTTCGTGCAAATATGATATCATTGTTTGATGAAATGTTGACTACCCCCCCTTAAAGCGACGTGATTTGTTCACACTCTACATGGAATGTATAAAGGATTTTTTAATTAAAAATTTGTGAATTAAAAAACTCTAAATTATTTTAATGAATTATTAATATTTATGGATATATACTATATATATATATATTATTTCATTTATTAACCTTCCTCACACTTAAAAAGTGAAAATGTCATTTATGGATATGGGGACTATCGACTCCTCAACAAAATGTTATTACTTTTACATAAATCCATCCAATCCATATTTTTTTATTTTAAAGTGACACTTGTAAAGGATATGTGTGAAACCAACATAAAGCAACACAATCCATCTAGATACACAATCATAAACCGCTACTATAAAATCCAAACCCCGCCCAAACTATTTCGAGATTTCAAATTTCAAATTTCAAAAGAAAAAAAAAACCAAACTAGAGCCACGTTCAATCCCACTTATATATATAAGTGAATATGATTATATAATATGGTATTTACGATATAATTTTAATTATATAAATATATAATGATACTTACATTCTTTCCACAATGTTAAGTAAAAAATGATAATGTTACCTTTGCATACGTACGTACTACCATCTCCATGATTGTAACGTTGATTCATTTTTCATAATAATATATACTAATTGTTTTTAAAATTATAATTTATGTATAAATGTGATAATAATTTCATTATTATTATTTTTGTTATGTTACATAATGACCCCGTTGACTATATTTGACCTACCAAAGTCATTTTTGGCACATAAACTGAATTTGTTCAAAACACCAGATACAAACATAAATGTTTAAGTAGTTGTGTAAAATATAGTAATAAGTGAAATAAAAATAATTGTAAACATGAAAAGTTATCTAATGTGATTTGAAAATTAAATTATGTTTATTATACAAGAGGTTATAGGACGTTCGCCTGAAAGGAATCTCAAGGTAAGGGAATCTCATCTCACTTTTTACATCTATGAGATAAATGTCTGGTCCACAACATATATATTTTTTGTAGGGTATCTACTAGAAATTATTATAAATTATATAATTAATTCATTTATCCTCATATAATTTAATAATTTAATCCAATATTATTCCATCAATAGGTTTATGATTTAAAATGTTTCAAAGTTGTATGTGACAATTTGGAATGTTTAAAGATTATTTTCTTGAAAAATAACATTAGAGATCTTTCAAATGGTATTTCCATTCAGGGAAATTATATTACCATTGTTAAATAAAACCTTTAATTTTAATCTCCTTTAGTAATTCATGACCTTTTCGAGTATCAGTACCATTCTCTCTCTCTTTGTAAGTACTAATATTTTAAAAATGATTTAAATAAAATAAAACTTCATTTACACCTTCTGTGAGGGAGTATATTTTCGTCAAAAAAAATATGTTTTATTAAAAAGTTTTCAAAAAACATTTTAAATTATTTTTTAATTACATTTTTACCCTTTTTTATTTAATCAATTTTTAATTAAATCATATTGTCACTTTCCAAAGAAGTAATTTCCTAGCCTTTAGCCACAAAAAATGAATGTTCTTTTTTCCTCGTACAAATTATAGAGACTTAACCACCATAATTTCATTGAAGCTTCCTTTTCCCTTTTAAAATGTTTTTTTAAAGAAAATATTTTTAAAAGTGATTTTTAATGAATTTTTTTTGAAAAGGATATTGAATATAAAATGTTTTATTCTTCAAGAATGATTTTAAAAGTACTTTTTATATTATTTTTATTCATCAATGAGAAAGACCCTTTGTTTTACTCCATTATTGTATGTTATATTAATACCATCCACATTCTTTCTATGTATGGTTATTTATTGATTTGGAGAAGGATAGTATTAATATTAACTTTCTTGATCCCTTTAGTCCCCTTGAAATATTCAATTACCAATGATCATGTGACATTAAATTTACCCGAATTATCCATATAATTTTTCATTGATTTGATCATTTCATAAATCATATAATATTCTTCATATGATGTTTAAATCGAATTATATTTAATTATTCGGTGTAATATTGATAAATATGTATCTTCTATTTCAAACAGATATTTGATAAGGAACATTGTTAAATTTAATATTTTGTATATAATGAATATTTTGGGTTGGTACGACATAGGTGGGGAAGGGTTATAGAGTTTCACTAGATACACAGGTAGTGTTATGGGATGAGTCACTTGGATAACCACTTTATATGGGTTTTTAGTCAATATTTTTACAAACCATATTGTGTATGGTATTGATAGTGAAGGTACCATGTACCTAGGAAACATGGAATCCAATAATCAAGCATTTACCTAATTTAGTTTCAATTATTATTATTCTATGATATTTTTCATAGACATATCTATGGATAAATTTGATTTATAATCATTTATATAGAATGTGTTTTAATCTCATACATTTCCATATTTAATTTTCCTTTTTTAGTTATTTGTATTGAATGTGTTTTCAATTATCACCTTGCCACATTATTTATGCTCTTCCATTATGGTTGTGGATTACATGGAACATGTGTTCATTTATTCTCCCCTCTATATTTATTATTCAAATGGATTCATTATTGCTTCAACTACATTTTTCCCTTATTGAGAATTTGAGTTCATCCTTAATATGATTTCTTCACCTGTAATCCAAGAAGCATACTGTGAAAGAAATGTAGTGATTTAATATATGGATTAGAGTTATTGTCAATATTATTTACATGGAAATAATAACACAATTATGTTTTAATTAGTGTATTAAGTTTACATACAAGACTCATGTATGTATCTAGTTTACCAAGACTTCTAAACTCTTTGTCCTTCGGTATTTTATTACTTGTAATCAAGAAAAGGTAATTGATATAAGACACCATCTATAGGCTATCTAGGTTTAGGTCTCTATAGTTGGTATTAATGAATTTTTAGGAGAAAACACGGGAACTAGATTTAGAAAAAATATGTTAGTTAACATAACCCTATAGTTTAAATATCGGATAAGTATAGAAGAACATCCCAGAATTTTGGTAAGGTAGATATTATGTGGTACTTTGTAGTAATACATCCATGTCTGGATACTAAAAGTGGACATGGTTTTGGCATATATGTACCTAGGAGTAATAACTCCGGTAAGGTGTTATAGGCCAGACTCGGGGTAACCTGGTACATGACAACAAAACTTACTACAATCTTGGTTTGACACACGCGGGGGATATTGTTTAGAAAATTCACATTTTCATTACATACCTATATGAGGGATTTTGAAAATGAATAACCTATATTAATCCTAAGGTGTTTTTGAATGAAAATAATCTATCATGATTTAGAAATACTATAAATGATACTATGGATAAACCCTAGACCAAGGAATGACCAATGTGAAATTATATGGCTGAGGTATTTTTGTATAAGGGTTGTATTGAAAGAATTGGTTAAAAATATATTTCTAGGATGTCCATAATATTTATATTTTAAATTATATTAACATGTTTTTAGAATACTACAACCTATAAGTCAGGTGAAAACCAATAAAATATATCAAAGCTGTGGGTCATGATCCCGTGACCGAAGGACGATAAGTGATTTACACCAACCACTGACCTATGTAATGTCCTGGTTATTTTTTTAAATGTAAATTAATGAACTAGTATCTTCACTTATAAGGATTATTTATTTAGATATTAATAATAATGGTTTTGGAAGACATTTGAATATAAATAGTTATAATTTTTAATATTTTATTGGCCATAATATCCCCCAAATGTTTGTTTTAGTGCTTCAGGCATAATAAAATCCTTATTGGTAATTAAATTCTTGTTGTAAATGAAGGAATTAAAATATGATCAAATCAAAACCAAAATATAGGATTTTTCTTATGAATAGAAACCTATCAAGTGTCATGAACTGACCCGTGTGAGGTCTCAAGTAGAAACTACCCTATGCCTGCCTCCAAATGATAAGGGATAGTGACTAGCACCGATGGAATAATAAATTTGTGGAGGCTTTTTCATAATAACCTATACACACACACATAGCCAACTCAATGAGAAAGTGTAGAGGGAATGTAGAAAAAAGTTAAGTTTTTGTAAAGTAATGTAAACAATCATTTACCTCTAGATAGTACAAAGGTACGGTAGTGTCAAATGGAATGTAAAGGGGAAAGCATTCACCCTAACTAGAAACCTGTCCCTACCAAAAGGAAATTGAAAAAGGGTAACAACTAAGAGAGCCCTACTCTTGTTCCCCAACTCTAGCCACCGTACAATGTCCACATAGCATGTATACCTAAGCTCCTCTGTGATCATGATCGACCTATCTGCCAGAATCAAAAGACACAACATGTGATGGGAAAACCCCATAATGGAGTGAGTATATTAATACCTAGAAGAACACCTTGAAAATGTGAAGGGGGAGCAGAAAGAGATACAATGAATAGAATTAGTAGAGAGAACAAGGTATGGTAAAAGTGAATTTAATGAGTAGATATTCAACCAAAAAGACTGTGAAAGTAGAATCATCCAAGCATAATAGAGCGAGAAATAGTGAGAAGGTTAACTCCACATTGAGCCTTTGCTACATATAACCAGAGATTAGACTATTGTAACTATGATAAGGTAGACAAATAAATCACGTGGCATACCAAATGCATCTTCACATATCTTAGAGGGAGAGTAACTAAGTCCCAATGAGTGGATTCTATAAAAGGATATATATATATATATACTCAGTAAAAAAAACCAAATGGGAGAGTAAGGGGATCTCCATCTCACAACCCAGCCCAAGAAAGAGAGTTGTTAAGAGTTCCCAATAAAGAAAACTAAAATGTTCATCTCCTAATCATCTATCTAGAAGTTACAAGTCAAAGGGGATCAAAACAACGCACCTCGATACTAACTGCTTTGGGAGGCATTGATTCGGGAAGATAGTTCAATATCGTTTTATAAGAACGCATCTCATTGGGGAAAGAGCCCTGCTTTCTTGTGGGTCCTTAGGTATGTCAAAGTATGTATCATTACTGATATTTAGTAAGGATTTGATCCCATGTTGTGGACCCTTGCCTAGACCAGCTGGAGGGTTCCACTCTATTGTCATCGAGGACCCATACCCATCCCAGTTGAAGGGCTACACTCGAAAAAGGGTTGAAGACCCTTAACCAGATGGGTTGGAGGGTTCCACTCAAAAAAGGGTTGAGGAACCATACCTATCCTAGATGGAGAGTTCCACTCTATCATTGTCGAGGACCCATTCCCCTCTCGGATGGAGGGTTCCACTGAGAAGTCAACAAGGATCTCCAAAGGTAATCCCTTCTAGGTGGTACCTCTCGGGAAGCATTTTGAACTTCAATGTAATCATCGGGTGTCACTTCAAAAAGGCATTACACCCGGAACATCTTATATCGCATTTCCTGACACATCTTCTCCAATCTCACAAGTGTTGATGCAGGCATAACATGTGGATTCTATTCAAACACATAAAAATGTTCTTCCATCAATATTCATTTCTTGTTTCTATATATAACGATATTATGAACAAGACTCTGCACATGCATATGGATAACACCATTGTGATCCTTGAGAAAAGAACTTTATGGTAGACTATCCAGTCACTCTAAATAGTCATCATATAAAAAAGGTTGTGTTTCACTGCATTTCACATCCATGGAGTCCCATGGGGCCCACACCATGGCCTCAAGATAAATTATATAGATCTTTCCATTGTGACCCTCATGAAAAGCCACAAGATATAGACTACTCATTCTTTTAAAAAGAATACATGAAGAAAAAGTTTCATTTCAACGTAACAAATTTGAACTAGGCCTCTTGGGTCCCACACCTCGATCTTGATTTAAATAGCTGAAATTTTTCTTGGAATTTATACCTCAATTTCATGGTCATAATGCAACAAACGACTCACCAATCAGATGTCGTATGGAAATTTTACGACATATGCAAGATTTCTTAACAATAATAATAATATTATTGTTTCATGATTCATGTAACCAAGTCTCAAACACAAATATAAAGTCCAATATTGGTCTTGAATTGACCAAATTAATGATAGGGTTATGTCCCCACTGACGGTGCATCAAATAAACATCACACATATGAGTTATGTTGGGTAGAAGTTTTAATAATAATATTAAATTTACTATTTCCTGGGCATTTAGCGGGCACATGTCGTGTGTTGGAAAAAATTATCCAATGTGGTCTTAAAAAGACCACATCATCGATGGGGTCACACGACCACTAATGGATCATTGATCAGAATCCACATGAGGATGTTACAATGGTTTAAATAAATAATAATAATAATAATAATAATATTTTATTTCTTTTTCATTATTTTTATTTTTCTTTAATTTTTTCCATTCCCCCTAGGGTTTCCCCCATTCCCCCCCATTCTAGACACGTCTTCCACCCCTGCACCACAAAGATACTTTCCTACAGTCGTCCGTCGTCACCACCTCCGACTTCCTACCGGCTCCGCCATCTATTGACTCTACTGCCCACTACACTGTGGCCTCAGATCAACGTCGTCCTCCTACATTGGAATGACACAACACTCCCACCCAGACTCTTAATGATCACACCTCTGAAGTCACACCAGACTGTTGTTGTGCTGATCAAGATCCACATGCTGCACTTAGTGGACCACACCCATCCACCTCCACACTTACCTGGGGCAGTGTTGACCTGTTCCTCCTAGACCACGCACCTCCTGTTCCCCAGCCAGCCACTCCAAAACCACCATACCTTTAGAGATCCAACACATCTTTGATCCAACCCAAAACTATGAAACGATATCAGATCTGTGATCCTTAGGTCATGATCTACACAATGCCAGTCTTTTCTCACGATTTCGTTGCCTTTTGATCAATCCGCCTTGAATCTGGGTGCCTAATCAAGCTCAAGTACCTTGAAAATTGTGATGATTGAACCACATAGTTCCAACTATGAAGAAAACATATAAATAGGTCATAAATTTACATAAAAAAAGGGCTTAGATCACTAGATAAGAGTTCTTGGCCAACGATCCAGAGTGGGTATCCATATTAGATGAATAATTGTGAAATAATGTGTTTTTAGCTATTGGGATCAGGGAAAGGGACGCAGATTGAAGAACTAATTATCTTCATGCCCAATCATTTAATAAAAGGCATAAAACAAAAATGATAAGACCATGCTAGATCAGATTGATCACTTCTGATAAAGATTGTGCCCACGCAATGGTCAGAAGAAAGAGATGCATTCATCATTCTTTGTTCTGCCTGGATCTAAGGCTTTAATCGTTGTCCTTCATCATTAATTAACGGGAAGTAGAGGAGAGGTTGAGAGGGGTTTTCATCATTGTAAAAACAGAATTATGATAAAACAACCCTAAAATAGGAAATTATAATCATAAATGAGGTTTAGAATATTAATCAAAAAAATTAATATATAATTATTTAAATTTTTATTTATTCATCCATGATTACACATAAGTCGAACTCCCAATGCTGACAAAGGTAACATGCTTCCTAGGGTAAAACCTACATTCTGAACACAACATAGATATCAAAATTTTCATTTAAGATCCTATTTGTGATTTATTCAGGTTTGAGATATTAAATGAATAAATTAATAATTTAATTCATCCATTAAACATACCACAATCGAGCGAGAGTTCCAAACGTCCCATGATGACTCATTTTATGTTGCACATATTGTTCACACCACATTCTGGAACCAACTGTGACTTCATATTTCTAATATGAGAAACCATTTAAGAGATATTCTTATTAATTTGGGTGTATATATTAGGATATACTTAATATTTATTTTGTATAATTTATTCCGAGAACTCTGGGCCTCATATTTTCATGCTGTATCTGTGCCTCTCTCTATAAACATTCCTAGAAATATTCCAAATAATTATAGGGAAAAAACCTAAGTCACTAAATTATTACCTACTTCATTATTTTCCTCCTCGAAAAGTAACACTAGGGAAACAAATCAGGATATTGAGCCCTCACTTATCTGCATCACTCCTAGAGAAACTACTGGAAGTTTTTATTCTATCATAGCACGCGAACCAAATGGATTTTCCTTCCTTATAATGTTTTTTCTGGAATAGGGTCTCATGATTCTATCCTTTAGAATATCAATATCATGGAATACCCCATTATATCAGCTTATGAAAGATTTTACAGTCGATGCATAACAACTAAGACACTGTTACATGATCGAGAAGCGATTGATTCAACACCATCGGTTGAACAAAATGTGTAACCTCCTACTCACCCAGGGATAGATGTAGGGAAATTAACTACTCTGAAACCTCCTCCACTTGGGGAGACTAGGATATCCCACACATTCCACTAAGTTAATCTTCTACAATGTTTTCCTTTCTCAGAGTATAGACTATATCAAAGTCTTAATCTTGTAGAAGGATCATCTAACATCGTCATCTCAGGTTCAAGTCTCTCTGGGTGAAGACATACCTAAGAACTGTGTGGTATGAAAAAACCACAAAGCACTCTCTTAGAAGCTAGTGTCCCCACAATCTCAGGGTGAGGACCATTGCTATCAGCACTAGGTAGTGAGTCACATCCATCTGTTCATGGGGTCTCCTTCACCTCAACTTGAACATGATAACTACAGTATCGAGACATTATATTGAGCATGCAAGGTACCAAGGAACAAGGTAGGCATGTAAACTCATACAAACAAAAGAGGTTAAACACGGAAAGGTCATGGCATACCCCATGCGTCTTTTCCCCTCTTAGAAGAAGAGTAATCCCCAAAAACAGTCACTGTGCTAAACAATTATGCCCTAAGTGCACATGTATGAGGGAATCTTCAACCACACCTCGATACTATCCAATTTGGGCTGTAATAAATCACCCTCATAGCTTTTATCACATCCAAAAAACATGTCACTATGGTAGAAGGATCCATCTTCTTCGTGAATTCAAATATACATTGAACAGTGGTGACACATGATAATACTAACGCACCGCATCTCCCTAATAAATCCTAAATCAAAGAGCATAGAGAATAGAGTACTTCACACAATGCCTAACATGATGTACTTAAAAAATTATAAAATATACCAAAAGTACCTTTTATCATCTTGTGCTCTGTAAGATCATAAACATATAGGGCCAGTAATTGTTTGTGGCCCCGACCACCACCTCTATTTTCCTAACATGGGCCACCTAGTGGTGGTTGTTGGAGTATCTCTTAATGTCACCCCACCTATTCCTCATGCTCCTCCTACTCCTCTACCTACATTTCCTCCCAGGGGACCACCCTGATCATGGAACTACCTTGCCCGTGGTGGTCCACATACTGCCTTTGTGGGATACAAAAATCATCAGGTCATGCAGTCTCCTGCCATGTGACCCTACCCATCCAACATAAAACACTGCCCCTCCCCAAGGTGACCCAAAGGCCTATGTGGTCCTAGTGTTGCCTCACCATGTGTTCGAGTCTGATCATGGAAAGATATCCTATGATGAGCCCCTCCTACATGACATCTGACACCTTCTATGGATGTCTCTACTCAATAGAAACTACGTCCAATCCTAGCTGACTGGAATCCCTTTAATAGGAATCTCTTCATCATAAGAACCTACTCCAGTACCCCAATATAGGAAGGTATGCATAGGGGATCTAATCTCAGACATATATATTGGTGGAGACCCTGCTCGGACATTTGAGATCCTATGTAACTATCACAAATCATATCCAGGGGGAAGAGTGTAAGGTTAGTAAACCTATAATCATACACATACAATGTCATGGCTCCCTACATCAGCTCCAGATGACCCCGAATTCTAACAGAGAACAAGTATAAGGGAATGTACTCCTCACAAAAATAACTATTGGAACTCATTCCAGGAGAGAGTCATCTCATTATGCATCTGGGTAGCTAAAAACCTCTAGTGCCTAGCTCGTCAAAAAATTCTATCTTTCAAAGACACTATATGGTGTGTCGATGTCTACATAAGCCTAAAAAGGTGGACCACTGACTCCAACCAGTCCTCTGCAACAAAAGGGTCTATCTCACCATGAAGACTAAGTGGCCTCTAGTGTTGGAACTCATGAAATTTGGTAATACTGTTCTCATCCTCATCCTATGATGCTGGTACTAAATGCCAATCCACAGCTGGAGGTGCTTCCATTAGTCCACCCGGATGATGGGGATCTCATTATGGGACTTGTACTGAGTCATCATCCCTCGCAAGGTCATCATCATGAGACAAATTAGGTCACCTATCTGGCTACCATCATGGAGTTTTCTTGAAAATTATCAGAGAGTATCTTGGTTAGATGACCATATATATATATATCAACAAAATAATGGGGAACTGACTCAATAAGGACATTCAAAATCTCTATATTATATGATTTATGAAACATTTTTCCATGTAACAATTGTCTTGGGGTGCCGAGTTGACAAGTCGGTAATTTGGATACTAGTGAATGGATATGTCTACCACCCATAACATGACTAGACACACTAGCCTAAGAGTATCTCTCAAGACACTTCAACATAATTTCCATAAATTCAACATAGAACTTTTTAGGGAAACGTCCAAACAAAGTACCAAGGTTCGATCCAACATTGATACCTATTTTTCATGACCCGACCCTATCCGTGGCTCGAGCTAGAACTATCTGAAGCACACCTCCATAGGTTATAGGATGGAGACTAGTGGCATAAGAACGAAAAACTCTAGGAGGCCTTTTCCTAAGAAACTGTACACACACACACATCCAACTTAATGAAAAAGTGTAGATGAAATGTAGATAAAAAGTGAAACTTCTGTAATGTAAAGTAAAGATGCTTTAAAATTTAGCCAGTACAAGAGTACAATCGTTTCAACATGAAAGTGAAGGGGAAAACATACACCCAAACTAGAAACCCATCCTAACCTAAAATAAACTAAAAAAGAGTAATCGTTGAGGGAGCCCTACTCATGCACCCCAACTCTGACCACCAAACGTGCTCCAAAAAACTTGTTTCTCTAAGCTCCTCAGGGATCACGATCAACCTGTCCACCATCTGCAAAATACATGAAATGTGTTGGGAAAATCCCTTCTAGGGGTGAGTATATACATACCCAATAAAATACCTAGAAATGGTGAAGGGCTATCAATAAGATATACTGTTAAGAGATGTAGTATAGATAACGAGGTATGGTAAAAGTGAACAGAAAGATTATAAATCAACACAAAAAGAGAGTGAATTTAGAATCATCCCATCACAAGGGGATAACAATAGTGGGGAGGTGAAATCCCCATCGAGTCATCTCTACCTATAGATGTATAGTAGACATTTCCATCTAGGATAATCTAGGCATAGAAAGCTCATATCATACCCCATGCGTCTTCGCCACTCCAAGAAGTATATTAACCAAGAAACAAGAAGTGGTTACTATAATGGGTTATATATAGTAATTAAAAGAAACTCAAAAGAGATAGTAAGGGGATCTCCATCTCATTTCCCAGCCCAAGAAAGTGAGTAGACAATATTTACTCTATAATTCCATCTGTAATTCTTATCCCTGCATCATCTGCCCAAGAGTCGCAAGTCAAAGTTTCTCAAATCACCGCATCTAGATACTATCCACTTTGGGAAGCACTAACTCACATGTATGGTTAAATAATTCATTACAATAACACATCTCAGTTTGGAAAGCACCCATATTTCTTGTGGGTCCTTAGGTAAGTCAAAGAATGTCTCATCACTAATCCGTAGCAAGGATGTGGTCACAAAGTTGAGGACCCATGCCCACCACAGCTGGAGGGTTCCAATCTAGTGCCATCAAGGATCCATACGCATCTTGGTTGGAGGGTTCCACTAGAAAAAGGGTTTAAGTTCCATGCCCTTCCCGACTAGAGAGTTCCACTTGAAAAAGTGTTTAGGATTCATACCCAGCTTGATTGGAGGGTTCCACTCTTGTGTCCTCGAGGACCCATGCCCATCCTAGGTGGAGGGTTCCACTTAGAAGACAATAAGGAATTCCAATTTTCATCCATGCATGATGTTACCTCTCTGGAATCATAATGAACTCTACTGTAGTAATTGGGTGTCACCCCATAATGTCTTCACACTAAGAACATCTCATATCACATTTGATCATACATCTTCTCCACTCTCACAATAGTTTATGCTAGCGAAGGTCACAGATTATCTTCAAACAAATAAAAAGTATCTTCTACCGATTTTAATTTCATGTTTCTACATTTAATGAAATCATGAATAAGGTTCTTCACATCCAAACGATTCACACCATTGTGATCCTTGGAGAGAAACATGTGAGGTAGACTTTCTACTCTCTCCAAACAGTCATCAAATGTAAAATTCAATAGGTCGCCACATTGCACAAATATGGAATTCCATGGGGACCACACATTAGTCACAAATCAATTTATATGGATCACTCTATTATGATATTCATGTAAAGAGACATGATATAGACTACTATTTCTTCCAAAAATGGATACAAGGAGAAAAATTTACAATTCACGGTAACACTAATGAGCTGGGCCTCATGAGGCCCACACCATGATCTATATTTAAAAACCTGAAATTGGTCTTGAAAATTCCGCCTCTATTTTAGGGTCACAACTTCGCTGACGGCTCGCCAATTTGATGTCATTTGAAAGAGTTAGGATAGATGAGATATTCCGCAACAACAATAATAATATTATTTTGGGGCGTTTCATATACCCAATTCAAAAACCCCAATTTAATGTCCATGATTGGTCTTGAATTGACTGCCTTCATGAAAAGGTTATGTCTCCACTAACAACACATTAAATAGAAATAGCAAGCCAGAGTTATGGCGGGTTGAAGATTTAATAATAATATTAAATCAAATATTTCATGGGCATTTCACAGGCCCAGGTTGCGGGTTAGAAAACATTATTTGTAGAGTTATTAAAAATATCACATTATTGATGGGTCACATAGCCAATGAAGACTGATTGATTGGACTCTGTATTGGGAATTTATGAGGGTTTAAAAAAAAATAATCTTATTATTATTATATATTTTTATAATTGTTTTTTTCTTTTTTGTTATACACTTATCTCTAGGGTTTACCCCATGCTCCATTATTCCTCATGCAACCACCACCTCTGCACTATCAGAACACCGCCCTCAAGGCATCCGCCATCACCACCACCGGCTTCCTACTGGCTCCTTCTTCCACCGGCTGTACTGCCTCACCGCATTGCTGCCTCAGACCGCCATCGTGTCGTTGGCTCAAACTGCCTCTCTACTCCAACTCAGACTCTCCCTAATCTCACTTATGGAGTCTCATAGGATGAATGTCATTCCACTCGGGAGCCCCACGATTCACTCACCGGACCACCCCCACCACGTCCTTGCTTGCCAAGAGCTGCACCGACATGCTCTACCAGGACTACGCACCTGCCACACCTTAGGTAGCCACACACACACCTCCAGAACATTGATGAGCCACTGCGCCTTAGATCCTACCAAAAACTATTAAATGATCTCAAATCATTGATCCTTGGGTCATGATCTATGCATTTCCAGTCTTTACATGCAATTTTGCCACCATTTCATCGATCTGCCTCGAATCCGGGCGAGCGATCGAGCTCCGGTTGCCCGAAAATTGGCATGTCCGGAACCTCATGGTTCTAATGGTGAATAACACATATAAACAGGGGATAATATCACATAAAAAATGGTTTTTATAAATTTCCAAGAATTATTGGCCAAACATCAAGAGCATGCATCAAGATTAGATGAACAATTGAGAAATAACAGGTTCTTACCTATTTGGATTACGAAAAGGGGCATAGATTGAAAAAATAATTATCAAAATGTTCAATCATTTAATCAACGTCATAAAAAAATAATCCTATGGGGATCATATTGATCAGTACTAATGAAGATCACATCTGTGCATTGATTGGAAGATCCTGCTGTATTCTTCATGCTTTGATAATCTTGGATCTAAGGCTTTAATTATCGTTCTTCTTCGTTCATCAACGGGAAGGGGAGGAAAATAAGAGAGGGGTTTTCATGATTGGAAAAACAAAATTATGAGCCAAATTCTCTAAAATATGAATTTATAATCCTAAATTAGGATTAGGATATTATTCAAACAATTAAATAAATAGTTAGTTAATTATTTATTTATCTGTCCATGATGGCACATAAGACGAACACTCAATGCCGGTAAAGGTTATACCCCACCTAGGGTAAAACCTACATTTTGAACTGAAAGGAATTTTCATATTTCTCATTTGAGATCCCACCCATGAGTTATGCGGGGTTGATATATTAAATGAATAAATTAATAATTTAATTCATCCATTTAACATAACTCCATCGAGCAAGGAGTATGAACGTCCTGCGCCAACTCATTTTATGTCATAACTAGGGTAAACACCACATTCTGGACCCATCCATGACTTCATATTTTTGATCTGATCAGCTATTTTTGGGATAATCTTTTTACTTTTCATGGATAGATTAAAATATACTAAATTTTTTCTTGTATAATTCATTCTAGGAACTCTGGCCCTCAGAACTACGCATCGTCTCAACACCTAGCTGTGGAAACCTTAATAAAAATATTCCATTATATTATTGGAAAAAAGAGTATCTACATAATGTAATAAAATTTATTTATATTATTACATTGTAAAATTATTACCCAACATTTAGAAAATTACATTGAAATAAAATTTTGTCCTATGCCTTAATTTTTGTTGAACCAATGGTAACTTAACTTATTATAGATTTTTGAATTTTAGACCCTAAAATTTATGTTTATAGTTCACTTATTTGTGATTTATTCCCTAATTCACTCCATAGAAATATTTATGCTTTTCCACTATATACGTATCTAAACATTCCACTGATGTTCTTTTACTTACAGACCTAGATACATGGTATTCAATGTGACCTTTGTACTTTCCATTATCTCTTATATAAAGGATGACTTATGAACCCTTATCATGAAGTGCGATTTCAAACATAGTAAGTATCAGAAAATCTATCACCATAATCATGTTTTAATTTTGATTATATAATTAAAAACAGTAGGGGAGAATGTGATTCCCTGAAAATATAAGGTAAGAATCCTGTATTCAATAGTGTATATGACACGTAACCCCAAGCGCGTAAGGTAATATTAAATCGGGAAAATTTTAATATATTTACTATTTAAAATAGATTCTATATATTTCAATGAATGAAATACAGAGTCATTGTGCGTTACACGCAAGAGATACCTCCTTCGATGGCTTGCATTACACGCAAGACCATGTTTTATCAAACAATAATTTATTATTAAAATATAATGTGATATAAAATAGACATTAAATTAGTATTTATGAATAACATTAAATTACCTATGAAAATTATGGTTTTTAAAAATATGGTAAGAATTAATTGGTTAAAAATTAATTATAAATGAATATAATAATAAATTGAATATTAAGGCAATATTTTTATAGAAACCTATTTTTTTGAAAAAATGTTATTTTATGCTAATAGATTAATTAATTAAAATTAATGGGTCATATTAATGTGATATATATATAAATACATATATTATTTAATAAAATACTTTTAATATTTTTCTATTAGGTTTGATTGGCATCATACCAGAACAATCTCCATTTGACACATAAATACCTATATTTTTATGATGGTAATTTTTAGGCCATTTAATGGTGAAACCATTTTAAATATGAATTTTGAAACATTAATTTATTTAATTTTTAACTTCATATTTGATATATAAATATAATAATTATGTTTAGGTGGGTTTTTTGGATAATTTTCTGAAACATTTCATTTTTTTGAATAGTTAAAAATACTGAATTTTAGTTCAAAACTTCTTTTTCATATAATTTATTTTTGATTTTAAATTATAAATTTTATTTACTTTTACTTTTAATTAGATAATATATTTATCTATTAATACAATAATTTTCATTATAATCAATTAAATTTTGAAATTGATTATAAAAACATAGGAAACATTCAGACATTTCAACTTTTAAAACCCACATTATCGTCCCCCCTACATGATTAAATTTAAAACAATTTAAAAAACCTATATGATTGTAATTTTATATAATAGTGTCAACATTTAGAATAATAATAATTTATATTATATAAAGGGTCAAATTTTTTACTAAAATGATTAGTGAATGTAATAAATATTAATTACCATTATTAAGGAAAAATTAAGCATAATAAAGGGATAAACGTTTAACTTAAGGTCCCAAATGACCAAGGCACTTATGTAACACCAATTTTATAGAAATAATACAGCCATGAGAATTAATGCCTTGGTTTTTTTTGTTTTTTATGAACATTTAGGTAAAATAATGGGTACACCTAACTTCCCTTCAAAAATCCCAAGTGAGTCATTTTCCTCCATATAAAAGGCCGACACTTCTCCCCATTCATCACACCTCTCAAACCACGTAGGTTATTTCATGATTTGATAACATAGCATCCCAAAATCCCTCAACATAACCCTGAATACTCATATTAGCATAATTTATAGTAATTAAAATTTTTGGTACAAACGAAAATAAGTTACCCAATTAGGAGGTAACATCTTCTCTCGATATTTATAATTTAATTTCCATTATCCACCACCTCAAATATATTTATCAAATTTTTATTGAAAAACACAAGTATAATAAATATACTATAATGTTTTTATGCAAATATTTTTACCTACACTTACACACACTTCCATATAATGGGTAAAGAACATATTATTGCTACGTATGATGAACTATGCCTCACAAAATGATGATTGTCCATTTTTCCCTTAACCATCTCTCATGATGGACATTATGATGGAAAATATATTTATATTTGATATATTTTATATTTATTATTTCATTATACATATTTAATCCTTTTATTTCACATAACTTTAATAATTTTCATTTTACATAAATTTGACAACATCATTTGAGGAAGTGTGGACTTCCGCCCTACAAAGCGATGTGATTTGTTCAGATTATAAAAGGAACATATAAAAATGGTTTTAATTAAAAATATATGACATAATAACACTATATTCTATATTCATGTAATAATTAAATTTCTTGAAATATACTATTCTATATATTAATATCATTTTATTTATTACAATTTCACACATATAAAAATTGATAACATCTAATGTGGATGTGTGGACTACCGCCTCTACAACAAAATGTGATTCCTTTTACATAAAAATAATTATATATATATAAGGGAATATGATTAAATAATATGGAATTTATTAATTAATTATCATTATGTAAATATATAATGCTACTTTCTATCATTCAATAATGATCATTGAAAAATGATAACGTTACTCATGTGTGCGTATGACCTACTGTCTCCAAGATTTTAACATTGATTAATTTTACATAAGCATAATTTTTGTTTTTAAAAGAATAATTTGGGTATAAATATGATAATAATTTCTGGATTATTATCATATAGATGTTATATAATGAACCCTTAGACCATAGTTGACATACCAAATCCGTTTTTGATACATAAACTGAATTTTTTCAAAAAAACCAATGTAATAAAATTTTTATAAGTAGTTGTATAAAAATAGTAATATGTTAAATATAATTAACAATAAATATGAGAAATTTTATCAATAGAGCATAAAATTAACTTAATGTTATTACATAGGAGGTTAAAGTACGTTCACCCAAAAAGAAACTCATGGTAAGGGATTCTAACTTCAGTTTTTAACATCCATGAGATAAATGTCATGTCCACCACTTAAATATTTTGTGTGGTTTATCTACTACCCATTTATATATATTATATCATTAATTAAATTATCTTTTCAGTATTTAACAATTTTAAATAATATTATCCCTTCATGAGGTTTATGATTTAAAATGTTTCATTATGGTATGGGATACTTTGTAATGTATAAATTTTATTTTTCTTAAGAATAACTTTAATAAAATTTTAATTGTAATTCCATTTGAAGAAATTATATTACCATTATTCAATAAAACCTATACATTTTGACTCCAATGGTAATTAATGACCCCTTTCATGTATTATTACTATTTTTCTAGTCTTTGGCAGTCAAAATGATTTAAAAATACTTTTAATAAAAACAGACTTCGTTTCTCTCTTTAGTTGGAGAGGCTTTTCATTTTCTAAAAACAAATTTTTTATTCAAAAATATCCATTTTCTTAAAATTATTTGGAAATGACATTTTGACCCTTTTTGATTTTTCAAACGTCTTAAAAGAAATATTAATGTCTCTTTCGAAAAAATGAATTTTTCTATCCTTTTAACCATGAAAAAGGAATGTTATTTTTTCCTTATATGGAATATACATACTTACCAACTATCATTTAATTGAATATTCATTCGAATTTATAAAATTTAATATTTTAAAGAAAATATTTTCAAATGTTATTTTCCATGAAATGGTTTTTCAAAATAAAATGTTATTTTCCTCAACAATGTTTTTAAATTTTATTTTTATATTATTTCTATTCTTCAATTAAAAAAAACCCATTATTTTAATCCCCGTAGGGTATATTGTATTTATCTCATCCATAATCTTTATCTAGATGGGTTTTTATTGATTTCGACAAGGATAATATTAACATTCACTTCTTTGATCCTTTTAAGGCCCCATAAAATATTCAATTTCTATGATCATTTGACATTGAATTTCCCCTTTGTATCCATATAACTTTTTAGGGATATTATCATTACATATACCATATAACATTTCTCATACAATGTTTACTTTTCAATTTATTTAATTATTTGGGGAAATTGTGATAAATATATATCATTTATATCATATGTATATTTGATAAAAAAAACATTTATAAATATATTATTTGATATATGAAGAATGTTTTGGACTTGTATGACATGGGTGGGGGCCAATTGTAGATTTCCCCTCAATGCATTGGTAGTCTCAAGGGAAAAGTCATTTAGCTAACCACCTTAAATGGGTTTAAACCAATATTTTCTAAACCATCATTTGAATGGTCTTGATGGTAAATGTACCATGTACCTATGAAACATGGAATTCAATAATAAAGAATTTACCTCATTTAGTTTAATTTAGTGTTAATACATGGTATTTTTCATTTTCATATCTATTTATACATTTCATTTATAGTTATTTAGATTAAATGTGTTTCAGTTTCTTGCCTTTCATTATTTATTTTTCCTTATCTAGTTATTTGGATAGAATTTGTTTCCAGTTATTACCATCCTATATTCTTTGTACACTTTCATTCAGTTTATTGATTACATTTTAGGTGTGCTTAGTTATTTACCTTTCCACATTGACTAATTTCATTGATTCTTTATTGCCTCTGTAATATTTCTCCCTAAATCAGAATTTGAGCTCATCCTTAATATGTTTCTTTCCACAATCCAAGAAGACTACTATGAAATATATTTAGATATTTACAAGAAGAATTATAGTTTTTTGTAATGTTATTTAATTGGATAGATGAAAAAAAATTTGGTTTTAATTAGGGTATTAGTTTTTAATACAAGACTCATGTTTGTATTTTGTTTACCAAGACTACAAAACTCTCAGTACTTAGGACATGGTTATTTTTAATCATTCCAATGTAATAGATAATATAAACTAGCAATGTGATATCAAGGTTCTGGTCCCTATTGTATTATTTCATAAATAACCTTTGTCATGAATAATATATTTTAACATATAATGACATTGATGAAAAAAAATTAGTATTTTTTTTAAAATAAAATTTTAAAAAATAAATGTCCATGATATTTTGAAATAATTTTAAATGAAATATTTTATAATACTAGGAGAAAATTAATTTCATTCCGAAACCATGAAAATATAGAGTGAATGTTTAATATAAATTGAAAAATGCGGTGGAAACCTAAGTTCACACAGAAATACTAAAATGGATTCTTTTTTTTTCTGAACATAACTATAAAAAATGTATAAACAATTGTATTTTAAAAGAATCAATGAAAATGGTTGTATCTGAAAATTAATTTTTCAATTTTTGAAATAAATATTGGGATATCTAAAAAAATTGTAGTCGAAGGTGAAAATAAGTGTTTTAAAAGAAAATATCTTTTTATATTTTTTAAATATTTTTTAAAAAACCATATAATTTTAAAATAATATAAAAAATCCCATTTGAAACAACATAAAGGATAAATAAGGGTCTCCTAGGATATCCAAAGGGGGATAAAATTCATATGATATTATAATTAAAGATAATACGAATTCATTATTTGAGTTATCACTGTTTAGAGATCTGGATATTAAAATAAGGTTACGAGAGGAAACAATATGACTTGAGTAATATTTAAATAAAAACCCCATGAATGAGAAAGAGATTGAAGTTCAGTAAAAAATATAATTATTAATTCATAATTCATTATGTAAATTAAATAATATGCATTATATACCATATATAAAATTATATTAGTGTATAAAAAGAATAATGTATTGTGTAATAGGATTCTTGACGAATAAAACTTTTTGCTAACTTAATGTTTGTGTTAACAATAATAAATTGATAATGAGGATATAATTAATAATTTTATAATTATAGAAGATGAGTAAATAGAAAAAAAATATATTCATTGGTTAGACTTAATCCAAACATGAATAATAGAGTTGAATATGAAAGTTACTAACCCAATGAAAGAAAATTATGTAACAAAAAACCCTTACCTTGGTTTTGATTATCTTTTTAAATTCACATAAATTCCTAAATAATAAAACTAAGTGTATTATAATCTTTATTCATGTGTACTTCAATCACCTAGGTCTGTCTCCTATAATATGTTATTTATATTTTTTTTCATATATTGGTTATTTAAGGTGGTTTGGATAAATTATATGTAAATATTTTTCTATGCTAACCATATTGAAAGGTGTTTTAGTTTAACATCAGGAGATAAAGAATTTTTGCGGATCATTTTCTTTTTGATTATATTAGAGGTAAATTTATATTACTATATAGGTTGTTATAAAATGAGATTGAATTAGGAATGGTACTAAAAAATGATCAATTTAGTTGGAAATATTTACTATGACCATTTTTTATTAATATAACTTATTGAATGTATAATATTATCAACATATAATATTAATAGTTTTGTAAATATTATGTTTTTTTACCTTCCATAAAATTTTAAATTCATATACATTAGGTTGTATGGGAAAATAACTCACATTGGTACGTGGAGGCGGTAGTCTGAACAAACACAAGATCAATGATGTGTAATTTTTATATGTTTATAGGAAGGAATAAATAATGGTTTTTACATTAATATAATATAACTTCTTATGCTAATGATAATTAATTCATGATATTTCTTTGTTAAGGGTAGGTTTGAAGAGAATGATTTTAAATATTATAATGATTATGTAATACTAACTTTGGGATTTTTGGCTCCTCAAAAATGAAGGGATTAGGATAAATTATGTTGAATAGGGGATTTAAGTCACACAAGGTATGTCTAGTAGAGAATAATTAGAAATGGTATAGAGGAAATTTATATTTATATGTGTAGATTTTATAGGGTATAAGTGTTCCCATTTTATAAGTTATGAAAATCCATCTTTTGTGAAGAATAATTATTTTTTAATAATGAAATTACCATATTCAAGGGACGATGGTACAAAAAGTGAGAAAAAATATGTTTTTGGTGAGATAAGGATTAAGAATACTACAAGACTCATTTTAATACATTTTTTAAAAATTTTTAAATCCTTTTACCACTTAAATTAAATATTAGACCATTTTTTTAACTTGGAAACAAGTTTTTTCTCATGTAATTTATAATTTATCAAGAAATATAATGTAACCCCTCATACCATATTTGGATTTTATAAATCTATGTTTTATCCCTACATAATCTAATTAGATTTATAATTAATATAAATTTAACTTTCAAATTGGAACATTATATATATATATATAATTTTTAGATTGTTTTTTTTGTTTTTACTATTAAGTGTTTTTAACCATATTCCAAACTAATTACTAATTTAATGAGTGAGAAATTTTTTATATATTTATTTAAGAATTATATTAAATTCATTTTTTATAATATAATAATTTTATTATTAGATAAAAGTCACATGATTTTATTGAAACATTTCTCAGAAAATTATATTTTTACCATTACCGTGATCATTAAATTTAATCTCTGTAATCATACATTTTTTTAAAATAAAATTGACTATATTATGGAATATGATCACATTGATTTAAAATATTAGACAATTTTTTAGATATTTAGTTTTTACAAGTGATGAAAACAAATTTTCTCTTATAGGCGAATAAAAATAGTTTTTAGAGTAAAATATAACTTAAATTTCCAAAACACTACACATGAGTTTAATAAATTTAAAAATATTTTCTAAATGATTTATTATAATTTATAAATATTTGTTACTACATAAATAAAGTGTTAAAAAAATTTCATTATTATATTATTATAATTTTATAAAATCGATAGTATTAAAAAAATAAATATTTTTCACTATGCACTTAAAAATTAATTACTATAGATAATTTCAAAAAAATATTCAAAATATAATATTAGAACATTTAATCCAAAATTAATTAATATTTCTTATATTCTCATTCTTAAATATAAAAATTTATCCTTTAGATGAGAATTTAGTATATAATGATAAATAAGTTTATTTAAAAAAATCATTTTAAAACATTATATTTATTTAATACTATTTCATATAAATTTATATATAATTTAATTATAAAATTTTTGTTTATAAAAATAATAAATTTATATTTTATTAAATTTTAACTATGATAAATTTTATTTATTATGTTAATATACAATACCATTTCCTTAATAGTTCTTTGACAAAAATCCTTTTAAAAAAGTAATTAAAGAAAAATAATAATCTATATTTATTATAAATAATTTTTAATTTTTTTTAATTATTATATTATTTATGTAATTTTAATCTTCCATGGTTGGTTTTAGTCAATAATTTTTTAGGTTGGTGTTATGTGTGACTTAAGATATTGAAAATAATTTTAATTTAATGGGTCCAAAATTAGAGGTCGTTATACACACAAACACAATAAAAAAATGTATAAAAGTGGAAGAAACCCTAAGATAAAATAAATAAATATAAAGAGGGAGTGGAAAAGACTTATTCTTGACTATACTATTTATATATCCTCTAATATAGTCCATTGAAAAAATTATAAACCATAGTCAACCACAAGGTGTCATTACTTCCTATGGAAGAACAAGTTTAAAATTTAAATTATTAAACAACCTACTATCTAACTAAGAGTGTATTGTAGAAAATGAGATCCCATGTTCAAACCTAGAGAGATGAGGTAAAACCTAAAATTTATTAATTAATACCTATATACTACTTATAATGATATATAATTACTCTAATCTAAGATCAACCAAGGAAGGATGAGATGTGATGGGAATTTTCATTCTTATGTTCAAAAAATAACAAAGTAGAAACCATGTGATGATAATCTTGATTGTTTCAACCCCAACTATAGTTACCAAGAGTCTATGTATATTTTATTACTATTTCATAGATACAATGTAAATAATCCTGGATGTCCAATCAGTTTATAAGTCTTTTATAACTAGATACATACATGATACAGATTTTATATTAGGTAGTAAAATATAAAACATCGTAATACAAAACATTGAAAACCCTTAAACTGATTAAAATAATTATTCTTCATATTCTATAGTAAAGAAACAAAATATGGGTAAAAAAAATCCTTAGTAATAGATACTAACAATTGAATTTATCAGGATTAAATGAGGAATAAACAACATGGAAAAGAATATATATTAAATCACACACCATTTAATCAATAAAATAAGCATGAAATATAGTAATGTATAATATTAATGAAAAAAACTAATTGAAAATAATAACTAAATTATCAATGATAGAAATTTAGAATAATGGGTTTCATGATCTTAGACATCATGATATCCATACAGTCATGTCCTTTAACTAAGACAGTTTAATCAAAGTGAAGGTATATTCCTAAAACCCATTTTATTTGGATAACTAATTTGTCTGGTGAGATATATCGAAGAATCAAGGGGATAAATATAACTGTCCCCCACCCATCACTGTATGTCCAATTCATTCCTCCAATATTCATTGATTAATTTAATTAATGAATAATTAGTCTTTAAATAAATATCCATATTGAGTAGTTAAAATTAATTTATCAATATTTTCCTCTGTAAAACAAATAAAAAACAATGTAAAACAAATTATATAGAAATAATATATTATTTAAGAAATAATAATAACCATAGAATAATAATTATTGATATTTAAGAGAAAGGTAATGTCTAATAATCACAGTGAAGTGAATGTTTCAAGAGAAAGTTAACAAACACAAAAATAATGAGAGGTAATATAGATTTTCTGATAAATTCATATCATTAAGAGTATAAAAGGAAATATAAGTGAAAAATTAAAATAATATTTTTTGAAAGAGTTTTATTTGGTAAACCAATAAAAACATATAGAATAATCTACATATCATGAAATGGTTATGAATGAAGGGAAGTTAATTCACACCATATATGTTAAAAAGAGACATTCCTTTCATGTTTCTATAAAGAATGTCAAAAATGAACACGTCAATAAAAATTATAAATATTCACTTTAAAACTTGTAGAAACAATTCAAGGATTCCAAAAAATATTCTTAATTTATCATTTGAGAATATTAAAGGAAATTTGAAGTATAATTTTATATACAAGGATATAGAAGAAGAATATACCTTATCAAAAAAAGAAATAAGACTGTATTTTATTTTTGACATTGTTATAGAATGATTCAATTGAATGTAAGGGAATTATTATCAATCACTAACAAAAATATGTTCATGTTTAATACCTAAAAATGGCATTATATACACAAAGAAAGTAAAAATAAATTGTAATTCCAAACATGTATCAACGAAGTGGAAATTTAGATGAAATCCCATACCTCATGCTTCTTATATGCTGAACATTATTTAACCCTATGTAATTTTATTAAACATTTTATTAATCTACGGAAGTGGAATATTTGTTTATAATAATATATATTAACCTCTTATAATATATTATAACATGTTTGATGATAATAATTCATCCTTACTATTGTATTGGTTGTTAATTGCTTCATTATATCTTATATGTTTTATCATGGATGTTTGGGTTCTTATGAAAATGATATAGTTCCAAAATTAATGGAATTATATTAATTTAATTTGTGTAATTTTTATTTATTTGATACATTTTTAGAATAATTATTGAAATTTGAACACAAAAAATGAATCAAATCATCTTATGGAGATTATAGGTCACACATATGCATGAGTGATGATATTATTTCCTCCATGGTGAAAGTGTAATTTAGTAGATGAAATATTAATTTTATAGAGTGTATATCATATCTTACGTATCATATATATTCATTGGTTCCATCATTATGACAATACATGTTAGTTGATGAGGGAAAACACATGGCATCTATTCATGAGGCATTAGTCGACCATACACATGTGAGATAGTTTTGTCTTCTATTTGACATATTAGGAAATGGTTAAATAATAATAAATTAACATAATAAAATATTAAGATATGGTATATAATTGTGTTATTATATTTTAATTTTTAGTATATAATTGAATGTGGTAAAAGAAGAAGTAAAACGAAAGTGCTTCGTTAAGATGATTATGTTCTCTTAGAGGTACCAATTATATATATATTCCTAAGGGTATTAATGATTCTATTTATGGAAGGAAAAAATATTTATAAAGTGTATAAGAACGATAGGAAGGGATATTTTTTGGTTTTGGTAGTTCTTTATGGATCCAAGTGGTAAAATGAATAGAGGGGACATGTGTCTTTTTAAATTTTGGGGAGAGGAAATGCTTAGAATATTTATAAAGAATAAAATATATATTTGTATTATGCAATCTAGATTACTCCAAAACATAAAATCAACAAAAATAATATAATATATTTTCAAAATAGGGAGAAAATAAATATAAATTAGAAATGTTTTTAGGTCATTTTAACTCTTATTTATTTTGTTTATCCCTTGAGTAAACATGTTGTAACCTTAATCATAGAAATAAATTTGTACCGTTTTTTACTACTAAATAAAGAAAAAAATGAATGTGACCTCTTGTTTTTTTAAAATTATGATTCCAATTTAGAAATATTTTTTATCAAAATATATTTACATTAGTAAGATAATTTAATTTAAATTTAAAACCAAAATACTTGACACAAAATAATTTTTTTATCGAAAAATCGTTTTTAATTATAAAAATATTTTTTATGTGTAAGAATGTTTTTATAACAAATTAATGCATAAAATTAGTTAAAATGAATATAATTGGGTTATTTAAAATTTAATTCACTGAATTCTTATTTTAAACAAGTTTTTTAAAAAATTAAATTGTAAATTAATAATGAGAAACGATAATTTTTAAAACAAGTTAGTATTTTTCAATATTCATTGTTTTTTTGAAAAATAAAAAAAATTACCGCAAAATAATTTTTATATTAAAATTTTAAAAATTATGTTCATTTAATAAAATACAATTACTAAATATGGATAAAAATTAATTATATTATTTTCCCCAAAATAAATAAAAATTATTTTTTAATGAAAGTGTATTTTTTGAAGAATACAATTACTTTATAAATAATTGAGTGCTTATATCCTATGTATTAATCTGTAAATTATTAGTATATTTATAAATAATATATATTTCATAATTTTGTTATTTCTATTCATACTTTCCAATTAAATTGATATGTTATGATAGGCTTGTCTATGTAATCCTATTTTGTGGTTATTTTATGCTTGATGATATATGGTGTATATTTTATAAAAAAAAATATTTTAAAATATTGGGATAATACACTGTTATCTTAAAAAATTACTTCAACATTTTCACTGATATTAATTTATAAATTTTTTTGGTTATCTTATTTAATACATTTTTAGGTTCCCACACTCCATCTATTTTGTGATTTCTCTAAAAAACCATAATCAATTGAGTTAATCAAATTTTCATTACTTTGTATATAGTGTTATTAATCTAGAAAGTATCTTTATAGTAAGATATATTAGGTTCTAATTCAATTTATACATATGTTATAACATGGATTGGGTCTGTAAGGTACTACCTAAAAAAATAGATATGGAACACATAATGTAATTTAGAGTGGCTTGGTGGATTTTCCTTGTCGTAGGGCACAATTGAAATTCCTTCCATAATTTAAAAGTATCCAATGTACATGGGGTTAGTTTTCTTTTATTACTAAACTATACAACACCTTTATAAATAGATACTGTCATGAAAATGTGATATCCCATTTGAAATTCCAAATCATTCCACTGATTTTTGGAATAACACTTTTTTATACTTTGTTTTGCTTTAATATGAGCCTAAATAACATTTATCATTGTTATTGAATCATCAAAATGTTTCGGGCCTACAAGAATAATTTTATCTACTTCATCCAAACACGTTGGATAATGACATCAATTTCTATATATTTCTTCTCCCAACACCATTTAAATACCTGAATGAATGATATTGTTATAGAAAAACTATACCAAAGGTAAATATTGGTCTCACATATCTTGAATGGAAATTTAGAATGAAATCAACATGTCTTCCAATGTTTGTATATCCGTTTCAGAATGTCCATTAGGATGAGGGTGATATGAAGTGACCAATAAACCTCATTATCCAAAACCATCAAAATATTTTTCCATAACATTGATTAAATCAGAAATCTAGATGAGAAAAAATTTAAATAATATCTCCATGACGTAAAACCCCAAGATTCCACGGTATGTTTCCCATTGAATAATGCAGTTTCTTGTGTAGTATGCAACTTGGAGTTTTAACAAACCATGACCAATCAATGTAGGCGTTATGAATAGTAATACCCACTTTTTGAATATTTATTAATTTTATTGTTCAAAATGGACTTCATTTTTGGAATTGGAATATCAAAATTAGCTTAAGGTGAATTTTTGGTATTTTTCTAAAAACATTCAATTTTTGATGAATAGTGACAAACACTGCATTATTGTTAAAAAAAATTTATTTAAGTAATTAGTTATTTTATTTTATTTTATTTTAGGTGAAAATAGATACATAATACCTATATATGTTTAATTTAATTCATTAGAGTCATTTTCTAATAAGTTTAGATATATAAAATTTTATTGAACTTTTTATTGTCTTTTACCCACCTTCTAAGAGCATTTGAAAATTTTCATAAAACATAATTTTATCACTTTTGTGAGTTCAATATAAAAAATCTGAGAGAAACGATTGATATCAGTAAGTAAAATGTGGTTCAATAAGATGAAAATAATTTTCAATGAATTGTAACTTTAGACTTGTATTTATAACAATTAAAAGTAAATAAGGTAATTAAGGGTAAAAACAGAATTATAATTACCCTAACACATGTCCTAATTCTATTGGATAAGTTTAATTCGACACAAAACAACCATAGGAAGAAAATATGATCCCCTTTAGTCCACTTGGATTAGATTAGGACATTTATTTTTATTTTATTTAAAGAAGAGTTAAAAGTTTAAAATTCAAAGTTTGATAACTAAACCATTTTTAATATAAGGTTATACATAAGATAATTTATAACTATAAATATTTATTAGAGAAATAAAAATATTTCTTATATAATGATATTTTATTTATAATTTTTAGATATTATATAATTTTACATATTTCCTACATAATGATGATGCAGTAATTACCTTACTAATGAAAGATTAAAATAATTGATATTATAAATATCCAAATAAATGTAATTTGAAACTTTTTATGAATTCCAATAATTTTATCGGTTAATATGATATGTTAGGGTTGATTAATTAATTGTTTTTCAAATTATTCTCTTTGTTATGATTTTCCCCAAAACGAAATACAAAATATTGTCACAATTGACATAATTGAGTTTTAAAAAAAAATACTATATTATTAATTGATATAATATTCCTAAAAGTCTATGGTACAGTCAAATGACTTAAATAAGGTTATATATATTAATAATTAACCACTTGGTGTTTTCTTGGCTTGTTATAGAAAGTTTATCAACCATATAATATAGAAATACAAAGAGACAAGGTAAATGTCAAACTATTAAACTAAGAGATAAATCTAAAAGGTAATGTTAATATGGTGGCCTAAACCTATCTAAAACCTCTTGGATGAGAGGTTTTTTACCCATCCCCACCTTAGCCTGCAAAATTTTTTTTTGCATCCATTAGAATCTGAAAATTATTTTTTTACAAAATAATATTTTAGGCTTTTCCTAAAGTTACCCTCATCTATCATTTAAAAGGGTACTTCCCCTTCTCTTAATTTCACACAACCAAATCCATTTGGATATGACAACCCATACCCAAATATCCTCCCAAATTCCATAAAATAAACCTAGATTCCTTACATTTTTTAGAAATCTATCCTAAGGATCCCTTCTGATCAACTAAAAAAGAAACGCCCAAAGAAGATGTAATAATTTCACAACCCTCTTTTAAGTTCATTTCTTATTCTACTTCCTCTTTCTTTGTTTTTTCCATTCCAAAATAATAACTCCAGTATATTTTATATACTATGATTTTATTATAAAAATGGTATGTACATATTCATCATTCAATACATCATATGAATGACAATGTCACCATACGTGCGTACATACGGCTTACCGTCTCCACGTCGTGGTGTAGTTTGTTATTCAAACACTTCATTATTTGGATGGGTATAATAATGTGTATAACTGATTTAAATAATAAATATAACATGTTAATGAATCTTTATATATGATATACCATCCAATTACATACGATTCCACCATCAATATAAAGATAATGTTGCTCGTGCGTACGTACGGATTACCACCTCCACGAACGCGAGGAGATTCATTCCCTATTGTAATAATTCAAGAATATTTTTCAATTTATGAATAAAAATATTTTTTATGATCTTAATATAATTCTGGATATGATTAGAATACAACCTATTCATAACAAGAATGGCATAAGTTACCGAGCATATAAGGGAAAACAGATCAGTTAACACCCGAAACGATGATACTACTAAAATATTATTAATAATGAAATATTAGAGGATCATATATTTTTTCCTATTTATATATATAGTTAATGTATAATTTAATAATTTTGATTTATCTAATATACAAGAGGTTAAATTACCCTCGACCATGTATAAATACATGGTAAGTGTTAATTCTAAAATCTCTTTACTTATCTGAGGTTGTTAATACGTATCTACTGGGACCTCGTTATCATCCACATCTATGTTTTCTTAAAAATGTAATTCAATTTTTTATAATATTTAATATAATATGGGATAAAGTAATATATACCCTTATTTTACCATATATTTTTTTGAAAGGAATCTTCCTGTCATTTTCTGAACAAGGTACTTTATAACCTTTTCAACAAAATTACGGAAATAATGTCTTTTTTTAACTTATACGGAGGGTGCTGCTATTTTTTACTGTTATAAAATCGTCGAAGATTCCCATACATGTTTACAAAAATATTTTCAAAATAAATTTTTTCTTTAATAATTATATTACTTTTAAAGGATTTCAAAATTGAAAGAGATATTTATTTAAAAACGTTTTCATTTCATCTATGTGAACATCCATTGATGGATTTTAAGCTTGTTTGAAGTTGAATTATTATGATAAAAAATTTAATATTGTATTAATGGATTTTTGATATGTTTGACTGTGGATGTGTTATTTTTACACCATTCATGGTTTATTGATAAAGTTTTGACATTTCTTATACTAGTTTTAATATAAATGTTAATGTTATGTTTAATCCTTTTTATATGAGGAATGAATTTGGCTTAGTATGTGACGGGTGGAGGCCACTATAGCTCCGCAATGCATCGGTAGGTCTCATGAGTCAAACTAGTGTCATAGCGCAGGCCCTTGACAAAAACATAGGTGTAGTATTGGCACAAGGCCTTGATTATGGGGTTATGAAGTCTTTCATTATGCATTCCATCATTATTAAAGTGGATAATGATTATGTAAGTTATTATTCGACTAGAAGAATATCCATGTAAATAATTAAATTGAATTATATTATTTTATCTTTTCCATTTCATGATGAAGTTTATGTTTAGAAGTCTTTTGTTTTAGTCTTATACATTGCCTTAAATGTTTATGCTTAATAATGAATGTTTCCGCTATATTGTTATCCTTATTAAGCATCTGAGCTCACCCATTTATATGTTTTATTTTTCCCATGATTTGAAGAAGTAATTTATGGTTTACATCTAGGGATACACTAAGGAAATAAGTGTGTTGAATATGGGACAAAATGTAGTTGATGTTTTTAATTCAGGATGTAATATAAAACTTATTGAATATATCTAGTACTTCCAAGGATAATAAACTGATCAATATTTCGAGAAATGATTCCTTGTATCATTCCAAAGTCATGTACTAATGCACCGAATCTGGGTAAATGGGGTTGGGGTGTAACAGTTGGTATCAGAGAAAGTTTAGTACAATAAATAGAAACTAGATTTAGAAAAACTCTGATTGAAGAACACTACCCTAAGATATACTTTGAGAATTAATATGGAACTTCCTTGATTTTTTGTACTGTAGAGATGTTCTGAGTTTTCCAAGAAATACATCACTGTCTGGATATGATCAGGTAGAGATGGCTCTGGCACAGATGCACCTAGGGGTAAAACCCAAAAACACAACTTTGAGCTAGAATAAAAAATGAACTGGTGAACGACAATGGGCCTTGTTTTACACTTTGGTTACAACACTCTTGGGGGATATGATTAGGATACTTATCATTTTCTTTACATACCATTATGAAGGGTTTATGAGTATATAATTCCTTAAAGAAAACATTTTTATGATTATGGATTATATCTATAAACTATTAAATATAGGTTAACTACTTTACAAGTTTGGAATTATGTACTGTGATTCATAAACAAATCTAGTGTAAGCCATTTTTTATAAATGGGGAATAGTGGAAGGAATGGAAACCATAAAAATGAATGTAATCCATGTAGATATTTTCCTCCTACTCATGGTAATTATAGTGAAGCAGGTGAATCAATGGGTGCTGATCAGCATATCACCATACTGGGACAACTCACTCAGGTTATGAATAATAAAATTACCTATATGGAGCACCATGATCCCCAATGCAGAGGATCATTATTAGACCTCTTAATGAGGAAAAACACCAAAATTAAATGGTAGTAAAAATCCATTGGTAGATGAGCAATGAAAATGTTCCTTAGAGAAAATATTTCATCCATTGGGGAGTAGCGAAAGAGAAAAAGTTGTCATGGAAGTTTATCACCTCATAAGAGATGAAGATCAATGGTGGTCATTAATCCACAACATAAATGAAGATGAATAAGTATCAAACATTGAATAGAGGACATTTGAAGAGATGTTCATAGAAAAACACTTTCCTTGTGTCCATTGAGCAAATATGGAAAGGCAATTTCTGAGTCTAAGGCAAAAGGAGGATGAGAATGTCACAAAGTATGAGGCTAAGTTTACAAGGATAGAAAAATATTCAACATATTATATAGGTAACCCAAGGAGTAAGATTGATTGATTATTTTATGGGTTAAAATAATTTTTCTATCTGGTATTTGTCTCACAATCATTCTCATAGTACGAAGATATTGTGTCATGCGCTATCAAGACCGAAAAGGAATTCTCTAAGTCTTATGAATATAATGAAAATAAAGAGAAAAAGCGATTTTATGAACACTCTTGAAATCTATGTACAGGGAAGAAGGGAAAAGTTGAATATCAATCCTGTGGTAAATGTTTGAAGAAACACCTCAGTACTTGCCTAAAGGGAATGAGAGTCTGTTACAAGTGTGGTGAAAAAGGCCACTAAGCTCGTGATTGAAAGGGAAAGAAAGAGGTTGCCAATGTTGAATGGTATAATTGTATAGAAAAGGGGAATTATGGAAATGAATTTCTTAATGAACAAGGTAACATACCTCAGACAAGGCCAAGGGATTAAGGACAAGATTATGCGTTCACTACTACTGAGGTTGAAGCTTTGAAAGACGTGGTGGTCGATAATTTAATGGTTCCTTCAAGTTTAGCCAATGATTTATTTGATTCTGGATCATTGAATTATTTCATATATACCTAGTTTTCTATGAAAATTAGATATTTTCAATTTGATATCACAAGGGAGTTGTTAGTAAAAACATCTATGGGAAGTATCATCACAACAATGTTTTGTGAATCAGTTCGCATTAGGGAATTTATTGTTCATTATCTGCTAATCTCATTGTCATACCCATGATTTTATTTTATATAATCCTCGGTATGGATTTCCTTTGGGACCATGATGTGAAAATTTACATTATGAATAAGAAGGTTACAATTTTTTATGATGATAAGGAGTACCTTATCTTCAGAGTAGAAATGTCACCACCAAATTCTTATCTAGATCCACCCCTAGTAGCTCTACTAAATTAAATTATTTGGGTGGAAGATAATGAATTAACTATGGATGAGGAAAATAATTTTCAAATGGAGGATGTACCTATAGTGAAATAATAAGTTGAGGTGTTTCTAGAGGATTTACCTGGAAATCCTTTGGAGTGAGAAATTGAGTTTTGTATTGATTAAATTTTTGATTCAAGGCCCATATCAAAGACCCCTTATAGAATAACTACTATGGAATTAGAGGAACTAAAGAATCAACTAAAGGAAATAAGTAATATTGAATTTATTCACCCTAGTGTTTCTCCATGTGGATCCCTTGTTCTTTTTGTTAAGAAGAAAGATGGATCTATGAGGTTGTGAATTGGCTACAGGGAGACCAATGCTATAAAAATAAAGAAAAAGTATCCCCTATCTCGCATTGATGATTTATTCAACCAATATCATGGAGCTCAATATTTATCAAAGATTGAACTTTGATCTGGATATCATCAGTTGTGTGCGAAGAAGGAAGACATTCTGAAAACAACATTTTAGACCAGGTATGGGCATTAAGATAATACATTAATGAATTTTGGATTGACTAATTCACCCTATAATAACCTAGATAAAATGAATAGAGTTTTTAGGAATATCATGATGAATTTGTAGTGGTATTTATCAATGATATTTTAGTATAATGATAAAACAAAGAAGATCATGAAAATCACTTGCTTATTATCCTATGGACTCTTAGAATAAATAAATTATATGGGAAATTTTTCAAGTGTGAATTCTAGCTGTAGAAGATTTCTTTTCTTGGACATATTATCTCTATGTATGAAATCTCTATTGATCCTTCAAAGACAAAGGAAATCCAAGAATTTCCAACACAGACATGTATAACTAATGTATACAGTTTTATTGGTCTAGTAGGTTATTATCAGCATTTTGTCCAAAACGTTGCCTGATTGGACAAACCCTTAACCAAGCTCAGTC
The DNA here is from genome assembly GCA_963277665.1 of Viscum album. Taxonomy (NCBI): domain Eukaryota; kingdom Viridiplantae; phylum Streptophyta; class Magnoliopsida; order Santalales; family Viscaceae; genus Viscum; species Viscum album. Next base: position 1,091,968,288 of record OY728137.1, on the reverse strand, counting down.
ATAAAGGGGTTAAATTTGTTTAGAAAAAAGAGTGTAAAAATTGTTTTGAAGAATTTAAGAGAAGATTAGTTAATGCTTCTATCTTGACTCTACCATTCTGGAATGATGAGTTTATTATTTATAGTGATTATTAAAAGAAAGGACCTGGTTATTTCATTATGAAGAATGATAGAGTTATTTCCTATGCTTCACGATAGCAAAAAATTCCCGATAAAAACAATCCTACTCATGATCGTGAGTTATCAGCTATAATATTTTCTCTGAATATATGGAGAAACTATCTCTTTCATGAAAAATGTGAGATTTATACTGATCACAAGAGTTTGAAGTATATTTTCTCTCAGAAATTACTCAACATGTGGAAAATATGATGGCTTGAACTAATCAGGGATTTTGATTGCATGACACTCTACTACATGGGGAATGCAGATAAGGTGAAAGATTGATTGAGTTGATCAGATAATGGAGTTTTGAACTAGATGAGGGTTTAAAGGGATCCTATTTTCTTGGATCTAGTAAATATTGATATGGGAATAACCCTGGAAGGTGAAACATCAATATATTATCAAATGGTATCCAAACATTTTTTACTAGAAAGGCTAAAGAGTTATCAGAATGATGATGAGGAGTTTCAAAAGAAGATTAAAGCTGTGAATAATGGGATATTGAGTGACATTATATATGATAATGGAATTTTGAAATTAGCGAGGAGACATTGTATTCCTAACATACCTGATCTAAAAAGGGAATTTTTGGATGATGGTCATAGATCTAATTTCTCCCTATATCCTGGGAGCACTAATTTGTATAGATATTTTTATAAAGGACATTTTTTATGGTACAACCTGAATAGGGAGATCAGTAATTTTGTGTCAAGATGTATATTTTTTCAACAAGTGAAAGCTGGAAGACAACAACCTCGAGGGGTCATGCAACCTCTTCTCATACATGAGTGGAAGTGGGATATATTATGATGGACTTTATCATGGGGCAAAAAAAGACTCCTAGATGGAATGATGAAATATGGGTCATTATTGATCGTCTTACCATGCAACACCACAATCTTCCACGATACCCTTCTCTTTGAATAATACATTAGCGTGTGTTGCACGCAACTTCAAGTTCTAACACACCGCAACCAATATAACTAGACGTTATGAATAGTAATACCCAATTTTTGAAATTTTATAAATTTTATTTTTCAAAATGAAATTCATTTTTGGATTCAGAATATTGAAATAAGCCTAGGGTGAATTTTTGGTATTTTTATGAAAACATTCAATTTTTGATGAATAGTGAAAAACACTGAGTTATTGGTTAAAACTGACTTTTTATTTAAATAATTAATTATTTTATTTAAATTTATTTTAGGTCAAAATAGATAATTAATACCTATATAAGTTCAATATAATTCATTGGAGTCATTTTATAAATTTTTTAGACATATACAAATTTTATTGAAATTTTCACCGTCTTTTACCCATCTCCTAGGAGAATTTGCAAATTCACATAAAACATAATTTTACCGCTTCTATGAGTAGAATTTCAAAAATCCTAGAGACATAGTTAATATCAAGGGTAAAAATGTGGTTGAATATGATAAAAATAATTTTTGGTTAATAGTAACTTTTTTACTTTTATTTACCACGGTAAAAAGTAAATAGGGTAATTAAGGGTAAAAATTTAATTATTATTACCCTAAAACATGTCCTGATTCTATGGGATAAATTTAATCCGACCAAAAAAAACCTTAGGAATATAATATGAACCTCTTTGGTCTACATGGATTAGATTAGGATATTTATTATAATTTAATTCAAAGAAGAGTTAAAAGAGTTAAAATCAACATTTAATAACTAAAACATTTTTAATATAGAGTAATACATAAGATAAATTCAATTATAAATATTAATTAGAAAGATAAAAAAATTTCCTACATGATGTTATTTTATGTATAAATTTTAGACAGTAAATAATTTAATTTATTTATGACGCAATGGTGATGCAGTAATTACCTAATTAATGAAATATTAAAATAATTGATATTATAAGTATCCAAATAAATGTAATTTGAGACTTTTTATTAATTAAAATAATTTTCTAGGTTAATATGACATAGTATTATTGGTTATATGAATTTTATTCGAATTAATAATGCCGTTATGAATTTATCAAAAACAAAATATCCAATAGTGTCAAAATTGACATAAAGGAGTTTTTAAAACAAATATTTTATTATTAATTGATATAATATTCCTAAAAATCTAATTATTGGCCAAAAAACTTATATGATAATATTTATGTCATTAATGTAGCACTTGGGGGTCGATTAGAAGTATACAGTATGTTTATTAACTATATAATATAAAAATACAATGGGACATGGTAAATGTCAAACTATTTAACTAAGAGTTAAATCTAAATGATAAGGTTACTATAGTGACCCAAACCTATCTAAAATCAATTGGTTGAGTGGTCTTTGACCCATAACCACCCTGTAATTTTAATAGTATACTTTGGAGAAATTATAAACCCGATATAGATTTATTATAAATTAATACTTTTTCTTTTTCTTAAAGAGCCCCTCCTCCCCCTTATAAAAGGACACCACTTCTAACCAATTCTTCATACCTTCAACGCCTTTTTTATCGGAAAAAATCTGCCCAAATACCCTATCAACTATCCTACTTTAATCCTAGAGGCCTTCCCTTATTCATAATGCCATCCTACAAAGCCCTTTTGATCAAATCAAAAGGATGAACCCGAAGAAGAGGTAATGTTTTCACCACCCTCTTTCAAGTTCCTTTCTTCTTCTACTAATTCTTTCTTTTTTATTTCCATTCTAAAATAATAACTCCAATATCTTCTATATACTGTGATGTTATTATAAATATGGCATAACCATATTCTGTATTCTATCCATCCTTTGAATGAAATGTCACCATACGTGCGTACGTACGGTCTATCGTCTCCACGTCGTGGTGTAATTGTTATTAAATACATTATTATTTGGATGGTTATAATAATGATGTTTAATTCATGTAAAAAATAAATATAACATAATAATGATTCTGTATATATGATATGACATCCAATTATATATTATTTTAATATCAAAATAATGATATTGTCGCTCGTGCGTACGTACAGATTACCGTCTCCACGAACGCGATGAGATTCATTACACATCGTACCCATTCAAGAATAAATTTTATTTGATGATTAAAAATAATTTTTAGAGACATCATATTATTCTGGATATGAAGAATATACATCCCATCCGTAGTAAATATGGCTCACATAACAAAGAATATAAAGAAAAATGAATTCGTTAACACCCGAAATGATGATAATACTAATATATTATTAACAAATCAATGTTAAAAGATCATATATGATATCATATTAATATATATTATTCATGTATATTTTAATAAAAATTATTTTACCATTATACATGAGGTTAACCTACCCTCAACCAAGGAAAAGCACAAGGTAAGGGTTTATTTCACAATCTCTTCATTATCTGAGATTGTTTATATGTAATTATCTACTAGGACCTCTTTATCATCCACATCCATGTTTCTTAAAAATGTATTTCAAATCATTATTACTATTTTATGGACTATTGGTTAAAGTAATTTATACCCTTGTTGACTTTTTATAAGATGTTTATAAAGGAATATTTCTGTTGTTTTCCAAACAAGGACCTTTTTATCTTTTTCAACAAAATTACGGTAAGAATGTATTTTTTTTAACTTATACGGTGCGTGCGGATATTTTCCACCATTGTAAAATCTTCTAAGATTCCCTTAAAAGATTATAAGAATATTTTAGATGTAAATGTTTTATTTTATAATTAGGTTACCTTTAAATTATTTCAAAAAATGAAATATTTCGTTCAAATAGTTTTGATTTCATCTATGTCAACATCCTTTGATGGATTTTATTCTTATTTGATATTGATTTGTTATGATACAAAACTTCCATATTTTATTGAAGATTTTGTGATATGTTTGATTGTGGATGTGTTATTTTTATACCATTAATGGTTTATGGAGAAAGTATTTACATTTTATAATCCAGTTTTAATAAGAATGTTTATGTTATGTTTAGTCCTGTTCATATGAGGAATTAATTGGACTTAGTATGTGATGGGTGGATCCCTCTATAGATCCTCCATGCATCGCTAGGTCTCATTAGAAAAACTAGTGTATTGGCACGAGGTCTTCACAAAATATTATTTGTAGTCTAATATTATTTGTAGTCTTGGCACGAGGCCTTGGCTATGTAGTTATGATAGTATGGAATTATGCATTCCATCATTTTGAATGTGGTTATTGATATTTCATGTGATTATTCGACTGGTAGAATATCCATGTGAATAAGTAAATGGATTTATTTCATTTTATTTTTTCCATATTATGCTGAAGTTCAAGTTTAATAGGGTTTTGTTTTAGTTATACATTGCCTTAAATGTATATGTTTATTTATGAAAGTTTCTGCTATATTGTTATCCTTACTGAGCATTTGAGATCACCCATTTCTATGTTTTATTTTTTCTAGGATGTGAGGAAATATTTTATGGCTGACCTATAGGTATAGCCTAAAAGGGATATGAGTGTGGAATATAGAGACTATGTTATTGTAGTTTTTATTTTATGATGTAATGTAACATTTATGAATGTATCTAGTGTTTCCAAGTCAACTAAACTAATCTGTCTTTTGAGACTAGATCTTTTGAGATCCTGAAAATGTTATGTAATAATGCACTGACTCTGGGTAACAAGGGTCGGGGAATTACAGTTTGTATTAGAGGAAGTTTAGTACAAACCATGGAAGCTAGATTTAGATAAACACTGATTAGAGCACATATCCCTATGATAGAATTTGAAGATTAGTATAGAAGAACTTCCTAGAATTTTTGTATTGTAGAGATTTTGTGAGTTTTCCGAGCAATACATCCCTGTCTGGATACGAGTAGGTAGAGGCTTCTTTGGCACAACTGTACCTATTGGTAAAACCAGAAAACCCTACTTTGAGCTAGACTCGAATGAGAACTAGTGCACGACAATGGGCCTTGCTGCACTCTTTGTTATGACACTCCCAGGGATATGCTTAGGATAATTCTCATTTTATTTACAAACCATTATGAAGGGTTTATGAGTATATAATTCCTCAAAGAAAACATTTTTATGATTATTGATTATATCCATAAACTGTTCAATTTATGTTCAGTGTTTTACAAGTATGTAATTATGTATTTCGAATCATAAACATATCTAGTTTATGCCATTTTTTATAAATGGCTCCTAATGGAAGGAATGAAAACTGTATCAATTAACACACTCCATGTAGGGATTTCCTCCCGGATCAAGATAATTTAAATGGAGCGGGTGGGGCAACTGGTGCTGATCAGGTAATCAGCATACTGGGAAAACTCACTCAGGTTATGAATAATAACCTTACCTGTCTCGAGAACCTTGATCTGTAGCGTGGAGGATCAATTTTAGATCTCTTCATGAGGCAAAAACCACCAAAATTCAATGGGAGTAAAAGTCCATTAGTATATGATCAATGGATATGTTCCGTATAGAAAATATTTCAGGCTTTGGGGAGTAGTGATAGGGAAAAAGTTATCATGGTAGTTTACCGCCTCACTGGAGATGCTGATCAATAGTGGTCATTGATTCAAAACACAAAGGAAGATGATGAAGTATCAAATATGGAATGGAGGGAGTTCAAAGAGATTTTCATTGAAAAATAATTTCCTCGTGACCATTGAGTAGATATGGAAATGCAATTTATGAGTTTGAGGAAAAAGGAGGATGGGAATGTCGCAAAGTATAAGGCTAACTTTACAAGGTTAGAGAGGTATGATGAAGATTATTTACATAACCCAGTAATTAAGATTTTCTGTTTCTTTGACGGGTTAAAACTATTTCTCCGTCGAGCATTGGTCTCACAATCGTTCTCGTCCAACGAATAAATTGTCTCCTATGCCATCAAGACAGAAAAAGAATTCTCTATGTCTTATGACTTTAAGGAAAATCAAGAGAAGAATAGATCTACTGAACACTCTATAAATGGAAATAATGGGAAGAAGGGAAAAGTTGATCATCCATCATACAATAAATGTTGGAAAAAACACTCTGGTACTTACTTGAAGGGAATGTGAGTCTGTTACCAGGGTAGTTAAAAAGGCCACCAAGCTCATGAATTCAAGAGAAATAGAGTTTCTATCATCTTGGAATGCTATAATTGTAGAGAAATGGGGAATTATGAAAATAAATGTCCTAAGCGTTAGGGTAACATACCTCAGAAAGGTCCAATGGATCAAGGCCAAGCTTATTCTATCACTACTGCTGTGGTTGAAGCTCCGAAAGACGTAGTGGTAGGTAATTTAATGGTTTCCTCAAGTTTATCAAATTATTTATTTGATTTTGGATCATCGCATTATTTCATATCTTCCTAGTTTGCTAAGAAAATTGGATATTTCCAATTTTATCTAACAAGGGAGTTGTCAGTCAAAACTCCAAAGAGAAGTATCATTGCTACAAATTTCTGTGAATCAATCCCCATTAGAGCATATAAATGTTCTTTATCTATTGATCTCACTGTCATACTCATGATTGAATTTGATATAATCCTTGGTATGGATTAGATTTCAGACCATGACTCGAATATTTATTGTAAGAAGAAGAAGGTTACAATTTTTGACGATGAAGATAAGGAACTCCTTATCTTTAGATCTGAATCATCAACACCTAATTCTTATCTAGATCCACCCCCAGTAGCTCAACTAAATTTCATTATATGGGATGAAGAGAATGATATAACTGTGGGTGAGGAAAGGAATGTTCAAATAAGGAATGTACCTATTGTGAAAGAGTATGTTGATGTGTTTCTGGAAGATTTACCTAGACATCATCCAGAATGTGAAATTGAGTTTTCTATTGATTTAAATCCTAGTTCAAGGCCTATATCAAAGACTCATATAGAATGGTCACAGTGGAATTAGTTGAATTAAAGAAACAACTAGATAAATTGAGTAATAAAATATATATTTGCCCTAGTGTTTCTCTATGGGGAGCCCCTGCCCTTTTTGTTAATAAGAAAGATATATCTATGAGTTTTTGTATTGACTACATGGAAATCAATGCTATAACAATAATGAACAAGTATCCCCTACCTCACATTGATGATTTATTCGACCAACTGCATGGAGCTCAGTAATTTTCAAATATTGACCTTCAATATAGATACCATTATTTGTGTTTGAAGAAGGAAGACATTATGAAGACATCATTTTGAACTAGGTATAGGCATTATGAATTTACATAAATGCCTTTTGGATTTACTAATGCACCCTCTGTATTAATGGATATAATGAATAGAGTTTTCAAAGAATGTCTCGATGATTTTGTGGTTGTATTTATTTATTATATCTTGGTATAATCCCAAAGATACGGATATCATGAATATCACTTGAAAATTATCCTAAAGACTCTTAGAATACATGAATTATATGGGATATTTAACAAGTGTGAATTCCAGCTTCAGGAGATTTTTTTTCTTGGCCATATTTTCTCTTAGGATGGAATTTCTATTGATCCTTCTAAGATGAAGGCATTCCAAGAATGTCCAGCACCGATGAATATAATCGAGGTACGTAGTTTTATTGGTTTAGTAGGTTATTATCGACATTTTGTCAATAATGTTTCCCAATTGGATAACCCATTAACGAAGCTCACACACAAAGGGGTTGAAGTTTTTTTGGAAAAAAGATTGTGAAGAATGTTTTGAAGAACTGAAGAGAAGATTAGTCAATGCTCATATATTGAATCTACCCTCGGGGAATGATGGGTTTGTTATTTATAGAGATACTTCAAGGAAAGGACTTGGTTGTGTACTTATATAGAATGATAGGGTTATTGCCTATGCATAACGTCAATTGAAAATTAATGATAAAAAATATTCGACTCATGATCTTGAGTTAGCTACTGTAATTTTTTCTTTGAAGATATGGAAACATTATCTCTATGGTGAAAAATGTGAGATTTATACCAATCACAAGAGTTTGAAGTATATTTTAACACAGAAAGAACCCAAAATTAGGCAAAAGAGATTTCTTGAACTAGTCAAGGATTATTATTGCATGATACACTACCACCTGAGGAAGGAAAATAAGGTGGCAGATGATTTCAGTAGAAAAGATCATGGAGTTTTGAACAAGATGAGAATTGATAGGGATCCTATTTTCATTGATCTAGTAATGTTGGATATGGGAATCACCATGGAAGGGGAAACATTAATACTTTTTCAAATGGTTGCCGAACCATCTTTACTAGAAAGGATTAAGAGTTCTTAGGCCAATGATGAAGAGTATAAAAGAATATTAATGTTGTGAATGATGGGAGATTGAGTGACTTTGTGTATGAAGATGGAATTTTGAAGTTTGGGAAGAGACTTTGTGTTCTCGATATACCTGATCTAAAATGAGAATTGTTGGATGATGCTCATAGTTCCAATTTCTCTATACACCCTAGGAGAACAAAAATGTATAGAGATTTGAAGGAACATTTTTGGTGGGACAACATGAAGAGGGAGATTATTGATTTTGTGTCAAGATGTATAGTTTTTCAATAAGTGAAAGCCGGAAGGCAAAATCCTGGGGGAGTCATGCAACCTCTTCCCATACCTGAGTGGAAATGGGATAATATTACGATGGAATTTGTTATGGGAACAACAATGACTCCTAGAAGGAACGATGTAATATGTGTCATTGTTGATCGTCTTACAAATTCAGCACATTTTCTTGCTATAAGGGAAGATCTACCACTTGAAAGTCTAGAAAGACTATATATTAATGAAGTTGTGAGACTTCATGGAGTACCCCATCAATTTTTTGTAAACATGATCCCCGTTTTACATCATGATTCTGGAAATGTCTTCAGAAAGCCCTGGATACTGGACTTCGTTTGAGCATTGCCTACCACCCCCAAACTGATGGACAATCAAAACAGACTACTCAAACCTTAGAAGACATGTTTATATCTTTCTCACTTGATTTTCAGTGTATGTGGGATCAATATTTACCAATGGTGGAATTTTCCTATAATAATAGCTTTAATTCAAGTATTGGGATGGCACCGTATGAAGAATTATATGGAAAGAGATGTCGCACACCAACCTGTTAAGATGACATTGGTAAAAGAAAACTTGTAGGCCCAGAACTGGTGAAGGAAAAGATAGAAAAGGTGAAGGTAATCCAAAGCCACATCAAAGCAGCTCAAAGCAGGCAGAAGAGCTATGCTGACAACCGAAGGAAGGATTTGGAATTTCAGGTAGGAGATCATGTTTTCTTGAAGGTATATGCATGGAAGGGAGTTATACATTTCAGTAAGAAGGGTAAATTGAGTCCCAGGTACAATGGACCTTTCAAAATTCTAGAATGAATTGGGGCTGTAGCTTACCGTTTGGAAATTCCGCCATGTCTCTCCAAAGTTCACGATGTGTTCCACGTATCACTGTTGAGAAAATACATTCTTGGCCCAACACATGTACTCAATTATGAGGAAGTAGAACTGGAACCCGATCTGTCTTACTGTGAAGAGCCCATCAGGATTCGTGATACGAGATAACAAGTGCTGAGAAATCGTACGACTCGTCTGGTAAAAGTTCTATGGAGAATGCAGAAGATGGAAGATGCAATGTGGGAACCTGAGAAACATATGATGAAGAACCACCCGAGTCTTTTCTTGAGGTAGTATTCTAGAAATTTTGAGGATGAAATTATTTGAAGGAGGTTAGAATGTAACACCCCAAGCATCCATGGTATGCTTCTCTTTGAATAATACAGTAGCATGTGTTGTACACAATTTCGAGTTCTAACACACCACAACCAATCAAACTAGCCGTTATGAATAGTAATACCAAATTTTTGAAATTTTATAAATTTTATCTTTCAAAATGGACTTCACTTCTAGATTCAGAATATCGAAATTAGCCTAGGGTGAATTTTTGGTATTTTTTTGAAAACTTTCAATTTTCGATTAATAATGAAAAACACTGAGTTATTGGTTAAACCCGAATTTTTATTTAAATAATTATTAATTTATTTAAATTTATTTTAGGTCAAAATATATATGTAATACATATATAAGTTCAATGTAATTCATTGGGGTCATTTTATAATAATTTTACACATATAAAAATTTTATTGATATTTTCACCGTCTTTTACCCATCTCCTATGAGAATTTTCAAATTCACATAAAACATAATTTTACTACTTCTGTCAGTAGAATTTAGAAAATCTAAGAGGCACAGTTAATATCAAGGAGTAAAATGTGGTTCAATAAGATAACAATAATTTTTGGTGAATAGTAACTTTTTACTTTTATTTACCACGGTAAAAAGTAAATATGGTAATTAAGGGTAAAAATGAAATTATTATTACCCAAAAACATGTCCTAATTCTATTGGATAAGTATAATTGGACCAAAAACAACCTTAGGAATAAAATTTGAACCTCTTTGGCCCACTTGGATTAGATTAGGAAATTTATTATTATTTAATTCAAAGAAAACTTAAATGAGTTAAAATCAAAGTTTAATAACTAAAACATTTTTAATATAGAGCTAAACCTAAGATAAATTCGATTATAAATATTCATTAGAAATCTGAAAATATTTCCTAAATAATTGTATTTTATTTATAATTTATAGACATTAAATAATTTAATTTATTTATGACGCAATGATGATGCAGTAAATACCTAATTAATAAAATATTAAATTAATTGATATTATAAAAATACAAATAAATTTAATTTGAGACTTTTTATGAATTTTAATAATTTTCTAGGGTAATATGAAATATTATTATTGGTTATATGAATTTTTTTGATGTAATAATATTTTTATGAATTTATCAAAAAACAAAAATACCCAATAGTGTCAAAATTGACATAAAGGAGTTTTTAAAACAAATATTATGTTATTAATTGATATAATATTTCTAAAAATTTATGGTTTATCTAAAGGCTTTATATGATGATAGTTATGTCATTAACATACCAATTGGGGTCTATTTGAACTATATAGTAATTTTATTAACTATATAATATAAAAATACTAAGAGACATGGTAAATGTCAAACTATTTAACTAAGAGTTAAATCTAAATGATAAGGTTAATATAGTTACCCAAACCTGTATAAAATCTATTGGTTGAGTGGTTTTCGACCCATACCAACCTTATACTTTGAATAGTCCACTATGGAGCCATTATAAACCGAATATGAATTTATTATAAATTAATACTTTAAGTTTTTCCTAAAGAGCCCCTCCTCCCTCTTATAAAAGGACACCACTTATAACCAATTCTTCATACCATCGAAGCCTTTTGGATCAGAAAAACTCTTCCCAAATACCCTATAAACTATCCACCCTTAATCGTAGAGGACTTCCTTTATTCAGAAAGCCAACCTAAGTATCGCTTTTGATCAAATCAAAAGGAAGAACCTAAAGAAGAGGTAATGTTTTCACCACCCTCTTTCAAGATTCTTTCTTCTTCAACTTCTTCATTCTTTGTTATTTCCATTATAAAATAATAACTCCAGTATCTTATATATAATGTGATGTTATTATAATTATGGCACAACCATATTCAGTATTCTATCCATCCTTTGAATGACATGTCACCATACGTGCGTACGTACGACCTACCGTCTCCACGTCATGGTGTAATTGTTATTCGATACATTATTATTGGGATGGGTATAAAAATGATGTTTAATTCATGTTAATAATAAATATAACATGATAAAGTTTCTGTATATATGATATACCATCCAATTATATATTATTTTATTATCAAAAGAATGATATTGTCACTCGTGTGTATGTACGGATTACCGTCTCCACGAACACGATGAGATTAATTACCCATCTTATCCATTCAAGAATAAATTTTATATGATTACTAAAAATAATTTTTAGAGACATGATATCATTTTGGAATGAATAATATACATCCCATCCATAGTAAATATGGCTCACATAACAAAGAATATAAAGAATAATGAATCTGTTAACACCCGAAACGATGATAATACTAAGATATTATTAACAAATAAATGTTAAAAGATCATATATTATATCATATTAATATATATGATTCTTTTATAATTTAATAACAATTATTTCACCATTATAGAGGAGGTTAACCTACCCTCAACCAAGGAAAAGTACATGGTAAGGGTTCATTTCACAATCTCTTCATTATCCGAGGTTGTTTATATGTAATTATCTACTGGGACCTCTTTATCATCTACATCCATGTTTCTTAAAAATGTATTTCAAATTATTATTACTATTGTATGGACTACGGGTTAATGTTATTTATACCCTTGTTGACTTTTTATAAGATGTTTATAAAGGAATCTTTCTGTTGTTTTCCGAACAAGGTCCTTTTTAACCTTTTCGACAAAATTAATGTAAGTATGTATTTTTTTAAATTATACGGCGTGTGCAGCTATTTTCCACCATTGTAAAATCTTCAAAGCTTCCCTTATAATCTTATAAGAATATTTTCATAGTAAATGTTTTATTTTATAATTATATAACTTTTAAATGATTTCAAAAAAATGTATATTTATTTCAAATAGTTTTGATTTCATCTATGTCAACATCCTTTGATTGATTTTAAGCTTATTTGAAAATAATTTATTATGATACGAAACATCTATATTGTATTAAAGGTTTTGTGATATGTTTTACTGTGGATGTGTTATTTTTATACCATTCATGTTTTATGGAGAAAGTATTTACATTTCTTATGCTAGTTTTAATACGAAAGTTTTTGTTATTTTTAAACCTGTTCATATGAGGAATGCATTGGACTTAGTAAGTGACAAGTGGATCCCGCTACTGCTCCTCGATGCATCAGTAGGTCTCATGAGACAAACTAGTGTCTTGGAAAAAGGCCTTGACAAAATTTTATTTGTAGTTTGGTACGATTCCTTGGATACGTGGTTATGATTGTCTAGCATTATGCATTTTATCATTCTGAATGTGGTTATTGATATTGCATGTATTTTTAAAAGGTTGGGGTGGAAGCCTCAATTTATTATTTGAAAGAAAAAACCTCATTTAGAATGGGTATAGGGAGACCCATTACATAGCCCGAAGGCCCCTGTCCATGTGGCCTGAATACAAATCTTGAAAGCCCATTTGAATGGCCCAAAGGACCCCTCGGTGAAGAGTACTGCTACAGTACCCGCGCTGCTACAGTACCTGCTACAGTACCACCACCGCTACAGTATCTACTATAGTCCCTCTGCCGCTAAAATGCCGCCGCTGCTATAGTACCTTCTACAATACTACTATAGTACCTGAGAAATTCACCCCTGCCCGGATTTGATCATGGGACTTTTGGATGCCAAGAAGGACCCTTTACCACTAGAGTACAGGCTCGTTGGCATTATTGATATTTCATGTGATTATTCGACTAGTAGAATATCCATGTGAATAAGTAAATGGAATTATTTCATTTTTTTCCATATTATGGTGATTTTCAAGTTTAAAAGGATTTTGTTTTAGTTATACATTTCCTTACATGTTTGTATTTATTTATGAATGTTTTCGCTATATTGTTATCCTTACTGAGAATCTGATCTCACCTATTTCTGTGTTTTATTTTTCCCATGATGTGAGGAAATATTTTATGACTGACCTGCAGGGATAGTCTGAAAGGGATATGAGTGTGGACTATGGAGACTATGTTATTTTATTTTTTCACATTATGATATAATGTAACATTTATAAATGTATCCAGTGTTTCCAAGGCTACTAAACTAATCGGTCTTTAGAGACTTGATCCTTTATGATCATGCCAATGTTATGTAATAATTCACCATCTCGGGGTAACTGGGGTCGGGGAATTACATACCATGTCATCACATTTTATTTTTATAAGAGAAGATTTATCACTTGAATGTATAGAAATAATCTATATTAATAATGTTGTAAGACTTCATGGAGTACCCCTATTGATTGTTTCTGACAGTGATTCCTGTTTTACATCAAGATTAAAAAAAAGTATTGAAAAATCCAGGGATACTGAACTTCGTTTGAGCACTCCCTACCACCCACAAACTGATGGAAAATCGTAATGGACTATCCAGATCCTAGAAGACGTGTTGAGATCTTTCTAACGTGACATTCATGGTATGTGGGATCAATAATTACCTCTGGTTGAGTTTTACTATAAAAATAGCTTCCATTCAAGTATTCAGATGGCACCATATGAAGAATTATAAAAAAATAGATGTCATACAACAACTTTTTGGGATGATATTGGTGAAAGAAAACTCGAAGAGCCAGAACCTGATTAGGAAACAATGAAGAAAGTGAATATTATCCAAACCCACATCAAAGAAGCTCAATGTAGTCAAAAGATCTATACTGATAACTGAAGTAAGGATTTGGAATTTCAAGTAGGAGATCTTGTTTTCTTGAAGGTATATCCATGTAAGGGTGTTAAAAGTTTCGGTAAGAAGGAAAAATCGAGTCCCAGGTACATCTGACTTTTCAAAATTCTAGAACGAATTGGAGTTGTGGATAATCGTTTGGAAATGCCTCCAAGTCTCTTCAAAGTTTATGATGTGTTCCATGTATCACTATTGAGAAAATACATGCCTGACCCAACACATGTACTCACTTATGAAGAAATTGAACTGGACCCTAAACTGTCTTATTTTGAAGAGCCTTTCAAAATTCTTGGTACCATAGAAGAAGTGCTGAGAAATTGGATGACTCGTCTAGTAAAAGTTCAATAGAGAAACCATAATATGGAAGAGGCAGCATGAGAACCAGAGGAACTCATGAGGAATAACCACTCAAACCATTTTATACAATAATATTTATAAAATTTCGATGATGAAATTTGTTTAAGGTGGGGAGAATGTAACACCCCAAGCTTCCATGATTTGTTTCCCTTTGAATAATTCAGTAGCTTGTGTTGTACGCAACTTGGTGTTTTCAAACCGACATTTTATTTAAAACCAACATTTTATTTAAGTAATTATTTATTTTATTTTAATTTAATTTAGGTAAAAATTGATACATAATACCTATATATGTTCAATTTAATTCATTATAGTCATTTTATAATATGTTTAGATATATAAAATCTCATTGAAATTTTTACCGTCATCTACCACCATTCTAGGACCATCTGAAAATTTTCATAAAACATAATTATACATCTTCTATGAGTTGAATTTCAAAAATATGGGAGGCACATTTGATATCATTAAGTAAAATGTGGTTCTAGAAGATGAAAATAATTTTTGGTGAATTGTAACTTTTTTACTTTTATTTACGACGATTAAAAGTAAATAGGGTAATTAAGGATAAAAATGATATTATAATTACCCAAACACATGTCCTAATTCTATTGGATAAGTTTAATTCTTCTAAAAATATCCTTAGGAATAAAATATTACCCCCTTTGGTACACATGGATTAGTTTAAGACATTTATTATTATTTTATTTAAAGAAGAGTTAAAAGTGCTAAATTAAAAGTGTAATAACAAAACAATTTTTAATATAGGGTTATACATAAGATAGTTTCTACTATAAGTATTCATTATAAATATAAAATTATTTCCAACATAATGGTATTTTATTTATAATTTTTAGACATTAAATAATTTAATTGATTTATGACACAACGATGATGCATTAATTACCTTATTAATGAAAGATTAAAATAATTGATATCATAAATATCTAAATAACTGTAATTTTAGAGCTTTGATGAATTCCACTAATTTTAAAATCTAATATGACATGTTAGGGTTGATTTAATAATTTTTTTTCTAAGTATTCATGCTGTTATGATTTTCAAAGAATCCAAATACTAAATAGTGTCAAAATTGACCAAAATGAGTTTTTAAAACAAATACTATATAATTAATTTATATAATATTCGTAAATATCTAAGATTCATAAAAAGGACTCATATAAGGTTATATATATTATTATTTATCTACTTGGGGTTTTCTTGGATTTTTATTGTATATTTATTAACCATATAATATAAAAATACAACGAGACATTGTAAATGTCAAACTATTTTACTAAGAGTTAAATCTAAAAGATAAGGATAATATGGTTACCTAAATCTATATAAAACCTATTGGTTGAGAGGTTTTCGACCCATACCTACCATATCCTCTAAATTACTCATTTTTGAGGCATTAGAAATAGAAAATGATTTTATTATAAAATAACATTTCAAGCTTTTCCTAAAGAGACTCTCACCTCTCTTATAAAAGGGTACTTCCCCTTCTCTTAATTTCACTCATCCAAATCCATTTAGCTCAAAAAACCCCTATCCAAATATCCTCCAAAATTACCTCAAATCAACCTATATTTTTTACTTAGATTATAAATCGAACCACTGTAGCCCTTTTGTTCAACTCAAATGGAAACACTCGAAGAAGAGGTGACAATTTCTCCACCCTCTTTCAAGTTTATTTCTTCTTCCACTTCCTCTGTCTTTGTTGTTTCAATTATAAAATAATAACTCTAGTATAATCTATATACTGTGATGTTGTTATAAAAATGGTAATACCATATTCATTATTCATTCCACCATATGAATGAAAAAGTCAACATATGTGCGTACGTACGACTTACCGTCTCCACGTCATGGTGTAGTTTGTTATACAAACACTTAATTATTTAGAAGTGTATAATAATGAGTATAATTGATGTAAATAATAAATATAACATGTTAATGATTATTTATATATAATAAACCATCCAATTACATACTTTTTCACCATCAATATAATGATATTGTCGCTCGTGCGTACGTACGGATTACTGTCTCCACAAACGCGATGAGATTCATTCCCCATTGTAATCATTCAAGAATAATTTTCATTTTATGATTAAAAATAATGATTAAGAACATAATTTCATTCTTAATATGAATAAAATACATCCTATTTATAAAAAACATGGATTACGTAACCGAGTATATAATAGAAAATGGATCAGTTAACTCCCGAAACGATGATAAAACTAAAATACAATTAACAAAGAAATATTAGAGGATCATATATGATATCATATTTATGTATATTGTAATTGTATAATTTAATAAAAATTATTTAACTATTATAAAATAGGTAAACATACCCTCAACCAAGGAAAAGTATATGGTAATGGTTAATTCTAAAATCTCTTTACTTATATGAGGTTGTTAATATATAAGTATATATTGGGACGTCTTTATCATCCACATCCATATTTTCTTAAAAATGAAATTAATTTTTTTTAAAATTTACTATACTAATGGTTAATTTCATTTATAACCTTATTTGACTGTATATGTTTTGAAAGGAATCTTTCTGTCATTTTCCAAACAAGGTACTTTATTACATTTTCGACAAAATTAAGGTAATAATGTCTTTTTTTAACTTATACGAAGGTTGATGCTATTTTATGCTGTTATAAAATTGTCGAACCATCCAATACAGATTTATAAAAATATTTTCAAAATAAATTTTTTCTTTTATAATTATATACATTTTAAATGATTTCAAAATAGAACGTGATATTTCTCTAAAAACGTTTTAATTTCATCTATGTCAACATCCATTGATGGATTTTTTGTTTGTTTGCAGTTGATTTATTATGATACAAAACTTCAATATTTTATTAATTTTTTTATGATATGTTACACTATTGATGTGTTATTTTTACACCATTCATGGTTTATGGATAAATTATTGACATTTCATATGCTAGTTTTAATACGATCGATTATGTTATGTTTAAACCTTTTCATATGAGAAATGCATTGGACTTAGTAAGTGTTGGGTGGATCCCGCTATAGCTCCTCGATGAATCAGTAAGTCTCATGAGACAAACTAGTATCTTGGCACAATGCCTTGGAAAAATCTTATTTGTAGTGTTCGCACAAGGCCTTGACTATGTGTTTATGAGGTCTAACATTATGTATTCAATCATTAGGAACGTGGTTAATGATATTTCATGTGATTATTCAACTTGTATAATATCCGTGTGAATAATTAAATGGAATTGTTTGATTTTATCTTTTCAATATTGTTCTTAAGTTTATGTTTTAAAGGCATTTGTTTTAGTCTCATACATTGCCTTAAATGTTTATGCTTATTTATGAATGTTTCTGCTATATTGTTATCTTTACTGAGAATCTAAGCTCAGCCCTCTCTATGTCATATTTTTCCCATGATTTGAAGAATTAATTTATGGTTGAATTGTAGGGATAGGCTAAGGATATATGTTTGTTCAAAAGGGAAAAAAATGTTGTTGATGTTTCTATTTCATGATGTAATGTAAAACTTATGAATGTAACTAGTAATTACAAGAATAATAAACTTATTGGTCTTTTGGGACATTATTTTGTATCATGACAATTTTATGTAATAATGCACCGAATCTCGGTAATTGGGGTTAGGTTGTTACACATTAATTTCTAAAAATTCATTAATATCTAGCCATAAAAGTTACCCTGAAAGTAAATATACTCTTAATGTTAGGATATATGTATATTTTTTAGTCGATCAACAATAAATCATATTGTATCATTAATTATAATATTATTAGGTAATCTAGTTTTGAATTCCATATAAGTGTAATACCATTTCTATATAAGAATATATAGAGGATGTATGGATCCTCTAGGATGGTGTCTCTCAGTGGTCACCTACAAAAAATTAATAATCTTGATATATAGTTGTCAATTTTCCACTTCATTTCATCCCACCAAAAATGATCCATCATATCCATTTATATCTCAATGCTACCTAGGTGTGCTGAGAAATTTGAGCTATGATAATCAACAAATAATTCCCTTTTTAGCTTAGGTATATATTATCACATAACATATTTTTAAAACACATAAATATTTCTTCACATATGAATTCTTCTAATTTACCATCATTCATAGATTTAATTTAATTTAAAAAATACACATCATCAAGGGGAATAATTTTCAACTTTTATAATAATGATGGTTCAATAAACATTTGAAGGAAGAATGATGTTAACCCTTCATTAATAATTACCATATCCATCCTTAATGGATCCATAAACATAAAATTTTGGTCAATCATCATTTTGGAAATAACATTATGATCTTTCCTACTCAATGCATCCACTGCCTTATTTTCTTTCCCCAAGAGGTAGTGTATTGATTGATCATAATCCCTTAGCATCTTGAGCCATATTCTTTTCCTCATGTTGGTATCTTTTTTTGAAAATATTATTTAGGATCTTATGATCATTGTATATCTAAAATCATTTGGCATAGAGATAATGTCCACATATATTCATATAAAATATTACTACCACTAACTCAAGACCATGTGTTCAATGGTTTTGTTAATTAATATTTAACTCTCTAGATGAATATGCAATGAATTTATCTTTTTATATAAGGATAAAACTATGTCACTTATTTGATGTATCACTATATATCACAAATATGTCATTTCCTAATAGAAGATTTAAAATTGGGTCATTTATGAATCTCTTATTTTGGACATTATAATATTCTTCACATTCATTTTTCAAGTGAACTTATCCCCTTTATGTGTATTATGGGTTAATGATTTAGAAAATCTAGTATTTTTTTAGAAATTCACCAATAATAACCCACCAAACTAGTGAAACTATATACCTTAGTTATATTCATTAGTGTAGGAAATTCTTGGACTACTTTTTTATTCCCATGATCAACTATGATTCCATAATTGGAGATAATATGTCTATGAAAAGAATATTTTTGAACCATAACTCACACTTGATATATTTTTCATATAACACATTTCATAGAGGAATCTCAAAACAGACTTGAATGTGGTTCTCATGGTCTTAATAACTTTATAATATAGTGGAATAACATTAAAAAATATCACAAGAAAACAATATATAAATTCCTAGAATTATATATTTATTTGATCCATAAAAATAAAGGGTTCATCAGTCAACCCAAATGAAATTACTATAAATTCATGAAGTCCATACATCATTAGAAATGATATCTTTAGAATATGTTCCTTCATTACTCACAATTGATGATACACAAAATAATGTAAAATCATTGAAAAATAATGTTCTTAATGATGTTGATCTACCAAGTCATCAATATGAGGCAGATGATACTTTTTATTTATCATGATGAAATTTTTTTCACTACAATGAATGTGAGAACTCATGGATCTGTATTTGTTTTTAACAAAAATAACTAGGGATCCAAAAAGTGATGTTTTAAGGTATAAAAATCCTTTATTAATCATCTCGTATCTTTCTATATTCAAATTCAATAATTTTACAATGGATATTCTATATGGTTTCTTTTATATAATTCCTGTATCAGGGATTAAATCAATGGAAAACCAAACCTCATGCTTTGGGGGTTGTCTAGGTAATTTCTCCTGAAATACATCAATGTATTCCTACAAAATATTTACATCCTCAATTTATGATTACCATTTTCATTTATATATTGTGTATTCACTTCTTTCCCAAAAATATAAATCTGAAGAGCCAAAGGTAGGAGATCTAGTTATGACTTGGATAATGAAGTATCTCTTCTAAAGATAAGGATTTCCACGCCTTTACAATGAATCCAAATTTAAATATCCTTACTATAATTTATTGAATCATATTTTTAGAGCCAATATATACCAAGGACTATATAAAATTCAACCAAATGTAAAATAATAAATTTATCAAAAAGATTATGTTTATGTGTCATAAAAGAAACTAACTAAAACAACCCTATTATAGTGAGGTTTCCACCAAGAGTTTTACCCATGAATCCTCTTCTATAACTCCAGGGAAATATTAGTTTTTAAAAAATAGGGTACATATAGAAGAGTTAAATGATAAACAATAAAATAAATAATTATCTAAATTTGAAGACTTGATTAAGGTAACTTCTACAACATCTTTAGGAACATCCACCTCAGCTGTAGTGATCACATAAGCTTAGCCATATTCCCTTGGACTCATCTACAGTAAGTTCCCTTCATGCATGGGATATTCATTTGATTATGTATCCATTTAATTAGTATTGAAACACTAGATAGAAGTGATATATTTCATTCACATAAATTCATTAAACATATGACCATTATATCCACATTTCTAATGAACTGACAACCCCTTTAAATATTTTCTAGGATGCATCATTCCTTAACTTTTACATGATGGAAATTGCATAATCATAATAATATTATTTGATGTGTTTGATTTTTATTGATTATAAAGAACCTTATATTTTCTTTATTTCCAGTTAATATATAGAATATAGGAAATTACTTTTTGTTTTAATGGAACATTACACGATTTCATCATATGATGAAAAAGGTTAAGACCCTTGTTCCTTTCAGAGTCATGGAATGAACCCTTCAAATATATGGTCAATTTTTATTTTAATATTATGTATGTAGTCCATAGAATACTAGGACAATCTTTTAAAGGTATCCTCATAATCTACAAAAAATTCTATTTCCTTTTTCTATATGTTGAGGAACTCTTTCTCTTTTCTTTCTAGTCCATTTATCATGAGGGAAGTATTTATCAATGTATTTTACTTTAAAATACATTAATTACATATGTTTGATTTCTTCTTCCCCTATTTTATTATAGTTCAACAATCACCCCTGATTAACATTACATTTACAGAAATACATAGACAATATAACATATTCCCTATCGTCACAACCCAATACTAGAAATATATTTTAAAGAAACTTATTAAATTACTCCGGAACGAATCAATTATTAGTTCCACTAAATAATCTGGGATTATATCTCATTAATAAATCCATATTTGGTGAATCTTGATATGGAACAATATGTTTCTCTATTCTGGAAATTTTATTCCTTATAACTTGTGTAATCATCCCAAATATTAACACAATTTTCTAATCTCTAATACTAGTGGTATTGGATTTCCCAACATGAAAATTTCAACATTGGGATTGAGTATTGACACTATACATTATTCAAGTCAACAATACTAAAAAATGGTATATAATGAATAAGTTCAAAACATTTAATTCATAATTAAAAATTAAAAAACACGTGTATAACATAATATACATTGATTTTTTTGTATTGTAAATCTAAGAATCATAATCATGGTTTATTTTGGAACATCTATAAATCATAAAAATAATTTCAAATACGTCATAATCCATTGTAAATAAAATGTTAATTAACTAAATAATATCTCTTGAGAGTGTAAAAATGGGTGTATACTATGGGAACACTCACTATGCACCAAATTTACTACTCCCATATACTCAACCAACTCGTTTTGGGGTTATTAACCCTTCTTGACCAGGTTCTAAAACCACATCTAATTATAGTATCCTGATAGGTATGTATTACTAGGAAAAATTTAATATTATATATCTTACCAGAAAATGTAAGATATTATTTCTTAATTAGAAATATCTTCAAATTTAAGCATAGGTTTGTGTTCTCTAATATATGATATCATAAATCAAGTTCTCACAGTTTTTAGAAAACCTTCTCTTATACCAACTATAATAACCCAAACTCCTTTAAACCCTAGTCAGTTTCTATTATATTACATTGTAATATATAAATGGGATTTATTCATGAGGTAAAAATTAGTATAGTATTCTTATAAAACCAGGAACATACATGATACCCATTTTATATTGGGAAATAAAATATAAAACAAAATAATAAAAAATGTTGATACACTTGAATTCATTAATCGAATTATTCTTTGTTTCCTAGGGGAAGGAAACAAAATATTGGTAATATTATAGGATCACCAAGATTTTCATGCATAATATGTTATCTTGAGTAAATAAGTCATAATCAATATGTCAAGGTAAATAATGGAAAGAACAATCCATTTAATTAGTAACATGAGAAGAAAATGCATCCACATGAAATATAAATGGAGTAATATCATGGATTATAATAAATCAACCATCAATGAAAAAATACATTGAATTTTTTTTTCATGATCTCAAACATCATGATATTTATACCACCAAGACATTGAGACATGATAGTTCAATCAATGGGTAGGTATAAAATGAAAAATTCATTTAATTTTTACATAAAATTTCTCTCATCAGACATATCGATACATAAAGGGGATATATATTACTAGACCCTACCCATCACTACATTTTCAATCCAATCCATATATATTTAATGATCAATTAAATTTATAAAAAATTTCCTTATCAATAAATATATATATATGGAGTAAATAATATAGATATATATAGATTTTACCCTCTAAATCATATAAATTTCAATTTAAAAACCCTTATTTATAAATGTTATATAGTTTAGGAAATAATCATATACATGATTCAAATAATATGAATATCTAAGAGAAATGTAATGTACAACTATTACATTAATGTGAATGTTTAAAGATAACGTAAAAAAAACAAAATTATAGAGAGGTGATAATGGTTATGTTAGAAATTAAATTATATTTGAGAAAAAAATTAAAATAGATCTAGAAAATTAAAATAAAATTTCATAAAAGGGTAGTCTTTATAAAATCGTATAAAACTTATAGATAAAGCTAAATATCGTAAAATGATTTGGGTGGTGGGGATGTCAGTAACACCCCGATATTTCAAATGATAAAAAATCATATTTGATAAAATACATAACTTCGGAAGCCATGTTTAGAAGATAATGTAGCACACATAGAATTTATTATATATTTTCTTAAAATAAATTCAATCATTTCGATAGATCGAAACACCAATATTGAATGAAACATGATAGTCTATTAAAATATTTTTATTTAAACAAGTCCATTATAACCTATCCATCAAGATGGAAGGTATGAATAGTACTAAATAAATTTTAGAAATTTTAATTCCTAAACAAGTATAAAATAAATTTAATTTTTAACTATTGATTAGAAATAAAATTAAACCGTTTTTAATGACAAAGAAATGTTTTATGAAAATCTCTATTTTTTTTAAAGGATAGGTAGTCATGGTTTCCACACATATTTTATAGTTAATTACTACCAATAATAGAAAATTTATTTTAAAAATGGCATTTTTTTAAATCTACATGAATAATTATATTTGGGTGATTTTTTGATAATTTTATTAAATGATAATTTTTTTTATGAATTGTGAAATAGTAATTTTTATTAAAAACATCTATTTTTTTAAATTATTTAAAAAGTTAAATTATATTTTAAATTTATTTTTTTGGTAATATTAGTTCAATTATATTACAATTTAAATAGTAAATGTAATTGGAATCAATTTAATATTTATTTTTGATTTTAAGACATTCTATAATATGGAAATGATTCTCTTTGGATATCCTCTCTTTCATCGCATATATAGTTTAATTTTAAATTGAATTATGCTAATTATGTTAATGGAATTTGGAAATTTAGATTCAATATTCAGAGTCAACATAATTTATATTTTCTAATAATCACAATTTATTACCGCAGTGAAGGTAAAAATTGTTTAACGCGGGTTAGGTGGGGTAAAACTAAGAAGATAAATGTTAAAATGATATAAATAATTGACCAAAACACATTTTATTGAATATTTTCATACCTATAAACTATAATGTTTGATATATACACATTTTTTGTATCTTGTGTGAGGAGAAAAATGTAGGTATCACTTTATATTTAAAAAAAAAATGCATTTGTGTCCCCTCATATGCTTATAAAAGGGTACCACTTTCCTATACTCTTACAACATAGAAAAAACGTTGGTTCAGATAATAACAAAAAACAACCCCAACCTTAAATCCCTCCACACATCTTATATTCTTTATTTAGATTGTAAATATAATCAATAATGGAATTAGGTTACTCCTAAAGAGGTTTCTTGAATAAGATCAAATTTTTTTAACTATTCATTATGTTTTACATATTGTTATAACTCCACATAATATTCTAAAAATATTATAATATAATAAAACTACTATAAAATTTATACTTATATTTCATTCTATTAATTTCATAACCTATTTCTATCTCCACTTCCATCAAATGGGATATGAAATAATTAATCATGTGTTTGGTAGACTACCACATCACAAACCGATGTATTAGGATTTCCACCACCACCTTTAATGGATGGATATATTGATGAATTATATATATATATATATGATATTTATTTCATTAATATTATGTTTAAATTATTTTATCATATATACATTCTTACTTACTATTTTGTGGGGGGTTATAATAACACCACTAAAGTGTATGACAAATTACTTCCTCACGAAGTGATGTGATTTTTTTTCACTTACATTTTACATGTATGTTTGTAAGGGTAATGTTATTGAATATCTGTGAAATTTATGACCTAAAAATATATAATATAACATATAACAATATAAAAACCCAATTTTAACATATATATTAATTACATCAATTTTTCAGAATAACTAATATATTACAAAAAACAGACACCCAATTACTATACTAGTTATTTCCATGGAAAAGATGGATCAAAAATATCATAACTTACTGAAATATCCTTAATGTGTCCCAAAAATATCATGACCATATTAGTTCTTTTTGAAATTCCATTTTTAGACATTGGGGAAAATAAATATATGAAAAGGGGTGAGATCAAATGTTTAGTAAGGGTAAATAAAGGAATACAAAATAATAACATGAAAAGGGTATTAGAATGTGATCATAAAATTATAAGATCAAAACCTTCATATCTAAGATCATAAACATGAATCAGGGAATAAATATTATCATTTCGTAAGACATGAATGATAAAGAAAACAATAGAATAAGATATTAAATCATAACATAGGAATAAGACATGGAATTGTGGAATACATAAACAAGTGATATCATTACCTATATGTCAAGACACATTGCTCGAACTTATCAGGGAGATTTATCAAAACAAAACCTACTGGGCGGGAAACACCCCCATCCATAGTCGTAGTCTTTTCCAAATTAGGGATTAAGTGTCCCCATATTCCCATAGTGGATTGAGTTTCCCCATACTCCCATAGTATATCAGGTTTTTCCATTATCCATCTTAATGGTGACTGCATCTACTGGGTGGGACACACAATATTCCCTTGTCAATGTTAATTCCTTGAAAAGGACCATGATTCACCATATTCCCATAGTAGATAAATACTATCTGATTTATTCCCTCATTATCTCATGAGATATAAATATTTACCCAATGCATTCTAGGAAGATATAGGTCCCTTGTATCTCATAATGAAATCATAAATACATATTCCACAAGATAATAAAAATTAATTATATCATGACCCATTAAAGGGATGGTATATCATCCCGCATTTTTTATAATATAACTTTTCATTACATTTTACAAAACCGAGGATCATTAAGGTTTAGTGTATTGGAAACGAGGAACTTAAAACATGAAAACATAAAACATTCTTCTTAAACACTTGAAAGGATTATCCTTATGTTCATCCTAGGTTCATTAATACATCTCATAACTTGGGGACATACATCAAAATAAAGGGTGAGCAGAAGGCCCAGTAAGGGAAACAAGGGGAAACAAGGGGAAACATTTAACATGTGAACTTGAGAGACATCAACAATGTCATGAAAAAATTCTTTAAGGCATGAGAAAGAAATCACGAGGCATATCATAATAGAAATAACGTATTTCATAACTTGAATATGTGGTTACAACATTTAATATTGAAAATCATTTTTGTTTCACCAAGTTCGATCCCAAAGGTGTCATTAAAAATTACCAAGGTTATTCACCAAGGCGTCGTTAAAAATAGTCATATCTAGTGATTAAGTATTTAACCAATGCATTAGAGCGCTATCAGGGATCACCCTTGAAATGTCTTTATAATCATGTGAGACACATATATCATCATCAATAATTTCATAAACAACCCATATAGCATAAAAGAAATGGGTTTCATTTCATAATCATAACGTTTTAAAACTGCTTTAAAGACATGATCTTTATGTCACTTTAAACCCACAGAAAGGGAAAAAGGGTCTCATGTATGTAAATCCCAGAATTTAAAATAGATCACTTGGTATATATGTGAATACCCCTATAGAAGAGTGATCTTTTAGTATTCACTTAATAAAATAAAAGAACTTTAGAAAAACGGAGAGACATTTTGTGACAGAAATATGCAGTATAATGACTATTTTTCGGGGTTTTAGAAAACATTAAAA
The DNA here is from genome assembly GCA_963277665.1 of Viscum album. Taxonomy (NCBI): domain Eukaryota; kingdom Viridiplantae; phylum Streptophyta; class Magnoliopsida; order Santalales; family Viscaceae; genus Viscum; species Viscum album. The sequence goes on along the minus strand of OY728137.1, from coordinate 1,091,941,004 downwards.
AGAGAGGGGACATGGGTCCAACATTCATAAATGACCCATAAATCAGTAGAGGGACAGAAAATTAATGATATATTAACATGGTAATGAATGTTTATGGACATACCATTTGAAATGAAAATCATGGAAGGAAGACAAAAATTAGATTTCTCTTATGAAAATTCGGCAGCCTAACGGTGTCACTTAAAACATCCAAAACTGATTGATGAGATCAAATAGGGTCTCTAATAATATGAACATAAATGATCACTATGATAGATATAGAGGTCATACCCCAACATAATAAAATGGATCTTGAAATACTTGACATGAAAGAAGAACTTTGAAAAATGAGAAAGTTGAAAGAATCCATTAAAAATTCGGCAGCCTAACGACGCCACTTAAACTTCAACAAAAATAAATTGACGACATAATAATAGGGTCTCTAATAATATGAAAATAAAATTTCAGTATGATGGATATATATATCATTACCCAACAAAATAAAAATGAACTTGAAAGACTTTACATGAAAGTAGAACTTTGAAAATGAGAAAGGTGAACGAATCCCATAAAAATTCGGCAGCCTAACAGCGCAACATAAACTTCAACAAAAATTAATTGATGAGATAAAAATAGGGTCTCTAATCATATGAACATAAAATATCAGTATTATAGATATATACATCATACCCCAACATAATAAAAAAGAACATGAAAGACTTGACTTGAAAGTAGAACTTTGAAAAATGAGAAAGTTGAAAGAATCCCTTAAAAATTTGGCAGCCTAACGGAGCCACGTAAACTTCAACAAAAATGAATTGACGAGATAAATGTAAGGTCTCTCATCATATGAACAGAAAATATCAGTATGATATATATAGAGATCATACCCCAACATAATAAAAAGGAACTTGAAAGACTTGACATGAAAGTAGAACTTTGAAAAATGAGAAAGGTGAAAGAATCCCTTAAAAATTCGGCACCCTAACGGCGCCACGTAAACATTATTAAAACGAATTGATGAGAGAAATAGGGTTTCCCTCATCATATTAACATAAAAGATAAGTATTATAGATATATAGATCATACCCCAACATGATTTGGGTTTTCACAATGAGATGGGTGGGATCTATATTTTCCTCCAACACATTGGTAATGATTTTTATCCCATTTAATTAAAAAGAAAAGAATAGGGACAGAACTCGATTTGGTAATAGACCTTGTCCGCTATGATGGTATTGTGAGTGTATCATGACTACTATGTTGTTTTTGATAGTTAACCCATTCATTTACAATAGCCTTAATAGTTATCCTTGACTAATATGGAAATGATTTCTATGTTTATAAGTTTTCCACAAATCTACATCTTATAATAATGTTATTCTCCAATAGGTTATGTTCATTGATTCCATTTTTATTTATGCCTTATGAACTTCTAATACTTATCCAATGGGGTAATATTATGATCTATGATATGCATGTTATGGTTTTAAATGTTTTTCTCATGTTATGATACCCTTATATTCATGTTATGCTTACGTATCACCCTTATTTAACCTAACTAATCACCTGAGATCACCCTTTATTATGTTTACATTCCCAAGATTATTCTGAAATATATTATGTATGATATTTATTATAAGGGTTCATGTTATAAAAAACATAGTAGGAGATGATGTTGTTTACCTATTGAATAGATTTTTGAGCATCCAATGTTCCAAATACACTAAACTATTAGGGTCCTTATGCACGTGTTTGTGTAATGAAATGAATATTCATAAAAAATAAAGTCATATATATATATATATATGATAATCATGGGTTTTTGAAGTTTTTTTAGAGGATATGATAAGTTAACCCTTGATTAAAATGATGATAAAACCATAATGAGATGCCTAAGGACATATCGAAGGATAAGTATAAGGATGAGTCCATGTACAAGATAATGTATTAGATTTTTTAAAGGATAAAGAGAGTGGTCTACAAGAAATTACATGCCCATATGGATCATATTAGTGGATGTAGCTTTATCCTCAAGGCACCTAGTGGTAATAACCCTAAAAGGATGCATTGATCTAGACCCGATTGTCACATGGTGAAAAATAATGAGCCTTTATACACTCCTAGTTTTACACTCCTAGGTGACATAGTTTGACAATTCACAAACTCTTTATAAACCAACATGAAGAATTAAAATATTGACTATGAATAAACTATGATATAATTCATGTGCCATATATTAAAAAACAAGGTGTCATAATTTAGACATCCTATATGTGATTTTTCATGATTTTGTGGTTCCCTATCATGATTATTGTTTTTCACACAATACATATCGATTTTGGTCAATGTATAGAACCTAAAGAAACTTTGTTAACGCTTAGTGTGAAAGAAAATGTAGTTAATTTTCTCTAAAGAATCCAAATTTTATTGGATCCTCAAGGGAAAATATGTTTTTTAAGCTCACACAACATTCAAAAGGTGTCAATCATGATCTAATTCAAAAAGAAATAACAGGTGAATAACATTATATTGAGTCCTTTATGGGGAAACACTCACCTTCCTTCAGTGAGTCTTCGGATCTAATAGATTCTAAAAATTTTATTAGCACCACTAAAATGATATTTTTCGTTCTCTAGTGTCTAGAACCTGGAAAATGTTTTTTGGATGTCTATAATTTGGAATGTGAAGTGGATCAATGGTCGAATATTACAAATTATAAGAGGAAACAAGTAGAAATATGATCTATAGATTGAGTTGAGTTCAAGAACCTATTTTTCAATTAGTAAATTCTTTATTTTCTACATATGATGATGGATAAATATTTCTATGAGTTAGATAAAAAAGATTCTGAATTTATGGGTACATGTGTAGGTATTTTTCATTTTTCAGTCATGCTGGAATGGAGTTTTTAGTTATGTTACAAGCTCATGGTTTTGATATGAAGATAAAAATTTAATTCAATGGAAAATATAAGATCCCTGGAGAGAAGAATATGAAATTTCATTTATTCTCAATGTATGGGAATGGGAATATAGGAAGTCATCCTAAGAGGACTAGTAAATGTTTTTTGTGTAGATGGTATGATCATTGGGAAATTTATTGTGGTATATAATGGGAAGATGTTAGATAATGATGCGAATTGAGAGAATCTACATAAAATACACAAAAAATAATCCTATGTTTGTAATGAAATGCGTGTGTCAATTACTCTTTCCAATGCCCAAATTAGAAGTTTAAGGATGATAATCATCATTAGTTACCTTTTGTGATGTAGAATAAGGGGAAATATCATTAGATAACTATTTATGACATGGGCTGTGATAAAAATGTGGAAAAAGGTATAGTTACCATCGATTATATAACCACACATTTATTTTTGGAATTTGGATGTACCGAATCATTAATAAATGATGTGTTTATAAAGTTATCAAGATTCCCCCCAAAAAAATAAATAAAAAATTATATTAGAAAACCTCTAAAGGTATGATAATAACATCTCAAGTATATAATTTTTCTTTAGTTGATGTTAGTGGGAATGTGCCTCTAGAAAATCCTTTCATTCTTCTCTGTGGTTTAATTTGATGGTTTCTTGGGAAATTAATGACTTCCTATACATAAATTACACATCAGTTGTCCGTGAAGGGATGTTAAATTTGATATTCAAAAAAATAATTATCATCTATCAATGTGATGACAAGTTAGATGTTCTAATGGAGATCACATACATTATATGAGTCTTTATTCCAATTTAGAAGGGGTATCTATCTCTAATGGTTGTTGGGAAACATGGAAAAGATGACAGGACTATTTTATAAGAATTTGATGATTTCCTTTCCGAATTTTTTCCTAGCCCTCCAACAAAGAATATTTTTACATCTCAATAGAATTAATACCTAGTTCCATAAAAATTTAAATGAATCCCTATTGAATCAACCTAATTGAGTTGTAGGAATTGGGGAAGAAACTATAGGAAAACCATAACAAGGGATTAATTCATCCAATTGTGTCACCTTGTGGGGAAGATGTTCTTATTGTTAAAAATAAATATGAATCAAGGTGACTCTAAATTGATAATTGTGATATGAAAGAGATCCAAATTATGAACAAGTATCATATTCCATGAATTGAGAAATTGTTTGATCGACTACATGGAGAAAAATAATTTTCTAGGATTGAACTTAATTCGTGGTATCAAAAATTTAAAGACAAGAAAGAGGATATACCTAAGACAACATTAAATACAAGCTATGAAAACTTTGAATATATATTGATTCCATTCAATATTAATAATTACCCTTCAATATTAATCAATTTAATTATATATTACCTCGATCAGTTTGTAATAGACTTTATAAAAAATATTATAATTTATTCAATGAGATTGTATGAAACTGAAAGACATATGATAAATGTACTAAAGAACATATAGAAGGAGAAAATATATAAAAAATATAAAAAGTGTGAGTTTCTGTTGCAAAAAGATTCATTTTTATGACACGTAATCTCTAGAGATGATATATAAGTAGGTGTATCAATGGGCCATGCTATTGAGTATTTTCCTAGACCAACCATTGTGACTGAGATCCATAGTTTTCTTGGTTAATATAAATATTACTAATTTTTTTTTGGATAATTTATCATAACTTTATAATATTTCAAAAATGTTAACTCATAATTGATCCATGTACTTTTAGATAGATCAATTTGAGGGAACTTTTAAGGGATTTAAGATAAGATTAGTTAATAAACCTATACGTACAATATACTATAGTGTATGTGATTTTTTTAATCTTTAGTGATTCATAAAATAACGGATTTGGATGTGTAATTATTCATAATAAAATTGTTATAGATTATGTATCACAACAATTGAATATTTAAGGGGAAAATTACACAACTCGTGATTTGCAGTTAGCTAGAGTAATTTTTAAATTAAATATATGGAGGAATTATCATAATAGAGAAAAGTGTGATACATATATCAATCATAAATGTTTAAAGTATATATTCCAACATAAGGAGATAGATATGTGCTAAAAAAGATGGTTTGTGCTAAATAGAGTTTATGATTGCTCAAAACAATACCAACATGGGAAATTAAATAGGGAGGATGATGCTTTGAGTCAAAAGGATAATTCTATCTTATCATTAATTATGATTACACATGATAAAACATTTAAGGATTAAAAAATTATGGATCTAGAAATACATATGGAATTTGTAAAATAATTTGTTTTTCAATTAAATTTCCATCCATCACCCTATATGATGATTTTCTGAGACATTAGATGAAGATGTAGAGAAGAAAATATGGTTAGAAATGTTCCAAAGTAGAAACCTATTCTTGATAGAATAATAAGGTTTAACAATAGTGTATATGTTTCATCCATACCAAATATTAAAGAGTTGTTAGAGGAATATCATCATTATTCATTGTATATTAATTAATGAAGTACAATGTTGTATAGATATTTGAATGATTATTTTGTTTTAGGAGGGAATAAAGAGAGATATAAAAAAGCATATATCTTAGTTTTTATTATATTATAATTTAAGTATAAAATAAAAATGGCTAAGGGGATGTATTAACCATTATGATTACCATAATGGAAATAGGAAAACATCACCATAAATATTTTCATTAGTGTCCAAAAAATGTACAAAGTGAATAATTATATATTTTTTTAGTTGATTTACTTACCATGTAGAACACTTCATCACTAATAGATATGACTTGTCTCTAGATTATCATTATATGATATAGAGTAAGAAAGTCATAAGGTTTGGTAGAGAGCCACATTCCATTTTTTTATCAAGATCCTAGGTTTTCCTAAATGTATTGGTTATTTCATAAACAAGATCTTGATACAGAGTTGTGTTTTACCATTTCAGATCATCCTCAAAGAGATGGTCAGTGCGAGAGAACAATTCTGATCCAGGCGAATATGTTGAGATCTTATTTTTTGGATTTTAATGGTAGATGGGAACAATAACTTAGTTGATTTGAAATTTATTACAACAATAAAACTCACTCAATAATCCAGATTGATCCTTATTAATCCCTATATAGAAAGAATCTTAGAGCTCTAATGTGTTAGAAGGAAGCTGGGGAATGAAAGATATTGGGTCATGAAATATCTTAATTAATTGTGTGGAAATTTAGATCCATTCAAAAACACATAAAGGAATCATAGAGTTAGGAGAAACTTTATATTGTTAATCAATGAAATTATCTATAATTTGAATTTGCTTACAAGATGTTTCTAAGAATTTCTCCCAGATATAAGGTTATGAAATTCTGGAAGAAAGGGAAACTGAGCCCTAGGTATATCTGTCCCTTTGAAATTATTGAACACATCTGGACCACTTCCTATAACTTTGAAATTCCACAAAAAATCTCTCATGTCCACTATGTGTTCAGTGTACCTATCTTGAGGAAGTATATATAGAACCCTTCACATGTATCAAACTCAAATTCCATACCACTAATATAAGATTTTTTTATGAGGAACTACCAATGGAGATTCTTTATCATATAACGAACGTTATACAAAACAAGACCACACACTGGGTCAATGTTTTGTGGTGAAACCACCAGTGTGAGGAAGATAAGTGTGGTCTTTAAGAAAAATATGAGGTTGAAGTACCCAAATTTGTTTTTATTAGAGTAATAGATTTTGGGGGAAAATTATATTTAAGGGGGGTATGATGTACCACCATGATATTTTATGAATTATTATAATTTTTTGAACAAATAAAAAATTATTTAATTCTTGAAATACGTGACACAACATGTTATGTATTATGTACATGTAACACTCAATTCACTAGAGTTACAAACAACAATAAAATTTAACAATACTATGATATATTATAAATATATTTATTGAAATATTTCTATTAAAAATCACCATTAAAATTAGTGATATGAAAAGTAATAAATTCTTTGAAAACATTAATTATAATGATTATATATAAATAATACTAATTATTAATAAAATATATAATTTTTCAAAATTATTTAAATGTATCAATAGTAATACTTTCTAGAAAAATGTTTTTATGCCTTTTTATAAACAATAATAAAATTAAGTTGTTGCAATTTTAGAAAATTATTTTGATAATATAAAAATCTATTTTGAAATTATAATGTAAACATTATCTTATAGTGTTTGTTTTGGAATTTTCATAGATGTTTCATTTTTTGGTGAATAGTAGAAAATACTGAATTTTATTTAAAAAAACATCCACTTAATTTATTTATTAATAAAAATTACATTTTAAATTGTTTAAAAAAAAATTATTTAAATAAACATAAATTAATATAGTTTATATATTTTAAAAGGATGGGGCCGAAGACACATTTATTATTAATGAAAAAGCTAAGGCCTCTTTAACAGGGTAGAGGGAGATCAATTACATATCCCAAAGGCCTAGTGGGAATTTAGCCCAATACATGGCCCATAGGCCCATTCTTAAGCCCAAGCCCCTTTCTATGAATAGTACTACTACAATACCCATGCTGCTATAGTTCGCACAGTACTAGAGCTTCTATAGTCCCCTACCGCTGCAACAGTGCCCACCATTGCTACAGTACCACCGCTACTATAGTACTCTAAAACACTACTACAGTACCTGTGCCCAATGGGTTTTGAACCCCCATTTGTCATGTAGAATCAAGGGGTGCTTACCACTAAGACAAACCCCAACTACATCTAGTTTAATTCATTATAATCAATTTCAACTAAATTATATTGATAATGTTAGGCCCATAGCCCCTTTTTTGAAAATAAAATAAATGGAAGTTGGTAAAGGGATGAAAGGAAAGGATCATAGAAGGGATCATTAAATTCACTAAGTATTCCCATGTTATTCCATAATATGATTTATAATTCAAAATTCTTCTTCTCATAGGGATATCTAATCAATTCATCAACCACACACACGACTATGACCCCTAAAGTAACGTTCTCATAATCATTCTACTTGTTGGAGTATACTTCCAATATAACAATCTTCTGAGTCAGGATCTTATGAATGAGTATTATTCTTCTAATTATTTACTTAAGCATGGCCTCATCTCCATCCATGACATCTAGGATGAAATCCCCATTTCTATGATTTTTCTTGTTGCCAATATCCATCGGCCTCGTCCACATCTTCTTCAGTGTTGTGTTTGAGAATTGGAGTCATCTCCCTAAAATATGTCTCCTCTTGAAGGCAATATTATATCATTAGTGTATGATCTAAGGTAAAACAATTCACTTTATCACCCACAATAGGTTCAATAATATCACAATCTCTATATGTTTTCCTGGTTTCAATCAAGGTCTCCTCTTTTGAGAGAGTTTAATCAGGCACAAAAACAACATGATTCCCATATTTGTTCAATGGACTATCCCTACTAGAGACACTTCCTTTCTCACATGATGGAATTATGGTCATCTTATCCACACTCTTTTTTATGATAATATTGTCACTAGGAGTAGCAACCACATCTTTTTCATAATTATAAGTAGTAAAGTTGTTGTACATTGATTTTTTATTCAACACAACACTAGAATCCTTATCATAGACCACGTTAGTAATCACTTTAGAGATTTATTACCAACATGATGACGATTCAAAAAAATCCTGATCTAATACACTTCCAAATTTATTCATATCCACTTCCACCTATTAAATAATTACTTCCTCACATAGAATCTGAAAAGAATTTAGAGTCTTATGGCCATTAGACACTTTTGTCTCAGCTACTTTCCCCTACTCAACAACGTCAAACCATGAATGGGTTACATTCCATTTTATGGCCTTAGATTGAATTCAATAAGGAACATTTTCTAATTAAATTCTCTACTCGATTTGTTCATCATCTATAGAAAAATAAAAATTATCAATAAAAGTGGAACATAAGTCCACTTCCACCATGAATTTGCGTAGTGACTATATATATATATTGGTTTCTTTTTCCATTTTAATAGGAACACCTATAGACAATGGAATATCATAGAGAATCCTAGGATAACAAAGTATATAGTTTAGAAAAAAACCATAACCCTAATCTGAGAAAAGGAGTTGTTTTCATGACCCCTCCCAACATAGTGTACCCTTATTAGGATATCAATGTGATAAATGAGATAATGAACCCCCGAGGCCCGCCTCCAATAGGCAAATAACACTGAGTGTATAGTAAAAACACATATTGGAGGCCTTACCTATAAGAGAACACATGCACAAGAGTGAGATAAGATATACACCAACCAAATCCAACATTGACTGCAATATGAAAGAAAACCAAAGCACACATATGTGATTTCATGCAAGAACTACAACAACTGAAACAGAAAACCGAAAGTACCAAATGAAACTAAAAACATTAGCAACCATGAGGCCCTAACAGATCCTACAACCCCAAGTTAGTAGAAACCAGACTGATAACCAACCTACTCCAAGTGACATGAAATATAGTTAATATATATATATATATGAGGAGTATAATAGTACACTCTTGAGGACCCTCCCCTGAGCTTCTTGTGAAAATGTAAAGAAAGATTTCTAAATTACAGTGAACAACAAATGAAACTAACTCCTCACCAAAGCATGTATACTAATTTCCCAACCTCACCATGGATACTATCATTGTGCATCTCATACAAGAGTATATAATATAATAATGAATATCGAGGGTACCCCACTACTATTTTCACACTAGTTTTCTGCTTTTCCTGAATATTAAAAGTCCTAAGAATCTATCTCCCAAAAGGTTTGACCACAAACAAATGGGAGAAGCACCACAACATGCACCTTGTGCAACAAAACCACTACATCCATGTAAGAAAATTAACTAGGAATTTTAAGGGATCCACCACAGCTCTCATAATGTGTATCATACATTGGGTATTAAAACTCAATCAATTAGCCCATCCACCGAATATGGATCCTCAAGCCATCAAAGCCTATATACATTACACCAATAGTAGTCCATAAGAATAATATCTAGAATACTTGTGTGTGAATAAGCACAGTCCATTAGAATCCTCTACACAAATATGTGGGGAAAACATACCAGTGTTCCTACTAGAAAAAGTAACTACCAAGAGAAGAGATTTTTTCAAAAGGGGGAAGTCAACTATCCATCCTACCACTAGAATGTTGTGGAATACACCACTAGACTCAGAATCTCCGAGGTTTCATTTTCCACAATTTATGGGGTGGAGTAGCATATATGAAAAAAATTATTGAATTTACTATAACTTACAACCACAATATGGGCATAACCCAGTTTTAGAATAAACTATAGCTAACATCTCTCAAATTCCTATATTCCATTTCTAAGACTAGGTATCCTAGAAGAACACAACCATTTCAATAGATTTATTACATTTCTTCATTCCCTTTCTATAATTTTAACTTTATGTTAATTAAATTTTTATACATTAATTAACCATTGACAATTATATTTCATTATAATCACTCTCAAAGTTCACTGTTCCTTTAAATTTCATCCTCAGCATTATATCCCAGCAAGCTCTAACCCCAATGGTTAGCATCATTTATTCAATAATTTATTAACATCTTTATTACAATCCCAAATTCATAGGAATTCTAGAGAAACATTTTAAGATAATAAACACAGGGGGACTCAATATGGCAAGTTGATGAACTACCCATCATGTATATGAAACCTATAGAAAGACCCTAGACACATCCTCCCTCATGAAGCTAAACACAGAAATCATGTGGCATACACATCACATCTTCTTCTCTTTTGGATAGAGGGTATGAAAAACTAGATACCTTGAGAATTGGGGAATGTAATGATGATAACAACCAACTAGATTCATTGATCATCTATACATTAAAATCCAACCTATTTTATCATCTCTGATGTCCTCCCCGACACCCACATGTATAAACGGAAAAATATCGCCACGTTTGGTGTCAAGTATTTCCACAACCACTGTTCCTCTATATCCCCACATATCAAAAAATCCACTTAGGCTCACAACAGATCACAATTATTCGGAAAATAACAATGCAACTTGGCTCTGAGTACTAAATAAGGAATTCTGCCTTCACAGGTAATGAGCACTCACAACTCCAAGCATTAGGCTCTTGGATATTACAAGAAAGATAGTAACATAGAACCCTATGGGGTATTATATTTTATCAATAAACATATTCTTTAATTCATCTTTAATAACCAATTCATCATTAGTAGGATCCAATTATAGGAAACCGAAACAGAAATCTATCATAGCTATCACAAATAATTAGACATGATTACTAAATCAATTTGATTAGCATCAAATGAAAACAACAACAACCATATTCGTTTACATGCCTCTTTATATATATCCAAATAATTATCAATTAATTTATACATTACATTATTTAATAATTTCATCAAGAATTACATGTTAATAAGAAAGTCATAGATATCATAATATCGAGAAAAAGAAGAGGAAAGAACAGAAGATCGATGCCAATTTATTTATACAGTTCAAATATATATTTTGTAAATTACATTATGATAGATTGTGATAAAACATCCTAACTCAATAGTTTCATTTAAAATAATCGAGAGATCACTAATCCCCTACCTGAAAAGGTTTCTAATGCTCTGTGAACATACTAATAGAACAGATCACGATCACCTCTCTTGGATGACTGCATCCACATGAGGATGTAGAGATTCCAATACACCATCAACCCAATAAAAGACCATTTAGAACATTGAGATGACATTCTAGAATAGGTAAAGGAGAAACAGAATGAGTTTAACCTCAAAGAACGATGATAGATCGCACCTTTTATCGACGATTGGTCGATACAACTTGGTTGCCCCAAAATAGTGGGTGCACTTGAAGCAAGAAGAAATTCAAGGGGATGAAATCCATAGATTAATGTTTGATCACATGGCTCCAATGGAAGGATGGAAAGGCTCAAGAACCTCATACAATGAAAAAATAAGATAGAACAAGAGAGGACGTTATCTCGCCCCTTTAGAAGATTTAACAGGGTAGTAGTTCAAGATACAATGTATTTTCCATTAAAACATTATCACATTAAACCATGTGGTTTGAATTACTTAAGGAATCGTGAGCCTTAGTAAAATTAATATTGGAGTTATGGGCTTCAGATCGACCTTAAATCCCTTAAAACAAGGCTTTTAATGCACTTATCTTCAATGAAAATGTTGAATAGATGAATCTGGAATGTTATGGAAATTTGGAAAAGGAAATATGAAACTATCACTGTGATACAATAACTATGAGATAATATCTGTGACATTGTTTCTGTGACATTGTTTTTGTTACACCATTTTTGTGACATAGTTTTATGACACCATTTTTATGACATGGTTTCTATGGAACCATTTCTGTGGAAATATTTCTATGACACAGTTTCTATGACACTGTTTCTTTGACAATGTCTCTGTGATGCCATTTCTGTGACACAATTTCTTTGATATTTTTTTTTGTGACACCATTTTTGTGACATCGTTTCTATGACATTTTTGAATTTTAGAAAAGGAAATTTGACACAGTTTCATGAAACATTTTGGAAATATGTCAAGGTATAGTGTATAAGTCACCTTGACCTACCAGAACACCTCAAACACCAGATTTATACATGGAATGAGAAAGATTGGTTCAGGAAATTACATCAGATAACTCACAAAACATTATCATCATCATGAATCTAAAACTATCTAAAATATAAATAGAAAAGGTGTACAAACAACCCCCCACTAAGATACCTCTAAAAAGAATGAAATCCACAAAAGCAACTAAAGAAAAGAATATCATAACCACAAAAGGTATATAACAACAAAGTTAACATCGTTATATGAAAAGAGGTAAACATTATACAACTCAGGGTAATGAGAACATGTCTGCGAGTCACATTCCAAGGTACTGTCCTCCACACCACCATTTTTCCACAAGACATGAACCAAGTGGTTTGAACACCAGCACAATAACTTCTATTTGCGATTTTGTATTTCCACCAGCCGCTCCTCAAAGTTCTCATCATCATAAACATAGATATCTTCCTAATTGATGACATGAGAGCCATCATGAAGATAATGATAGAGCAGTGGCACATGAAAAACATTGTGTATCCAAATCATCTATGGGGAAGTACCGCTCGATATGTGACATCTCTAACATGATCCAAATCCTCTAAAGGACCAAAAAACCGAGGAGAGAGCTTACTGTCAAGACCAATCATTCACTGCCCATGGTGGGGAGTGACCTTTAAAAAAATATGACCCCCAATATCAAACTCCAAAGGTCTCCTCTGTTGATCTGTATATGATTTCTAAATACATAGCACTATATTCATCCTCTCAAGAGTCACCTGAACCATCTCTGTCATATTCTGCAGTAGTTTCTAACTAAGAATACATGAGTGTTCGACCTTTGTCCCACACAAAAAATAATTTAAAGGTCATCCATACAAGGATTTAAATGGAAGCATACCGATATTGGAGGGAAAACTATTTTTGTAAGATAAATTCACCAATGGTAAGTTCCTCATCCATGAACATCCAAAATACAAAACACAAGAGTGAAAAATGTCTTCAAGAGTCTGGATGGTTTTCTCTGTCTGAACATCCTTATAGGGATAAATAGTAGTTCTAAGGCATAGTCGAGAAGTGAAATCATGCTGGAGACTTCTCCACACCCTATAGGTAAAACGAGTATTTTGGTCGAAAATTATCGTCCTTGGGAATCTATGGAGTCTCCCCACCTCCTCCATATACTACCTCGACAAACCATCCAATAATCATGATTCCTTGATCACTATGAAGTGGGATGATTTATTTAAACAAGGAACTACAACTTAAATAGTGTAATAGCCCCCCTAAACTCTAGGTAAACAAGTAATTAATTCTATTTAGATGTACTCACACTTCCATCGAGGAATATATAATGGATGGAGAAAACCAATGGGGACACGGTTCTTAACCATAATTTTAGGGAGAACCAAACATCGAGACACAAACTCCTCAATTTCACACTTCAGTGTAGGCCACCAAAACTAACTCATCAAGACTAAGTACATTTTTTCATGCTAGGATGCACAGCTATTGGTGAACTATGGAACTATTTGAAAACCTTTTGACACATCTCTAAAAAAACAAATAGCTTTCTTTGATGCAACAGTTTATGTTGTTCATCCTCAGACCAACAATTTGGGGCCTCACCACAAACAACTCGATCTCTCCAGACCTCCACCTCTAGATCCCCTAACTGAGGCTCTTCCACTGGCTTCACCCAAGATGAAAACAACATTATCTGAAAAAGACATCCTTTTCCCCTAACCTCTCTCACATAATGATGTAATGTTGAAAGTACTTCCATTACTATCTAAGAATACCTAGATCTATTCACTAAATCACTATGGGACTTCCATCTTAGCACATCAGCCACAATATTTCACATTCTAGGTGTATATGATATTTCAATATCATATTATTGTATGAACTCCATCCACCGACACTTTTGCAAGTTCAAATCAGGCTAGGAGAAAACATACCTGAGGCTCTTATGATCAGTGAAAGACACAAAGCATTCAGCAATGAGGTAATGTATCCACAACATCAGAGTAAACACCACGACCACCAAATAAATATCATGGGTGGCATAGTTATGTTCATGGGGATGAGACTTCTGAGACTAATATGAAATAACTAATCATAGCTACATAAAAACACAGCCTAACCCCAAATGCAAATCATTATAAAAAACATCATACTCAACTCCCTCTACTGGAAGACAATGAATTGGAGAGAATACCAACTTCCCATTCAGATTCTTGAAAGATCCCTGATAGTAATCATTCTACAAGAACTCCTAATCCTTCTTGGCCAATTCTGTTTGTGGAGTCTCAACCCGAGAGTAATAGTTTAAGAACCTCTTATAGTAGCCTATGGGACCAAGGAAACTTCGAACCACTACCACGATCTTGGGGGATGCCCAAGAAACAACTGATTCTATATAAAATGGATCCATAGCTACTCCCAGTCGGGACCCAACATTACCCATGAAATGGACTTCTCGATCCCAAAACACACACTTTGACAACTTCCCAAATAGCTGTTGTAGAAAAAGAACTCCCAAAACAGTGTGCAGATGCTCCATATGGTCTTCCTTAGATGTAGAGTAAAGAAGTATTCCATCGATGATAACCACCATGAAATTATCTAGGAACTCTCAGAACACAACATTTATCAATCCGGTGAACACAACTAGATCATTCGTTGCACAGAACATAATTACAAAAAACTCGTAATGTCCATGACATAAACATAAATATGTCTTGGGGATATCCTCATCCTTCACATGCATTTGATGATATCCATACCACAAGTTGATAATTGAGAACCGTAATTCATCATTCAGTTGATCAAATAAATAAAAAATACAAAGAAGAGGATATCATTTC
Organism: Viscum album; assembly: GCA_963277665.1. NCBI lineage: Eukaryota > Viridiplantae > Streptophyta > Magnoliopsida > Santalales > Viscaceae > Viscum > Viscum album. Next base: position 1,091,925,566 of record OY728137.1, on the reverse strand, counting down.
TTCACTATTTCTTTTTTTTATGCCATGATAATTGATTCACAATGGAAAACTACCTTCATCCTTCTCCACAATCAAAACCGGTGCACACCAAAGTGACACACTGGACCAAAAAAACTACATTTTACCAGACCATAAAGCTTTATATGTATCTCTCGTAACTCATAAGGGGTTATCCAATATAGAAATATAGAGATAGGAGATGCTCCTAGCAGTAGCTTGATCCCAAACTCGATCTCTCGTCGAGTGGTTAATGCAACAACCACTTCTCGAATGACATCTGGTTTCTTATCTATGACCCTAGGAAAAACCAACTACTGAACCTCTGAAGAGATAACTAGAATCTCAGTCATCAAGGATGATTAGGACGGAACATGCCTCTCACACATTAGAGGATATCTCTTGCCGTCAAACACAGTTGGCTCTCCATCAGCATATAAGAACACCACCTTTCCTTAAAACCAATCCCATATATATTGCACCAATTACAACCAATCCATGCAATGGATGAAATCATATGGTTGTATCCATAAACATAGGAAATCAACCCGTGAGAGGTGCTGGCCCAACACTAGTTCGAAGTCTCTAAATACTTCAAACAAGTTAGCTTGACCTCTAACATGGGTAGTCAATGCCAAGGGAACTAGAATCCTCTCTACCTCACATCCCAAAGCATGTAAAAGGGTAGTTGATATGAAGAAGTGTGTCAATCATGAATCAAAAAAGACATACAACTATGTATAAAACAAGAAAAGGGTACCTAGAATGTTGTCTTGCACTCATGGTGCTAGAAACGCTAAATCATGAAGTTGTCTACAACCTCCTCTACTGCCTCTCTAACCCTAATGAAGACCACAACCGTATTTTTACTCAAACCTCTAAGGAAGGGGAGCATCATGGGGATATCCCTTGTCAACCCCAACTACTCTTTGATGATCCAAGGAAAGTCGAACATGATGGTGCTACATTGGCTAGAACTACGTCAACAAAATAACCTGTAGCGGAATAACTGGTGCACGATGACTGCTATGAATGATAGGGAACTCTCGTTACAAATGACTTCATCCATGAAAATAATAATAGCACATGATCCATAATAATAGGCATGAGATCTACCACTCCCAAAGAAAAATATGATGAGGTATGGGATGTACCCTAGCCAAATAGAAATTCTTCTACACTGATGACCCAGATCCCCAGACCACATATCTACTTTTTGAGGAATCATGATGAATCCCATATCAAAACAGTCCGGTTCAGGAAAATCTATTCTTGGTGACCTCTTCCCTCACCAGCACCTCATGTTATGTCTCCAACATAATCAGGGTGACCTGGTGCTGGATCTTTGGATGAAAAGCATCCTCAAAATGCATCACCCTTGCATCCTAATCTAGAAATAGATATGAACTATATTTTAATGGGTTCATAAAATGGATTACAAATTCATTCACCCTGGAGCTCCCTTATTGAATGGAAAGAAGCTCTGGGCGATTGGTTGCCTCTGAGGTTGATGAAATAAACTAGACTCTAAACTTTTCTCAGAACTCCTCCCATGAGATCACTGAATACTTACGATCCCTAGGGAACATGAACCACCATTTCCTCGCTACTCTATGTAGCATCGTCACAACCAAATACACCCAGTTCTCCATCTAATCACGAATCAAACAGAACCCTCTCTCAACCTCCTCAAACCAGTCTTTAGTGAATGTATATGAAATGGATCCCTCATACTTCTCCATAATCTGGAGCTAAACATATCTGAGTGTCCTTATCCAAGTGTCGTTGTCTTCAACCTCTAACCTATGGCGATCTGTGGGAACAACCAGTTGCACGACTTCTGCCAAACCTGAAGAGGACGTCCACTTGGCGCCATACCTATAAAATAAAAAATAGTTAGAGATCCTAATCCAAGAATATAGATTACTCAACATTAATTAATTAATTAATTTCTTTTATTCATTGTTGGTTAACCTATACCATGGTATACCCATTCAAATATTGGCCCGAATAATAATGATGCACGATCCTTTCTTAGTTCTATACCCTGCAAATAACATCACCTCATTTGGTTGACATTATATAAATAGTGGTCCATGCATCAGATCACTAGGGGCCCTAAATTCTGATGTCTCAACCAGTGTCTAGGTTTTACCTCACTTACTAAACATGATTGACACTATTTCCTTACCAACCCATGCAACCTCACCCATGCCCAACACCAAACCCCATATTATCCCTCAACCTCCCTCAGATACCACTCTATCACTACCCGCACCCGACTAAGTGTACCAATACTAGGCTAGAAATGTTAGATGTGAGATAATGGCCCCTGATTCCTGCCTCCAGTAGGCCCCAGGTTGGCGACTAGCAATGTGGGTATTGTGAACACAAAAATGGGAAGCATTACCCTCTAAGAGACTACATGTGAAAGAGAGAGGCAAGAAAAATGCAAACCAACTCCAAATCAGACTTCAATATAAAATAAAACCCATGTACACATATATAATGTCATGCAAGGAATACAACAACTGAAACAGAATATTGCACTTACCAATGGAAAGTAAAAACAACAGAAACCATTAATCCCAAATAGATCTTACAACCCCAATCTAGTAGTATCCAGCCTAATCTCCAACCTACTCCAAGTGACATAAAAACAATTTATTTATTTATAGTGGGAGTATAAAATTATACTCAGTAGTATCCTCCCTGGAGCCTCTCATGCAAAAGTAAGGAAATCATGCTAAAGCTCAATGAACAACAAGTGAAACTAACTCATCACCTATACATGTATGCTATGTTCCCAGACTCACCCTTGAAACTCTCACCATATATCTCATACAAGAGTATATAATATAATAATGAATATCAAGGGTACACCACTACTAATTCCACAATAGTTTTCCGCATTTCCCCAATATCACACATCCTTAGAATCTCTCACAAAAGGCTTTCCCGCAGACACCTAGTTGAAAAAACACAACATGATCCTTGTGAAACCAAACCACCATGTCTACATAAGAAAAGTAACCACATATTTTTCGAGAGCCACCACACCTCGCATAACATTTATCATATGTCGGGTATTAAAACTCATGCCATTATATCACATACACCGAGTAAGGATCCTCAATCCAACAAAGCCTATACATGTTACTCCTATATTGTTCTATAGGAAACTATATCCAGAATATATGTGTGTGAATAACCAGAAGCTATTATATCAACATAAAAACATATATGGGGAATACTAACCGCAATGACTAATAGAACATGTAAAAAAAATGATAAGAGAGTGGGGCTAAAGGGGGTAGACAACCATCCATCCTCCCAACAGAATGTTGGGGAAAACACCCCCAGGGCTCAAAATCAATTGGGTGCCAGTTTTCCTAACTAAATGGTGGAGTAGGGTATTGAAACACAAAAAGAACAAAATATACAATCGCTAAAAACCACATTATGGGAATAAACTTGTTTTAGACACAACTGATTCTAACATATCTCGAATTCCCGACCGCCACTTCTAAGAATAGGTATCCTATAAGTTCACAACCATTTTGAGAGATTTATTACATTACATCATTCTTTTTTTAACAATTTTAACTATATTTTAATTAAATTTTAAACATTAATCCACCTTTAACAATTATATTTTATTATCATCACACACAATATCCTATATTCATTTTAAATTGCAACCTTAGAAAGATCTAACCTCAAGGTTTAACATCAATTATTTAATTATTTATTGACATAAATATTACATTCCCATATTCCTATGCATTATAGGAAATAATTTTATGATACTAAAAACAAAGGGTCCTTGACCTGGTGAGTAGCTGAACTACCCGTGAAGTCTTTTACACCTATAGAAAGAGCACATAACCATCCTCCATCAAGAAGCTAAACACAAAAAGAAAATGGAATACCACTTATGTCTTCACCCCTTCAGAAAGGAGGTTAAAAAAACCCAGATACATTGAGAAGTGGGGAAATTAAAGAAGATGAAAACCAACCAGATTCATCGATCATCCAATCATTTACATCCAACATCATTCATCATCTCTAGTGTCCTCCCGAAATACCACATGCATAAAACAATGCATCTTCCACTATATTAATCAAATGTTGCCTAAACCAATCTGCGTCTCTACCCCCACAAATCCGAACATCCACCCAGGCTCACAAAATATCAAAAGCAGCAAGAAAATGACTAAGTAATTGGGCTCTTGGCCCTAAATAAGGCATTATTTCTTTATATACGTCACGTTCTCATAGCTCCAACCATTAGGCTCTTGGACTTTACAATCATATGGGTAACTGAGAACCTTAAGGGTCATTATCTTTTATCATAAATCAATTACTTTAATTAATCTTGAATTAACCAGTTCACTATTAGTAGGCACCAATTAAGGGAAACCAAAATAGTATGTTCTCATAGCTATAAAAAATAATTAAACATGCTTAGTGCATCAATTGGGTTAGCATCTAATTACAACAACAATAACCAGATTATTTTACATGCCACATTATCACTACCAAAATAATTATCTGTTAATTCCATCTTTACATTCATCACTAATCCCATCCAGAAAGACATGCTAATATGAAATGAATATATATAACACTATCAAGAAAAAATAGGAAAAAACATACGATTGATTCTAAATTATTTATCCTATTCAATTATTTATTTTGTAAATTCTATTTTTATAGTGTGAGATAAGACATTATAACTCCACTATTACATGTCAAATAATAGGGAGACCACAAATCTCATACCTCCAATGGTTTAAGATGCCCTTTGAACAGACTAACAAAACAGATCACAATCACCTCTCTAGGAGGAAAAAATCCACATGAGGATGTCGAGACACTACCACATGGACCAAAAACCAGGAAAAGTACATTAGGAACATAAAGATAACATTCCATAACGAGGAAAGGAGAAACAAAAGGAGATGAATTCAAAAGAATGATGATAGAGCATACCTAAAATCAATGATTGATTGACACTACATGGTTCATCAAATCAGTGGGTGTAATTGAATCGAGAATAATTCAAGGGGAACTAATCCATTGATGAATGTTTGATCACATGACTCCTATGGTTATGGATGTAATGGTTCAAGGATCAATGACCAGGAAACCAGATTGTAGAACAAGGGAGGATGATATCTCATCCCTTTAGAAGATTTTATGGAGTAGTGGTTTAAGATATGTTAGATTTTCCATTAAAAGATGATCACTTTAAACCACGCATTTTGACCTTGTAAAGGCACACTAGGCCCAAGAAAAATTAATATAGGAGTTATGGGCTTTAAATCAGCTATAATTCTCTTACAATAAGGATTTTAATGCATTTTTAGTCAAAGGAAACGTTAAATTAGAGAATATTTAAAAATATGGAAATTTGTTAAAGTAAATATGAAATAGTAACTGTGGGAATGTAACTGTGAGAAAATAATTGTGACACCATTTCTTTGACAATGTATATATGAAACAATTTCTCAAACACTATTCCCATAACACTATTTCTGTAACATTGTTCTCGTGACACCGTTTCTGTGACATTGTTTCTGTGACAATTTTTAATTTTGGAAAAGGAAAACTGACACATTTTGAAGAAACAATTTGGAAATTTGGCAAGGTGTTGGGTATAAGTCACCTTGTCCTCCAAAACACCTCAACCTCCAGATTTAAGAAATGAATTGACTAGATAGGTCTGAGACATTATTGTTACTAACTTTAGGAGGATTGATCTTTTATTCACATTCATGGATGTGCAAGGCTGCCAGATTGTAGGATATGAACAAAAATATGAAACCCTTTATCTTAAATTTTTATGATGTAAAGACTTGGTGAAAAAAAACATTCCCCAATTAAAAACATTTCCCACTGGAGAATCCCCAAAGTTCCAAAATCCCATGGATAAGATACTCAGCCTTCCACATAGTAGTCCTTTTGGAAAAAATAAGGCATTAAATGATTTAATGTTCCCGGATTCATAGCCACTCTGAGACTATAACTAGATCATACATAACAAGTCAACAACATTTAACTTTCAATGAATATCTATAACAAAAACTTGTAAGGGAGAGAAATAAATTTTTTTTTGGACTACACTGAATCACGGTAGTTGTAATAGATCCTCTACTTGTGAATTTATAACCCTCCAATACTACATCCATGTGCTTATTAGAATTGAATTGCCCACGAATGATGAAATTTGACAAAAGTGATTGAATTTTAAAAGAATATGATCCATAATATCTATTGTATTACATAGAGAGATGGTCCTCCCCACTTCTTCTCCTCCCCTACCAACATTGAATTTCTATATAATAAAATTGTAAATGTTTTCAAAAAAATTCTTTAAATACCTACTTTCTCACAATGTCTATGGAATTAATTTAAAAGTAATATATTCCACTAATATGAAGGGAATTTGGAAAAAAAATTAATATTTATAATAATCATAGTTTATACTTTATAATAAGTTAAATTAATTTTTAAAAGATGAAAAAATTAAAATTATATATCATGGTTAAGGTAGAAATGTGTTTACAGGTGATTAAATAAAAGATATGGGTTAAAAATTACAGAAAACTTTTCTGAACATCATTATATAGTCATATTTGGAAAATATATATTTCATTATAAAAAATATTCAATTTTTCGTACTTTTTAATTAAAAAAACATGGTGGTTATTCATTATTTCAAAATCATACATGTTTTATACTCCACTCACTTTTAAAAGGACACATATTCTCTACTCTTCAAACATTCAAACCATTTTGGTTCATCCAATAGTAGGTGATGTAACTTCTAAATATCCCTCCATATATTCAAGAAGACTTATTTTCCATAGATGTATATCATAGGAGGTATTTTGGTGAAAACCTAAGGAGGATACCTAAAGAAGAGGTAACATTCAATATAAAGCGTTTTGGTTTTATTTCTTACTCAATGTCCTCAAATTACTACAATTCCATGATGATATAATAAATAAATTATCCTCCATATACTTAGATATTCTTATTTTAATGGAATGTCTTAAAGCCATATTCCCATCTATTAAATATATTATAAAATCATCATTAGTGTGTACAGTGGTCTAACACCTCATGAACTGATGTCATTCATTTTTTTATTTCCACCTCTCAAAAATGGACTTAATTATGGATTAATTATTTATATATGATAAATATGATATTATTATAATTGAAGCATTATAATATCACACATAACTTTATACTCTTTTTTTGGGAATATAGTAACAGTGATGCCCTAAAATTCAAATGTAAGATCCTTGTATTCGATAACGTGTACGGAATACGATAGAAACCGGATAAGATAATATAATATCCAGAAACATTATAATATATTTATTATTTTAATAATATTATTTATATATGAAATCATGTAAAAACGAGTTATGTTTTCTTACACACAAGAGAGATCTTCATCGATAGCTTTTGTTACACTCAACAATGACCTTCCTCAATAGCTTGTATTATGCGAATGACTGAATTTCACCAAGTAATAAGGTATTATTAAAATATTATTCTTTAATATAATATGATATTACATATAATTTATGTTATTGGTTATTAATATTATTAAATAAATAATTAAAATTTATGTTTTATATAAATATAAATTTAATTAATTGGTCACCAATTAATTATAAATGAAAATAAGATATGACTGGATATGTAACAAAATATTATTATTTGTATGCTTTAATTTAGTTTTATCTTAATTAAAACAACTAATTACAATTAGGGAATTATTATAATGTAATATATATATATAATATTAAATAAAATATTTTTTATATTCATCCATTATGTTTTATAGAAAAAAGTTATGTATGGACACAATTTTAGAGAGAAAACCCTGTATTTTTATATAGGCAAATTTACCACCTTTGAAGAGTGAACCTATTTTTAAACTGATTTTTGACACTCTTATTGAAATAATATGTCCAAATAAAAATCAAATTTTAAATAAAAAACATAATATTTATTCTTGGGTAAATGTTTTATATTTTTATGAAACATTTTGATTTTTAATGAATAGTAAAAAATATTGAATTTTAGCTCAAAACATAGTTTTCATATAAAATATTTGTATGGTTAAAATATAAATTTAATTGGTTTTAATGTATAAATAGATAATATTTATATAAATTAATAAACTTTATGTCATTGTAGTCCATTTCACTTTGAAATTGACTATACAAACATTTCAAACTCTAGGACGTTTCACTTTAAAAATCTGCACTGTCTCCTAGCCTACATGATGGATTTTAAATTAATTTTTGTTAGTTTTTTTTATTAAAATTTAAAAAGATGTATTACATATTTTGAAATAAAATAATTTATAATTTCTATTAAGATCAATTTTTTTTACCAAATTTATTAAGGAATGTATTTAAAATTAATAATAATTATTAAGGAAAAAATTAAACATAATAGAGGAAACAAATTAACTTAGGGGCTCAAATTACCGATCAACATGTCCAAAAAACATTTTCATTTCATAATTATTCCACTAACCTTCAATTATTATGTTTTTTGTATGAATTAATTTATGAAAGAACAATTTTACACCTAACTTGTTTCAAAACATTCACAGTGATTTATTTTCCTTCCCTATAAAAGGCCCCACCTCTCCACACTCCACACACATTCCAAACCACATAGTTTTTTCAAATATATACACATATTTATTCCAAAAATAACACCCCTTGACCTTGAAGTATAAATTTTGGCCGAAATCCATCCATGTAATCCTTTTGGTATAAACAAAAAGTAGTTACCCGATTAAGAGATAATATCTTCTCTCAATATTTTTAATTTTGTTTATATTATCCATCCACTTATATATTATTAATCCATTATTATGTAACAAAACCAGTATGATAAATATTATAGTAATTTTTATGTAATGTTTTATACATACAATTACACACATGTCCATATAATGGGTATCAAACATACTATTTATGTGAACAGAGAACTAATGCCTCACGAAATAAAGACTGTTGCTTTATCCCTTAATACATTTCATAGTGGAAATTATGATGGGAAATCAGTATATATTTTATATATTTTTTAGTTTTTTACCCATTTATAACACAAACCATTAATACTCTCAATTTTTCATTAATATGATAACACTGTTTGAGGATGAGTGGACAACCGTCCCGTCAAAGCGATGTGATTCATTCACACAATAAGTTGAATGTATAAAGGATGATTATAAATAATCAAATGAGACAAAAAATATATAAATATTACATTAATGATCTAATTACCCTTATTTAAATATACTATATATATATATATATATAATAAGTTTCTTTATTACCCATTCAGACACTTAAAAAGTTGTAACACTGTTCGTGGAATGTGGACTACCACCTCCTCGACTCGATGTGATTCATTTTACATCACAATAAGTATATATATAAGTATATATGATTAAATAATATTGAATTTGTGATATAATTATCATTATTTAATGATATTTGTTTACTTACATTCATTCTATAATGATCATTGAAAAATCAGAACATTACTCATGCGTACGTATGAACTTCTGTTTCAACAATTGTAACGTTGATTCATTTTCCCTAATAATATTTAATGACTATTTTTAAAAGTATAATTTATGTATAAATATGATAAATATTTAATCATTATTACTCTAGAGATATTATATAATTTCCCCTATGACCGTAGTGGACCTACCAAAGTTATTATTGACACAAAAAGCGAATTTGGTAAATACTCCTAACGTAAACATAGTTGTTTATGTATTCGTATACAAAATAGAAATTATATAAATAAACATAATTATAAACACAAAAAACGTTCTAAATCATGTATAAAAGTAACATAATTTATTATATAGTATGCTAAAGGACGTTAACCCGAAAGGAAACTCAACATAAGGCATTCTACTCTCACGTTTCTTTCTGAGAGGCATACATTGTTATTATGCACATATTATTAAATATATATTGTACATACTATCACATTTATATATAATATCATGAATTATTTCATATTAATTCTATTTAAATGTTTTATTTAATGATTATTACCATTGTGTTTTCTAGTTCATTAGTTACAACATTGTTAAGTGATTTTCATCACACTTTTTATTTTTGTGAGATAAACGTGATGTTCCCCAATTACAGATATTTTATGGGGTACCTACAACCTATTATATAATATTGTATCATTATCAATTTATCTTCATGGTATTTTAAAATCTCATATAATTTTTTTACTTCATTAGGAATATGATTTAAAATGGTTGAAAGTTGTGTTGGACATTTTCGAATGTTTAATGATTATTTTCCAAAATAATAATATTAAATATCATTAAATGGTATATAAATTTGAGGATATTATATGTACAATGTTCAATAAAATCCTAAGTTTTCCCTTTTATAGTTACTCATGACCATTTTCATGTACTAGAACAATTCATTAGACTTTGGTACTCAAAAAATTTTATAAAATGTTTTGAATAAACCCCGACATCATTCTCCCTTTATTTAGAGAACATTTATTATTATAAAAAACCATAAATTATTAAAATGTCTTGAAAAATTATTTTTATATTATTTGGTAAAGTATTTTTTCTTCTTTTTTATTTTATAATTGTTTTTAAAATGAAATTCTTATTTCCTTATGAAATCGTTAATATTATGTACTTTTTACCGTGTGAAAGGATTGTAATTTTTATATACATTTACATTTATAGATTTTACCACCACCATTTCTAGTAAACATTCACTACAATTTTGAACGGATTATATCTATAATATTTTTTTCTGAAGTAACTTCTCCATGAAATAGTTTTAAGAAAAAGATATCATCACTATGAATTTGATAAAAAAATATTTTTATAATATTTCAATCCATAAATGAAAATATCCCTTTATTTTACTCCAGTATGGGAATGTTGTACTGATAGCATCATTAATATTTCACTAGATGGTGTATAATTGATTTTTCCAAGGATAATATTCACATTCACATGATTTATTTGTTTAAGTCCCCTGAAATATTCAATTTCCAATGACCATTTGACACGTAATTTCTCCTAAATTATCCATTTCATTTATCATGGATATTAATAATTCTTAAACCATATACCATTGTATATATGATATTTACTTTAACAATTTTCTGATTAACTGGGGAATTATTAATAAATTTGTATCTTTTATTCAATATCGATATTTGAAATTATATATTGTTTATTAATTAAAACGATTACTCAATATGAAGAATGATTTGGATATGTAATGATTGGTGGAGGACGATATTTATATAGCTCCTCGATGAATAGATAGGTTCTCATGAGACAAAATGGTTGCATAAATTAAACTAGTTGTTATATATAGTTTGAACTGTCTGTACGATGGATCTTGATGGTATGTGTTCTCATGTTCCTAAGACATGAAATCCAATAATTAATCATTCATTCATATATATTTCAGTTATTATAAATCTTTGATATTTTGAATCGACATGTCTTTGGATAAATTTATTTTATAGTCCATTGATTAAATGACATGTATTTATGTTTCATACCTTTTTATTTTTATATTTCCTTGTCTAATTATTTGAATGGAATGAGTTTACATTTATTACAAATGCCAATTTTTTATGCACTTTATTCTCCTTTTATTTATTACACAAAATGCGAGTTTGATTATTTACCTTTCTATATTAATTATTATAACTAATTCATCTTTACTTCTGATATATATTTCCATTACTAAGCATTTCAGATCTACCTTATTGTATTTAATTACCTATGAATCCAAAAAGAGTACTATAAAATATATCTAGATATATACTAGATGCAATAAAATTATCCTAAAAAAAACTATTTAGAAAGAGGAAAAATTATGTTGTAGTTGGTTTTTTTATTTTGAAATATTATACGCATATATATATCTGGTTTACTAAGACTACTAAATAGATCATTCCTTTGAGGCTTGATATCTTGTAATAATGATAATGTAATTGATAGAAATCATCAGCTCTGGGATATATAGGGTTGGGTCTCTATAGTTTGTATTAAGGTATGTTTTGTAGCAACCTTGGGAGCTAAATATATGAAAACCTAAGTTAGAGAACATAACCAATTGTAGAATATGAAGATATGTATAGAAGAACGTCCTAGAATATTTCTAAGGTAGAGATGATGTGGGAATTCTTAGAAATACATCACTGTCTGAACACTACAAGTGGATGACGTTCTAGCACAGTTGTACCTAGGGGTATAACTCTGAAAAGGTGTTCTATGTCGGACTAGGGTTAACTTGGTACAAAACAATGAGACTTACTGAACACACAGTTTTCACTCCCATAGAGTTTTCATAATAAAAACCATATTTAATTTACAAAACATTATGAATAATGTGAATATATAAAGAAAATGAATATACTAGTTTAAAGAAAATGTTTTTTAGATTGAATATATGGAGTAATGATTTATAAATCCTATGAATGATATTATGGGTAATCCCTAGAACTATGAATAACCTTTGTGGGAAATAAATGGATGAACTATTTATGTATCTATGTTGTATTAAAAACCATTTTTAAAAGGATATTTAGTGATTAACATTATTTCATGGATTCCTATCATATTGTATAAATCATATTAACATTTTTTTTATAAAAGGAAAACCTGTAAGCCAGGAAATGAACAATCAAATAATTCAATTACATGGGAATGAACCAATGAATGAAAGATGATATGTTTTTCATGCTAACCACATTTATAGACAATGTAAATGTTAATTTTTCATTATTTTTATTTAAACAATTTTATGAATAAATGTTAATGGTAAACTAGTAGTATCACTTTTGAGGATTAGTTATTACCATATTTACCATATTGGTTTTGGAATATAATTAATGAAAATAGTTAGACATGTGACTCTATTATAAACCTTATAATCCTTATAAGATTTCATTTGTTTCTTCGGGTAGAAAAAAATCATTATTGATAAATAATTTATGGTAGTAAGAGGTTGAATTAAAATTTGATTGAAATAAAACCAAATTTTATGATTTTTAATATGAAATTGAAAACTATAATGTAATAATATTTATATATATTCATCAGTAGTAAAAGAATTCCCCAAAATTAGAAAAATGACTTAGAAAAAAAAATGTTTTCCCAATACCTTAATTTAAATTGAACTAATGGCCTTCTAACTCATTATAGATTTATGGATTTGATGCTTTCACCTTTATATTGATCCTTCAAATATTTTTGATTGATGACCTCATTCACTCTCTATAAATTTTTATGGGTTTCCACCAAGTACGTATATCTACTTTTCACTGATGTTATCCTACTTAGAGACCATGTTACATGGTAGTCACTGTGACTTTTGTACTTACGATTATTTCCATATAGAGGATGACTTAAGAAACATCATAGGATATGGGATTTAAAACATAGGATTTGTCAGGAAATATATACCCATGATCATGTTTAAATAGAGAAGATGAAATGTAATAAGGTGGCAAGAATGTGATTACCCTAAAATAAAAATTAGGAACTTTGTATTCGATAGCGTGTATGAAATGTTACACCAAGAACACAAGATAATATAATATCAAGATAAAATATAACATATATATTATTTTAAAAATATTCTATATTTATGAATGAACAAAAAATCTTGTTATCACAGGTTACTTGTAATAGATGCCTTCCTCTATAGCTTTCATTACACACAATAGATACAATTTTAAAAAGCTTTCATTACAAGCAAGACTGTGTTTCACTAAGTAACACTATAATAAAAAAATATTATTATTTAATATAATATGATATAACCTAGCCGTTATGTTAGTGGTTATGAAGTGTAATTTCAATATTATAAAATATTATTATTTATATAAATATTAAATTAATTAATGGATTACCTATAAATTATAAATGAACATAAGAATTAATCAGATATAAAAAGAAACATTATTATTTTTATGTTTTTACAAGAGTTTTATCATAATAAAAATAATTAATTTTAAATATTGAATCATTTTAATGTAATATAATTATGTTATTTATTTAATAAAATATTGTTGATATTAATCCATTGGGTTGGATTGTCATAAGATAAGAAAAAACATAATTTTACACATAAAGACCTAGTTATTTATAAAGGCCATTTTAGCACATTTTAATAGAGAACCAATTTTAAATATTTATTAGTAAATTTTAATTTATTTAATATGTCAATATAAACTTCATATTTTTATGATAAACAAATTAATTACTTTTTGGAAAATTTTTGATATTCTTCTGAAAAATATCAGTTTTTATGGCCTGTTTAAACTATTGAATTTTAGTTCTAAAATTAATTTTCATATACATTATTTATAAGGTAAAATTATAATTTAATTTGGATGAAAAGATTAATTAGATAATTTTTTAAAAAATTAATACAATTTGTGTAATTTAAATCAATACCTCTTTGTAATTGATTTACAAAATTTTTCAATCTTTTAGATGTTTTTACATCAAACACATTTATCGTCATCCTCCTTGTGAGATGAATTTTAAATGTATTTCTTCCACTTATTGGATCAGAATTTGAAAAAATGGATTATGGATTTGGAATCATCCTAATTTATAATTTCTATTAAGGAAAAATTTTCTTTTTACCAATTTTTTTTGTTAAAGTAGTTAAAATTAATTACAATTATTAAGGTAAAGTTAAATTTAATAAAGGACTAAAACATTATTTTAGGGGTCCAGATGACCTAGAAACTTGTAAAAAAAAAATTCTATGGTCAGTATTCATTCTTTAAACATACTTTATTGAGATGGGTTGGGTTGTTATGACATTATTTAGGTAAGAACATGTGTACACCTAACATGATTCAAAAAATTCTAAGTGAGTACTTTTCCTTCCTTATAAAAGGAGACCACCTATCCCCATTCATAACAACTCTCAAAAAACCTATTTTAAGTCAATTTATTTCCATATATATTCCTAAAATACCTTCCCTCATACTTTGAGCATCAAATTTAGATGATATCATTCTTAAGATTCTTTTGGATATAAACCAAAAGTAGTTACCCTATTAAGATGCAACGTTTTCTCTCTTGATTTCTAATGTTATGTCCACAATCCAACCCCTCATCTATTATTATTACATTATTATGTAAAAATACCATTATAATTAATATTATAGGAAATATTTAATTAAATATTTATTCTTATACTTACAGAAACATCAATCTAATGGATAAAAACATATTGTTTCTGTATATGGTGAACTACTACCTCACAAAATGATGATTGAACATTTTTACCTTACCATCTATAATTGTGGCCATTATGATGGAAAATATGACTATATAATATATATACGATATTTATTACTTATTTATACTTATTTAATCAATTTATAACACATAATTTTAACACTATCTGTATCTCATTAACAGAATAACATTATTTGAGGAAGTGTGGACCACCGTCCTCTCAATGCGATGTAATTCGTTCACAAATTCCATAGAATGTATAAATAATCATAATAATAAATCATATTACACATAAAAAAATATTATATTAATTAAATAATAATTTTTTTGAAATATTTTTTATATATCATTTTTATTAAGCTTTCACACATTTAAAAAGTGATAACTTCGTTTGTGGATGTGTGGACTATTGCCTCCTCCCCTAGATGTGATTCCTTTTACATAACAAGAATTATTTACATAAGTATACATGAAAAAATATTTTACATATGTTATAATTATCTTTATGTAAAGAAATTTTTTTGTACTTATCTTCTTTCTATAATGATCATAGAAAAATGATAACAATACCCATGAGTATGTATGACCCACCGTCTCCATGATTGTAATATTGATTCATTTTTCATAACCATTTTTTAATGATTGTTTTTAAAAGTAAAATTTATTTAAAAATATGATAATTAATTCAGTATTATTATTCTAATGATATTATATAATTACCCCTTTGACCATAGTTGACATACTATTGTTATTATTGACATATAAACTGAATTTAGTCAAAACACCTGACGTAAACATAATTCCTTATGTAGTTGTATAAAAAATAGAAAAAAGTGACATAAAAGTAATTATAAACATGAAAAATATTATCAATATATTATAAAATTTACATAAGTTTATTATACAAGAAGTTAAAGGATGCTTACGAGAATCGAAACTCAAGGTAAGGGATTTATATCACACTTTTCATTCTAAGAGGCATACTTTATTATTGTGAACATAATTTTCTATATATAGTTTAAATACTACAAAATTGAAATATAATATAATTATTTATATTATATTAATAGTATTTAAATGTTTTTAATGATTATCACATTTTGGTTTTCTAATTCATTTTTTACCACATTATGAAGGGATTCTCATCTCACATTTTATATCTGTGAGAAAAATGTATTGTTCACCACTTACATCTTTTGTGTGTTGTATATACATTCCATTTTGTTATATTATATCATTAATACTTTTATATTAATGGTATTTTAAACATTTTTTTAATTTTATTCTTTCATTAGGATTGTGATTTTAAGGGTTTCAAAGTGGTATAGAACAATTTGGAATTTTTAATGATTATTTCCCAAAAAATAAATTTAATGGTCCTTATATGGTATTTCCATTGGTGGAAGTTATATGAAAATTATTTAATAAACAATTAATTTACTATTATTTGGTAATTGATGACCATTTAAATGTATTAATATAATTTTCCCTCTATTTGGTGCTCAAAATGTTTATAAAAGGTTTTTAAGAAAACCCAACATCATTATCTCCTTAGTTGGAGAACCTATTTTCTTCTAAAATACATGTGTTGCTAAATTTTTTAAAAAATAATTTTAATGGACATGGTAAATACATGTTTACCCTTTTTGACGTTTTCTATTTTTTTAAATGAATATTATTTTCACTTTTGGGACAAGAACTTTTTTCGGTCCATTCTACTCTAAAAAACTAATTTTCTGTTTACTGAATAAAACATGTATGGATTTACACACCATAATTTCTTAAAAAACTCCTTTGAATGATTAAAAGATTTATTTTTAATGAAAATGTATACAAATTAAATTTTCAAGTAAAATATTTATAAAAAAGGATATCTTTATCAAGAATGGTTTTAATTTTTTTATAATATTTTCATTCATCAATGAAAACAACCACTAATTTTACTCCACTTAGGAAATTTTGTATTTATAACATCCTTAATATTTTTCTCAATGTTTCATAATTTAATTTTTCAATGATAATTTTCACATTATATTCCATGATTCATTTTATTCCCCTTAAAATATTAAATTTCCTATGAAAATTTGACAATGAGTTTCTCTAATATTATCGATTTAATTTTTCATGGTCATTAATAACTTTTTTTTTAATTTTACATATTTTTCTTCATTAATAGTTATTTGATTAGTTGAGGAATTATTGATTAATTTGAATCATTTCTGAAATATGGATATTTGAAAAGGAATATTTTCTATTAATTAAATCCACTACTTGATAAGAACAATGCCTTAAAAATGTATTGATGGGTGGAGACCGAACATTATATAGAAACTCGATGTATCAATAAGTTCTCATGAGGGGAAAATTTTTCACAAATTAAACAGGTTACTATCAATAGTTTTAAACTACCGAGAGGATAGTTCTTACAAGTATAGATCCTTATGTGAATAAGAAATGACATCAAATTATTAAGAATTCCCTTCATATATATTTCAGTTATTATTTAGCACTGATATTTTTCATTAACATATCTATGGATACATTTTATTTTCATTTCATTGATTAAATGGAATGTGTTTTAGTTTCTTACATTCAATATTTATTTTTCCTTTTCTAGTTATTTAAAAGTATTTTGTTTCCATTTATTACCTTTACATATTATTTTTAACTTACTTCATAGATTATTCATTATATGGTTTGTGGGTTTTATTATAAAAACTTTCTATATTAACTATTCATATTAATTTATTATTTCATCCGCCATATTTTACCCAACTGAGCTTTTTTTCACCCATATTATGATTCATTCACAATAAGAATCCTAGAAGTGTACCGTGATATATAATAAAATATATTTTAGATGAAATAATGTTATCCACAATTTTAATTTTTTATAATGAAGAAAAAAATATGAAGTAATTATTGTACTTTTTTGTAATAAAATACCCATTTATGTATATAGTTTACCAAGAGTACTAAACTAATTAGTCCTATGGGGCTTTATTCCTTTTAATAATGCCAATTTAATTTATATCAGACACTGGATCTAGGGTATCTTGGGTCAGGTCAATAAAATAACATTTCTCGTGGTCACAACAAAATACCACATCACAAAGCGATGTGATTCATTCACTAATTAAATAGAAGGTAATAAGGATTTTATAAAAGAAAATATGTTATATATATGATATAAAATTATTTTTTATTTTAAAATATAATTTCCCATTTTTATTTCAACCCCAAATGAAAATAGAAACATCATTCCGGCCTACCTATGACATACCATATTCATGAATAACGTATTTCATTTTCTATCACTAAATATTAATGATTTGTATAAATACATATATAATGAATGAATATTTTAGTTATATCATTATTTTCATTTTAAATATTATTAAATAAGGGTCAATTAATTACCAAGAATAATAATGAATAAAAACATATCTGGAAAACAAAGTGGTTATCATTGAAACATATCTTTAACAAGAAATTATAAATAAACTAGTAATAAAATGGCTTAAAGAATAATATATAGTATGATATATATGAATATTTTTATAATGTTTATTCATAATAAAAAAAAATTATTATTAATTAGGTTTGAATGTGTATGATATATATTAATATTTATTTTAGAATATTTGGGTCTCAATTCTCCTTCTTTGAAACATATCATTAAGTTATGCATAGAACTTACCTTATGAGCAGTATATACAATAAAATTGACAAGTAATATAATGATTTTTTTTCTTATGATATTATATGTTATATATAATAATATTCATTCGTGGAGATTACTTTTCAAGGTTACAAAAGTGATATGGATTTTATTTTACAATCTCATCCTTTATTTTCAATTTTTTTTGAATATTTATATGATGAAAGAATCATATAATATATATCTCACGAAAAAAATGTAATTTTATTATCCTCTTCTTATGGCAAGAGAATTTTTTTTCCAGTCATTTTAATATCGTTTTGTACACAAGAGTTAAGAATCAATGCTTTTTTTTATAATAATCATCTTTTAGGTCAAAAATTCCTATTCTCTAAGAACAATGTTTTTCAAAAAATGTTTTCAATTTTTTTTAACATTTATATAAGTATTTATGAAAAATATTTTAAATTATTTTTGAATTTATTAATTTTTTAAATGAAATATTATTGTATTTTCCAAAAAATAATTTCTTTTTGGCCATTATTGAAAATTAAAAAGGAATACTTATTTTAAAATTATATAATGAACATAATTTACTTCTATCATGACCATTAATTTAATAGAATAATCCATATAATGGTTTTAAGGTTATTTTCAAAGTAATATATTATCAAAATGGTTTTTGGTTTGAAAAAAAAATTATTTTAAAAAAGATGTTATTTTTATCAATAAATATTTTAAAATATCTTTCAAGATATTTTACTATTTAAGATGATAAAAATTTATGTTACCTATGCCTTACTTGGGATATGATCGTAGCTTACCATTCATATTTTCTCACTTAATAGTTCATTTTTTGGATGGAATGATCTTTATGAAACCCATTTATCTTCCATAAGTTATAACATGATTAAACAATTATGAAACCCAATTCCTTTTTCATGAGTTAAGCTATAATGACATGATTAAATGATTTTGAAACTTATCTCTTCTCTACAGGTTATGATACAATGAAATGATTATGAAACACATTTCATTTATGGGCTGTGATGAGATGGATGTTTTATGACCTTTTTGTCCCTATAATTATGGTTTTAATTATGGTATGGGTGGTACCTATATCTCCTTATATTTTATTTGGTTATGATTTATATCTCATGACATAAATATTAATGGAATGGAGAGTGAACCCCATTTAGTTGTGGACGTTTTCCACTATGGTGGTAATTTTAGTGAACCTCGACTAATATGATACTTTTATGGGAGAACCCACTTTAATATCAAATCTCCAAAAGTGATCCATGAGTAATATGAAAATTATTTTCTTTGTTTTTTTTTTGTATTCCACAAAACTATGACTTTAGCCAATTTTATGATCTCATGGATCATGTTCTTTGAATTACTTATGATTTTTGTATTTTTAAATGATAATACTTGGTTACATGACTAAATAATAGGATATTTTATATTCATGGTATGATCTTAATATTTTATTATCATGTTCTCATACCCATATGTTCATGTTATGCTGACATATCTCCCGTTTTATGCTTTCTGAGGAGTTGAGACCACTATTTATTATGTTTTATTTTCAAAGATTAAGAAGAAATATATTATGTATTATATTCTTAAGAAGGGTGGAAGTTAATAAGATCATAGTTTTGGGTGATTTAGATTATATATGGACCAATGGATCATGTTTCCATGTTTCTAAAGGAACTAAAATGTTATAGTTTTCATGTGTGTATTTTTGTGATGAAATTTATTTTTATAAAAAATAATGCAATATCTATATTTGATAAGACATGGTCTCTATATAAAATTTTCATTATAATTGTCAATTTTAAATATAAAGGGTTTGTATTAATCATTGTATTATATTTTTAATCACTATTGAATAAATTATTACCTTAAATTATTACATAAGTCTAACATAATAATTATACAAATAACTGAAAAAAATAAATTATATTAAAAGCATTAAAAGAAACAAAATTTAGGATAATTAATGTAATGTATTAATTTTATATATTAACCAGATATATTAGGTATATAATAATATATGTGGTTCAAATTTTATTTTTTGTATTGATATTATTAATGTCAATGTAATGAATCGTCCTAAAAATTGACATTTTGGATATTTTGTAGTAAAGAGTATATTATTAAATGATTGAAAATTCTTAAAAATATTTAATTTTTGTAATTTATTATAATAAGGTTTTTAAATATAAACAATTTTTCATTTTTGAGTTGTTATAAATTTTATAGTAATTGTCATAACCCTCAAAGTGTAAAAATCCATTTTGTCATTGTAAAAGTTAAAGGGGTTAAATAACAGTTGAAACCAAAGTAAAAAGGTAGAAATATAGTTATGAAATTTAAATTTATTATTTTATTAGAGTATTAAGAACCATAATGATATTATCTTAAAAAACTAGATTTATATGTATTTCTAATTTGATTATTAATTTTAATTAATTTAGTATTTTTAGAAATTCAAAAAGCACCCTCCGTTAGCTTATAAAAGTTCAACACTTTTTCCCATTTTATCACACTAAAAAAGAAATTTTTTATCCAATATATTAATAAATAGGTTTATATAATTATTAATATAATTATATTGGTTTTTTGGCATATTATCAATCTTATATGTCTTACAGTGTTAAAAAAATGAGGTTTTCCAAACAATAAGTATTGCTTTTATCTATAGGTTCTAGTTTTTTCATATTCAACTTCCATAAAACCTTATTTAACCATGAAAAAAATAATAAATAGAGTATATTACATATTAATATAAGTTATTATTTTTGTTTTAATACCTATATCTATCTCCTCATACATCGAATGGGAAAACAATTCATTATTCATGTGTTTAGCTGACTACTACCTCGTGAACATATTAATTTATTCTCAATCAGTATATTTCATGATATTTTATGATTATGTAGTTAATATATTATATTATGGAAATATATTTCAGTATATAATGATAATATATCATTTCGTAACTTATGATATCATTCATATAAAAATAATAACGCCATTCGTGCGTACTTGTGGTGTACCACCTCTACAAAGCGATGTGATTCATTTTTTTTTCACCAAATCACATAAATGATATATATTATTATATTTTAATAATTAATATTATATTTAAGATATTATTATAATTTATTAAGATAAAATTAATCCTAACTTTTTTATATAATGATCATTGAAAAATTGAAACGTTGCTCATGCGTACGTACGACCCACCGTCTCCATGATTGAACCATAGTTCATTTTGAAAAACAATATTTAATGGAATATATTATAAAAATATATGTTGTATATAAATTATAATAATTAAATTAATATTATTATATATTTGAGGGAATAATGGCCTCTTTTTCCATAGTCAATCAGATAATATCATTTTTTAAATTAAGTACCAAATGTCATCAACCATCTAATTTGATCATACAAGATTATTTGATTGTATTTAATATAGAAATAATTTATATTACTAGAAAATTAAAAATTATGATTTTTATTAAAAAATTAAATACTCAACCAAATTTTATTAAACAGGGAGATAAACAACGTACGTGTTTATATATCTCTATGAAATTGACTATTTTTTTTAAAAAATATATTTTTTACGTGTCTATTCAAATAATATTTTTCTTTAAGGTTCATTAATTGTAAAAAATATTTTAATAATGTTGTCAGAATTATCATAGGATTTTTTAAGATCGTTTTAAATATGTTTAACTTTTATGAAAATGTTTTGAATGGTATCCTTTTTTAATTGTCTAAATAGTGTACTTTGTGACTCTTTTGAGAAAAAATATGGAAGGAATGTTTTTTTAACCTATACGGCATGACTGTATTTTTCCAAACCATCATGAATTAATTATTTTTAACATAAATTTATAAATTTAAATATTTTTTTTAAATAATTTTTTTAAATAATTTTTTTCTTAATTATGGGAGTTGTTTCTTGATTTCAAAATGCATTTTTAAAAGAAATGGGTCTTTTTATGTTCAAATGTGTTTATTTGAAAGTGCATTCAATAAGGGTTTATGGTTAAATGTTTTAAAAATAAAATGTATTATTATTGATATAGATATTATCATTATATGAAATATGGGGGATCATGATACAACTTATACTAAGGGTTGATCCCTATTATAACTCAAAAGTGACACAAATATAGCTTATATGAAGCATTTTCCCCCATTAGAGCTCATGAAAAATGTGTGATCCCAATATTTCTAAAATGAAGGGTGATCACCATTATAGATATACAATGAATTGGTTAATTATTTCGTTATCTAGAAAATTATATAGGATGTTGAACATATGATTATTTTAATTACAATGGGTTTGAATGGGTTTTATGAATATTTTACTCTATGTTTCCAAAATTGGATTTTATTTTTATACTATGGGGTTTAATGGTTTTGGTTGAAAAAAAATTGTGGGTGTGTTTTTCAATATGTGGATATTTTTTATTTATTTTTCTTAAATAACATTGAATTAAAAGGTAATAATTACATGAGATTTCATGATTTTAACAAGACTAACCATTTTTTATTTTTTTCCCTTTTCTAATATTTTTTTTTCATTCCATGTTTTTAAATTATTTTTCATAGGGTTTTTGGAATATTAAGGACTAGGATGAGGTAAATATAATAATTGTGAATATTTATCATGAATGGAAACCATGTTTTTATAAAAGTTTTGTTTTGTGGAAAAGAGATAATGAGTATAAGATTCCACATGTAATTTATGGGTTTATATGAATGAGTTTTCCAAATTCTTTAAATACAACACTAAAAATTCCCTCATTAAGGTTAGTTACTCAATTACAGTACAAGGAGAATAGAATATGTAATTTTTAAGGTCGGTTCCTTTAAACTATTATCAATGTAGTGTTTATATGTCTTTGGAAATTTTGATTTTTTCATGTGATGTAATATTAAGTTTTATAGATACCATCAAAGGTTTATAATTTTAAGGTTGATCATAAGATCAATCTATCATAAACCACATTTGATTGTTTAACATATTTAATTTTAAGGAGTCTATGTTTATTTTTGGATATTGGATTTTTAGAGGTAATTTACTTATGTATAAATGATTTAATGGATAATGTAAAAATGTTTCTAAGGGTGTTTTCATTAAAAGTACAATTTATATTTTAACATGGAAGATTTCATTTCATGTTTTAATGATGTTCTTTTCTAGAAGTTGAGGATCAATTTTCAAGATGGAAATAATGAAAACATTTATAAAATTTTTAACCCATTCAGATGAACTGATAGTCATTATATTTGGAATAGAATGTTCAAATGATTTTAAACACAGACTGAGTATTTTAATCATATGTCAGAATCTATTTGGACAATCAAACAAATTTTGTATTTCTCTAAAAGAATTTATGGACCATGGAATCATTTTAATCTTATTATAAAATATAAACAGTATGATATATCTCAAAAATTTAAATTCCTCAAAGAACATGACGATTTAATTTCTATATTTTAGGATGAATGTCAAAAGATAAAGGGGATATCAATGAAATAAATATGGTTGAATTTAAACTGTGAATCATTTTCTTATGTTCTAAGTATGAATAAATTTTTGGTTAATGTTGATGAATCATAAGGTTATAATTAATATCTATGATTATTGGAATGAATAATTAAGTAAAAATTATGTTATCCATTGTTAATAGTTTATAATGGAAGTTGAATAATTTTTTTTCTATGTATCAAGTTCAAAGAAAAATGATATAGTTGTATTTTATCAATATTATAATAATGATGAAACAATTATAAAATATTCTCTATTATGCTTTAATTCTAAAATTCAGAAATATATGTATGATAGAATTGATACCATTTAAAGGAAGTATAGTGAAATGTTTATAATTTTTTGGAGAAATTAATTATATTATTAAAAATATTTGAGGTATGTGTAACCATTATGTTTAACATGTGAAAAATAATAGTTGAGGATGAATTTCTTTACATTTAGTGGTTATATGATTAAATGTATTGGAAGCCTTAAAGTACTCTATATTCACTAATTTTAATGTAGTCATGTTTTATTAAAAATTGAAAATCTATATTTTATCAAATCGAAAAAATGTGATTAGAAATTTATTTCGTGATTAATCTCATTTAGGAAGAATATCACTATAATTGTAAAGAACATTATTAGATTATGTACCAAAACACTATGGTATTTTACTTGAGAAATAAAGATTGGGTTATTTTTCTGAAGAATATGTGATTTTCTATGAATTTATTATGATTTTGGTTATTTAGGGAAAGGATTTTCATATCTTTGTGATAATGTGATTTTATAAATTACATTTTTGGTATGAAATGTTATGTGTGACTAATGATATTTTTATAGATAAATGTTAATTTAATCTTTCAATATTATGTGATGAAATCCATATGATTTTTGTGTTCCAATATTAGTTTATAATTTTTATGAAAAATATCAAGGATACTAATTTTTTGAAAGATCTATGTTTTACTTTATGTAATACTATTACATTTTTGAAATTTGGGTACCATTTCTTAGTTTAATGGTTCTTTAATTTATGAAAATTATCTTATATTGTACTAAATATTTTGGATTTGTATAATTCCTAAACATAGGAGGAATATATAGTTATTATTTTTTGGATTATATGATCCATATATGTTGATTATAGTGATTTAAAAGTGAAAAGAATTCATCCTAAATACTCATCATGTGGAGAAAAAGATAAGTTTGTGGTGGAAATTTACTAAAAGATGAAACTCTTCTTTTAAAGCTATTATATTTCCATATAGTACTGTTATATTTAGTATAATATTGACTCAATTTTAAGAAAATTATTTTGAGACAAAAAATTTATTCATTTACATTACTTGCAGACAAAACAAAGACCTTTTGAGTCATCACAGATTTATATTTTTGTAGTGGTTAACTATCTCACTGTCGTATTCCTTATAAATACCTATTATCCATTAAGAGTTATATTTTTATCCTTCATTTCCATGTTTTTCATCATGTAAACCTAGTTATGTGTTATTGAATATGGTCTCCATAGTTCTGTTACACTCTTTTATAGAATAATTTTTGTGAATCCTTTTATGATGTTAGATAACAATAAAGGTATTTCGAAAATTCACACAATAGTTACTAACAACAAGTTCATAATTATGTGGAAAATATTTCAAAAAAGGGTGGAAAAAATAACAGCATAAATAGTGATAAAATAAATCATTTTAATATTTTATAGTTTTCACAATTTATGTAGTTATATTCAAAAATTATGTAATTCTTAAAATTGAAAAGGTAATGGCTTTATTAAAATAATTTCTTAATCAATTTTATTTAGAATTTTATTGTTATGTTTATTTAATTTTAATTTAGAAATATTATTTCCTTTTTTTATATAAAAATTATAAAATTATCTTATGATGATTTTTGATCATTTTCTAAAAATATTTATTTTTCAAGGAATAGTGAAAAAATACAAATTTAAATTGAGAATTATATTTTATTTTAATGTATTTACAAGGTGTAATTTGGATTTTATAATTTTATATCTTTTATCAATTAATTATGATTTAAAATAATATAATTTTGGTTAATGAAATGGATTTTAATCTAAAAGTTTTTATACTAAAATTTTAAATTTAAAAGTGATTTTTTTCAGAAAAAATGATTTAATGGTCATTACCGATATATTTTAAATTTAATCCTAAAACATAATTGTTTTTAGTTTTTAAAAATTCAATCTATATTTGGAATATTTTGGCCTAAATTTAATAAATATTTCCCTACTATTTTTTTCAAAATGAATAGTAAATTTAGTTATTTTATTACAACAATTAATGGTAAATCAATAAATTTAGGTGAAAATTAAAATGATAAGAACCATTAAATGTCCGAAAAAATTAATTTAATCTTATTAGATGAGAATATATCAACCATAATCATACAATGGTAAAATATATGTTATTTGTTGTTCAGTTGGAATATATAATGATCTTTATTATATTTTATTTAAAAAAAGTCAAAAAGTTTACCCTCCTATTTTTAATAACTAAATTATTTTCAAAGTGGAGTTATATAGAGGATATCCAAATCAATTCATATTAATTTTTAATATAATGAATTTATATTTATCTTGGTATTTTATTTTTAATTTTTAGTAAAGAAATAATTACATTAAATTCCAACGCAACACATACATAGTAATTATTCAATTAATGGTAAAATCAAACAAATAATATTAAAATTACTAAAAGAAATATAATTTATGATAATTAATGTAATCCATGAATCAATATATTACCATGAAATAATTGGGATATAATAAAATATTTTTTTCAAATATTATTTGTTTTCCAGATATTATTAATGAAAATGTAATGAATATTTAAAAAAATTGACATTAAAGACATTTTATTGTAAATAATATTTTACTAAATGATTTAAAATTCATAAAAATATTATATTTGGCCTCATGATTTTTTTAAGGATTAAAATATATAAAAATGACTTTTATTTATCATTTTTTATATTCACTATTTTAACCCTCAAATAGTAAAAATATTTGTTGTCATGGTAAGAGTAAAAGGGGTTATATAGGGGTTGAATGAAAAAAATACAGGTTTCAATGAAGTCATAAACAATATATATTTTTTATTAGATTATATAGATTGATAATAATCTTATATTACGAATAAATTACATTGGATTCAATTGGTATTGAAAATTGATTTTTATTTATTAAATATATTGAGAAATTCAAAACGTATCGCCCCTTCTTAAAAAAGAGATCCCATTCTTATCCTTTCTTTACAATTAAGAACACATTTTTTTAGAAAATAATTGAATAAATTACTTCAAGGAATCCATAAATTTATTATATATGTATTGTTTTATATTGAATATTTATATTATAAGCCTTCAGATGTTAAGAAAAAGAGGGTTTCCAGAGAAGAGATATAGTTTTTATCTGCAGGTTGTTGATTTATTTATTTTAACACAAACCACAATTATTAATCAAATTTGATAAAATAATAAATCTAGTTTAAAATAAATATTTATATGTTATTCTATTTGTCTCTATATCTATATCCATCTCCTATTCCATTAAATGAGAAAATAAATCATGATTCATGTGTGTGTAGGACTACCGCCTCACGATCTAATATAATTCATTTTCTATCACCTAATCTCAATAATGGTTATAAAGATGAAATTAATATCTATATATATGATATTAAGGTGATATTAATCATTATTAAAATATGATATATCATTTACATTCTTACAATTGAATGTACATTTAATTGAATAAGTCGTTTAGGCATACATGTGGACTACAATCTCCACAAAGCGATGTGATTCATTTTTCATCAACACATCACATGAATGATATATATAATTATATTCAAATAATTTATATTATGTAAATACATTATTATAATTATTTAATTATAAAACTATACATACCTTCCCTCTAAAATTGGTCATTGAAAAATGGGGACATTACTCAGGCGTACGTATGAGCAACTGTCTCTATGATTTTAACAAAGTACCTTTTTCATAACCATATAAAATTGATGGATTTAAAATTATAAATGCTCCCTAAAATTTGAATAATGTTATGAATATTAATTTGGAGATGATGGTAAAATGTAAATATTGACCATATTCAACTAATATAAGTAATTTTGGACTTATGTACCATATATCATAAAAACATCCAACTTAAACATAAAATATACAATAATTGTATATAAAAAATAAATGAGTTATATAAATGGAAAAAAGAAATTTGTAAATGGAAATTATTATAGTAAAAAATTACCCTTAAAATGTCATATTTTAGATAATGAAATTATATGATTAGTAGGACTCAATGTAATGAAAATTCATTTAAAAAATTATATTTTTCAATGTTTCCCTTAATTTATTGTTTTATTCTATGACCATGTTTTCTGAAAATTTATTAGAAAATGTTTTTAATATTCCCCTATGTATTTTAAATTCATTTTAACTATTTTTTAATCTTAAAAAATAATTTTTGTACCAAATTTATTTGACATTTTTCAAATGAAGTACTTTGTGACTTTTTTTATATCAAAATATAGAAGGAATATTTTTTTAACTTATATGGAATGAGAAAAATTTTAACCGATCATGAAACATAAATTATGTGAAGTTTATTGTATATGTTCCTAGGTTTGTTAATGAATATGGGTTTTTTATGATGTGTGAATTTTTTTTATTTTAAAATTAATATTTATCCAAAAATGTTATTTTGATATCAAAATGGGTATGTATTGAAAAGTGTTTTTGAAAGGGTTTTATGTTGAAAATATGAAATAATATGTTTTTATTCATGATTTTTTAATTGAGAATTATATTAAAAATTGGAGATCCTGATATAATTTATATGATGTGTTGATCTCCATTATAGATTACAAGTTTTTCCAATATATGTTATATAAAGGGTTCGGTCCCATTATGGCTCAGGGAAAATGGGTGATCCTAATAAATATTATAGAATGTGCGAGACTCATTATGGATCCCCAATGAATTGGGTAATTATTATGTTTTTTATAGAATTATATTGTATGTCAATGAAATTGTTACTCTAATTGAAAGGGTTTCCTAAGGGATTTAGGAATATGATTCTATAGGCTGCCAAAAATAATGTTTTTCTTGGTATGTGTTTTAAAAGTTTTTTGAGAAAAACGTTTGTGTGTGTGGTTTTCATGTGTAATGTTTTTATTTAACATGCTAATGTAACTTTGAACTTAATAGAAAACATGACATGTGTTTTTATGTTTCTCACTAAATTAATGGATTTCCTTCTTTTATGTTCCTCAAAAAGTTGTTTGTGCTTATCCATCATTTTAAAATATTCTTAATAAGGTTTAAAGATGATTATGGAAAAGATGAATTAAATATGAAAACATTTAAGATAAATCATGAATGAAAACCCTGTTTTTTAATGTATTATTTTGTGGAACAAATGGATAATTAGTATAAGTGCCCACTTGTAACGTAAGGGTTTAATATGCAATATATTATTCTAATTATCTAAATAACTAAACTGAAATGATCCTCAAGACTGAATGTATGTGAATTCTAGATCAAATACACTAGAATATGCAATTATTAAGGGAAATTTTGTACAATGTAAATAATATACAAATAATTTAATTGATTATATTGTATTGATTATATATTATTTAATTTTATTAAACTATAATTAGTTGTTTGTTAATTATAATTCTGAGGAGAATGTTTTATTTGTATCCATATATATTTGGAATCAAAATTTTTCTTAAATGATTAAAATACTATTGAGTAAATGTATATGAGTAGTGGGGATTTCAATTTGACTTATTAATAGTATGGGGGTTCAGGTCTACTTAAATATGCATCAGTGGGATATTGTCACACCATATATTCTCTTGAGAAGGATTTTAGTTTATTATGAATTTAATCCATTAAATTAATGGTGATTCATGTATTATTTTCTTCCAAATAGTTTGATTATATTTTGAATATTAAAAATAAATTTTAACTGAATATTGAGAACAAAAATCATCAATTTTATATAAGTAATACACTAACATGATTGTGATGTTTTTATTTTGTTGAAAATTCATAAATTCATTAATACATTAATATAGGAAGGAATTATAATATTGACTACATAATATTAAATAGGAATATTATGCCTAAAAAATGGAATGGTTTTAACAACCACTCAAAATATTAAAGTTGGTATGTTTCTTCAAAAATAAAAAACAATTCTGTACATATATCATCTAAATAGATGGGTCAGACAGAAGTAGAGTATTTAGGAATTATCATTTATAGGATGCGCATGATAATGATGGAGTTGTGTCCTAAAGACCATAAATCATTTGGTTTTATTTTTCTATAAAAATTGGTATTCCATAAATAAATACATGGAATAACGTATTATATATATAAATTTATATCATATTAGCTTATGTAAGTCACGTACACATATATAAATTGGTATGACATTGTTAAATCGTAATGTAGGATTTTCATGGTGGTTTTTATGTTATAAAAAATGTATTCTCTTATGTTAATATCCATAATATATATCTAATATTTGATTTAGTCATTATTAGATGATGTTTAGTAGAGTTATATAATTTTCTAATGAAACTATAAATGAAAACAATTTATAAGTTTTTGAATACTTATAAATCATCATAGATTTGAAATCTTATCATGGTTGTTTATTTTTTAAATATTTTAAAGCACTACTGATGTAGAGGCCTAGAATTTCAAGAATAAATAAATTGTTGTTTTCGTACAATAAGGGTGTTACAAGGATGATAAAAGGCAACTGGTGAGAATTAGTATATTTTTTATATGGAATTTTTATTTCCAAAAATAATCAAACTATAAACATATGTGTTGCATCATGATTTGATGTATGATGGTGATGAAGTTGTATACTTTGGTGGGTTGAATCATATAAAGTCTGGTTAAATCATGACGAGGTTTGTTGTGATGTTACTCATAGAATATGAAAATTTGTGTTATTTTTTATAGGTTTAGAAATAATTTTTCAATATGGTGTGTTGTGTTATGTAATAGAGTTCATGTATTGCATTATTGGAGAATTTATTTTGTCGCAAGAGTGTTGGATAAATATTTCATGTTCCTTCCATTTTTGTATCATTTCACCATGGTTGATGGTATTTTACCATTATATGTTTTTAGGGTACATCATGTTTGAGGGAGTTTTATGAGATTTTTTCCATGATTCACGGGTGTTCAACCAATGTACTGTGAAGCCCCTTATTGTTTCATAATCATAATTAGTTGTTTCTAATTTCAATAGTATGACACTTCACAATTTGTGGAGGATATTTTCATGTTTATTGGATCATGACACCATTTTAGTGTGACCAAACCCATCCAACATGGATATAATGATATCTTAATTATTAATATAAATTCATGTTCTCCCAAACCCTATTGGATTTATCCAGTTATTTTAGAGCCATATGTATCAGTTGGGTTAATCCAATGATTTATTTTATAATCAACATTTATTTCCCATCATCTATCATTCATTATGTTATTCTATTACCTATATAAAAGGTTGTGGTTGTGGTTTTGGTTCGTCATATGTGATTTTGTGGTGTGGTCTTGATGGGGGTTGATTTTTTAGGGTATTTGGTTTAATATTATTGATGGTGTGATCATCTTCCATACCATGTTATCACATAATAATTATTAAATTTTTTCTTGAGGTAAGGGATTCAAAACATCTCTTATTTTATTTATATATGAAATTAAAACTATCATGTTTATTTTTTAATTGGGGAATATTTATAACTATCATAACATATGGAATAAACTATATTATTGTAATTAAAAAACTTAATACGATTCACATGTGTTTTATATGATTTATATGTTACGACCATCATATTGTTTCTTTGACGATTGATATGATTATTCATGACATTCTTATTATAGTTTTTGATATAAATAGTCTCTTTTAATAGTATATAAGTACTTAAATATGGTAATGGAAAGGGGAGATTTTTTAATGTTATTGTACTAATTGTTTTTTATATATAAGGTGTTAAATAATCATGGATGTACGTTTACGGTAGACTGTTGTTTTTTGATGTATATATATATATATGTATATTGTTTTTTATTGTAGTTCATTGACCCATCAATTTTTGGTTTAAGTGGTATTATTAAATTTGGTTAATGATTTTTAGGTGATGAGGTGTGGTTATTTTTGTAGTGATGGTGTGGATGGTTGATGAATTTTTTTAATTATATAGTTGCTATGGTAGAATTTATCAATGGATATTGACAAGGATTAATTTTTGACAAATGTATCCTTCATAAGAAGATAACATGATTATGTTATAGCTACCTATTAATAAAGAAAATTTCTAAGTAAATTAAAATATAAATTTTTAATGTGATCTAATTGATGATTAGTCGATTAATTAATGGTATATAAAATCGCGTAGTTGAAATAAAATGTTAATGGTTTGAATAAATAAGAAATATAAATAAGAACTGGTTGAAGTAAATGTTTCTTAATCAATATAACATCATTAGGGATATAAATATATAAATTTCTAGTGATTTAAAAACATGACATTTTATGTCCATTTTGAGGATATTGTATAGTGGAAGTGTGGTTGGACAATATTTTTATAAGATGCGGGAATAGTTATAAAATAAATCTTTTTTAGATCATGTGGTTATATAAATTCATAGTAATAAATACAATAATCTTTATGAGTTAACCCATATTATAAATTTTAGAGGCCTATTATATATTCAATATGTCTTCTGCTATTTTATATACACCACCACTCGATGGGGGAACCCACACTCATTTCCATATGTGGTCATTAGTAATTAGAATTTTCCCAAAATCTAGGGTAGAGGTTAAATAAATTCCTCTTACCAACTATCATATTAGACATAACACAATTTATAATAGTTTAAGGATTTGTTATATATATTTGGGTTGTAATTTCTAATGGATATATTATATATATATAATGGTTTACATGGGTTTTTTCTTTTAGTGTGGACACATAAAGGTGGGTGTGCATGGAAGAAATTGGGAATAATACTAATGTCTATATTGTTTACATTAACCTATTATGATGAGGTTGAATGTTTTGTTTTGAAATTTTGATATGATATTCACATATGTTTTTAGTATGATGTTACTATGATATGTTGTATATTATTGTGGATATGTGGTTGTAATTTCGTTGTTTGGTTCATGTAGATATTGTAATGATGGTTTCATAAGATGTATGGTGTGATGGAAGCGAGTGACTGGTTTTGTGGGGGTAGTAGTTAAGTGTTACCTTCAAGATATAATGTTTCCATATTATGTTAATATACATGGATGAAATATTTAGTGAGTAATATATAGAGAGGATGAGTGTAAAATGACTTTGTAGAGGTAATGAGTTTGTCCATAAATTTATTCATTGAGTCATTAGTATGGATGTTAAATATTTTTATTTGAGGTTTTGAAGAAGAACCTACTATGTATACTTATATGCTCAATTCTCTCTATCTCTATACACACACAATATATATATATATATATATATATGTTTCTATTTTGTAGTTTGTGATCATGTTGGACCCTACTAGCACATTGTAATCATTTGTGTTGATGTAGTAATTTCCATTTGTGTTTAATTTGGTATTTTATTTTAGAGACCAAAGTTTTTTAAAAACATTACATCCATTGAATATTGGGATAATTTAAAATTGTATGGAGTCTATAGTTGTTTTATCTTATGTTCCTATGATTTATGATGGTAACACTACCCACATTTATAATTTGTTATACTCAGTCATTGTCTTCAATTTAATTCCTATTGTAGGTGGGATTCATGGGTCTCTCTCATCTTCATGGCCAACATAGTAGAGGTTTCAGTGGGGAGTGCCATTGAAGTGTCAGATCAGATCTTCGGATTATAGTTTTGATAATGTTTATAGTTTTTCACTAGCGAGGGTTCCATAGGTTTTGTAGGTAACCAATTTCATATATCATAGTATGGTATCCTAGTTAGGAGATAACCATTTAGGTATCATATGATCTAATGAACGTATGAAAATTATCCTTAATGTCCTAAATGATATGATATTTATTTCATTATATATATTGATGTATATGAAAAGTGTTATTCTTATTTTAAAATGTGACTGAACTGGGGAATTTTATAGTAAGGATAAAATTAATCATGTTAAATTAAATTAAATTAAATTCATGAAATCGTGGTTTTTATTTCCATATTATGAGTTATAGAGTTGGATAATGGGCCTCAACCATATGTGGTTTAGGTTGGAGTAGTTCATAAAGATGATTTATTTTATAATAAGAGGGTCAAACTGGAATGGGAGGAGGAGTCTTTGAAGAAGGGACTATTATATTTGGTTCCCTTAAACCAATTTAATTCAGAATATTTAGTTTTAGTATATTACATATAATGAATATTCAATAAATTTTTTATCATAAGAGTATTTTTCTCTATGTAAAATTAGTGGTAAAATATCCCCTTTTTATCTATCATATTAATAGACATACTAGATCCCCTATATGATGGGAATGATTATATGTTATTAGTATATTTTCAGAAAAATGTTATGCAGCATGATGATATCATTTGACTAGATGATATGATATCAAGGGTATGAGTATCCTAATACATTAAGAAATTTTCTCATAAAGCTATCCTTTGGTAATATCCAAAAGGTAGGTTATAAGAACAACCCCAACCATAGGAATTCCATATATCTTATGTGTGATTGGAATGTCCAATCCACCCATGTGTGTATTTGTTATTATACTATGTACTATAATAAATTCATATCATTATTATCATACTTTAATAAATTCTCATAAATTTAGAAACCTTATATTCATGGTGATGTTTGGTATATCAGGTGTGTCACTACTTTTGTAGAATTAATGAATAATCTATGAAATAATTCTTGCCTTCCAATTTATAAAATTTGATATCTCTATCACTTTGATTGAAATGAAATTCTATGATAAATGTTAGACTATAGTGTATATGTCAAATTGTTCAATTCAAGTATTTAGAGAAATATAAAT
The DNA here is from genome assembly GCA_963277665.1 of Viscum album. Classification (NCBI taxonomy): domain Eukaryota; kingdom Viridiplantae; phylum Streptophyta; class Magnoliopsida; order Santalales; family Viscaceae; genus Viscum; species Viscum album. The sequence goes on along the minus strand of OY728137.1, from coordinate 1,091,889,877 downwards.
CAACAATATAGGTTGAAAAATCAGAATATGAATCCTACTTTATGAGATTTTTATAAAAGAATATTATATTAAAATGGTTTCATTCGTAGGAGGTAATTTTTTTTGTTGAAAAATTGAATTATTTCTCTATGGTTCCATAACATGTCTCTAGACATTAAACATTAACATTGGCCACATTATTATTAATTTAAGTGATAAATAGTCCTAAAATGGTACACACTAATCATATCCAGAACCTCAGTTAAATTCAATTTCAATTTAGTAGATCAAAAAAATATTAATCCTTACCAATGGATTAATAATTATTCAGATATAGTTGATCAAATTAATTCAATAACATATTTTTCAAAATAATATATATGTGATAAAAATGTTAAACAAATATTTACAAGACATTTAATCCCATAAATGTTCACAAGGATTACTTGTTGAGTTCCTAGATGTGTATCATGGAAGACTGTAAAAAACGATACATAGTTTGTATTTGGATTTACATGTTGGGTAATGTGTATATATTTACATATAGTACACAATGATCCATCCTATAAAACATGTAAATTAAATACATACAAACAAAAAATAATAATAAATTAATCCAATCTATATGAAATATAGTTGTCCTAATCACTATGTAATAGTTTTTCTATGAATTTAATGATCAATCAATTTATAAATTAAATATACATCTAAATATAATGTTTGGTCATCATATATGATGCATACATTACATGTAAGAAAAATGATACACACTATGAAAATTAATGTGTGCCTATGTGTAATAAATATGAATACAACAACATATCATGACATAAAAACAACACGACATGTAATAATGGGTCATGTTATTCACTCAACATGTCATTTGAGTATACGGTACATTACAAAGACCATTAAATGATTCCAATTATTGCATATGGGTAAACAAACCGTTTTCGTCCAAATACACATTGTATACAAAAATAAATTTGAATGAAATCAGGTTATTTAATTGCATTAAAATTATAACATTTTTAAATATAAAGGATTATTTGGATAAGATATAAAGATAAAGTAAATAAATATTAAATAATTAATTTATTAGTTCAATCATTTTCCCATAATAAGGAATGAATTTAAATGAATTTTAGATAGTATTCAAAAGAATATTAATTGCATGCGAGTATGATCATGATCAAATAATCAAATTTATGTGTTGGATTTCTATTTAATTTAATATTTATTTCCTGGTTATATTCTATGAAAAATGTTTTATTAAATTAAATTTTATTGTCTAGTGGTCATTCATCTCACATTTGTTACATAAAGACAAATGTTTATATAAATTCACTAATATAATCCCATACCCATAGTTACCCTCAACTACGTGTGAGTAAATATAGGTAGATGATGAATCTCTAAGGATAAAACAAGGTTCAAAACCTAAATCATGGTAAAAGAAACCAATCAATTAGATATTTCATGATGGGATTCTATAAATTTAATAAATATTGTCTTACATGGTTAAATATGTAGTTTGAAGGCTCAATTTATCGATTATTTATCAAATTAATCAATAAAAAATACAATAGTCATTCTAAATATTTATTTAATTTATGTTATGTTTAAGGTTAATTTTTATGGATACTTTTTTTGATCACAAAATTAAATTATTAACAGTCATACAAGAATGAATTAAAATAAATTGTATTATTTTTAAATTACATTATCGAGATATGGTTAATCATTTCATAAAAATTGATATCAAATTATCCTATATGTAAAAATGTAAAAATAAGGATTATTTACATATAAAGATAAAATCCATAAAACAATATCAAGTCATCATTGGCATCAATTACATTATTAGAATTTATCCAATTGATTGATGTTTTTTGTCCCACTTCAAGGCACTTCTATTAAACAAGGATTTATAAAATATGTTTTTTGTTGAATTTAACAATTTTTCATCTGGTTAAACAAATTTCATATATCACATAAAAATATTTGAGGCAAGTGTTAATGAAATTCAAGTATATGATTTTGGGATTGGGTAGTTTATTAAAAATAATAAGAATCTACGAGGGTTAATACAATTGGAAAGTTATACCTAGATAAATTCAATTTTTTAATTGAACATTAACACAATGGGGCTACATGTTGGTAAAAATGGATTCTTACAATAGAATATCAAGATATATAATATTAAAAATCCAACAGTGAGAATTATTTGGATTTGAAATAATACTAAGAGACTAATGAAATATCATTTATTATGTCACATTTTGGTAATCCATGAAATTTTCGAAAATATTTTTTAGTTATTGTAGGAAATGACATGAAAAACCATAAGTAAAATATGAAAATTAAGGGAAAAATCTAACATTATCACTATTAGAAACTTCGATTGGTGATAGAGTTATTGAAATTCCATATAAAAACCAGAATATTTATAATATATACCCAAATCCCCTATTTCTTGTCAGCCACTTCCATGATCAAGTTAATAGGAAAAATATTCCTATCATATAACCATAAAGGATTCTTTTATTTTCCATTGAATTATGCTATAAACATTGTTTGAATATTTCATGTTTTAACAAAATTAAATTGATATATATATACCATGATTTCTAATCTTATATTTATTGATAAGAATAATGACATGATTAAGATATATGAGATTTTTCCTACAAAGTACCAGTGTAAATAAAGAGAATAGTTCAAAGAAATTGATATTTATTTAAAATTGTGGAATTAAATTTATTTGTTAGTGAACTTGTGATTTAATTTTGAAAATAAATTATCCATTGATATCATATTATCATCCTTTTCACATTTCCATTCCTCATTCTTCTAGAACTAAATGATTAATACTATAAATAATCCACTCATTAATATGTGTACTATACATTAAATTGAATATATAGAATGGTAATAATATGGTTCACCACCCATTTTTGGGAAATAATTAAATAACTATTTAAAATCTATAGAATATTTTAAATTCCATGATGAATTTTCAACATCATTCAATGAAACAGAATATTTCGAGTTAGCGAGTATAATAGTAATTTATGTACTTCTCATTTTTCTAAAATGGGCATTGATAGGGAAACAATAATGAATTCAAGAAGAAAAAATAATTTGTATCTACTTGAGGTGTATTCATACATAAACACGTTTCACTTATTTAAAATTAGTTATTGCATGCTTTTAAAAAAATTTTAATCAAATATATTAACAAAAGAAGTTTCAAAACATTACATGAATATGGAGAAAGCTCTTAGTAGCTGAAAAAGGAAAATTAGTATTTTAGTAGTGAGAAAAAATGGTTTCATATTTTCAAGCGGATTGATTTTTTCAAAATTAATGTGTAGTATTTGGTGTTACCAATTTTTTTCTCTGTGTCCTTTTGGAATCAACAAGACATTATTTAATTATTAAAATGATGGTTGTTTGGGTATTTCATACTTAAATAAAAGTTTAATAATCATCGAATCATCAACAATAAATGCCAAATGTAAAAATATTAGACTCAAACGATGTTACAAAAATGAAATTCTCTGACAAGTTAAAATAAAATTTAGCTTTCAAATATATAACAAAAAATCGTGTTCAGTCTTATTAGAGTTAAAACCATTTATTATTATTGGAATACTAACTTGTTTATTTTTTTGATAAAAATATATATAAATAATGGTAAAAAAAATTATAGATCAATTTTTTCCCGGTACTGTAAATTGTTTTAAAGAGATACTAGAGGTAAATTAAAATACTTGATAATGTTATTTTAATATATTATTGGAAAATGGAACAAAAGTAATGGCTATAGTTGGTAATGATACATGATCCATTAAAAAGGTTTTTTTTTCAGAAAATACACTAACCCATTATTCAACAAATCCTTTAAATGTAGAGTGATGAATTTCAAAAACACACAGTACCATATTTATATCATATAGATGATGATAATTCATGGTATATATAAGGGGAGTATTAAATTATTTACATGTATTCCATAATTCATTTCTATAGATAAATAAAAAATATGAGGGTAACTGCCTATACAATTCCATCTAAATTAATTAATTAATATCATATAAGTTATAATATGATGGGATCCCTTAATTTCACAACCTTAGGAATTGTTGGTATCTATTTGTTTAAATCTAGTTGAATTACATAAATATATCAAAGGAAATAAAAATTGTGTCTTAGTTAATTATCCTATTGAAAATAAGGATGATAACATCCTAAAGATATAAATATATATTTTTTAAACTATAATTCTCTTATGAAGGATCTTTTTTTGATACAGTGGGATATGGATAGACTTCATTTATGCATTGGATCTAGATACACATAATTTTAAATGGGAATACTAAACTCCACATGTTATAGTGGGATTATTTTTTCCAAATATAAATACATTGTAGGAAATTTTAAGAAAATCGTGGGGTTTTATATTAATAAAAAGAAGATATATTATTTGGTATGAATAATGATTTCTGTAGGGAGCCATAAGTTTAAATATTTTATTATTGGAATGTTTACACAAATTTTATGATATATTATATGCACCAAAAATCTTTTTTTATTTTCTTATAATATCCAGTTGATGTTATTCCATTGTTGGGTATATAAGAGGGATATGTTGTGGGTGATACATTCAAAGTACCGATAAGTCTCAAATGGATATATGAAGTTTTCATACTTCAAACCATTTTAATTCAACTTTTCATAGAAAAATTTAATGATTATTTTATAGGGATTTAAATGTTATATTTACTTTCATTGAAAAAAAATTATGAAACATTCATATTTGACATGAACAAAATAGCCAATGACATCATAGAGATACAATATGGAAATCAGGATTCAATAATCTCTTTATGAATTGTAAAAAAACATTATTAATAGAATATTATATTGAAATTAATATATGTTCATGGCTTAAAAAACATTATGGGGGAGTTATAGTTTTTATGAAAAAAAATTTAATAACACATGGTAAATTGATTATTACACTAATAGTTAATTAATAACAATAATGATATAGCTAAGAATTTATTTAAGTTGGAATCCAGTTATAAGGAAAATGATATAGAATATTATATATATAATGTTTCTTATCCTTCTTCATGGTATATTCATTGACACGTCATTAAAAAAATACTAGAATCAATAATTAATCCGAATTGTTTTGAGTGTCATGAATTATTCTTCTGATGAATAGAATACATATTCCCTAAATTACTTTTGAAATATATTAAATTTTACATTATTTTTACTTAAAATTTTCCTTTATTATTTAAAATAATTGATGAAAAATATCAACCATAAAATAAGATATCTTCATCGGATGTCAATCAAAACTATCTAATAGTAATTGAGATGATAAATCTTGGTGTGTTCTTGATATGTGTAGAAGCGATAAAACTAGGTATCAAGGAGGGAAATAGTATTATTTTAGATAATTTTTATCTAGTTTCATAGTATGGATATAGTAATATGATTGATAAAATGTTTTACAACCAATTGTTTCCAAACCCACATAGAATGTGTATTTTGTGTCTTCGAATGCAACTTGGATGGGTATTTAAAAATGCCATGTTATAGATTTTGGATTTGAAGTAGGATAGTTATGTGTAATCATATTATGATGAAATTTACACTTTGGTATAATCCATTATTCTAATTATTATAGATAAAAAATGATATATACTCTGTGATATCATCTCTTAATGGATTTTATCATAGATATGAGGTGAAACATAGTAAAATAACCACCAGAACAAGATAGGTTCACCAAAAACAATACATAACCAACAAATTTATTTATTATTTTTGTCTAACCAATTAGGTAGTTTGAAGTTGGAACTAGTAAAATTGGGATTCTTTTGGAGTCAGTTCTAAAGAACGAACAGACTATATACTTTCAATTTTTTTAATAATCAATTTCATGAAGATTAAATAATTTTATTATCATACAATTTTTTAATTCCACATAACATTAAGGAAAAAATATTTAGTTACATTTAATTGTCAATAATGTTCTCCACAATGATGACATACCTTAACAATTGTAATGATATTAGCAAAAATATATGTTATATGGAAGGATGCAAGATCATATTGGAAATAGTTTACATAGGGTATCAGGGATAGAAGGTTCATTAAACATAAGTAATTTTTCCCATGATATTCCCTATTGGTAATCATCAAGAGAGGAATTCATGAGAACATACCCACATATAGTAATTACAATTGTTTTATATATCATTATATATTTCTATATGAATATGTATGTAATGGTACATAGACATGAGATTATTTATAATGCGTATATTAAATCATTCACATTGATGTATTATAAAAAATTATTATGAAATATTTTTATTATAATTTTTGGTATATTGGGTGTGTTATGATTGATATGTTCATATTGAACATGTTAAAAAATATTTTTCCCATCTATATTTTTCAAGTTTAAATCTCTGTCTATTATATTGAAATGGGACTATATCATAAATCCCTCTAAATAATGTTTATTTTGATATGTTTATTTCTATAATTCAAGGGAAAAAATTTGTAATAATGTTTAATGACATAATATATTCAACCAACATTATGAGATATCAGGAGAAAGATATTATATTGCATAGTGAGCATTCATAGGAGGTTGTTTCCATTGTGAAATTTATATAATTCTCAATGGGAACCTTAATGTATATAAAAACACCATTCATTGGATTTTGGATAGATTCTTCAAATTCAATTTAGAAATAATCTCATAGAGGCACACACAATGTGTATCCCAACCAATAGTTTGATTCTACTAGAACTAAATAGTTCAAATAAATAATATTATTATCTTCTGGTTTAATAATTTTTTAGGTATGGATGATCACATTTATTCAATAATTATTTATTGGAAAGAATATATAGTTGAATTTAATATTAAATAATTATAAATTATGTCAATATATAACTTTTTTTTTACTTTTTTTTATTCATAGAAAACTATAAATTATTTACATGGTTACATATATATTAAATTGATATTTATTTATAATTTTATTAGATATCATATTTATTTATTTATTTATTGAATAATGAAATAATATTTATTTATTCAAATAAATATTCATTAATCTGAGGTCAATAAAAATAGGGGAGGAATGATAGACCAATTTTTGGTTGGGTTGGAAATGATATATTAAATACCATTCAAATTAAACTCAATTAAATTATTTAACAAATCACAGTTAATATATCTCTAAGTGTTTCAAACATCAAGGAAATTATAGTTATAATAATAAAATTCATCAAGGTATTAGATGAGGATTAAAATAATGGAAATTGGAATTTGTGAATTACTAATTATCTTACATAGCTTTGTAAGCATGCTTATATAATTTCAAGGGATGGAAAGTTGTTTTTCACAACATTTTCTATAGAATATTATCTCTAACCTAGAGAAAAATTATCTAGAATAATATCAAGAATATATTAAAATGATTCTTATACTCCCCTTAAAGAATTAAGAGATCCAGGGAAAGAGTATTCTACTCAATGAATTATTTTGAGAATAATGAAGAATAAAAAAATCTTTAGAATTTTCCATTCAAGAACATAGAGATTTCAATGAAGTTTTTATGAGGTTTGTGTCCATTTTATTTATCATTCCTCAATGGATTCTACCCATTTATCCTTTTTCATAATAATGGCATAACAAGAAGAAGTAAACTGATTCAACAATGAAGAAATAATTTCAATCAGTTTTAATTATTTCTCTATATATATTTATTAACAATCACATGTGGAAATTTTCTCTCTTTAATAATTTCAATGTTCATTTTATCAAGTTAAAATGATTTATCCAATGAATTTCATAACAAATTTTTTTTGGGAATGGGAACAACTACTTTTTATATACCCTAGAACCTTTAGACACAACATCAGTTGCATCACCATATTTCAAAGAAGAATGATATTACTATATTTAATCACGAGATATTATAATGGATATTGGATATCAGGATTATATGAGTTGTAATCCATGAATGGATGGAGAATTTGATTAAATTAGTAGCAGGTCAATTTATAGGTTCTGAACATTAGTGTTTTTTTATTTTATGGAGATCTCAAAGAGTTTGAGGTTCCGTATAATGATTTTCAAAAGTAATTTCATGCCGAATTTATCACTTCTACATTTGATGTTGATATATGATAGTACATAATTGCATATTCATAGGGGAGCCAATGAAATTGGGAGTCTATAGTCTAGTAAAAAAATAATCTACATTTTTCTTAGGATCTTTTCTTAATGGAGGCTAGGGTATTGAATTTCATGTAGTAGTTTTTTTTAGTGATTATGTTCCAGCACACCATGTTTACATTTTGTGTTTAAAAGGTGAAAGAGATAGAGAGGTCTCGTGTATTGTTTAGTTCATCTTGATAGGGAAGTCATTAGAACATGTTGATGAGTAGTGATATATGTATATATATTCCAAATTGTTTAAGAAGTTAGTTTTTCAAGAAGAGAGGGGTTATTTTGTGCTCTCTTCTTCACACATTCCTAGATATAGATGGTATTTTGATTATAATACGAGTTATAGTATAGTTTTTTTAATGTGGTGGTTTTTTTATCAGTGAGTTTAATTCTACACTATATTTGGTGTTATGTGAAGGAGAAGTGTCTTATTGTTTGTAAAACCCTTGTTGTATTTTCCTTCTATACCTTATCATCTGTAAAAACGTTCAGTATAATTTAGGAAAATGGAGAGGACACAATGAAATTTCAACACATAACTATGATTTCTCTCATACTAATAATAATAGTGTTGATTGTTGTCTTGGTGGTTCCCTCCTATAGTTATAGTGAAGAAGAGGTGTATGGTATAGTCAGTTTAATTCCATATGGTTTCTAACTCGCACCTAGAAAGATATTTTTAAAGGTACATTTATTTCTTATTCCATGGATTATCTATTTTTTAATTTGGTATCATATAACTCAACATATTGACTACCTTGTCTCAAGATCAAGATTCTAAGGTAGAGATTAATAAATTTCCCTTGATGTTAATTATTCAAGATGGAGGATAGTCTAACCTGATTGAAGTGTGTTAGTGTTGTTATATAATGGTTGGGAAAATTTGGTAGATTAATTTATAAAATAGATACCACCATAATATTTTATTATTATAATGTATTCCTTGAATTAAATTTTCACTATTAATTATTTCCTATAAATTATGGTTACTTTCATTTATGTAGAAGGTAGCTATATAATTTTATTTGTTGATATGGTCCATCAAATATACCACTAGTGTATGGAGTACAAATCATTGGGATATGTGGAGTTAATATTTTTCTTTTAAAATATCATAAAGTTCAATTTTTGGGTGTTCTTTCAGAGTTTCATGATACTTTACATAAAAATGTTTTTCCATTACCTCTTCAACATAATACAATCTCATGATAGTGTTAATATATTATCTCTCCCTAATTTTATTACATGTTGAGACTCTTTGATAGGGTGTGGTGAATAATTTTGCTGACCTTTTTATATTAAGGGTCTTGTAACCATAATTTTATGAACTCATTAAAAATATCATATTAATTTAAACATAAAAAACACATATATAAATGGAAAAAATAATATTAACATTAATATTATCCCATCAAGGTAAAATATATTGAGAAAACACAAGACATTGTGCTTGTAGATTAAAATTCACTAATCCTCACTATTTTCAATGGATGAATATATTGTTTTCCATTATCACTTCATTCCATTATCATTATCTTTATAATGTGGATAATGGAATATTTAACTACATAACATATAAAGAATTTGTTTAATCCTTATTTGTACACATCTCTAGATTAATGAATTATATTTATATTGATATATAGGGTCATTCCAAATCATCAAGAAAATATTCTTTGTCTTCCATATTTCCAAACGAATTACGATTCTTCAATGTCTTCCACAATCACAATAAGAATATATAATAATAATCTTGTAAGATCTAACATGTATACTGGTCACCTGGAAAAAGCCATTAATAAAAAAACGATTTCTACGTACTATGCATTTTACACCTATTACTATACTCATCATATCGTGTTTTGTATACAACATTTAACAAAACTTATGTGTGGAACCCTATATGTAAAATAATCCTTCATTTAGTAGTAAATAACCTCCAAAACATATTTTTTATAAGATATCTTATGATATACTTTTTTTGAAATACATTTCTGGACTCCTCACCATGAATTTCTTCATGGTAACACCCTATATGACACCTCCTCAAACATATTTCCACCTATGAAAAATTATACTAAATTGAATCATTTTCTACTTGATATATAATTCTTCTTGTATAGAATAAATTGATTTAATTAATTCCATACAACTTTTTTTTGGATTTTTAATGATGTGATCATCATAGTATTTATAGAAAAATAAACATGAAAAAACCACTAATCGTTGAATAAAAAATATGTTTTTTATAGAGAATCTATATGTATGATATCTCCATTCCATTAGAGAACTATTTCAACTATAATTTCAAAAATTAGCCCAGAATACCATTATTTTTCTCAAAACTAATAATAAAGTACATTAAAAAAATACCTATTTTAAACTTCCATTGATATTCCTACATTATGACAATTCTAGTATGTACCTCACACACTAGATGTCTTTTGTATACCACCTTAATGTGCCATCATCCAACCACATCATACACACTCCATCATTTGTTTACCTTCTAGTGGATATTCATATATCGTATTTCTTAGAAGGTTTCATACATGGTATATGAAAATGATCCTCTATTTTGAATTATTTATTAAACACTATTGAATCCTCTAAGCTTATTCTTTAAATTACCCTTTGATTTAGACACCAAAAAAATTGGGAATATAATAACCGATAATAGATAATTATTCTCATCATATATGCATGTAAACGTTACTCAGTACAACCATCTTTACTACAATCAGATAAAAAGTAAAAAAACAAGATTTTCCATCATGAATCTGGTTGGTTTAAGCAATATCCTCTGGGTTTTTTGGAAATACATGGTAAAATTAAATATTACATATCAAAATTATTACTTATATAGGAAATAGAAGATCTCATCCTTTACCCTTTTTCTAAAAGAACAATGATTGGTGTAGAAATACAAATTTCAGGAGAGAATTATTCATATTATTCCATTTATCAATTCAAAATATCATATTTTTCCAAGAGTGATCAAAATACATTAATATTTTTGTAACACCCCATGTAAATAATGAATATGATTTTTTTATTTATTTATCCATATTTGTGAATAAAATATTAATATTACTTTAAAGGGGATTCTATGCTCGATGGCGTACCCAATACACAACAACGAGTTTCTTGGGAATCTTACATTGTACTCTAATAATAAAATAATATTATTTTAAATGGTAGTTAATGCCTAGCCGTTGTAATGGCGGGAATGAATAGAGCTAACTAAAAAATGATTATATATATTTGTCAAATATTTTTACTCTTTACAATAAATGATAGAGGATTAAAAATGCGAATGAATCCAATTTTAAGCGTAGAGAGTCTAATATTCTTTAAAAGGTCGATTAACCGCCTTTTGATGGCGGACCTCTTTTAAATCCACTTTTCGACAATTTTATGTGTTATATTTGACAAAGTAAAATTCTTCTTTATAATTGGGACATCGAAATTTACTTTGTGTAATTTTTTGGTATTTTTCCAAAAAAAGTTCAATTTTTAATGAATAGTGAAAAATGTTGTATTTTAATTCAAATCCTCTTTTTAATATAATTTATTTATATGATTAGTTTATCTTTTTAATTGGTTTTAAAGTGTAAATAGAATATATTTTTACCATTTTAATCCAATGGTGGTCATTGTAATTAATATCACTTTAAGATTGGACATAAATGAGTGTCAATCTTTTGAAAGATATTGTTTCATAAAAACATGCTATTTGTTTTAACAGCGGGATTTAATTAAAAAATTAATTAATGCAACTTCTATGTTACGAATTTGGTAAAATAGACATCATTTTTGAATTCGGAATATCAAATATAGATTAGGGTGAATTTTTGGTATTTTTCTGAAAAAGATCAATTTTTGATGAATAGTGAAACCACAAAGTGGTGGTTACAAAATTTGATTTTTTGTTTAAATGGGACATTACCACTTCTGTGATTTGAATTTCAAAAATCCAATTTAAATGATTTTAATTGTTAAGTAAAATGTCGATCAATGGGATAAAAATAATTTTTGATGAAAAGTAACTTTTAAGTTTTATTAATCGCGATTAAAGGTAATTAGTGTGATTTAAGGTAAAAATGATATTATAATAGAATGAAAATATATTTACACTTTTCCTAACCATATTGGATGAGTTATGGCCGACCAAGACAACTCATGTGACGATTTTTGGTACCCCATGGAGCCACTTGTGTTTGATAATGACATTTGTTCCTTTTATTTAAAGTTAAAAAAAATTTCACAAACATGGTTTGTTTTACTAAAACAATTTTTACATGTGGTTATACAAGTCAGAATTTTGACTATAAATAGTCATTGGAAATCTAAAAATATTTCCTATATCATAGTTTTTTTATACTTTTTAGACATTAAATAAATTAAATTCTTTATGACATCATGATGATGCAGTGATAACCTCATTATTTAACGATTTAAATAAAATGGAAAGATAATGCAAAATATAGGACCTACACATGTCAAAAACCTATTGGATGGGTGTATTTAGAACCCTTATCACCTTATCCTCGAAACACATCAATGTGGGATCATTAAAATCCGAAAACCATTTGAAAATAAAGTAACATTTTATACTTTTCCAAGGGTGCCCCTCCTCTCCTCTTATAAAAGGCCCCCACCTCTACCACATTACCCACACCTCTCAAACCTTTGGATCATCCAAGCTCTGATCATTTTGTCTCTCCACATCCCTATCCTCATCCTAGAAGCCTGAAATTAGGCATGAAGCTCTTCAAGAAACCCTTTTGGTTTAAACCAAAGGGAGTTACCCTATTTTAAGGTAACGTCTTCACTTGTGCTCTTTTGTTTTATTTTTCTTCTCCAACCCTCTAAACTCTTTTTATTCATTTCTTTTGTAAAAAATCCATTATCTTCAATATACTATGATGTTTTTATAATAATTATTCTAGCTACACTTACACACACCTTCATCTAATGGTTAAAGAACATACTGTTTCTGTGGATGGCGAATTTCTGCCTCACGAAACGATGATTGTTCAACACTCATATGACACCTTCAAAGGTGGCCATTAAGATGTCACTATATTTATATATGATATATATTATGTTTATGTTTTCCTTATGCTTCTGTATTTTTCATTTGTGGGATACCTTTATGGTTTCCAATGTGGGTAAACACGATAATTTCATTTTAGGAAGTGCGGACTACCGCCCCCTCAAAGTGATTTGATTCGTTAATTCCATATGAGGGATGTATAAAGGATGGATTTAAAGTTATTATATATGATTTTATACTGGAATTATATTATACCTCTATATCATTATTATTTCTTTCCATTAAATTATGATATTGAAATGAAAGTAGCGTTCATGCGTACGTACGGCTTACCGTCTCCATGAACGGTGCATTTCATTTCTTATCCCCAAATGTAATGTACTATTATAAGTACATGTATATAATGAATATATATGATGAATGATACATATAAATAATGAATATAATTATGGAATTTAAAATATACATACCTCTCATTTAGTTTTAATTCCATTAATATGACAAAGAAATGAAAGTAGCGTTCATACGTACGTACGACTTACCGTCTCCATGAACGGTGCATTTAATTTCTTACCTCTAAATGATTATGTAATATTATAAATACATGTATATTCTAGATATATATGATATATATGATATCCAAAATCAGGAATGTCATTCTGGATATATAGAACCTTTGACCACACGAACAACATGTAATTGCAAGAAGTCCACTTTTGACTTAAGAACCAAATATCGACAAAAAAAAACATTATTAACTTAAATGATTACATAATGTTTATAACATTTCAATAATTGATATAAAAGGAATAATTAACTTGAAAAATGTTCTTAAGAAAGTAGATATTAACTAAATTTTATTATTCAGGATATTAAAGAACGATCGAGTCAAGTCGGACCTGAGGTAAGGGATCCTACTCCTCTCTTTCTTTTTAAGTACACTCTTTTATGTCATTCCTTTTAAAGCTCATATTTCTTGTTATTGGGATGTTATTTTATATTAATCTTACTATAATTGCTATGTTCATATGATTAGAGACTCTATTATCTCTCATTAATCCATTTTGGATGTTTTGAGTGGCGCCGTTATGCTGCCGAATTTTCGTAAGAGATCTAACCTCTCTCTTTCTATTTATGTACTCTCTTTTATGTCACTTCTTTTAAGCTCCTCTTTGTTATGTTGGGGGATGTTCTTTTATATTAATATTTCTATAAACTTTATGTTAATACGATGAGATACCCTATTTGATCTCATCAATCCATTTTTTTAAGTTTTATGTGGCGCTGTTAGGCTGCCGAGTTTTCGTAAGGGATTTTTCATCTCACTTTTATTCCCCTGGGATTTATTATACGCTTGCCACAATTTCCTTTGAGTGGTGTATGTACTTCCCATTATTTTACTAATTGTGTAATATACTTTCATTTATGAGTATTTACATCAATGTTGTATTGTCCTTCTTTCACAGGGTGTATGTTTCGAAAGATACCCATGTCGGTAAGGGAACCTTTCACCCTCCTCTTTTTAAAAGACTTATTTTGTTATGTCTTTTAATTCCCATACTATTATGTTGGGATATGTTCTTACATATCCTTATTGGTTTAAATTTTATTTCCATGTGATGAGATACCCTTTTTATCTCTCATCAACTCATTTTCTGAATTTTGTAGTGAGGCCATTAGGCTGTCAAATTTTTGCAAGGGAACCTCTTAACCAAAATTTGATTCTTTGGGATAAACTTATACTCCTTGAATATGTCGTTCTATGAATATGTTTGAATAACCTCTGATTGTTTTACAATTAATATCAACTTATATTTGGTGTATTCGTTTGTCACACATAATTATGTAATTGATTTATCCTTAAACCAAGGATACTATCTTTGTAAGGGACTTCGTCTCAATCTCCTTTCATTGAGGTATATTTACTTTTATACAAAAATTTGTTTTATATGGTGTATAAACCCCTTTGACGTTTACATTTAAACAAAAGGAATTTTTTCTATGAAGTGTTTTACTAAATGACAAAAAGAAATACTTCTTTTAATGTACGCGGTGACAACGTCCTTTTCCGCCGCCGCGAGTATTATTTGATCTTTGGCTTCCTCTCCAAGCCGTAATGTTTTTAAAATAAAATAAATACCATATACTCTTTTATGTATTTTGGTATTGAAAATTGTTTTGATAAAGGATTATATTATGTCAATATATTTAAATGATATATTGTGATTGAAATGTGGAAATGTTATCATTCCTTTATATTGATTTTATATGTTATAATTTTATAATGGTACCTGGACATATTACGGGTGGTTATATGATAAACAATATGACGGGTGGTTCCGTGAATACCAGGACGGGTGGTTACGTTATAACCTCCAATGCATTGGGTATGGAAGTCGGCTGTATGGCTATTCCATTAAGTATGTATGGAAGTTGGCCGAATGGCTATTCCATTAAGTGATATGTGTGGAAGTCGACCTTATGGTTATTCCACTTAAGTATGTTTATGTCCCAAGTTTCCTTTATATATTATGTGATCTTTATATGAGTTTTATGGTAATCTTTTGGTTACAGATGGGTAAGTAATGAACTTTTATTCAGTGAATAGTTTTTACTACTTTGAAAAGGTGAAAAGTATTACTTTGATAAAGTATACATGGTTTACTTGTTTTTTTTGAAAAACTAACAGTTTTCATTCTTTGTGTATCACTTACTGAGCTTTTTATGCTCATCCCACGTTTTTGAAATGTTTTTCACAGGACTTAACATGGAATAGGGTCAAGGATGGGATCAAGGGAAAGTCATGCAACCTAAAACATGGAACTTGACATGTTTCTTTTTAAGAGTTTTTATTTTATGGAAACATAGTAAAAGTTTCTACTTTGTAATCTTTTGAGATGTAATAGTTATGTCCTAATTCTCTAAAACTCTAAACCTGAAAATATCCTCAATGTGAATTATTCATTTAATTCAATATTATGTAAGGTTTACGGCCGAGGCCTTATAGTTGGTATCAAAGGTCGGTTTAGATAACTTTAGAGGTTAGGGTATTCATTAAGCATAAGTGTAATGACCATAATGGTTAGGATTTCATAAACAAGCCTAGTTTTAGACAAAGTGAATGAGTAAGTATATTGTAGTGTTTATCTTCCTCTTTAGTACATGATGGTTTTATTGATATAATCACACTGACCTTTTTGGTTTTAGTAAATGGCTGGATCTAGCAGGCACCAAAGTAACAGTGGATGTGAAGGAAACTGTGACAGTTTTCTGAGCGAGCAACTAAATGATATGGGAGCTGCAATGAGAACTCTTGTGTTTATCCTCAACCAACTATCTAGAGTCATGATTTACCACCTAAACCTTGGTGATTTCTATAAGGCATCATATATGCAAGAAAAAAATCCTTACGGAACTACGGATAATAATCATAAAGGTAAGTGTGTTAAAAAACCTATGTGTCATAGATGTGGAAAGAAACACCTAGGAAAATGTTTCAAAGGGACAGAAATATTCTATAGATGTGGAAATGAAGGTCATAAAGCAAGAACCTTCCATGGAAAAAGGAAGCATCCAGTTGACTCGAGGAAAGGGAAAGAAGTTATTTCTGAGGGATCAATTGAATGTTTTAAATGTGGTGTGCATGGTCATTATGAAAACACATGTCCTATGAAGAAGTTTCGAGAATGGGATCACCAAGATCATACAAATATTCGTTTACCAGTACCTAATTCCATTCTGATTGAGGATGAAGAAACTGAAAATGACCAATCAAAGGTATGGATTATTTGTTAACTTTTGTTTTCCTATTTTGGAATCCTAGGATATGATTCATGATTTTGTTTGTAAGAAAGAAGTATTTCAGAATAAGTTGGAAAGGAATGGTTAATAGATCATGAAGAATGTTGAATGAGTAAGAAGTAAACATATAAGGGCTTCAAGAGTTATGGTGAAATTCTTAGGAGTATTAAGTCTCTTTTGATGATAGGGTACATTAGAAGACTTTTTATAGTATGTATAACACTGATGTTTGATATATGAAAATTTTATTCAAAGAATAGTAATCTACTCTTTTGTGGACATAGTTATAAAGAACCATTTGGGTTTATATGATCCTTACTTTTGAGGTAAGTATGGGTTACTATATGTAATAATGGAAATTGAAAGTCATGAGATAAAATTGAGGTTAAATTACATTATGGTTATTTTGGAAGATTTTATCTCATTATTGGGGAATGTTTTAAGAATTATGTAGTTTTGGAAAAAGGACAACACGCAGACCGTGTGACAACTCGTCGCTTCGGAAAAACCTGCAGGAATCGAACCCACAACCAAAGTGCAATGGGTATTTATCGCCTACCACTGGACTACATGAAGTCCCTGGTTAGTATGACTTATTATTTTTTACTTAGGTTAATTTATGAATTAAGAGTATGTTGATTTTGGGTTTTTATGAAAATGATTAACTTATCATGGAGGATATGTGATTAGGTTAATTAATTTTCAATACGAGACTTTAGGAGCAACTGATGTTGTTTGGAGATAAATGTTATTATTTAACTTGGAAGACTATGTGAATAAATCCTTCAAATATTTGTCTTTCAATCTTAGTTTGGTTTATATTGAATAATTTTATGGAAAAATTGTTTATCGAATGGTCCTATTTGAACTTTGGGTTTTGTTGGAAAATTTTTGGAGATTAAGATTATATTTTCTTTTTATAAAGGGTTATCCTTTTCTGGATTATCTGATCTTGTACAATCCTTTTTAGTTTTGGTTTTGGTTAAAGTTTAAAGACATGGGAAATATATAGTTATATTTTGTGGATTAGGTGGTTCTCTATAAGTTGATTATAGTACTCTTCATGCAAACAAGTCTTCCTAAATACTCATCTTTTGGAGAAATATGAGTTTGATTAAGGAATCTAATAAAAGTTGAACGTCTACATGACAAGTAAGTATGTTTCATTATGATTTAGTTAAGCTCAAAAATAAATTCCTCAATAAAAAGTAACTTAAAACAATAATGTTGTCTGTTAACTTTTCCTACTGGGGAATCAAATACCGTTTAACCCATCACAAGTTTGTGATTTTCTTATTGTTAACTTTCTCCTAGACATGTTTACTATCACTCTCCATCAGAACATGACCCTTTGTTTTTTCCTCCATGTCCATATTTTTATACTTGGAATCCTAGTATGGGTTAACTCGGGTGACCTCTGTACTTATCTTTCTTTATTTTAAAGTGATTGTTTTACTGACTCTTGTTCCGATGTGGGACTTTCAAGGATGTTTCCAAGCTCAATTTTAAAATTGCGAGGACGCAATTCCAAAAAGGGGGAAGGATGTACCACCCCAGGTAAATAAAGAATATGAAATTTTTTGTATTTATCCATATTTGTGAATAAAATATTCATTTTACTTTAAAGGGGATTCTATGCTCGATGGCGTACCCAATACGCAACAACAAGTTTCTTGGGAATCTTACGTTGCACTCTAATAATAAAATAATATTATTTTCAATGGTAGTTAATGCCTAGCCATTGTAATGGTGGGAATGAACAGAACTAACTAAAAAAATCATTATATATGTTTGTCAAATATTTTTACTCTTTACAATAAATTATAGAGGATTAAAAATGCGAATGAATCCAATTTTAAGCATAGACAGTCTAATATTCTTTAAAAGGTCGATTAACCGCATTTTGATGGCGAACCTCTTTTAAATCTATTTTTTGTCAATTTTATGTGTTATATTTGACAAAATAAAATTCTTCTTTATAATCGGGACATCAAAATTTACTTTGTGTAAATTTTTGGTATTTTTCCAAAAAAAGTTCAATTTTTAATGAATAGTGAAAATGTTGTATTTTAATTCAAAACCACTTTTTAATCTAATTTATTTATGTGATTAGATTATATTTTTAATTGGTTTTAAAGTGTAGATATAATATAATTTTACCATTTAATCCAATGGTGGTCATTGTAATTAATATCACTTTAAGATTGGACATAAACGAGTGTCAATCTTTTGAAAGATAATGTTTCATAAAAACACGCTATTTGTTTTAGCAGCGGGATTTAATTAAAAAATTAATTAATGCAACTTCTATGTAATGAATTTGGTAAAATAGACATAATTTTTGAATTCGGAATTTCAAATATATCTTAGGGTGAAGTTTTGGTATTTTTCTGAAAAACATCAATTTTTGATGAATAGTGAAACCACAAAGTGGTGGTTACAAAATTTGATTTTTCGTTTAAATGAGACATTACCACTTCTAGGATTTGAATATAAAAAATCCAATTTAAATGATTTAAATTGTTAAGTATAATGTGGTTCAATGGGATGAAAAAAATATTTGATGAAAAGTAACTTTTAAGTTTTATTAATCGCGATTAAAGGTAATTAGTGTGATTTAAGGTAAAAATGATATTATAATAAACTGAAAATATATTTACACTTGTCCTAACCCTATTGGATGAGTTATTTCCGACCAAGACAACCCATGGGACGATTTTTGGTACCCCATGGAGCCACTTGGGTTTGGTAATGACATTTATGCCTTTTATTTAAAGTTAAAATAAAAATGTCACAGAAATGATTTCTTTACTAAAACAATTTTTACATGTGGTTATACAAGTCAGAATTTTGACTATAAATAGTAATTGGAAATCTAAAAATATTTTCTACATCATAGTATTTTTTTTATAATTTTTATACATTAAATAAATTAAATTCTTTATGACATCATGATGATGCAACGATGACCTCATTATTTAACGATTTAAATAAAATGGAAAGATAATGAAAAATCTAGGACCTACACATGTCAAAAACCTATTGTATGAGTTTATTTAGAACCCTTATCACCTTATCCTCGAAACACATCAATGTGGGACCATTAAAATCTGAAAACCATTTGAAAATAAAGTAAAATTTTATACTTTTCCAAGACTGCCCTTCCCCTCCTCTTATAAAAGGCCCCCACCTCTACCACCTTACCCACACCTCTCAAACCTTTGGATATGCCAATATCTGATCATTTTGTCTCTCCACATCCCCCTCCTCATCCTAGAATCCTTAAAATAAGCAGGAAGCTCTTCAATAATCCCTTTTGGTTGAAACAAAAGGGAGTTACCCTATTTTAAGTTAACGTCTTCACTTGTGCTCTTTTGTTTTATTTTGCTTCTCCAACCCCCTAAACTCTTTTTATTCATTTATTTTGTAACAAATAAAGTATCTTCAATATACTAGGATGTTTTTATAATAATTATTCTAGCTACACTTACACACACCTTCATCTAATGGTTAAAGAACATACTGTTTCTGTGGATGGCGAATTTTTGCCTCACGAAACGATGATTGTTCAAAACTCATATAACACCTTCAAAGGTATCCATTAAGATGTAACTCTATTTATATATGATATTTATTTTGTTTATGTTTTCCTTATGCTTCTTTATTTTTCATTTTTTGTATACCTTTGTGGTTTCCATTGTTGGAAAACACGATAATATTATTTTAGGAAGTGCGGACTACCGCCCCCTCAAAGTGATTTGATTCGTTAATGCCATATGTGGGACGTATAGAGGATGGATTTAAAGTTATAATATATGATGTTATACTGGAATTATAATATACCTCTATATCATTATTATTTATTTCCATTAAATTATGAGATAGAAATGAAAGTAGCGTTAATGCGTACGTACGGCTTACCGTCTCCATGAATGGTGCATTTCATTTCTTATCCCCAAATGTAATGTACTATTATAAGTACATGTATATAATGGATATATATGATTATTGATACATATAAATAATGAATATAATTCTGGAATTTAAAATATAAATACCTCTTATTCAGTTTTAATTCCATTAATATGACAATGAAATGAAAGTAGCGTTCATGCGTACGTACGGCTTACCGTCTCCATGAACGGTGCATTTCATTTCTTACCTCTAAATGATTATGTAATATTATAAGTACATTGATATGCTGGATATATATTATATATATGATATCCAAAATCAGGAATGTCATTCTGGATATAAGGAACCTTTGACCACACGAACAACATGTAATTGCAAGAAGTCCACTTTTGACTTAAGAACAAAATATCGAAAAAACAAACATTATTAACTTAAATGATTACATAATGTTTATAACATGTCAATAATTTATATAAAAGGAATAATTAACTTGAAAAATGTTCTTAAGCAAGTAGAAATTAACTCAAGTTTATTATTTAGGAGATTAAAGAATGATCGATTCAAGTCGGACCCGAGGTAAGGGATCCTACCCCTCTCTTTCTTTTTAAGTACACACTTTTATGTCATTCCTTTTAAAGCTCATATTTCTTGTTATTGGGATGTTCTTTTATAATAATCTTACTATAATTTTTATGTTCATATGATGATAGACCCTATTCTCACTCATCAATCCATTTTGGACGTTTTGAGTGGCGCCGTTAGGCTGGCGAATTTTCGTAAGAGATCTAACCACTCCCTTTATTTTTATGTACTCTCCTTTATGTCACTTTTTTTATGCTCCTCTTTGTTATGTTTGGGGATTTTCTTTTATATTACTCTTTCTATAAACATTATGTTAATATTATGAGATACCCTATTTGATCTCATCAATCCATTTTTGTAAGTTTTATGTGGCACTGTTAGGCTGCCGAGTTTTCGTAAGGGATTTTTCATCTCACATTTATTCCCGTGGGATTTATGCTACATTTTCCACAATTTCCGTTGATTGGTGTATGTAATGCCCATTATTTTACTAATTGTGTAATATACTTTCATTGGTGATTATTTACATCAATGTTGCATTGTCCTTCTTTCACGGGGTGTATGTTTCGAAAGATACCCATGTCGGTAAGGGATCCTTTCACCCTCCTCTTTTTAAAATACTTCTTTTGTTATGTCTTCAAATTCACATACTATTATGTTGGGATATGTTCTTTCATATCCTTATTGGTTTAAATTTTATTTCCACGTGATGAGATACCCTTTTTATCTCTCATCAACTAATTTTCTGAATTTTGTAGTGACGCCATTAGGATATCAAATTTTTGCAAGGGAACTTCTTATCCCAAATTTGATTCTTTGGGATAAACTTATACTCCTTGAATATGTCGTTCTATGAATATGTGTGAATAACCTCTGATTTTTTTACACTTAATATCCACTTATATTTGGTGTATTCGTTTGTCACACATAATTATGTAATTGATTTATCCTTAAACCAAGGATATCGTCTTTGTAAGGGACTTCATCTCAATATCCTTTCATTGAGGCATATTTCATTTTATACAGAACTTTAATTTATACAGTGTATAAACCCCTTTGACTTTTACTTTTATACAAAAGGGATCTTTTTCTACGAAGCGTTTTACTAAACGACAAAAAGGAATGTTTCTCTTAATGTACGCGGTGACAACGACCTTTTCCACCGCCGCGAGTATTATTTGATCCTTGGCTTCCTCAATAAGCCGTAATGTTTTTAAAATAAAATAAATACCATATACTCTTTTATGTATTTTGTTATTGAAAATGGTTTTGATAAAGGATTCTATTATGTCAATATATTTAAATGATATATTGTGATTGAAATGTGGAAATGTTATCATTCCTTTATATTGGTTTTATGTGTTATAATTTGATAATGGTACTTGGATATATTACGGGTGGTTATGTGATAAACCATATGATGGGTAGTGCCGTGAATACCAGGACGAGTGGTTACGTTATAAACTCCAATGAATTGGGTGTGGAAGTCTGACCTATGGCAATTCCATTAAGTATGTATGGAAGTTGGCGGAATGGCTATTCCATTAAGTGATATGTGTGGAAGTCGACCTTATGGTTATTCCACTTAAGTATGTTTATGTCCCAAGTTACGTTTATATGTTATGTGATATTTATATGAGTTTTATGGTAATCTTTTGGTTACAAATGGGTAAGTAATAAACTTTTATTTAGTGAAGAGTTTTTACTACTTCGAAAAGGTGTAAAGTATTACTTTGATAAAGTATACATGGTTTACTTTTTTTTTTTGAAAAACTAACAGTTTTTATTCTTTGTGTATCCCTTACTGAGCTTTTTATGCTCATCCCAAGTATTTGAAATGTTTTTCACAGGACTTAACGTGGAATAGGGTCAAGGATGGGATCAAGGGAAAGTCATGCAACCTAAAACATGGAACTTGAAATGTTTCTTTTTAAGAGTTTTTATTTTATGGAAACTTAGTAAATGTTTCTACTTTGTAATCTTTTGAGATGTAATAGTTATGTCCTAATTCTCTAAAAATCTAAACCTGAAAATATCCTCAATGTGAATTATTCATTTAATTCAATATTAAGTAAGTCTTAAGACCAGGGCCTTATACTTTTCCCCATGAATCATATATGAATTTGAAATTCATACCATTAAGCCCCTGACTTAATGAATATAAACAATAAAACCATATAAGAATTTCACTCACCCCACAATCATTATAAATCATTGACAATAAATCAATATAGAATGAAAAATCCCATCATGAATAATACCACAAAAATAATTAGATACTAATTGACAGAGTGGAAATATCTAAACCTACTCAAGTTGTGTGAGGTGGTTAAAGTTCATGGATCAACTAATTTTTCTCAAAATTTAGAGTGTCCAATTTCTTTATCACGATTTCTAAAACTTTTTCATTAGTTCTAAAATTCTCCAATATAAACATACATTACTACCTCAATTCAATAATAATTTACACCACATCTCAATATGCTTTCTATGAGAGACCTATATTGGATTATTCATAATATTAATCATACTCTTGTTATTATAGAAGATCACTATATTTTTTTACTTATTGACCAATATCATCCAACTGTTTATTTATGCACAATAGGTAGTACATGATTTTGTTATTGGAATGTATTCTATATTATTTTACTCAATGATATAATTTACAACAATTTTCTTAAACAACTAGCACATTTATATACAGTTAATAATAAACTAATTTTTTTTGGATTTTGGTCAACCACATCACCAAACCATCCCTCATTATTAAATTTATATAAATTATAACTCATCCCAATATAATGGAGAAAAAAGAGAACTAACGTTCTATCACATTATTTGATTAACTTTACTAAGGCTACCATCTAATTACTTCAATAACATTCAACCAAAAGTGCTATTAAAATTATATTTGGATGAGTTTCTATAAAATAATGTAATAAATGAATTTTTTATCAATTTAAAGTTGAATCCAAATATTTCCCATCCCCATGTATCATTAGTTTGGTTACAACATTATCAGAGTCTACATTGACATTGAATAATTCATAAGAAATTTAATTAATATCGCTCTTTCATACATACCTTGAGATATGAAAGAATATCTCTCATTTTCAACAAATTGCATCTCCATAAAGTACATGTGTTCAACATTAATTTTCAATTTAAATTTTAAAAACATTAAATTATAAAATATATCTATAGATTAATTTTTTCTACCACTAAATATCATTTAGAACCCAATTACTAAATAAATTTATTTTTTTTACCTTGGATGTATTCATAAAAATAGTGTGATAAACACTATGTTTTTTTTATTCCAATATTCATCAAGTAATACTCAAGACATGAATACCATGTTTATAATTTCGTTTTCTGAGCATAAGATACACTCCTCAATTTATATACTTGTTTCCATTATTTTCAACTAGGAAGTCCACATATTATTATATTTAAACCTATTCTTAAAGGGCAACATTAAATTATTATTTTTTACAACCAGATTATAAATCCTGAAACTTAATTTGACATCCATCGCAAAAAAGATCCATATTTTCTAAAGTCAATCCTTTAGTGAAATTTTTTCATCAACATCAAAACCTTTAATATTTTCATAGCTTTTTAACAGAATATTTATCTTATTTTAGTTTATATTACAATGTTTATAAATTTAGTTATTATTGATATACTATGTCCTAACCACAATATAATGTTCAATAATATTAAAAAGATTTCATATTTGATTGTTTTTTATATTATCTAATACATTCTTCATGGATCTAACAAATGATTCATATTTCACCACTTCATCAAATAATGTTGGCCCAACCATCGATAATAGAAAAACATAATATATATTTCACATCATTCTTGTCCCCCTATGAGTTGGTATGTCTATGATTATGATGGACATATAAAAAAAACTCCCCAATTTCTCCATTGTGTCATAGGAAAACTTTATTTAGAAATAATTTACTCTTCCATGTTAGCCTCAAAATATTCATTATATTAATATTTTTATGAAACCATAAGTTTGGAATCCAATTTATCCTTTCCATCATTTATTTCCTAAAAAGAATAACCTCCTTGGGTCATTCCAATTTTTTTTAATGTCTATTTTGTCATTACTGAATTAAATTTTATCAATCCTCCTGTTGATGAATTTATAAGATTTAATATTTAATTATTAGACTAAAAAATCCCCCATCTACCACATCTCTATACCATCACTAATCATCTTTCATTTAGTTTTAGAATGGTATTCTATATATTTGAAAATGTATCAGTGATGGATTCCTTCTGTGTCATATTTTATACATTTCCCCTATTCCCCTATGATATTAACCACCTGATGTTTCAAGAACATTAGAACTCATATATCTTCATTCTAGTACTATTTTGATATGTCAAAATAATGAGAAATTGTTTGGTCATATCTTTCAACTTTTGATTTCATCAATCAACAAATACATTATTTTTGAAGCTAACACATATGATGCTACATGCTTAATAATTTTTTTAAGATTGTTTATAAATTCAATGGATGTAAATCCCAATCAATTAACAGTTCTTAAGAACATGATTGGGTAGTTTTTCATATTCTCCACTCTTATTTATACCCATTTACACACTATATTACTCCACTATTTCGCTTCTTGGACATAACACAATCCAATCTATTATAAAAATAAATTAAAATAATGTATTACCTTTACCCATATGATACTAATATATTCAACGAAATTTGTTCATTAGTATTCAACATGACAATGAGATTCTATGTTATATTATTCAATTTATGATTTAGTGTTTTGAACATTTTTGTCAACATATATGAATCATATGTCATTTAATGATCATATTATATATATTGAATATTCATAACATATTCTAGAATGGGTAAAGTCATTATGAATCATTAATTAATGATTCTTGACTTCCTATTAAACAATATATTTTTCTCTTCCACAGGTTGAATAAATTTTTTCTCTTTACTATCCTCTTTTTATAATATTCTATTCCTACTAAAAAATTTCATAAGGGGATTCTCATCCTCTACTTTAATTAGGAAGATTATTTAGTTTAACTTAACATTAACTATTATGTAACAAAATTGAGTCACATAGATAAGGTTTTGTATTAATACACCCATATAGAGGACTTCTATATTTTTTATATCATCCCTTACTAATCTAGTATTATAATTTTCTTTAATTCTAATCTCTCAATCATTCTGTAAATGTTTTGTTAAATAAAATATTCTCTTAAAAACAAAATAAATGTTAATATTTGAAGTCATGTGCGATTAACTACCAGAATCAATAATCCATGATATAAATTTCTTTATATATATGCGATTTTTTTTGTGATTTGACTTATCTATTTTCTTATATTCATTCCATAAAATTCCAATTTTAGTGGAGGGATGAGATGCAGTTTCCACTTTCATTTCAACATTTACAACGCAATGGTATTTATTTTCTTCTTATAGTAGGGATTATATTTTTTTTCACATGAATAATTTGGTATTTACCTACATTTGGATTCCTTTAACCCCAAGAGAGGTAATTTGTATTTCTAATATATCATTAATTTATAGATATTTTACCAAAATTAGAATAGTGAAAACAATTACCATAGAATGAATCTATTATCCGTGACAAATGATATGGTCTCTTAATTTAATTATCAATTATTACTTTTTACTAAATGCAATAATATATTTTTCAAGGGATTTTATATTATCCGTTCACTATTTTTATAGGAATTAATGTCATTAATCACATTATCTTGTTCTTTAATCTGCATAATTATATTCACTAATTCTTCCAAATTTCCCTAACAATACAATAGATGAACAAGTTATTTTTTTAACTGATTAATGATAGATTTGTTTTTATTTACATATTCAAAAAAATCAATTGGAAATCAATTTTTTATTTATCATTCTTTGAATATCAAGATCTTGAATTGGTCCCTCAGGTTTCACCATGAGATCTACTACAACCTGAAGATAATTAATATTTTCATATTTAAGTTTTTTTTTCAATAGTAGAGTTCATTAAATCTACAATATTAGATTTTAAAAGGGTCTCTAATTTTTTTAAATGGTCCTCACAATAATGATTCAATTTATAGATGAATATCATTCTTTGAAACATCATTACAAAGGAACATTTCTGTTTCTTATCTATTTTTGGAGGTAATCACTTATGAGAATTTTTTATGTGTTATACTTAACGTTCCTAATCATAAAATCTTTTAGGATACCTATATATGATATATCCATGTTTTCTAGATAAAAAAATATCATATTTATATTTATATCAAATATACCATTGGCACTCTTGAATTTTCTATACATTAGAGAAATAAGTTCACCATCAACATCATTCTCTTCATTTCCATTTTTAGTGTTATAAATATTTTTCATGGACTTTAATTATATCTCATTAGTTATAATTTTGGATGTATATTATATATTAAATCTCATTTAATGGAATACCAAACCACAACATATATCATTTAGAGATAGCTTGTCTGAATATCATTCTTGATGATTTGATACTTTTTGATTATACAATGATAGAAACTATTAAATATTATTCTAGAAATTTTGAATATTATTTATTTCATCACAAAATCTCCCATATAGATCAAAACACATTATTAATTTGTCTGATGAAACTATAATTATTTTCACGAGGGGTTATCTTTGAGTCATAAAACATATATTAAAAAATTAGAATATTCACTTTTTCACACTGATGTTACCGTTGTTAGTTTATATATCAAATTTCCTCGGCATTAATGAAGATTAAAATATTCATGTAAATGTTTCCTAATAAATCTCTAGATAATGTATTTTGATATTTGGCATAAACATCTAGTATCTTCTTATATACATTAGTCCTAGAAAATACTAATTCATCATTAACTACTATCTAATGTATTATTTTAGTGAAAAATTATATCCAATGTGATTGAAATTGTGATACCATACTTTTTAGAAATATGAAAACACTTTAACTATATAGAGGAATCCATTTAGTATTCACTGTGATCTCCATATTGAACTTCAGTCAAAATATTCATGGAATGTATCATCTTTTCTAATACCACTTGTTTCAACATGAGACTCCATGAAAGGGGAGACATGAATTAATATTTGATATTTTTCATTTCATTATAATGGATCATTTTCCCATTTTGGGATAAACTTGTGTAACATACCATATTTAGTTGCACATCCACTAAAAAACAAAATGTAAATGTAATAAAAAAGCAAGAACTATTTTTCATGGTTTACTTAAAGGTTAATGTTGTGTAACTATACCAAAATCCTCTAATATTCTCTGATTTTAGTGGATTAAAAATTTTCATCCACATCTATTCTAGGATATTCTCACTCAATTTTCAATATTAATCAGATATTAACACACTACTTCCCTCAGAAAATATATTTTCACTCATCATTTTCAAACTGTTCTAGATGGATATATTCTTAGTTTATTGACTTAAATTTCACATCATAATAATAAGGAAAATATAAATTTATTTTCATTATTGAAATGTAAATATGAATTTCTAATACATTCCATAATCTTATTAAAAATCAATAGAAATAATCATGTAATATATTTTTAGTATATTGTTCCCCATGTAATATCTTCCACTATAGATGATTAATTCACTATATGAAATTCAGTTAATACTAGTACTGTACTCTGGGTACTATACTCCATGTGATATACATTAAACAACCTCAATGTGGTACCTCATACGTGATGGATCGAGATTCATTGGATGTGTTGTATGTGCCATTCCTAAGTTATATTTTTTTTATAATCAATGAATAATACAAAATATACATCGATGATTAATGGAATGACCAATTCACTTTAATCAAATATTATTAGACAAGAAAAATAAATGAATAAAAACACATGATCATAACTTATAATTTCAAATTAATTTAAGTAATTTAATATTTAATTGTAGTTAAATTCATTATTCTTTAAAGAATTTTTAAAAAAAATTCAACAATACCTCATTGTGTTGTAGGAATCAAGTGTAGACTCCCACCATTGATGATCCACACATGCTCCAAAAACCCCATATGGTCACTGTTGGAATAATAGGGTGCTAGTGTGGTAAATCCCAACTCTTTAATTATTTATCCTCGATCACACAAAAAAAATCATACTGAATTATTCTATTCGATATCTATAGAATATAAAGTGGTGGTGGTGAAGGTTTTCACTCTATTTTTGATATTATTTCAAGAGTTAGATCCCTCGAAGGCTTTGAGATAATTATATCTAAATTTTTCGATGAAAAAACAAAAAAAAAATGGAAGCCCCATTAAGAAATAATAATACTGGGTTTATATACTACTAGATATAGAAAAGAATAATTAAACTTGTACAATTATTATTTACTCATTCCATGTAGAACCCCATATCAATATTAATAATAATAATATCATTTAGAAACATGAGATAAACTCAAAAAGAAATTATATTATATTTATTCAAAAAATATTCAATATATATTATGTCTCATAAGACCATTAAACTCGGTCCTCCATTTCTCCAAAATATTTATCAATCCATGAATAAGATCTCTTTTATTAAGAAATTACTATCAATGCAATATTGTATAATAAATAAATAAATATTACATTCAAAAAATTTCCGATAAATATTTGTGAAATATTCTTCTGCCAAAATAGTCTATCATGTAACTACTGATAGAATATATGAAATACTGAAAATGGGAATTATTATTAAACCATGTTCATGAATAATATTTATTAAACATTTTAAATAATATATTATAATATTATTTAATTGAGTATTCAGATATAGCTACCG
Source organism: Viscum album (assembly GCA_963277665.1). Classification (NCBI taxonomy): domain Eukaryota; kingdom Viridiplantae; phylum Streptophyta; class Magnoliopsida; order Santalales; family Viscaceae; genus Viscum; species Viscum album. The sequence continues at coordinate 1,091,859,387 of OY728137.1, read as the reverse complement.
TGTGACCCTCTAGGCCTCTTTCAAATTGGCATTAGGTGAATCAGAAAAAAGTATATGGTTTGCATCTAGAAATCCATGAAAGGTCCCTTTGAGAAATAATTTATGGTTAAAATGACTTAAATATTTATACAGATACTTATGATATAATATAATCCTCTTATCATGATATATCTAATCAAACAGGTTGCATACTGGTACTATCAACCATTGTACTCGATGTCTCTTATTTGACTTTTTAGAATTGAAAATTCCAATAGAATTCCATTTCAAATGATTTAATTTGTCTATATAACTTTTATCAAAGGAAATGCGATATCAACTTTTGTTAAAGAACAGAAGAGGAAAAATTGTTTCTTTAATTATCTCTTAATTAAATATTACTCAAGATTCACCAAACATATCCTACTTCTATATGAGCACTTGTCATCAAAATTTTCATAAATACATAAAATTATACTAAAAATTGTATCCATTAATAAAAAACGTAATTTCTATCTTCCAATAATCGCATCCATAGAAAAGTACATCCAATAAAATAGGTTAATGGGTATTTTGTACTTGATATTATAATTACCATAATATTTTAAACTAAATATTAGAAAGGCTATACATGATGGGGAGGTTCCTCAACTTCCTACGAGTCTCCACCCCTTATATAAAATATCATTTATGCCCCTAAAATTAATTTATTTAGAAATATAATATATATTTAATAACACCAACACAGAACTTCTCGGCTCAAATCATAGTAGGTAAAAACAATAACCTTTTAGAGAAACAACTTATCTTAAGACATTATCACAAACAATGATATAAGAAATTGTAATAATAATGTTATATGTGGTTTACTAATATAAAAAACTATGAATAAAAATAATCAAAATGTATTTAGAAGTTAGTTCTAGGGTTACAAATCTAACGGTCTCCCATGTGCAATAGATCCAACTACTAACAACTAATAGTTCACTATCTCTCACATGATACTAATTATTTTACTATTATAATTTTTAGTTAAGGGGACCATTGTATTTTTTTATATAGAAACTCCACTTACAAAAAAATCTAACCTATAAGAATAATACCTCAAGATGTGATACTTATAAATTATGTTCTCTTTTCATTGATATTACCTCGACTCTTTTTCATGATCCACAACTATAGTTTTATAATGATATAATGAGATAGGTCCTATACGGAAAGGTACCACATCATGATCTTAAAAAAAATTTATAGAAAAATGGTCTCATTGGATGCATTATAAGATGATATATAATCAAAATCTTCTTTAGAATCAACGAAAACTGGATATTTTGCTCTCTTCCAGCACATAGATCCTCTATTGAGACCGATAACATATCCTGACTATGACTTCATAACATTATGATCTTTTTGAAAACTAGGATCAATATAACCATATATGATAATCTCCTTGTCTCCTCGATACATTGCGAACATATTCATCATTCTTCATAGATATATTATGATAACCTAAATAAAAAACCAATTATGTTCTTTTAAATCAAATTGATATCTTCATATAATTTTGAATGCATATAAACATCAAATATTGTACATCACATGGAATATGTGATTGATCATATCACAAAATCATTTGGGATCAACTCATTCCCTCTTTCTCAATTGTGTCTAAGGAAATTTTTTCATGGAAATAGTTTTACAATGTGGCATTGGAACAACCCGATTTTGTATTTTTCCATAATAAATATCTATTGTATCGAGTAAATTTATATGTTCGGATGTTGTCCAACAAGACATTTTGACCTATAATGATTAATATTAATCCCATGAATTTTGTTTTCTTCATCAAATTACAAAACGAAGGTTTTTTAAATGTGTATATTGATGACTATAAGACTATTATTTTATTTCCAATAACTAATATATCATGAAAATATACTATTTGTCTAACAACAACATTCCAAATAAACAACTTTGTAAAAATGGTTCACATTTGATCTTAATGAAAGGAAATTATTTTATAGCTTGATTAGATAAATTTTTCCCTTACATAGATTCTTTCTTCAATCAATAAATTTATATTTGTGACTTGCATATCTTTTTGGAACCACCTAGAGTCACAAACCCTTCCAGTTGTGTCACATAGAAATCTATCAGAGGGTTCCAATTAAGAAAATCAGTTTTGAAATCATTCTTCATAACTATATAGTAATAGTAATCCACTATTAAAAGTCAAATTCTGATGGATGTAAAAATGGAAAATATTGTAAATGGTTTCTAATAGATTATAAATTGATTTTTATAACGCATTATCAATCATTCTGTATTTATAGTCAATTAATTTACCTTCCATATCAATTTTTCTCTTAAATCCCCATTTTATACTCACTAGTCTATAGATAAATTTGAAGAACAAACCAATCCTAAACATGGATCTAATACACGGAATCCAATTCAGAATTAATTTCTTCTTTCCGTATTATATATTCTGAGACCTCCACTTACTTCTTGAAAAATAGAGGTTCATTATTCTCATCTAATATTGAATTAACATATTCAGTGACTATAAATCCATGTGTATCTAGTTCTCTCATTATCCCAGTGCTTCTATACTTGTCTAGTGTCTAAGGGAATACTTATTTCAGGGGGACCAATGAAAATTTTTCCTATACCAACTCTTGTTTTTATTTAGCATCAATATCCAAAAATTCAATATTTCTCCCAAAATAGATTGGTGATGTGATCCCTCAGAAGAATTTCATCCCGTATGGTAATTTTTACAATCTTATTTTAGGGTCTTATAGGTAGTACACCTTTGGTTCCTTAGAATATCCTATATATGTACACTTGTTTCCTTGGGTAATTTTGTGTGTCTATCAATAGACATAAAAATCCTCGCATCCCCATACATGTATTTGTGAAAAAATGGGTTTCTTCCAACTCCTTTACTTGAAAGGAATTCTATATACCACATAGTTGGTACTACATATACTGTGTATGTCTCATTTTTTTAATATATGTACCCACATGGATAATAGATGATATTCATAACTCATTATCACACATACAATTTATATTAAGGAACAATTAATCTTTTCAGTAGCACCATTCCACTAAGGTGTGCACATTGGCGTGAGTTAAGAAAGAATACCAAACTCAAATTGATAGTTGATAAACTATTAGTTGTGTTGTTCACCAATCTGATCGAAGCATCTTTATCTTCATTCAATGTTAATTTATTAATTCATTCTTGAATTATTTGAATCTCTCAAAGGACTCGGATTATACCTAATTTGGTAGAAATTACCAAATCTTGTCAAGTCAACAATAAAAGTTATAAAATAATAACACCTACTAATATTTTCAAATAAAAATAGACCACACATTTTATATGGTACTAATTTTATAAGTAATGTGGCACTTTCATCCTATCCATCAAATGGTTGTTTTTGAATTTTTCCTTTTAAATAATCATTTCATATTTCAAGTGGATTTATTTTAAAAGGGTCAAAATAAAAATCTACATTGATATTTTCAAAATATTCTCATTTACATGACCATGATAATGATGCTAAAAATATGGGTTATATGATTAATTTTAACATGATTTATTATCAATTTAAAACACAGTAATTTTATAATTTAATACATAATGAACATTATTTACATGTGAAATACCAAAACATAATACATCAGCATAAAATTAAATGAAATATTTATAAACATGAGCATAAAAACATTGTATATATGAAATATACAAAAATTATGCTTGTTGTAACTATAGGGACATAACAAAAATCAATTAAAACCAATATCATTTTGAGGGGAAATGAAATGTGGTAGTCTCAAATGGCTATGTCATCTAACCTTCCATCATTTTCAACCCATAAATCAACATCCAATTTATCAATAATTTTGAAATCTACATGGTTCCTATATTTATAAGTGTAATCAAGAACCTAAAGGTACATCTAATAACCAATGTGTAGATATTGAGATATTAAACTCAACAATGAACTCTACTTCATTTTCTCCTTTCATTATGGTTTATTTACTTTTTTAATGGATTTTTTTTCCATATGAAAAACATACTGCTACCTTTTCTTTTCCAATCATTTGGACGTTCCTTTTCACAGAAGGATACTACCCATGTGGTTTATAATTTTTTGATTCGTAAATACCCATTCCATTCCCTTAATTTTCCTTATTCACAATAAATAATGGTAGTTTTTAAATCCTCATGTCTATATCAACATGGAAATTGAGTGTAAGAACATATAAAATACTATGTTAGTTACATATCAAGAAACAATTAGTTATAAAACCTATGAAGGACATGAGATGTGCGGAAAATAGAAGATAGATGTCAAAATCAACTAGGAATTTAATACACAATATGTATAATAATTCAATGTATCAAATAATTCAGATTGCATGAGGCCTAAATAGAACCGACTATACATGAATGCATGTAAACCGAGCATTACAGTTCTTGTATCTCCCATATCTCTCATTCTCAATGTAGAGATCCCAAAAGTGAGATCTCATTCTAGACGAATACAACCCCTCCTTTTCCCATAGATTCTCATTGTTCATGGATGATATAACGAAACATTTGGATATCATTGGTGGTGTCTAAATGTTTATTATTGAGAGGAAACTCTTCCCTACTATCATATAAGGCTTTCCCCTCAAGAATAGGGGTTTCTAGAAGATATAATTTCATTTCATGGTTTAATATATTGTTAAATTTCATGTTCCTATCATTGAAATGAATACACATGTGATGATTATTTTTCTCTTGTGTGGATCATAGTGAAATTTGTGATGTCTTATTTATTTCCATTTCTATAAATTAAATCAGGAAAACTTTTCTACTTAATTTTTTAAATATTGAAAATAAATTTTAAATTTATAAATCTCCCACTATTTTATCAAAACAAAATAGCCCTTACTATTGGATTCAGAATATACTGTTTCAGAAAAACTATATTGGTAAGGATCTATATTCTTTTTCTCATCACCCATAATATTTTTAGTAATCAAATTTAAAGGGTTTTAGGTAGGAATTATTATTTTTCATTTCATTAACTCATAGTTCCTTGATCTATTGAGTAGTCCCCCCAATTATGAAAAATTTTAATTCAGTGTCCTCTGACTTTTCCTCTTTGTTACATGAAGACTTTATTTAGAAGTAAATCCTTGATGTGAACTAAGATAATTTGTCCATAAACATCGTGTTAGAATTATAAATAATTGAAACTTTCACAAATTCTCCTTTTCAAGCAATTTGAACTATGTTTTGATAAAAAAAATTATATTGATTTCTATACAAACTTAATATATATATATATATGTCTGTGTGTGTATGTGTGTGATTTTTAGCATTATAAACAAGTTGTGCATTTTATCTTTACAACATTGTTGTTTATATTATGTGGATTTATTTATGTGATTAACCATGTCTTAGATAAATTTTATGCATAATACAATTTACCCTACTTCTACCATACAAGCCCAATAAATCATTTATTCATGTGATTGGAAAAAAGTCATGATGAAATAACCATGAAACTTGTTCAAAATGAAATAATAAATTTAATGACCCAAAACATTATCAATGAAGTTTAACTTCTTATACTTATTTTTTATAGTATAAATTCCATAAAATCACATAGAAAACAATATATGGATGTTATAAATAACGAATGAAGGAAATAATGTGTGTTTGTAGTGTTTAAGGAATCTATACTGATTTTATTATAACATGACCATTGGAGTAGTAATGTGACCATTAGTAATAGTAAACTAGTCTAAAGAATAATAAACTCATAAATAAAAGTATTAATAAAATTTATATATTTTGTGAATGAAAATATAATATATTTAAATGTTGGAATAATTAATAAATGTTATAAGAATGATAAATTAAGAATTGGTATTTTTTTGAAATATATTTGTATATTCACAAATTTATAATTAAAATAATTATTTAAAAGAATATTTTTCCATTAATATATTCATAAATTACTAATTTGTATCCATATGATTATAATATAATTTAATGAGAAAATAATTAAATTTTAAAGTGTCCTAAAATGAGATATAATATTAAAATCGGTATTTTTTAGATAAATGATGATTTTCTTTAAACATTTAATTTATAAAATTTAAAATATTTTTTTAAAAAATGGATTATATTATGGAATTCTACATATCAATAAATTTTTGTGATCAATTATTTGGATTTTTCTAAAATAGTTGAATTTTTGGTGAATAGTGAAATATGGAAATTTAAGTTATATATCATTATAAGTTAAATAAAATATTTTTTTGAGTAATTAATGATATAATTTAAATAATATATAAATATTTATCTCCCTTTAGTTCTTTTAGTCATCATAATCAAATCTATTCATAATCTTGATCCCAAATAATAAAGTAATGAGTGAAATAATAAGAAAACATCCCTCTTATCAACTATAAATACTACCATCAACACCTCTTCTCATCATATCTCAAAAACCTCGATGATTTTAAAAATTATACAAAATTACTCTATTAGACCTATCCCTTACATTCTGGTATTGATTTTGTCACAGAAATACCTTCCCAATGTCTCTTAAGGAGGTTCTCAAGGAGGTGACACTAATGATGTAAAACCTTCTCTCTCACTCTCTCTCTTCTAATTTATATTATTTTATTATCCCTCCTTAAAATACCCTAAAAAAGAAACATGATAACTCCATCATAATATATATTATATAATGTTATTATATTAATGGTATATCAACCATAAATCCTGTTCTCTTTCCTTTTTTTTCTAAAAATGTAAACATAAACAGCGAGGTGTCAATTCAACAACTTTGTCGACGATAATTTTTCTATTTATAATACTGCATTCAAGGAAGGTCATAAATATGTTATAATAGTTAAAATATACTGTGAAATCTATGTTTCAACTTATTATGTGTTTTATATCATGTATATATAAAATATTAATTAATAAATCAAAACTAGTGCGTGATGATCGAAAAAATGCCAAAATATTATATATAGATATCATTAATGTTTTATCTAATGAATTATCCTGATATCTAGAAAAATGGTATATAAGATCATTTATTCTTATTTAGTTCCATTTATAACATATAATTACAATTTCATATATCTATTCATATTTTACATGATCTCCCATACTTGTATAGAGGTTGACCAAATAGGAAAACTATGGAAACAGACACTCCTGAATGGAAAAATTGAATAATAGAATTCATAAAGAAGGATATAAATGAACATAATAAAATTATAATAAATACAATACATTTTAAATATATTATTACCTAATATATTAATAAATCTAATTACATTATCCATGTCATTAAGTGCATGTGCAGAACACTTTCAGATATAAGGTAAGGGTTTCTTTCTGATCCTTCATTTTTTATTTTGGGTTATAATTTCTCCCACAATAACACAATGTAATTATTAATTATCCTTATAAATTACTGATAATGGATTTTTTTATTTTCAAAAAAAGTTACCTTTACTTTTTATTCATTCTTCTATGAGAAATACATGTTTTTATAAGGATCCATTTTTAAATCCCTCCCGATAAGAAAGTCCAATTAAACAGGACTTCCCAATTTCATACCCTTTATTTAGGTACAATTAATAATCTATATTAAGCCACGAAATGTTTTATAAAATATTTAAATTTATAATTATAAACTATGATAGTTTATTTCCTACTTTAGATTAACAATTATGCCTTTGTCCGATTTAAATATTATTTTGTTTTTTCCCTTAAACCACACCAAAGTTGCTCATTTAAAAATTTCTCAAAAATATATTTATATGTTTTCCCTTTAGTTAGCCATCATTTATGCCCCAATTATAATTGTACTTTTTTTTTATTTTCTAGGATATACATGTTTATAATATTATTTTATGAAAGATACAAATTATTTTTGAACGCACTCCTCGTTCTTAAGTAAAAATGTGTTATCCTCTCAAGAATTCATCAATTATTTTATTTAAATATTTCCATATATTTCATCAAACTCTATTTAATTTTATGATTTATTGAGATTGATCTATTATTATAAGGCCCCAGCCTTAAACCTTACTTAATATTTAGTTATTACAAGAATACACATTGAGGATCTTTTCAGGTTTAGAGTTTTATAGAATTAGATCATAAAAAATGCATTACATTCCACATTTAAACAAAGTGGTTACATAAAAGACAGTATTCATTTTTCCCATCAATGGAAATATATTTGAAATAAAACATTTATTCTTTCTTGACACTTCCTTGACAATATAATCATATCATGTACATTTCCCTTGACCAGTGAAAAACATTTCAAAAACATGGGATGAGCATAAAAAGCTCAGTAATGGATATAAAAATATGGAAAGGAAACATGAGTACATATATACATACGAATGAAATCATACTTTACCCATAAAACACAAGAACTTTAACATACATCATCAAATCATGAATAAATCATAGAAATCATAAGATATAAAGGTAAATTGAGGCATTCATAAAATTTTTACGTAGGTAGTAACCCTCAAGGTTATGTTTGGAATACCCATCACAGTATATTCCCTAAATTTCTACGGAGAAAACTTAACATTTAACTCCTTCGCGTTACCCAATGCCTTGGAGAGCTATATCGGGCTCACCCGCCCTTAGTTTATCACCGAACCACCCATCTTTATAAACAATTCTCAAAAACCATAACATAATCGTATCACATAAAATATTCATAAAGGAAACATAGCATTTCCATATTTCAATCACACGATATCAATACCACACATTTATATAATAAAAAAATTTTGAAATCCATTTTCAATACCAAAATAATAGAAAATTAAAACATGGTATTTATTTTTTTCATTTTAAAAAAAAGTTATTGCTTGTAGAGGAAGCTAAAACTCAAATAATGGTCATGGTGGCGGAGAATTCATTTTTTCCGCATACGTACGACAAAAACATTACCTTTTTCCATTTAGTAAAATGCTTCGTATAAAAAAGATTCCTTTTGAATAAATGTAAAAGTCAAAGGGGTTTATACACCGTATAAAAGAAAGTTGTGTATAAAACATAATGTGCCCCTATGAAAGGAGATTGAGACGAAGTCCCATACAAATATAATTTTGTAAATAAAATAGATCTATTATTTGTATTCACTATAAGTACACATAAGAAAGTAAAAATACAATATATTACATAATAATATCATGACATAATTTGAAAGTAGGAGATTAACACAAAGAATGGAAATTGGGTTAAGAAGTTCCCTTACCTCGTGTCCGACCTGACTCGATTGCTCTTTAATCTCCCGAATAATAAACTTGAGTAAATTTATACTTTCTTAAGAACATTTTACATGTTCATTATTTCTTTTATATCACTTACAACCATGTCATGAACACTATGTAATTATTTATGTTAATAATGGTCATTTTGACGATCATTGCTACTTGAGTAAAAAATAAACTCTTTATAATTACATGTTTGTTCATGGGGTAAAATATCCATTATATCCGGAAATATATTAATTATGTAGATATCATATATATCATATATATCCCTTATATACATGCATTTATAATATTACATAACATTTAGAGGAAATAAATGAAATTCACCGTTCATGGAGATGGTAAGCCGTACGTACGCATGAACGCTACTTCCATTTCTATTTCATATTTAATGGAATTAAAACATATTGATACATAATAATATTATAATTCCAGTATGTTATCATATATAATATCATTAAATCTATCCTTTATACGTACCACATATGGTATTAACGAATCAAATCACCTTGAGGGGGCGGTAGTCCGCACTTCCTAAAATGAAGATATCGTGTTTACCCATAGTGGAAACCATAAAGGTATGCCATAAATGAAAAATACAGAAGCATAAGGAAAACATAAACATATTATATTTCATATATAAATATAGTGACATCTTAATGGCCACCTTTGAAGGTGTTAAAATAATATTGAACGATCATTGTTTCGTGAGGCAGAAATTCACCATCCACATAAACAATGTGTTCTTTAACCATTAGATGTAGGTGTGTGTATGTGTAGGATGAATATTTATTATAAAAACATCCTAGTATACTGATGATACTAGATTTGCTACAAAATAAATGAATAAAAAAAAGTTTAGTGGGTTGGAGAAGAAAAATAAATCATAAGAACACAAGAGAAGACACTACCATTAATACAGGTAACTCTTTTTGATTTGAGCTCAAAGCCTTCCTCGGAAAGGCTTCTGACCAAAGTGAGGCTTCTATGAGTAAGATATGGATTTGGAGAGATAAAATGGGAAGGGTTTTGCCGAGCGAAAGGCTTGAGAGGTTTGGGTAAGGAGGTAGAGGTGGGGGCCTTGTATAAGAGGAGAGGAGGGGAACTCTTGGAATGGTTTAAAATGTTACTTTATTTTCAAACGAGTATCAGATTTTAAAGGTCCCACATTGATTTATTTTGAGGATACGGTGATAAGGGTTTGAAATATACTCATCCAATAGGTTTTTGACATGTTTAGGTCTTAGAGTTTACATTATCTTTTCATTTTATTTAAATCATTAAATAATGAGGTAATCACTGCATCATCATTATGTCATAAATAATTTAATTTATTTAATGTCTAAAGATTATATAAAAAATACTATGATTTAGGAAATCTTTTTAGATTTCCATTTACTATTTATAGTAAAAAATGTGACTTGTATAACCCCATGTAAAAATTGTTTTAGTAAAACAGTACATGTTTGTGTCATTTTTACTTTTACTTTAAATAAAAGGCATTAATTTCATTATCTAACCCAAGAGGCTCCATGGGGTCCCAAAAATCGACCCATGGGTTGTCTTTGTCGGCCAAGACTCATCCATAAGGGTTAAGACAAGTGTCAATATATTTTCATTTTATTATAATATCATTTTTACCTTAAATCACACTAATTACCTTTAATAGCGAATAAAAACATAAAAGTTGCTATTCACCAAAAAAATTATTTTAATCCCATTGAACCACATTTTACTTCCTAATGACAACCATGTATGACAGATTTTTGAAATTCAAAAAACAGAGGTGGTAAAATTTCTTTTAAACAAAAAATTAGTTTTTTTAAGTACCACTTAGTGGTTTCACTATTCATCAAAAATTTAAGTTTTTCAGAAAAATACTAAAACTTCACCCTAAGCTATATTTGATATTCTGAATTCAAAAATGATGTCTATTTTAAAAAATTCAAAACATATAAGTTACAATAATTAATTTAATAATTAATTCCCGCTGTCAGAACAAGTAGCGTGTTTTTATGAAACAAAATATATCAAAAGATTGACACTAGTTTAAGTCCAATTTCAAAGTGATATTATTTCAAAGACAACTATTGGATTAAATATATTATAATTTCACTTTAAAAAACTCAAAATATAATCTAAACATATAAAAAAATTAGATTAAAAAGAGGTTTTGAATTAAAATACAACATTTTTCACTATTCATTAAAAAAAGAACTTTATCAGAAAAATACCAAAACTTTACACAATGTAAATTTTGATGTCCCGATTCTAAAGATGAATTTTATTTGGTCCAATAGAATGTATAAGAGTGACCAAAAGTATATTTAAATAGGGTTCTCCATCAAAAGAAGATAGTTCGACCTTTTAGTGAAAATTAGAGTATATATGCATAAAATTGAATTCTTTTCATATTTTAAGCCTTTATCCTTTATTGTATAAATGTAAAAACATTTAAAAAACATATATAATCTTTTTTTAGTTATTTATATTCATTATTTCCAATACAACGACTACGTGTTAACTACAATTTAAAATAATATTATTGTATTACTAGTGTGCAACGTAAGATTTCAAAGGAAATCTTTGTTGTATATCGGGTATGCTATCGAACATAGAAACCCCTTTAAAGTAAATTTAATATTTAATTTGTAAATATTAATAAATATGATAATGCATTATTCTTTTTTTACCTAGGATGTTACATCCTTCCCCCATTTTGGGAATTTCAACCTCGAAATTTTATTCACTTATCAAAATAAGTGGGGGTATTTATCCTTCATAGCATTTTCAGATTCCCACGTTGGATCTTCAACCATATGGGTTTTCCAAAAAACCATTACCTAGTGAATTACCTTATTTCGCAACACTTTCTCTCTTCTGTCAAGAATCTAGACTGGTTGTTCTTCATAAGAGATATTCTTTTCCTGTTGAACTACATCTGGGCTCAAAACAGAAGATGGATCTGGCATATACTTTCTCAACATCGAAACATGAAAAACATTGTGTACCTAAGATAAACTCAGAGGTAAATCCACTCGGTAAGAAACTGATCCAACTTTCTCCAGAATTTCATATGGTTTAATGATGCTTGGACTCAGCTTTCCTTTATTACCAAATCGCATCATAGTTTTCCATGGCGAATCTTTAAGAAAAACATGATCACCTACCTTGAAAGATAGGTCCTTCCTCCTGTTGTCTGCATAACTTTTCTGTCTTCTCTGAGCTGTTCTCATGTGTTTCTGAATCAAATTAACTTTTTCTACCATCTCTTCTACCAATTTTGGTCCCATCAGCTTCCTTTCACCCACTTCATCCCAAAAAGCTGGAGTTCGAAACCACTTCCCATATAATGCCTCAAACGATGTCATCTGTATACATGAATGAATACTGTTATTATATGAAAATTCAACCAAAGAAAGATGTTGGTCCCAACTTCCCTGATAATCGATCAAACAATAACATAACATATCCTCCAAATTATGAATGGTTTGTTCTGACTGCCCATCTGAATGAGGATGAAAAGTTATACTAAAATTTAATTCAGTACCCAACGACTTCTGAAGGCATTTCCAAAAGTTAGAAGTAATCCTGAGATCACGATCAGATACAATGGAGAGAGGAACTCCATGTAACCTGAATATCTCTTTAAGATACAGATGAGAAAGTTGATCGTGGGGAAAAGTATCTCAAATAGGAAGGAAATGAGCAGATTTAGTCAATCGATCAACAATAACCCAGATTACATTATTACCTCGAGTTTTCCTTGGTAATCCCACAACAATGTCCATGGATACATTTTACCATTTCCACTTTGGCACTGGTAAATGCTGAATCATCCCGTTCGGTAACTGCCGCTCTACTTTAACCTACTGATAAGTCAAACACTTTATAGTAAAATCAACAATATCTCTTTTCATTCCATCCCACCAGTAATACCCCCGTAGATCTCTGTACATCTTAGTACTACCAGGATGAACTGAAAACGGGGAACTATGAGCCTCACATAACAAGTCATTCTTCAACTGTGAATCATCAGAAACACATAATCTCTTCCCAAACCTCAAAACACAATCATTATCAATGTTAAATTCAGGAAACTTACCCTTCTGAACCAGCTCTTCCTTTTTCTTCAACCCACTGTCTTTCATCTGCGCTTGCTTAATTAAGTTTGATATGGATGATCTCATTGATACCAGCAACAAAATTGAATAACTTCCTTCACCAACAACTTCTATGCCAAAGTTCATCAAATCAAAAACCAAAGAATCTCATTCCAAACGTAGCATGGTTAATGAAGCATTACTTTTTCAACTCAAAGCATCAGCAACATTATTTGCTTTTCCTGGATGGTAATGAATTATACAATCATAATCCGTGATTAAGTCTAGCCATCTCCTCTATCTCATGTTCAATTCTTTCTGAGTGAATATATACTTTGAAATTTTTTGATCAGTATATATTTCACATTTTACTCCATAAAAATGATCCCTCCAAATTTTTTACTGAAAAAACAACATCATCTAATTACAAATCATTTGTAGGATACTTTTCCTCATGAGTTTTCAACTGTCGTGAAGCATAAGAAATTACCCGATCATTCTGCATAAGGACACAGCCAAGTCCCTTCAACGAAGCAGCACTGTATACAACAAACTCACCATTCCTGGAAGGAAGTTTCAAAACTGGAGAATTCACCAATCATCTTTTCAACTCATGAAAAAAATCATCACATTCTTTTGTCTAGATAAACATAACACCCTTATGAGTTATCTTAGTCATTGGACTAGATAATAGTGAAAAATTTTCAACAAACCTTCTGTAGTAACCTGCCAAAGAAAGAAAACTACATATCTCGGTTAAATTTTTGGGTCGTGGCCATTCTTCAACAAATTTTGTTTTTTTAGGATCTACAATTACTCCATCTTTATAAAAAATATGACCATGGAAAGAAATTTGTTGTAACAAAAACTCTAATTTTATGAATCTTCCATACAATTTTTTTTCTTTTAAGGTTTGCAAGATAACCCTTAAATGACTTCCATGCTCCTCTTTACTTTTAGAAAACACCAAAATATCATCAATAAACACAACCACCATTTATCACCTGATTAAACTGAGCCATCAGTGCAATAAACTACTCAATTCTAATTTAGACCATCTCTGGTTGCTGATTTGAAAGGTCATTATACTCTGTATTGCATCCTAGAAATGATGCTTTGTTTCCTCTATGGAAAACCATTTTTATCACAAAAATATCTTAGGCGAAGCAACATGGTAATCTGTAAATGCTATATCATTTCAATTTGACCATAATTTTTTTTGGATAATAATTTAATAGAATTATAACTCCTAAAGTTATCTAAACCTCCCTTTGATACCCACTATAAGGCCCCAACCTTTAACCTTACGTAATCTTGAGTTATTACAAGATTACACATTGAGGATCTTTTCAGGTTTAGATTTTTAGATAATTTGATCATAAAACATGCATTACATTCCACATTTAATCAAATTGGATAAATAAAAAGATAGTATTCATTTTTCCCACCAACGGAAACATATTTAAAATAAAACATGGATTCTTTCATGACACTTCCTTGACAATATCGTCATATCATGTACCTTTCACTTGACCTGTGAAAACCATTTCAAAAACATGGGATTAGTATAAAAATATATCTAAGGGATATAAAAATATGGAAAGGAAACATGAGTACATATATACATAGGAATGAAATCATACTTTACCCATAAAACATAAGCACTTTTACATACCTCATCAAATCATGAATAAATCATAGAAATCATAAGACATAAAGGTATCTTGAGGCATTCATAACATTCTTATGTAGGGAGTAACCCTCATGGTTATGTTTGGAATACCCATCACATTATATTCCCTAAATCTCTTCGGAGAAACCTTAACGTTAACTCCTTCGCATTACCCAATGCATTGGAGAGCTATATCGGGCTCACCCGCCCTTAGTTTATCATGGAACCACCCGTCTTCATAAACAATTCCCAAGAATCATAACATAACCGTATCACATAAAACATGCATAAAGGAAACATAACATTTCCATATTTCAATCACAAGATATCAATACAACATATTGATATAAAAAAACATTG
The DNA here is from genome assembly GCA_963277665.1 of Viscum album. NCBI lineage: Eukaryota > Viridiplantae > Streptophyta > Magnoliopsida > Santalales > Viscaceae > Viscum > Viscum album. The sequence goes on along the minus strand of OY728137.1, from coordinate 1,091,843,931 downwards.
TGAAAACCATTTTCAATACCAAAAATAAAAGAAAAGTAAAACATGGTATTTATTTTTTTCATTTTAAAAAAGTTATGGCTTGTAGAGGAAGCTGAAACTCAAATAATGGTCACGGCGGTGGAGAAGTCGTTGTCGCTGCATACATACGAAAAAAACATTCCTTTTTTTCGTTTAGTAAAATGATTCATATAAAAAAGATTCCTTTTGAATAAAGTTAAAAGTCAAAGGGGTTTATACACTATATAAAAGAAAGTTGTGTATAAAACATAATATGCCTCAATGAAATGAGATTGAGAAGAAGTCACATACAAATATAATTTTTTAAATAAAATATACCTATTATGTGTATTAACTATATGTAAACATAAATAAAGTACAAATACAAGATATTACATAATAATATCATAACATAATTTGAATGTAGGAGATTAACCCAAAGAACATAAATTGGGTTAAGAAGTTCCCTTACCTCGTGTCTGACGTGACTCGATTGCTCTTTAATCTCCTCAATAATAAACTTGAGTTAATTTATACATTCTTAAGAACCTCTTCCAAGTTAATTATTCTTTTTATATCACTTATTACCATGTCATGAACACTATGTAATTATTTAAGTTAATAATGGTCGTTTTGTCAATCATTGCTTCTTGAGTAAAAAATAAACTCTTTATAATTACATGTTTGTTCATGGGGTAAAATATCAATTATATCCAGAAATATATTCATTATGTAGATATCATATATATAATATATATCCATTATATTCATGCATTTATAATATTACATAACATTCAGAGGTACGAAATGAAATGCACCGTTCATGGAGATGTTAAGGCGTACGTACGCATGAACTCTACTTCCATTTCTATTTAATATTTAATGGAATTAAAACATAATGATACATAATAGTATTATAATTCCAGTATGGTATGATATATAATATCATTAAATCTATCCTTTATACGTACCACATATGGTATTAACGAATCAAATTACTTTGAGGGGGTGGTAGTCCACACTTCCTAAAATGAAGATGTCGCGTTTACCCATAATAGAAACCATAATGGTATGCCATAAATGAAAAATACAGATGCTTAAGGAAAAAATAAACATATTTTATATCATATATAAATATAGTGACATCTTATTGGCCACCTTTGATGGTGTTAGAAGAATATTGAACAATCATCGTTTCTTGAGGCAGAAATTAACATTCCACAGAAACAGTATGTTCTTTAACCATTAGATGTAGGTGTGTGTAAGTGTAGCTCAAATACATCTTATAAAAACATCATAGTATACTGAATATATTGGAGTTGTTACAAAAGAATTAATAAAAGAAATTTAGGGGGTTGGAGAAGCTAAATAGAACATAAGAACACTAGAGAAGACACTACCATTAAAACAGGTAACTCTTTTTGATTTGATCTCAAAGGCTTCCTGGGAAAGACTTCAACCCAATTTGAGTATTCTAGGAGTAAGAGATGGATGTGTAGAGACAAAATGGACATGGGTTTTCTAATCCAAAGGGTTGAGAGGTGTGGGTAAGGAGGTAGAGGTGGGGGCCTTTTAAAAGAGGAGAGGAGGGACACTCTGGGAAAGGTATAAAATGTTACTTTATTTTCAAATGAGTTTCGGATTTTAAAGGTCTCACATTGATGTATTTTGAGGATAAAGTGATAAGGTTTCGAAATATACTCATCCAATTGGTTTTGGACAGTTTTAGGTCTTATATTTTACATTATCTTTTTATTTTATTTAAATCGTTAAATAACGAGGTAATCGCTGCATCATCATGATTTCATAAATAATTTAATTTATTTAATGTCTAAAAATTATAAAAAAAATACTATGATGTATAAATTTTTTTTAGCTTTCCAATTACTATTTATAGTCAAAAATATGACTTTTATAACCCCATGTAAATTTTTTTTGTAAAACAATACATATTTGTGTCATTTTTTACTTTTACATTAAATAAAAGGAATTAATGTCATTATCTTACCCAACATGCTCTATAGGGTCCCAAAATTCGACCCATGGGTTGTCTTGGTCGGCCAAGACTCATCCAATAGGGTTAGGACAAGTGTCAAGATATTTTCATTTTACTATAATATCATTTTTACCATAAATTACACTAATTACCTTTAATCGTGATTAAAAACTTAAAAGTAACTATTCACCAAAAAATATTTTAATCCCATTGAAACACATTTTACATCCTAATGACTACCATGTATGTCAGATTTTTGAAATTCAAAACACAGAGGTGGCAAAAAAAAATTTTAAACGAACAATCTTTTTTTTAAGTATCACTTAGTGGTTTCACTATTTATAAAAAATTGAAGTTTTTCAGAAAAATACCAAAACATCACCCTAAGCTATATTTGATATTTTGAATTCTAAAATTATGTATATTTTAAAAAATTAAAAGCATATAAGTTACAATAATTAATTTAATATTTAATTCCCGCTGTCAGAACAAATAGTATGTTTTTATGAAATAATATATATCAAAAGATTGACACTAGTTGAAGTCCAATTTCAAAGTGATAATAATTCCAACGACCACTATTGGATTAAATATATTCTAAGTTAACTTTAAAACCAACTCAAAATATAATCTAATCATATAAACAGATTAGATTAAAAAGAGGTTTTGAATTAAAATACAACATTTTTCATTATTCATTAAAAAACGAACTTTATCAGAAAAATACCAAAAATTTACAGAAAGTAAATTTTGATGTCCCGATTCTAAAGAGGAATTTTATTTGGTCCAATAGAACGTATAAGAGTGACCAAAACTATATTTAAAAAGGGTTCACCATCAAAAGGGGATAGTTCGACCTTTTAGTGAAAATTGGAGTATATATGCATAAAATTGAATTCTTTTCGTTTTTTAATCCTTTATACTTTGTTGGATAAATGTAAAAACATTTAAAAAACATATAATATCATATTTTAGTTATTTATATTCATTCCCGCCAATACAAAAGCTACGTGTTAACTACAATTTAAAATAATATTATTTTATTACTAGTGTGCAATGTAAGATTTCAATGAAACTCTTTGTTACGTATCAGGTACGCTATAGAACATAGAAACCCCTTTAAAGAAAAATTAATATTTAATTCGTAAATATTAATAAATATGAGAATGTATTATTCTTTATTTACCTGGGATGTTACAATTATGTTACCATATACTTTTTTTATTTACTAGATTATGATTATTTTTGGGGATGTACTGTCTTGATAGCATTAACCATATTACACAGTATGGTTTATAGTTATGTTTATTATTTTTGGAAAGTTATTAATATTTCATATGAATGTTTAAATATGAGTTTATATGTTGATTATGCTCCTCCACTTTTATATGAATAATGAATTGGACATGGTATGTCAGGGCCATGGCCGACTATTGTAACTTGATGCTTCAAATGGACATAAGAGGCCAAGTAGACCGACTATTTACCCATTTATATTTGATGTCTTGGCTGAATCCCTAATAGTATCTTTATAATGTGACCCATTATGCATTTATTAATTAGAAAATTAGTTTTTGATAGACCATGAGATTATTTTACAAGTAGAATAATGATGGTATGTATCATTTTTATGTGATTATTTATATGGAATTATATGATCACATTTTATTCCTTTTATGGTTTTCTCAAGATTATGTTTTAATGGAACATTTTTATAATTAACCAGAACACATTGATTATATTGGTTTATGATAGATTCCACTTTATTCATACCCTTATAATGTATCTAACCCCAACCCATTATTATTTTATATTTTTCCAAGGATTCCAAGATGTATATTATGACAAAAATTCATGGATAATCTATAATAATAGAGATGATTCCAAAGAAGTTTCTATATAGTATTTCAGTTCTTGTTTTAATATAAACATTATGTATATATCTAATCTTCCAACGATACTAAACTATTTGGTCTTTTGGGATGTGATCACTTGTTCTAAGTACCAATTTAATAATGTAATGTCCTGGATCTAGGATACTCGGGTCTGGGTATTAACAGATGGAATCATATAATGTTTTATAGAAGCACAAAAAACTATATTTTAAAAAAAATATAGAAAAGATAATAAAACCTTGTAACATAATTTTGAAATATTCAAAAAGAAATGAATCATTTTATTTAGAGAATAATTATTTTTAAATTTTAAATTTATGATTTTTCAATTAACTTGTTCTGAGATTACACATTATGTATCATAATGTTATAATCTAATATAAAGTATTCCATTGTATAGAAATGGTGCACAGTGGGAGAAATAGAAACTGTATCAATGACTATATTCCCTGTAGATATTTCCCTCATGTGAATCTTAATTATTTTAGAGCATGATCTATAACTATATACGAACATTATATAACAATACTAGGACAACTGACTCATGTTATAATCAATAACCTTACTTGTAGAGGGTAGACCAATCCACTTTGTGGTGTAACAAATTTAGAAAGATTTATTCTATAACAACCTCCTCCATTCAATGGGAATATAAACACATTTGTATCTTAGAAATCAATAAGTTCCTTAGAGAAGATATTTCATGATTAGGGATATAATAAAAGTGATAATGTTATCAAAGATGTTTATCATCTATTAAGAGATGCAGATCAATGGTGTTCATTAATTCAAAACACAAAATAGGCAGAAAAAATTGTAAATATAGAATGGATGGATTTTAATGAAATTTTCATAGAAAAGTATTTCCTTAGAAAATATAGCGTTGATATAGAGAGACAATTTTTGAGTATGAGACATAAAGTGTATGAAAAAATCACCAAGTATGAAACCAATTTTACTTATTTAGAGAGGCATGTGTTAGAATACATACATAATCTAAAGAGAATGATTGATCATTTCATTCATCGTATCATGAAAATTCTATAAAGGGAATTAGTCTCCCAAAAATTCTCATCATATGAGGATATAGTATTGTGTTCCATAAATATGGATAAATAATTTTCTAATACATTTAGATTATATGGGATTCAAAATCATAAGAGGGGTGCTGAGTATTTTAGAATAGATAATAATGCAAAATGAAGGAAGGGAAAGATTTAATTTCGAACATGAAATAAATGAGGGAGGAAAAATCATGGGAGATTACAATTGGGAATGAGGTAATGTTACATGTGTAATAAAAAGTTCACCATGAATATTATTTTAGTGGAAATAAGGAATCCATAAATCATAAATTCTTTAGCTCTTAGGAGTTGGGACACTACGAAAATTATTGTTCTAGATGATAAGGAAACATGTCCCAGAAAATTACAATGCCATAAATCTATGCATCTGTAGACTCAATAGTGGAGGTTTTTGTTCTTAATGATGTGGTGGAAGGTACATTAGTCATATATTTACAATTATACAATGCAATATTTGACTCCAGATCATCAAAATATTTAATATCTTCCTATTTTTTCCGGAAAACTATGAATTTCATTTTGATTTAATATGGGAGTTTTTAGTCCAAACTCCTAAGGGTAGTATCATTGAAAAAATGTGTATATTAGTACCTTTTATGACATGTAATCCTTCAATTGGTAATGAAATTATCATCATAACTATGATTCAGTTTTATATAATTCTCATAATGGAATGGCATTCATAATAGGATGGGAAATTTACTACAAGAAGAAGGAAATTATAATTTATGTGGATGATGTAGAATCCCATATCTTAGTGAAAAAACCTCATCATCTGGTTATTATCTTGATATAACCCTAGAAGCACTATAAAATGAAATTATTAGGGAGGAAGAGAACACATGATCTATGGATTAGGAAACAAATCATCAAAATTGAGTATGTACCTATTATATAAGAATACATCGATGTATTTCATGAGGAGTTACTTGGACACAACCCAGAGTGTGAGGTAATGTTTACCATTAATTCAAACCCTAACCAAGGCCAATATAAAATACTTCTTATATAATGTCCACCGTGGAATTAGTGAAGCTGAAGAAACAAGTAGAGGAGTCGAGTAATAAACGATTTATTCTCCCTATTGTTTCTCTATAGTGATACCATATTCACTCTATTAAGAAGAAAGATGGATCAATGAGGCTGTAAACAAAATATAGAGATATTAACACTACTAGAAAAAAGAAGTAACCCCTTACTTGCATTGATGATTTATTTAATCAACATATCAATGATCAATATTTTTTATATACATACTTTTATTCTGGATATCTTCAATTGTGTGTAAAGAAGGAAGATATTCTAATGGTATCATTTCGAAATTTTTGTGAATATTATGATTCTGTAGTAATTCTATTTTGAATAACTAATTCACTCACTATTCTTATAGATATAATGAACATAGTATTCGAGGAATATCCTGATAAATTTCTAGGGTTATTTACTAATGATATCTTAGTGTACTCTATAATCTAAGTGGACTATGAGAGCCACTTAAGGATATACTTGTAGAATCCTAGAAGAAAATAGTTATATGGAGTGTTGAAAAACTATTAATTATATATTTAAGAAATATATTTTCATGGATATATTGTCTTTATGGATAAAATCTCAATCAATCCAATAATGAAATAGTCAGTCTAGGATTGGCCTACACCAATGAAAATAACCAAAGTATGTTATTTCCTCTGTTTAGTTTGTTACTAACAGTGTTTTAGTCATAATTTTCCTTAATTAGCTATCTCACTAACCAATATTACATGTAATGGGGTTTTATTTGTTAGGATATAATAATGTGAATAATGTTATTAATAATTTAAGAAGATATTAGTGAATTCTATGATCTTGGATATATCATTGATAAATTGTAGTTTTGTGAATTATAGTGACACGTCAAAGAAAGGTCCTAGTTATGTTTTTATAAAGAATGATAGAGTTATTTCCTATGAATAGTCTTACTTAAAACACATGAGAATATATATAAAACTCCTGATATTGAATAATCAGTTGTAATGATTTCTTTGATGATTTGGAGACTCTATCTCTATGGTTAAATATCTCAGATATGTATGGATATTAGGAGTATGAAATATATCTTATGATAGAATGAAATCAACATGAGGAAAAGATTATGGATCAAGCTAATGAAGGATTGTGATTTTTATACAAATTACCAATTATGGAAGGAAAATAAGGTAACATATGAATTGAGTATGACTACTCATGATTTTCTTATCAAAATTATGATTGACGTGTATCCTGTCTAAAATTATCTAGTAAAGATGGATATGGAGATTATCAACCATGGGAAAAAAGACTACTTCAAAATATCAGAAGAAAATAATTATTTAAGATGATTAAAATTTCTCATTCTAATGATTAGAATTTTTGAATGAAAATTAAAGGTGTCATTGAGTGGAAATTGGTAGATTTTTTATAAGAAGTTAAAATTTCAAAATTTGGGATAAGGGTGTGTGTTACATATATTCCCAAGATAAAATGTGAACTAGTGAATGATTCTCATATCTAAAATTTCTCTACACACCTTTGTAGGAATAATATGTATAGAGATTTAAAAGAACATTTTTAATTGGATGATATGATGATTGAAATTGATGAATATGTATCATGGTGTTTAGTTTTCGAACAAGAGAAGGATAAAGTAAAAAATCATGAATGATTTAGGTATATTTTACATATTATTACATTGAAATTGGATGACATTATTGTACATTATTTCATTATATTACCAAATACTCAATTAAATAATGATTAAATATAGGAAATTATTGATCTTTTTACCAAATTTTCACATTTCCTTGCTACAGGGGAGTATTTTCCACTAGAACAGCATGTTCATTTCTTTTTTTAATGATGTTGTATGACTTATTGGAGAACCACTTTCAATTATGTATAACCATGATCCAAAATTTACATCAATATTAGAAACATTTCTTCATAAATCATTGGATCATAAGTTTCATTTGGGTACTACTTATCATCATCAAACTGATGGAAAATATGGAAGGATGATCTACACATTAGAAGACTTGTTCAGATAATGATCCCATGATATTAAAGGTAGATGTTATTTTTATATACATTTGTAAGAGTCTCCAAACCGTAATGGTTTCCATTATAGTATTCAAATGGTTGTGTTTGAAGTGTTATATGGAAATATATGTTTTACAGAAACGTAATGGGTTGAAGTTAATGAAAAATATCTTGTAGGCCCCGAACATGTCAAGAGAAAAATATTCATGTTAGTGATTATTGTATCCCATATTAAAGCATATAATTTTAGGAAAAATAGATAAGATGAAAACTGAATAAATGATTCGGAGTTTCAACTGGGAGATCATGTATTTCTGAATGTATCTCTACATAAGAGTTTCATAAGGTTCAGTAAGAAAGAGAAATTGATCCCCAAGTATATTAGAACAATTTAAATTCTTCATAGAATAGAATATTTATATTACTGATTAGAAACTAATCCATGTATCTCCAATGTTCAATATGTGTTCCACATCTCTTTGTAAAGTATGTACATGCCAGTCCAAATGCATGTTCTCACTTATGAAGAAATAAAATTGAAACCTGAATTATCTTACATTGAAGTGAATATATAGATTTTAGACATTTGAGAATAAGTGTTGAAGAATCTTGCAACATGGAAATTAATGGTAATTTAAAAAATCATAAAAGTGAAGATGTGACGGGGGTGCTAGCATAAATTTTGATGATGAACTACAGAAATTATTTTAGGAAGTGACATTTTGTAAAATTTGAGGATGAAATTTTAAAAGGGGAGGATAATGAAACGACCCAAAATTTAATTAATGATATTTTCATTTATTTAATTATGTTATATAGTAAAAATACAACAAAATCACATAGTTAATATAATACAATATATATAAATGAAGAATGTATGAAATAAGAGGTAATAAATGAAATTTAGTTACCTATATTGATGGAATAATAACATTAACATTGGAATAGAAAGGTGACCATTTGGAATAGTTAACCGACCAATACAATAGTAGTATCACATACGAATGTATACATAAAATATAGGTTTTTATGAATTAAAATACAATTTATTTATAACACAAAATATGTTATTAAATATTTTAAAATGATAAATTATGTATTGGTGTTTTCGTGAACTATAAATGTTTTTCATAATTTTATAAATAAAAAATTATTTAATAGAAAATTTATTTTCATAAAATAAATTCATAAAATGATATTTTGTTGTGTTATAATTATATGAAAATTTTATGCGTCTTTAATTAATTTTTGAAACTCTTAATAAATGAGTTATAATATTAAAATCAATATTTTTAAGTAAATGATGATTTTATTTCAAACATAAATCTCAAATTTAGAAAATTATTTTTATAAAATGGATTCCATTTTTGAATTATAAACATTGAAAAATGGTTAATGTGATTTTTTTGGGATTTATTCAAAAAATAGTTAAAAAATTTGAACAATGAAATACAATATTTTATAGTATATGACATTATAATTTAAACACACTATTTGTTAAATAATTTCTAATATAAGAACCATAATATATTAATATCTTCATATATTTATTTAATTTACAAATATAAATCAAAAATATTCATATTCATGTGAAAAAATAAAAAAATTATAAACAAAATAATAAAAAACACCCCTCTCCTCCACTATAAATAATACCTCTCACAACCACCTCTCCTCCCACATTCAAATCCATTAATATTTTCCAAATTCATCGAAAATTATCTCTCAAACATTTTACTATGTTTTGGTCCATATTTTCCCACAAAAATTCTATTTATAAATCCTTTATAGAGGTTCTCAAAGGGGCCACAATCAATAGGTAAAACCTTCTCTCTCTCCCTCTCATTCAATTTATTTTCTTTTCTTATCATTCCCTCACATCACCTATAAAAAGTTATATGATAACCTTAAAATCACATAAATATTTTAAATTTATTATTTTAATGTTATATAAACAATTAATTATCTTCACTCTATCATTTGATCTAAAAATCATAACATCGTCTATGAGGTTTTGATTCACCACCTTTAGGAAACAATTTTTAATTTTCGAATAACACTTTTAAATATGGTAATAAGACCATTATAATGTGTTAAAAAATATTTTAAAATTTTATTTATACTTATTTAGTGTTTTGGAACCAGTATATGAACATAATATTAATTAATGAAACAAATCTGGTGTGAGATGATTGAAAATATGGAAAAATAATCAAACCTATAATAATTAATATTTTTTATATGAATCAACCCCATATCTAGAAAAAAATATAATATAAATAAATTTATTTGAATTTAATTAATGATATTTAATTTCAATTCTAGTTAACTATTTACGTTTTACATGATCTTTTATACCAGAATACAAGTGACATAATCCTAAAAATCAAGGAAACCACCACTCCTAAACAATAATATTGAAACCTATAACGCATCAAAAAGAACATAAATAAAAATACTAAAATGGTAATAAAAACATACATTATTAAGATATCCTGAATTAAATTATTAATGAATATAATTTTATTATCATGGACATTATCTTCATATGAAAAACACTTACAGACACAAGGTAAGGGTTTCTTCCCAAAACTCAATTTTCATTTTGGGGTAATCATTCTCCCTATTTACACAAATTTAATTCATAATTACACATATTAACCCCAAATATATTACCTGGAAATGTTCCAGACATATTTACTTTTCTGATTTATTATTTCTATTATGAGAAATTCATGTTTTATAAGGTTTCATTTTTAATTCCACCTGACAAGTAAGACAAATTAAAGGGAACATCCCAAATTCTTACCCATTTTCATTTAAGCTACAAAATATATTTTAATCATACAATATTTTTCTAAAATATAAACATATATCAGGAAAAACTATATTATTTCATTAATAGTTTTTGGAAAACAATTATTCCTTTTTATCTTTAAATACTCATTTATATTTTCTCTTAATCTATACTAAAGTATCCCATTTACAAATATTCCTAAAAAATATTATTGTATATTTGAACTTCAGTTGGATATAATTTATACCCCCAATATAATTGTTATTACCTTTTTATATATGAGATATATTTGTTTTCAATCGTATTTTATGAAAAATAGGAATTATTCTCCAAAAGAACTACTATTTCAAAATTTAAAAATGGTATTTGTCTCAAGAATTATTAAATGATTGTATTAGAATATATTCAACTATTTCAAAACCCTCTTTTGAATCTGATGATTTATTGAGACTGGTCTATTATGTTACATGTACTCTATTTAATTTAATATTTTATAATTATTTTTTGGGATGTACTATCTTAAGACCATTAAGCATATTACACTGGATGATTTATGATTATGTTTATTTTTGGGGGAATTAAATTAATATTTCATATACTAGTTTCAATATGAAAATATATGTTGATTATGTCCCACCCCATTCATATGAGGGATTCATTGGAGTTATTATATGATATGTGGGGCCTGTTATATTCCTTGATGCATCAGTAGGTATCATGAGAAAAACTAGACCAGGGTTTTCCCATTAATGTATGGTTTCTTGGAAGAATCCTTGACAACATGTTTATAATGTCCCATATTATTCATTTTCTAATTATGATATTGGTTATTCATAATCCATGTGATTATTATATTACTAATATATCCATGGGTAAGTATAATTTTCATGTGATTATTTATATGGTATTATTTGTTCAACTTTTATTCATTCAATAATATTCTCAAAATTATGTTGTAAGGAAGGTTGTTTTTTGTTATTAAACTTCCTTATTGTTTATGTTTTTTTAGTATAGATTACATTGTATTCTTACTCTTACTAAGCTTCTATGATCACCCATTTTATATTGTTTTTCCTAATATGCCAAGATGAATATTATTATTAACCTATATGGATTATATATAAGAATAGGTAAGATTCCAAAGGAGTTTCTATGTTTTATTTCAATTGAATTTGTAATTAATAACTTACATATGTATCTAGAAATCCAAAGCAACTAACTATTTAGTCCTTTGGGATGTGATCTCATTTTCATAGTTCTAATGTAAAATATAATGCACTGGATCTACGCTTCTGAGGTTTGGGTCATTACAATAATGATTCAAGATCACAATATTTTATTAATGGTTATTTAATATAGTTGTTGATAAACTAACCATTAACCTTGAGGAAAAAACCATGAACCATGAAATGGTCTCTGTTGCATCTTTCCACATGTACACTGATTTATCTATCTTAAATTAGTTTCTCCTTGGCTCAAAACATGAACCACATCCACTAAATTGGGATATCCATCCATTACATAATATTTTACTCACAAAGTTGTGAGGGAAACTAATGATTTGGTTATGGGTTTTATTTAAATGGAAACCATGTGCACATATGCCCCTACACAATGATACAATTGATAATGTGAATGCAATAAATTTAAGTCATTGATAAATAAAAAATAAAATAAAAAATATAAAAAGGTATTTTATATTTTAATGATCATCCACATTAATGAGAAAAACTAATCATTTAATAATATAACATTCAATTCTATTTGTTATTATATAATAAAAATCACAGTCGAATCAATTATTACATTATTTAATGAAACAATTATTTTATCTTAATGCTCATCCAATTTTTTAGGAGATTTTTCTTCATTATAATTTAAAAAAAAATTAATAAATTTTTTTAATCCAAATAAATTAATATTTTTTTTATTCCAAATAAATAGAAAATATGTACATTTGAAGAAACACATAGATTGCATATTCAAACTACCCATCATGAAGTATATTTTATTACTATTTACTCTTGAGACATATGGGAAAAATGAATTATCTTGTAATTTCATAGAATATACATATTCAAATTGTAACACCCTGAACCCAATTACCCAAATTCGGTGCATTATTACATAATATTGTCATGATCACAAAAGATCATGTCTCGAAAGACCGATTAGTTTAGTACCCTTGGAATCACTAGAGAAATTCATAACATTTACATTACATTATAAAATGAAAACTACAACAACATAGACTCCATAGATCACACTCAAATCCTATCAAAATATCCCTACAGGTCATTCATAAAATACTTCTTCACATCCTGGGAAAAATAAAACACAGATAAGGGTGAGCTCAGATGCCCATTAAGGATAACAATATAGCAGAAACTTTCATAAATAAACATAAACATTTAAGGATATGTATAATTAAAACCAAAGCCTTTTAAACATGAATTTCAGTATAATATGGCAGAAATAAAATTAAATAATTCCATTTACATATTCACATGGATATTCTACTAATTGAATAATCACATGCAATAGAAATATCTACTTTCATAATGATGGAATGCATAATCCCAGACTATCATAACCACGTAGCCAAGGACTCGTGCCAAGAATACAAATAATATTTTGTCAAGGCCTCATGCTAAGACAATAGTTTGTCTCATGAGACCTACTGATGCATCAAGGAGCTATAGCTTGCTCTACCTGTCACTTACTATGTCTAATTCATTCCTCATATGAATAGGTTTAAACATAACATAAACATTTGTATTAAAACTAGCATACAAAATGTCAATACTTTCTCCATAAACCACGAATGGTATAAAAATAACACATCCACAGTAAAACATATCACAGAACCATCAATACAATATGGAATATTTTCATCATAATAAGTCAACTTCAAATAAGCCTAAAATCCATCAAAGGATGTTGACATAGATGAAATCAAAACTATTTAAGAGAAATATCTCTTTTTGATATCATTGAAAAGTCACACATTTATAAGGGAGGTAATTTAAATGAGATTTTTGAATAGAAGTGTCCCATACCACTTTGAAACTTTTGAAAAGAATTATCATTTCAAAACAGTCATTTCCATATAAATAAATCCTTAAAATCATTTTCAATACATGGACATTAATTAAAAATATTTAGAAAGATAAATCTTTAAAATATTTAAAAGTCACATAATTTTAAAAGAAAAAATTTAATATGAAAATATTCTTATAATATTTTAAGGGAAGCTTCGACAATTTTATAACAGCGAAAAATAGCCGCACCGACCATATAAGTTAAAAAATACATTCTTACCTTAATATTGTCGAAAAGGTTAAAAAAGACATTGTTTGGAAAATGATGAAAAGATTCATTTCAAAACATTTTATAAATAGACCAAAAAGGGTATAAATGACTTTAACTCATAGTCTAGAAAATATTAAGAATGTTTTGGAATTTTTTTTTAAGAAACATGGATGTGGATGATAAAGAGGTCCTAGTAGATAATTACGTATAAACAATCTCGGATAATGAAGAGATCGTGAAATAAACCCTTACTTTGTAATTTTTATTGATAGAGTATAGGTTAACCTCTTGTATAATAGTTAAATAATTGTTATTAAATTATACCAGAATCATATACATAAATTTGATATCATATATGATATTTTGATATTGCTTTGTTAGAAATATTTTAGTATTATCATCGTTTGAGGTGTTAACTGATTCATTTTCCTTTATATGCTTCGTTACTTAACTCAAGTTTGTTATTGATAGGTTGTATCTTATTCAAATCCAAAATGATATCATGTCATTAAACACTACTTTTAATCATCAAACAAGAATTAGTCTTGAATGGATATGATTGGGAAATTAATCTCATCGCGTTCGTAGAGACGGTAATCCGTACGTACGCACGAATGCTACTTTCATGTCATTTTTCATTTTAAAAGGAATGAAAACAAAATGATACATAGGTATATTATTATTCCAGTATAATATAATATATTATATGTGTTACTTAAGTTCATTAAAACCATACTTTATACGTTCCATGTATTGTATGAACGAGTCATATCACTTTGAGGGGGCGGTAGTCCACTCTTCCTCAAATGAAATTATCGTATATATATAAAAACTCGAACACAGAATGGTATGATATTAAATGGAATTACACACGCTTATATATAAAATAAGTATCATTAATATCATATTTAATTATAGTTCCATCATAATGCCCACCATGAGAGGTGGTAGTAGATAATTGAACAATCATCGTTTCGTGAAGCGTTTGGTTGCAATCCACAGAAACATTATATTCTTCATCCATTAGATGGAGGTGTGTGTAATTGTAGTTCGAATAATTTTCATAACAATATCCTAATATATTTAGGATACTATTTTTATTACAAAATATAATAATTATAAGAGTTTATGGGTAGGAGATGTAAAATAAAAGAAAATAAGCTAAGAGAAATTGTTACCTTTAATTTGGGTAACTCCCTTTGTTTTGAACCAAAAAGGACTCTTGAAGTGCCTTTTTCCTTAGGTAAGGCATCTATGAGGATGATAGGGATGTATGGAGCTTAATTGGTCAGAGGTTGTACTAGCCAAACGGCTTTAAAGGTTTGAGGAATTGGTGAGAATTGGTGTCCTTTTATAAGGGGGAGGAGGGGATATTTAGGAAAAAACTCAATGTATTAATTTATAATAAATTCATATTCGGTTTCAATTGTCTCCAAAGTATATTATTAAAATTATAAGGTGGGTATGGGTATAAAACCACTCAACCAATAGATTTTAGACAGGTTTGTGTCACTATAGTGACCTTATCTTTTAGATTTAACTCTTACTTTAATAGTTTAACATTAACCATGTCTCTTTGTGTTTTTATATTATATAGTTAATAAACATAGTATATACTTCCAAGAGACCCCACATGTGGTCCTTTAATGATACAACTATCATTATATAAGTCCTTTGGACGAACCATCGATTTTTATGAATATAATATCAATTAATAATATAATATTTTTTTAAAAACTCTTTTATGTCTATTTTGACACTATTGGGTATTGTGTTTTTGATAAATTCATAACAGCATTATTACTTCGAATAATATTCATATAACCAATAATAATATGTCATATTAACCTTGAAAATTATTTCAATTCATAAAAAGTCTCAAATTACATTTATTCGGATATTTATAATACCAATTATTTTAATATTTCATTAATTAGGTAATTACTACATCAACTTTGTGTCATAAATTAATTAAATTATTTAATAACTAAAAATTATAAATAAAATACCATTATTCAGGAAATATTTTTATATTTATAATTAATATTTATAATATAATTTATCTTATGTGTAACCCTATATGAAAAATGTTGTATTTATTAAACTTTGATTTTAACTCTTTTAACTCTTCTCTGAATCAAATAATAATAAATGTCCTAATCTAATTCCAGTGGACCAAAGAGGTTTATATTTTATTACTAAGGTTTGTTTTGGTCGATTTATACTAAGAAAAAAGAATTAGGACATGTATTAGGGTAATAATAATTTCATTTTTACCTTTAATTACCCGATTTAATTTTTACCGTGGTAAATAAAAGTCAAAAGTTAATATTCACAAAAAATTATTTTTATCTTATTGAACCAAATTTTACTCCTAGATATTAACCGTGTCTCTCATATTTTCTAAATTCCACTCATATAAGCGGTAAAAATAGGTTTTATCTGAATTTTCAAATTTTCCTAGGAGGTGTGTAAAAATTGGTGAAAAGTTCAATAAATTATATATATATATAAATTATTAAAAACTGGCTCCAGTGAATTACATTGAACTTATATAGGTATTTTTTATCTATTTTGACATAAAATAAATTTAAATAAAGTAATTTATTTTTTAAATAAAAATTTGGTTTTAACCTATTACTCAGTGTTTTTCACTATTCATCAAAAATTAATAGTTTTAAGAAAAATACCAAAAATTTACCCTAAGATAATTTTGATATTCCGAATTCAATAATGAAGTCTATTTTACCAAATTCAAAACATATAAGTTTCATTTATTAATTTAAAATTAATTCCCACTGTCAATACCAAAAGGCGTATATTTAAGAAATAATAACTACCAAATGTTTGAAACATGTTTATGTCCAATTTCAATCTGAAATTACATACAATGACAAAAATTGGTTTAAATTGTAAAAATATAATATATTTGTACTTCCAAATCATTCAAATGTATAATTTAACAATATAAATTATTTTTATTTAAAAATTTGTTTTCAGTTAAAATATAGAATTTTTCACTATTCACCCAAATATGAAATTATTATAAAAACACAAAAACATTATTGAAACTAAAGTCTTATGTCCTGATTCTAAATAAGAAGTTTATTTTGTCTAATTTAATCTATAAAAGTTTCAAATATTGGATTTAAAAAGGCTTCGTTATTAAAAGGCTGTAAAATTGCATTTTTTGAAAAATACTTCTTTTATTTGAAAAAATGTATTTATTCATACATTATGTCTAAAAAACTAATAATATTGATTCTAAAATTATAAAGATTATATAAAGTTAAAAATTCAGTTAATACTATTCATACCCGCTTTTGAATGGTTTTTTTGGTAAGTCATGGTGCGCTAGAACTCAGTGTTTCCTGTAGTGCAAGTTATTGAATTACTTGAAAGAAATAACGTACTATGAAATCATAGGGTGTTACACAAGTAAATGATACACTGAAAACATTTTTTTTACCTAGAATGATAAGCATCAATGAATATAGAAAAAGGAATGTATTGCTAAGTCTACACGATATGCTATTCCAAATATTAAACAAAATTTAACTGAACATTTAATATATATATATATATAAATAATATCACATGCCATATAAATATTAAATTAAATGTAACATGTATTACATGAAGATGAGGTTTAAAAAAATATAATAAATTAATTCATAAGTATATATTTTTTTGTTATGAAAAAACTTGTACTACCAAGCTAGAAGGTGTGTAAATTTCACCATTCAAATCCTTGGAACACAAACAAGACTCAACATATAATACATACACTAAATATAACGGAGTACCCATTATGTAATTGGACTACACAAATTGTGGTATCTAAGTTACATATTCTCTTTTCATGTAGGGTGTGCAATAAATATTGGCCCATCTTTGACTAAAGGACTGCTCATTGTATATGGATGTTACATGCCGCGTAGTCCAACTGCCCAAGCACCATGATCGGTTAGTCACCAAATATTATAGTTATATATAATCCATATGTTATAAATTTACATGGGTTAAATTAATTAAAAATTAATTCATGGTTCACTAAGCATGGGTATATGGAGTGTACCATTGGGTTACATTGGGTGTACTCAAGTGCAATCCATCCAGAATCCTTAGCCTCTCCAAATGAGTTCATTATGTCTTTTCATTCTTTAATTTAATAAATTTTGAATATATTAACGATTGTGATTAGGAAGAAGATAAAATCCAACTATTGATATTAAATAATAATTAAAAATGACATGAAAAATAACAAAAAATTCATAAATCAATCAATGATATTAAAATAATTATAAATAGTTATGTAAACTGGATATTATAAATCATTATTATTTCAAAAATAATGGTATTGATGGATTGGTAATTCTGAATTAATATTTTTATCATAATTGATCATTAATAAGATGAAAAATTACATAATTAATGAAACTAAATCAATGATTAATTGATGAGAAAAACATTGGAAACAAAATGAATGATAATTACATATTATTTGTCATTAATTTAAATAATTAAAGAATTACCTTCTAATGAATTATTTCATCATTGATGAGAATGAAAATACGACTTCACAATTTCAATGTTGTATTATAGGAATAAACAATAGATTAACCATAGCCATCATCAACATGTGCTTCTTGAACCTCTAAATGGTGGTGTAAAATTCTTTGGGTCTAGTTTGGTAGATCAGAATGCTTATATTGGTTATTGTAGATGACCCTAATGATTCCATTTTTCAATAAATATCTTATGTCACTCTAGAATCAATATTTATGGTTGGGGAGAGCTATTTCCATTTTTATATCATTCTTAGAGAGGGATATCTCTAGGTAATTGATAGATTTCTCTTCATATGTTGTTATGAACGACCAAAAAATGGAAACCCCATTAAAAATTAATATAATTGGATTTATTTACATCCCGAGCTATAAAATAATAATTACAATTTTTTCCTTATTATTTCTTTAATCTATTAACAACCACATGAAAATAATAAAAATATTATTACTGTAGTTATTGTTGTTGTTGTGGTTTATTATTATTATTATTTATTGACATGATCTTAAATCAAGAATAAATTAAATATATATTTTAAAAATAAAATTCAATATTTATAATTTTTTACCAAACTATTAAACACAATTATTAATTCCTCCATTATATTTATTATTACATGAATAATAGGAACTTATTTAAGATGTAAATATCAATACATTATTAACCAATAAATAATTAAATATTATATTCAATTAATAGAAAATAAATATTTATTTAATATTATTCTCATAAAATATTCTCATGACGAACTGGTGATAAAATATATGAGATAAATAAATCTTGAATAATTGTTAAAAAATGTTTGAGAATAATATTTATTCATCTTTTTAAATATTTCATAATAAAATTTATTAAATATGGTTTTGGAAACATTTAGTATCTTACCCTCTAGGCATCTTCCTCAGTTGAATTAGGGGAATCATACTACGTTCAATGGTTAGTATCTAGTTACATAATAGAGAATCCATAGATAAAGAAGTTAGTATCTCAATGACATAAAACCCCATACAAATTATTATTGTGTAAGATAATTTCTTTATCGTGATATATCCAACAAAACATGTTCCATGCTATTTCTATCAACCGATGTTCTTGATGTATATTTCATTGTATTTATGAAATTTATGTGTGTTATAGAAGACAATGATCATTCATTTATTTTTATATGTATCATTATAATCAAAGGGATTTAGATATCAACTTACATTATGGAAAAGAAGGGAATGATCCTTTCTTTCATGATCCATTAATAATATATTACTAATGACAAAACCCAACATATTTTATATACCCACAAGAATATGTTTTCATATTTTTCATTAATAAATAAATGAATGTGACTCATAGTATACATTTATAATTATCTTATTGTATAAGTACTGATACACACATCCATATACATGAACAGAAAATGACACATATAAATTTGGATATCCTACAGATGGGTCCTATTCTCATAATCTATTAAACTAGTGATTACCAAGGGTGTATACCATGAGAAATTAACTAATATTCCAATGAGTATCCATCCCGGGAAATCTATATTATTTTTGACCCCAAAATGATTTCATCTAGTTATAAAAAATATATTTATGAATTCCATTGTGGAACTTCTAGGTTCTCATTATAGGGGGGATCTTCTATAATGATTCAATGTGAAAAATACTCTTTAGAAGTTATCAAATACTAAATTATGAAAAAAAACCAAATCATGACAGTTTACAAATATTGAAAACAATTTATATATGTAATCATGAAGTACACAAAAATTGGTTCTAGGGAAACAAATCCCACACTACCGAAACTGACCCTTCATATATCAATTCATAGTTCATCTCATCATAAGAGAACTTTCTATACTAAATTTACAAATACCTAAAAAACCACTATAGGAAAGTTATTATGTTAAAGAAATATATGGAATTAAATTACTTGTAATTCACCAAATTAAAAAATCTACATTAGGGAGACCTCTTTATTATGAGGGAATCTTATTCATCGGTTGATTTATGTGATGAAAATTTTCACTAGGTCATCATTATTTTTTTAAATTAAAACAGGATATAATGTTTAGGGTATTTTTTAGAAAACACCCACAATAAAATATTTAATCACCAGATTGAAAAAATCCTCTTCACATAACACATTTTTATATATTATCCGCATATTTGCTATTTATTTCATTATAGATATACTTTTTCTGACAATTTTGGACTTCATGTGGATTGTTTATGTCCACTCAGAATCTCCATCATGAAAACCATATAAATGAATTCCTTTGTGGTACTGCACTAATGATCAATCTACCAACAACAAAAAATTCATGTCTTCTTCCATACAACCCCTTCATGATTCATCATCCTAGTACCTCATTCACAATTTCTTATACATGAAACTCTTATACAAAAATTAATCCATATACATACTACATTTTTCATGCATAGTACTGAAAAATAATCCATAATGATAAATTATTTTTGAAACATCACTAAATACACTATACTAATGATAAAAATATATATTTTCATTAAATTTCATAAAAAAATTGGATGTAGACCCTTAAAACATAAACTTATTCTCACCACAAGTGCACATTATAATTTGAATCTATAACCTTATTTAATATAACCATATTCAAAAAACACAAAATATATTCTAAAATTAGATACCCTATGTTATAAGAGGTTTTTATGGATCCTTATCAAATGATACCCTCTATGAAAGGAGAGAAGATTATTTAGAGCGATGATATATTTCCGAATGGTTTTATTTAACTTATTCTATCTATTTGTGGTTCAATAGTTTTATTCTCCAAGAAAAAGGATTTTAGTATGATGTATTTAATATACTACCCAATGTTTAACTATGGGACATTGAAAACCAGTATATGTTTCTAGGGATTAAGGATTTATTTGATCAGTTTAAGAGTTCCAATTAGTTTTTAAAGATTAATATTTATCTTGGTTATCATAATATGAAGTCAAAAGTTAAAAATATCCAAACTGATACATTTATGTCTCTACATACATATGATGTCTATAGTAGTGAAACTCAGTGTTATGAACTCTGTTGTTCTTTTATTTATTTTGATGATGACATTTCTCAAAATGTTTATTGATCTACTAATGGTCATGTTGAGTAAAAAATAATCATATATTAACAAACTAAGGAGTATTATATTCTAAATTTTAGATCTATTTTTGATGTTATATAGTGACACAAATACTATGTTATTTTTTCTAGGTTCCATTTATGGGCACGTGAACTACATTTTCTTGGGCCTTTGGTGCAATGACCTGCATCATTATGAGTTGATGAAAATAAAGGTAAATTGTTGTCTTCAGACATAGATAGATGACTGGGATATTTAATTATATTCTAGATGTTTCCTGGGATGTTTTGGTAGTGGTAGGAAAGTTTAATAATTCCTCAAGTGATTTTAATAGTGTTGAAAAGTGAAATTCAATAGTAGGTAAATTTTATACTATGTTATTGTGGTGTTATTGAATAGAATGTGGATGATCCATGATTTAATAACTAATAAGAAGTAATCATGTAATTTTTGGTGGTTCCATAATTTTTAGGTCAGGTGGGGAAGGAGGTCATGACATAGTGTATGGGAACTATAGTGTGAAAATAATATTTATAGAAGATGTATAAGCCCAATATTTAGTTGTCACGATGTTTATATATTTACCATTATTTATTGTCATGATGTGGTATAAGGGAATAAGAATGAAATGATATAGATACAAAATGGAGTGTATCTTTATGGAAGAGAGATGAATCATTATTCTATTGGAGAATGATCTATCATGGTGTAATAAACCTGGTAATGGCATGATGGTGTTTTTCATGCAGATTAGACCATCTTCCTAAGTGTAGTCAACCAATGACCCAACGTGTCAAAATTTTAATATGACCCTATTGTGAATATATCTTGTAATGGATAAAATTTTCATGACACGACTCAACCACCCAAATTTCAAAATGTATACTTTTTAATTCATATCGGGTCTTATTTGGAACCCCTCTTAGTCTCGTTACAATATTTATTTGAGAGATGGGATAGATTCATTTTTGGATCTCCCATTCAACCCTTACAACCATTTAACATGTTTTTTTATGGGACTATGTTTTTTCATGGATTCACTCTAAAATATTGGTCACTTTCCTTTATGATTTCCACATAACTCTACCATAATTTTCATTTCAAGTTAAGTATTTCAAGGAAATAATCCAAATTATTCATGGTTAAATCATCTTACTTCATGGGGAATTAGTGTGTTGCATAAAGATGACATCTTGAGAAGACAAAGCCACAATGTATTATGTCAATTTAATAATTATATATTACACCACAAACTTATTTTGGAACTGTTTTCAAAATTCGGGTTATTTAACCACTAATATGGGTAAATAGTTTTAGTGTTCTGTGTGTATAAGCGTTAGGTTCCTGTCATAAGTGGTCTATAACCCAAGACTCATACCAACGTTATCTATTTCACTTTGATTATTCTATATTGTATTTTTTAGTATAAAATAGGTTATGGATTAAATTAATGTTTTTTCTAGAGGAGATATGTAACACCCCGAGAGTTTATGAAAAATATTCTTTTAATTTCATTAATGTCTTGTGTTGTATTCTACACCAATATTACCTTGCGCTATACGCAACACAGTATTGGCTTGCAGTATACGCAACACTATTCTTGGATCGTGTTACACACAATTTTGATAATATTTATTCTACGCAACATTGAGTGTATATATACATATATTCAATGTATAAATTAAATATGGTTGGATTCTGTTATACGAAACAACAAAAGATTCTATCACAACACGCAACCCTGACTTGGCTTGCATTACACACAATCACGACCTTCCTCGATAGCGTGTGTTGTACACAATACTGGGTTTTAATAAACAACGATATATTATTATAATATTATCATGAACTAGCCGTTATGAATAGTGTTAACTAAAATTTTAATTTTATAACATTATTATCAATCTTACACATTTCTAGAACATGGTATAAGAACAAAATAAATTTTTCGTGTAAAATAAGTATTTTTTAAAAAAAGTAGTTTTGCCGCCTTTTGATGGAACACCCACATTAAATATACTTTTTGACATGTTTATAAGTTCAATTTGACTAAATAAAATTCTTCTTTTGAATCAGGATATAAAAATTTACATTAGATAATGTTTTGATATTTTTACGATAACTTTCATATTTTAATGAATAGTAAAAACACGCTATATTTTAATTAAAAACAACTTGTTTCATCGTAATATCTTATGTGGTTAAATTATAATATTGAATGGTTTTAAAGTATAAATAGAATATATTTTTACCATTTAATATAATTTAAGTCATTAGCATTGATTTTACCTTGAATTCGTAGGTTAAATCAATTCAATCTTTTGCAATGTTTTAAACAAAAACCTGTTTTTATTCGACAACCGGATTAATTTTAATTTAATTTCTACAACTTCTGTGTATTGAATTTTAAAAAATGGATTCCATATTTGGAATCAGTGGGTCCAAATTATGTTAATAGGCTACTTTTTATTTTTGGGAATTATGAATAGTAACTACGGTAAATTTTATTTACCATAGTTAAAGGTAAATCGGGTAATTAAGGGTAAATATAATATTTTAAAATTACCCTAACAAATGTCAAAATCCTATTGTATGACTAAAAATCGACCCATATCACCTAAGGGTCATATTAGATTCATTTAATTTAATTTTGTCAATGAAAATAATTTAATTATTATTAAAACCAAAGAATGTGACAACATGTCACTTTTTTAAATATTATAAGTATAATAATTTTAATCTAGTGATAAAATTCATGAAACATCGAACATGAATATTCTCCAGAAATATAATACAATTATCTACATCATAGGAATTTATTTAGTATTTTTAGGGATTAAATAATTATCATTTATTATGACACAACGATGATGCAGTAATTGTCTTATTAATGAAATATTGACATAATTGATGTTATAAATGCCCAAATAAATGTAATTTGAGCCTTTTTCAGGACTTACACTAATTTTATTGGTTAATATGACATTTTATTGTTGATTTAAGTAACTTGGTTCTAACCTATCATTCTGTTATGAATTTCATAAAAATCATGTACCAAATAGTGTCAAAATTAACATAAAATAGTTTTTAAAACAAATATTATATTATTAATTGTTATTTTATTCCTAAAAAACTAAGGTTCGGCCAAATGACTTAAATAAGATTATATATATTAATAATAAACAACTTGGGGTTATTTTGTCTTGATATAGTAAGTTTATTAACCATATAGTGTAAGAACACAAGAAGACACGGTAAAAGTAAAATTATTTAACTTAATGTTAAATCTAAATGATAAGGTTCAAATAGGAACCTAAACCTGTCTAAATTCTATTGGATGAGAGTATTTCGACCCATCCCCACCTTATCCTCTAAATAAATCTATTTTTAGCTATTTAAAACCGAACTTGACTTTATAATAAAATAATATTTTTAGTTATTCCAAAGGTGCCCCTCTCCTCCCATATAAAAGGGCACCTCCTTCCTCTCTTCCTCACACCAATTTGTACCTTCAAGCTAGGAAATCCCCTGAAAAATTATCTTCTCCACTTCCCTAGAAACATACTAGAGTTTCTGGTCTTCTTTAAAGACCAATTTTAGTGCTTTGAAAGGAGGTCTCAAAGAGACGCTTCAAAGAAGAGGTAATTTCTGTTACCGATTCTTTCACCTTTATTTCTTCTTCCACTTATTCTACTTAGGTTGTTTCATTATGAAGTAATAACATCAGTATCACTCATATACTTATATGTTATTATAAGTATGAAACAATCCAATTTCACCATCTATCCATCCTACGGAAAACGAAATCATCGCGCGTGCGTACGTACGGAATACCGTCTCCACGCTGTGGTAAAATCTTTTTTCCACCACCACCTTACTTGGATGGGTATAATGGTGTTAATAATAACTATATATTATTATTTTAAAGTGATATTGATTATGAAATAGTATACATACACTCCAATACAGTCCCACGATCATGAGAACGATATCATCGCTCGTGCGTACGTACGGACTACCGTCTCCACAACACGATGAGATTCATTCTCCACTTTAACCATTCATGAATGATTATAAAGTATATATAATAAGTAATCATGAAATATATTACATAATAATGATACTGGATTTATGTGTATATATATGTATGTCATCTACTTAATTCCGTTCAACTCAATAAGGAAACGAAAACAACGTCCATGCGTACGTACGACCTACCGTCTCCATGAACGGTGTATTTCTTTCTATTTACTGATTTATTATATATATGTATATTATGAATATATATATAAATCATGTATTATATTCTAGAATTATGTAATCATGATCTAAGTAATCATATGAATAATTACAAGTCAAAATACGGATGACAAATGAAACAATTTTACCCAAAACGCTCTTTAACATGGAATTTACAAAAGAACGGGTAATATAAAGACATAAGTGAACCATATATGATATAATAACAATGAATATGATTCTGTAATAAATCAATGACATTATGTAAATCATTATACAGGAGGTTCGGACACTTACGAAGCAAATCGGACCTAAGGTAAGGGAAAATATCACAATCTCATTTTTATCCGAGATTGTTTATACTTTGGTATTTACTTGGGTGTATTTTATCATCCACATCCATGTTTCCTCAATATGTAATATTATTTCCATTCACCTAAATTTTTTTAAATCCTATTTTACCCTTCGGTGAGTCTTTAGTAAAATATATGAAAGTAATCTTTTGTCATTTTTCGTTAGAGTTACTTTTTGACTTTTCTGACAAAAGTACGAGAAGAATGTTTTTTTAACTTATACGGCATGAATGGATTTTTAAAAAATTATTTACAAGAAGCTTCCTTTACAAGTTTTAATGTTTATCTTTAATCAACTTCTTTTAGTCTAAAGTTGTATGACATGTTATGAAAGGAAAAATGTTTTTGAAGTAGAAAGGATATTTTTCTCAAGAATGAAGTTCAAGTGTTTTATCAAAATTATTTTCCATTTAAGATAATAAAGGGTTATGTTTTTATCCTTATTATTACATTGATTTTATTATGTTGTGATGGAATTATTTTTATGAATTCCTTTATCTTATATTAATTTTTTTATGATGTCATGATGTTTAAGATTCCCATTTGTATTACATGGGTTATGAAATGATGTATGATTTATGATTTTGTGTAACACATAAGAATGGTATCATTATGAGATGGGTGGGACCTATATCTCCCTCCAATGAATTGGGTAAAGATTTTATATCTCATGAGATAGACATTGCTGGAATGGTAGGTTATACCGGTTCAGTGAAACAGGACTGAAACGAGGGTGACTCGGTTCAGAAAGGGACTTTGTCCACTAAGATAGTCTTGGCAATGAGTCTTGACTAATAAGAAATGATTCTCTATGATTATGTGTGTATGCCACAAAGTTTCATGTTTTAGGTTATGATTATTGTGATTACATTTCACTGCCATGATTTATCCCATGTTATGAAATTTTGATCTCTTTTGCAGGTTAAGATTTCCAAAAGTTATGTGCTTATGTATATTATGTGATAGATATTTCTTTTTTTACCCTTACTGAGCATTTGATCTCACCCTTTTATGTTTTCTTTTCCCCAGGATATAAAGAAAGGTTTTAGGTATAAAAAAAAGAAAGATCTTTATGGGAGATGTTGAAGATCTTTCACCAGGATTAGAAGATTATATTCCGAGTTTCCAAAGACACTAAACTATTACGATCCTTGTGTGTGTGTTTCTGTTATGTACTAAGTATTCCGCAAATGTAATGTAATGTCAATGTACGTCAAGCTTCGGGTATCTACAGTTGGTATCAGAGGGAAGGTTTAGTCAACCTTTGGAAACTAGGATGCGAGAACTTTAGTGAGATCCCTAGAGATATTTCTAAGGTATGTCTAGGGATGTCCCTAAGGGTAAGTATACGTATAGGTTATAGTACTAGAATTACGCTAACGATCATAGAATTAAACCTAAGATGTTAGATATTGAAGGTACTCCTCCTTTATTATGTAGTTTTCCCTAGCATGATTTTTGCCTCTCACACTATTCTTTTTGGGTTTTAGATGATGGTTGGAACCCGAAGGAACCGTGTTGATCAATGCAATGGACAATGCAATGATTTCCCTCCTGAACAAACAAATGTTATGGGAGATGGAGTGCAAAATCTTATTGCTATACTTACACAAGCTATAAATCATTCTGGACTTCCAAATGAGCAGAGAAGGGAACAATATTCTATTGAGTCCTTCATGAGTCAACGTCCACCTTCTTTCAGTGGGTCTTCTGATCCACTTGTTTCTGAACAATGGATTAGTACCTCTGAAAAGATATTTTCAGTTCTTCAATGTTCTGAGAATGATAAAGTCATCTTAGCAGTATATCGTTTGGAAGGTGAAGCTGATCAATTGTGGAATCTTATCAAGAATATGAGGCCAAGAGATGAAATTGAGTCCATGGAATGGGACAAGTTCAAGAACCTCTTTTTCAGTAAGTACTTCCCTCGTATTCTTCGAAAAAAGATGGAAAACGAGTTTCTTGAGCTGTAGCAGAAGGATGATTAATCTGTTTGTATATATGAAGCGAATTTTACAAGACTTGCAAGGTATGCATCTGGCATTATCATCCAACCTGAAAGTAACGTTGATCGATTTTTCAGTGGCTTAAAACCAAGTCTTCGAAGGGCATTAGCTATAAGAGACTTCAGTAGCTGTGAAGAAATTGTGTTTTGTGCTATCTAGGTAGAAATGGAAGTTGGTGTTACATATCAATCTCATGGTTTTGACAAGAATCAAAAGATGCAGTACAAGGAGAAATCTCAGAATAATGGTGAAAAGAAGATGAATGTTTCCTTATGCACAAAATGTGGAAAGAAGCATGATGGAGATTGTCTTAAAGGGTCTATAAAATGTTTTAACTGTGGAAAAGAAGGTCATCGAGCATCTGAGTGTCGAAGTAATGGAAAAAGGATTTCTAATGATGTGAATAAAGAAAACACTACAGAGAACGCACCACCAACACTTCAATGCATCAAGTGAAAGGAAATGGGGCATTATGATAATAAATGCCCTAATCCAAGGGTTAGTGATGATCGACATGAGCAACCACTTAAGGCAATGTACAAAGGGAAGTCACATGCGATCACTATTGGCGATGTTGAATATAACAACGATGTGGTGAAATGATTAAGTGTTTATGTAATGGGATTCCAAAATAATGTTATATCATGGAGTATTGGAATATTTATGTATTGGTCTAATGTGGTATTCAAAGTGATTGAGATATTTTTGGAAATAAGATGATATGCGCATAATGAAGAAAAAATGAGAAAACAAAATGTTTAACAGTATTCATGAACTCATGATTGATATAAGGACTAAGTGATATCATGGTTTGAGTATATAGAATTTTGAGGATTTTGGTATGTGAAAAGTGTTAACTTTTAACTGCATTCAAGTTTTCACTATGGTTCAATGGGTATTCAAGAGAATACATGATTAAGGCCTTTGAATGATTGGAATGTGACTAACAAGACATATCTTATGATATATGGGGATCAACGATGGTATTAAATATCTGGTAATCGTTTTCACTATATTATGAGAATGGACTGCAGTATTATGGATAAGCCTAAAGACTAGAATGGATTATGTTGGACATAAGTTAATATTGTTAAGGATAGAATTTTTTTTTGATATTATTGATGGGATGTTATAGTAATGTAGTTTTAGAAAAAGGACAACCTCCAGGATGAGTGACAGCCCATCACGTCGGACAAGGCTGTGGGAATTGAACCCACAACCGAAGTTCTACTGGCCTTTATTGCCTACCACTGGCCTACATGAAGTCCTTGGATAGTGGAAACTAGTTTTATTTTATTAAGCGGTATGATATATGAAGTATAAGTTCATTTTAGGAACTATATAGGATTAATCTCACTATAGATGGACTTATGTATTTTTTTGATAACTTTTCTAACCTTTTGTTTGAGACAGATGGAATGACCCATCATTCTATTACATGATCTGCTAACACATCAGGAATGACAAATTCAACTTCATTTCAATAAGAGATGAAGTGGAAATTGTCCAAAGAACGATAAACGGTGAGACTATACCAAAATCATGAAAGTATTTCTTCTAATTCCAATTTCATCAGCTTTAGGGAAATGATCTTAAAAACCAAAAATGTTGTCCTAGTGCTCTTATATCTGATGAATCAGATGGAACCCTAGATCATCACAAATTTATGGCTTTGTGATTGCTGGATTTTCCATAGCCATGTTCTCTACCACTCTCCATCAGAACATGATGGTTAGATTTATCTCCCATATCCATATTTTCACCTATGTGGAAACCCAGTGATTAGTTTATTTGGGTAACCGTTACGTTTCATACTTTTGTTTTTAAAGATTGGTTTTGGTATTCCTTTTTACGATGTGAGTTTCTATTAAAGAATCTTTCGAATAGTAAACCATTTATAACCCCAACGAATTTCGAGGGAGAAATTCATTTTAAGGGGGGTAGAATATAACACCCCGAGAGTTTATGAAAAATATGATTTTAATTTCATTAATGTCTTTTGTTGTATTCTACACCAAGATTACCTTGCGCTATACGCAACACCGTATTAGCTTACAGTATACACAACACTTTTCTTGGATCGTGTTACACACAATTTTGATAATAGTTATTCTACGCAACATTGAGTATATATATATATATATTCAATGTATAAATGAAATATGGTTGGATTCTGTTATATGAAACAATGAATGATTCTTTCACAACACGCAACCCTGACTTGGCTTGCATTACACGCAATCGCGACCTTCCTCGATAGCGTGTGTTGTACGCAATACTAGGTTTTAATAAACAACGATATATTATTATAATATTGTCATGAACTAGCCGTTATGAATAGTGTTAACTAAATTTTTAATTTTATAACATTATCATTCATCATACACATTTCTAGAACATGGTATAAGAACAAAATAAATTTTTCGGGTAAAATAAGTATTTTTCAAAAAATGCAGTTTTGCCGCCTTTTGATGGAGCACCCACTTTAAATCTACTTTTTGACATGTTTATAAGTTAAATTTGACGAAATAAAATTCTTCTTTTGAATCAGGATATAAAAATTTACATTAGATAAAGTGTTGATATTTTTCCGATAACTTTCATATTTTAATGAATAGTAAAAACACGCTATATTTTAATTAAAAACATCTTTTTTCATCGTAATATCTTATGTGGTTAAATTATAATATTTAATGGTTTTAAAGTATAAATGGAATATATTTTTGCCATTAAATATAATTTAAGTCATTAGCATTGATTTTACCTTGAATTCGTAGGTTAAATCAATTCAATCTTTTGCAATGTTTTAAACAAAAACCCGTTTTTATTCGACAATGGGATTAATTTTAATTTAATTTCTGAAACTAATTTGTATTGAATTTTAAAAAATGGATTCCATATTTGGAATCAGTGGGTCCAAATTATGTTAATAGGATACTTTTTATTTTTGGGAATTATGAATAGTAACTACGGTAAATTTTATTTACAATAGTTAAAGGTAAATCGGGTAATTAAGGGTAAATATAATATTTTAAAATTACCCTAAAAAATGTCAAAATCCTATTGGATGACTAAAAATCGACCCATATCACCTAAGGGTCGGATTAGATTCATTTAATTAATTTTTTTCAGTGAAAATAATTTAATTATTATATAAACCAAAGAATGTGACAACATGTCACTTTCTTAAATCTTATAAGTATAATAATTTTAATATAGTGATAAAATTCATGAAACTTCGAACATGAATAGTCTACAGAAAGCTAATACAATTATCTACATCATTGGAATTTATTTAGAATTTTTAGGGATTAAATAATTATCATTTATTATGACACAAAGATGATGTAGTAATTGTCTTATTAATGAAATATTGACATAATTGATGTTTTAAATGCCCAAATAAATGTAATTTGAGACTTTTTATGACTTACAATAATTTTATAGGTTAATATGACATGTTATTGTTGATATAAGTAACTTGGTTTGAACTTATAATTATGTTACAAATTTCATAAAAATCATGTACCAAATAGTGTCAAAATTGACATAAAATAGTTTTAAAACAAATATTATATTATTAATTGTTATTTTATTCCTAAAAATATAAGGTTCGGCCAAATGACTTATATAAGATTATATATATTAATAATAAACAACTTGGGTTTCTTTTGGCTTGATATAGTAGGTTTATTAACCATATATTGTAAGAACACAAGAAGACACGGAAAAAGTAAAATTATTTAACTTAATGTTAAATCTAAATGATAAGGTTAAAATAGGAACCTAAACATGTCTAAATTCTATTGGATGAGAATATTTCGACCCATCCCCACCTTATCCTCGAAATAAATCAATTTAGATCTATTTAAAACCGAACATGACTTTATAATAAAATAATATTTTTTGTTATTCCAAAGGTGCCCCTCTCCTCCCTTATAAAAGGGCACCTCCTCCCTCTCTTCGTCACACCAATTTGAGCCTTCATGCTCGGAAAACCCCTGCCAAATTATCTTCTCCACTTCCCTAGAAACATACTATAGTTTCTGTTCTTCTTTAAAGACCAATATTAGTGCCCTAAAAGGAGGTCTCAAAGAGGCGCTTCAAAGAAGTGGTAATTTTCGTTACCGATTCTTTCACCTTTATTTCTTCTTCCACTTCTTCTTATTAGGTTGTTTCATTATGAAGTAATAACATCAGTATCACTCATATATTGATATGTTATTATAAGTAAGAATCAATCCTATTTCACCATCTATCCATCCTATGGAAAACGAAATCATCGCGCGTGCGTACGTACGGAATACCGTCTCCACGCCGTGGTGAAATCTATTTTCCACCACCACCTTACTTGGATGGGTATAATGGTGTAAATAATAACTATATATTATTATTTTAAAGTGATATTGATTCTGAAATAGTATACATACACTTCAATACAGTCCCGCGATCATGAGAACGATATCATCGCTCATGCGTACGTATGGACTACCGTCTCCACGAAGCGATGAGATTCATTCTCCACTTTAACCATTCATGAATGATTATAAAGTATATATAATAAGTAATAATGAAATATATTACATAATAATGATACTGGATTTATGTGTATATATATGTATGTCATCTACTTAATTCCATTCAACTCAATAAGGAAACGAAAACAACGTTCATGTGTACCTACGGCCTACCGTCTCTATGAACGGTGTATTTCTTTCCATTTACTGATTTATTATATATATGTATATTCTGAAAATATATATATATAAATCATGTTTATATTCTGTAATTAATTAATCATGATTTATGTAATCATATGAATAATTACAAGTCAAAACACGGACGACAAATGAAACAATTTTACCCAAAACTCTCTTTAACATGGAATTTACAAAAGAACGGGTAATATAAAGTCATAAGTGAACCATATATGATATCATAACAATGAATATGATTCTGTAATAAGTCAATGACATTATTTAAATCATTATACAGGAGGTTTGGACACTTACGAAGAAAATCGGACCTAAGGTAAGGGAAAATATCACAATCTCATTTTTATCCGAGATTGTTTATACTTTGGTATTTACTGGGGTGTATTTTATCATCAACATCCATGTTTCCTCAATATGTAATATTATTTCCATTCACCTAAAATTTTTTAAATCCTATTTTACCCTTTTAGTAAACATACTATATACTAGGATCAGAAAGGTTTGGGGTCAAGCCCCTTTATTAAAAGAAAAGAAAAAGGACAGTAAAACCTTTTGGAATGGGTAAGGTAAAACCCATAACAAGCCCGCAGGCCCAGTGGGACAAAGCCCAAAAAGAGACACCACCCAAAACATAAGAGCCCAATGGGAAAGCCCATGGCAAGTGACCAACGACACCATAAGAGGAAAAAAAACCCGAAGGCAAAACCAGAAGACCCAGCGGACCAAGTCCAAGCTGTCACTACGGAGACACGGCCACCCGAAACCGCGAACGCTCAATCCCGCCACCACTGAATACCGATGGACACAGAACCCTGTCACGACACCACCGTCGAAGACCGAACGGGTGCCGGAACAAAACCATCAACCCTAGTTCGATGATCACCGCATCACCACACCAAATCCACCAGCGCGACCGACCGCCGCGACGCGCCTCCGGACCCGCACAAACGACCGCCGGTAGAGCCCGCCGCCCGCAACGGATCCCGTCAACGATGAGGCTCACGGATCCAGCCAGATCTGTAGATCGTGGCTAGAATGGAGCCACCGACTGCCGCTGAACCCCATCACGCATCTGACACCGTGTCGTCGCGAGGCCGAAGTTCGCCATCCGAACTGCCGCTTCCAACCAGATCTGGTTTGAAACCAGATCTAAAACAGATCTGAAATCGCCGACTTCCTACCAGCCTCCGCCGAAGTGAACCCACTGCTTCTGACCTCGAACATGAGCAGGCCTGCAAAGGATCGTGGAACCATTGGAAACCCGAAGCAAGTGACCCTCCCCCCTCTACGCCACTTCGAGGCCAAAGCCGAGCCTTCCCTCCGACGCCAAGCCAAGATCGAAGACGCCTTCGCTTCTAGAACACCTATGCCCGCCCAAAAATGATGCCACGCCCGCTGGAGCCTTCGTCCACTGAGCTTCACCGGATTCCACCGCGCCTGAACTGAAAAAGCTAGAGGCCTGAAGCCACGCCCGCCGAACTGAGATCCATGCCTGCCGAACGCCTCCACCCGACCAGATCCAAAACAGGACCGCCGACTGCCGAGCGAGACAGGGCGAAGAAGACGACACCTCGCCTCAGAAGACAAAGCTATAAAATGACACAGTGGGCTGAGACGACGCCGAGATGGAGGACTGAGATGCCCCACAGTCCGAGTTTCGCCGGAGGAGGGGAGGGAACAACTCTGAAAGCTGAAACCCTAGGAGATGGGTAAAAGACGGTGAAAATTTCAATAAAATTTTTATATGTCCAAAAATATAATAAAATGACTCAAATGAATTAAATTGAACTTATATAGGTATTACATATCTATTTTTTCCTAATTTAAATTTAAATAGAACAAATAATTATTTATATAAAAAGTCAGTTTTAACCAATAACTCGGTGTTTTTCACTTTTCATCAAAAATTGA
The DNA here is from genome assembly GCA_963277665.1 of Viscum album. Taxonomy (NCBI): domain Eukaryota; kingdom Viridiplantae; phylum Streptophyta; class Magnoliopsida; order Santalales; family Viscaceae; genus Viscum; species Viscum album. Next base: position 1,091,808,890 of record OY728137.1, on the reverse strand, counting down.
ATGTTTTTAGAAAAATACCAAAAAATCACCCTAGGCTAATTTTAATATTTTGAATCCAAAAATGTAGTCCATTTTGAAAGATAAAATTTATAAAATTTCAAAAAGTGGGTAAACCTATTCATAACGGCTAGTTTTATTGGTTGTGGTGTGTTAGAACTCGAAGTTGCGTACAACACACACTATTGTCTTATTCAAAGAGAAGCGTTCAATGGAAACTTGGGGTGTTAAATTATACCCACCTCAAAATAAATTTGTCCTCAAAATTTATTGAATACTACCAGATGAAATGACTTGGGTGGTTCTTCATCATAAGTTCCTTAGGTTCCCACGTTGCCGCTTTTATCTTATGGTTTCTCCATAGAACTTTTACCAGACGAGTCGTACGGTTTCTCAGAACTTGTTCTCTCGTATCGAGAATCCAGATGGGATCTTCGCAATTAGACCGATTAGGTTCTAGTTATAATTCCTCATAGGTGAGTACATGCATTGGGTCATGCATGTATTTTCTCAATAGTGATACGTGGAACAAAATGTGAACTTTTGAGAGATTTGGCGGCATTGCCAATCGGTATGCTACAGGCCCAATTCATTCTATAATTTCGAAAGGTTCGATGTAGATGGGATTAAATTTACCTGTCTTAACAAAATGTATAACTCCCTTCCATGGAGATACCTTCAAGAAAACATGATCTCCTATATGAATTTCTAAATCCTTCCTTCGATTTTTAGCATAGCTCTTCTGCCTCCTTTGAGCTACATTGATGTGGCCTTAGATTACCTTCACCTTTTCCATCGTTTCCTCCACCAGTTCTGGGCCTACGAGTTTTGTTTCACCAACTTAATCCCAAAATGTTGGTGTGCGACACCTTTTTCCATATAACGCTTCATTTGGTGCCATCCAAATACTTGAATGGAAGATATTATTATCGAAAAATTATACCAGAGGTAAATATTGATCCCACATACCCAGAATGTCAAGTGAGAAAGATCTCAACATGTCTTCTAAGGTTTGAATAGTATGTTCTGATTGTCCATTAGTTTAGGGGTGGTAGCCAGTGCTCAAATGAAGTTCATTATCCAGGTCAATCTGAAGACCTTTCCAAAATATTGATTTAAAATGTGTATCACGATCAGAAACAATGAATAGAGGTACTCCATGAAGTCTCACAACTTCATTAATATATAGTCTGGATAGACGTTCAAGTGGTAGATCTTCCCTTATGGAAAGAAAATGTGCTAACTTGGTAAGACGTTCAACAATGACCCAAATTGCAACATTTCTTCTAGGAGTCTTTGGTAGTCCCATGACAAAGTACATCATAATATTACCCCATTTCCACTCATGTATGGGAATAGGTTGCATGACTCCCCCAAGCTGTTGCCTTTTGGATTTCACTTGTTGATAAACAATACATCTTGACACAAAATCTGCAATCTCCCTCTTCATGTTGTCCCTCAAAAAAAATTCCTTCAAATATCTATAAATTTTGGTGCTCCAAGGTTGTATAGATAAATTGTAACTATGAGCATCGTCCAACAATTCCCTTTTTATATCAGGTATATCGGGAACACAATGTATCTTCCCAAATTTCAAAATTCCATCTTCATACACAAAGTCACTCAATCACCCATCATTCATAGATTTATTCTTTTTTTTAAACTCTTCATCATTGGAATGGGAACTCTTATTCCTCTCTAGTAAAGATGTTTTAGAAAATATTTGAAAATGTATTGATGTTTCACTGTCCATGGTGATTCCCATATCACACTTTAATAGATCCATGAAAATAGGATCCCTCTCAATTTTCATCTTGTTCAAAACTCCATGTTCTTTTATACTCAAAGCATATGGAACCTTATTTTCCTTCCCCGGGTGGTAGTGTATCCTGAAATCATAATCCTTGAGTATTTCAAGACATCTCCTTTTCCTCATGTTGAGTTCTTTCTGTGAGAAAATATACTTCAAACTCTTATGATTAGTATAAATCTCACATTTTTCACCATAGAGATAATTTCTCCACATCTTCAAAGAAAAAATTACAGCCTCTAACAAAAGATCATGAGTAGGATAGTTTTTCTCATGAATTTTTAGTTGTCATGAGGCATAGTAAAAAACCCTATCATTACGCATAAAGACACAACCAAGTCCTTTCCTTGAAGCATCAATATAAATATAAAACCCATCATTCCCTGATGGTAGAGTCAATATAGGATCATTGAATAATCTTCTCTTTAGTTATTCAAAACATTATTCACAATATTTTCTCCAAAAAAATATAACCCCTTTACATGTGAGCTTCATTAATGGGTTATCCAATCGGGAAACATTATGGATGAAACACTGATAATAACCTGCTAAACCAATAAAACTGCATAACTCGGTTATATTTTTCAGTGCTGGACATTCTTGGATTGCCTTGGTCTTAGAAGGATCAACATTAATTTCATCCTTAGAGACAATATTTACAAGAAAATAAATCTCCTGAAGACAGAATTCACACTTGCTAAACATCCCATATAATTCATGTATTCTAAGAGTCTTCAGCATAATGGATAGTGATTTTCATGATCTTCATATCTTTTGTTGTATACCAAGATAACATCAATAAATACCACCACAAAATAATCAATATATTCCTTGAAAACTCTATTCATTATATCCATGAATACAGAGGGTGAATTAGTCAATCCAAAAGGAATTACTGTAAACTCATAATGTCTGTACCTGGTTCGAAATGCTGTCTTCGGAAAGTCTGCCTTCTTCACACACAACTGATGGTATCCATATCGAAGTTCAATCTTTGAAATGTATTGAGCTCCAAGAAGTTGGTCCAATAAATCATCAATGCAAGGTATGAGAATCTAGTTATTTATCGTTATAGCATTGATCTCCCTATAGTCAATGCACAACCTCATAGATCCATCTCTCTTCATGACAACAAGGATAGGGGATCCCCATGAAGAAACACTAGGAAGAATAAATCCCTTATTACTCAATAACAATAGTTATTTCTTTAATCAAAAAATTCCATAGTGGACATTCTATAAAGAGTTTTCGATATAGGCCTTGAACTGGTAATTAAATCAATGGAAAACTCAATTTCTCATTCTAGAGGATGTCCAGGTAAATCTTATGTAAACACATCAACATATTCATTCACAATAGGTACATCCTCTATTTGAACATTGCATTCCTCACCCACATTTATTTCATTCTCTTCCTCCCCAATAATTGAATTTAGTTGAGCTACTGGGGGTGGATCTAGATAAGAATTAGGTAGTGACGATTCTTCTTTAAAGATATGGTGTTCTTTATCATCATCATCAAAAATCGTAACCTCCTTATTCTTATAATATATCTTACCATCATGGTCTGAAACCCAATCCATACTGGAAATTATATCAAATTCAATCATGGGTATGACGATGAGATCAATTGATAAAGAACATTTATATGCTCTAATGGGGACTGATTCATAGAACATTGTAGCAATGATACTTCCCTTAGGAGTTTTGACTGACAACTCTCTTGTTAGATCAAATTGGAAATATCAAATTTTCTTAGAAAACAGGGAATATATGAAATAATGTGATGATCCAGAATCAAATAAAGCATTTTCAAAACATGAGGAAACCTTTAAATTACCTTCCACCACGTCTTTCGGAGCTTCAACCTCAGTAGTAGTGATAGGATAAGCTTGCCCTGGATCCCTTGGCCTTTTCTGAGGTAAGTTCCCCTGATGGTTTGGACATTCATTTTTATAATTCCCCTTTCCTCTACCATTATAGCATTCCATGTTGACAACAACTCCCTTTCCCTTACAATCATGAGCCTAGTGGCCTTTTTCACCACACTTGTAATAGACTCCCATTCCCTTCAAGAAAGTAAAGGGGTGCTTCTTCCCACATTTACTGCAGGATGGATCATCAAATTTTACTTTCATCCCTTTATTTCCATTTCCAAAGTGGTCAGTAGATCTATTCTTATCTTTATTTTCCTTAAAGATATAAGACCTAGAGAATTCTTTTTCTATCTTGATGGAACATGAGACAATTTCTTCGTAGGAAGAGAAGGGTTGTGAGACCAATGATTGAAGGAGAAACGGTTTTAAACCAACAAAGAAACAATCAATATTACTTCTTATGGTACATATATAATCTGCAGCATACCTCACTAACCTTGTATTGTTAGCCTTATACTTTGTGACATTCTCATCCTCCTATTGTCTCAGACTCAAAAGTTGCCTTTCCATATCTGCTCGATGGTCACGAGGAAAGTATTTTTCTATGAAAATCACTTTGAACTCTCTCTATTCCATATTTGATACTTCATCATATTCCTTCGTGTTTTGAATCAATGACCACCATTGATCAGCATCTCCAGTGAGGCAGTAAACTACCATGATAACTTTTTCACTTTCACTACTCCCCAAAGCCTAAAATATTTTCTCTAGGTAACTTATCCATTACTCAGCTACTAATAGATTTGTACTCCCATTGAATGTTGGTGTTTTTTTCTTCATGAAGTGATCTAACATTGATCCTCCACGTTGCAGATCAGGGTGCTCCATATGGGTAAGGTTATAATTCATAACCTGAGTGAGTTATCCCAGTATGGTGATTAGCTGATCAACACCTGTTGCATCACAATCTCCACTATAATTATCTTGAGCATGAAGGAAATCCCTACATGGAGTGTGTGCATTGATACAGTTCCATTCCTTCCACTAGGTGCCATTTCTAAAAAATGGCATAAACTAGATCATTTTATGATTCAAAATAAATAATTTTGTACTTGTAAAATAGTTAACATAAATTGAACTGTTTATGGATATAATCCATAATCATAAAAAAAAATTCTTTGAGGAAGTATATACTCATAAAACATTTATAATTGTATTTAATGAAAATGAGAATTATCCTAAGAATATCCCCCAGAAGTTTCGTAACAAAGAGTGCAGCAAGACCTGTTGTCGTGCACCAGTTCTCATTCGAGTCTAGATCAAAGCCATGTTTTCAGGTTTTACCCCTAGTAAAATATGTGCTGAGCCGCCTCTACCTGCTCATATCAAAATATGGATGTATTTCTCCAAAAGCTCACAAAATCTATACATTACAAAAATTCTAGGAATTTCTTCTCTACTAATCCTCCAAGTCTATCTTAGGGATTTGTGCTCTGATCAGGGTTTATCTAAATCTAGGTTCATAGGATTGTACTAAACTTCCTCTGATACAAACTGTAACTCCCCGACCCCAGTTACCTAGAGTTGGTGCATTATTACATAACATTGGTATGATCACAAAATATCAAGTCTCGAATGACTGATTAGTTTTGTAACATTGGAAACACTAGATACATTCAGAAATGTTGCATTATATCATAAAGTGAAAACTACAATAACATAGTCTCCATAGTCCAGCCTCATATCCCATTCAAACTATCCCTGCAGGTCAGTCATAAAATATTTCCTCACATCCTGGGAAAAATGAAATATTGAAATGGGTGAGCTCAGAAGCTCAGTAAGGATAACAATATATCAGAAACATTCATAAATAAACACAATCATTTAAGGAAACATATAATTAAAAAAAAGCCTTTTAAACATGAACGTAAGCATAATATGGATAAAATAAAATGAAATAATAGAATTTACTTATTCACACGGATATTCTACTAGTCTAATAATCATCATGAAATATCAATAACCCCTTTCATAATGATGGAATACATAATTCCAGAATATCATAACCACGTAGCCAAGGCCTCATGCCAAGACAACAAATAAGATTTTGTCAAGGCCTCGTGCCAAGATACTAGTTTGTCTCATGAGACCTACTGATGCATCGAGGAGCTATAGTGGGCCCCACCCGTCACTTATTAAGTCCAATGAATTCCTCATATTAATAGGTTTAAACATAACATTAAAATTCATATTAAACTAGCATATGAAATGTAAATAATTTCTCTATAAATCATGAATGGTATAAATATAACACATCCGCAGTCAAACATATCAAAAAACCTTCAATACAATATAGAAGTTTTGTATCATAATAAATGAACTTCCAATAATCTTACAATCCATCAAAGGATGTTGACATAGATGAAATCAAAACTATTTGAGAGAAATATCTCTTTTTTTGAAATAATTTCAAAGACACATAATTATAAAATAAAACATTTACTTTTAAAATATTCTTATAAGATTTTAATGGAAGATTCAAAGATTTTACAATGGTATAAAATAGCCACACCCACCGTATAAGATAAAAAAAGACATTCTTACATTAATTTTGTTGAAAAGGTTAAAATGGACCTTGTTTGGAAAATGACGTAATGATTCCTTTAAAAAATTCTTATAAAAAGTAAAAAAATGGTATAAATGACATTAAACTATATTCTGTAAAATATTTATAATGTTTTGAAATACATTTTTAAGAAACATGGATGTGGATGATAAAGAGGTCTAAGTAGATAATTACGTATAAACAACCTCAGATAATGAAGAGATTGGGAAATAAACCCTTACTTTGTACTTTTCCTTGGTTGATGGTATGTTAACCTCCTTTATAATGGTGAAATAATTTTTATTAAATTATACAAGAATCATATATATTAATATGATATCATATATGATCTTTTAATATGGATATGTTAGTAATATCTTAGTATTATACACGTTTCAGGTGTTAATGAATTCGTTTGTTATATTATTTGTTATTTGAGACATATTTACTATGGATGAGATATATATTATTCATATCCATAATTATATCATGCCTCTAAAACTTATTTTTAATCATAAAATAAAATTTATTCTTGAATGGATACGATGGGTAATGAATATCATCACGTTTGTGGAGACGATACTCCGTACATACGCACGAGCGACAATATCATTCTTTTGATATTAAAATAATATATAATTTGATGCTATATAATTTATAAATAAACTTTATCATGTTATATTTATTATTTACATGAATTACACATCCTTATTATACCCATACAAATAATAATGTATTAAATATCAATTACACCACGACGTGGAGATGGTAGGCCGTACGTACGTACGTATGGTGACATGTCATTCAATGGATGGATAGAATACTGAATATGGTTGTTCCATATTTATAATAACATCACAGTATATAGAATATACTAGAGTTATTATTTTATAATGGAAATAACAAAAAATGAAGAAGTTGAAGAAGAAAGGAACATGAAAGAGGGTGGGGAAAACATTACATCTTCTTCGGGTTATTCCTTTTCATTTGATAAAAATGGTACTTTGGTGGGATTTCTGAAAAAATTAAGGCTTCTAGGATTAATGGAGGATAGTTGAGAGGGTATTTGGGAAGATTTTGGCCGATCACAAAGGCTTTTAAGGTATGAAGAATTGGTCAGAAGTTGTGTCCTTTTATAAGGGGGAGGAGGGGCTCTTAAGGAAAAACTTAAAGTATTAATTTATAATAAATTCATATTCAGTTTCTAATGGATCCAAAGTGGACTATTAAAAGTATAAGGTTGTTATGAGTCTAAAAACACTCAACAAATAGATTTTAGACAGGTTTTAATCACTATAGTAACCTTATCTTTTATATTTAACTCTTAGTTAAATAGTTGGACATTTACCATGTCTCATTGTAGTTTTATATTATATTGTTAAAAAACATACTATATACTTCCAAGAGACCCCCAAGTGGACAATTAATGAAATAAATATAATCATATAAGTCTTTTGGCAGAACGTAAAATTTTTACGAATATTATATCAATTAATAATATAATATTTGTTTTAAAAACTCCTTTATCTCAATTTTGACACTATTTGGTATTTTGTTTTTTATATATTAATAATAACATGATTACATCGAAAAAATTTCATATAACCAATAATAATATGTCATATTAACCTATAAAAGTATTTTAATTCATAAAAAGTCTCATATTACATTTATTTGAATATTTATAATATCAATTATTTTAATATTTCATTATTTAGGTAATTAATGCATCGCCATTGTGTCATAAATAAATTAAATTATTTAACATATAAAAATTATAAATAAAATACCATTATGTAGGAAATCTTTTTAGATTCTTAATAAATATTTATAATTGAATTTATCTTATGTATAACTCTATATTAATTTTTTTTAGTTATTAAACATTGATTTTAACTCTTTTAACTCTTCTTTAAATTAAATAGTAATAAATGTCCTAATCTTATCCAAGTGGACAAAAGGGGTTAATATTTTATTCCTAAGGTTGTTTTGGTCTAATTATACTTAGAAAATAAAATCAGGACATGTTTTATGGTAATAATAATTTCATTTTTACCATTAATTACCGTATTTAATTTTTATCGTGGTAAATAAAAGTAAAAAGTTACTATTCACCCAAAAACATTATCTTATTGAACCAAATTTTACTCCTTGATATTAACCATGTCTCTCAGATTTTTGAATTTCTACCGACAAGAGTGGTAAAATTATGTTTTATGTGAATTTTCATATTCATCTAGGAGATGGGTAAAATATGGTGAAAATTTCAATTAAATTTTTATATGTCTAAAATTATTATAAAATGACTCCAACGAATTACATTGAACTTATATAGGTATTAAATATATATTTTTGACCTACAATAAATTTAAATAAAACAAATAATTATTTAAATAAAAAGTCAGTTTTAACTAATAACTTAGTGTGTTTCACTATTCATAAAAATTGAAAGTTTTCAGAAAAATACAAAAAATTCACCCTAGGCTAATTTCGATATTAAGAATCCAAAAATGAAGTAAATTTTGGAAGATAAAATTTATAAAATTTCAAAAAATGGGTATTAAGATTCATAATGGCAAGTTTGATTGGTTGTGGTGTGTTAGAACTTTAAGTTGCGTACAACACACGCTACTGTATTATTCAAAGAGAAGCATATCGTGGAAGCATGGGGTGTTACATTCTTCCCTTACAAACATTAGTATTTAGAAATAAAATTTTAAAATAAGAACCAATTTGATATATACTTAAATTATATATTTATATATGTGTGTGTGTGTGTGTGTGTGTGTGTGTGTGTGTGTGTATACACATATATATATATAACCCTAAGTAAAACAAGTATGATTTGACAAAATACAATAAACCCTTACCTTAGTTTGGATCAAATGAGGGATTCAAAAATTCTTGGAAATTGAGCAGGACCTCAAGGGGAACATGGGTGGTGATTTTAGGATATTTTTAGGGTGAAAGGATGGTTATAAATATATAACAACATGTTTTAAGTCTTTTTTCGGATGCTGGGTTTTGTAAAAGGACATTTTGTAGATGTGAAAATCCTCTTGAAATCCGACACTTTGTTGGTTTCCACTTAAAAAAATTGAGATTCATTTAACATTGTTATGGTTATATATTATTATTTTAATTTTAGATTATGTCCATCAACATTTCATATTATATTATATTTAATTTTATATTTTTTTCTTTATTTACTCATACCACGAGTATACTTGTCACGTTGTTTCAGTTTTTTTCATCCTTTCTATCCAAACATTCCACAAATTTCTCCCTTATGTTTTTTTAAATTCAACATGTTTATAAACTATTATTATTTTGTTATATAATAATTAAAAAAATATTTTATAATAATATTATTATTTAATTTTTTTAATCAAGACATATCGTCATTTTTTATCATTCATCGAATTTTTACATTACATGAATAATAATTTCATTAAAGAAATATTTATATACATATATAAAACAAAAATTTTATTCATTTTTATAAGTAAAAATTAAATTTTTATATACATTTATAATGGTATTATTTTTATTTATATTTATATATAATTAATATTTTTTATAAAAAATCAAATAACAACTTTTATAAGTGTAAATCTATTTACATAAATATATTTATTTTTTAATTAATTTTTTAATAAGTATAATTAATTAAAATTAATTTTTTTATTTAAAATATGAATATATTGTCTCTTTTCTTAATAATATATATATATATATTTACAATTTATAAAATATATAGGACAAAAACATGATATATTTTTATATTGTTATATAATTTGTTATGCTAAAAAAATACTAATATTACTTTTCATATTAATTTTTTTTACCTTAATTAATAAAATTATTTTAAAAAAATTATAATACTCATATTTTATTAATAAAAAAATAATGGTAAAATTTTAATTATTAAAATTATATAATACCTTAAATATAATAACTTTAAATTTTTATTTCATGGTGAGTGACATTATCCTTCCCTTAAATAAATTGCTTCCCAGCAATTCATTCGTAAAAATAGGGAAAATAATGTCACACAAGAAAAAAATATATATTTTTCAATTGGTTCTAATTTTCCAAAATTTACTAGATCATTCCTATGATACCAATTATAACGACCCGAACCCGAATCTCAGGTTCCACCCTTTAAAAATGCTTTATACATTTTTCATTAAAGAAACATAAATAAATACACAATATAAAATACAATAGAGGGCCTTTTCTGGTCTAGGTTCAGGAAAATTAGATACATTACTAATATTGCAACAAAAGACACAAATTGAAATCAACAATTCTTCTGTATATTGTTTCCGCAATAATGTTTCCACACAATAAGTCTTCTAAACCTATAAAATTAATTATAATACATAGGGTGAGAAAAAAATTCCTAGTAAGGGGTTCTTAACCAACCAAAAAATTTTCCGAAAAAAATTTCATGAAAATAAGTATACATAATTTAAATTGATTTTACACAATTATCAAAAATATATATTTAAAAATGTGTATTTCAAAAATTAAATTTAATTGAAATTTTATTGGGAATTCCCCTTCAAAAATATTAATTTACTATTTGTTTGATAATGATACATGGAAGTCCATATAAAAATTCATACATAATTCCACTAGTAATAATTAAAACTTATAGGGTTTACTTCCTATAATGTAACATAACATACTAGTTCTAGTTTTTCAATAAATTTTTTTCATGGACCCGCCTTTCTCATTTACGTCCGAAAAAATTTCAAATATAAAAAAATATTTTATTTAAAATAAAATAATAATTCTGGTCACATATCATCAAAACATTCCTCAAGAGATTCTAAAACTAGTTTCCAGAGAATCACACGATAAAAAAACATATTTTTTTTTTAGAACCGTAATTGCAAGAAATAACGATTAAGTGCATGCATTATATCAATATTCTGGTAATGTCACATATGAGATAGGTGATGGACATACCTATTCATGGATGACATGTTAGGAGACAAAAATACATGTTCAGATAGAAATTAAGAACTTGTTTCACATGAAATGTTATGTTTTGTCAGATAAAAATGTGTAAACATGGTGAATAATGATGTTTGAACATTCATAGACCTTTAAAAACATGTTCAATGTTTGTTAAATGCCATTAATAACTACTAAATAAATGCGAATGAATAAATATACTGAAGGTGTTAATACATATATTCATATATATATATATATATGTATACATATATAAATATACATATATACTATAAAAATCAAACTATATATGTGTACATACACATGTATATACACAAAAATAATATTTTTTTGAAAAAAGGAACAAATAAAATCCTTTAAAAAAATAATTTTCTAGAAAAAAATTATTTAAAATAAGAAAACTTATCATAAATGTGTTTTGAAATAGATGACATAATCTTCCATAATTATAGATATTGATTTGTATTTATTTACAAGGTAATTAATCACAAATTAGTTGTAAATTTACAAACCATAGGATTTATAAATAAAATTTTTAAAATAAGAACCCATTTCATATATACTTCAGTTGGATAGTTATATAAATATGTGTGTGTGTGTATATATAACACTCATTAAAGCAATGATGATTTAGAGAAATACAATAAACTCTTACATTTAATTGGATCAAATGAATGATTTGAGGTTCCTAGAAATTGATTTGGACATCATGGAGAACTTTGGTGGTGATGTTATGATGTTATTGGGGTTCAATGATAGATATAAATATATAAAAACATGTTTTAAAGCTTCAATAAGAAACTAGTGGTTCTTTAAAAGTGCAATTTGATGATATAAAAATGCTATTGAAACTCAACACTTTGTTGGTTTCTATTAAAAACAACAAGTTGGGTTTTATTTTACAATCTTATGGTCATATATTATCATTTTTAATTACCATTATTAAAAAAATTATATTATATTTAACATTATATTTGTGTTTCTTATTTACTCATATCACTAGTATACTTATCAGGTCGTTTCAATTTTTTTCCTCCTTTCTATCCACACGTTCCACAAATTTCCCTCATCTGGTTTTGTAAACTAAAAATTGTAATAATATATTATTATTTTGTTATATAATCATTATAATAATATATTATTATATTATGGAAATTTTTTATCTATGTATATCATCATTTTTTTATCATTCATCTATTTTTAACACTACATGAACAATGTGTTTTTAAATAGTAATTATATATATATATATATTCAAAACAAAATGTTTAATCATTTTTGTAAGTAAAAATACATTTTATATATAGATACATATATTTTATATGTTTTTAATTATATATATATACATATATATTTCTTTTTTTTAAATAAATGAAATAATTTTTTTATATTTTTAAATTTGAATATATATATATATTTATAATTTAAGTGTTTTTTAAATATTTAAAAATAATAAAAATTGCATTTTTATTTAAAATTTAAATTTAATGCCTATATTTTTAACATAAAATAATTATATATATTTATAATTTATAAAATTTTAAAAATAAAAACATAATATATTTTCACATATTTATAAAATATAATATTTTTTAAAAATATAAATAATAGTTTTCATATAAAAATGTTTTAATTATAATTAATATATTTTTTATAAAAATTATAATTATACATTTTTTATTTATTTGAAACTAATGGTAAAAATTTTATTTAAAAAAGAAAATAAATCCACACTTAAAATAATGTTCTATTTTAATTTTTTGGGGTGTTACTTGTTTGTCTCTAAAAATGTTTGTCTATGTGTTGAATGTGTTGTGTGGAATATATTTTAGTTGAATTTTGGCATGAATATATTATGAAAGTGGATTTTTTCAATGGACGATGGTTATTATATGAATGTTCTTAACCATGGAGCGTATTGTAAGGATTTTTTTGTTATGTGAAGGGTTCAAAAAGAGTTTTTTCAAGGGAATTTAATGATCCAATGTGTTTTAAAGTTGGTTTTTAGTGGAAAATGGATTATTTTTGCATGTTGGTCTTAATTGTGAATAATTAAATGAGACTTGTGAGTTATGTAAATGATTGGAAGCATATTTTAATGTAAAATTTATCTATATGTATATTTGATATGTTCTGGTCCAATTGAAAGTTTTATGTTTAATATGCTATTTCCCTTGACCATTTTTAAAATAATTTTTTAAGTTGTGCAGGTGGTGTGAAATGTAATTTGAAATTGTTTTGGAGTGTATGGAATGGAAAATGGTTCTGTTATTTAAAATAGTGATTTATTTGTGGGAATGTGTCCCTTGGAATGTGTATGTGAACGTAAAATTTGATATTACATATGAAATGAAAATTGACCATGAACAGAATCCCAGGTATCTAGGTGGGCGGATAAGGATGAGTATTCTAGTGACTTAGAAGTGGATAGACTCAAATAAACATAGCATTATTGAAGACTACAATGCTAACTAAACATTTATGATAATGATTAGCCACTAGAAGTATGGGTAGTGTCCAATGTAGTGGCTCGTGCATGATGATTGTGATCAGTGTAGTCGATATGACACATTTCACCGAGATATAATGTAACTAGTGTCCAGTAAGAGCTAGAGCATATATGGATATCCTATGACTTAGTTCCCTTTTATGATATGGTGTCGTGTGTCAGCATACAGTTGACCATGAATGTATATTCTCTTAAATAAATATTATTTGAAAAAATTTATTTCATTTAAAAATGATTTCCTTTTAATTTCCTTATATAAAACAATGTTTTCCGTAAAAAATTATTCATATAAAGAATTAAATTTTTTTAAACGAAATGTGATTGTTAATTTTTATTTTAATTTTATGGAGTGGACCTTTTCTATTGGGTGGCATCCTACTGAGATTGGGATCATACCCTACAAAAACCATTGGGTGTACATAGATTTGGTTATGTTTGCCTTAGGTATTGGTATGATGTAATATGGTGATGGTTGATCCATTTATTAGAGTTCCACTTCATGTAGGTGTTGGTGGTGGCATCTTGAAGAAGTTTCTCCATTTATTGCATGTTTGTTTTGTGATGTTATTTTTTTCTCTTTTTTGTAGTGTGTTTGGTTTTTGGTTAAATTTATAAAACCTTGAATTTAAAATAACATTGTGCCATGTTTGGGTTTTTATTATTTTTGATTGTGAAATTTATTTCTATATGTTATTTATGTTTGTAAAAATGGATGAATTCATTATGAGGGAACATTTTTTATACCTAGGAACTAGTTTCCAGCATGTGGGGATGGTGAATTCTCTTCAGACTTTGCTACATACTGGGTCAGGTGTAGTGTTAGATAGAGCACTGTCTTGGTTCGGGAAAAAATGATATCTGGGTAGGGCATGCTATTTTTACTCCATGTTATTTAGGGAGGAGTATGGTTAGACTATAGATAATACTATTAAGGATTTAGGTTCTCATTGTGAGAAGGGTTTCAGGACAACACACCTTCTGAAAGGACTTGAGTTTCCATTTACAATTGTGTTTTATTTGGGTTATTTGGTTCTTATGGGTTTTTTGATGTATGATAAATAATGTGGGAGTTGGGCCAATGGCCTCCATGAGCTTGCAGGGCCAAATATGCCATGTTGAGCCAGTGAAATGGTGTTAAAAGACTCCTTGTGAAGGTGGTATGATTATAATATGGCCACCAACCATTTGTCCAAGTCACCATCAACATTAGTTTTCTATTTTGAATTGTCATGTGCTTTCTGGGGTTCTAAAAATTGATTTGAAAAACCCAGCTTTGGAATTGTGAAAATGAGAATTGAATGTGGAAAATGGGTGTTTGGAATAATTTTTAATGAAGAGTTAGAAAAGTGGATTTTAGTAAGGGTTTTTTTTGTGTAAATTAGGAATGAAATTATTGAGAATTATGTTTTTGTAACCAAAACCCGGGGCTTATCAAAACTAATTTTTGGGGAAATTGAATATTATTTCATATAAGGTTTTGAGAATCTATTCTAAATGAAGATATATGAGCTTATCCAGATCATTTTTGGTGAAATGGGATTTTTTGAACAACTAGAATATGTATTGAGTGTGATGAAATGTTTTTGATTGATATGTTGTGTTATAAAAAGGTATTTTCATTGGTGGTGACTGAGTTTTTGAATTTTTTTAATGAATTTTGAATTGAGAAGTAAATTGAGATGTTGAATGCATTGGTTAAATTTTCTTCCTCGGATGAGGTTTTGACCTATGGTGTTTATGTGAGTGACCAAATGCATGGATATGTTTGGAAATGTAGATGAGTGCTCGGATTGGAATGATAATTTGCATGTGTGTTGCTTCATGATATATCATTTGTGTGTTTGTAAATCAAAAAGATTATTCCATTTTAAAAATTTCATTTAAAAGAGGATGTGATGTTTTGATAACTAGTTGGTGTGTGGTGTGTACCCTTGTGATTTGAGAATGTTTCTTGCAATTTTTTGGAGTTTGAAAACTATTATTGATTGATAGGGGTTCCAATTTTGAGGTCTTGTAAATGGGTTTGTTTTTAAAGTGTGGTTTGTGGATTCTTATGAATGGAAATGTTTTAGGAAACTTATTAGTTGTTTCCCATTGTGTTTCTAGTTATAGTTGTTCTATTTCTTGGTCTATGGATTTGATTTTGGGGTCCTTCAATTTTCTTGATTGGAAAGTTCATGCTCCCAATTGATTGGGTGGAAATTCAATGTGCAGCTACAAGTAGTTCACTGTTTGTAGAACCTCAAGCTGATCAACCCATAAAAATTTTCACCAGTTTAGAAAATTGAATCATATTATCTCTTATGGCAAAGAGATTCCCATCAAAGAGGAAGTGTGGATGGGTAAAATAGAAAGACACTTCAGTTTCCTCTAGTTTATTGAGTTGTTATAGGTGAACATTGATGCCTTTTTACATGATGGTCCAGCCTAGATGTTGTGATTGGGAACTCCAACAAGGATATTGGAATTTTTCTTGAATATATTGGCGTTGGATAAGAAATTAGAAAGACCTTTGGGTATTTCATCATCATAAGAAGATTACAAGTCTGAGTACACTGAAGAATTATTGTGCCTGTGGGCCCTTAGGTAACTTGCAATGGTTATGTCATAGTGTTTACAGGAAGGGTAGTGGAGCTAGTCCCCCCACCTCAAAAATACTCATTTCCATTTTTAAGTGTACTATGTTATTTTGGGATCAGTTTACTGTCCATTTAATTTTAATTCTTCTTTAGATGTAGTGGTCATGTCATCGGGAGTTTTGTGGTGTCGTATTTAAAAATGAAAAATGGTTGTTCCAGAATCTTCTAAGAACCCTTAATTTAATGGGAGTATGTTTTTTCATAGGAAATTACAGAATTTTATCATTTTAAACAGAGGTTTGTTCTATAAGAATATTATTTCTATTGTTCCTCATCCGAGGGGAAATGGGATTATGCATGTGTATATTGTAAGTCCCTATCCTGGTGAAAGTTCTAAATTGGAGAAATTTGAGTGTCATAATGTGTTTTGTTCATTTGTTTCCTCATAGTGTGTTGTGTGTTAACAGATGAAACCAAAAGGCAATGTTCAGATCAGGGATCCATATCCTTGTCATGATCCATCCCGTGGGGCCAGTGTAGTGACATACCCCAAGCCAGCCTCTCAAATTCTAGGCATTGGAGACTAGCGCCGAAGTCATAAACCTGCTAGGGGGAGGTATTTTCTGTAGTACCTATCCGCACGTACACACAACCACATCCAAAATATTGAAAAGAAAACACACATTCCACTAAACAACCACTGAATAAAAGTAAAAAATGTAGGTCAAATGGGACAAAATAAAATCCCACAAAAAGATGTTCTGAAAGGAGAAAAGTACAAGGAAACTTTATAAGCCTTCCTCTATAAACCCCATTTTATGCTTAAGTGAAGAGAAACCACTAGAAGTCGTAGTATTATGCCCCACCTGCTGGGTCTCACTGGGCACCAGAAGGTCCTGGGCCACCAAGTCCACCATCAAGGCGGTTTTCATCTATACGAGACAAAACATGTGTGGGTGAAGCCTGTTCCTGTGTGAGTAACAATATACTCAGTAGGGACCCCAAACCAACAAAGAAAGACCAAAATGTATTCCAAAAAGAAAATATGATGCATGATCACGAAGCATGATCATGATGTATGATCACATAGCAAGATCACGATTCAAGATCACTCACACTAGGTATATTCTAGAGTAATAAAGTAGAAGCCATAGTCATATCGTCGAACACCTTGGTTTATTGGGGAAATCATCCTCAATGAGTACAGTGTTCCCTTCGGGTCATACCAAAGCCGCTTCACACTAACCTTGGACTGCTATAGTACTCATCTCTAATGAGTACAATGAGTATACTAGGTAACATAGAAACTGATCCACACCATGGGAATTCTAGGTAACACAGAATCCACTTCCCACCATGTCCATTCTGAGATAATCCTCTTTCTGAGTACTGTGGGTCTAGTGGGTCACAGAGAGCAGCTCCCCACTGTGGGCAAGCTAGATCACACAAAATATGCTTCCCACCTAGTCCATACTGAGGTACTCCTCCTATCATGTACCATGGCTTTGTTATGTCACACAGAGACACACCCCATTGTTGACCTACTGGGTCACACATATGAAACTTCCCACTAGTTCATCATAGCTGATCTACATTGGGTTGTGTGCTAGCAATCTTCTGGTCTCAACCAACCAAATGATTTCTGCACGTAGTGTGCTTGATTCTGATAAAACAACTCATCAATCAATTCATAATATTTAATATTACATTAAATCCACATAATTGTTTTCCAAAATACACATCTCATCATGAGGATTCAAACACAGAAAAAATTTCATCAATCAGACACCTAGTTTTTATGATATTGACCTTATTACAAAAAAGGATCGGTTAGGTGTGAGTCCTTCTGACCTGGTCGGACCGGCTCGACCTAACCCAAACCTGGTCTGGCTCGGCCTAGTATGCAATAGGCTGACTGTATCTTGGTTGGCCAGGACACGGCTGGATTCCACGCTTTCCTCGACCTACCTCGCAGGTCATCCGCCTACTCCTCCATAGCCAATTGATTGTGGCCTTTGATGCGAGTGATTCAGTGAATTTCCACATCCATGATGTCTCATCCGCGGTGTGGCAACACAGTATATAGCAACATCCTCCCACCACCAGCTATCAGCACGGAGGGAAGCAGCTCCTACCACACTATCTTGCCCAAGCTGGCCATGTCACTCCTCTCAGAGCTCCGTCGTGGCGCGTCGCCACCCGCACGTGGCTAAGGCCACTGGCCACCGCTAGTTGGTCATTTTACAGACCACTGAGTCCACTCCTGTGGTCTGTTCATCACGCCACATGCACCTACAACCTTTTGGGGAAGCCATCTTCTATGTGATTGTCGCGTATCATCTTTGCTGGCACATCATTGATGTCTCCACGAAGGGCGCAAAAAATGAACAAGGCAGAAGGGGATATGGCCTTGTTTGTGAAACCCTGCACCCTCCACGTTAGAGGTTTAAACATGGGGAGGTATGGGATTGATGTTCTATAAAAAAAATTAATCTTGGTATAGAAATCAAAATAAAAATATCCTCCCACATGAATGAGTGATTCTCGAATCGACATGTTCTTGGGTTAATCCACGTTCATTTTTTGAGAACAGAGATTACAGAAACTTGAACAAAAATAAACACCTTCCTCAATGGTTTTCATTGTTGTAGTGTTCTTCCTACGAGAATTTAAGTTCAGTTTGAAGCCTTCGGTATCTGTCACTCTCCGGTCTCATTCCTCAAGGTACGTTGGCATCACTAGAAATTTTGAAAATTTTGTTTCTCATCATTGTAATGGATTTTCGCCAAAGGTTATTCAAAGTAATTCCATGTTTGATTCCCCAAAATGTTATCTGATTAATAAAGAAACACATCCTAGTGTTTCTGTTACACTACATCACCATATCATTACATTGTTTCATTAATGAAACAACATTTTGATTTTTCTTCTGTTATAGAGTATCATTAAAGGGGCTCATTGCCACCTCATTACTACACTGCAGTGCTGGTGTGCCACTGCTGAACGATGAGAAAATAAAATAAAATAACTTTTTAAGTTATTTTAATTTTTTCCAAAAAATATGAAATCTATCTTTTCTGGTCTAAATTCTCCAATCTATGTTAAGTATATTCTTGGAAAATCCTGTCGTTCTTAGTTTATTGGTGCCCTCAAATTTTTTATTCGAACAATAGTTTAAAATTTAGAAAAAACATAGTCACACGCTTACTTAAATGAACATAAGAATGGTTAACATTATATTTCGGGCTCACCGGGACTCAAACATAGTTTCTGTAAAAGTGGTTGGTCTCCTAATAATTTCATATAATTTTAAAAAAATTACATAGAAAATTTCGTGGCTTTACATTACACCCCCATTTTTGGGTATCACGTCCTCATAAGCCAAAACAAGGCAAATAAAAAAAGTGGAGGTACTGAGCATGAATCTGAGCCTCTCACTCTCATGTACTCTCTTAGAGAATGTCATGCTTCTAAAAAATGAAAAATATAGAAATATACTGTGCATGAAGGACCCAGTCCTATCAATCCTCAATCCCCACTAGAAACACCACAAACATTTCCCCATCGCCAATTTTCAGCTTGTCCGAGCTAATGACGTACAATGTGTCATTCACGTATGTCCTCTACTGTGACCCATGTAAAATGTCGTGCACACAATTCACCTATGGGGTAAGTGAAATGCGGTATGACACCTTTCCAAATCATCAATGAATACGAGAATTTCTAATGAACCACATAGATAACTTGTCACCACTTCCAATTCTCCGCAAACCCCATTAGGGGGTGACCTGAAGGAACACAAGGTCACCCTCATCAAACTCCAAGATTCTTTTTCCTCTATCAGAATATAATTTATATCTAATCTGTGTAGTCCTCATCTGATTCTGGAATATCGTCACCTTTATAGTGGTAGTCTGTACCAACTTTGGATGCATGAGTGCTGACTCCTCTAGGTTTGTCCAACATAAAAGTGATTTTCATAGCCTCCCGTACAAGGCCTAAAACAGAACCATGCCTATGGTGGAGTGATTTCTATTTTTGTGTTAAAAAAATAAGTGTGGTTGTTGGTACTCCCAAATTCTACCACAATCAAGGATGAAATCCTAATGAATGCCCTCCATGTTTTTTATGGTCCGCTTGGTCTGACCATCTTTCTGAGGGTGAAAGGCGGTGCTCAAGTGCAGATGAGTCCCAAATGCATCCAGCAGTCCCTGACACAACTAGGATGTAAAGAATGAATCACGGTCTTATAAGATCGTCAAAGGCACCCATTGAAGAACCATTATATCCAAGACATATATGCATCCCATTCCCTATATCGATCTCTCCTCCTGAATGGGTTGGAAGTGAGACGACATGGTGAGTCGGTCAATGATCACCTTGATAGAATTGTGGCACCTGGACATGTTTTGTTATCCCATCATTATTTACATCGATATATCGTACAATTTACACTCTATAACCTCATGTGTCTTGGAAAATCCTACTATAAACTGATGCCCATACTTCTCTTGCTGACATGTGAGGCATCATGAAATGAAATCTACCACCACTTTCTTCATCCCTAGCCACTAGTACTGACTCCATAGGTCTTGATATTTCATCTCCACACCAGTATGTAATACTAAATGGGTTTTATGTAACACACTCAACACCTCCTCCCTCAATAGCACTTATAAAATGGTGTGTCCTCTGAAAAGGATGTTGTGCTCTCCACCTCACAAAAATTCATCAAGCTTTTGTCCTGAGGATAATTTAGCACCACATGCCTCACATTCAACATCCACAAGTTGTGCCTCCTAGACTCGATGTATGAGTGGAGGAGTGATATTAATATACTGTATGTAAGCTACTCCATCATCATCTATGAAGGATGTGAGCATTGTGACTAACTCCTCCATCACCTCAATCAACAATTATAGACCAAACCTGATGATGAGTGTGTCTCCCAACATATTCCCCTTCTCAGTATTATGGACTATCTTGAAGTCAATGTCTAGGAGGATCTCCATCCATCATTGATGTCTCAAGCCTAGGTCCTCCTGTGGGAAGGCATACTTGAGAATCTAGAGGTTGGAGTAGATTGTAAACCGTTCACCCATCAAGCAGTGTTGCAACATCATCAAGGAAAATTAAACTATTTCTAACTTTAAGTCATTGGTTGTTTTGTTAGCTCATGTTTTCTCAACTACCACAATCTATAAGAGATCACTTATCTCTCTTGAATCAGGACACAACCATGTCACGTACTTGATTAATTTCAAAATACTACCTCCCCAACATCCTCTTCGGGTAGTCTCGAGATAGGGGTACATTTCAATCTCATCCTCAACTCCTGGAAGATCAACCAACACTTTTAATTCTACATGAATGGTTTTCCATTTTTTTACAAGGAAAATAATGGTGTTGTTACTCTGGAGAACTCAGGAACGATCCTCCAATATTATCCATCCAACCCCATGAAACATCGCACCCCAGTCATGCCCATGGATGGCTCCCAAGAAAGCACTCCATCTGTTTTCACCATATCCAATGCAAATCCATCCTCTGAGATGAAATGTCCTAGAATGTGGACCTCTTGAATCTAAACATTCATATCAAGAGCTTACCATAAATCTGGTTCTCTCAGAGTGTATCCAAGACTATACTCATGTGTGTAACATGCTCCTCATCCAACACTATGTACACCAAGATGTCATTAATGAAGACCAATGAGAAATGATTGAGGTAAGGCTAGAAGATTCTCTTCACGAGTCCCATGAACACTAATGGGGAATTATTCATGCTAAATGTTTTCACCAAAAACTCAATTTGGACATTCCAAAATATAACGCCTGACTTCAGTAAATCATCATCCATTACCTGAGGCTGGTTTTAGATTGATCTGAGGTCGATCCTCAAAAACTACCTCCCTCACTTCACCTGGTCGAAGAGGTGATCAATTCTCGACATTGACTAATTTTTCATCACGGTCACCTGGTTAAGGTGTTAGAAGTCTGCGCATAGCCTCAGGATCCCATTTACCATTATGGAAGACACCACTGGGGATACCAATGGTGAAACACTAGGCCTCTCAAAGCCCTTCTCTTGAATGTCCTCTAACTCTACCCACAATTCACGAACATCTGTGAGAGCCATCCGATAATCCATTGTGGATATCGGTGTTGCCCAGGGTACAGGTTGATGCCAAAGTCTAAATCCAAGTGATGACGTAGTCTTCGAACATACTAAGGTAAAAAATCCTCATACTCATCCACCACTAAGAGAAATATTGTTCTCCTTTCATCAACTACACCAAGGGTGAGGCTAGCTAATAGGTGAGTGATCGAATGCCCCCTCTAATGAGAAAGTCCGTCATGGGTTGAAAAACATCCTTTACCATCGGTGAAGGAAAACTTAGTCCCAACCCCATGGAAACACCACAATTTTCACCTAATATATTTGATCTAAGCATGGAATGTAGATAGCCAGTCCATACCCAAGATAACATTGTAAGGCCTCGATGCAGCTACTTGGAGAACCCATCCAAATATCATGCATCCTAGAGTAAGCTCAAACTACTAGAAACAATGTGTAATCGTAGAATAACCTCCTGTAGGATTATCCAATCGTAAGGATCGAGCCAATGACTAAACCAGAATCTCTGAGCCCCGAATGAGGTTCATTAAAAGGAAAGAATAATTGGTACCTGTGTCTATTAAATCTACAGCTAAGGGTGAGAAGTCACAGATCATAACTCTAATAATCTTTAGGGCTTCGTAGTCATAGGCCTCCATTTATTAATGTTTGGATCACCCATGTCCGTCAGCTCCAAGAGCTAATGCTGGACCACCAATGGTGGTGGTTGAAGAACCTAGAACCATTGTCCTCTGCATGATGCTCGTCCAGATCACCTGCCACATCTTACACCCCATGGTCCTCCTCATTTGAAACATTTCTTATGCCTTGAAGGTCCCTCGTGCACATGTTTATTGTCTGTGTGGATGGTCATGAAGTAATGAGCCACATTTCCCAACTCGTCGCACGAGAAAAACGTCCTGGTTCTCTACTAATTCCTTTTTCACTGAGATCACTACAGTACTGACCCTGAATCCTAGGGTTATCCCCTAAAATATCTGACATGTTGGGACCTCATGACTCTTTCCTGGTACTCACTACAGACGATATTTTCACTTGATGTCTGCTGGTGGCTCTAACTTTGGTTCATGCTCTCTTAGGAATCTCTCTAAAAATGGATTTCTCTAGACATCTAGCCTGAGTGGGGATTCTTAGAGACACCATGGATGCCCTGGTCTCACGTTTGAGTCCCTTTTCAGTGGTCCATGTCTTGAAGAATGGGTAAATAACCATGTCTATGGAGTAGAGAGAGAGGTCACTTAACCACGCAGTGTACTTATAAATGGACAAGTTTCCATACTATAGGTGAAGCAGCTCTTGTATGCACACAGAGTGCAAGGCCAGATAGAAGAAGTCCTCTCAGAAAATCCAATTCAATTCACCCCAGGAGAGGGTCGCCTCATCATGGGTCTATATTTTCGGGCTCAACCATCTCCCTGATGATCCTTAAAGGAGGATCACAACTATGATTGAAAAATGGTCGAGTGGTGTCCGCACTAAGCATAAAAACCATGTCACGACCTCCATCTTGTCCTTAAAGGCCTGAAGATCTATACCTCCTTTCAATGTGGTAGGTCTATAACTTTAGAACATGTTCAAGGTGTTGAGCCTGTGTTCATCCTCTACCAGTAATGCTTGTAGTAACTACTGATCAACGGGTGGTGGTAACACTATTGCACCACCCAGCAGGGCCATCTCTAGAACATGCCCCTAAACCGAAGACACATCTATAGGAGGGCTATCCTCATGGTAACACGTCATAATCCAATATGGTATTCTGTGTATATGCATCATGATACAGATCATGATGTACCACCGTTAATATATTATACCTGGTGAGATTTTACTAATTTAATAAGAACGTTAGGAAACACACAAATCTTTTATGAATCATGAAACTTTTTTTATGTGTAAAGCTGAAAAGTAGAATACATGGTCTTGGGGTGTAGGTATATTGGCATCCACACCAAAACTAGACTACAAAAATCTGAAAGAAGGTCTGAAAACATTTAGCACTATTTCCCAAACACAATACAACAAACTCCCAATCATTGAGGTAGAACCGACAACCATTGATACCACTTATTCATGACCTTTCCTGCAAGGACTTTGTCATGATGCACCTCATGACCAACTCTCGAATGCCATGGGTTGGAAACTATTTCTAACCGAATATACCAACATGTGGGAGGAATTTTCATGAGTTCTTTTATTCAAGATCACACAACCACATCCTAAAGATGGAAAAGTAAACATGCATGCCACTAAGGAACAACCAAGTAAAAGTGAAAACTGAAGTTCAAATGGGCCAGAATACAAACCCAAAAAAAATGATGTACTGAAATCAAAAAATTACATGGAAATAGTAAAAGATATCTTCTAAAAACCCCACTTGATGGGTATGTGAAGGGTAGCCGCTATAAGCTGTGGAAGTACACCCTGCTTGCATGATCTAACTTTGGCAGCATCCAGTTCTTGGCCATAAAGTCATATATCATGGCGGCGATCATCTTCACCATACATAGCATGTGTTGGAAAAGACCATATATGGGTGAGTAACAACATACTCAATGGGGACTAAAAAACAAAGAAATACCAAAATCAAATCCACAAAGAGAAAAAGAAGCATGATCATGATGCGTTATCACGAAGAAAGATCATGAAGAAAAAAAGCTCACTCCAGGTATATTCTAGAGTAGGAATGGTGGAATAGTAGTCATATCATTAAACACCTTGGGATGTTCGAGAACTCCTCCTCAATGTGTACAGTGGGCCTGCAGGGTGACACATAAGATGTTTCCCACAATCCATGGACTGATGAGTACTGTGGGTATGTTGGGTCACATAGAAGTCGCTCCACATGGAGAGAATTTGGGGTATCATAGAAGATGATTACCGCCATGTCCATACATAGGAACTCCTCTTTTCAAGTATCATGGGTCTGTCGGGTCACGTAGAGTTGCTTTCAACTATGGCCTTGTTGGGTCCCATAGAAGCTGCTTCCCACTTTGGCCATACTAATGTACTCCTCATGTCATGTATCATGGGTCATCCAAGAAACATATAGCTGGTCCCCACTATGGGATAGCTGGGTCACACATTAGTCACTTCCCACTAGGCTATAATTTTTTATCCACATAGGATTTCCTACCAATAGTCTTTAAGTCTCAACAAACCTAATTGTTTTTGCATGTAGTGCAATTGATTTCAGGAGAAGTATTCCTCAAGACATTCATCATATTTCATCTTCTATGAAAGCCTCCATAGAGTCTGAAAAAAGATATACTTCACTGTGGGGGGTACAATACAGCAAACGGCTCATCAATTGCACGTCTGGTTTGTCTGATATTGACGATTTTGCCAAAAGTTTTCTGTTAGTTATGGGTCTAGTTTGAGCCGGGTAGACAGACCCAACCTGACCTGACCTGGGGTCGTTCAGCCCGACCCCACTCCGCTGACTCAACAAAAATCTGGCCCTGAATAGGTTGAGCTCAGTGCGGCCTGGACCGCCATAGACATATCAGTTGTCAGCTTGCCAAGATGCAGTTAGAAGCTACGTCCGCCTCCACATGCCCAGCGGGTCATCTACAGGGCCACCTCCTCTTCCACGGCCAATCTACCACAACATTTTGGGGGTGTGATGTGTTGAGATTCAATGTATGTTGTGCACCGACACTGTCTGGTGGCCTCATCCACCCACACAAGCATCCGAGTAGAGTCCAGTGGCTCCTGTTGCACCACCGCGGCCCGAGCTAGCCACAACGCTCCTCTCGGTGTGCCAACCCCTACCCACATCAACTCATGGGGTCTACTAAGTCTACATCGGTGGTCCTTTCTTTGCGCCACATACACCTACAAACTCTTGGGATTTATATCTTCCCAGCGATGGTCTCGTATCCTCCTTGCTTCCACTTCGAAGATACGACCATGAAGAATGCACAATACACAAAAAACACCCAAGGAGGATGGGCTCATGCCTTTTTTTTCTTCCCACACTCTCCGAATTACAGGTTTAAACATGGGGAGGTTTTGGATTGAGGTTTTATCAACAAAAAGAAATTAATCTTAGTTTATAATACACAACAAGAACACCATCCTACAAGAATGACCAATCAGAATATCAATATGTTTGTGGGTGGATCCACATTCATCGTTTTAGAATAATTAATTGTGAAACATGAATAAAAATAAACCACTACCTCAAATCTATACATCGCTAAATTGATTTTTCCAGTGAGGATTTGAATTCTGTTTGAATCCGTCAGCATCCATCTTCCTATGGTCTATTTTTTTAGGTGCACTGACATCGCTACATTTCATTAGTGTTCATCATTCGTCATTAGAGGGGACTTTAAACATAGTTTTTTAGAGAAATTACATTTTTGATCATCCAAGGTGTTATCTCATTAATAGAGAAACACATCGTAGTTTTTCTATTATGCTGTGTCACGATGCTGTTACGCTATTTTATTAATGAAACAACATGTCTGTTTTAGTTCCATGAAGATGTATCATTAATGTTAGAAAAAATGCTCAACAATTTACTTAAATGAATATAAAAAAACATCAAAATTCTATTTCAGGCTAACTGCGCCTCAGAATCAGGTGTCTTTAAAGTGTGTGGTCTGGAAATAATTCCTTATAATTTAAATAAAATTACATGGGAAATTCTGAGACATTAAAAGTCCCATTCTGCGAGTTAAGTGATCATTCAAATAACAGTTAACCAATAATTTTCACTAGAGTGAAGCACACACATAGTCATAAATCCTTGGGTTGTGGGGGGCTTTGGTTAGGACTTTGTCTCTCATTTTATAATGGGGACAATTTATATTTTTTGTTGTAGTTTTTTCACCATGGAAAATTCCCCTTTTCATAATTTCATTAAGGCATAATTTTTTTTGTGACACTTGCTTTTTATGAATACATCATTTGTTATGAGAATACATGGTAGTCTCATTTTCTTGAGATTCCATTGGTTGTAATTTCTTGATGTGGACCCTAGTTTGGATGGCCATATGTAGTTTTCTATCATGATTAGGTTTTGGTTTTAGACTGCCTCATGGGTGGGTGTTTCCCCTATCTTGTCTTTCCTCATGGAGGGGTTTATTGGTTTGTGTTTGTTGGTATGTGTTTTTTGTTATATGATTATTAGTCTATGTTTGTGGTTCCATGTTTTTTAGTCTATGTTTGTGGGTTTGTGATTCATATTCTATTTTTTGGTCTATATAAAAGTAATAGGGATGGAACATATATGTTTCTATTTTTTGGGAAACCGATTTGTATTTTAAAATCATGGAGAGACCCATAACCGGTCTCATTGTGGTTTCTCCTAATGTTGGTTGGAGTTAGTTAGATTTCATGGTATGGAGTCCATTTGAGCCTACTATTTTGATGATCTGGTTTAGCCTCTAGTAGTGCATGGCATTTAAAATATTTGACTAGAGATATTGGATTTTTGTTTCCCTTTTGAGTAAATATTGGGCTATTAGAGTACACCAAATTGTCTTGTTTTAATGAAGGTTTGAAAATATCGTGGTTTGAGTTTCCCAACACTCTTCAGGAAGTAGTTTGGCTTCATTTGTTCATTTCATGTATGAGGAATGGAATTAATTTGTCAGCATCTAATGTTTTCTAGGATTGAGAGGTTGTATTATGCATTTCGATGATTCCTTTTCTATTGATCGGTTAATTTTAGGATTTTTGACATTCTGAGGATAGAAGGATTTTTGGGGGGAGTCTATTCTAGAATATTGATAAAATCCTAAGAATCTATGTGTCCATTCATGATGTTTTTTACTTTATCATCATTTTATGTAAGTAGGGAATTTACTTGGGTTGCAGAAGAGTATCATTTTTCTTAAAACAAGAATTGGGATGAATTTTTGAGAATGGAATGTTATCATAGTGGGGAGAATCGTCATACCTAGGTTTTCATTTTCTTCTTTTTCCCATGTTCAATTATAGATCTCAGTATTTCTCTTGAGTTACAAGTGTGATGGATTGAAATTTTGAGGAATTTCCATGGATTATTTTCATTCTAGTGCTTAGAAACGGGTTTTCACCTTTGAGTATTGGTTGAAAATGGATGTTTATGGGTCAACAACAACTGATGCGTGGTTTGGATAAACATCCACCCTCTTCTAGGTAATAATGTGACACAAGTGGTATTTTTTGATGATGGATAACTACATGGTTAGCGCACATGTTGTAAAATTTTCCATTTAGATATTGGGTATGATCCTCTTAGATAGTTAGGGGTGAACTATTTCTACAGTATTTGGGAAACCATGCGACTTGTCAAGGTAATTAATATTTTAAAATTACAATTGTGTTATCTTGGGATTTAACCTCAAATCCAACATTTCCTGCCCTATTCGAGCACTATAGCTCCAGGACCCTCCCTCCCTTCCTATTTTCTCCTTTGATATTCCATCCATTGGTGGGTTTTGTGTGGATATTCTTGGAAATCAACTAGTAAGCCTCTTTTCCTTTGATTTCTCCTCTTTTATAGGGCTTCTCATCTGTATTATTTTGGAGTTCATTATTTATCAGGTAGGGAAACCTATTTTGGGGTAAATATTGTTCTTTATTATTTTCTATTCATTTTTCATTTAATCATGCCTTATTAGGGTCTTGTTGTGGTGGGGTTGTTGTTTTACATTGGACTTTTAAGAACCCAAGTGAGATTTATGCGGTTCCATGCTCTATCATTTTGAGATTATTTTGATATGCTTCTTTGTCTCCATAAATGTGTTCCTTGAGTTTCATTTGTGGTGTGGGAATATATTGTTGATGTTTTTTTTCTCTAGAATATATGATGAAAGATGAATTTTTAAGGGAAACATGTAATTATTTGAATGTTCATCTTTGTGGCGCTTCATGGATGTGTTTTGATAGTAATTTGAAATGCGCAAAATGGAATTTTAATGTCACAAAATTTTTAAAAGTGTTTGAAATTGTGTTTACAATAAAAAATAGATTATTTTGGAATGATGGTTTTAGTTTTTCATATAAAACTGTGGCTTGTGAGTTTTTCAAATGACGTGAAGCATGTTTTAAAGTAAAATTTGTTTAATTTTAGATTTTAAATGGTCATTGACCATGTAAAATATTATTATAATTATGTGATTTCCTTACATCGTTTCCAATTGAATATCATGAGTTGTTCACATGGTGTGAAATTTAATTTTAAATGGTTTTGGTGTGTGTCTAATAGAAAATGGTTTTCTTATTGAAAATGGTGATTTACTTGTATTCTTGTGGAGTCGCAAAAGTGTATGTTAATGTGAAATTTTATGGGACATTAGAAATGAACATTTTTAATGAAGGGAATCTTAGGCATCTAGGTGGAAGACTTGGAATAGTACACTGGCGACTTGAAATTGGGGAAGAATAAATATAGATAGAATTATTGTTGATTACAACACTAAATAAACTATGATGATGATTTCAGACTATAAGAATTTTGTATAGTGTCCTCCCAAGTGGCTCATGTACATGGTTTGTTATTAGTGTGGTTGCTGTACCATGTCTCACCCAGATTTGATGTACCTTATGCCCCACTAGAGCTAGATCTTATAGGTATTTCTTATGACTTAGTGATCTTTACTAGTGTGTTTCAATGCATCGACATATAAATCACCATGAATATATATTATCTTAAGGAAATATTATTTGATAAAAGTTATTTCCTTTTAATTATTTTCCCTTTTAATGTGCCTTCCTTTAAAATTTGGTTTTCCTTAAAATTTCTTCAAATAAATTGTTCAAATGTTCTAATAAGAAATTGAATATTGATTTTTCTTTATATGTTATGGATCATACATTTTCTTTTGGGTGAAATAATACTGTTATTTGGCTCATACCCTATGTACACCATTTGTTTTATGTATATTTTTTAATGTTGGAATCATGTAATGTTATGATGTATGATATTGATCGTGGACCTGATTTTTAGAGTTCTACGTCATATAGGTGTTGGTGGTGGCAAATTGAGGAAGTATCTACTCTTAATTCATAATGGTTTTTGAGATTTTTTTTCCGTTTCTGTTTTATTGCATTTGGTTTTTGGTAAAAACTGTATAACCTTGAATAGGAAAAATTATTGTTCCATGTATGTATTTGTATATTTATTATTGGAAATTTAATTTCTTATGGTTTTTTATGATTATAAAAATTACTGAAATCATCCCCAAGGAATATAATTGATACCCAAGAACTGGTATCCAACCCATGGCGATTGGGAATTCCATTTGGGCTATGTCACTTACCGGGTTGGGTATCAAGTTGGATAGGGGTCCAACTTGGTTCATGACTACTTTTATTAAAAAATTTCAAATTTCTAATAAAATTAACTTCAAAAAAATGATATTTATGTATTAATAAATATAAATTTTTTTCCATTCATGTTTTAAGTGACCTTTTTTAATGAACATATTTATCCCTAAATAGTAAAAAATTTGATAGCGTGATTAGGGTTAAGGTAGTGTTTTTACAATTTAGATGTGCTTCTGTTAAAATTATGTTATAAAAACATTGGATTTTAATTTGATAAAATATTTAAAATAACTTATAATATTATGGTATATATTTTATAATAATAAATAACTTTTATTTATTCTTAATGAATGGATTACATATGTTAGAAAACTAGCTGCCAAAATGAGAAACCAAAACCAAAAAATAAAAAAACATAAAGACTAAGGAACAAATTCTAAAATTATTTTTTATGTGGTGTGAGTTTTCTTGACCATGAATATAATATAATCCATTATATTTAATTTTATAAGCACATGAGGTAAGGGATACCTCCCAATTGTGTATAACTATTGTAATGTACAACAATGCAACTCCTCATCCAATATAAAAAGGAATATAGTCATCTCATATCTTCACACCGCTGAATAATTTTCGATCACACAAGCCCATCCAAAATAAACTCCCAACATAAATCCTCTAATTATATAATCCCTAATATGGTATGAAATAAATCTATGGATTCCTATTGGAGACAATCAAAAGTAGTTACCTGAAAAAGTTGTAACCTTCTTCTATGCGAATTTAAGTATTATTTATTTATGAAAACACTTAAATTATTATTAATACAAGTTTATATGATAAAATAATTAATTGAAATATACTTATATGTTGTTTTTATAAATATTAAAATTACACCTACACACACTTCCATCAAATAGGTAATTAAATTACTGTTTGTATCTACAACGAACAACCACCTCACTAAATGATGTTGCTAGTTTTTTCCCATACCAATTTTTATAGTTGGGAATTAGGACGGACACAATTTACTTTTATGATATATATGATATTTAAAATATGTTTGAAATGTTTTTTATTATATGACACATATTTTTAAACATTCAATTTTGTGAGAATATGATAACACCATTTTTACAAGTGAGGACTACCACCTCTTCAAAATGATTAGATACAATCACATATTACATGGAATTTATTAAAGAAGTGTTAAAAAATTGGCGCCTTAAATAAAATGCTTTTGATATTAATAGAATATTTAACTTAATGTAAATATAATATGAATTTTTCTCTAACACCTTTTTACACATCGAAAAACTGATAACATCGTTCATGGACGTGTGGACAATTTCCTCCTTAAAGTGGTGCGACTTCTTATACATAACAATATATATATTTATATATATATATATTAAATAATATGTTATTAATTATATAATTATCATTATGGAATTATAAATTTTACTTAACTTCGTTATATAATGATCAGTAAAAAACGGGAATGTTGCCTATGAATATGTACAACCAACAGTCTCCATGATTGTAATGTTGGTTAATTTTTCATAAATTTTTTAATTATTATATTTAAAAGTATAATTGATGTATAAAAATGATAAATAATTTGTTATTACTATTATGTATTGTTTATATAATGACCACCTTTACAATAGTTAACTAACCATTATCCTTTTAAATCATAAACCGAATATGGTCCAAACACCCGACATAAATATATTTTCTTTGGTAGTTGTAAAAATACAAATAATAATTGAAATTAAATTAATGATAAATATTAAAAATGTTAAAAATCTAGTAAATAATTAACATATTCTCAATTTCATGGATTATATATACACACACGACAAGTTGGATTCAAGGTAAGAGATTTAGTCTCTATCTCATTTCATTGAGGCATATTTCAATGTTATACACCAATTATATTTTGAGAGATTTATTTGTATACCCTTAAACATATCTTATCATTAACTTATGTATTCTTATTTATTTATTGCTTTGGAAAATTTATATTCTTTCATGTGGCCTAGGATTTAAATTTTCAAAGCAACATGGTACAATTTTAATGTTTAATGATTTAATTTAAAAATATTTTCATCAATGTCAATCTTCATTATATGATTTTATATATTTATTTATATAAAAGGACTAAAAAGTGTTTTTAATTACTATTTTTAATTTTTTTTAAATGTATTTCAACAAATAATATTTTATCATATTTTAAATAGAACATTTTGACGAATAAAGAAAGAGAACGTTCGACTCTTAATATTCATTGTGATAATAAATTATATGCCATTATGGAAATTATAATTTTTTATTTATTTTCATCATTTTTAGTTTCTATAAATTAGAAAAAATATTTATCGTTTTTGTATTTTTTTATTGAAAATGGTTTAAAAAAGAAAAAGTGTATTTTTTTTTGAAAATGGGATGTTTTTTGAAAGAAATGATTTTTTTTCTGAAAATCTTTTTATATGAGTTTAAAAGAGTATTTTAAAGGATTTTATGAGTAATTTATTTTATTCATCATGTATTAGTCAATCATTACATAATGGGTTGGATCATAAAGAACCAGGTGAGCCCCTAACAAATTATATATGTGGTGGACCAAATAACAATAAGTGAGCCCATTACCAGAAATACATGGGATGCCCCAAATATCATTGAGTGAGCTTGTTATAGCTATAAGTATGAGTGGATATTTGATATACATCCAATTAATATAGAATTGAAGTCATCATTATGGTTATTCCATTTGTAAGAGTGACTTGAATGGAAGCCAACTGTATGGTTAATCCATTTTTTAAAGTGAAATGATTGCAAGTTGGCCATAAGACTATTCTAATAATTTTTTTTGAAAGGGTCCAATGAATAAGATTATTTGAGTCACCTAAAGAATTTTTAATTCATTTTAATGTGTTTTAATTATTTTAAATGAAAAAATAGGTGTTTTATCATATGAAAATGTTTTATTCCATATTCTCAATGAACATTGATGGTAAATGTATACATTTACGAGTTTTTATGAATTTATAGGATTATCAGTTCTAATGCCATATGTATCACTTATTGATATTTTATGCTCATACCACGTTCATTAAGAAAATGGTCACGTGGTTTATGGATTTTTATGGGAGTGAAATAATTCAACTTTAAAGTGCTGTGGTTTTCAATAAAAATAATTAATGCATTATTTAAAAAGTTCTATATAATGAATAAAATAGATACTGATCGAAGTTCCCACATATATTTTATGATATTTTTTATTTATGAGTGAGTTATTAATTCTCTTAAACTCAAAACCAAAAAATATCATTATTGTGAGAGAATGTTAAATTTTTGATATAATATAATATTGTGAAATGTTTATAGTCTGGAGAATTATAGTTGGTATCAATGTAATGGATTAAAAAAATTGTTATTATGTTAGTTTAAATAGGATTACCTTAGAAGATTTTACATTATTGTTATGTTGAAATGAAATATAATTTTATTATTTCCTTGTGGATTCAAATAAGAAATGTTTTTTAGAATGGGTTTTCATAGAGGGAAAAAGAAAAATGTAGTGGGAATGAACCGATTGTAAAATATTCTTCAAAAATAGAATCATATGATGGTTAGAATCATCAAGGTATAGTTTGATACAATGATTTATTAGTTGAAACAAGATATTAATGGAGGTGTTTTCTATGGTTTAGAGGAACATGATCTACCACATTACAACATGTCTATAACGTATTATATTATGTTAAAAATTTCCCAATCATTCAAGAGATCATTTGACCTAGTGGTAAATGAATGATGGATCAATTTCATAGAGAAGATATCTAAAGTCATGAAATGTTTGTAAAATCAGAAGGTAACCCCTTATATTTATCATTTTGTAGGTGAATCTGATCAATGATGGTTTTTGGTTAAGAATATTGTTGAGAAAGATGATCGTTATGATACAAAATGGGAATCATTTAAGAATATCTTACTTGAAAAATATTTCTATAAGTATATTCAGATTATGACGGAGAAAAAATTCATCGGATTAAAAAAAAGGATAAAGAGACAGTGGATGTGTATGACGAAAAATTTACAAGATTTTTCATGTATGTTCTTGATTTTATTCGAGAGATTTATTTTAAAATTAACATACTTTTATAAGGATTTAAACCAAGTGTGTGAATAGCTTTGAACTCGCATTAATTTAAAAGTTAGGGGAAAGTGGTTCTTTATGATGAAAAATATGAAGTAGAGTATTAAGATACTTATGTAATACAATATTGTAGGAGTAAGAAGATGTTATTATGGTAGGACATGGAGAAGAAACCAAATATGAATTTTAAGGGTAAGACTAAAACTTCATCCATGTGTGGTAAAATTAATTTTTGTGAATGTATGTTTGGATCTGGATAGTGTTACGAGTGTAGTATGTTTTTTCACTTGGTGAATTATTGAAATGAGAATAGTTATAAATAAAACATGTGTGAAATAATAGATATCTAATCAATAATGACATGTTTAAGCAATATTGTGTTGTGCCTTTATGATACCATGTTTCTAAGGATATAATCTCATGGTGGAAACCATAAAGATATAAAATTGAAATGTATGGTGATATATTTTTTGGCTACATCCTTTGTTGTTGGGATATCTTGTGAAGTTATGCATGATCCATGGAGAATGGGTTTTTAAGGATAACCATATATCCAATGTTTTATACACTCCTTTTGAGGTGTTAAGTAATGATATCATATAGTGACTAAAGAATTCATCTGAGTTGTTTTTTGGTTATATGTTTAGTTAAGGATTTTTTAATGATAAGTATGCCTATAATATTGGAAATGATTTTTTATATATTTATAATCCTTATGGTTTATAATATCTACGATTATTAAGGTTATTTTGAAGGATATTATTCATATTTCTAAGACTGCTATGATGATGAAATTGGGATTATAGAAATATATCAACAATGTAAATTTCATTATATTCATAAAATGTAATAGAGTTCCTAGAATTTTAAAATATTATTATTTCAAAATTGGTATTTTCCAATGTCCAACCATTGTTTACTGAGATAATTTTCAAATTGTGATCATACATTTTTTGAGGGATGTAGGATATAACAATTTTGAGTTTTTATGAAATATATTCAATTAAATTTATTTAAATTCATTGATATATTAAGTTACACACAATTATGAATTTATATTTCACTATATGAAACACCAATTTTTTCTTGAGTTGCATGTAATGTCCTGTCTCTTTGATAAGTTTTGTTACATGCGAGAATGATTCTTACTGAAATATAACAAATTACTCATATTATTATATAATTTGAAAGTTATTTTTCGATGTTATATAGGCAGGTGTGAATAAGAATATCTATAATTTGTTTACAATGCTTTATAAAATGTTATGACATTTATCCAATTTAATTGATAGGCATAAGAAAAGAATAAACTATATTTCACACATAAAAATCTATATTCTTTTAAAAGGATGTTTCACAACAATTTAAGTGGGGAACCATAATAAAATATAAATTTTGACACATTTATCATTTTTATTTAGAAAAAATAAAATCAGTTATTAAAACAAGATTATAAAAAATAATCTTGTGTGATATTTTTTTAAATGTATGAGAAGTATTATTTTTGGATGAATAGTGAAAACCACAACATTTTAATTGAAAACATTTTTTTGGTAATAATTTATTTATATAGGAAAATTATATTTGAAATTTTATGAACATATAAATAGTTAAATTATATATAAGTAAATGTAATTAAGGTTAATGCATTAAATTTTCCAATGAAATTTGATATAAAAAAGTTTCATTCCGTTGAACTTTTCTCTATAAATACCCACTATCTCGCAGCACCCGTGAGACTAATTTTAAATTAATTTTTGCCAGTTATGTGAATTGAATTTTTAAAAATAAATATACATATTAAGAATAATTATTATTATTATTTCTAATAATATCAAATTATTTTTTTACCGAAATTATTATTGGAAATGTTGAAAATTAATTACAGTGATTTCAGTAATAATATGCTTTCATAATGATTAAACAAAGAAAATATGTTGTAAAAATGGGAAAACATGTCCAAAATCCATTTTAAGGACAATTTTTGACCCTTGCCAACATATGATCTAGTTTTACGAGTTATTGCGAAACTATTTCATGAATGTGACCTATATAATAACGTTATTAAGGAAAAAAGACAAAAAAACCTTCCCTGCCTTTAACACTTATGAAGATTCATAGTAGGGAAGAAGCTACATAGTTTTGATTCAAAAAATAGTTTTTAAAATAAAATTATTTTATGTTATGATAATAATTTATTTCTAATTTTTATAGGCGTTTTAATTAAATTAAATTCTTATGAAACTCCAGAACATGTATTATTTTACTAATAATTACATGAAATAAATGATAAATTATTAACTAATTTAAAACTATTAAAAATATTATATTTTTCAAATGATTCATAAGTATTTATAAAATTATAATATGGTTCATTAATTAGCCAAATTATCTTTTACAATGAACATATTGACCAATAAACAATAAAGCTATTGTTATCACAGTTAGGGTTAATTTGGTTCTTTTGATTACTATATATGTTCCTATTAATATTAACTTCCATCCTATATGGGTTTTTTATTTTATAAATTAGATTTTGAATTTTATAGTTTTTTGGTATAAAATTTATTAATAAATCTCACTTTTTATTTTCCATAATGAATAAATTACATAGGTTAGAAAATATATACATAAATATAAAACCATAATGAAATAAATAAGGAAACAGAATGAAAACGAAAAAATGAAAAAAATGATATTTTTTGGGTTTGAGTGTATCTGGACAATATATATCATTTAGTTCATTATTTTTCATTTTCTATGAACATGAGGTAAGGGAGATCTCCCAATAAATTTTATCTTTTGGTATTTATATGAATTTCACTCTTAATCTACTATAAAAAGGCATCTGATATTCTCCTCTATTCACATGTATCAAAACTTTTGGATCAAAAAAACCTAATATATAAACTCATAATACCCCTTATATAATATCAAAATCCCCACTTTTGGAAAAATTCCAAACAATAATGACTTGTGGTATAAACTAGAAGGAGATACCCAAAAAATTACTTAACATTCTTTAGCACGTATTTCTGTATTATTTAATTCTCAAATCACTAAAATTATTTTTATATGATGATTATGTAATGAAATTATTATCTTAAATATAATTATCTGTTTTTATTATAGGATTTTACCCACAATTACACACACTTCCATCAAATGTGTAAATTATCATTCATGCGTATGTCAGACTACTACATCACGAAATGATGTCGTTCATTTTTACCATTACCACCTCTCATATTTGGGAATTATGATCAATTTTTTTTAAATGATATATATTATATTTAAAATTTCATAGCACTTGTTTAATTATTATATAACAGATAATTTCTTCCTTGACATTTTTTCGGAATACGATAACATCGTTTGTGGACATGTGGACTACCGCCCCCTCATGTGATGTGATACATCCACACATTACATGGAATTTATTAAGGAATGTTTTAATCAATAAAATGTGACACAAATTATATATATGTGTCATTAATGACATAATTTACTTTTTTGAATAATATATATTATTTTTTACCCCTTTTCAGACACTAAAAACATTATAACGTCATATGTGGATGTACGGACTACTGCATCCTCGAAGTGATGTGATTCCTTGTACATTAAAATAATTCAATGTGTAATTATATATGAGTAAATAATATTTTATTAATGATGTAAAAATAATTATTGAAGGATAAATGTTACTTACATTCTTTTAATAATGATCATTGTAAAATAGGAATTTTACTTAGGAGTACAAACGACTTACTCTCTTTATTATTGTAATGATGGTTCATTTTTCATAAACATATTTTATGATTGGTTTTAAATGATTAATTTATTTATAAATACGATAAATTTTTAATTATTATTTTTCTTTGAATGTTTCTATAATGATCTCCTTGACCATAGTAAACCAAACATAGATATTTTGACACATAAACTATATATGGTCAAAACACATATTGCAAACATAATTTTCTAAGTTGTTTTAAACAAAAATTTAATAAGATATATAAATTTAATTATAGACTTGAAAAAGGTTCTTAATAAAGAAAATAATAAAAAAAATCAGGAATATAATGAATCTCGAGATAAGTCAGACTCAAGGTAAGGGACATTGTTGGAATCTCCTTTCATTGAGGTATATTTTGATGTTGTACACCAATATTATTTTATTAGTTGAATATAAAACACATTGGAAATATGAAATCGTGAATATTATTATTATCATGTTATTTAATGTTTTGGTTAAATGCTATCATTTCAAGAGGCTTATGGTTTAAATGTCCAAAGTGGTATATAAAACATTTATAATTTTAGGATTTAATTTTAAATCATTTCCTTTATGTCATAGTTATTGATATTGTTTTATATGTTCATTATAGAAAAAGATTATAAAGAAAATTTTATGTCTATTTTGAATTTAAATCAAATTTGTTTCATAAAATAATATTTTTAAATGTTTTATATAGAATTTTTTCACAAAAGACAATAGGAATGTTATCATTTTAATGAAAACAAAGATAATTAATTTTCCACCTCCATGGACGTTATTATATTTTTATATTCATTTGAATGATTTAATCTGTCCATAAATCAATATAACTATTTATATTTTGGGTATTTTTGTATTTTAAATGGGTTTCCAATGAAAAAGGGTATTTTGTTTTGCAAATGGATTTTTAAATGAAAAAAGTTATTTAATTTTTATAAAAGTGTTTTTATGAGTTTAAAATAGTTTTTAAATGTTTTTATAAGGAATATGTTTTAATAATGAAGTGTTACTCCAGAATTACGTGACGAGG
This sequence comes from Viscum album, assembly GCA_963277665.1. NCBI lineage: Eukaryota > Viridiplantae > Streptophyta > Magnoliopsida > Santalales > Viscaceae > Viscum > Viscum album. The sequence continues at coordinate 1,091,769,158 of OY728137.1, read as the reverse complement.
TGACCCAAATTGAACTGAGAGGGCCCATTACAACTGATACATGGGTTGGCCTATATAGAATCAGGTGAGTCTGTTTCATCTTATACATAGGGTGGTCGAGATATGATAGAATTACCCATTATATAATAAAGGATAGGTGGGTCTTTGATTACCCACTAATTAATTGTGTATAGATGCTGGTTTTATGGTTATTCTATTTGTATGAGTGATATGTATTGAAGTTAGCCTATTTTTTATTCCATTTGTATGAGTGAAATTTTTGGAATTCGACCATATAACTTTTACAATTAAAATGTTTTTGAAAGGGTTTAATGAATATTATGCTCTACGTCACAAAAAGTGAATAAATTTATTTCTTTAGGTTCTAATGGTTTTTATTGTCCAAAATGCGTTTTCATCCCTATGAAAATTATATATTTCATATTCTAAATAATCATTGAAGATAATGGTAAACATTATATGATTTTTAATGTATTTACTGTATTAATGATTTTCATTATTTTTATACAAATTTCCATAATTTTGTGTTCATCACATGTTATTAAAAATGTTTTCATATGGTTTAAGGATAGTTAATGTAAAGGAATAAATCTTGTTAAATGTCATAGATATTATCTAAGAAAAAATCATTTTTTATTTTAAATGTGTTATATTATGGGGAATGTGGACACAAACTGAATGTGTCCACTTGTATTTTATGGTTTTTTATGTATGAGTTATGACCTAATTATTTACGACACTAAATTTGAAAAGATCCTCAATGTGCTAAAAAGTACATTTTTTTTGACATAACTCAATATTATGTAATGTATTAAGGACAGGTCCATATAGATATTATGATATTACCTATTTGGTAAATTAGGTTAAGGGTGAGTCCTTCTATGGAAATACACATGATTTTATGGAGATGGAATGGTTATGTTTGTAAGAGATGTTAACTATTAAGATTACCTCCTCGAATAACATCATATATTGTTGAGAAAAATGAATAGTTATGGATATTACCTTGAGTTAGTGTGATTATGATCCTAAAATAGGTTGGTTATCCATATTTTATCTCTAAATTACTTTTTATATTTTGAGCAGTTGTTATATAAATTCCCCTTTGAGTTTTCTTTGGGATATATTTGACTACAAGGGTGTTGAATAAATTTCTAAAAGAACATATAATGTCATAAAAATATCATAACATGAAGGCTAGAGAAGTGTTGGGGAAATTTTGGAATAATTTTATGTTATAAAAAATATAGAAATTTTGATAATTTCATATATATGTAATGGTTTTATTCAACATAATGAAATTTTTAGTGGACCATGCAGGCACACTTGAGAGGGGCTAAATAAGTTGTGGATCAATTTTACCTAAAAACAAATTCTCCTTTTTACTAAACAACCCCTATTAAATTTATCCACTATCACCCATAAGAATGTGAGTTAATATTTTTAATTTTACCCTGTTAAACACCTATATGAAGTGGAAATTGTGTATCTAAAAATAGGATATGGATTTTTACAGGGTTTGACTGCAATTTTGATAGCTGAATCCAAAATATGTCAACTCCAATTGAGTTATGAACTCTCCAATATAACTAAATAGTGATTATAATGGATTTCCAAGGATAATTGTGAATCCATAGTCAACCAAAATTACACATTTTTTGTAATTATCTTATATAGGTGACAAAAATTCACTATAGGTTGATAGTGAAGGCGTATTTATACTACATTCAATAGCATTTAGCTCTCACTAGGATTCAGAAACATTCCTCATTTTGACATATATTTTCATTATGTCTCAGTTAGATTTTCACTAAATTATCATATATTCTTCCTAACCTCAGAGTCATTGACAGATTATAGGTATTCAAGAGCACTACCTATAACAAGATATCTAGAATAATTCATATTTTATAGTTCTTCCAAATCTAAAATTTTCCCCACAAAATAAATTCTCATGCTGAAAACCCAAAATATATTCTCCCTGGATTTAGAGAACTGAAAATAGTCTTAGAAATATTCCTATAAATGTACATTGAAGCAAACATTCCATATCTTCATCACTCACATTTTTTACCTACTAAGATATGCATCCATTTCATTTTGATTAATTGAGATATTTGTTTTTCTGAGATGCCCAAATATCACTGACTATACAACCCCAATTCTAGAATCTACTTATTCACCTTTTATCACTTATTGACCACATCAAAAAAAATTCACAAGAAGAAACATTAAGTATATTAATTATATTTTAATATTCTATAAATATTAAATGGATATGAAAAAATATATGTCAATGAAACAATACCATAAAAAATAACCATGTTGAGTTTTAATTATGTCTTGTGATCTATATTAAATAAAACAATGTTTATTATAAATATTCCTATTTTACGATGATAAAAAATTAAATTTTTATAGTGGAAAACTCATTTTTCATTGTGAGAGTTTTAATTAAAATGGAAAATCATTTAACATATTTGATAAATATAATGTAACATCTCCATGTCATTATCATTATATAGTCTTGGAACAATTTCCATGACTGCATTTCAATTCTTATTGAACACTCAAACATAATTAGGCAAAAGTTAGATAGTCTAGGGTAAATAGAAACTTACGAATTTAGGGTTATTCACACGAATTATTTCTTGAAATCAAACCCATTAATTTTATTCCTTATGAAATTCAAGAAATTGATATACCCTATAATCCATATGATATGCTTGAATAACCTATTTTTTAATATCTAGGATGTTTTGAAATTGAAATTAGAACACAAGTATCTTCATATCTGCATTTCTTCTGAGTTAACAAATTCCAGAAACTAACTTTTTCTTTATTATTTCATCATCCCTTTTAATAGTTGAATATAAACATATATATCCTCTGTATCTTTGATGAAACACCATTCTATGTGTTTGTGATCTACATATAATGATTGAATAAGTCTTGTATTATCCAAAATATTTCAACATCAATATATTTGAAATTTAAAATATTGATTGTACATTAAGTAGAAATTAAAAATTCTACTAACTATTAATGAAATAAGTCACGTACATCAAATAATTATTGTATCTCTGATATATTTTGAAGACATTAGATGATCCAACTTATTTCAATAAAATTATCTATCTGTTAATTTTTTTCTAATAATTTTTTAATAGTAGGGACTTCAGATACATGCACATAATGATATACATATTATGATCAATTAATTTTCAAATGTAAAACATCCCTAAATTTATATGAATAATAATTATAAATTATTTTTTATAATTTTTAACCTAATTCATTACATTTTCAATTTATTCAATTGTTTTAGTTGCAATATTCTTCTCCTCAAGATATATATATTTTTTAGTTAACATAAAACCCCATATTTTGAGTTAATAATATAATTTCAAACTCTATTAAACATATATTTAATGAATTTGATTTATAAAACACTCATATATAAGTATTTTAGATAATATATATTCTAGGTCAGGTGAAACTATTCTTAATCAATCATGATTGATCTTTATTAATATCACATATTATATAAGTAAGTTTCAAAAAATAATAGTAGAAAAAGTGATTTCACCTACTCATATAGGATTTATTTTATTCAGGTTGATGAAGACAATGATTCTTCAGGTTCATTACTTTTCACAGACACAATGACCAACTATTCAATCATATTATTTTTTATCCACTACCTAGAATAAATATCACTAGATCTTAATACAAATATGTTTATTCAACTTCATTCATGTCAAATATTTATCCACCAATAATGATATCACCATCTAATTATCATATTGAAATTCATAAATAACAAATAATACACTTATGAACCTTTTTGTTACAAAATCTTCCCCTTTATGTATGATTTTATTTATAGTTAAATATATATATATACTATCGTTTTCATTGTGTTATTTGTATTCATAATTGTAAATAAATATAATTGGTATGATTACCACCCACTTTTTGATATCATAGGTCCATTATTAAATTTCATACCAACTTTAATGACTGATATGACTTAATATTGATAGACCTTATAATACAAATTAATATTTAAGGGAAGGAAATTTTTTAAATTCTTAACCCTATTATGATTTATTTTCGAGATGATTTTGCCAACACATATTTTATCCAAACCATTTCACTACCCCTTTGAACTGTCCAAACATATCTCATATGAGAGAACAATTTCAATAAGAATAACCGCATATGAGTTAATTTTTATTATTACAATTTTAAAAAAGCATAAAATCATCTTTAATTGACAAGGTATAACATTTATTTTAGAAATGTTCCCTCAAAAAATAAAATCAAATTCTATGTATGATATAAACTTATAGGAAACAATATCAACTAGTTTTGACAATAAATATGTCTATATTTTCCCCTTATGAGATACTATTTTCTGCCTTTCACATTTTTAGAGTAACATATAGAGATTTTTATTTATTTTTACTAACCTATGATCACATTAGCAGAAACGTCAAAAAATTGAAGTTCCATGTATTCCACAATGATTTATATAATCACTTCACCTTTGTAGTATATATTACATAATTTTAAATTAAAATGGGATAATGAAATTGAAACACATAATATATATTTCAAAAGGGTCATCTAGATTTACAGATTCATGAATATTTTAATTTTTTTATGATTTATTCATTTTTATAAGGAACCCCCAAAAGGGGTACTCTCCTATATTCATCAAATTATATTCTCATATATTTAAGACCACTAAAAAATATGGGGTGAGGGTAGATCTTTAAACTATTAATAATTTTGGGAAATAGGTCTTATAATGTTTTTATACCCAAAATCAATATCTTATAGGTCTAAAATTTATGTAATTACTCATGATTCATTTACACATAACATTAACACATTTTTTACCTATGGGATGAATGGTCATCCTCAATTTTCCAGATTAATTCCTTTCTCTAATTGTCATATCAACTTTAAAAAACAAACGATTTGCTTTATTTTCATTTTTCTCACACCTTCTATCCAATTCCAACTAATTCGGCCATATTTTTTGACAATATGTGCACCCATGATCATCATTATTTTAATGTATGGGTAGTTTAATTATATAAATATTTTGTAACTTGAGCTTATAGGATCATTTCCCATGGATTTCATCTACCAAGATCTGTCCTTCAAACATTCGATTTCCATGATCCCATCCGTGTTACACCTAAAAACAATATTTTTATCTACTTTAATTTTCTATTTATATAGTACTTCTCATATTCATCAGAAATAATGTATTAAAATAGAAATTGTATCATTTCAATACTTGAATGACTCTCCTTTTGATTAGTGTTTTTTAGAATTCAATTTTTCATTCTGGGATATCTTACAATTGTCCGTAGTGTGGAATTTCATACCACTTTATAAGAATATTATCATATTAGTGGGAGTCAAATATTTTTTCCCTACATAATTTTATTTAATGGGTGAATTATCTTTCAATAAAATATAAAAAAATTGAGAAACACTTTAATTTTTATACTAATTCCAAACCTGTTATGGAAATTGTATTAATTCAGAAAGTTAGTGATTTCTAGAAATATTATAGTAGAATTAATCATAAAATAACTATAAATGATTCTTATCTCATATAAAAAGATTATACAGTCAAATAATTTTTTAAAAGATTGATTCATCCCTTTATGTGAGTTCTGGTTCATTCTATAATGTTTAATAAATTTTAAATCCATTATCCACTTTGATATAATACATATATGATTTCAACATACAAATATATTATATCCTAAATCAATATCCTTCTAATAAAATTTTTAGCATCACAAAAATCATCCAATGATCCTAATTCTTTTTACATCATGTGTGAAAATTACAACATAACATACTTTCCATATATGGTATAAAACAAAATTATTATGATTTCTTGGGAAACAATTTATCTATGAAAATAATATATATTTCCTTATAATATTAATTAATATCATCAAATTTTTAAACAACCTTGTTTTTATAGATATTTAAAGCTTTTAAGAAACTTTCATCACTATATATTCATTACATTAATATGTCACTAATCCATGGGATCCCCTTTTCTGTGAGATTGAGGAGGAAGCTTCTATAGGTGATCTGAAACTCTATGCTCCATTATTTTAAGACTTATCTCATTGGAGTATCTATTATAAAATTGTGTACAGATTTAATCCATATTAATATAATTTAATGTTACGAGTTTTCAATTATGAATTTTCTATTTTATTTTCTTCTCTTGACATTCCTAGTTGATTGTTTTCTTATTATTCTCCACAAATCACAACCATCCATTCCAAACATTCTTCAACTTTTGGATTTTCCACATGAATTTTCCTTGCAACCACTACATTGATATCTAGGTCTTTCATTATGTTTTATTTAACATCAAGATTAATATATTTTAAATCCAAGTAGAACTTGTTGAGATTATCTATTTCACTTCCTTCACAAAAATTTTAAACATGTCTTTCTAACAAAAAAATCCTTAAAATTATTCATAAATTATTGAAATTAATCAATTGAAAATTTTATATTATTTCTATATATTGTTTATAATATTTGAAAAAGTGTTATAGTATATTATATTAATTCTCAATTCTTCTTATATTTCATCAGTATATTCTTATAGATATTATTTTTCCTTATTTAATAATGGTATTCATCATTGTTTATTTTTTCGATTACTTCCAAATCCATCCTATATGTTTGGAAAATAATTATGCACTATCTCATGTGATCTTCATATTTACCTTCTATTATTTTCAAAATGAGGGTTTATATATCTTTTTACAATGAGAGTTTTCAGTTAAGGTATTTGAAAATATTTTCCCATCCATTAAAAAACAAAAGTTTTTTCCTCCACTCAATATTTATTTTGATACATTTCATTTGAATTTTATGATATAATAAGAAATTTTATTTCTCAAAATTCTGTGTTTTTAAAATAAATAACATAAAAAATATAAACATTTATATTTCCCATGGATCCTTTATTTAATATTCTTTTTCAAAAGTAAATGTTTTAAAATGATTTAAAATCACATTTTCTAAACCATTATGTTTTTTCAATGTTAAAAAAATTGAGATTTTTCCCTAATTTTATTAATTTCTCAAAATAGAAAATTTCCAAAAAGATTATTCATAGTGTTAGTATGTTATTATTTTATGCAATATATAAAATTAATATCTAAAATCTCTATCATGATTTGAATAACAGTTTTAATTTAAATTTATATCATTTATTTCCATGAAATTTATTTTTCATGAATAACCATATAAAATTTTAAAAAAATATATATTTTGGTGATTATGTGGTGGGTATCAACCCTTTACACATTATAGGTCAATTTTGGTGATAAAATATTGAAATATTATGAAACTATTTTCTTCTATATATGATCTATTTTTTATATAATGAAAAAACTCATTTTTGTAATGGGGTTTCATGATATGTTGATATATTAAAATATTATGGAATATATATATGTATTATTTGTTATTAAGTGATGGTTGTGAAATGTATAGCCCCTTAATTTAGTGGGTAAATAATTATTTCTCATGAGATTATTTGAAATGAGTACAAATAAATCAATCCACCAAAGGGAATTGGTGAGGGATGGGTAATCCTCTTAGGGAAATAAGTGAGTTAATATTGATCCAACAAGGAAAAACAGTGAGTGAATATTGTCCAACCATGGGATATATGAGAGTGATTCCTACTCCACCATAGAATATAGGCGATTGAATTATGATCCATTAATAGAAATAGGTTATGATTCTTGATCAAATGTGTTATGATTCTTATGGTTATGTTATTTTCCATATTATTAACTTTTTCGATGTACTTATATTAAGTTTTATCAGATTTTTTATTTTATGGTTTATCATGTAATTCCATTCTAATGTTATGTTCTTTGATATTGATTATATTCACACTGCCACATGATTTTCTTTTTAATACTTATTATTATTAATTAATAATATTCATGTTTCCCTTACTATGAATATGAGTATACCACATTCTTAATTTCCTAATTATCAGGTTATGAATATGAGTAATATATATGATATTTCAATAAGGGGGTTTAGAGTTGTATAATTAAAGATAAATATTCTGGATTATTGTAAAATAGGTTTTTAATGTAGCTAGTTTCCAAATATACTAAACCATCTTTCTTGGGATGACGAGTCCTTTTTTTAGAGGAAATGATTATTAATGTATAATAATGAATTAAGTGTTTTTATGTAGCTAGAGTTTCTATAGTGATGGACTATCATGAAACTATCTTTACATATTACTACTCTTATGTGGTTTCCATATTATACTGGTGAAAAGAGATCAATATTTGATGAATTTGGTTTTTTTTATATCGAGTACCATAGTCTTTAACTATCATAGGTTGTCCTCATCCATATTTCTTCTATAGTAGATTTTATCTATGCACTGGGTGGCTCTTCATTAATTATCTAACCTTCATTAAAAAATCAGAGTCTTCGAAATCCCCTGAAAAATCAATATCACTACATACAACTCAGTATCCTGAATTGTTCATAGTTTATATTTGTTCTCAATATACTAAATGGATTGATATAAAAAATTCCAAAGGGTACAAAGAATAATTTATTTTTCTATTATTTTACACACTTGAAAAAAGTCTAATGATATTTCCTAGAGATGTATAATAAATAATTTAGGATTATTCTAGCTCACTCACTTCTTCTTCCCTCCCACAAAAACCAATGAAATCCTCTCAATTATTATTATAGAATTTTTTTTCTCTTCGATAATTCGAAATCACTTACTCTATAGCCACAATATCAGTGACTGATTCTTGTTATATTCTTTTCTTTACAATCTTGTAAAAATTATATTTACAACAGACTATATAAAATTCATTCATTATTCTAATAACACCATTAATATTACATTGAAAAATTAGAAGGAATTCTAGGGCAAAAACACAATAATAGAATGAAAATTCCACCATCCAATGATTTCCCCTTACCTGTTTATAAACTGATTTTGTATTCTAATAATACACTTATTAAATAAACCTTACATTTGAAATGAGACTAAATAAAATATTCTCCATTCTTCAATAGTCTCAAAATATTTTTCTAAAATATAATCCTCAAATCATTACTATAAATAGTCCAAATGTGGAAAGAAATTATGAGAAATACAAGAAAAACATTTATAATAAAATATAGTAACATTTCTCTAATTTAATCAACACCTAATAGAATCTCAAATTTTTTCTCATCATTTTGATTTGGGTAAATTAAAATAATTCCAATTCTATTAATCCAAATCACTCAAAAAACCTTGGATCAAAATAATGTGGCATTTCAAAAATAATAATATGAGAATTTATGGTTCTCCGATTTCATTATTCTTGAAAAATTGATAATTTTATCACACACTCTTCATTGGGTTTGTGATGTGTATACAAAGATCTAAGGACTCTTGAATCATCCCAAAAATTTCATCTTCAACATATTTGAAATCTGGAAAATGAATTTATCATCCAATATATCGTTCTATTTTTTATAATTGATTAAATTTTATTTTTCTCACATTAATTATTTACATTCTCCACGAAAAAATTTGATGGACTACAATGAACAAGTATTTATTGAAAAAAACTTCTTGTAGAATATTTATGTTCATATAAATGTTTATGTTTAGGACTACCAAGAAACTTGGTCAGTAACATATGTCTTTATTCATTAACAATGGAAAATTTCCAAAAAATATAGAGTTATATACTGAATCCATTTGACTAAAAAGAATTATTTCATCTTTAGTATTCATATGTTAATAATTAATTAAACAATATTGAATTGAAATCCTTAAACTTTGGACTTATCAATTTTTTTGATGCCCAGAAAACAATATATATATATATATTCCAATGAACTTTATCTTTTTCAAGAGGTTCTCCAAATATGTTATAACTATCTTAAACAATAATCAAATAATTTTTGTAATTATAATAATAAATATAAATCCAAGGAATAAATATCTTAGGCGTTCTATCATATAAAACACTCATATAAGTGTATTAAATTGAGTATATCTTCCAACCACATGAAAATTTCCTTCATACGACCCAAATTTGTTTTATATAAATCATTCTTCATCAAATATTGTCTGAATCCAAAATTAGATGATCCAAAATGATTTATATCATCATATGGGTTCTCTTTTATTCATAGTAATGAAAATGAAGATTTTAAAAAATCAACACATGTCATAATCACAGAGACCCTATTTTGGAATAATCTAATGTTATAGACTCTATATAGAATATATCGAAATAGATATTCATAGGGAGTATTAGATTATACTTCATCTTGGTTAATACTGTTGGCATCAAAAACGTTTTCACCTTTTAATTATCACATTTAAAGGACCGCTTGATGAAAAATAAAATCAAAACTCTTGGGTATTTAAGTAAATAATTTCCATCAATTTGACATATGATTGATTTTGGAATGTCCCAGGATACATAATATATTATGAGATCTAGATGTTTTGGAAAAGGTGTGAGGCAATAAATGATACATAATATATACAACAAAGTACATAAGATTTTTTCCATTGAGTTACTTATAAATCATATATTGGAAGGAGATACAAATTATATTATGAATATTTATATACATATATTTTTATTTTTTTTAGATTATTGATGTACCACCATGATATTCGAAGAAATATGTTTTTTTGAAAATAATTTAATATTTTTGGAAATTTTCTTTTCATAAAACACTGAATATAGGGTGTGTTATATGAAATCACCAATATATTGTTAATTTTTATGATACACCAAGTAGACATAAAAATTATAGGAAACACATAGACTAGCTTTCAATAAACGCAACACTATGTTTGTCAAGTGTTAAACACAATTCCGAGTTCCTTCGACAACTTTCAGGAAATGCAATAACTAGTTTTACGATAATCCAATGTACCATTTATATTAATATTAAAAATGTTATAGTTGTCACATAGCTTTCAGAATCATTTTTATGAATATTATTAATTAAATATGGATTAAAGATTATATAATAAGATTTTTTGGTGGTAATTTTACATGAAATGAAAATAAAACTCAACTTAAGGTATATGAAATCTTTCGCTGGAAAACTATATTTATAAAATCAAACACGTTCAACCATAATAAATTAATTTAAAAACATTTTATATAAAAGTTTAATGAAATAAATAAATATTAATTTTATTAAAATATTTAACATCAATACTATGTGTATTCGAAATAAGATATAAGAATGAATACAATTTTTTTTAATAAAAAGATGCAGTTTTCAAGACGGTAATTTTAATGTCTTTTAATGGGGAACTAATTTTATTTATAATTCATGAAAGTTTTATAATTTTTATTGGAAATAATAAACATATTTTTTAAATCAGAATATTAAAATTTACTTTGGGCTCTTTTTTTGGAATATTTATGAGTGCTTTCATTTTTTAATGAATAATGATAATGTGAATATTATTTGAAAACTACATTTTCAACTAATTTAATTATATAGTCAATTTACACTTTGAAAACTATTAAAAATTAATTTATATAATTTTTTTATAAATTAATAAAATTTATATTGTTGGCATTAGTTTCACTTGAAATTATATAAAAAACAATTCAAACTTTTTAAAATTTTCACGTTAAAAGTCGTTGTTTAATTCCGTGTGCATGATTAGATTTAAAATAATTTATTCCAATTCTGTATTTTTAATTTGAAAAAATGGATTCAATATTTCTATTAGTCGTAAATTATAATGTCGTATATTGTAAATTTAATTTTTTACTAAAAATGTATTAAATTTAATTAAAATAAATTACAGCAATTGAGGTAATAATTGAGTTAATTTAGTGGTCTAACATTAAATAAAGGGGAAGAACCCTATAAAATTTTGAAAATGAAATTGGAGGGTAATTTATCTACTGTATACTACCTTGAATAAGAATATTGAAAATTATTGGATAAACATGATGTTAGAGAGACCTCTCAATAGTGTTTTCTATTTTTTTATATTTAAGAATGACACTCATCCACTAAAATAAAAGGTAACTCAAACCCCTCCCTACCTCACACCTCTCCATTACTTCGAATCATAATAACCCTTCAAAAATAATATCCAAACATCCTTCTACAGGATCATTTGTTTTATTATCATTATCCACCCACTATATTATTATTAATAAATGATTATATAATAACCTTATAATACTCTATATACTAAGATATTTTAATCAAAGGAATTCACTACCATTGAAACACAGACACACATATAATAGGATACACAATCATTGTTCATGTGTATGGAGGACTAGCTTCTTGAGAACCATTGTAGTTCTTTCTAATATTTCCACCATTTAAGGTTGTAAATAATGACATACATTCAATTTATTTATATGATATATAATATATTTAAGATGTATTTATTCTTATTGAATAATTATATTATGTATTCCTTCATTCATTAATTTGTTTTTGAAAATACGATAACATCATCTGTGGACGTGTGGACTACTACTTCCTCAAATTGATGTGATTGGTTCATACCTTACAAAGAATGTATTAATGATGGATTTAGTTATATACATGATATATATGGAAGAAAAATTATAGTTAATGATGATATATAGACATATATTTCATGTTATGTTTTTCATTAAATATGATAATAAAATGAAAGCATCGTTCACGTGTACATGTGGCCTACCATTTCTATGAAATCAGTATTCCATTAAATATTGTAATATTTTATTATATTTAATAAATATTTTTATTCAGAAAATATATGATATATAAATCATTTTTTACAATCTTTAAATAATTAAATAATTATCAAATTAAGACGATAATGAATAACAAGTCAAAACATATATGAAAAACGAAGAAACTTTTAAACGAAATATAACATTAAAATGAATTTTTTAATAAAAGGGTACTATGTAGTCATAAATAATATGATATTTTATGATATATATGAATATTTTTGTGTGTTAGACTACAATTAAACTCATACTTATAATACAAGTGGTTTTAACATGTATGAAGGAAGTCCAGACCTAAGTAATGATTTTCTTGATTCACTTTTACTTCCGTTAGAATTTTTCCAAATCCAACACTCATTTATTTTTTGTTGTGTATATAAATATGATGAATATATTATATTATTATTGTACATAAATTTTAGATATTAAGATAACCATTTTATAATCATTATTTCATAGGGTTTAGGGTTAAAAATATACCAATTTGATAATGTAATTTTGTTTAAATTTTCCTTAATTGAGACACATGCCATGTTGTACACATATATTTTTCCACGACGTGCATATAATACCATCGGAATGTTATAAAATAAGTATAATTATTTAAAATATATTTTATGATTTTTGTAATTTTATTTTCTTCATAGGAATACGATACAATGTTATCAAGGTAGTAACACTCTATTGTTATAATAACATCATTTATCGATATTTTTTCTGATAATACATACTTTGATGAAATATTTTGATATGTATCTCAAGAACAATTAACATATTTCATATTCTATGGTAATCCATGATATATTCAATTATTTTTACCATTTTCTACTATTAATAACTTATGATAAATTAGAATGTGTTTTTAAAAATATTGGACTTTATTTCTCTTTTTTGTTGGAACTTTGTTTTATTAAAAAAACCATGTATTAAAAAAATGTTTAAATTTTTTTTTTACTATGATGTGATAAATAGAATTTTACCCATGTTTTACACTTTTAATAATATTGGTATTTAAAATGAATCGACTTATCATTTTCTGATCAAGGAACATTCCTCAGAATTTTATGGTAAAATAAGAATGATCAACAAACAAAAATTTATCTTCCATCATGATTTCAATTTCATTAATATTTCAAATTATTTTTTGAAATTCTAATTTCAAAAGAAAATTTTTTCGAAATATTTTGTAAATTCATTATTTATATTTGTTTTAAAATATATTTTTTAAAAATGATATATGATGTAAAAAATTTATTTTTAATGGGAAAATTATGATTTATTAGGAAATATTTTATGTGATTTTTAAAATCATCCATTATTTATTTTTAAATGATTTTTTCATGAAATAGATTTGAAAAATGGTTTATGTTTTAACATGTAATTTTCAATGAAATGTTATTTTCATTTAGACATTCTTTATGGGATTTTCCCAAATCCTTACCCACCTAAGTCGACTTCCATTGATATAACTAATTCATTACCGAGGGTCTTCTCCAAGGACACCATTATTATTTTTTCATTGAATGGATTATACTTATGAGGAAAAGTCATTTTTGAATCTCATTTCACTTCAATAGGTTATACACTGATAAAACAATTATAAAACATAATTACTTTAATGGGTTATTCAATTTTTAAATTATTATGAAACCTATCTCTTTTCAATAAGATACGACAAGATGAAATTTTTATGATACCCATTTAATTTCATGAGTTTTGATATATTGTTTGTAAAACATATTTATTTTTATTGGTCATGATACGATGATTGTTTTTATTATCTTGGTGAATATGTATGTATGATTTAATGATGTGATTGGTGGGACCTATATATCTAACTAATTCATTGGGTAGTGATAACTATTTTATGAGATCATGGGGTACATAGGTTGTATCCCAAGCACAAAGAAAGTGGGTACATAGGAGGGAATCCTAAGACCAAAACAAGAGGGTGCATGGGGGCATCCCAATCCCATAAGAATAGGAATAAACGAGGACATCATAATACCACAACAAGAGGATACATGATACAGAATCCCAGGAATGAAAAAGGATGGTACATTGGAGGGAAACAAAATCCCAAAAAATGACCATACATGGGAAGGTATCCCAAGACTGAAACTAGAGGGTACATGGTGGGAAAACCTAAGCCTGAATCAGGTACATGGGAGATTAACCAAACTTTAATAACTTAGGAAGATTATTGTAGGTATCATTGAAATAAAATTTTATATGCTTTTGTGTATTCGACAATTTGATGTCTTGTATATTTTTTTGGATCAGATGGATTAGGCTATTGATTCTCTTATGATTCAAGTCCTATGAAATTTTGATCACAATGCTAGGAATCTTGATTATGTTCTTTTACATGAATGGTATGAACTCCTAATTATAAAATCATGTCATCTGACCCTTATTCTCATGATTATTCTTTTATATATCTTTTCATACCTATAGTATGAATTTTAAATCACCCCCTTTGGATGTTTCATTTCCCTGAGTTAATAAAAAAGATTTTATGTTTGTTGAACAAAAGGGGAAGATTTATACAAGATATGTAGATGAAATTTCACCCAACTAGATGAATGTGTTCTATGATTCCAAAGACACAAAACTATTATGATTATCAGTAATTTTTTTAATTTACTCAATATTCATATAAAACTATGTAATATCCATGTATGTTATGATTGGGTCATTATAGTTGGTATCAATGAAATGGTTTAGTCATCCTTTAGAAAATAAAAGGATAAAAAAAATATGATATCAATAGGGATATTTCAATTTATATTTGTGGGGAAGCCTCTATGGATCATCTTAAGAAATCATATATTTAAAATTGGGTTTCATTATTTATGCTTACTATAAGTTTGTTTTAATCATTATGTGGTTTGATTCTATGATAATTTTTTCACACACTATGATTTATGATCTTTGAGAATATCTGAAATGTGAAGGAATTGAGTTAAAATTGAATTTTTCAGATGTGTAATGTGATGGAATTAAAAAAATCAATGTCCTAAGTGGAAATCTCGTGATGGTAGTCAGGATGGTTGTACAAGTTTTGGTTACACTATAGAATTTTATGGGACAAAAAAGACATGTGAATGTTATGACATGTTATAATAGGTTTTTTAATGTTAAAATTAAGAATTATGATTATATTTATGTTTAGGAACCTTAATACATGTTTTATTTTTCATATTCTAAAAAATTGGTATTGAACAGTAAGGTGACGATTCCAATGTAATGGTATAAGTATATATTTTGATGATGTAAGTGTATATGTTTTTTAATTTAAATATTTTCTTATATTAATCCCATAATGTATGATAATTTACACTATTATTTTTTGATTAAGTATTGAAAAGATTATGTGAATGTTTCTAAGTACAAAGAAAAGTTATTTAATGGAAAAAGTGATATATTTATTAATATAATGTATGACTAAATTTGTTCCCAATATTAAAAAAATTTTCTTAACATGGATAAATAAAATATTTATATGGATAATGAATGTTGGATATTAAAAAAATCATGTAAATAGTAATTCATTTCTTGAAAAAGTGGTATATGTTATCATTGATGAAGATTATGACTTCTTTCATTTATTTAATATATCCTATAATATATTGAAGAAGTAATCATGAATTTTTTCCAAGAATGATTTATATTAATTTAGGTTATTACCATGTTTCAAGAGAATATACAATGTGGGTATTAAAATGATTAGAATTTGATAACCAAGATATATTTTATGATATATCGGGAATCAATTTTATGATGATTTTAAATTTACTGACCTTTTATCTAATCTTCACGATTTTCATCATTTTTATGTTTTTTAAGATTAATCATTTATTAGATCGTATAGGTTAATCATCAGATCAGGGTTTGGAGATTCAATTATTATCCCACTATATAAGGATTTATTCATATTATATAATTTATGATATCCTTTTTTTTGTGATAATGATAGATGGAAAGACTATCATTCTATTTATGGATCTCATGATCTGTGAAATCATTATAAATGAAATATCCACCCTCATTTCATGGAATAAGATAAGCAACTAAAATTTATCAAGGCACAACAAATGGTGTGGTTTTCTTAAAATGATGTATGTATATTTTCTCAAAAAAATTATACAACAATTGGAAAATGGTTTTTGATATACTTTTTTATCTTTATATTTATTATATCAATGAAACTTTCAATCCACTTTGGGTTATGAATATATTATCATTAACTTTCTCATATCTTGGTTTTTTATCACTCTCCATCTAAAAATGATGGTTATATTTTCTCTCCCATGTCTATGTATTCACATTACACCTATGTTCTCATATATGCAATCCTACTTAAGAGCTTCTTTGGGTAGCCATTCTATAACCAAGATTATCTTTTAGAAGTGAGCATTATTATTCATATTTACATTTTGGGTTTATATGAAATGAATAATAAATTATTAATCCATTGATAACCCAGATAAATTTAATGGGAGAAATTCATTTTACCTGGGGTCTAATGAAACACCTATAGATTTTTTGAAATATATATTTTTAAATTAATTCAATCTTTTTTATATTTTTCATTTCATGAAAAATTGAATATAACATGTGTTATATGAGCACATCATGTTATTCATACACTACGCAACACCAGGTTGAGATTATGGTACAGAAATCACATATATTAGTTTATGGTATACTAAACAATGCATTTGGATTATTGTAAACATAATATCGAGTTCTTTTAATAACATGCAGGATACACAAGACCTAGTTTTTTTAAATGCAAATATACTTTTAATATTATTATTAAAATATTATAGTTGTCACCCGATTGTTGAAATAATAGTTATGAATGTATTTAATTAAATATGGTTTAAACAAGAATATTAATAAAAATATTTTTTGACCAATTAATAAGAAATGAAACATTAAGCCCTTTTGAAAATATTTAAAATCATATTCTCGAAAACAACATTTTTGAATCTAAACACAGTTTACCTTAATAAATTAATTAAACTAAATTTTTAAAATTATATTAATGAAATATGTATATCTTATATTTAGTCAACTATTTAACATTCATCGTATGTTTCTTCTAAACAAGTGAACTAAATAAATAAAAATTTAATAATAAAAATATGTATTTTTCAAAAATATGTAATTGTACCACCATTTAATGGGTAAACAATTTTAAATATAAATTTTAAACCCTTTTTAATTTTCATTTAAATAAATAAGCTTTATTTATTAAAAAGAATATAAAAATTTACTTTGGGTTAATGTTTAAGAATTTTTCTATGAAGATTCATTTTTAGATGAATAGTGAAAACACTAAATTTTAATCAAAAACTGGTATTTCATCTAATTATATTATATAGTTAAATTATATTTTACATTATTTAAAAAAATAATTTTGATCAATTTTATAAAAATTTATTCAATTTATGTTATTGGAATAAATTTTAAATTCAATTTGTATATCAAAACAGTTCGAACATTTGAACATTTACATTTTAAAAGCATTTTGTTTCATACCATATGTGGCATTAGTTTTAAATTATTTTCTAAAACTTATGTATTTTTAATTTAGTAAAATAGATTACAAATTTGTATTATTAATATTTTAAAATGTATGATAAGATCAAATTTATTTTTTACAAAAAATATTAGTGAAAGTGAATAAAGTAAATTGTTGTGATTAAGGTAAACTGGTTTTATTTATTAGATTAACAATAACTTAGGGAAAACATTACCTCAGATGCCTATTAAAAATAAATTATATGGAAATATTTAGACCATATCATAACTTGTATAAGAAATGGACAATTATTGGAGACACATGATATAAGGGAGACCTCTAAATTGTGTTTACATTTTTTTTATTTTATAAGAATGGAACTCCTCTTCCACTATAAACTGGAACTCACCCCCATCATTTCCTCAAACCTATCAAGAGCATTGGGTCATCGAAGCCCGACCCAAATAAGATCTAAAATTATCTACTCTCATTATAGAAACCTAAATTTTGGGTTGAAATCCAATAGAGGAATCCCTTTGGTGCGAACATGGAGGAGTTACCCAGACAAGAGGTAACATCTTTCCACAAGCTCTTCTATTTAATTTTCATTCTCTAACCCGTCAATTATTATTATTACATACTTATATAAAAAATATAGTATACAAAATATTTTATAAATTTTCATTAAAAGATCTTGACATACACTCACACACACTTCCATCAAATGTGATACACAATCATCATTCATGTGTAAAACATATTGCAACCACATAAACTGATGTCATTCAATATTCCATTTTTATATTTTTACGATTGGTAGTAAAAATGAAATTTATGTTTTTATATGATATACACTACAAAAATATAATCTATATCCATGGCCCTATATCAACTATAAACCCTCGTATTGATGTATGTATACTTTTTTGGACTTTTGGTGTGTTTAGAGTTCTTGGGATGAGTTGGGAAGAGGGAGGGAGAGTTTGGAATGGATTTGAAAATTTTTGGATGATTTTCTAAGGGCACAGAACTTTAGAACTATGAGGGGAAGCCATATAGATTCTCTATGAAACCGTGCATGGGTAGATTATAGCCTTCACACAGCCTGTGAA
Source organism: Viscum album (assembly GCA_963277665.1). Lineage (NCBI taxonomy): Eukaryota > Viridiplantae > Streptophyta > Magnoliopsida > Santalales > Viscaceae > Viscum > Viscum album. The sequence goes on along the minus strand of OY728137.1, from coordinate 1,091,749,668 downwards.
ATGTTTTCCAAAAAATGCGAGGAAATCGTACAGACCCCATCTCTCAAGGTAGTGGCTTGGGCATAGTTAGTGCGCAGTTGGCCAAACCATGGGGGATAACTAAGCTGCCACTTAAAGAAATAGTTTTTAAATTTAGAATCTCTCATGCTTAACATATTTTCACTCTAAAATCTCTCCCACTCGAGCCTCACTTGAGATTTTCGGTTCTCAAGGGTTTTAAAGGCTCTCCCACTCAATATTGAAGAAAATCAAAGGGTTTTCAAGGTGGTTTGAGGGTGGTTTCTACTGGGTAAGTCTCTTCTGTTGGTTTCTCTTGGGTTTCATCTAGATATACTCTTCTCCCAATTTTGGATTTCTAGATCTAAATCCATTTTATTTATATTGTTGTTTGTGGTAGCCTTGGGTGTTGATTTCTGGGGTTGTGGATATTAGGTAAGGGGATCTAGAGCGGTTTCGGTGGTGAATTTTCCTAGATTGGGGTGTGATTTCTACTGTGTTGTTTTCATTAGAACCCTAATGGTAGGTGTATTCTCTCTCGACTCCACTTTTCATTAACTTTATTATTGGTTACAATTAAACTATTTTGTTCATAATTACTTGTGTTTTTTATAGTTAAATTGATTAAAAACCCCAGTGGTGATGTTTTGGGGATTTTTTTTGGGAAAATGGGGTTTTCTAGTCAAATGATTTCTTGTGGATTTTAAAATAGAGATTTTAAAATTTGTTATTCAGATTTATTTGAGAAAATGGTTGATGAAAATTGTTTTCAATAATGATGTTGTTTTATTAAAATGCGGTTTTCATTGGAAATGATATAAGGGTGGATTCAATAAATGGGTGATTTACTGAAGTGGTTTGGCATGTTGCAGAAATGTGTATTTTCATGTTGTTCTGGACTTGGAGGGTTATATGTTTGGTTGTGTCTTTTTGAAAGGTGATGTGAAAGTGGGTGTGACTCTAATTATAAAAGGCAATGGATAGTGTTCCGAAGAACCAACATATGCCGAGTGGTCCGGAAGTACCACTAGTTTGGGAATGAGGTAAACATGTTTAGATGTGATGTTCCCCCATTGTTGTTTGTTTGTTGGTGTTGTGGCTATGCAAGATAGACATGTTTGGGCTAATGGGTGATGTTAATGTGGCTTATGGCCCAATGTGGCTTTCTATTTTTTTTTCAGGGCTTGGTAATGTAATATTTTGGTTGTTGTATGTTGTTGTACTATTAATTGTTTTATATGAACTTTTTTATATTAATGTTCTAACAGTTTTATCCTATTGAAATATGTAGGGAAGTCATTTTCGGAAAACCTACTGAGTTTTAGTACTAACCCCCTGCTTTGGAACTTGGTTGATTTGGAAGATGTCGTATTCTGGGACACAGGTAAAGGTAAAGCATCTTGGGGGTAGTGGTTCATAGTGGTGCTTGAGAGATGTGGTGGTTCTTGGAGCATGGATCATGGTGTGTATTTGTGGAGTTTGTCTTGGTTTATTTTCGGTCTCTTGTTTAGTCTTCCACATATTACTCTGATATTATGTTTGGTGGCATCCATTTTTTGGGTTGTATTGTCTAATAGTGTAGATCCTTTTTGGTAATGTATGAGATGGTTGTATTTTTGACATGCATCATGTAGTTTGTTAATAGTGGATCGTTTGGTTGGATTGTTTGGTCTCAATGGAAAATCATTCACCCAATTTATTCTCAAATCCCTCGGCATTAATTTACAACCCTCGGAACATTTAGAATTTCATTTAAGGACAACTAGCATTCCACCACCCTATAAAGCTAATTAGATAGTGCTGGATGTTACATGTGGTGTCAGTTTTTTTGGTCCTTAGATTTCATGTGAGATCAATTGTTCGATCCTTGGTTTAGATCATTTTTCATGGTGTTAACATTCATTAATTTCCCATTCCTTGAGTCCGGATGGTAGAAATGTGTAGGAATGTCGGAACAAGGAATTTATAGCATAAAAATATGTAGCTAACCCTTTTATGTAGAATTTCATCTTACCAGGGAGTTGGGTTGATATGTGTTTGGAGACACATACATGCATTGGATATATCATTGTCCTTGGTGTTACCAAGGAGATAAGCCTGAAATGCATGGAGGAAGTGACTTCCTACTAGATGCATATTTCAGTTGGGTATAATGAATTATGGTGTGATATGAATGTGTTGATTTTGAAAAACCTTATTGGGTTTCAAAATAATTTGATTTGTGACATGGAAACTGTTAGTATTTTGAAAATGGGCTGATTTTCAAAACATGGTGGATTTTTCAAAATAGTGTATTATGGGAAATTTGAACGTGTTGAATGCCTGGTTGTGACAGTTTTAGTGTTATTTAAATGGAATTATTGAATCATGTGTTTCTAAAATAGAATTACTCATGGTTGTTTTTGTATGAATAGAAATGGAACTGGGTAGGCGTTGTAGAGACCAAACGGAGGAGGCGGCTGAAAATGTGGTTGCACCGGAGCCTCAGGTGAACCGATAGCTACTACAAAGTATAGTGCAAGCGTTCCAAGCTGTAGAAATTGGAAATAAAGCATATGAACCATGGAACATCAATTATGTGGTTTAGTTTCGAAAGTTGGATCCACCCATCTTCAATGGTGATTTGGAGACAGATAGGGCAGAAACATGGTCGAATAGAATGAACAAGATATTAAATTTCTTGGGAACATCATAAGAGTTGAATGTGAGGTTTGCCACATTTATATTGGTAGATATTTCCCTTAAATGGTGGGAGTTGGTAGTCCATGTTGAAATATACCATGGTATGACATGGGATGGATTTGAGGAATTCTTTAACCAATAATTCTACCCTCATACATTCATAATTCAGTACACAATAGATTTATTCTGTTAAAAGCAGGAGAACCATTCGGAAACAATGATTGCAGCTATGTTTATGAACATTGTAAGGTTTCCACTCGAGGTGGTGGGTAGTACATCGTTTAATGATTAGATATTAGAAGCTATTTTTAGGTAGGACATTCAGTCCATGATAGCAGTGCTGTGTATAAACGATTATACAAAAATGGTGAATATGGGCTTAGTGGATGAAATGGATATCCTGGGGGATGCAAGTAGAGGAAGTGTATTAGTACCCATAGGGAATAGTGGGAACTCAAATGTTGGGTTCAAAAAAAAGAGTGATTCTTATATCTAGGGTGGGAGTATGACCGAGAATCAAACTACAGGATCAGTGAATTTTCATTCGAAGACTCAGAGTAAGATGGGATGTTTTCTGTGTGGTTCTATGAGCCACATCAAGAGGGATTGTACGACATAACCTCGATCATGTCATAATTGTCAGAGGGTGAGGTATATGCAGCATTATTGTCAGAATGATCCAAGGTCTGGTGTCAATGACACTCATTAGGGGTTGTAGGGGTCTTATGCCTTGACGTGATGGGGGAAGAAACATACCCCTCAACAATAGAATAAAGTGGGTCATGGTGATTCTAGGAACACCATGAAACCTTAGAAGGGCAATAAAGAGCAGAGCCTGGCAAGAAAACAATTGTTTGCAGTTGAGCAGGTTGTGGTGGATGATCAGTCGGGACCATCCATTTTGTGATGTATAGTTCTTTTAAATTCCACATTGATGCATGTTTTTTGAGAAATATTATTCACATTCTTTTCTAGCTTCTTACATCGTCGATTTTTTGGATTTACACATCAAAATGATGCCTTCTATTTTGAAACTTAAAACTCTTCTAGGACAGATAGAGTGTCGAGCTTTCCTATGGTGAGGTGGTCATTTTTTTTGTGGAGGGAATTTAATTGATATGGGAATTCTCAGTGGTTCTTATGGATGGGTATGATATAATAATGTTAATGGATTTGTTGACCATGTTTAAAGCCCAAATTGAATGTTATGCATGAACATCTAGTTTTGTGACTGATGCTGGCATGATACATATCTTTATAGGGGAGGAGAATGAGAAGCAAGGTTCAACAGGATTGTTGGTAGCAGTGGTTGCAACAATATCATACTAGTTATGAGATATTTCATTGGCATTAGTGGAAGGTTTTGAGCTGAGTTTTCTTCCAGTAGATTTGTATTAGTTTATGGATGTATTTCTTGAAAATTTCTCAGGGTTTCCACCCATGAGATACGTGGAGTATAATATTTATCTCTTTCCAGGGACCAGTACTACCTCAAATCCATATTACCGAATGGAACCAACAGAGCTATGGGAATTAAAGGTATAGTTGGAAGAGTTAGAAAACTAAGGGTTCATATGGCCTAGAACGTCTATGTGGGCAGTTCCGATTAGGTTTGTTAAAAATGATGATGGAACCTTGCAGCTCTGTATTTATTATCATAGACTTAATGAGGTTATGATAAAGAACCAATATCCACATCCACAAAGTTATTATATGTTTTACTAGTTGAAGGGAGATTAGTGGTTCTCTATGACTGACTTATGATGAGGGTATCATCATCTACGGGTATGATAGGAGAATATGACAAAAATAGCTTTCAAAAGTAGATATTTCCATTAGGCATATGTCGTTTTTCCCTTTCTTCCTAAAAATGAACCATCTATTTTCATGGAATTGATGAATTGGGTATTTTAGTGATATTTGGATTCTTTTCTGGTGGTATTATTTGATGATATAATTGTGTATTCAAGGATAGGGGTAGAGCATGAGCAGTACTTAGCGATCATAGTGGGGATCTTAAGGGATCATCAGTTTTATGAAAAATTGTAAATGTGTTACTTTTGGATACATGGGGTTCGTTTCCTTGGCCATGTTCATATGAGGGGGGTTTTCGGTTGATTTTCAAAAGAGAGAGGATGTTATCTCATGGAAACCGCCAAAGAATGTTTTCGAGATATAGAGCTTCCTTTGTCAAGCTGTGTATTATCGATGTTTTTCCCAGATTTTTCATTGCTGGTTTAAGAACCCAGATCTTATTTTTTCAGGTAAGCATTCCTTTTACTGGAAAATTTGGGAAAAATGATGTTTCTAGAAATTTTTTAAGTACACGCCATGTACTTTCTGAGTACATGCCATGTACTTTCTAAGTACACACCATGTACTCTTTTACTGCTCCATGTGTTGGCCGTGTCCGGGCTACAAACACGGTGTGTAGTGGTGAGGTGGTGGCCGATTTAAGAAGAGTACGAACAAACCCACTACACGCCATGTACTCTAAAAGTACACACCATGTAATTTATTTTTTTATTAAATGGACTGGGGTCATTCCTGATCGACATAAATGTCTTCTTCTAGGTCTGGTTCGACCGAGAGACGCCGTATGGCCACAAAACATCTCCGGATTCCCAAGCCTCCATCTATTGGACGATTCGACTGCTGTCGATTGCGTTGGAACCACAGCGGTGAGTTATTCTATCTTATTGTGTTTCATTCCTAGATTCATCGTCTTTCTCAAGTTATCATGGTTTGAGTGTTTTGTACATTTTCTTCGATTTATGACGTGAAAGGGAGAATTAGTCTTTCTGGTTCAAGTATATCGATCTCCTAGGATCGAGTTAGGTGGTTTGTTCCTTACTATTTAATGTCTTGGAGTTCTATTTGAAAATCCAACCAGTACCCATTAATGGGGTATTGTGTGTTTACCTTTTTTCCCTTATTGTTTTCCTTCCTTGCATGTATGCTTTTGTAGAGGTAAATTAATCATGTTAGAGGATATGTTTTTGTGCATGGATGTTTTTCCATGATTTGTTCTGGTTACGTCCTTCGGGCATCATTTGCCGTTGGCTATTACACTTTTCTTCATGCCTTGTGACCATAGGATGGAGTGAGATCCATGACATTCTTGTTGCCCTATAGAATGTTATCCAAGTAGTTCTACAGGTGTACTTTGGATATAAAATTAGCTAAATAGGTGTACTTTGGCCTTATAGCATTATCATGCACTAACTGTCACATGGCTATGAGAACCTGGTGATATAGACTATAATGGATAGACCGAGTGAGCTTCCTAGAGAGTCCTTTTCATTATAGACTGTAGAAGGGTAGACTGAGTGAGCTTCCTCAGTGAGTCTTAGACATTATAGGCCACAGGGGATAGGCCGAGTGAGATTCCAAGAGTTCCTTCAGATATTATAGACTACAGGAGGGTAGACTGAGTGAGGTTCCTCAGAGAGTCTTACTTTGTTTGAATCATTTTAAGAACCTTCCCAGGCTAGAGGAGGAGTTGACTGAGTAAGCTTCCTCAGAGAGTTTGTGGTATACCTGAGGCTATAAAAGGAATATACCGAAATAGCTTCCTTATATTGTATCTAAAACTTGGGGATAAGAGGGTTTGACCCCATTATCTTCCTTAGAGAGTCCCTGACTACACTTGACTATAAGGGGAATTGACCGAGTGTGCTTTCCCAGAGAGTCTCATAAATTTGTATGACTAAACCAGAGGGGTTAGGCTGAGTGCCCTTCCTAGAGGGTTGTGGTAATTCATGGATAATACTAGAGGGAATGGCTGCGGGTAATTCCCATAGGGTTTCCTGCTTGTTAGCTATTTTCTTCACTACTGTTGTTGGTTGTGGATTGATTACTGTTGTGTATCATCTTGCTTACTTCTTACTGTTTACTGCCTACTACTTTGCTGTTGCTGTTCACTTCTTATTTTACATTTACCTGCCATATACTCACTGACTGTTTGGAACAGATCATTGGGTGAATGCCTACTAGGATTTAGTCTCACACCATGTTTGGTTCATGCTTTTGGGCACAAACAGACTATGTTGTTGCAGGTATGGACAAGGGAAAGAAACCTTCGACTTCTGGTACTTGATTACTTGGACCAGGAGAGTAATGGACCAAGCTTTGTCTTGCGATGCTGAGGAGTTGTTTACTTTTCTTTTGTATTTGTTTTGGTACTGTGGTGTTTTTCCGCATTGTGACTTGTTTAGCTGCTTTCCTAGATATGTATCTTGCATCATTACATATATATACATATGTGGTCCAGTTTATTGATTTAGTCTTCTGTTGTTTATTATTGTTCGTTACTTACTGCTTCTGCTAATACACGTTTATTACTACTGATGTGTACCCTTCCAATGACGGTATATTTCCCCCACTATCACACCAAAGGCCCTCGCTGCTAGTTAGAAGCCTCTGGCGTTTGGGGAAAGGCGCTTGAGGCCTTGTGGCGAACCGGCTCAGAGCCCGTTTAGTGGTATCCGGGTCGGGACGTTACAAAGTGGTATCAGAGGGATTTTTTTGTCTTGAATTATGTTTGTAGCCTTTATCCAAGGATAGGATGGATTAGGTACTTGGTAATGAGCTATGTAAGGGAGTACCTAACCCATGTACAGGGAAAACCCATACTACCTCGTAACTACAATTTTCTGGTGTTGAGATTTTACGGTTGATATTCTATAACCTAGAGTGATTCACATGAATTGTGTTGTTATTAATTTTTGGATATTGTGGTTCTATTTCTATCACAACCTAAAGAGATGAGGGTATTCCATATCATGCATCATATAGGAACTTGTTATAAATTATATGCCAAGCATTCATTCCATGCCATCTAGGGTGCATTAGCGATTGCACGTTATTGTTATAGACTTGGTGTAGATTATGCATGCTATTGTAATATATGATTTGATAGAATCTCTGCTGCTGATAGAGGACTATTTGTATTGTACCTAGTTTATATGAAAGCCATTTTTTGGTTCTTGAGGTGTTATGGGCCCTCTTGGTTCCAAAATTGGTGGATTATTGACATGTTTTCCTTATATGTGACTGTAAGAGATTCCAAGCATTGAATCGTGAGGAGTATGGGCCCTCGCGAGTTAGAATTTGGCACCTCCTTACTTTGTTTTATGTGTTTTCTGGGCTTTTGTGTAGTTTCTGAGCTACTACGTGGAAAAACCCCGAATACACAGCGTGTACTTTTGGTTGCACGCCATGTAGTTCTAGGACGTGTCACTGACCGTGTGAGAAGAAATACTGTGTCGTGAAAATAACATCATGAACATGTCGTGTTGTTAAAGAACACGCCGTGTAGTTTAGACCCGTGTACCCGTCCATGTCACTAATAACACAGGTCGAGGAAGCTCGAGTAGAACATGCCATGTTGGTAAAGAACACACCGTATAGTTTGGTCCTAGGGACCTGACCGTGTCACGAAAAACACGAGTCGATGTTATCTTCTCCTATACACACTGTTCTTGTTCGAAACATGTCGTGTAAGGGCAGCCGTGTTGACGGCCATGTAACTAACAACATGGGACGCTGAGACCTAGCCTAGTACATGTCGTGTCACTAGGGAACATGCCGTGTATTTTGGGGTTAGTATGGACCGTGTGGGATAGCCGTGTAAGGAGACTCAGGCAGGGGTTTAGAGTTCAAGTACACGCCGTGTATGGGAACAACACGCCGTGTAGTTTCGGGTGTTACATGACCAGTAGTGGCAGTAGTACATTCCCATGTTAATGGATTTAACGGACACACCGTGTAGTTTTTAATACATGTCGTGTAGTCATGTTTTGTAAAACCAGATGTTTCCGCTATTACCATTTTGTACTCTTGTGTTTTCAGTCATTGTTATTTCTGATCTATGGTGTGCTTTAGATATTTCAGAGCTATGCCTCCAAGACGTCCTTCGGTCGTACATCAGTTGCAGGACAGTGACCGGACATCGGAAATGGCCGATCGGGGACCTCCTGTTGATCCTCCTGCTATGCGAGCCTTGGCACCAGAAGTTATACCCATTGTAGGCACTGATACGCATTTTAGGGAGGACTTCTTGAGGATGTTACAGACTTTTCAGGGAGCGCCGCTTCCTGCCCCGTCAATGGCTGAGTTGACGCGGGTTATCCAGCAACAGAAACCTCCTATTTTCTCAGGGGATGGAGGACCCCAGGCTGACGAGTCATGGTTTGAGGCCACCCTAACTATCTTTGATCATCTAGAGATAACCCCACAGAAGAGGGTAATGATGGCCACATATATGCTCTGGGACATCACCAAGAGGTGGTGGGAGGTGATCTCACAATCAGTACACCAATAGGGTATGTCTTGGGATGAGTTTCTATGCACCTTCTATGATTACATTAATCTGGATACTCTGAGGGCCGATCGAGCCCAAGAGTTTATGAGTCTATAGTAGGGTACCCTTTCTATTATGGAGTACTTGTCTCGCTTCACTGAGCTGCAGTGTTCCATGCCGATCCCAGCAGGTGAGGAGTTGTTCCATGCTAGGAAGTTCAAGGATGGTCTCAGGAAGGAGATCCATTCCATGGTGAATATCTTCCAGTTGAATTTGATATCTTCTATCGTCAACTAGGTGCTGATCACTGAGCGCAATCTGAGAGATTCTGGAGTAGTGAGCTAGTGCGGTTCGACATCCAGAGCTGGTGTTCCTCCTACGGACAGTAGGAATCATCGGAGAGAGTCTTCTCGAGGAGATCGGGGTTCGTGGGATGCGACTTCTAGCAGCTAGGTTGTATGATACCAGTGCAGTAGGAGTGGTCATACTAGGCCTCGATGCCAGAAGGATCCGACAGAGTGCCGATATTGCAGCAAGATGGGCCATCTTCAGCGTTTTGGTCAGATCTTTTCACCTTCAGCTGATGGTAGGGGTTCCAATATGGTCTCGCCTTCAGGAAATTCTTTTTCAGTTTCCCACCAGTCTAGGAACTAGATTTCTTTCGGCCATTCGGGATGAGGTGGAGGTCACGGTCGGGGTGGTTAGTCACCAGGTCATCAGCGACAGCATAGTGGATTTTCTTAAAGCAATCGGCCAGGGGCACAGGGCCGTGGTGTAGGACAGTATTTCGCCGTAGAGTAGACCTATCAAGAGCATGATCCTGGACCTTATACAATTTAACGTATAATATTAGTATCCTCAGTTTTATCTTCATCTCTTTTTGATACTAGTGCTTCACATAGATTTAACTCTGTTGCTGTTGTGGAGAGCATTGGGCTCTGTATCTTTTCGTCTGCCGACTTGTTGACTCTTGACACACCCTTGGGAATGAGAAAATCTTGCGTACGTCAGTGCAGAGAGTTCCCTCTTGTGGTTGAGGGGTGGAATTTCTTATGGGACCTCTATATCCTAGAGATGATGGGCTATGACATCATTCTCGGTATGGACTGGTTGGTTCCCTTCCAGGCAGTCGTCGATTTCTATCACCGCAGGGTGAGTTTAGTATCACTAAAGGGCAGATCTCTTCATTATAGAGGTGAGTGGGATGTCTTGTTGGGTAGAGATGGACCCAAGCATCATGGGCTAGGAGGAGTTACAACCCAGATTGCCAGTCTTTATCTGGATGACCTGGGGACTTCACAGTTAAACTTTCCCCAAGTGGTGGATCGTTTCAAGGATGTCTTTCTAAATTACTTTTTGGGTTTTCCTCCGGAGCATTAGTTAGACTTCTCAATTGAGCTCGTGCCAGGGTAAGCACTAGTTTTCATTCCTCCTTATCGGATGGCTACACCTGAATTGCAGGAGCACAAGAATCAGTTGGAGGAGTTGCAGGCAAATGGTTTCATCTGACCCAGTACTTCTCCTTGGTGTTCACCTATCCTATTTTCAAAAAAGGAAGACGACACCCTTTCTCTTTTTGTGGATTATCGGAAGCTGAAACAGTTGATAGTCAAGAACAGATATCCCTTGACGAGGATTGATGACCTCTTTGATCAGCTTTGGGGAGCTCGTGTGTTCTCGATGATCGACTTGAGGTCCGGTTATCATCAGTTGCGCGTTATTCCATTGGATATACCTCTGACAGCCTTCAATAGTAGGTATGGTCTATACGAGTATATAGTCATGTCGTTTGGTCTCACGACCGCACCAACAGTTTTCATGGAACTGATGAACCTAGTGTTCTATCCTTATTTGGACTCCTTCGTCATGGTCTTCATGGAAAATATCTTGGTGTACTCTCACACCCGACATGACTATGCTGCCCATTTTGATATCATTCTGAGTACATTAAGAGAGCATCAGCTTTATGCTAAACTCTCGAAGTGCCACATTTGGAAGGACCAAATTCATTTCTTGGGTCAGATCATCTCAGAGACATAATGTTCAGTGGTCCCAGATAAAGGGAGAGCTGTAGTTTCCTGAGAGCATCCGAAGAACATCATTGAAGTGCGGAGTTTTCTAGGGATGGATGGATACTACATGCATTTCATACAGGACTTCTCGCGCCTAGCAGCACCGTTGACAGTTCTAACCAAGAAGGGGGAAATGTTTTTATGGTCAAATTCTTGTGAGTCCACCTTTCAAGAACTTAAGGTGTGGTTGACGTCATCACCAATACTAGTCTTCCCAAATCCAGGAAAGAGATACAATGGTTATTGTGATGATTCAAGTATCGGGTGAGGAGTTGTGCTTATGCAGGGAGATGGAGTCATTGTGTACGTGTCTCGGTAGTTGAGGCCACAAGAGAGGAATTAAGCTACTCACAATCTGATGTTTGTAGCTATTGTTCATGCCTTACGAAATTGGAGACACTACCTTCTGGGAGAGCACTTTGTGGTTTTCACTGACCACAAGAGTCTCAAGTGTATCTTTACTCAGCATGATCTGAATTTGAGATAGCGTAGGTGGGTCGAGTATCTTCAGTCCTTCGACTTCGACCTCACATATACACCAGAAAAGGGCAACATAGTGGCAGACGCGTTGAGAAGGATAACCCTGATTTAGGTAGTTCAGGAGGCTAGTAGTGAGTGGTAGCTTATGGCTCTATTCTCTAAGATGCACTTGGAAGTGGACGACAGGAAGGGATAGACTATACTATATTCTGTAGCTGTTACCTCTACACTTCTTGATTGGGTACGAATGAGGTGGGTATCATATTCGGAGGCCTTAGTCTTGCAGGAGAGTGTTTCAGGAGGGGACCCTCTTCCTGGATGGACAGTGGGTGAGGATGATATATTGCATTTCCAGGGACGCATTTGGGTGCCAGCAGACATACGTGAGGAGCTGATGCAGGATTTTCATTCCTCAATTTGGGTAGTTCATCCTGGCATCACTAAGATATATCATGATCTACATTTCCAGTACTGGTGGCCAGGTATGAAGAATGAAGTTTCTGGTTTTTTCACGAGTTTTACTACTTGTCAGTAGGTGAAAGTAGATCCTAAGCAACCAGCATGGATTTTATAGCAGTTACCCATTCATGAGTGGACGTGGAATGATGTCGCGATGGACTTTGTGGTCGGGCTACCGAGGTCACCTTGGGGGAGTGATGTTGTTTGGGTTGTCATCGATAGGCTTAATTTCTGATCATGGAGACCATCAGTTTTGATGATCTGGGATGGTTGTACATCTGGGAGATCGTACGCCTACATGGAGTTCCACAGTCCATTGTTTCAGATAGGGATGCATACTTTACTTCTCAGTTCTGGCAGGGACATCAAAAGGCTTTGGGTAAATAGTTATTTTGAGTACAATATATAATCCCCAGATAGATGGCTAGTCCGAGTGCACGATCCAGGTGCATGAGGATATGTTCAGAGCTTTCATTCTAGACTTTGGCAGTTCCTGGGATATGAATATACCTCTTGTGGAGTTCACATAAAAAAATAGTTTTCAGGTGACCATTCAGATGGCACCATATAAGGCTATGTACGGTAGTCCATGCCGATCACACTTATGCTGGCTGGAGGCGGGAGAGGCAGGTTTCCTGGGACCTCGTCTTGTTCAAGAGACCTCTAAGAATATAGAGTTGATTCAGAAGAGGATGGATACAACACATTTTTGACGTAAGTCTTATGTTGATCAGCTGAGATGACCTATGGAGTTCGAGGTCGGGGATAAGGTTTCCATGCGTGTCGCACTAAGGATGGGACACAAAAGGATTCGGAGTCAATCTAAAATTTCACCGTGGTATGTTGGAACATTTGAGGGTTTGAAAAGTGTTGGGCCGGTTACCTATCTGTTGTAGTTACATCTGAGGTACCGGGCCATGTAGGACGACTTCCTTGTCTCTCAACTCTGACCTTACTTTTCAGACCCGTCACATGTCTTTAAGCCCGAGGAGGTTGAGCTCGAAGCAGATGCATCGTTTAAAGAGCATCACATCCAGATTGTTGATCACAGTATAATTATTCTCTATGGGTGGGCTGTTCCATTAGTAAGGGTTCTTTGGCATCATGGGCGAGTACAGGACGAGACCTGGCAGACGGAGGCCGATGTACAATCGCAGTGGCTGGAGCTGTTCGGGTTTTCATCTTCTGGACCTCGCTAGGGAAATTCAGGGGAAAATTTCTTTAAGGGGGAAGTTTGTAAGAACACTGATCATCGTTATTCATGTATGATTTCCTTTTTCTGGAGTTTTTGAGAAAAATGAAGTTTCTGGAAATTTTTGAAGTACACATAGTGTACTTTCTGAGTACACGTTGTGTACTCTTTTCCCACTCGACGCCTTGTGCTGGCCATCTTCGGGCCACACACGCGATGTGTCTGGGTGAGTTGGAGGCAGATTTAAGAAGAGTACAGACAAACCCACTACACTCCCTAGACTCTAAAAGTCCACACTATGTATTTTTTATTTCCTTAAACGGAACGGGGTCGTGCCAGATCGCAATAAACATCTTCTTCTAGGACTGGTTTGACCGAGATACACCGTATGACCATGAAACTTCTCTTGAATCTAGAGCCTCCATATTTTGGCCGATTTGACAGTTGTCGATTTCATTGGAACCATAACCGTGAGTTCTTCTTTGATCTTGAGTTTCATTCCTTGATTCTTCCTCTTTCTCAAGTTATCATGGTTTGAGTGTTATGGGCGTTTTCTGAGATCTACGATGTGCAAGGGAGAATCAATTGTTCTAGTTCAAGTATATCTATCTCCTAGGATCGAGGTAGGTGGTTTGTGCCTTACCGTTCATTGTCTTTGAGTTCTATGTGAAAATCCCACCAATACCCATGAACGGGGTATTGTGTGTTTACCTTTTTTCCTTTGTTGTTTTCTTGCCTTTCTTGTATGCTTCTGTTGAGGTAAATTAATCATGTTAGAGGATATTTTGTTGTTCTTGGATGTTTTTCCATGCTTTTTTCTGGTTACGACCTTTGGGATTCGTTTACCTTTGGTTGTTACACTTTATTTTCATGTCTTGTGACCATAGGATGGAGTGAGATCCATAACATGCTTGTTGTCCTGTAGAATGTTAGCCAAGTATCTCTATAGGTGTACTTTGTTTAGCCAAGTAGATCTATAGGTGTAATTTGGCCTTATGGCATTATCATGCACTGACTGGCATGAGGCTGTGAGAACCTTGTGCAACAGACTGTAAGGGATAGGCCGAGTGAGCATCCCATAGAGTCCTTGACATTATAAAATACAAGTGGGTAGACCAATTGATCTTCCTCAGGGAGTCTTAGAAATTATAGGCCACATGGGATAGACCGGGTGATCTTCCTAGAGTGCCTTCAGATATTATAGACTACATGAGGGTAGAATGAGTGATCTTCCTCAGAGAGTCTTACATTGTTCAAATCTTTTTAAGAACCATCCTTGGCTAGAGGAGGAATTGACCGAGTATGATTCCTCAGAGAGTCTGTGGTATACCTGAGTCTATATGAGGAATTGACTAAGATAGCTTCCTCAGAGAGTCTCTAGACCTTGAGGATAAGAGGGTTAGACCACGTGATCTTCCATAGAGAGTCCCTGACTACCCTAGACTATAAGGGGAATTGACCGAGTGTGCTTCCCCATAGTGTCTCATAAATTCAAATGAAAAAACCAGAGGGGTTAGGATGAGTGTACTACCCAGAGGGTTGTGTTACTTCTTAGATATGACTAGAGGGAATGGCTGTGAGTACTTCCCAGAGGGTTTCCTTCTTGTTAGCTGTTTGATTCACTACTGTTGTTGGTTATGGATTGATTACTATTGTGTATCATCCTGTTTACTGCTTACTGTTTATTGCATACTACTTTTTTGTTGCTGTTTACTGCTTATTTTAATTTTACCTACCTTATACTCACTTACTGTTAGGCTAGATCTTCGAGTGAATGCCTTCTGGGATTTAGTCTCACACCCTGTTTGGCTCATTCTTTTGGGACCAAACAGACTATGTTGTTGCAGGTATAGAAATGGTAAAACACCCTTCGACTTCTGGTACATGATTGCTTGGAGCAGGAAAGCAAGTGACCAATCTTTGGCTCACGATGCCGAGGAGCTGTTTACTTTTCATTAGTACTTGTTTTGGTACAGTGGTGTTTTTCATCATTGTGACTTTTTTAGATGCTTTCCTAGATATATATCTTTTATCATTCCATATATATACATATGTTCTCTAGTTTGTTGATTTAGTCCTCCATTGTTTATCATTTTTGGTTACCTACTGCTTCCACAATTTCATGTTTATTACTTCTGCCGTGTACTCTGCCAATAAGGGCATAGATTCCCCACTATCACACCCAAGGCCCTAAATTCTAGTCGGCAACCTCTGGAATTTGGGGAAATGCGCCTGAGGTCTTGTGGTGAACCGGATCAGATCCTGGTTATTGGAATCCGGGTCAGGACATTACAACTGGCTTCACTGATGACTGTTTTGACAAAGAAAAAATGATCCATTTCAATGGGATGTGCAATGTCAGAAATTTTTTGGAGAGCTAAATTGTTACATTACATTAGCACCAATCATGGTTATTTCAAAACAGAGGAAAGGGTATGTGGTGTATTGTGGAACATTTGGATCACTGTTAGGGGGTGTTCTCATGCAAGGGGATAATGTGATTGCATATAGCCCATGGCAATTGAGGTTTCATGAGAAGCACTACCCAACACATCATTTGGAGTTGGTAGTAATGGTTCATGCTTTAAAAATGTGGCATCATTACCTCATCGGTGAGAAATTTATAGTGTTTACTGATCATAATAGCATAAAGAATATCTTCTGAAACTGAGATTTGATCATGAAGAAATGTATATTGATAGAATATCATCAGATTTTTTTGACTTAACTTACACACTGGTTAAGGGAAATTTTGTGGTGGATGCATTAAGTCGGAAATCATAAGCTGATGTGGGGAAACAAGCATCAGATTCATGGAAGTTTATATCAGTCATAGCTGACATATTGTTGGAATGTGAGGACTGGTGTGATAGAGCAGCCTTCATTTCAATTTCATTGGTTCCTGACATGGATGTTTTGGTTAAAGAATCATATACATCTAATTTTGAGTGTATGCCCATGAGGTCTAATCTCTATGGTGGGGAGACCATTGAGTACTAGGAACTGAATGGGAATTCATTATAGTGGTTTCAGAATCAGATGGTGGTACCAGTGGCTTGTCAGGGGGAACTTATCAGGTCTTATCATCATTCTAGGTGGGGTTTCCATCATGAAATTTAGAAAATGTTTAAGGTGTTGAAGGCACAATTTTGGGTGTTAGGTATGAAGAGGGATGTGGTCGAGTTTGTTTCAAGGTGCTTGACTTGTCAACAAATAAAGGCAGAGCATCAATGTCCAACATGAATGTTGTAGTCGTTACCTATCCAAATATGAAAATGGTTGCAAATAACAATGGATTTTGTGATGGGTATCCCATGAATTATCAAAAATCATGATGACATATGGGTGATTGTGGATCATCTCAAAAACTCTGACCATTTCATCATGATTTGTGAATCTCATATGGTAGAGGATCTATCCAAAAACTATATTCGAGAGGTGGTAAAGAGGCATGGTGTTTCAAATTCAATTATATCAATTAATGATTTGAGGTTCACATCTCGTTTTTGGAAATCATTGTAGATATACCTTGAGACATAGTTGACTCTGAGCATGACATATCATCTTCAAAAAGATGGAAAATCTGAGAGGAAGATACAAACCTTAGAGGTTATGTTAAGGGCTTGCGTGATAGAATATGTTTGTTTGTGGTAGGATCACTTACCATTGGTGGAGTTCTCCTAAAATAACAGTTATCATGCTTCGATACATATGGCTTCGTTTGAGGCTTTATATGGGCGTCTGTGTCATTCTCCACTATGTTGGATGGAAACATGTGAGACCATGATAATCAGAACGAGCCTTGTCCAAGGGACTGTGGAGAAAATAATTTTGATCAGGAAGAGGATGGAGACAACTCAAAGTATTCAGAAATTGTATGAGGACCATCATCGACGACCATTGTCATTCGAGTAGGGTGATCGTGTGTTTTCGTGAATATCTCTATGTTTGGGACATCTTCAGTTTGGGAAGTAGAGTATGATATCTCTGAGGTATATTAGGAATTTAGAGATACTTGTGAGGATTGGATAGGTGACATATCTTTATTATTTTCCACCATGGTTTAGTGTGGTGCACAATTTTATTCATGTGTCACAGTTGAAAAAGTATCAGCTGGATCATAACCATGTGATTTGTTGGGATCATGTTGAGCTAGAACTAGATGATTTCATGGTGCACATTCCACTGAGGATTGTGGATTTGCAAGAGAATGTCTTGTGTGTTAAAATCATTAGTTAGGCTATTTTGGCAGCATTATTAGATTCAAGAGGAGATTTGGGAGTGGTAGAAAGAGATTCCAGTGCAATAGAATGAGCTCTTTCGGCAAAGCAATGGTTATATATGTAACACCCCAAGATTTTATGAAAAATATTCTTTTTAATTTCATGTCTTGTGTTGTACGCTACACCAAAAGGATCTTTCACAACACGCATCCTTGACTTGCCTTGCATTACACACAATCGCAACCTTCCTCGATAGCATGTGTTGTATGCAATACCTAGTTTCACTAAACAACGATATGCTATTAAAATATTATTAAAACTAGCCATTATGAATAGTAATAAACACTTTTTGAAATTTTGTAAATTTTATTTTTCAAAATGGACTTCATTTTTGGATTCCGAATATTAAAATTATCTTAGGGTGAAATTTTGGTACTTTTCGGATAACTTTCATATTCTGAAGAATAGTGAAAATTACTAATTTTTAATTAAATTTTTTTTAATAGAAATAATTAATAATGATAAATTATTAATTTGAGTGGTTTTAAAGTATATTTAGACTATATTTTTTCAATTTAATACAATGTTGGTCATTGGATGTAATTTCACTTTTAAACCAGACATAAACAAGTGTCAATCTTTTGATAGTTATTATCTCTCCAAAACACGCTATTTGTTTTGACGACGAGAATTAATTTTTAAATTAATTAATGTAACTAATATGTTTTGAATTTGGTACAATAGACCTCATTTTTGAATTCATAGTATCAAATATATCTTAGGCCTAATTGTTTGTATTTTTCTGGAAACGTTCATTTTTTTATGAATATTGAAACCACTAAGTGGTAGTTAAAAAAACTGAATTTTTCATAAAACATAATTTTACCACATCTGTGAGTGGAATTTTGAAAATCCAAGAGACACGGTAAATATCAAGGACTAAAATATGGTTACACGAGATGAAAATAATTTTTGGTGAATAGTAACTTTTGACTTTTTTTTACCACGGTAAAAAGTAAATAGGGTAATTAAGGGTAAAAATGTTATTATTATTACCCTAAAACATGTCCTAATTCTATTGGATAAGTGTAATTAGACCAAATACAACCTTAGGAATAAAATATGACTATTTAATCCCACTTGGATTAGATTAGGACATTTATTATTAATTTATTTAAAAAAGGGTTAAAATAGTTAAAATCAATGTTTAATAAGTAAATCATTTTTAATATAGGGTTATACATAAGATAAATTCGACTATAAATATTAATTAGAACGATAAAACTATTTCCTACATAATGAAAGTATATTTTTATTTTTTAGACATTAAATAATTTATTTTATTTATGACACAATGATGATTCAGTAATTACCTTTTTACGAAAATATTATCATAATTGATGTTATAATTGCCCAAATAAATGTAATTTGAGACTTTTTATGACTTAAAATAATTTTATTGGTTAATATGACATGGTATTGTTGATTTAAGTAACTTTATTAGAACTTATCATTCTGTTATAAATTTCATAAAAATCATGTACCAAATAGTGTCAAAATTGACATAAATTAGTTTTTAAAACAAATATTATATTATTAATTGTTATTTTATTCCTAAAAATCTAAGGTTCAGCCAAATGACATAGATAAGGTTATATATATTAATAATAAACAACTTGGGGTTCGTTTTTCTTGATAGAGTAAGTTTAGTAACCATATTGTGTAAGAAAACAAAAAGACACGGTAAAAGTTAAATTATTTAACTTAGAGTTAAATCTAATTGATAAGGTTAAAATAAGAACCTAAACTTGTCTAAATCCTATTGGATGAGAGGATTTCGACCCATCCCCACCTTATCTTCGAAATATATCAATTTGGAGCTATTTAAAACCGAACATGACTTTATAATAAAATAATATGTTTAGTTTTCCCAAAGGTTCCCCTCTCCTCCCTTATCAAAGGGCACCTCCTCCCTCTCCTCCTCACACCAATTTGAGCATTAAATCTCGACCAACCCCTGAAAAAATATCTTCTACACTTCCCTAGTATCATAATAGAGGTCCTGGTCTTCTTCAAAAACCATCCTTAGTTCTTTAAGTGGAGGTTAAAAAAAGGCGCGTCAAAAAGAGGTAATATCCATTACCGATATTTTCTATTTCTTTCTTCTTCAACTTCTTCTTATTTAGTTGTTTCATGATAAATTAATAACATCAGTATTTCTTATATACTGATATGTTATTATAAATATGAAACAACTCTAATTAACCTTCTATCCATCCTACGGAAAAAGGAAATCACCGCGCGTGCGTACGTACGGAATACCGTCTCCACGTCGTGGGTAATCTATTTTCCGCCACCAAATTAATTGGATGGGTATAATGGTGTAATGAGTAACTATATATGATTATTATAAATTTATATTGATACTTAAATAGTATACATACACTTAAACACAAGTTAACGATTATGAGAACGATATCATCGCTCATGCATACTTACGGACTACCGTCTCCACGACGCGATGAGATTCATTCTCCTTGTTAACCATTTAAGAATGATTATAAAGTATATATAAGAAATAATAATGAAATATATGACATTATAAAGCTACTGGATTTATGTATATATGTATTTCATCTACTTACTTCCATTCAAGACAATAAGGAAAGGAAAACATCGTTCATGCGTACGTAGAGACTACCGTCTCCATGAACGGTGTGTTTCATTTCATTTATCTATCTATTATATATATATAAAGAATATATATGATATATAAATCATGTTTTATATTCTGGAAGTAATTAAATCTTGATATAAGTAATAATAGTGTCAAGAACAACAAGTCCAAACACCTAAGATAAATGAAACGATTTTACCCAAAACGCTTCTTTAACATGGATTTTACAAAAGAATGGGTAATATAAAGTCATAAACCATATATGATATCATAACAATGAATATGATTCTGTAATAAGTTAATGAAATTATTTAAATCATTATACAGGTGTTTCGGATACGTACAAAGCATATCAGACATAAGGTAAGGTAAATATCACAATCTCATTTTTATCCGAGATTGTTTATACTTTAGTATTTACTGGGTTGTATTTTATCATCCACATCCATTTTTCTTCAATATGTAATATTATTTCCATCCACGTACAATTTTTTAAATCCAATTTTACCCTTCGGTGAGTTTTTAGTAAAGGATATGAAATAAATCCTTTGTCGTTTTTCGTACGAGGTACTTTTTTACTTTTCCGACAAAAGTACAAAGAATGTTTTTTAACTTATACGGCATGAATGGATTTTTAAAACATTATTTCCAAGAAGATTTATTTAAAAGTTTTCATGTTTAGTTTTAATCAACTTCTTTTGGTTTATAATTGTACGACATGTTAAGAAAGGAAAAGTGTTTTTGAAGAAGAAAGGATATTTTCCTCAAAAATGGAGTTCAACTGTTTTATCAAAATTATCTTCCATCTAAGATAATAAAGGTTTCTGTTTCTATCCCTATTATTACATTGATTTTATTATGTTGTGATGGAATTATATTTATTAATTCCTTTATCTTATATGAATTGTTTTATGATGTCACGATGTTTAAGATTCCCATTTTTATTACATGGGTTATGCAATGATGTATGATTTATGATTTTGTGGCACACATAACAATGGTATCATTATGAGATGGGTGCGACCTATATCTACCTCCAATGCATTGGGTAAAGATTTTATATCTCATGAGATAGTCATGGTTGGAACGGTAGGTTATACCGGTTCATTGAAACAAGACTGAAACGAGGGTGACTCGGTTTAGAAATGGACTTTGTCCACTAAGATAGTCTTAGAAATGAGTCTTGACTAATAAAAAATGATTCTATATGATTATGTGTGTATGAAACAAAGTTTCATGTCGTAAGTTATGACTATTGGGATTACATTTCACTACTATGATTTATCCCATGTTATGAAATTATGATCTCTTTTGCAGGTTAAGATTTCCAAAAGATATGTTCTTATGAATATGATGTGATTGATATTTCTTTTGTTTACCCTTAATGAGCATTTGAGCACACCCTTTTATGTTTTCTTTTCCCCAGGATATAAAGAAAGGTTTTAGGTAAGAAAAAAAGGATGATCTTTATGGGAGATGTTGAAGATCTTTCACCATGATTAGATGATTACATTCCGAGTTTCTAAAGACACTAAACTAATACGGTCCTTGTGTGTGTGTTTTTGTAATGTACTAAGTATTCTGCAAAAGTAATGTAATGTCCATGTACATCATGCTTTGGGTCTCTACAGTTGGTATCATAGGAAAGGTTTAGTCAACCTTTGGAAACTAGGATGTGAAAACGTTAGTGAGATCCCTAGAGATATTTCTATGGTATGTCTAGGGATGTCCCTAAGGATAAGTATACGTATAGTATATAGTCCTAGAACTATGGTAATGATATTAGATTAAACCAAAGATGTTAGATATTGAAGTTACTCCCCATTTATTATGATTTTTTCCTCTCAGAATATTCTTTTTGGGTTTTAGAAAATGGCTAGAAACATAATGATTCATGATAATGGAGGATATGATGGACAATGGAATGATATTCTTCATGAGAAACCAAATAAAATGGGATTTGGAGGTCCAAACATCATTGTTATGCCGAATCAGCAATCTCATAATATGATCAATAAAGTAAAATTTGGTAAGTTTTCGGACTCAGCTAATAAGAGAAAGAAGGAGTTTCATGATGATCATAGAGGAAAGAAAGTTCAATTTCCCCTATGTAAATCATGTGGAAAGAGGAATCAAGGAGAATGTTTCAAAGGAACAGGAAGATGCTTTGGGTGTGGAAAAGAAGGACACAAAGCTAGTAAGTGAAAAGGAAAACGTTTAGTTAACACCAGGGATGAGGATAATGGTCTTGCTACGACATCAAAAATGGTTAAATGTTTTAAATGTGAAATGTGCGCGCATTATGCAAACCAATGCCCTAAGGGAAAGTCTCATGAAGAGAATCAGTATGGTCGTATGGGTAGTATTTATGTTGATGATGATGAAGAGACTACTAATGATATGTGAGATGAAATAATTGTTGAAGCTCGGTCAATGGTTTAAGAAGGTAGTGGAATGATTACATGTTTATCAAGTGTAATGTTGTATAAGTAATCTCATGGTACTATGGAATAAAGAGACATCTAAGGATTGTTACACTGTTGTCTTTCCTTGAGTTTTGAAATTGTATGATTAATGGTACTGGTATACATGAAAGGTTATTCAGATATTTTTGTAAAGTAGATGATATGCGCATAATGAAGGGATAAGGAGAAAATTAAATGTTTGATAGTATTCATGAGCTCATGACTGATATAAAGAAATAGTTATATCATGGTTTGAGTATATAGAATTTTGAGGATTTTGGTATGCAGGAAGATTTATCTTTTGAAATCACTCATGTTTTCACTAAGATTCAATGGTTATTCATTTTTCAAGAGATTATATGATTATGGTATTCACATGACTGGAATGTGACAAACAAGATATATGAGGGATAAATGATGGCGTTCACGTGATCATTTTCTCTATACTGTGAGCTTGGACCGAAGTATTTTAGATAAGCCTAAATATTGGAATGATTTATGTTGTACAAAAGTTAGTATTGTTTAAGGATAAAACTTTTTTGATATTGTTGATGGGATGATATAGTAATATAAAAAGGACAACCTGGAGGATGGGCGACAGCCCATCGCGTTGGACAAGGCTGTGAGAATCGAACCCACAACCAAAGTGCGATTGGCCTTTATCGCCTACCACTGGCCTACAAGAAGTCCCTGTTTAGTAGAAACTAGTTTTATTATATTATGCAGTATGATATATGAAGTATAAGTCCATTTTAGGAACCATATATGATTAATCTCACTATAGATGGACTTATGTATTTTTTGATAACTTTTCTAACCTTTTGTTTGAGACAGATGGAATGACCCATCATTCTACCACATGATCTACTAACACATCACGAATGAAAAATTCAACTTCAATTCTTTAAGAGATGAAGTGGAAATTTTCCAAAGAATGATAAACGGTGAGACTATACCAAAATCATGAAAGTATTTCTTCTAATTCCAATTTCATCAACTTTAGGGAAATGATCTTGAAAACCAAAAATGATGTCCTAGTGATCTTATATCTGATGAATTAGATGGTACCTTAGATCATCACAAATTTATGGCTTTGTGATTTCTGTCTTTTCCATAGCCATGTTTTCTACCACTCTCTATCAGAACATGATGGTTAGCTTTCTCTTCCATATCCATATTTTCACCTATGAGGAAACCTAATGATTAGTTTATTTGGGTAACCGTTATGTTTCATACTTTTGTTTTTAAAGATTGGTTTTGTTATTCATTTTTACGATGTGGGTTTCTATTAAAGAAACTTTCGAAAATTAAACCATTTATAACCCCGACGAATTTCGAGGGCGAAATTCATTTTTAAGGGGGGTAGAATGTAACACCCCAAGATTTTATGAAAAATATTGTTTTTAATTTCATGTCTTTTGTTGTACGCTACACCAAAAGGAGCATGCACAACACGCATCCTTGACTTTCCTTGCATTACATGCAATCGCTACCTTCCTTGATAGCGTGTGTAGTACGCAATACCGAGTTTCACTAAACAACGATATGCTATTAAAATATTATAAAAACTAGCCGTTATGAATAGTAATAAACACTTTTTGAAATTTTGAAAATTTTATTTTTCAAAATGGACTTCATTTTTGGATTCGGAATATTTAAATTAGCTTAGGGTGAAATTTTGGTACTTTTCGGATAACTTTCATATTCTGATGAATAGTGAAAATTACTAAATTTTATTTAAAAAAAAAATTAATACAAATAATTAATAGTGATAAATTATTAATTTGAGTGGTTTTAATTTATATTTAGAATATATATTTACAATTTAATACAATGTTGGTCATTGGATGTAATTTCACATTTAAACCAGACATAAACAAGTGTCAATCTTTTGATAGTTATTATCTATCAAAAACACGCTATTTGTTTTGACGAAAAGAATTAATTTTTAAATTAATTAATGTAACTAATATGTTTTGAATTTGGTAAAATAGACGTCATTTTTGAATTCATAATATCAAATATATCTTAGGCCTAATTTTTTGTATTTTTCTGGAAACGTTCATTTTTTGATGAATAGTGAAACCACTAAGTGGTAGTTAAAAAAACTGAATTTTTCATAAAACGTAATTTTACCACTTCTGTGAGTGGAATTTCGAAAATCTGAGAGACACGGTTAATATCAAGGACTAAAACGTGGTTCAATGAGATGAAAATAATTATTGGGGAATAGCAACTTTTGACTTTTTTTTACCACGGTTAAAAGTAAATAGGGTAATTATGGGTAAAAATGATATTATTATTATCCTAACACATGTCCTAATTCTATTGGATAAGTGTAATTCGACCAAAAACAACCTTAGGAATAAAATATGACCATTTAAGCCCACTTGGATTAGATTAGGACATTTATTATTAATTTATTTAAAGAAGGGTTAAAATAGTTAAAATCAATGTTTAATAAGTAAATAATTTTTAATATAGGGTTATACATAAGATAAATTAGACTATAAATATTCATTAGAAAGATAAAAATATTTCCTACATAATTATATTTTATTTGTAATTTTTAGACATTATATAATATAATTTATTTATGACACAACGATGATGCAGTAATTACCTTTTTAAGAAAATATTAACATAATTGATGTTATAAATGCCCAAATAAATGTAATTTGAGACTTTTTATGACTTACACTAATTTTATAGGTTAATATGACATTTTATTGTTGATTTAAGTAACTTGGTTCGAACTTATCATTCTGTTATGAATTTCATAAAAATCATGTACCAAATAGTGTAAAAATTGACATAGATTAGTTTTTAAAACAAATATTATATTATTAATTGTTATCTTATTCCTAAAAATCTAAGGTTCGGCCAAATGATTTAGATAAGGTTATATATATTAATAATAAACATCTTGGGGTTCGTTTGGCTTGATATAGTAAGTTTATTAACCATATAGTGTAAGAAAACAAAAAGGCACGGTAAAAGTTAAATTATTTAACATAGAGTTAAATCTAATTGATAAGGTTACAATAATACCCTAAACTTCTCTAAATCCTATTGTATGAGAGGCTTTAGACCCATCCACTCCATATCTTCTAAATATATCAATTTGGAGCTATTTAAAACCGAACATGACTTTATAATAAAATAATATTTTTAGTTTTCCCAAAGGTGCCCCTCTCCTCCCTTATAAAAGGGCACCTACTCCCTCTCCTCCTCACACCAATTTGAGCATTCAAGCTCGGCCATCCCCTGCCAAAATCTCTTATCCACTTTCCTAGTATCATCCTAGAGGTACTGGTATACTTCAAATACCATCCTTAGTTCTTTAAGTGGAGCTTAAGAAAAGGCGCGTCAAAAAGAGGTAATATCCATTACCGATCTTTCTCAATTTCTTTATTCTTCATTAGTTGTTTCATGATAAATTAATAACATCAGTGTTTCTTATATACTGATATTTTATTATAAATATTAAACAACTCTAATTAACCTTCTATCCATCCCACGGAAAAAGGAAATCGCCGCGTGTGCGTACGAACGGAATACCGTCTCCACGCCGTGGTGTAATCTATTTTCCGCCACCACCTTAATTGGATGGGTATAATGGTGTAATGAGTAACTATATATGATTATTATAAAGTTATATTGATACTTAAATAGTATACATACACTTCAACACAAGTTCACGATCATGAGAACGATATCATCGCTCGTGCGTACGTACGGACTACTGTCTCCACGACACGATGAGATTCATTCTCAATGTTAACCATTTAAGAATGATTATAAAGTATATATAAGCAATAATAATGAAATATATGAAATTATAAAGATACTGGATTTATGTATATATGTATGTCATCTACTTACTTCCATTCAAGAAAATAAGGAATGGAAAACAACGTTCATGCGTATGTACGGACTACCGTCTCCATGAACGGTGTGTTTCATTTCATTTATCTATCTATTATATATATATATACTGAATATATATGATATATAAATCATGTTTTATATTCTGGAAGTAATTAAATCAAGATATATGTAATAATAATGTCAAGGACAACAAGTCCAAACACCTACGATAAATGAAATGATTTTTTCCAAAATGCTTCTTTAACAAGGAATTTACAAAAGAACGGGTAATATAAAGTCATAAGTGAACCATATATGATATAATAAAAATTAATATGATTCTGTAATAAGTTAATGACATTATTTAAATCATTATACAGGAGGTTCGGATACGTACAAAGCAAATAGACATAAGGTAAGGGAAATATCACAATCTCATTTTTATCCGAGATTGTTTATACTTTAGTATTTTTTGGGGTATATTTTATCATCCACATCCATTTTTCCTCAATATGTAATATTATTTCCATCCACGTACAATTTTTTAAATCCAATTTTACCCTTCAGTGAGTTTTTAGTAAAGGATATGAAAGAAATCTTTTGTCTTTTTTCGTACGAGGTACTTTTTGAATTTTCCGACAAAAGTACAAAGAATGTTTTTTTAACTTATACAGCATGAATGGATTATTAAAAAATTATTTCCAAGAAGCTTCTTTTAAAAATTTTCAGGTTTATTTTTAATCAAATTCTTTTAGTTTAGAATTGTACATCATGTTAGGAAAGGAAAAGTGTTTTTGAAGCAGAAAGGATATTTTCCTCAAGAATGGAGTTCAAGTGTTTTATCAAAATTATCATCCATCTATGATAAAAAAGGGTTCTATTTATATCCATATTATTACATTGATTTGATTATGTTGTGATGGAATTATATTTATGAATTACTTTATCTTATATGAATTGTTTTGTGACGTCACGATGTTTAAGATTACCATTTTTATTACATGGGTTATGCAATGATCTATGATTTATGATTTTGTGGATCACATAAGAATGGTATCATTATGAGATGGGTGGGACCTATATCTCCCTCCAATGCATTGGGTAACGATTTTATATCTCATGATATAGACATGGCTGGAACGGTAGGTTATACCGGTTCAGTGACACAGGGCTGAAACGAGGGTGACTCGGTTCATAAATGGACTTTGTCCACTAAGATAGTCTTGTAAATGAGTCTTGACTAATAAGAAATGATTCTCTATGATTATGTTTGTATGCCACAAAGATTCATGTTTTATGTTATGACTATTTGGATTACATTTCACTACTATGATTTATCCCATGTTATGAAATTATGATCTCTTTTGCAGGTTAAGATTTCCAAAAGATATGTTCTTTTGAATATGATGTGATTGATATTTCTTTTTTTACCCTTACTGAGCATTTGAGCTCACCCTTTTATGTTTTCTTTTCCCCAGGATATAAAGAAAGGTTTTAGGTAAGAAAAAAAGGAAGATCTTTATGGGAGATGTTGAAGATCTTTCACCATGATTAGATGATTACATTCCATGTTTCCAAAGACACTAAACTATTACAGTCCTTGTGTGTGTGTTTTTGTAATGTACTAAGTATTCCGCAAATGTAATGTAATGTCCATGTACGTCATGCTTTGGGTCTCTACAATATACATCCTAAGGACTTATTGTCCAATGTTGGGAAGAATGAAGCACCCTTGGTTTGGGTCAAATAGAGTTTTAATTCCTTTTTATGCATTTAAAGATATTTGGATGAGTGGGGAAGATGTTGTGAGGGTTTGGAATGGTTTTGAATAAGTTTGGAGGCATTATAAAGGACGCATAGTTTATGCATGATTAGGGGAAACACTGGGGATTATCATGGAAACTGATTAGGGGGAGACAATATCCTTCACACGGCCTGAGAATGGTTTTCCAAACCATTCAAGGAAACCATGTGGACCCCCTCTCTCGAGGAAGTGTCTTGCACATGGTTAGCACATGGTTTTCCAAACCCTGTGGGATAATAGTGCATCCACTTAAAGGAAGATTTTTTAAATCCGAGCTCCTCTAACACAACCTATTTTCACCCAAAAATATATATCACTTGGTTCTCACTCTAGAGTTTTGGTTATCAATGGTTGTAGGGGATCTCCCACTCTATTTAGAAGAAAATCGATGATGTTTGAATGAGGTTTGATGATGGTTTCTCCTGGGTAAGTATCTTCTCTTGGTTTCTCTTGAGTCTCCTCTAGATATAATCCTCTCACATTCTTTTTTTTCTACATCGACATCTATTTCATGTAGATAAATGGTTGTCATTTCCATTGGTGTTGATTTCAAGGCTTGTGGATGTTAGGGAAGGGGATCTAGAGTGGTTTTGTTGGTGCATTTTCCCGGATTGGGGTGATATTTCTTGTGCTTTGATTTTATAGGAACCCTAATGGTAGGATGATTCTCTCTAGAATCCACTTTTCTAGAATAAGAAACATGGTTAAAACTAATTTTTTTGATGTTCGTGTGTTTTTTATGTATGAAATTGATTGGTGATCTATTTTGTGATGTTTTGGGGATTTTTTGGAAAATGGGGTTTTGTGGTGAAATACATTATTGTGGATTTTAAAATGGATATTTTAAAATGGGTTGATAGGGTTGATTTGGGAAAATGGTTTATTAAAATGGTTATAAAAAAATATATTATTTTATTGAAATGTGTTTTTAATGGGAAATGATTTAATGGTGGTTTCAATAAATTTGTTATTTATTGAAGTGGTTTAGCATGTTATAGGAATGGGTATTTCCATGTTGATGTGGCCTTGGTGGGTTATATGTATGGTTGTGGATTTTTTAATTGGGATGTAAAAGTGGTAGGGAAGTCTCACTATAAAAGGTTATGGATAGTGGTCAGAAGAATAACCTTATGGTGAGTGGTCGGGAAGTACCACTAGTTTGGAAATGAGCTAAACGGGTTTGGATGGGAAGTTCCACCGTGGTTGTTGTTTTTGTTTTGGCTAGAAAGATAGACTTGTTTGGGTTCATGGGTGATAGTAATGTGGATTATGGATCAGTGTGGATTTCCTTTGTTTTTAATCACTTGGAAAAGGAATATTTGGCTTGCTGTAAGTTGTTTCACTATTATTTTTTTATAGGAAGTATTTTAAATTTATGGTCTAACGATTTTATCTTGGTGACGTGTGTATGGATGTCATTTGGGAAAAACCAATAGAGTATTAGTATACACCCCCTTCTTTGGCACATTTGATGTTTTGGCGATTTAGTATTCCGAGAAATAGGTGAAGGTAACGAATCTCAGGGCAATTGGTTTGTAGTGGTGCTTGGGAGATGTGGTGGTGCTTGGAGTATGGAGCTTGGTGTAGAGATG
Source organism: Viscum album (assembly GCA_963277665.1). Lineage (NCBI taxonomy): Eukaryota > Viridiplantae > Streptophyta > Magnoliopsida > Santalales > Viscaceae > Viscum > Viscum album. Next base: position 1,091,719,851 of record OY728137.1, on the reverse strand, counting down.
TGGAGAGTGTGTTGGTTTATTTTGTGTCTATTGTTTAGTATTCCACATAGTAGTATTATATAGAGTTTGTGGGTATTTGGTTTTGAGATGTATTGTTGAATAGTGTGGTTATTTTTTGGTAATTTATGAGTTGTTTCTGTTATTGGCATGCACCATGTAGTTTGTTGATAGTGGATCATTTGGTTAGTTGGTTATTTCATAAGGGAAAATCATTTCCCAATTTATTGTCCAAGCACTCTACATTTATTATAACCCGTTGGCACCTTTCGAACATCACATAAGGACATGTAGCATTCCCCTGCCCTCTCAAGCCATTGGGAGCAGGCGAGATGTTATAGCCATGACATTATAGATTTGTGGCTATAGCTTTTTTACTGACACGATTTAATTAATTTTCTAGGGTTATATCCATTTATATATCGGGGTTGTCATTTTTCCCCCATATATACCAGGATCCTCCTCCTACCCTAATCCGAAATCCTATCACCACAAAACCCTCATCCTTAGGGACCTGTCCTCCCTGATAACGACCTCTCACAGTAGCATAATCCTCCCCGACGACATCTCTCATAGCAGCACCCTCCACCCCGATGACCCCTTTCACCACAACACCCTCCTCCCTGATGACCTCTATCACCGCAGTGCCCTCTTACCTGAAGACCTCTCGTAATGTGGTGCACTCCTCCCTAATGACCTCTTTCACAGTACCCCCCGGAAGACCTCACTCACAACGGCTCCCTCCTCCCCGATGACCTCAGTCACCGTGGTACCCTCTTCGCTGATGCTTCCAATCAGTAATAACCTCAATGGGTTTTTATGGGTTTATTTATGATTTAAGTCACAATCTTGTTGTCACAATAGATCATTGTAGGCAAAAAAATCATGATTTCAATCACACTATTATCTTTTAATGTTGAATTATAGTACAGTTGGCCCTTTCAGTCCAAAGGATCATTATTTATTCATCACTAGAAAATAGAACCAATCCACCTTTATTATATTTGATATCTGTAATATGTTTTTTTATTTCATGTCTTGTGTAAGGTACCTCTTAGGTCCAAAAACCCTGATTTGGGAATGTATATATCATTCAACGAATCAACACATACATTTTCTTATGATACAATTTTATCTTCTTCTATGACCATAGTGGAACTTTTGTTGTTTGATACTTATTTGGATATTTTTGTTTAGAACACTCTCTTTCATTATAAAAAACTAATAAAAATTGTTCTTATATGTGTTGAAAATGTTTTAAGCAACATATGTCTTCATTTATTGTTCTCGGAGTCACCTGTCATAGTACCCTAGTGCCATAGTAGGCATCCATGTGTCTGAATCCATCAAACCAAAAAATTAACAGTTAAAATAAAAAGATCATGATAGAAGAAATATTGCATAATTTTTTGTTTTTATTCTCTCTAAAAATTCATTTTATATTTAGAAATAATATAGTATTTGTTTAAATATTTTATAATTATAAACTCTCAATATTTTGATTCATTCTCCCATTTCTAATAGCATTATATTTAGGCTATTAAAATAATCCCTATTTCACATTGCTACAGATATTTTAGGACCATGTTTTAGAATGAGGAGTGGTTTATACTCCATTTTATCACATTAGATATTATATTTCCTTTTGATTTAATGGTTACACAACTTTTGAATGAAAATACTCACTTTAGAAAAAACTCATAGGGTATTTTTAACATCAACTAGAACCTATTTCTTTGAGTAACCAAATTTCAAGTCTCGTGTAAAGATTCATTGTCATTAATTACACCTACACCACCAAACCCTAACTTATAAACCATTTTATTCATCCCTCCTAACCTAAGATTTAACATTATATTCCAAAACGTCATTTATTTTCACTCGTTTCTCCACATTGATCATGAGATTCACTACTTTTCTAGGATACCAAAAAATCCAATATTCAAATTTTCAATCTATGCTATCATTTCTAATTTATCAAAAAATTTTTGTTGTATATAGATATTCATGATAGGACAAAACACATTTTATATCATGGATTTATTCCTCTATTTCTGATGTTATTGAAGGGATACCTCAAACAACACTTTTAGATAAACTCACCACAATAAATCATTGTTATTTCTATCACTATTTTAAATTAATGTTCAATCAGTAACAATTACTATAGAATCTTTACCATGGTACCTACAATTATCAACTTTTTCAACATTATACTCATATGAACTTCCATATTCATTAGTGTAATGAATGTTGTTTGTTTATGATTCTTTTTAATTCCACATTGTATGATTTATCATGCCTTTATTGTTGTAATGTTTTATTAATTTATCTTTTGGTTTAAAATAATCATATCCTTATAAAAATATATTATAATTAAATAAGGATTATATATACTACCAATACATTGTGTTATCCTATTGGTAATGGGAATTATTTTTGAAAAAGAATTGAGTGACTGAAATCGACAATGATGTTGATGTGTATGGAAAGATGACATTTTAACTAGATTCTTCATTATACTTTCTTCAATTAATATATATTGAATATACGATGCAATGTTACTTTGATGATATTATGTTGAATCATATGTGTAACAATAATTTATTTAATAATGGTAATTTAATGTAAATTAAAATAAATATAGGATATATAGATTTAATAATAAGGAAATGTTTTTCAAAGGAATGTTTGCTTGAGATGAATTTAATGTTTGGTTCACTCTAAGAATGACAGTTCATTAATTGACATTTAAAATTGATATTTGAGATGTAGTATAATTATCATATATGTGATATTGGGACTTTTTTATTAACTTCAGAGTATTCATTAAATTTCAATTATTTTTTCACCATTATTACAATGCCCTTTAGTTTTGGTTTAGGCAGAGAGATGTTTGAGAGATGAAGAGAGAGAAAAATGTTTCCTAGGGTAATTCCATTATATTTTTATTTGGATGAGGTGTGTATGAAATTAATAGATAATTGGGATTGTTTATCAGAGAGTTGGGTAAATCTTAGTGATATTATTCGTGATAGATTTTGGTTATGATTTAGGAATTGGATTTGATGTGTTGGATAACTGATGGAAATGTGTTTCATTACCATATTACCATATGGTTTGAGCCAACCATTTTATTTTGTTGCTCCCCTCTTCATTCTTTGGTTGTCGTATACTGTATTTATATACATATACATACATGGTATTTTCCTATACATTTTATTCCTTTTACTAATGTTATATTGATTGGATTTGAATTTATTTTACCTAGTATTAGTGGATTTTAGATGTTCATAGTGGTGTTGAACATGTTTGGTGTTCAGATCCTGGTTACCTGAGCCAATCTATACCCTTTTATTTTCTTTATAGTTTTTCTTAGTTTTAGGCCTCCATTTTCTATAATGTTAGGGAAATTATGTTTCCCCTTATACTTTTTTATTACCTTTCTATTCATTGATGTAATTTATATAGGATTTTTCTTATAATTATTACTATACAGAGAGGGTGAAGGTGGGGGTATGTGGGGGGGGTGAAGGTTGGGGTGAAGGGGGTGGGGGTGCAATGTGTTGGGGGTAGTGCGGGTGAAGGTGGCGTGGGGCAGGGTGCATGGGGCATGGAGGTGGGGGGAAGTGGGGGTCCAGGTGGGGGTGGGTAGTGGGGGAGTAGGTGGGGGGGAAGTGGGGGGTGAAGGTTGGGGGGGACGTATTGGTGGGCTGGGGAGTGTTCCAGGTGTAGTGGGAAAGAAGGGGGTAGGGGGTAGTGTGCATGAGGCAGGGAGCAGGTAGAGGGAGGGGGTGTTAAAAGGTGTCTAAGAGGGGGGGGGGGGGGTGGGGGTGTCCAGGGGGAGGCATGTCCAGGGGGAGGAGGGGGGGGGGTTAAGGTGGTGGCGGGCGTTTGAAGGTTTGTATGTGGGAGGGGGTTTTGCAGGGGGGAAGGGGAGTAGGGGGTAGTCAGGGTGCAAGTGGGAAGGGGGGTTTCGAGGGGGAAGGGGGATGTGGGAAGTGTGTAGGGGGTGTTGGGGTGTCAGTGGAGTGGGTGGGGTAGGGATGGGGTAAGTGGGTGTGGGTGTTCCGAGGAAGAGGGATATCTAGGAGGGGGTTCAAGGAAGGAGGGGGAGGGGTGTCAAGGAGGGAGGGGGTGTTTTGGAGGGTTGGTGTCTACGAGGGGGTGTTGATCATAGAATTATATGAAAAAAAATTGTTCATTGTTCAAACATCGATGTTTTAATGTGGGTCTTGTATGTACACCAAAATAATATTATGTGGTCATAGAAAGTTGTGACTATTCATAATTTTTTATAATTTAAAACATTTATGAATTTTTCAACAATAATATTTGTAATGGTTGTTTTATTATGAATTTACTAATATGTACTTATTATCTTGTGAAAAAATACATATCATGTAAACTTTTTTTTTCGTGATTATTTTTTTAAAGTATGTTTATATGCCTTTGAATGGATAGATACTGGATGTACAATATTGATCTGATCATTGATGAATATATGAAGGAGTTACGATATTTCTTGGACATTGGATTCACTAATGATTCTTATGGGAGATTGATTTGATTCCCATGTTATGATTCTGTTGGAAGACCTTGGTTAACTCATGAGGTAGTGTGTTACAAAATCACCAAACATTGTTTCAAAACAAATATAATATGTGGTATCTAGATGGAGAAAAAGTGAAAGTGGTGAATGATCTCAATTCAACAGAAAGGATTGGAATGAAAAATATGATATCTGATCGGTTTCATTTTGTTTTTGAAGTCATCTCATCATGTAGACCATTGAAAGAGGAAAGGAATTCCGAAACAAGGTTTTCATCTATTAATTAGAATGATGACATTGAGAGTGTAGTAAAGCTTGTGGAAGATATAAATACCGCAGTGTATTTGGAATATGAAAAAATGAGCAAATTTTAGTTGATAATGCGATTATATTAGGGGAAAACAATGAATGGATTTAGTAGTATTGCGGTCGACTATATCATTACATTTTTAAGGATTTAGTGCATGATGATTCATGTATTCTAGAAAATCATTACATATAATCAAAGTTGGTTGATAAATTTTGATTTTTATTAATTAAGATTCATTCTTTCCCAATGATTTTTGTCTATTATAGAATGAAAATACAGATTTGAGTCAGTAAAAACAGTGTGGAATGTCAACAGGGAAGAAAAATAGATATAAAAATCGATCTTCCATACTAGAGAAACTGATTTGGCAGTTCCCTTAATTTTTATCCTCTAAATAATTTTATCTCAGAAAAAATGGAAAATAATATAAGACGACATAATGATGAAATAAAAAAGGATAATGATGAAGTAATGAATCTTGAAGACAATTTGTCTTGGGAGAAATTTGATATGTTGCATCCCTATTTTACATCTAACCCACTAGATTTTATATTGAGATTATCGTGTGATGGTTTCAACCCATTTCACCAAACTCATTGTACACAAAATACTTGATCTGTTTTAGTTCATATTTATAACATTCCTTTATGGATGTGTTTGAATAAGCTGTTTATTATAATGAGTATATTGATATCTAGACCCATTTATTTGGAAATGAAATTTTTATATACTTCAATTGATTAATAGATGAGTTAACGAAGCTTTGGATTGTTGTTTCACAATTATACAATGCATTCAGAAAAGAGTATGTTATGTTCCGTTCAGCATTATTATGGATGATAAATGATTTCTCTACCTACAGAATAGTTTTTGGTTAGAGTACCAAATAAAAATTACCCTTCCCTATTCGTATGATAAATACACGTTCCTGAAGATTAATGTTTCTATTAACATAAAACTTCATAGGGAAACCATGATTTCTACCAATAGATAATCCATACATGAAAAATAAAAGATAGTTCGATAATGCAGTCGAGAAAGATGAGACTCCTCAATGAATATTTGTGAATTATATCGTTAATGAACCTGATGACGTGAATTGAGTTCATGAAAAAAAAATCAATCAAATATTAGAAATTGAAAAAATGTTTATTTGAATTCCAAAAAAAATTGGAGAAAAAAATCTTATTCCTTGAGTTCTTATATTGGTCATCGAATTTATTGTGTCATTGTTTGAATATAATTAATATTAATAAAAAATTTGTGAGATGTTACGTGCAACTATTTTAACATTCAATGAAAAAAAGTATTTGTGGTCTCATCATGATTTGATAGATTCCGGTATAAGAGAAAAACTTCATCCTGGGTTAATTGGTAAAAATAATTGGAATGTCCCTATTTCCTATAATTTGATGACAAATGTGGAGATGAAACAATTTCTTCCAGTTATGGTAGGTTTTAAGGTTCCATAGTTCATTCATGTAATATTTCAAAAAGGTAAAATACAAAAAATGTGAAACTAAAATTTATTAAAATGAATGATTACCATGTCTTGTTAGATGAGTTGATTGGTATTGCTATTCGGTATTTACTTTCACATAATGTAAGAGTTTTGTTATTAACTTATGTCATTTTCTCGAGACCTTTGTGCCAAAAGACAGATTATAATTATTGTTCAAAAATTTCAAAGAGATGCACCGATTATTCTTCGCGACATGGATAAAATGATCCCACCGTCAATTTTCACATGTATGTTACATCTAACTGTAAATCTTCCCACAGATTTTTTTGTGGCCCTATTTCAAGTTGGTGATTATATCTTACTAAAAGAACGATGTTTATAATGAAATATTATGTGGGAAATAAATATCACCCTAAAGGCTCTGTTGTGAAATGTTATTTATCACAAGAATGCATGTATTTATATTCATCATACATGGATAGGGTCACTATGAGGTCTAATATACTTATGAGAATTGAAAATGACAAATATGATCCCATTGAGCCTAAATTTCCTTCACTTCCCCAAATAGGGGGGATATCTGGATCATACTCGTTGTGTACTTTTATTAGGGAAGAGTGGGAAATGACTCATCATACAATATTATTCAACTGTGAGATGATTTTTTATTATATCAAGTATGTAAAATAATAAATATGCATTTTTTAATTGTGGTATTGCTTCATATCTTCTGAAATTTTAATGATTTCTAATTTGTAATGAAAATTTTGAAATTATTAAAATGATACTCTGAAATGTATCAATTAAGAGGATGGAAATATTTTATATAAAATAATTTGATTCTAGGTTAAATTCAAAGGTAGATGATTTTTCTTCTTCCAAATATATAATTACATGTATCAGCTTAATATTACATGATAGTATCTTTTAGGTTATGACTCTACCAATGAATAAAGTATTAGATGAAGTAAGAGCCTTGTTCATTGGTCAAAACAGTGTGGTACGTGATAGTAAGGAAATGGTTGTAAATTTATTAAATTATGATATAAATAGTAGTGCAAAAAAATGAAACAGAACTTAACGATGTCACAATAAGAGACAGAACAAATTGTTATACGAGTGCATTAGATAGACAATGTTGGTAAGAAAATATATCATATTATGGTTTTGTTGAAAGATTCATTTTATTCTATTACTAAGCTTGTTGTCCTGTTGTAATGATGAAATGCAAGTGGTTTGATTTAATGACATGACGTGGAATGAAAATTGAAAATTGTCGATTTAGAGTGATTGATATGAAGCACCATCTTCAGACCGATGAACCTTATATTATTGCATCAAAGGCTAAATAGGTGTTTTATGGAACTGATCTGTTACAACAAACAATTTTGTGTTATTGTTTATTTCATTCATAGACAAATTTATGACAAAGACATGGATAAAAATGATGTTGTGGATGAAAATGTCAGTATTTATTTGAATGTTGCATTTGAGGACCCAAATGATTAATTGTTAGAATAGACAGTGAACTAGAAATTATCATATAGAGCACATAACGTTGACACATTTTTAAGAATTTACCCGATATTATCATAATATTTTATGTGTTTTTTATACTTCCAGAAATGATATCAAATTAACTAGAATATTTTATCATTTTTCATTATTTCAATTTATATGAGAATATTATTTTAAATTTCAAGGTCCAAATGTCTGAAAATGAAGATACTAGAAGAAATAAATAAATACAACGAAATGAACAACACCTGTCTTCTATGGTCAACACTATAAGTAAAATTTATGTTCTAATATTATGGTATTTAATATTATTTATCTTTTTATAGTTCTTTTTTATTTTATATTATGTGTTATTTACGACTACATCATCAAGGATACAGTTTGATTAACTACCGAGGATGATAGTGTGGTGGGGGTTATGATTCTACAGTTAATAATACTACAATACCTCTTGAGTAACCATGAGGTCATCCATACATTAGGCCACCTCTATATTCTTAATACCTACATTTTCTATATCCCCTTTTGTTCGCACCCACATCAGATGGTGGTTCTTTAACTCCCATCCGTTTTTGTTTTCCATTCCAACCATCCACTGTATAGGGAACTGCACCCCCATATATCCCACTAATGTATCCATATCCATATCCAACCTCATCAATACAAGGTTATCCATCATGTTTTTACCCCTCCATAATTACATTTATCAACATCTACTATACAGAGTAATCTTTCTGTATTTATCCCACCTTAAACATAGGCTACTCCCTCTCTAGACATTCCACATATGGGGTAGCAGATTCCCCATATGCTGTTATGGGTTTAAAAATTATTGTATGTGATTGAAGATAAATTCATATATATATTATTTTTGATTATTACTTTTTTTTTCATGATTAGCTCTAGCCTCAACTAGGTGATGAGGCCGCAAAAAAATGTGATAGGGTTGGAATCGACACACACAAATCATTAATGAATACAATAAGGAAAATTATGTAATTAGAAAAATGATTTGGAATGTCAAAACATTATGGGAACACCTTATAGACATAGAATTACCATTCTAGTTGAACCAATAAGATGAAGGGAATTTCATGAAAAGGACAATTCCGATGTAGATATTTGGGTAAGTAATATTGATAACCTTATATATATATATATATTAATTTATTATATTTTCAAAACAGATATTTTTTTTATCATTGGAGGATTGATATAGTTTTTCTGATGGAAAAAATGCAATGGCAGAAATGTTAATGGATTGATGTAAAATGTGGTGAGTGTAAAAGTATGAATTATATCTAGGTTGGAAAAAGAGAGTTGGTATGGAGTTTGAAGAGTTACTGGTGATTTATAATTTCCCAATATCACAATACAAAGGGATGATTGGTTGTTGGAAGAATCTAGAACTTACGATATATATATATATATTCATTTATTTATTTTAATGTGATTTCGAAATGATAAATTACATGATTTATTTATCATAATGAAATAATATAATTATTTTTTTTATAAGAGAAATCAGATAGAAACAAATGAAACAATAGTGGAATTAAACACATTTATACTAGCGGACACACTTTACATCAAGATCATGAGAAAGAACAAGTAATATAACATTTAAAATATTTACCTTTGTTTAGTGTAATTTTTGTGACTTCCAATTTTGATTTATTTCATTGTTTTTTTGAAAAAAATTATATTGAATATAGATGTCCACGTTCCTCTCTCAACATTGTTCTGTATAAGCCAAAAAAAGAAAGATGGTATTGTGATTAATACCGAAACTGAAAAGGCTATTTTATATATATTAAAATTTATATTATTTTGACTGAATTTAATTTCGTATATTATTTTATCATTTTAGTTTATTTAATATGTCAATAAATAGAATGCCTTGGAGCCATTGGCAGAAACATAAACTGACAATTTGGGCACGAATAATCATCTATATATTGTATTAAGAGATGAGAATCATGGAAGAGTGTGTTTTCCACCTAGGAAGAAGATTGTACCATCTCAATACTGGCATAATGAAATATTTTTTTAGATTACCAGTTTTGGTTTGGTCTCAGTATAACAAATGTGTTCTGTAATCAATGAAGCAACTCAAAAATCCGAAATCGCGATAACTAAAAATATGAGGAAATTTATATCTATCATTTCATCTAAACATTCACTAGAAGAAGCTGTAATCGATGATTCTTTTTTATATCAATGTGTTATGATAATGTATATTCTTTTACCAGATCCAGAATGAGATCTGGAGCTAGAGCCGGTGCCGACGCCAGAGCTAGAGTCGGACCTAGTGCCTGTGCCGGTAATGATGTCCTTGCAGATGATGATGGTGGTGGTGTGAGAGGTGGTGATGGTGTTTCTATAGGAGTTGTGGATGAGGGTTATGATTATTCTAATTATACTAATATTGAGACTCATTATTGATGTAAATTGTATTTTTGGATTTTAAATATGTGGAATCTTATTTTGCAGTGCAGTCTGATTATTGTAATATTGAATTGTATTGCAGTTTTTATTTCTATTTCTACATATATTGAAAAATTTTATTATGATTCATGTTTGTTTGTATATTAGATAGGTTTTATTAATATTATATTGAATTGTATCCTCCTCTGATGCGGCCATCGTACCTCCTCACCGACGCTGCTCCAAGGTGGCCCCTCTATAGCCTCTGGTGCACCTCCGAAGGTATATAGTTAAGTTTTCCATTTTTTCTGATTCCTTTATTATTCTACTATTAGTGTATACCCCTCATTTTCTATGAATAAATTTCTTCTATAAGAAGAACCCATTATGGAACACCTCTGATGGTATGTTTTTTTATTTCATGATTCTTCGATGTCATGGACTTATTTTCAAATTTAAAATATTCATTAAATTAGTTTAGTTGATGATTTGTAACTACATTTTTTTTCAATTCTAATATGATCCTTTATGTTCAAGATTATTATAATTGGGTGATAGAAATATCCAATCGAGTAAAATTTGTATCCCTAATAAAGAGTTTAAAGAGTTGTGGAAACAGGTAGGATGTTTTAGGCATTAAGTTCTTTTGATTCAATTCACATAAATGTTATATAATCAATATTAATTTATATAATAACACATTCAGTCCTTGTTTCTGAATTTTTTTTCTTTGTTAAATTTATTTTATGTGTAATAGGAGTTGGGTAGAAGCACATCCAAGGAATGAAAATAATACGTCAGTGAGCTCCAAAATCACATGAAATTTTTTTTGGGTCGATGATGAATATAAAAATTCAATTGAGCATGCATTCAGCAGAGATAATATCAAGAATGATTTTACATTGATATTTTGATGTTCATATTTTAAATTGAATTTTGATTTCTATGTTAAATGCAATGATCATTTTGTGAAGATTAAACTTTAATTTTTGATCCTTGATGACGTTAGCTGTGGAGTCATCAGGTATCACAATAGGCAGCTGACATGCTTGGAATTTCGTCCCAAAAATAACACAATTCTACTATATAGGGATAATTTTAGTTAATTAATTGATCTATCTATGTATATATTCTAAGAATTATGTATTTTAGGCTATTCATTTTTATATTTTTTTCCTTTTATCTTTTGAAAAGAATGTACAACTTTGTCTTTGGGATTACAATAAGGTTTATGAAATGAAAATGTACAGAAACATACACAACTTCATACTCAACAACATGAGACGAGTAATATGATTATTTTGATAAAAGCTCCACTTATATTTGTTTTTATAAGATGCTCATTTAATTTTCTGCCTAGGAAGAATCATGCACATACTCACACACACACACACATTAAAACCACATTCCATATATCAAAACAAACACCGCTTATTTATACAAATTATATCACATGTGATCATTGATAAGTAATATAAGTAGTGATTTAAATATATACTAAATGATATTCCCCCACCTCAACTGCGTATGTGCTTCTCAAAAATGGGTTGAACAAAATTTGACTTGTTTAATTGGAAAAATGAAGGGCCAGTATATAGTGCATCTTCATATGGAACTATTTATTACACTAACATGGAAACTCCAATGTTGACATCTTTTGTGGACCATAACTCCAAAGGATGGATGGTAGTTTTTTCTAATGGGTAAAAAATTAAGTTCCATTCTACGACTTATTAGAAACTTCCAATTCATTATATGGTTTGGGACAACCTTTTAACTGACCATCAGGAGTTATTGTTGTTTAAATTTAAAATTGTGATAAATAGATGCCTTTTAGTAGGGCCCAAGAAGTTGGAATATTCTATGTGTTTTGGATATTAACATTAATAAATGTATTTTCATTTTGGCAGATAGGATTTTGTATCTTTAAATTTAAGTATTCTGATTAGGAACATTTTAGTATTAGAGTTTTGGCTTTTTTTTTAAACGTTACAATCAACTAGTGATGGTATTTTAATTTTTTAATTAAAATTCCAGAAATTCATACTTACAAGAATGTCAATGTTATTGAATTTGTAGATTGGATTCTAAAATATTTTTCCCATTTAACCAATATTGAATGAGGCAGATGTTTATCCATGACATTTATCTTTTTAGAGATCTGTTTGGAATATGTTTTCTTGGTTTTATTACCCAATCAATGTTTTTTATTTGTATATTATTAAAATTAGCTACCTCAAGACTTTTTATAATATGTTATAGATTTTATTACTCATTCAATGTTATTTTTTGGTATATGATTCCAATATGATACCTTATGGTTACCATTATAATTAAAATTATTAACTAATATAGAAAACAAGAATTGTTGAAGAGAGAGGGGGATTGAAGGTTAGTTTCTGTTATAATTGAAATGATTTACTGATACAGATAACTACAATAAACTCTAAATAGAGAGGGGCTATCTAGTGTCGGAGTAGGGGGGTTGGCTGGGGGGATGGGCGGGGAAGGGGTGTGTGTAGGTGATGTGGGAGGCTGGAGATAGGGATGAGGTTTGAGGTGTGTGATGGCGGTGGAAGGGGGGGTGCGGGTGAATAGGGAAGTGGTGTGTGTAAGGGAGGGGGAGGGTGTGTATGGTCAGGGGGAGGGGTGTGCAGTGAGAAGGGTGATATAGGTGTGTGTAGGTTGAAGGGGGGGGGGGTGTTTTTACTAGTATTCAGGTGGCGTGTGGGGGAAGAGGGTATGGGTGTGTGTCGGGGTGGGGGGGAGAGTGAGGGGTGTGTATAGAAGAGGGTGTGGGGTGTGTGTAGGGGGTGAAATGGGAAGGGGGAAGTGGGGGGTGTCCAAGGTGGGGGGGGGGGGGCTGGAGATGGGGAAGGGAAAATGGGTGTGCATGGGAGGGGGTGGTGTGTGCAGGGGGATGGGTGAGGGTATGAAATATAACACCCCATGATTTAATAGTATGTTATCTCATGAAATTAATTCAATTTATTGTGCTATACACAACACCGAGTTCGAGCATACCACAACCAATAAAACTAGCAGTTCAAAAGCGGTTATTAATAGTGTTAAATGAATTTTGAATCTTATATACTCAATATAATTTTGACATATATATTAGGTGTTTCTTAGAATTAATATAAGAACAAATTCATTTTTCAGATAAAATAATTATTTTTCAAAAAATGAAATTTAACTGCCTTTTAATAGTGAACCCTTTTTAAAACAAATATCTGATAGTTTTATATATTCAATTTAAGGAAATAAAATTTTTCTTTAGATGCAGGACACACTATTTTTTTTAAATAAATTTTTGGAACATTTCTGATAACTTTCATATTTTGATGAAAAGTGAAAAATACTATGTTTTAATTGAAAACAACTTTTTTAATAGAAATAATTTATAGTGATAAATTATTCATTTTAATGGTTTGAATGTATAATTAGATTATATTTTTATCATTTAATACAATGTAAGTCATTATAAGTAATTTCACATTTAAATTTGAGAAAAACACATGTCGAACTTTTGATAATTTTAACTTTTTAAAAACTGCTTTTTGGTTTTGACAATTGGAATTAATTTTAAATTAATAAATTAAACTTCTATGTTTTGAATTTGGTAAAATAGACTTCATTTTTTAATTAATAATTTACAAATTATCTTATGGTAAATTTTTGGTTTTTTTCTGAAAACTTTTAATGTTAGATGAATAGTGAAAAACATTGCTTTATTATATAAAAACGACTCTTTATTTAAATAAATAATTAAATTATTTTAATTTATTTTAAGTCAAAATAGGAACATAATACCTATATATATTTAAATTAATTAATTGGATTCAATTTATAATAAGTTTATATATAGATAATTTTATCGAACATTTTACCGTATTTCACCCACCCTCTAAGAGCATTTACAAATTTGCATAAAACATAATTCTACCGCTTCTGTCAGTTGATTTTCAAAATTCTGAGAGACAGAATTTACATCAGTATGTAAAATTTGGTTCAATTAGACGAATGTAATTTTTTGTGAATAGTAACTTTGGACTTTTATTTACCACGGTTCAAAGTAAATAGGATAATTAAGGGTAAAAATGATTTTATAACTACCCTAACACATATCCTAATTCTTTTGGATAATTATAATTCGACCAAAAGCAACCTTAGTAATAAAATATGACCCCATTTGGTTTACTAGGATAAGAATAGGACTTTTATTATTATTTTATTTAAAGAGGAGTTTGACGATTTATAATCAATGTTTAATTACTAAACCATTTTCAATATATGGTAGTACATAAGATAAACTGTACTATACCTATTTATTAGAACTATAACAAAATTTCTGAAATAATGGTATTTTATTTATAATTTTTATACATTATATAATTTAATTTATTTATGACACAATGATGATGTAGTAATTATCTTATTAATGAAAGATTAAAATAATTGATATTATAAATATCAAAATAAAATTAATTTGAGAATTATAATGAATTCCAATAATTTTATAGATTAATATTACATGTTCGGTTTTGTTAAATAAATTTTATTCAAAGTGATAAAGTTTTTATGGATTTCAGAAAAACAAATACTAAATAGTGTCAAATATGACATAATTGAGTTTTTAAAACAAATATTATATTATTAATTGATAAAATATTTATAAAAATATAAGGATCGGACAAAGAACTTATATAAGTTTGTATATATTAAATATTAACCACATGAGGTTCTCTTGGATTGTTATATTAATTTTTTTAACCATATAATATAAAAATACAAAGAGACATGGTAAATGTCAAACTAATTTACCAAGAGTTAAATCTAAAAGTTATAGTTAATATAATGACATAAACCTATCTGGAACCTCTTGGATGAGAGGTTTTCGACCCATACTCACCTTAGCCTTTATGAAATTTATTTTGGAGCCATCAGAAACTGAAAATGATTTTATTATAAAATAATATTTCTAGATTTTCCTAAAGTGACACTCACCTCTCATATAAAAGGGAACTTCCCCTTATATTAATTTCACACCACCAATGCCTATTGGCTCAGCCATACCCACCCCAAATATCATCCCAACATTCATCCCTTCATCTTAGAGGCCTTCCTTTTGTCATAAAGCCAATTAAATGATCTATATTGATCAAATAAGAAGGAAGAACCTGAAGAAAAAGTAAATATTTCATCACCTCTTTCATGTTATTTTCTTATTCCAATTCCTATTTGTTTTTTGCTTCCATTCTAAGGTAATAAATAGAGTAAATTCTATATACTATTATGTTATTATCTAAATGGTACAACCATATTCATTATTCTAACCATCCTATAAACGACAAAGTCATCGTACCTGCGTACGTACAGATTGTCGTCTCCAAGAAGCAATGAGATTTATTCCCACAATCACTATTCAACGATAATTATAAAAATATTTATTATTAATAAGTATGTAATATATTGAATAATAATGAAAATTAAGAGAGATATATTTATATATATATATGTATTTACTTACATATACCTTACTCACTTACTTTCATTCAATACCATAAGAAAATAGAAACAATGTTTATGCGTACATACAACCTAGAATCTCCATAAACAGTGCCTCCCATTTCATATATCTATATATTATAAATATTTATATTCTAAATATATATAATATATAAATAAAATATTATATTCTGAAAGTATTTAAATCATTATCTAAAAGATACAATCAAGAATAATAAGTTAAAACACATACGATAAAGAAAGCGATTATTTCCAAAAATGATAATTTAACACTAAAATCATTATTAAATGGGTAGTATAAAGTCTTAAATAAATCATGTATGATAAAGTAAATATGAATATAGTTTTGATATAATTTAATAACATTCTATAGTAATTATACATGAGGATAATGATACCCTGAACCAATTAAAATTGCAAGGTGAGGGTTAATTTCACAATCTAATTATTATACGAGGTTGTTTTTACGTAAGTGTCTACTGGGAAATATTTATTATCCATGTCCTTGTTTCATGAAAGAGTTTTAAAAGGAATTATTTTAAGAGGATTATTTCTAAAACATCAATTTAAATGTCTTAAATATTTATTCTTCAAAATCATTCTCATTAATGTCAACGTTCTCAAAATGGGTTTTAAGAATTTATTTATATGGACATGAATGTTTTTAAAATGTTAATTACATTCAAATGTTTCAAAGTGTTATAGGTAACTTTGATTAAAAAATGTCTTTAAATGTCTTCCTTTCTAAATTGTGATACTTTTAACATTTTTAATGAAAAATGGATATTTCTCTCAATGATTTTTAAAAATCATTTTCATCCATGTCAACAACCATTAAGGGATTTTTAAATTTTTTGAAGTTAATTTATTTTGATAAAAATCATCCATATTGTATTGAAGGTTTTGTGATATGTTTGACTATGGATGTGTTTTTTTATACCATTAATGGTTTATGGAAAAATTATTGACATTTTGTATGATATTTTTAATACAAATGTTTATGTTATGTTTCAAACTTTTCATATCAGGATTGTACCAGAAAAGCCAGGAGCCGGTAGAATCCGGTCCTAATAAAATTAAACAAAAAAGGAAATTAGTCAAGCATACAAGGGGTTATTACATAAATGAGAGGGCATCAAACCACACCTATCTGCCTCCACCAGTGGGGCATAGTAGTCTGCGGCCGTGAAAGACCACATCTCTACAGGATCAGTGAGCGCCCACATTGCTAGTGAATCCGCCACCTGATTAGCCCCTGATATTCATGTAAACTGTCCACCCGCATCTGAGCAATATCATTAACGAAACCACTCCACGGAGCCAGCATACACAGAGGGACCTGGCATGTCTTGGTGCTCAAGGCATGAACCATGGTCTGAGAGTCAGACTCAATCCATATATAATTCAAATTAAACCGGACAGCTTACCTGTTGGAATAGATCATTTCCCAAAGCTTAGATTCAAAGGCAGTGCCAATTCTAATAGCATGGTGGAAGAAACCTTTTACAAACCCATGATAGCTGCGGAACACTCCCCAACAACCCTACAGGCCTGGTGCACCAAACACGACCCCATCAACATTTACATTGAGGAAAGGCCCAGTGGGTGAGATCCATCAGATATACTTTAACATCTGAGGATTGCGTGATCGACCCGAAACACCAAGCACTCTCAGAATTTGAAAATCCGAAACTGAGTTAGACATGGCGCAATCATGCACAAAGAAAGCAACATAAACATCTTTGTGAATGGCTACCATTCATTGCTAAACCGTGGAGTGCACACCAGTGAACACTGCAGAGTTTCGGGCTTCACAAATGGCTGTAATTGTAGCAACAATAGAAGCCAGAATTAGGTTAGAAATTTTCTCACTGAAATTCCCATGAGACAAACTAGACAGAAATTGCAGAAAAGACCCACATGTATCCAATACAACCCCAAATAGAGAATATATTGGACATAGTAAGTGACGGGTGGAGCCCACTATAGCTTATCGATGAATCGGTGGGTCTTATACAATATTTTTAAACACAATTATACAATTGGTGAATTTTCCATAAACAACATGAAAGGAATCATTTGTTGTTTTCATTACGACACACTTTTTGCCTTTATGAAAAAAGTATGAGAAGAACGTTCTCTTTTAAATTATACAACATGAATATTTTTTTTAAAATTTTCATGACAAATTATTTCCATGAAGCATAAGTTACAAGAATTCAAGTTTATTTTCAATTAAATTCGTTTATTTTAAAATCGTGGAACATTTTGATAAAATAATAACTTTTTCAGAGAAGAAAGTATATTTTCATCTAGAATTAATTTCAAGTGCTTTATCAAAATTATTTTCCTTTTAAGAGGAAATTATTAAGCAGGGTTCTAGTTTAATTATAGTATCCCTAATATTCATATGTATTGATTTTTTTTATTATGAACTTCCTATTTATGAAATAAATTTGTTTTTTATGGATAATGTTATAATGGAATGGGGTTTGAGAAACTCATTTTATTCCTTGGGGTATACTATGGTGAATGATTTTTATTTTTTTGGTACACAATATAATTATTTCATTATGTGATGGTTGAGACCTATATAAACATCCAATGCACTATGTAATGATATATATCTCATTATTTAGACATGTTTTTAATGGAAAATGTTATCGGTTAAGAAATTTATGGCTAGAATGAGGAGTGAACTCTGTTCAACAATGGACTCTTTTCCACTATGATGGTCTTGGCAATGAGCCTAGACTAATATAAAATTATTTTATATGATTATGGGTATTCCAAAAAAAATTATGTATTATATTATGACTTTAGGGACGAATTTCAATTATTCTTTTGACTTTTTATGATTTATCCCATGGAATGATATCACGATCTTTCACATGCAATATTATATTTTCAAATGTAATTTTATTTTTTATTATGATTATGATATGATATGTTTCTTTTTTTTACCCATACTGAGCATATAATCTCATATTTTGATATGTTTTCTTCCTTTCCTTATGAATAAGGGTACAAAGTATGATTTTTCAAAAAGGTTTCTAGTTATGAAAAAATAACTGGGAGCCAATGAAGATGTCTTATAACTAGTGGTTTATGTTTACATGTTTCAAAAGGAACTATATCTAGAGGGTCTTGTCAGGGATTTTATATATTTTCTAATGAATATTCTTCAAATTTTATTTAATATCAAGGTATCTAAAGTATGGTTCAATTTAGTTTGTATCAGTGGAATGGAATAGATAAACATTGGAAACTCGGATGAGAATACCTTAGTAATATCCTAGAGAATATGTAAAGCATATGATATAATCCTAGTGTTTTTGATATGATCCTGTAAAACCTCGTAAAAAACCTGATGTTTACTAAAATGAAATTTTATTAATGATTATGTGGGTTTTACATTATGATTAGTGTTTCTAAAACTATGATTTTTAGTTTTAGTCAATGGTTAGAACCCAAAGGAATCACCTAATTACTGAATGAAATGTATAATGGAATGATTTTCTTCCAATTAAACCAAATGTTATCGGAATTGTAATGAAAAATCTTTTAACTATGATCACACAAATTTCTCAATATACAAATCTTGTAGGACTTCAAAATGAGGAAATAAAGGAACAAAATTCTATAGAGTCTGTCATGAGGCAACATCCACCATCTTTCCATAGGTATTCTGATCCATTAGTGTCTAATCGATGGTTCGATACCACTGAATAGATTTTTTCAGTTCTCCAATGATTAGAACATGATGAATTCATCATATCCATATATCATTTGGATGGTGAACATGACCAATGGTGGATACTTATCAAGATTACGATGAAAATAGAAGAAAATAAATACATGAAATGGGATGAGTTTGATAACTTATTTTCAATAATTACATTACTTATATTCTTTGAAGAAATATAGAAAAGGAGTTTCTTGATCTTATGAAAAAGGACAATGAATCTATTGGTACCTACAAAAGAAACTTTACAATCCTTAAAAGGAACTCTTTTCGAATTATTATCCAACCTATGAGTAAAATTTATCTATTCTTTAGTGTCATATAACCGAGTATCTAATGGGCATTAAACACAAGGGACATCAATAGCTTGGAAGAAATTGTTCGATGAACTCTCATGGTTGAGATGGGGATTGACGTAATCCATCGATATTATGGGTTTGATGAGAAGAGAAAAATTTTAATTCAATGTATAATCTAAAGACCACAATAAAAATAATGTTATTTTTACCATATTATCATTGTGTGGAATGAAACAAGGAGGAAAATTTCTTAATGGAACTAGTAAATGTTTTATGTGTGGAAAATAAGGTTATTTGGATGTTGAATGCCATATTGATGGGAAAATATTTATATTTTAGGAAATAGATAAAAGGCCACCCAATATTCACTTTTACACGTCCATGATACAAGTGTAAGGAAATGGGGAGTTATAAAAATTAATACCCTCATCAAAGGGTTATTTATGATGATTGACAACATGAAACTCTTAAGAAAAAAGACATAGATATGTCACATGTGATCACTATCTGCAATGTAGAGTACAACAAAAAAGTGGTGAATGATAAACTTACCATACATTGTAAAGTATAAAATGTTTTATTTTATTTTGGATCCACCCAATAATTTATTTGTCAATAATTTTCTAAGGGAATCACCATATTACCTCAACAATTATATTTTTAGTATGCTTTGAAAACTCTTAATGGCACAACAGTCACATCAATGGTTTATATTCTTCTCTAGTTGAAGTATGTGGGATTGTTCTTCCTTAAAATCACGTGAGACTTCCTATAGTGGAATTTAATGTCATTTATTTCATGTATTTCAATTCTCTATATCGATGTAATATCAAAATTTATGGAAGGAAAGTCAAATTTCATATTCCAGATAAATCTATGGTCATCTATTGATGCAAGGATGAATATAACCATATAGTAGACATTTCTTCCATTATATGGGTCTTGATCCCTATAAATTATGGTTATATATATTATATGGTTGTTTAGAATCTCACAATTAAGAATACACCCATTGTATGGGTGTTTGATGACGTCTTTTTTTGAATAATTTATCAGTCTTCCACTAAATTTTTCTATTGAGTTTTCAATAGAACTCATATAGGGTGCTATGTAAATTTTGAAGACACCATATCAAATGGCCCTAATTTAGATTCAATTATTTAAGAAGAACTCCATTAGAATCTTGACAAGGTATTTATACACCCTTCTATTCCACCTTGGGGAGAACCTATTTTTTGTGCTAAGAAGAACGACATATTAATGAGACTCTATATTGATTGTCAACAACATAACATTATAACTATAAAAAACAAATATCCTCTTCACCACATAGATGACTTATTTGACCAACTACCTTGAGATGAATACCTTTCCATGATTGATCTTCATTTCAGATATCATCAATTATGGGTCCAGAAGGAGGATATACCTAATATGGAATTCCATAAAAGTTATGGACAACATACATTTATAGTGATGAGGTCTAATTAATTCCGCTTCTGTATTCATGGATATAATTAATATACTCTTTAGAGAATATTTTTATTAGTTTTTGGTACACTTTATAGAAGTTATTAATGATTATTCGAAGAGGAAGGAATAACATGATGATCACTTGAGAATTGTAATGAAGACCCTGAGGAAGTAGAAAATTTATAAAAACATTACCTACAGTATATTTTGGATTAAAAAGTTCCATTTTTTGGGTGACATAATCTAAAAAGAGGGTTTAAATATGGATCCAGCAAAAACATGATTTAATGAATGTTGGCTGAGAACAACAACAGTAACTTAAGTCCCAATTTTTCATGGTTTGGTTTGATATTATCAATGTTTTGTGAATTATTTTCATGATTATATATTCCAATAACCATGTTTACTATGAAAGGTGTTTGGTTTGTTTGGGAGGAGTAATGTGTAGAGAATTTTAAATATCACTATAGAAGATTAGCCAGTGCACTTATGCTCACACTACCTTATAGAGGAGAAAGGTTTTTGATATATAGTGACACATCCAAAAAGGGTATGGGATATGTTCTCACGAAAACTCATACGAGGATATATTGTGCCACATGGCAATTGAAAATCCATGAGAAAGGATACCCAAATCATTATTGGAGTTATTTGCTGTATTTATTGAATTAAATATATTTAGTCATTATCTTTGTAGTGAATGGTGTGATATTTATTCTTATCACAAAATCACAATGTACATTTTAACACAAATGGTGTTTAATATGTGTAAAAAGAAAGGTTGGGGTTTATTATAGAAAACAACTTCTCAATAAATTACCACATTGGTAAAGACAAAAAGGTTTCATTTTATTTGGGTAAAAAACCATGCAAGCCTATACAAGATAATGATCCCCAATGATCAAATATTTATGGATTTCAAAAGGATGGATCGTGAAATTTTAAAGGAATTGGAGAATTATTATCTTTCACAATTGAATGTTCAACCATCCATAAATGTGATGATTATGGAGGCATAGATAGAGGATGTAGAGCTACAAAATTAGGTGATAAATATTTCTGAATTCAACATTTATTGTGGTGGAATAATATGGTTCTGTAATTGGTTTTATATTCCTCCAATACCAAAGTCAAAGATGGATATATCAGAAAAGGATCATAGTTATTCATTCACTATTTATCCTAGAAGCTCTAATATGTACATGGAACTGAAAGATTATTTCTAGTGGGATAGTACGAAAATATATTATTCGAAATATGTGTATCAGTGCTTGGGATTTTAGCATGTTAAGGATCAGATATAGAATTATAAGGGGACGTTACTACAATTACCCATACCAAAATGGAAATGGTAAAACATCACTATAAAATTTTTCATCAGACATCGCAAGACATCTAATAGTCATAATTTTATATGGGTTTTAGTTAACGTTATTATGAAGTCATCACATTTCTGTACTATCAGAAATGATTTCATTCTTGATCAGATTTCGAATATATATTTAAAGAATGTGGTAAGATTGCATGTAGTACAACTTTTGATTATATGTGATTAGGAACCAAGTTTTACCTTGAAATTACGGAGAAGTCATAAATAGACACTAGATACAGAGTTATGTTTTATCACTTCTTATAGTCCTTATACGTACAGTTAGTTTCAAAGGACGATTCAAAATCTTAAATATATGTTGAGAGCATGATCTATGGATTTCAAGTTTTCCTGGCATCAATAACTACTTTTGATGATTTTTCTTATAATAATAGCTCTTAATCAAGTATTTAAATGGATCCTTATGAATCCCAATATATAAATTAGTGTATAACTCCAACTTGATGGGATGAAGTTGGGGAAAGAAATATATTAGGAATTTATCAGGTCGATGAAAAATCCAATAAGGCCAGATCTATTCAATAACACATATGAGAAAATCAGAGATGAAAAATAGTTAGACTCAAAACCAAATAATAGATACTGAGTTTGAAGTGGGTGATATGGTGCTTCTATTAATATCTCATTGGAACAATGTAATGATATTTGGAAATATGATAATGTTGAACCCTATATATATCGGTCCTTTTATGATTTTGGATCATGTATTGAAGGTACCTAATCGATTGGAGGTTACACCCAATCTCTATAAAGTTCATGATGTTTTCAATGTATATATCTTGAGAAATCAAATAAATGATCCTTCACATGTACTCAACTCAGAAGTCATACGACTAGAACAAGATCTTTCTTATGATGAAAACACGATAATGATTCTGGATCATGGCGAAAAAGTTCTATGAATAATGACCACTTGCTTGGTTTGAGTTCAGTTGTGGAGAAAAAATTTCTAGGAATCCATGTGGGAAATTAAGGATGTGATAAGAGAGATCCATCATCATTTGTTTGTATCCAAGTGATGAATTTGGTGAGAAAAATTTAGTTTCTGGGGGGTATAATGTAAAAAACCTGATTTTTTATGAAATATTTTCTCTAAATAACATTAAGTCTTTAATATCATGCATCACACACAATCACAAGATTAAGTGAACCAAGAGATTATATTAGTATAAAATTACTATTTTAACCTATTTGTGAGGTTAGAATAAATTAATATAACTAACTTATCAATATCTATGGTGAAGTCATTCACTAAAAATTATTTAATAAAAATATAAATCAATTTTTTGGGTTTTTGTATTATTAAATTGAGTGAATTACAATTTGAAAATTAATTTGAAAAAATATATATTTTATATGATTAATAACGTTTTATATCTTTCCAATAAAAATTTCTGTCACAGGGTATGAATAAACCCTATTTGATGTATAAAAACTAATAATTTTTAAAAGAGTAGTTTTCCACCTTTTAAAGAAAACCCCATTTTCAATTAATACTTTGACACATTAATACTATTTCTACAACAACATAAACATGTTATTTATAATCTTAATATAAAAATATACTTTTTATGAATTTATAATATTTTCCTCATAACTTTGAAATTTTGATGAATAGTAAAAATACTGAAAATTTTAATTGAAATAAATTTTTTCATTGAAATATTTCATATTGTTAAATTATAATATTGAGTTGTTATAAATTAAAAATATAATATAGTTTTATCATTAAATTTTAATTATTTAATTATCATTAATTTTATAATAAATTGAGATTTAAATGATTTTCAATCTTTTGTAGTGTTTTAACATATAAAACTCATTCTCTCTTTCCGACTATGAGATTAATATTAAATTAATTACTAAAACTTTTATTAATTGAATATTGACCTATGGATTCAATATTTGGATTATTAGGTCAAAATTATATAAATATAAATATATTATTTTTTTGGGAGTTAGGAATAGTAACATTAACAATTTTTATTTTTACAATAAAAGGGGAAATATGGTAATTATGTGTAATAATACTATTAGGAAATTTCCATAAAACATTTCTTAATATTATTAGATTATTTTGTTTTTACATAAATATTATTTTGGTCAAAATGGGGTCCTTTTGAAGCCACTTATATGAGATTAGGACATTTAATTAATTTTATTTAAACAAAAGTTGAGTATGATTTACTCAAATTGTATTAACAAAATATTTTTCTATATGAGGTTATAAATACCCTAAATTTGATGATAAAAGCTAATTTGAATGTTTTTTCAATTATCAAGGGAATTTATCTTTATTTTTTAGTAAATAAATAATTACATTAAAGACATATATATTGTTGATGTAAAAAATAATCATTTAATGAAAAATAAATAAAATAATATTTTTTTTAAAATACTATTAACCATAAGAAGATCAAAAAACATGACTATATCTTATTAGTCAAGTATATATCAACCATAACCATCTAAGGGTCTAGTTAGTGACCATTTGGATTTTTCTTTAATAGATTGTGACAGAGAAATTATTTTATTTAATGTGACATTAATGTTATCACATTAATAAATTAATAAGTATAACATTTTAAATATTTTATTTAACAGACGATAAATTATACAAAAAAATATTATTTTGTAATGTAGTATACTTATACTCATAAAAGTATTTTTTCTAATTTTTTTTCAAAAAAAACAAGTTTCTTAAATAATTAAACAATATTGATGTAGTAATCATTTAATTAATGGAGATAAAAAATAAATGTTATTAAAATATTAATATAAATATAATTTGGGATAATTAATATTTATAATTAATTTTATAAATAAACCTAACTTTTTATTAATGTATAAAAATATTGTTGTTGAAGTTATCTTGTTATATTAATTTTTTTAAAAATCAATGAATTTAGTAGTGTCAAAATTGACACTATTGATTGATTATCAAAATAATGTTTTATTACATTATTTGAAAACAATAAATCTGTTTTTAAATATAGACTAATTATGATGTGGTCGAAAAAATTCGCAGTTATTTATTTATAAACTCATAGAAATCAAAAATTTAAATATTTCCCCTTTTAATATTGAAAATATTTTTTACCGCATTTAACAAATAAGTCAAATAACTAAGTGTTAATAAAAATGATAATGCTTAAATTGTTAGATAAAATTGTATAATATCATTTTTTTATGATTTTAAAACCCAATATCATTCAATATTCTAAATTGGGATATTTTGGTGGCTTTTTGATGGAATTTGATTTTATTTTAGGTTAATAGTTTTGGAGATCCCAACAGTGCCCCTATTATCTATTATAAAAGGTAACTTCCACCAACACCCATTCACTTAAATTTGATCATTCTTGATCTATAATCCCCCACCATTTTCCTTTCTTTACTTCCTTAGTAACATTATATAATTTATTGTTTTCTTCAAAGACCAACTCTACGGCACTAATAGAAGATATTAAGGTAGCATGTTGCAGAAGAGGAAATCTATTCTACCAATTATTTAATACTCATTTCTTCTTCTACTTACTCTTATTAATTTGTTTCATTATAAAGTAATAAATATAGTTTCACTTATTTATGAGAAGTAATTAGGTTTATGTAACAACTATATTACTATTTCTATCTATCTTATAGAAAATGAAATCTTAATGCGTGCATTCGTGGGATTATAGTCTTCACAATGTGGTGTTAAGTATTTTTCCCCACATGCATACATAGATGAGTATAATATTGGAAATTATAACTTTATATGATTATTATAACATAATATTGATTTTAAAATTTTATAAACCACCCACTTTAATACCATTCAATAATTATTATAATGATATCGTTTCTCGTGCAAACGTATGACCTCCCGTCCCCATGATGAAATGTGATAAATTCAACATGATATTTATCAAAACATGATTACGAAAAATTTTAGAATAAATAAATATGACTTATATAATGATGTTATAATTTTAGAATGATATAAATATGACATATGAAAGATAAACAAAACTTATTCAACAAAACATTCATATAAAATGCAGTAGTTAATACCCGAATATCAAGTAATAGTGAAATGTTATTAAGCAATGGATGAAAATATTATCATATATGATTTAATATAAATTAAAATGATTCTAAAATAAGTAAAATAAATTATTTATATAATTATAAATGAGTTTTCTATAAATTCAATGGATATTAGACCTATGTTAAGGGATAATATATCAATATAATTATAATCTGAGATTTTTTATTTGTAATTATTATAGGGGTATATTTATCATTCACTTCCATGACTATTAAATACATATTCTATAATATTCATTATTTCATTCGACATTTTTTTAATTCAATTTTACCAATTGGTGAATTTTTCATAAACGACATGAAAGTAATCTTTTCTCGTTTTTTGTAATGAGGTATTTTTTGTCTTTCAGACAAAAGTATGCGAATAATTTTTATTCTTTAACTTATATGACATGAACAATTTTTTACTTTTTTATAACTCATTATTTAAATGAATAAAACTTTATATGTTTTCATGTTAATTTTTAATTATATTCATTATTTTAAAAATGAGTGGATGTTTGGGATAAGAAAATGTTGTTGAAGAAAGGATATTTTCTTTAAGAAATAATTTGTAGTGTTTAATAAAAATTTTATTCAATATAACATGACATTAATTAATAGGATTTTGTTTAATGAATACTATCCCTATTATTCCAGTGGTTTGATTCTTTTTATTTTTGATGAAAATATATTTATCAAAAACAATTTTTTAAAAACATTCTGTAAGATGGAATAATGTTTTTGAAAAAAAATTACTCCATATGTATTTCTATGATGAATTATATTAGTTTTTTCGGAAAACGTATGATAAGGGTTGGACCCATATCTCCCTCCAATTATTTGGGTAAAGTCTTATATCAAATTAGATAGAATTGGTTGGAATGTGAAGTGATCTTAATCCATTAATACAGGGATGAATAGAGGAGTGAACTCAGCTCAGTGATGGAATTTGTACGCTATGTTGGTCTTTCCAGTGATCCATGAATAATATGAAATGATTTATTATGATCATGTGTATTCCAAAATACTTAATTTCTTATTCTTTGACTTTTGGGAATACATTCATTGATTCCTATAAAATTTCATGATTTATCCCATGGCATGATATCACAATCATTCTTATGCAAGATAATATTTTCAAAAGGTATGTTCCTTTGTCTTATGATTATGATATGATTGATATATCCATTTATTACCTTTACTAAGAATCTGAGCTCACACCTTCTTATGAATCATTTTCTCATGTCATGAAGAGGGGTACTAAGTAAGATATGTTAAAAATGGGTCTTTTTATGAAAAAATTAGTGGGAGACAATTAATATGTCTTCTGAACCAGTTTTTAATGCTTCCCAGTTTAGAACGAAACTATAATTATATGGTATTATTTTTGATTGGTTATATTTTCTAATGAATATTAATCATCATTGATGTAATGTAAAGTTATTTAAAGTATGGTTGGTTATATATAATTTAGTGATTTTTTTAATAATTATTAATCTATAAATTTTCTATCATTGATTTTTTTATTTGAGAATATTCATAAATAATGTAGTTAGTGACTTATTTGGACATCCCCCTATGTTTTAAACTATTCCAAAACATAAATTTAGCATGTCACATCTAGATAGGACGATGATGATTTCATCTTTTCTAATGTTAAAGGGGACATGTGTATACACATATTTTTGGATGACCTTGATTTTTTGGAGTACTATTGGATGAAACCATCTTACCTTTTATAAATATGAAAATGTTTCTCGCTTGTTTATATTTGAAATGAATATATTCCATTATTGTAAACTTTTTTCATTCCATATAATTTATATAAACTATTTTATATAAAATGTTTATGAATCAATTTTTTTAAATTATTTTTATCATTTGAAATGTAAATTATGATTTTTCTAAATGTTCCCTTGAAATTACAAACATTTTTACATAAAATTTAATGATACGTTTGGTTAATTATATGTTTAAATATATTATATAATACTTGGTGAGAACCTAATGGGATTTTATCTCACACCCTTCACATGACCTCTAGTTTTTTATATTATCTTCTTCTAGGTTCATGTAGAGTTAATGCACAAATTAGAGGAGGTTCTAGCTATTGATATGCGTACATAGAGTGTTGTATCCAATAGGGCATGGTATTTCGTTAAATTTGCGGGTACATTTTTGCAGTAATTTTGTTTGTTCAAACCTAGTTTACTTCTAATACAATTTTCCATGTGAATTGTATCTTGTATGAACAATGTCTGTGGAAAATTTATCCCCACATACATTTTTTATGATACCATGTTATACTTGCCAACACATGGGGATTGGGAATTCCATTTGGTCCATGTTAGTGCCAACATCGCTATTAGGTTACTAGGTTACCCTATAATGTTATTGACTGTGCCATTATTATGCTATTTCTATTTTCATAACCAAATGGTATATTCTCCCCCCAAAGTATCCAATAGAACCTCACTGATAGTCAATAACCTTTTGTGTGTTGGGAGGAATGCTTACCGACCAGTGGTTTTCTATCTCAACAAAAACGTTAGGTGCCTCCCTATTTTGGTGCTATACAGTTTTCCCAAAAAAATATGACCATGTGAGTTGTATATATATATATATTTATATAATCCAAAATCTATATTTGTTAATACTAATAAGTGATATCTTTCACTAGTTGTATGATAATTGAGACTAGTACATGTGAAGGACTAGGTTTATACTTTCTCAGAAGAGATACATGGAACACATCATGAACATGAGATATATTTAGTGGAAGAACACCTAGATAATATATGTACCATATAAAATAAATAATCTAAATGGGTTCAATGTACATAGGCCTAAAAATTCCCTTCATTCCAAATATCAGTACTATATTTTGTAGTGAAATTTCTAGAAATACAATTTTAGAAACATCAAACTCTAGATCTCACCAATTATTTTCAATATATCTTTTTTGATCCACTATATTATATTATTTTTAGTTGAATGGATCTAATATTCTCTATCGTTTTACGAGATTGATGAAGTCCAAATACCATATTTTAATCAACTACATTATGGCACGTTATATTTCTACACATCCATTTATATAGGGGTTCATTAGGATCAATCATAATGCATGAATGAAAAATATTTTTGCATAAAAATTATACCAACAGAGATTGTTGATCCCATACACATTTTAAATCCATTATTCAAGCATTTAAATTGTATTAAATAGTTTTAATTGTCCTCTAATACCAACCATAAATTTTGGGACAATAAGAAGTATTGAAACTCTACTTTGTATCTAGATATTATTGAAGACATTGCGGGAACAGTGAGGTAAAAAAATTTTTTTGGTAAGATAAAATAAAATGTGTTACACCATGTGATAATATATTTCTCTTAATGTATATTAAATAATTTTTTCAAGAGATAAATATTATCTAATAAAAATGAATTATGAAGTCTCTGTAAGGTTACTGACTATACCCCAAATAGAATTATTGACTTTTGTATTTTTTGTGGAATCTGATGACCAAATACATAAGGTTTTCCCCCATTTACATTATAGTAATGCTAATTTTTATAAAAAATCATTATAATTCAACCCCTATTTCTTAACATACTGACATTCCAAGTACCTAGAAACAAAATTAACAATATCCATTTTTATATTATCCCACTATAAATTCTTTATTAGATCTATATATATGTTTTACTTCTAGAATAAAATTAGAATGTTGA
The DNA here is from genome assembly GCA_963277665.1 of Viscum album. Classification (NCBI taxonomy): domain Eukaryota; kingdom Viridiplantae; phylum Streptophyta; class Magnoliopsida; order Santalales; family Viscaceae; genus Viscum; species Viscum album. The sequence continues at coordinate 1,091,689,337 of OY728137.1, read as the reverse complement.
AATGTTATCATAATCCAATATCTATTTCTATAAGTCTTTTATTGATGGAAAAAACACTTAGTTCAAGAAGCATATAATTATAGAATGTTCATTTTTGATCACGAGAATATTCTTCAACTTCTTTTGTAATTTTAAATATTTATTTCATTCCTTATTAATCCTCTCATGAATGAGTAGTTAAATATGAATCTGATAATGATAATATCAATACCCTTTCATCATCATTTCAATATCCATGTTCTATAAATACATTTATATTTGATCATTTTCCACCATCATCGTAGAAAAAATAAAATGATATTTCTGACACCGAGCATCTACTAACTTGTTCCCCTTACTACGCCTGATTTCTAATAAGGAGTCATAATAATTGATCAACATCAACCATATCATTCTATGTATATTCAAGTATTTCTATAAAAATATATACATCATGATTTTATGATCAATATATATATCACACCATCCACCAAAAATATAGTTCCTCCATATATTAAATTAATAAATTACTCCTTCCATCTCAAAATTAGGATTCAAGTAAATTGTTTCTGGAATTATCAATCAATGAGGGGCTTGTAATTATTCCATGAAAGTTTGTATTATGAAACATCTTTCTCTGTACTTTGTCGCATCCCCATAAATGAAAAACATTTATCAATTATAGGGTAGTGTATAAATAGTTATACTAAACAAACTTTTCTTTTGTTCTACTAAATTATATTGACCTTCTTTTTCCTACAAGAAATTTACTCCATTATGATTCAACTTACTGAGTTGATTAGTTAGTTTTTAGAAATATTCAACAATGTATTAGTAGTATCCACCAACCCTATAATGTTACCAATTTCATTTATTATGGCTAGTCTAGGATGATGGTCAATAAATTCTATCATTGAAGGATATACTCACATACCATCACATTAGATTATTTGAAATAATAATTGATAATTATGAATCCAAAATTATGAATTGATAAATTAATTGTACAACTTCTCATTTTAGGTTATTCATAAAAATTCTCAAACATTTTTATTCTTTTATTTTTTCAATGAATAAATAATAATATTTATCATATATACGACCATATATTGATCAAGGTTCAATATTATGACGTAATACATTAAAACCATTAATATTGAAGGATAATTGGAATGTATAAATGAAATTAATATAAATTAGTATTTAACATACCTTTTATAAAGGGATATAATGTGTACATCATCATTATTTATCAATAACTATGGATATTTAGATCAAAGATAAATTTTTGATGAATACGTGGAATAATATAAATGATTAAATAATTTTTTGATACCAAAAAGTGGAAAAATGAAGGTAATATTAACATTTTTATTTAACTAATAAAACAGATAAATATTATATGATATATATCTTTGGAATAAAATGAATAGGTTAACCTTATTGAAATGAACAAGGAAAAATGATTCCCTTACCTAGTTTATCAAAGAATATATTTATAAATTATTGAAACTCAATGAGTAGAATTATATATAAAGACATTAAAATTATCATTACACAATGTATGTTTCCTGTTGATAATGATATAAAATATTTGATGGATGAATCAATAATGCATTAGAAAATATATAAGTACATTCTCAAACAATATGAATATTTTAATGTTTTTGTTTCACCTTAAAAATGTGGGTGTGATATAACATAATAATAAGTATAAAAACTTATGTGGTGGAATTAATTTCCATTGTGTGTTCATGTTCATCCTCATACTGATAAATGATTGATGATTGATTCAGAATATTGAATATAGCTTCCCTTTATTGATGATTAACATTGTCTCTTTAATTAGAGAGAAAACCCACAACCTAAATTACCTTAATTTATAACATATGAAGAATTACAAGATTCAAATGAAGAACATTACAATATACTACTGTCATAGGGGAACTATAGACATGAAAAAAAACTATAATACCATTAGATGTTTCTATGTAAATCCCAACATATAATAATTGGGGTGGTAATGGGATGCCCGTAGAAAATTAATCAGATATAAATGAGTGGGTATAACTAGAATCAGTTAAATAAATTTAATTCATGCAGTGGATGATAAATTCATCATTCACCACATTTCTAGGAACTTCACCTTTGGATGTAGTAATTGCATAAGATTCTCTTTTTACCCTTGGATTATTCTTTGTTATGATCCCTTGACATTTAGTGTATTGGTTGGAATAGTTCCCTATATCGTTATATTAAAATCATTATAAATTGATTGATTCACCCTCAACATCAAATTCATTATAATGATGGCCTTCTGACCAAACTTGAGGAAAACTCATAATCTATTTAATCATGTAGTAGAGAGTATCCTTCCAGAACTATAACATGTACGAAAATTATCCTTTATCTTCTTCCCTTAATTAATTTTTATTTTTTTCATCCTATTATTTACAATCATTACTTCCAATAAATAATACTTGGAGATTTATTTCTGTAAAGGGATACTAAATAACACTATATTTTCCAAGGATAATAATTTTTGGGATACTATTTCGATTTGATATGTTTCCGTACTCCCCCCAAAGGGATGATAAATCATAATTTTTTGATTATGTAAAAAGTTAAAAACATTCCGTGATAATATTTTAGTATTAGTTTCATACAAAGAAACATGTTTTTATTCTTTTTTCATAGTCCTAATTTTTTCTTTCCATATCTACTCATTGTTTATGAGGAAAATAATATTCCTAGAAAAGTACCTGAAAACACATCCACTCTAAACTCTCTACTTCTACATAATTAGTGATTTGAATCAATAACAACCATTTATATGCATCCCTTATGATATTTTGAAGAACCATTAAAACCATATCACATTTACTACTTCCAAATGACTAAAATAAATGTTCTAAGGAACTTATATATTACTTAGATAAAAATGGATTTGTGGTTCCATTTAATGATGAAGGTTGTTCTTGCATGATGTAATTTAACATTGCAACACTACATTATGGATTAGTAGGTCTCTCTATATGGGGTATATTATTTTCCATTACTTGAGTTAATATCCCCAATATTGTTATTATTTTCCCAATAAGGTCATCATTATTGTAGAATCTAACATGGAATAAAATTTTCATGAATAATGTGGAAGGAATAATTGTAATCCAAATAATTGAATATAAAGAATAAAATGAGCTTCAATGTTTTCCATGGATAGAATAACTTCTAAAAAGATAACATTGACATCAATAGATGATTTTTTAATTATGGAATTCATAATGACATACATCATAAACATACTTTTAGGTCCATGTGCCAATACATATACATAAATCGGTAATGCCTAGGAGAAATAACCACTCTATTATTTCATATGAGAACTAACAATACGTATATGTGATATGAAATTATAGGAATCACCCTTTAATTAATAAGTCAAATGAATTCATTAAATTAATATATAATAAAATAATCAAATTTTACTAAAAAAATATTTGTATTTGAAGAACATGAATACAAAACATCAATACATTTTCCAATGAAACTAATTACAAGAAATCATGAGAAATATTGTGGAAGGTATTATAATATTATTTCCATTTTTAAATTTATTATTCATTAAAATATATTTATATAGATGAAAATAATTTCAAAATATCACTAGAAAATTTCTTGAGCAAAATACAATTTTTCTTTGGAAATCACAAATTTAAAATATACAAATTTCCCAAATATTAAGGGGAAAAATATCATTGAATGAAACCATTCAAACATATAAATAAATATTCAATTAATTAGGTGTTCAGTTGGATAGGAAATTATGTACATGTTGTATATGTGAAAACCTAACATCCATTAACTTTTTTTTGTAAAAAATTCAAACTTACCTTTTCAGGAAATGAAAATAATATTTCTTGGTAAATTTTTTCTAAAAACTAATACATGGCTTAAAATTAATTTAATAAACAATTAAATAAAATTTCAATTAACTATTTAAAAATATTATGAAAAATATGGATGTGGATGTAAAATATTCGCAACATAGTAGAAAAACAATGTTAGGCTTCCTAAAAAATTATTTTCGTAAATAGAGTAAATATATAACATAAAATCAACGGAGAAAAATAAAATTTCTATAAATAACTCAAATATAAAAAATTCAATATATATTTTCGATAAAAATATCATATAATCCTTATAGTGGAGAATTTTACATTGATAATTGTAGATAATGATGAGATTCTAAAATAAACCCATACGACAGGTCTAACTTCATCTATATGTGTCCAAAGATACAATATAATAAATATTTAGTTATTAAAAATCTATTATTAGATCAATTTATTACATATTATACAATTTATTATTCAATTATAACTTTATATCACCCATTTATTAATATTTTTTTTTTAAAATCACCATTTTTAGTGAGAACTGCAACATTTTTAATGTATGTTTCAGATGAGCATTTTTGTTCCTTTGTCCTAATAATGGTTTCATTATCTCTATAATGTAAATCATGATATTTGAATCATATATATTAACTATATATATATTTATACTCCCCCATAAAATATAGAGAATGAAAAATGAATTACATCATTTGTGGAGATAATAGGTTGTTTGTATGCATGAACACAATATTCACTTTTCGATGGAAGGAATGAAATAATGTTAATTAATAATCAAAATTTCCAAAATCGTTATTATATCCTATATATAATATATTTCTACTAAATATATCTTAATCACTATCCATTTAATGTGGAAATGAAAAAAAAATCACAACAACTCATTGAGGTGGTTCTCCACACATACACATGAGTCACATTATCATTATTCAATGTATAGGAAGATAACAAGAAATATATGATAATATAATTATATAATTATATTTATTCCACTTATCTAATATAACAATCAAGGATATATGTTGATGTACACTTAATTTAATCTGTATGTGTAGTAGGTAGTCCCCACATACTCATGAGGAATACTTTCGCTTCCCATTGGATGGAAAAGAGAGTGTAAAATGGTTGATTAATGATAATAATTACATATAAAAATATTTAGGATAATCCAATTATAATTATATAATAAATATCATATATTTATAGGTGAGAAAATTATGTGAAAAAATAAATTGATTGATTAATATAATTACCTACAGTTTAAATGATATCCCTTAGATATAATCATAACAGTTTTATGATTGTTATTTTTTGAGTCTTAACACATATAGAACATGGATAATGAACATTATAAGATAATTGGGATGGGTTTTATTGAGAGATATGGATCGACGTTTTCTAAATATGAGAGCTTAGGGGTGTGATTTTATAAGTGGGGGAGTGGACACACTTGGGATTTAATAAATGATTAAAATATTATAATTTCATTCTCAAGAAAAAAGATTCCAAATAGACATAGGATAGAATTTTGTATAGATCTATGATGAAATATATCCACAAAATATATTTATGTATTTTTATTGTGAAAAATAGGATTATTCTTTGGTATATCCTACTAAGGGAACCCGTTTAAAAAACTATCACAATGAGAATGATTTACTGTTTTTACTATATATAATGAAAAAATATACGTATCCTCAACAAAAATATTAAAAAAATTTATTGGAAATATGGAATTAATTTTATGAAATTAAATTTAAAAAATTGGTAGAATTTAATTTAAATTTAAACCCACAAAATGAAATGAAAATTAGTTTTCTATCTTTTTTTTCAAAGAATAAATATTTTTTACACAAAATATGAAACATAAAATTTGTTCGAACAATACTAATTGGATTTTTAGTAATATATCAAAAATATTTGTTCTTTTGAATTAATTTGAAAGAATAATACATCCCTTAAATATGTTATAAAAAAAAGGTTTTCAATAAAAAATATTGTTTTTTATTATTCATTTAAAAAAATATTTATAGATGATTTGAAAAAATTCACACTAAGTTAATTTTAACATTATGATATCAAAAATGAAGTTATATTTATAAATTATTATTTCTAGAGTTAGAATAAATAATTGAAATTGTTATCAAAAAATATAAAACCCACTTCAAGGAAAAATTCGTTTTTAATGAATATAACTACTTTACAAAAAATTGAGTACCAAAATATCAATATATTTTATTTATTTTAGAAAAATTAAATAATATTAAAATTATCGTTATTCTTAATGAAAATGATAATTTTAAGTTCTCAGTTTCAATGGTCACATATTAGTATTATTATATATATATATATCATGTAATTTTGAATAACGTTTTCATATATCATAAACAATCAATGAAATTAAATTAATTTGCTGGGATATATATTACAAAATTTCAGGGTGTTACATATATCGAGCACCAAAATTTATTTATTGTGGATAATGATTAAATTATAGTTCACTAGTTAAAGAATGATTTGTACGAAATAAAACATGATTATTGATATAGGTATTGTCTTCTTGATCAATACATGACAAATATTTGTTTTTGATGGTCCTTTGGATTAATTATTTATGGTTTTTTAATTTGATTTGAAATTTTTTATGAATTTTTTATTGTATTTTATGTGAATGTATGTTTCATCATATCTAAATAATTCTTGAGGTAAATATATTACTAATTAAAACATTTTATAATCATTATATATTTTAATATCATCATAATTTCATAATGTTTCTCCAGGTTTATGCAGATTTAGTTCAAAGGATGAATTTGGGTGACCTTTGTGGAACTAGATTGTGGCTAACAGAATGAGTCCACTAGTGAAAGGAGTATGAGGATTTTGTGTAGATGTTTTTACATTATTTTTTTTATAAAATAATGATATTACAAAATGTACATAGTCTTATGATATAATGTAATAGAGTTCCTATTTAATTTTGTTTAATATCTCAATATATATTCAAACAAGGATAATTAGACAGTGGATTTTTAACTCTAATAAATGAATTATGTTTGAGTTAACTTGATATGGAGGTATAAATTCTACTAGAATGAGTAAAGTGATGATAAAAAAAATTATATGGATAGAATATTTAGATATCATTTAACAGACAATAACCATATATAGAATATCTTTTATAATGTATGAACATTTTTGAAGAATAATAGAATATGTTCCAGAAATATAGATAATTTTTTTGAGGAATTCTTATAAAATAACAATATTATTTTTATAAAAAAAATTCATATGTCTGATTTTTAGGAATTTTGATGGTGAAATATGAAGTTTATATAATGAAGGAAATGTGTGAATAGAACCGTAAAAAAACAAAAAATGTATACCAGACTAAATAGATTATCCATAGAAGTTTTATAGGTGTCCAAGGAGGAAACATTTTTAACATCACTAAAAAATACTTTGGAAACTGAACATAATCATTTTAAATTCAATTAATATGAGATAATCAAGGTTCCCCTATAATATCCTTATAACTATTAATATGTATAGTTGTAAATATGTTAATAGAAGTATGATTACTACCTTGGATGAAATAAATACTCATTTACCATAAAATATATTCATATGCTATATTATTTCATTTTGTACGGAGGTAGTTGTTGAAGTTACCATGTGATTTACACCCATAAATAAATATTATCCTCTATGATTTGATAAAAATGGACTCACAATATTTAATGAAATTCTCAAAATTATATTCATTAATCAATGTCATAATTTTTTATGTAGTAAATGGAAATTTGAATATCAAAGGAAACAAGGGGAAAACTAAAAAAGTTATTTGAGATAAATATAAATTTAAAGGAAGGAAAACATCAAATATAGGGAAATAATTTCAAAGATATTATAATGTAAGAAGGTGACAAAATTGATGAAAATTTCTCAAAAGTTAATAAAATTTTCAGTAACAATTACGGGTTTTTTGAATGTTTTATAAAATCCATTGATTGTTTAAAAATAAATTAGGCTCTCTCTAGATGGGTTTATTTCTAAATATCTATTTTTGAAGAAAAAATGGAAAATACCTTAATTAAATATATGAAACTATTAATATGTATATGAAATGAAGAAAGATATCTCATTAGAAAAGCATATTAAGGAACATATATCCTTTGAATCGATGAGAAATATAAAATTCCAAAACCTAAATAAAAGGTAAAGGGATTTTGTGATTCGAAAGATAAATATGTTAATGTTTATTATATAATAGATTTATTTACCATATCTCAATAAATTCCTATATGTGTATAAGAAAGTAAAAAAAGGAAAACCCCCACATAAATTGTTTGATTATGGATGCATCATATATTTTGAAAAATAAATTCTAACAATGAATGAGAGAGAATATTATTACAATTCAAAATATAAAAATTAATTGAATATGTAGTGAAAATTTTATAGAGTATAAAATACATCCACTAGACATCATGGTCATATACAGTCTGATCTATATGGGATGATGATACATCAATCAAAAAACAGTGATTTTTTTTATTACATTCATTTATGATTTCACTTGGCTGACTTGTGTAATGTTTTTGTAACATAATTTCGAGATTTCAAAGTTGCTCAGATATTTCAAAATATAGTCTTATAAGGATTTCATTGTAGAAGTACTTTTATTGAGAAAAAAAAGGAAATAAGTACCCAACTATCTCTTCTTATTCTATTGAGATGAAACAAATAGGTAAATATCAATATAGTGAACCCTACACTCCCGAACAATCGGAGCCATAGAATAAAAAAGAAAAAGTTTTGTTGAAATAGTAAGAATAATTCTCTTTGAATGTATAGATTCAAAATTCTTCCTATGAAAATATTTATGTATTATTATACATTTTCAAAAAAAATTGATTAAAAAAAGTCAACATTTATAATATATGGTTTATGAAAAATACTATAATGAAATACATTAGGATTTTTGGGATTCTATACTTAATAATGATATAAATATTGGATTTAGGAAAGCTTGATGAAAAAGTGGATTGTGTTTTTATAATTTGATATTCATCTAATAGAAAAGGTATAAGTGTTGTAATAAATGATCACATAAGTTGGTTGATTACATGATATATAAATTCATTGGGAACTCATCCACCTTATTTTTTTAAGATGAGGAGGATGGTGTAACGTAATATAGAATAAGAAATTAAATAGATGGTAATGAGACAAAAAACTATTTTTGGATAGATATTTAAAAAAATTATTCATATTAGTCAAGTGGTGAGAGGGGTATGAAAATACGTATAATATAAAGTCATAAATTTTTAAATGTTATATTAAAAATGATAATAATATTAATGATCATGAATCCCCATTAAGATAAAGAGAAAATTGAGGACAAAAATAAGACATCACTTATATCACATGTTGGACCACAATCAGTTTCAAAATAAGTTGAGTATAAATGTGGTTAAATGTCACAAATTAATAGTCATACTAAATTGAGAAAAATTAATTATGGGATCTAGTTTCATAATTAAAAATAATTAATGATAGATCAACATAATGGATACATTGAAAAAATATAATGAATGTGTAGAAAATTTATGAAATAATGATTTAATATTTTAAAATGGTTATTTACCAATAAAATATTATGATTTTGGCGAAACGTTATCCCCTATTATGAGGCTTGGAACAATCAGAATGTTTTTTGTTAGATTTTTTATTCTCAGAAGAATGATAAAGTCAACATTAATGAATGTTGTAATCGAAGAGGATGTTCATATTGAGATCCCTATGGGTTGTTTTATGATAATGATATATCCATGGATTGTGAAATGAAGAAATATTTGTATGGGTTGAAATAAGTCCCACATTTGTGGTATTCAAAACATGAATGTTTCTAAATATAGTTGACATTTTTAAATAAAAATGTAATTAAAACATATATATGAGGGATATGAGCATAGATACCCCAATTAGAATTATTTATATTGATGATGACTTTTTTTTAGGAGACATAGATATTGTTTATTATTATTTTCTTAAGATAATTAATATGAAAATTTAAATTCCAATTCGAAAACTGTTGAATTTATTTCTAGGATTACATGTTCAAAATAATGGAAGATACATATTATTATCATACAAAAATATATTCCAATGTGTTGTTACAAAATTATATCATTATAGAGTTCAAGGATAATTCAAAAACTATATATATTGGTTAGAAAATCAGAAAAGATAGGGATATGAAGATTGGGTATCATGAAATATTTTGGAACTTTATTGGATGTTTACTATATCTTTTCACTTCATGACTAGAAATTACATATGATTTAACTTTTTTTTAATGGTATTAGACCAATACAATGTAATCACACATGAAGGTATAAAATGGTGTACTCATAGGAACAAAAAACTGTGGCATTAGGTATAGATTGTTTAACACCATGAGATTTTATGAAATATATTTTTGAATAAATTTAATTTCTCTCATATCTTGTGTTATGAAAAACATTGTGTTTAAACAAACCTATATTAATTTTCAATATTATTATTTAAATAATACCATTATTATGTAGCCACTAAATAATCAAGTATAAAAAAGAATAGATGCCTATAAAAAATAATAATATTTGTAAAATATTTAAATATATTGCTTAATAAGTAATTTATTTAGGCTAAAGTATTTATATATATATATATATTTAAGGAATTTTTGTTGAATAAATATTAACATTACATTTTAACATTATTAAAAAATCATTTAAAATTTATTTTTAGGAATAAATATCAAAAAATTATCTTATGAGGATATTTTTGGTTTTTTATGAAAATATTATTCTTTGATTAATAGTGAAAATACATATTTTTATAGAAAAGATAAATTATTGTTTAAAACAAATACAATTAATATTTTTTAATAATTTTTTATGATTCAAATTAAATTAATTTTATTATATTTAATATAATATAGTTTATATAATCAATTTTATATTTACTTTTTTACATATAAACTATATAATCATTATAACATTATCTCTTTGGAAAAAGACATCTCCATCGCATGTGTGAGATTAATTTGAAAATAAAACGTTTAATTTTTTTTAAAATGAATATGAAAAAATATAATCCTTATTTGGTATCATAATAATGATTATTATATAGTGTGTTCAACATATTTTTTGTTGAATATAAATAGTAAAAATAGAAAAAATTAAATTCTGATTTTACGATCTAAATGAGATTAACATTGGTTAAACTAATAATATTAGGGTTAAAATGAAGAGAAAAATTTTAAAATCATTTTTTATGGAAATATTTATATCTAATCACCACTAATATTTTTAATGAAATGTTTAATATCTCTGTGTAATGTTAAAAATATGGGTATAATATTTTATTTTAAAAACATCCATCCATCTCCTCACCCCCACTAATAATATGACACTAAATATCATATCCTCTTAAAACATAAAAAACCCATTTTCTCAAAAATTACAAAAATATATCACCCTTAATTCCCTAAAAAAATCCTAGATATTGTAGTTTCATTAAGAGACCTTTATAAGAAATCATTACATATAAAACAAAATTTGTTCAACAACGAAGAGGTGTAATTCATGACCCTGTGTTCTATTTTATTTTATAATCCACGTAAATAAAATATTCTCTAAATATGATTATATAATAAAAATATTATTTAAAATATAATAAGATTCTATTATATCAATGGTATAACCTATATCTATCTATACTTCCATTAAATGTTAAATTAAATCATTGATCATGTGTACAATATAAAATAGCCTCACAAAGATATGTAATTCCTTTTCCATAACAACATTTAAAGGATTTATATAATGTTAGAATTAATATATACATATAAATGATATGTATGAAAAAACTTCACTTTTGGAGTCATAATTTAATATATACCTTCTAACATTACATTCAATGAGAATATGATAACGTCATTCTAGGTATAGTGGACTACAGTCTTATGAAGTGACATGATTCGTTCTTGACATAAATTTTACTTGGAATCTAATAAAGGAGGGGTTTAATTAAAATATAAGTTATACAATACAAAAAAATTATATAAATTTAATATATTATTTACTATTATTTTTTTTCATATGTTGAGAAAATAGAATTAATATTCAGGTGTATTTATGTCCCACAGTCTCTATGAAAGGTTAGTTCATTTTCAAACAAAAAAAATCAAGGATTGATCAAATTAATTTTTTTAAATTATATTATATTTATATCATGGTTAAAAATATATATATTATGGAACAATAATCAATTAAAATTAACTAAAAATACCAAATGAAAACATACATGAAAAATAAAGGTGTCATTAATGAAAACATGATATTGAGTAGGAATTATAAATAAATGAGTATTAAAATATCATAATTATAAAATATTGGGTATGATATATATTTTTTTGGTTACTTAATATATGTATAATAATCCAAAATTTATTTTTCGCATGGTCTGAACATGCATGATGTAGGTCAAAACATAAGGTAAGGGATCATCGTTTTACATTTATTTATGTGAAACATATGCTTTACACACAGAGTTTTCTATGTGTGGTGTATATAAATCATATTAATGTTGATTATGATATTAATGAGTATAATTACTGGAAATAAATATCCATATAATTTATTTCATATGGATTAGGATTAAAAAGATCACGAAGTGAAAATGGTTTTATGTTAGAATCTCATTATTTATCTAGATTTTTTATGATTAAGTTTTTGATGATGAAATGATCTAATATAGCTATTAAATAAATCATGAATTTTATTATATTATAATTCTTTATTGAAAATACATATTTTAAATTTTTTTCAATCCTTATATAGTTTAGTTCAGAAAATAATTTTTTAGTAAATCATAATTCATTTCCATGTGTGATGAAAACAAAATCTCTTCAACATACTTGATTTCATAAAATTGATTAAAAATGTTTTCAATAAAACAAAATGATTAATAAAATTCATTTTAAACCATGATTTATTTTTTAAAAATTTCTTAAAAGTAATCTTCCTATAAATTTCCAAGAATGGCTAATTTTATGTTTAAAAAAATGTGAAATGATTATTGGTTTAAACACATATTGAATGAATAATATTTTTTATCGCCACATAAAATTTGTGATCTGAGGCTTATATTAAAAGTTTCCAAGGATATATTAAATTAATTTTTTTCTATAATATTTTGGAAACTGTCAAATTTTAATTAACTGTTTTCAAGTGAAAGGAAACTTTTCTAAAGGAAATGTTCCAAGTGATATTTCAAAATAATTTTCAATATAAAATGAAATTCGTAGATGTAAATTTAGATTTTAGGGGATTTGATCCAATGATAAAAACTTTATTATTTTTATGGTTGTTTTATGTTTATTATGACTTGATTTTTATGAAACCAATTTTCTTTTTTATGTGATATTATATGACTAAATGTTTTACGAAACTCATTTTTTTCAAAGTGTTATGTTAGGATGAATTTTTTAAGATTTAATTTTACAAAAAAAAATTAGTAATTATGTGATGGGTGGGTCCAATATCACTTTCATTCATTGGGAAGACATGTATAAGTCATTATAAAATAAGTTATGTGTGAACCCAATTACATGTTCACAATGTCATGCGTGAACCTGATTACATATTTAAAATACTAATAATAACCCAGATTATATGTTAAAAATTTATGTCTAAGACTAATTGCTTGTCCATAGTGCTATAAGTGGATTTTGATTCTATTTACACAAAATTATATATTGGTGAAATTTTATGTCTAAATGTTAATGTGAGGGATATAATTCATGTCCTAAACAAAATTAGTGAACCAATTTCTATTTGTACATGTCAAAAAAGGTATAAGATTATTTGTATACCAGAACTCATTATCTTATTCCTTTTTGATTTTCTCGCAAATCATTTTCACTTAATATTTAACAATTGATGTCTTATAAATTGGGATTATTTATGAAATGAATTATGTTTTTAATCTATTATATGATTGGTATGAATTCTAAATGTTATTCTCATGTTCTCATGTCCTTATGCTCATGTTGTATTGATATGTACATTTTCTTACCCTAACTGTGTATTTAAGATGACCCTTTATTGTATTTTATTTCCATAGGATATAAAGAAAGGTATAAAGTATGATATATATTATAAGGGTGATATTTATGATGAGTCTAGTTGTAGAAGTTGTATTTCACTTTTGAACTAGTTTTTTTGTGTATCTATGTTTACAATGGCACTATAACTACATGGTTTTAGAGTGAATCATTATGATATATAATGAATATTTTTCTATAAATTTTTACTATATATGTAGGGAAATTACGAGTCATTTTAGTGGGTATCAGAGAAAATATTATGTTAAGAATCTGTAAAATAGAATGAGAAAACATTAGTGAGAACATTTATGATAATAATATGTATATGATAACATCCTAATGTTTTAGTAATGATGTGAATATGTGATTTACCTAATAATAAATCTATATTTATATAATATCAATGGATGTCGTTCTGGTATAGAATTACCTATGGTTATTAAATTTAAAAAAGTAACTTCTGGCGAGACATAAGTGTTACCTAGTACCTGAAAATTAGATTTATTATGCATTTGGTGTGTCACTCTAGGGGGTATGTGTTGGTTAATTCACATTTTATTTATGAAACATAATGATGGACTTGAATATTGACCATGAATTACTTAGGTAAACCTAAGGTTTCATAGATTGAAAAGAAGGTGTCATGATTTAGAAATACTATAATTTATTCTTCATGAACATATGGTTTCCCAATATGATTAGTGTTCCTTACACTATTCCTATTGGTTTTACTCGATGGTTGGAACATAAAGGAATAATGAGAACAAAAAATGTGATAGCCATTTCAATGACCATCCTCACAAGAAAAAAAATTTATTAGAAGGTGGAAGACATTATTTTTTTTATATACTCATTGAACTCTATCAAGTTATAAGTTTTACCAAGGGTTATGTTAACATTTAAAATTTACCATGAAAGGATAATTATTGTATTCAATTTTTAATGAGACAACAACGATCCTCCTCCCATGAGACTTCTAACTGAGTGGTTGCTGAGAAATGTATTAATGTTATGGAAATGTTATTTTCTATTAATTTGTGCACATGCAAAAAAAAATTTCCCACGATATTTATCTATTGGATGGAGAAATAGAATAGTAGGTGAATATTATTTTGAATATAAGTAATGAGGTTGAAATTTACATGATGGAACATGATAAGTTTAAGATAATATTTTTCATTAATTAATTACCTCGTATTTTATGTTTAAGAATAGAGAATATGTATTTGAGTTTAAGTGAATGGATAATGTATTAATTAGTATCTATGAGGAAAATTTTACAATATATGACCACTATGATAGATGTTTGATCATCAGTCCTAAAATTAGGATTTAAGGAAACATTAATTTTTTGGAACCCAGTCCTAAAAAGGTATTATCCTTAATGGACTTTGAAATTTATGAATAAATGATTTGATTTTATCTTAAAGTTAAAATAGTAGAAAGTTACCATTTTGCTTCAAGAGATATAAGTAGAATAGTTGGTTTCATTATTTCTCCAATGATATTTCATAAGGGGGGAAGAAAATGTTTCAGTCTTTTAACTACCATGAATTTTACACCCTATGCTTCCAAGATACGCTTCTCTTTTAATAATACAATAGTGTGTGATGTATGGAACATCGAGTTCAAGTGCACCACGACCTATTAAAATAGACCTTTAGAAAGAGGTTATTAATAGTAATGAAAACACTTTGAATTTCATATATATCCCATATAATTATAACATTCATATTTTGTGTTTCTTAAACCATATACATAGACAAATTCAATTTTTCAGATTAAAGAATTATTTTCCAAAAAATACAGTTTCGCCACCTTTTAATGGAGAACCCTTTCTATATCTAATATTAGACACATTTATATGTTCTATTGAAAAAAATAAAATTATTTTCTAGAACTGGGACATCAATATTTAATTTGGGTTAATTTTTGGTATTTTTTTAGTAAGTTTCATTGTTTAATGAATAATGAAAAATACTGTATTTTAATTCAAAAATTCCATTTAATATAATTTATTTATATGATTATATTATATTTTTAAATGGTTTTAATGTTTAATTAGATTATATTTTAACAATTTAATCCAATTTTGGTCATTGTATGTAATTTCACTATGAAATTGGACACACACAAGTGTTAATCTTTTGATAGTTATTATTTTTTAAAAACACAATTTTGGTTTTAACAATGAGAATTAATTTTAAATTAATTTCTGCGACTTCAATTTATTGAATTTGGGAAAATGGATTACATATTTAAAATCAGGAGGTTCTAATTATGTAAATAGTTGTCTTTTATTTTTAGACATTATGAATATTTACTTCAATAAATATTTTATTTACCATGGTTAAAATGTAAATCTATTAAATGTGGGTCAAAAAATAACACTATAATAATATTAAATTACCCTTAAATGTGTTCTAATATTATTGGTTGAAACATTTCCGACCATGGTCATCCTGGGGTCGATTTTTAGACCCCATAGAGCCACATGGGAGTAATAATGACAATTTATGTTAATTAATTTAAAGTAAAGACAAAGATGACTTAAAAATATATCGTTTAGTAAATGAATTTTTACATGGGGTTATATAAGTTATCTATTCAACTATAAATATTTATTTTAAATATAAAAATATTTAGAACATCATGATGTTTTATATAATTTTTAGACATCAAATAAATAAAATTATTTATGACACAATAATGAGTTAGTGTTTACCACATTAATGAATGATTTAAAAATAATGATTACAAAAATTAATAAAAACATTCAAAACCTATCCAATTCTTATTTGATGAGTTTATTTTGTAAATGAGTCATCTTATCTTGACATTATTGAGTTTGGGACCTTTAGAAACTGAAAATAAATATATAATAAAATAATATTTTCAAAACATTCCTAAAGAGCCCGTCCTCACCCTTGTAAAAGGACACAACTTCTATCCCATTCCTCACACCTCTCTAGCCACATGGAACATCCAAAATATTCCCAATTAATCTCTCTACATCTATATATTTCTAATAGAATCCTTATTTACGGTATAAGACACTTGAAGTAAAAATTTTGGTTCAAACCAAAGGGAGTTACCCAATTTAAAGGTAACATTTTCTCTTAAGTTCTTTTCTTTCATTTTACTTATCCAAACCCATAAACTCTATTTATTCATCTATATTATATAAATAAAAGTATCATAAATATACTATGTTTTTTTTATGAAAATTATTCGAACTAAAATTCCACAAACGTCCATTTAATGGATACAAACATAGTGTTTCTGTAGACGACGATCTACAGCCTCACGAAACAATGTTTTTTCAAATATCTCCCACCACGTATCATGGTGGCCATTAGGATGGAACTATATTTATATTTCATATTTATTATATTTATATTGTCTCTTTACTTCTGTATTTATCATTTATATCACACCATTATGGTTTCCACAATGGGTAAATTCGATAATTTATTTGAAGAAGCACGGACTACCACCCACTGAAAGTGATATGACTCATTCATGCCATAAATGGGACGTATAAAGGATGGAGTTCATGAAATTATATATGTTATTATACTGTAATTATAATATATATTTGTATCATTATTTTTTTAATCCATTAAAATATGAAATAGAAATGAAAGTAGTGTTGACGACTACGTACGTTTTACCGTCTCCATGAATGATGAATTTATTTACTTATCTCCAAATATTATTTACTATTATATATACATATATATAGTGAATATATATGATATATTTGATATTTAAGTAATGAATAAGATTCAGTATATAATATAATTTTGTACACATTGAGAAGTTTTAATTATAGCAAGTACAATTTTTCCATGTTTCAAACATCGACAAAATGACTGATATGAACTCAAATAATTAAATAATTGATATTGAAATATTATAAGTGATATAAAAGGAAAAATAAAACATGATAATGTCCTTAATAAAGTAGAATACAACTTAATTTTATTAATCATGATGAACAACGAACATACATGTCAAGTCAGACTTGAGTTAATGGGTTTCTTATCTCACATTTAATTCTGTGAGATTTCCATTGTTCACCACTTATTTATTGCATGTGGTGTGTTGGGTAATTCCATTTGATATATATTATCATGATTATATTTATTTTCATGGTATTATGTGATTAATTTTGTGGTTATTAACTTTTAGTCATATGATTTAATTGATTACAACGTAGTAAGGGGCTTCTTATCTCACTTTTAATACCATTATATTTCAATTGTTCACCACTTATTTTTTGTATGTGGTGCATTGTTTACGTACATTTTATATATATTATAATTATTCTATATATATTCATGGTATTCTGTGACTAATTTTATCGTCGTTAATTTTTGGTCAGATGACTCAATTGATTACAACTTGGTAAGGGGTTTTCATCTCACTTCTTATTCCCGTGAGATTCCAGATATATTGACACTATTTCCATTTGTGTGGTGTATGTACTGACCATTATTATATTACATGTGTAATATAAGTTATTTTTTGGGTACTTACCAATTTAGTGTGTGACCCTTCATTCCTGGGGTGTATGTTTCGTAAGTTTCCAATTCGGTAAGGGAATTTCTAATTTTGATTTCCACTCATTGGGTGTTACGAAAACCTCATTGATAATTTTACTCCAAGATTATGTGTGAAATCACTATTTCATTATTTATATAGTAATTTCCACGCCCCTTATAGTGTATATAAATTCTATACACATTATCAATCCATTGATAAATTATCTATTCCTCGATATGATCATGATAAGTGTAATCATAACTCAATTTCTATTCATTGAGTTAAAAATACAAGTCATTGGTGTTGTTGTTAAAAGAATATGTGTGAATGTTCTCAGATTGATTTACACTAAATATCCAATCATATTTAGTGTATTTATATGTTTTCATACATAATTATATCATTAATTTATCCTAAACCTATGTATACAGTCTTTATAAGGGATTTCATCTCATTTTACATACTATTGAGACATCTTTGTTGTTATGCCACAATTCAAATTAATATTTTCTATATACTGTACTTTTACATAGTATATCTCGAATCCATTTAATCTCATAATATTATAACATTTTTATTACCTCAATTATTTTTATTCAAATGTCTCTCATTTGGTTAGGAACTCTAACTAAAATATCATTATAAATTTTTTAAAGATTTATTCTTCTAAATATTTATAATTAATGTGCATGTTTTAAAAATGTTTTAAAGTTTATATTTTTATGGACATGAATGCTTTAAAATTTAAATTCCTTTTAAATGTTAGAAAGTGGAATGGGACACTTTGTTTAAAAAATCTATTTTAAACAACTTCTTGATAAACAATGTGACTTTTAAATGTTTTCAAAAAATGAGGATATTTTCCTCAAATAGTTTTACTGATTATTTTCATCTATGTCAATATCCGTCATTATTCTTGATTGAGGTCGATTTATTATAACAAAATATTCCATATTTTGTTGAATGAGTTATTTTGAACTGTGCACTTATTATTTTTATGCCATTCATGGTTTGGGGTTTAAATATTGACATTTCTAATGCTACTTCTAATACAAATGATTCGATTATGTTTCATCCTTTTCATATCAGGAATGAATTTCACTTAGTATGTGACCGGTGGAGCCTGCTATAGCTCCTCGATGAATAGGTATTTCTCATGAGGCAAACTAATTTCATGGCACAAGGACTTGAAAAAATATTATTTTTAGTCCTGGGAGAAGTTATTGACTATGTGGTTATGATGTCCGACATTATGCATTCCATCATTATGAAATCAGCTATTTGATAATTCAAATTTTTGAATATCCATGCTAAAAATTAAATGGAATTATTTGAATTATGTTTTCCATATTACTCTTATTTTTTGTTTAAAAGGATTGTGTTTTAATCTTATAAATTACCTTAAATTTTAATGTTTTTTATAAACGTTTTGATATATTGTTAACCTTAATGTGCATCTGAGGTCACCCGTTTATATTTTCTATTTTTCCCGGGATGTGAAGAAGTATATTATGATTGACCTATAGGGATAGGATAAGGGATTTGAGTGTGTTCAAATAGGTCACACTTTTGTTGTTTTTCATTTCATAATGTTATGTAAATCTTATGTATGTATCTAGGTCTTCCAAAGCTACTAAACAAATAGATCCTTCAAAACATGATCTATTCTGATCATGCCAATGTTATGTAATAATGCACTTACACTTGGTAATTAGGGTTGGGGAGTTATATTTGGTATCAGAGGATGTTTAGTACACACCTTGGAAGCTATATTTAGAAAGAAGGTAGTTAAAAACACTACCCCATGATATACTTTGAGGATTAGTATAGAAGATCATCCAAAAATATTTGTAAGGAAAATATTATCAGGGTTTTCCAAACAATGCATCTTTATCTGGATATGAGCAGGTAGAGGTGGCTCTGGAATAGATGTACCTAAGAGTGAAATCTCCAACAAGGAGTTTTGGGTTTGACCTGGGGTATCCTGGTACATGAAAATGGGCCTTGCTTCACTCTTTGTTATGAAACTCCTGAGTAATATCCTTAGGATAAGTCACATTTTCTTTAAAAACTGATTTAAAGGATTTTAATATTTGATGTGAATAAATATATTTTTTAATCGAAATGTATTTTTAGATTGAAAATATGGTGTCATGATATTATATAAATGATTTTATGTATAACTTTATTCTTTCTTGTGTGAGTCAATGGCTGGAATCCAATAAAGTCATAGTAACATTAAACATGATGCGTAAGGTGGGCACGATGATGTAAATGCGAAACAAAATGGAATGTTGATTGATGTGAAAGATAATGTGTTCATGCCAAATAATGTATCCAAAAATATGATCAAAAGTATATACATTAACCATCACCCAAACTCAATAAAGAAGAGAAAGTAAGAGAATGATAAGAGCTCCATCATTTGAAACTATGGAAAAAAGGAAGCTCAAATTCCATCACACTAGAAATGTGTAAGGAGACACCCAGGAAAGTGTCTCAATGGAACAAAGAAATTCATTATGTGTGGGGAAGAATGACATAATGTAAATAATTTCCAAGAAAAAAATGAAGATTACAATATAAGAAAATAAAAATGGTCCTAAGAATCCAATTACAGTAATTTTTTTGAATGTAATGGCCCTTGGAATTACACGAGTAAATTTCTTATTCTATAGGATAACCTCTAGGTCATGGATGAACAAATGTGGATATAAATGGATGAAGAAATGTTTAAATGTATTAATGATCTCTGTTTATGGGATTGCTTTAGAATAATATTCTCTAGAATGTGTAACCATGCCGTTTTTTATGTGAAAACACTATTTGAGGTATAATTATCCTATCTTTTGTGGATATACTTATGAATAACCATTTGGGTTTATACGATCCTTGATTTTTTATGGAAATTATAGGTTATTAATTTGTGAGATGAAAATGAGAGGTATGAGATAAATTTTTTGGATAAATTATGTTATGGATATTTTGGGGAGATTATCTCATTTTGGGAATGTTATAAAATATTTTTTTTTGAAAAAGGACATCACACAGACTTTTTGACAAGCCGTCACATTGGAAAAAGTAGTGGGAATGAAACCCATAAGGTATGTGTAATTGGAATTTATCACATACCACTGGACTTTGTGAATTATATTGTCATTGTGACTAATTATTTTTAGTTAAAAGATTTTATTGATCAACAATGAGTTGATTTTGGATCATACATTTTATCAAATGGATCTCCTTTGTATTGGAAAAATATTTGGTAGTTATGTGATAAATTTTATTTTGGAATATGTATGACCTTTTGGAAACATTATATAACCTTGAAAATATAATACTATGTAATTTCATTTGAGATGTAATGGTGTATTTTTTTATTTCGCATGAATCTTGATTTTATAGAGGTTCAGGTTATTAATGTAAATGATTAACCAATCATAGAGAATAATTGATTTGCCTAATTACACTTCATTATGAGACTTTAAGATTAGTTGATGTTATTTGGAGATAAATGTTTTGATTTTTAATGATATACTATATTATTAAATTATTCTGAGTATTTTGGTTTCAATATTAGTTTGGATTATATTGAAGGATTTTAAGGGTAATTATTTTTTGAATGGTCTTTTTTGAACATTGTGTATTGTTTTTTTAATTTTCGAAATTAAGATTAGTTTTTCATTCAAAAATGTATTATCTATTTTGGGGGTCATCAAATCTTGTAAAATCTATTTGGGTTAGTTTAATATTTAAAGACTATGAAAATATATACCTCATGATTTTTGGATTATGTGATTCTTTAGAAGTTGATTCTAGCGCTTTAGGTGGGACTAAGCCATCATGAATACTAATAGTTTTGAGAAAGGATAAGTTTTTTGTAGAAATTTATTAAATGATGCAACCTTAATAAAAAAATTTATTACATATCTTTATGTTCATTGTCAATATTATAAATAAATTCCTCAACTTTGTGAAATGGGACTTAAAATAAAAAATGTTTTCGGTTTACTTTTCCTACTTGGAAACCAATGACTGTGTGACCCATTACTAGTTTGTGGTTTTATTATTTTTAACTTTCTCTTGAATCATGTTTTCTATCACTCTCTAGAAAAACATGAAACATAGTTTATCTTCCATATCCATGTTTTCCGACATGGAATCCCAGTACGAGTTATCTTTGGTTACCTTTGTACTTCTCTCTATTTTTGTTAAAGTGATAGTTTTTATGGATATTTTTCAGATGTGGGACATTCAATGAATTTCGCAAGATTTTTTTTAAAATTGTGAGGATGCGATTTTCAAAATAATGAAATTATGTAACCCCCCAAACTTCCATAGTACGCTTCTATTTGAATAATACAATAGTGTGTGATGTACGCAACACTGTGTTCAAATGCACCACGACCTATCAAACTAGCCACATAGAAAGAAGTTATGAATAATAATAACCTCATTTTAAATTTAATATATATCCCATATAATTTTAAGAATTATAATCGGTGTTTCTTAGACATAATTTAAGGACACATTAAATTTTTCATATAAAATACGTATTAAAAAAATGCAGTTTTCATCTTTTTAATTGAGAACACATTCAAAATTAGATATTTTAATATTTTATATGTTATATTTGATAAAATGAACTTCTTTTGTAGAACTGGGACATCAAAATTTACTTTGGGTAATTTTTTAGTGTTATTCTGATAATGTTCAATCTTTATTGAATAGGGAAGAATATTGTACTTTAATTCAAAACTACATTTTAATCTAATTTATTTATATAGAGATATTATCATTTTAAATGGTATTAATGTTTAATTACATTATATTTTTACCATTTAATCCAATTTTTGTCATTTAATGTAATTTAACTTTGTAATTGGGCATAACCATGTGTCAATCTTTTGATAGTTATTATTTCCTAAAACACCCATTTTGACTTAACAACGGGTATTAATATTAAATTAATTTTTTCAACTTATGTGTTTTGAATTTGGAAAAATGGATACAAAATTTTGAATTAGGAGGTAAAAATTATGTAAATATGTATTTTTTATTTTTATACATTAGGAATATTTACTTCAATAAATATTTTATTTACCACGGTTTAAAGGTAAATCTGGTAAATAAGGGTAAAAAATAATATTATAGTAAAATTAAATTACTCTAACATGTGTCCTATTCTTATTGGTTGATACACATGTGACCATGGGTATCCTTTGGTCGATTTTGGGATCCCATATAACTACTTGGAAGTGATAATGACACATAATATTAGTTAATTTATTATAAAGACCATGATGACTTAAACATATATCTTTTAGTAAAAACAAATTACATGGAGTTATATAAGTTTTCTCTTCGACTATAAATATTCATTTGAAATATAAAAAGAATTAATACATCAAAATTTTTTATAATGTTTAGACATTAAATAAATAAAATTATAAATGACACAATAATGATGTAGTGATTACCTCATTAATGAATGATTTAAATAAATAAGATTATAAAAATTTAAAAAATAACCAAAACTAATAAAAATATAATTGGATGATTTTATTTCCAACATGAGTCATCTTATATTGACATTATTGTGTTTTTGACATATTGAATCCAAAAATCATTATAATATAAAAGAATATTTTCAAACATTCCTAATGAGCCCCTCCTCCCCCTTATAAAAGGACACAACTTCAATCCCATTCCTCACACCTCTAAATCCCCTTGGATCATCCAATAACTTTCCAATTAAGATCCCTGCATATCTGTCTTCATCAAAGATTCCTTACCTTAGGAAAAGGGTCTTCAAGTAAATCGTTTGGTTCAAACCAGAGGGAGTTATCCGATTTGAAGGTAATATATTCTCTTAAGATATTTTATTATATTTTATTTCTCCAACCCCCTAAACTCAATTTATTCCGTTATTTTATAGAAAATATAGAATCCCCAATATAATTTGTTGTTTTCATGAAATGTATTCTAACTACACTTCCACACACCTCCATCAAATTGATACGAACATACTGTTTATCTGGATGGTGAACTACTGCCTCACCAAATGAGGAATGTTCAAATATATCCAATCGGCTCTCATGGTGGAAATTTTGAAAAAACTGTATTTATATGTGATATATATTATATTTATATTTTTTATTTACAACTTTATTTTTCATTTAGATCACACCATTATGGTTTCCATAATGATTAAATATGATAATTTCATTTGAGGAAGTGCTGAATACCGCCCCATCAATGTATTACAAAGTGATTTTTCCACACTTGGGATGTTAAAAGGATAGAGTTAAGGAAATTATATATTATATTATACTATAATAATAATATACATATGTATCATTAATTTTTCAATCTATTAAAATATGAAATTGATGTGAAAGTAGTGTTCATGCGTACATACGGCTTACCGTCTCCATAAAAGGTGAATTTCATTTCTTATCTCCAAATGTTATATACTATAATAAATAAATATATATATATACTGAATATATATGACTAATATGATTTTTATGTCATGAATATTATTTTTGAGATAATATAATTTTTACCACATGTACAATTTGTAATTATAACAAGTTCATTTTTGACTCATATTCCAAACATCGAAAAAATGTATGATATGAACACAAATAATTTACTAATTGATATAGAAAGTTAATAAGTGATATAAAAAGAAAAATAAAACCTGAAAATGGTTATTAAGAAAGTATTAATTAACTTATGTTATTACTCAGGAAGAACAAGGATTCTACAAGACAATTCAGACTTGAGGTAAGGGGTTTCTTATCTCACTTTTAATTCTGTGAGATTTCTAATGTATCCAACTTATTTATTGAATGTGGTGTATTGTGTATCATCATTTTATATATATTATTATTATTCTATTTATATTCATGGTACTATATGATTAATTTGGTGTTTATTATTATTTGGTCATACGACTCAATTGATTACAACGTGGTAAGGGGTTTCTTATCTCCTTTTGAATTTTGTGATATTTCGATTGTTCACCACTTATTTATTACATGTGGTCTATTGTGTATTTACATTTTATATATATTACAATGATTATATTTATATTCATGGAATTATATGATTCATTTGGTGGTTATTATCTATTGGTCATACGACTCAATTGATTACTACATGGTACGATGTTTTCATCTCACTTCTTATTCCCATGATATTCATGCTATTTTTCTACTATTTTATTATTTGTGGAGTATGTAAATCCTATGATTGTATTACTTGTGTAATATACATTAATTTTTGGGTATTTATAACTTCGTTTAATGATCCTTCTTTCATGGGTTGTATGTTTCTTAAGTTAACAAATCTGTAAGGGAATTTCTAATATAGATTTTAACTCATTAGGTTTATGAAAAATTCATTGATTATTTTACTCCAATATTATGTGTGAAATCACTATTTATTTATTTATGTAGTAAGTTACACTACCCTCTTCATGTATATACTTTCAATAAACATAATTAATCCATTTATAAATTATCAAATCACCGATATGAACATGATAAGAGTAATCTTAACTCAATTTCCATTAAATGAGGTAAACATCCAACTCATTGGTATTGTTGTTTCAAGAATATGTGTGAATGTAATATGATTTATTTACAATGAATATCCAATCTTATTTATTTTATTTACATTTTTCAAAAATAATTATATCATCGATTTATCCTTATCATAATGATACAGTCTTTATAAGGGATTTCATCTCAATTTACATTCTATTGAGACCTCTTTGTTGTTATGCACCAATTCACTTTTATATGGTGTATATACTTTACATTGACATAGTATATCACCAATAAATTTATTCACATTATTTTCTAAAGTTTTTATTACCTCAATTATTTTTATTCAACCTTCTCTAATTTGGTAACTAAAACATCATTTTAAATGTTTTAATATTCTGTTCTAAATATTTAAAATTAATGTCAATGTTTAAAAAAAATATTCAAGGATTTATTTATATGGAAACAAATTTTTTAGAATTAAAATTCCTTTTAAAATTTTCAAGGTGGTATGGGAAAAATTGAATAAAAAATCTATTTTTAAAAGACTTTTGATAAATAGTGAGTCTTTTAAATGTTTCCAAGAAAAGGGGATATTTCTCTCAAATAGTTTTACTAATTATTTTCATCAATGTCAATATCCTTCATTATTCTTTATTGTGGTTGATTTATTATAATAAAATCATCCATATTGTATTTAATTAGTTATGTTTGACTGTGGATGTGTTATTTTTAACCCATTGATGGTTTTCGGTAAAAAACTTGACATTTTGTATTCTAGTTCTAATACGGATGTTTAAATTATGTTTCAACCATTTCATATGAGGAATGCATTGCACTTAGTAAGTGAGGGTATATCCCGCTATTTCTCTACATTCCACTGGCATACATAATGAGAAAAACTAGTGTCTTGGAACAAGGCCTTGAAAAAATCATATTTGTTGTCTTGGAACTAGTCCTTGACTATGTAGTTTTGATGTCTGGAAATTTGGCATTACATCATTATGAAATTATCAATTGATATTACATGTGATTTTTTGACTAGTAGAATATCTATGTGAAAAATTAAATGGAATTATTTGATTAATATTATCCATATTAAACTAATATTAATGTTTAAAAGGCTTGTGTTTTAGACTTATACATTGCCTTAAGTGTTTATTCTTATATTTGAATGTTTCTGATATATTGTTATCCATATTGAGCATCTGAGCTCACCCCTTTTTATGTTTTATTTTTTCCCAGGATGTGAAGAAGTATATTATGATTGCCCTACAGGGATAAGATAAGGGATATGAGTGTGTTCAAAGGGGAAAAAATTTTGTTTATTTCATTTCATAATTTATTGTAAAACTTATATATGTATCTAGTGCTTCCAAGGTTACTAAACTCATCATTATTTCAAGACATGATCTATTGTGATCATGCCAATGTTATGTAACAATGCACCGAATCTTGGTAATTATGATCGTGGAGTTACAATGAATATTGGAAAAATCATTGAGGTGGGTGTCTAAAAGGATCTTGAAGGTATTTTACGTGTGAAAAAACATGACATAGAGGAAAATATTGTAAAATTTGTGAATATATATTTGATAGTGAATTGAATGGAGAAAAATCTCAAAAAATTGACCACCCACACTCAAGTTCTTCATGTGCATGATGTTTGGGCATTAAGTGAATTAATTCTGTAAACCAATGGCTATTGAGGAAAATAATCCTTAAAAAAATTGATGACAAATTGAAAATGGTAATATAATGCAATCACAATAGTTAAATTTAATAATGATACACTAATAAATAATTTCCTATACCAACCACATAGAACCATTGTTACAGGTCCCCAAACCATTGGTATAGCCTATATCAATAGTTTAGGAAGCTGTTGGGTGATTTGGTGTGGGGATAGACCTATCCCAACTGTTTAGGGAAAGCCATTTTGATAAACCTATCCCAAATGTTATAAAACAGTTGGAATAGGTCCATACCAACGGTTCCCCAAACCAATGAGATTGTTCGTTCCCAATGGTTTTCCACAAACCATTGGGATAGGTAAATCTAGAAAAAGTTAGAGAGGAGTTTAGAGCCCACAACCTGCATGTCATATATCTTAGTCTTTAATACTATTATATTTTTACCTTTGTGAATATATTTGGATATATATATATATATATCTGTTTGTGTGTGTTATCGTGTTTTATATATTGATTTATTTGATGATATTCAACAAAATAATTCATAAAAAATAACAGTACCTATACCAATGGTTTTGAGAACCATTGGGTTATCTTCCCACCCTTTCCAAAAAGTCTTCCAAAAATGTTTGGAAAAGAGGTCCCAAAGTGGGCTATCCGAATGGTTCTGCAAATCTATCGGGTACCAATGAAACTTTTTAATGGTTTATAAAAACTATTAGAAAAATTTGTCTCAAAGTTCCCCATTCCAATGATTTTGGAAAACTGTAAGGAATTCCATACCCTTTCCCAATAGGTTTCCAAAACCATTGGGAAAATTAGACTAAATGTTTCATATCCCAATGGAAATGGAAAGTCGTTGCGAAATCCATACCCTTTCCCAAATGTTTTGTAAAGCTATTGGGAAATGTGGTCTCAATTTTTTTATACCAACAGTTTTGTAAAACTGTTCGAAAAGTGGACCTATAACCATAGTTTTTACAAACTATTGATATAGATTCATTTGTTTAGATTGAATTTGTCATAGTAATAATTTGTGGACACATATTATTGACTACTTATTTGGGAATTTACCATATTATTTGTTAAGAATCTTCCCTATTAAAATCATATTGATCATTAATTAGTGAAATTTTATGTGATAATGAGCATTGATTATCTCCCCATCAACATTGAGTGTGGTATAATGAAATTATATTTGATATTAAATTAGCCCAAGGATGTACCCAAACATCCTATAGAATTTTTTTTGTCTAAGATAAAATATTTTTTAATGAATAACTGGTGAAATATATTTTGGGAGGAATATAGTTCTCCATATAAGATTAGAATAAGAGTTATGAATACATTCATGGATTTATGATTTTAAGGTTGATCATACGTTAAAATTACTATCACCCATTTTCAGGTTTTTTGTGAGGATAGATTTTCATGATTAAGGATATTTTTGGGAAGTAATAATTGAAATAGAACTCTTTTTTCATACATAATTCAGTGAAAATGTTATTTGAGGAAGAATGAAATTACATTTGGTGGATATAAGATGAAATTTATTGTAAATATTTTGGTTTTATATTATCATTTATGTTATGGTAATTATTATTTATCATAAGTTAGGAGTTTTCTCAAAACTATATTTATAATTGTTTGGGAAAATATAACATAAATACCAGGTGAAAACATGTCGTAACATGAAAGTACACAGACCATAAACCCACAACTGAAAGATGACGACAGTATATTTCCTACAACAGAACTATGTGGAAGTGTATTTATGGTGGTAAATTTTATAGGGGGATTTTTTTGAGTATGTACCTCATTACATGGTATGTTAGTAAGTTAAGATCATGGGACAATGTTCTGAAGAGATATTTCAACCATTAACTACAAAAAATGGAATTGAAAAAACATCACCTTATATTTTGTCATCAAACTCCTAAAACATATAACTTGAATAATGTTATATACATTGTACTCGATTTACATTAAAATTAAATACACTTAATAGTAATCAAATATGATTTATCCTTGCATTATATTTCAAGAATATATTAAAAATAACTGGTGAGGTTTCATAGTGTATCATATTCAATTGTATTTGATTGGGATTCGTTGTTTCCCTCCATTATCGAGGAATTTTTCAGCATTATCTAAATATAATAAATATTTTTTATACTCCTAATCATCCAAAAATAGTTTGTCATTATTTGAGAATAATTAAAAAAAGATGACATGTTAAGTGATGTTTTTTTTGGATTTTAAAGGTTTTTTTATCAACAACTTCCTTTGGTAGATTTTCATTCAGTAATAACTTTCACTCGAGAATTTAGATTTATCTATATGAAGCACACTATGGAAATATGTGTAGAACTCCAATATACTAGTATGGATATAGGGAAGGAATCTTATTTGGATGTTATCTTGTTTAAGAGAATTTATAGGAGGTTAGATCCATTTGGAAACACATACTAGAATAACAATTTCACTAGAAAAGTAATGAAGATATCAGCAAAATGATCGGGATGGTAGCTTATTGATTGATTCTTCCTCCAAACGTCTCCTCATGTCTCAGATGTGTTCCACCTATATCTATTGAGGATGTACATAAATGAGCCTTCACTATTGATAAAAATATATGTTTCACCACTAGAGAATGATATATTTTACGATGAATAGACTATGGATATTCTGTATCATACTAATAAAGTGATATAAAAAAGACCCTAAACCTGGTCAATGTTTTGGAAAAAAACAACCGTCTTAAGGAATATACTAGGGAATGTAAGGATGTAATGTGGAATGATTATCATAAATTAGTTTTCTCCAATGTGAATTAATTTAAATGGAGAAATTAAATCTTAGGGGAGTATAAAAAACACCCTGTTATTTTATCAACTATCATTTTCAAATGAATTTAATTTAATCAATATAAATATTTAAATAAAATATTGATTTTTAAGAAACCATGATATACTATAAATATTATTATTTAAAGAATATCATTATGTCCAATTCATTAAACATTCTGGTATGAATGTGAACAAAAATATTAATTTTTTTAAATTCTCTAGATAAATAAAATATATTATTAAATATTTACATAATTCTTTGTGAAGTCTTCATATGGTGCCAAAAAACATTTTCTCCCAAAAAGTTATTTTTTATTTTATTTAAAAATAAATTATGAAAAAGTTTTAATCTTTTAGAAAATTTATTTGAAAAAATGAACTTCATTTTTGAAATCAAAATTTCAAAATTCATTTAGGGTTAATTTATTAGATTTTTATGAAAAGAATATTTTTTAGTGAATAGTGAAAATTATTTTTTTTATTGAAACCAATATTTTCATGTAAGAAATTATGAGGCTATATTTATTTTTAAAATATTTATGAATGTAAATTTATCTCATTAATAATTTACCTAATCCATTATCAATCATTAGAGTAAATTTTATAATTACTTTTTATACAAAAACATTTCTATGTTCTGAATATTTTCACTTTAGAAGATTGATTCTTTATCGCTTTTGGAGGTTTCATTTTAAGTTATATTATTCCACTTATATTAGTGGAATTTATAAATTTATATTAAATATTTTGAATCTGATTAATAATTATTTTCTAAAAATTTCAACATAATATTTTTTTAGAAAATGAATAGCTAAACCCAGAAAAAATAATTTTTGTGGATAAGGTTAAAAGAGGTTTATTGGTGGTTAAACAAAAATAGAAAGTGTAAAATGATCTAAAGAAATAAAAAATTACTAATTTATGGATATTTATTGGACATATAAAATATATAGTTTGATAATGATTCATTTTTGTATCTTTTTCTTGTGAAAATTGTGGATACAATTTTTTCTTTTCAAAAAATTCTAGTGTGTACTCTCCCCCACTTATAAATAGGATCCCCCTCTCCTCTCTTATTTACAATTACATAATAATTTGGTTCATCCATTACCTAAACATATAAATTATTTAATTTCCTCCCCATCTTTATAGATGCATTCTTTTCATTATTTTACTATCCAAACCAGGCTTTTGGCATATACCTAAATAACTTCCACAATGAAGAGGTAAAATTGATGTCATTGAATATTGTATTATTTATTCCCCCACATCATTCAAATGATCATATAAAATGATGATATAATATCACTATTATACCCTATATTATGAGATGTTATTATATTAATAAAATAACCTATATTCGTCTCCTTATCTATCAAATTGGAAATGAAATCGTCCATCATGTGTATGAAAAACAACCACCTTGTAAACCAATGTTATTTTTTTACATAAAAAACCATAAAATATGGATATAACTATTGATTTAATATTTTTATATTATATTTAAGACATTATATAACATTTTATGTCATAATATCATATATAAATTCTATCTTTTAATTCTATGTTAATATGATAACATCACCCATATAGAAGACATATTTCCGCCTCACAAAGCCGCGTGATCCATTATTACCATATGTGTCACATATAAGTGAATAAAGGTTGGTTATAATGATATTATGTTATATAAATGAAATTAAAATTATTATTTCAATGTAATATATTATTTTTCTTTTATTACATTTCATGGATTGAGAAAATGGAATTGGTGTTCACGCGTAGGTACAAGCTATCATCTCGATGAACAATATAATTAATTATATATATATATATAAATTTAATGGTTTAATATAATTACATACTATAGATAAACTTACATTTAATAAATATAAATTACATAACTTTTTCATAATATAGAAACATAACAAATACCCATCACCAATGACCATACATGTACATTGCCTTTGGAAATACAGAATCATACTCTCATATATAAGTGTGGTAAATTATCTCACACTATGTTCTTATTGTCTAGAATCCTTCTAAGACACATCAAACATAACTCATATATTCATAAATTGGGGATGAAATCCTAAAAATGAGTGTACATCAACTCTCATTAAGGGTAAAAAGGGAGATATCTAAACATAAATTTTAGCATTGAATGTGATCCGGAAAATAGAAGACCACACACTTAATATCAAATATCATAAAAAATATTAATGGAATAAATATTTATATTTCATTAGACATGAATCATAAGGATATAAAGAAAAAATTCCATGAAATCATAACCTATGAATAAAACAAGAAATTGTGTCACACACATTAGCATATAATATAAAATCTATGGTAGAAAAGGAATCACTACCAAGATTATCTTAGTAGTATTGGTTTACTCCCCATACCAGCTTAGAAATCATGGTTTGCTGCCATGGACATATTAGTAGCATGATTTCACCACTCATATTATCTATGGAGTTATTTTTCGACCCATGGCTATCTTATTAGTCAAGGTTTACTACCTAAACCTTATTAGTCTATCTCGTGGGGAATAATGTTTTACCCAATGTATTTGATTGAGATATATGTCATACCCATCATATAGTGAACTCATACATACATGTTCTAAAAGGACATAAATAATCATATAATAACCCCTAATATGAAATTATAATTATAAACATGTAGTCCTAGAATAACATGTAGTAAAATAAAGGTTTCATAATCATTTCATCACAAACATTACCAAGGAAAATTAGTTGGTTTCCAAGGAATATAACCCATGAAAGAGAAATAGTTTTAAAAAAACATTCTAAAAAAAATTAATCAATTTATGGATATATAATCAAATGAAACATTGATAAAATTTCATATAAAGAAATAAGTAACACCATTGGTTGTTATCATTGATGGTAACTAATTTTAAATGATATTTTAAAAACATTTCTTTTGGAAAATATACATTCTATATTGAAAAAATCATTTCAAAACATCAAACCTATTGAAAATATTTTTCTTTAAAAATATAATTAAAAATATATAAGATAATAATTTAAAACAATTAAACATTTTTAAAATCATCTTTTCCTAAAAAATGGGCTAAAAAGAACTCTGGAAAAAATTATATTATTTTTGAAAACATGGTTTTTGAATACAACAGATTTCAAACTAAAGTGATTGATGGTCAAATTTAACATAAAATATTATCTTAATTACTAAATAGTTTAAAAAATGTACTATTACAATATGATATCTGGAATAACTAAAGTATAATAAGATTCCTAATTTTTCCCTAGAGATTGATCATGATATTACATTAATTTATTTATAATAATAAACAATATCGTAAAGTGATAAGATTGCTTCAATAAACTATTATCATTTGGTAACATGTGATCTAAATATACATGTTAGAAAAGGAAATTTAATAAAGCATAATATATAGTGAAAATAAGTATATTAATTATTTAAATTTTAAAATTGATGTATATAATCCTCTAAAAAAATAGTAGGTATATAATAGAACATGTGTTTCAAAGATGGAAAATTGACACAAAACTATCTTTATGATTTGGTAAAGTTTGAAACATAAAACCCATTAAAGAAATATCATAAAATGGATAAGTGAATAACCATAAATTTATATACAATATACATAGAAAAAATTAATGGGTAGT
Organism: Viscum album; assembly: GCA_963277665.1. Classification (NCBI taxonomy): domain Eukaryota; kingdom Viridiplantae; phylum Streptophyta; class Magnoliopsida; order Santalales; family Viscaceae; genus Viscum; species Viscum album. The sequence goes on along the minus strand of OY728137.1, from coordinate 1,091,654,952 downwards.
ACATACACCATAAAAAAATATGTGAATGGTGTTTATGTCCTGTATCTCACAAAAATAAAAGATAGATGACATTCCCTTTACGTATGTTCTCATTCTCATCATAGTCATTCAAAAAATATATAATAAATATAAATATATTATAAATAGTATACAGAACCATATTTATATATCTAATACCTTATATGGTTTAAATATGACCTTTTATTACCCTCTTGTTTATAATCCAATCTTAAGGTTTCACTTCAACGTAATATTTGTTTTTTTCATCATATGTGTCTTACATTGTTTTATATATAAATATGGTTCCCCTTTTATTATTAATTTTTCCTTATTTTTTCAAATTAATTTTTGATCATTTCACTAATTATTTGGAGAAAAGATATCTTAGTCTTATTGATAATTATAAATTAGCTTTTTTCGGAATATGGAATCCACTTTTAGGTACTCCAATCACAAAATTTGAAGAAAATAATTTAAAACTAATCTCTCAATCGGGATGACAATGAATGATTTTAAAGTAAAATAATTTAAATTTTTTCTATGTTTTTATACCCATGATCAATGTTAAATTGATCTCAATGAACTAAAAAATAAAAAAACAATAAAAATATTACCTAATAAAATTTTGGAAACAATTTGAAATAAAATTTAACTTATAAAAAAATTAGATGAAAATGATGTTTTGAATTAAAATCCAGTTGTTTTCCTTATTCAACAAAAAAATATGTTTCTAAAAAAAATCCCAAAAAAATTCCCATATCTAATAAGTTCATTCTCTATAATAAAATTATGTTAATTTTATATATTTCAATTTCTAAATGTGTCTAATATTAATTTTCTTATTTTTCACCAAAGGACTTGAAAAACAGTTCATTTGAGAAATTTTTTTTAAAACATATAACAGCATTACAAAAAATTATACACTTCATTATCAATACGTATTATTTATATAAAATTATTTTAAAAAATATTTTACATTTTTATTAATATTCACATTACTATGTTTAATAGCTAGGTTATAATTATCTCATTTAAAAATTTATATCAATAAAATGATGTTTCGCAGAAACATCAGTGCTGTGTGTAATGTACACAAAGTCAATGTTGCATGTAATATATACTGAGTACATGTTTTGTGTTATTTATATTGTTTTAGTTCCATGTGAATGGAATTTTTGAAATAGTTCATTGCAGGACATAATTTATAATTTATTTTATACAAGTGAAAAAAATATCTATAAAATCTCAGGGTGTAACATTTTACCCCGCTTAAAAAAATTTCTCCTTCACAATTATTTATTTGGGTGAAAACACTTAGGATAATTCTGCTTTATAATATCCAAAGTTCCTATTTTGTTACCTCTAACTGGTTATTTCTCCAAAAATAACATTGACCAAGTGAGTGGTCTCATATTTTCTAAAATTATATGATCGGTCCAAAATTTCAATGTCTTGTTCATTATAATAAAGATCCTACTCTAGTGGTATAACTTTGATGTTTGGTACACATGATAAGTTAGAAATAAAATAAATTAGAAGTGATACATGGTACAAATATTGAAAGGCATAATAATTTTTAAGATGTTCTAAGTGATATGAAATCCTTCAAATACGATAAATAATTTCAAAGGGAATAATGTACCTATGGATTACATTCCATTATTTTCGGAATCACATAACCATCTTCCATGGTGGTATTCGTAGAAAATCTTTTCCCCCAATATAAAATTCTAGATCACGATGTCGATTATCAGCATAAATTTTCTAATGACTTTGAGATGCCATAATATGCAGATGAATGCTTCTAACCATCTCTATTATTTCTTCATCGATTTAGGTACCCATAGATTTCATTCTCCAACATCATCCCAACACACTAGAGCTTTAAATTTCATCCCTATATGGATTCTTATGGTTCCATATAAATTATTTGGTGAATTATATTATTGTAAGAAAACTCAAATAGTGTAAGGTGTGGCTCCCAACCACCTTTTAAATCAATTTAACAAGATCTAAACATACCGTCAAGGGTTTTAATTGTTCTTTTAGACTGACCATATGTCAGAGGATGATAAGCAGCGTTAAAACCCAATTTTATATCAAGTTTTTGTTAAAGAGTTTTCCAATACATTGATAAAAACCACTGAATCGAATATTATACAATATAATGTCGTATTCTATAAAACATTACCACTTCGTTTCAAAATATACGAGAAAGCTAATCTAGAGATATGTTTTCTCTAATAGAGGTGAATTATGATGACATAGTAAGGCTGCTGACTACAAAAAATATATCATTAAAAATTTTAGAGGATTTGGGTAGTCCAATGACAAAATACAGAGTGATGTTCACCCATTTTCACTCTCACAGGGGTAATGGATGAAACATCCCCATTCAAATTTTTATTATTGAATTATCTTGTTTGAATAACAAGAACTGAGATACAAACTCAACAATATATCTCTTCATGACATGCCTTGAAAATTATTATTTCAAATATCTATACATATTCAGACTTCCCATATTAATAGAGAATGGAGAACTATGATCGTCCTCTAACTACTTCTTCATCATATCTGGTATTGAATGAACACATAAAATGTTCTTGAACCTTATCATTCCATTCATATCAATCTTATTATCAACAAAATTTCTAACTATATTTTGATGCTCTATATCTTACTTTATTTCCTCTTTAATCATCCCAAAGATATAGGTTTAACCATTAATTTGATAATGATATGATATTTCCCCTTCCTATAGAATTTATAGATCCTTCCAGTTTAAATCTAGAAATATTGGATCTTTTTTATCCTCATAATGGATAAGCTATCATAATCCTTTTATCTCAAAGCATTATCCACCAATTTCTCTTTCCCGGGGTAGTAATGTTCTTAGCTGTGTTAATACATTATCAACTCTAACCATATTCTAAAATTCATGTTCAAATCATTATATATGAAAATATATTTTAGATTTTATGATTAGTATATATATCAGATATTTCTCCATAATGATAATGTCTCTATATCAGTAATGAAAAAATTACCATTTCTAACTCGAAATCATGAGTTCGGTATTTTTTTCTCATTAATAATCATCTATTGTAAGGAAGAATTGATAACCATGTTATTATACATAATAACATATCTAAATACCTTTTGTTTATTAATAAATATAGATTATAAACCCTTCTCCACTATAGAGTAATATAAGAACAAGTTCATTGACTAAAATTCTCTTTAGTTCTTTGATATTTTCCTCACATGCATCTATCCAATAGAATTAAACAGCCTTTCTAGTTACCTTAGTCAGAGGATTAGTTAGTGTGAAGAAATTATCCACCAACCCTAGATAATATCTATGTAATCAATGTATTTTATAGATCTCAATCATCATGGTTAGTATAGGCCAACTTTCACAAGCCTCTATCATTGAAGGATATACAACTATACCACATCTTGAGATTATGGGACCCAAAAAAGAATCCTTTGGTAGCCAAAATTCACAATTTGTAAATTATTCATATAGATTCTCTTTCTTTAGTGTCTTTAGTATAATTCTCAAGAGATCATCATGCTCTTCCTTTCTTTTTTAATAGTTAATAATATCATCTATTAAGACTACAACAAAGTGATCGAGTAAATATCTAAAGATTCTTTTCATTAAATCCATGATGATGGAAGGGGAATTAGTTATACAAAAAGGAATCAATATATATTTTTTATGTCCATACCCAATAAAAAATTCAACCTTATGTATATCCTCATTCTTGACACTAAATTGATTATATCTGGAGTGAATGTCAATATATGAAACAAATTGAGCTCTATGACGTTGATAAAAAAAGTCATCAATATAGGGAAGATGATAATTGTTATTGATTGTGATATTGTTAAACTGCCGATAATCAATCAAGAGTCATAATGATCCACCATTCTTGTTGATAAAATGAATGTGTGCAATCCAAAGTGACACACTTTTCCAAATGAATCCCTTATCAAGGTTTTCCTTGAGTTTTTTCTTCAATTCCATTAACTCAATTGATTCCATTTTATAAGGATTCATTAAAATTGGTGTGGATCCTATTATGAGTTCTATTATGGACTCAACATTTAATTATGGATAAAGGATATGAAAATCTTTATAAAAAAATTAAAAAATAATAAAATAGGCATATCATTGATATAAATTTTCTCCCCAACCATTTTAGATAAATAAACCTTTTGAATGGGAATTAGTACACACACATTAGATAAAATATACAAAATATATTCCTACTCTCTACACATTGACGGATGATCATAGGAGGGTTTGAAAAATAAAACATAAATTCCCTTCCATGAAAATAGGTGTATTAATTATGTATATAATTGAAATAAATTCCTATGATGACATCAAATTCAACTAAATGAAGAATGAAAATATTAGCAAGAATCAAATTCCCACAAACATTAATATGATAGGATTTATAGACATGGGATGAAATCATCATCCAATTATGGTTTTTGAATTCTAATTCAATATCTAATTGTATTGGTGGAATCTTAACACCATTATAATATTCTATATAAATAAAAGTGTGGTTACATCCCGAATCAAATAGGACATTAATAGTTCTTGATTGAATGGTAAGAGTAGATTTTAATCAAGTCATTATCACACAACTCATAAAAAATAGGGACCGAATGAGATCACTTATTTCCCCTCTTTTTAATAGGTTGATCTTGTCATTCATCATTGCCAAACATTGGGTTTGGTTAATGTTTATCATAATGTTAATTCCTCTTACACATGTCGCCCTGATTCATGAGAGGTGCATCTTGTGCAACTTTTTCTCAATTTGTAAGATTAGAAATATTCTTCCCATTACTACGGTAAGAAAATTCATGCTAGCCTTACAATCCACACCTAAAAAATTTATGAGACACCTTATGGAAATCACCTCTATGAATTTTCCAACACTTATAGTATAAAGGGAATATCATCTTCTTCTCTTCATGGTTTTTATATTTTCATCTCAACAAAATAATCCTCTAATTGTTAAAATTATGAGGTTGATACCTAAATACAGCCTCTATTTTAACATTGATTATAAAAACCCAATCCCATCAATGAAACTACTGTATATTTCGTAAATCTCTATTCTGATACTTGTCTTTAAGACACTAAATAACTCATCTACATTACATTCGAGATGGAAGATAATTCCTTAAGTGTACCTCACACATCTCATGAAATTATCCTCATAGGTACAAATAGTGTCATTATCCATTTTATTTAAATCAATAAAATATTTCTACAACATTATACAATGAATAATAAAAGGTACTTATTATAAAATTATTTCAGGAACTCATTTAAATACATGGATTCAATATCATATTTCTTCCTCATATTCTTGATTAGATTCCACCACTTGTCTTCTTTCCCTTATAACCGATAGAATACCCGAATGCTTTCCCATGATCTAAACCCAAGATAATGTAGAATTTCATTTTAGTATAATTGATAAATTATTGAAAAACTAGATCCATTATTGAATAACATGTGGATCATACGACCCTATGTATGAATTTTCACGTTGGTTCATAAAGGACATAACTTAATGTTGTTCTCCCTATTTTTAATTTGGAAGTCCCCCATGATTCATAGCTTCAGGACGATTTTTGAAAATTATAATAAGTCTTTTTATTCTCTCTCCCCCAGCATTCGGCTGGATAAGAGGGAAATCATTAAATTGTTTTTCATAATCACCATTAAAACAATTTTTTCAGGCTTCATCCATTGACTAAAACATAAAATCATAAAGTTTGAAATAGTTATTATAGTGAGGAACCACATAATCCTAAAAATTCACATATAGAATGTCTAAATTACGACACGTTAATTAATATATGAAACCATAGGTTTTTCTAGGTTATTCATATGAAAAATTATTTTTAAATTATTTATAAATGTTTATGATGAGTTTTGGAATTCCTAAAGAATATCCCCTCAGAGATTCAACTGGGTGTGTAGTAAGGCTCGTTGCCGTGTAGCAGATTATCCAAACTCAAGCCCGAAACATCTTGATAGATTTTTTACCCATATGAACATATTTTATATACAAAAAATCAGTTTTGGTGTCTATATATAGATGTATTTCTAGGAAATCACTAACTATAACCTTTAACAAATTTCGAGGATATTTTTTTTTATTTTCCTTATCCTTAGTCTTATCCCAAGACATGTCCTTAGGGTTCTCAATATGGTTTTCTCATCCTATATTACCTAGGATAACTAAATAATTTTTATGATACCAACTATAGTGGTCATCTCTTTTCATACAATAAAATTAAATAACTTTTTCTGAATGAATCAAACATTATACAAACAGACACCTAAAGACATTACTAGTATAGTACCTTTGGAAACATGGATACATAAACACTAATACATAAGTGAGAAACATTTTCTCCCACCTGTTATATATTTACTAAATCCTTCACTAAAAAATGAAACATAATACATATCTTCATAAACTGGTGAAGGATACATAATAATGAGTAATCTAACTGCTCATTATTGCTCAAAAATGGAGACATGTATGCATAATCCAGATCATAGGGGTATGAAAACATGATCCTAGAAATATAATATCACACAATGTATATTAAATATCTTAAAAATTATTCCTAGAATAAATATTGGGTGTTTATAATACATGAAACAAAAAAAAGTAAATACCATAATCAATGAAAGCATAACTTATTAAAAAAACATAGAATTGTGGCAGACACATAAGTATATAATATGATTTCCATAGTAGCCTAGTCATCACATCCCATACAATCTACGTGGTATGGGTTCACTCTATATATCATCTTGGTAGATATGGTTCACTCCAATGAACCTATTAGTAGCATGAGTTTAGTCCTCATACTATCTTGGTAGGCCTGGTTCCCTCCAATGGCAATCTGAGTAGTTGTGGTTCACTCCTAATACCATATTTTTCAATCACATAAGATATAAATATTTATCCAATGCATTGGAGATAGATAATGGTCTCACCCATCTCAGGGTGAAATCATAAAAACCAGTTCCACAATATCATAAATAATCACACGTTAACCCATGAAATGAAATGGGTATTATAAAATATAAATAAAATCATATCCCATTAAATATGAAACATTTTCTAATTATTTAACCATAAATATAACATGGGAAAAGAAGCTGTTTTCCAAATCAGATAAACTAGCAAAAAGAAACTGGTTTCACAAAAATCAAGCAATAATAACACAATACATTCATCGAAATAATATGAATAGAAACATTGAATAAAGTCTCCATAAATTAATTAGTAAGACAAATGAATTTTATTTAATATTGGAAATAATTTTGAATGATTTTTTGAAAATATTTCTTGAGGAATATATTCTTAATGCATTGAAACATTATTTTTAAAACCAAAATCGCATTGAAATATTTTTCCATTAAAAATACATTGGAAAAAATATAATATAATAATTTAAAACTATAAAACTTTTTTAAAATAAATTTTTACTTGAAAACAGGCATTAAATAACTTTTGAAAACATTTTTTAAAACAAGGTTTTTGAATTCAATCAATTTCCAATAGTAGAGAGTGAACACCACATTTTAGTTAAATACATTATCTTAAGTACAAAATAATGGGAAAATGAAACTAATAAATGGGGATATATTGAATTACCATGGGAAAATAAAATTCATTTGTTTTTGTGAGAGCTGGATCGTGAGATTTCATTAATTGAATCATAATAATAAACATTATCAGAAAGTAATGAGATAGTTTTAATAAACTCTTATCACTTGGTATCTTGGGATCATACTCTAAATATAACAAATGAAAATTACATGATGCATAACGTATCATTAAAATAGTAATATTCATGATATAACATGTCATATGGATTTATAAACATGTCAAAAAAATGTAAGTGTGTGACAAAACATCTGTCTAAAAGAGGTTAAATTGAGAAGAAATTGTCTAACCGATTTGGTAACTTCTGAAATGTATACCCAATGAAAGAAATATCATAAAATATATATGTTAATAACCATTAATTTGAGTACAATATATATATAATACATTAATTTTAGGTACATACATCACACCAAATATTTTAGACATTATGAAGGCTTGTATGTCAAGGAAATAATTGTGAGATGAAATTTCTTTACCTTCTATCATGACTATCTTCTTACATGGTCAAAACAATTTAATAATAAATATAAATTTATCATAAATATTTTAAATAAAAATATTATTATATATAATAATATATATATTTTGATTATAACATTATATTACACTATTTTTAATAATCCTATGTTATGTTTTCACTTTGGGTAATTTTTGTTTTGTTCTTCGCACATGTCTTAATTCATAATATCATCATCCCTTATAATTATGTCATTATTAAAAAAATTTAGCTATATATAAATATAATTTATATTCATTATATTTTTATTATAATAATCTATACTATATATATGTATGAAATGGAATTCAATGTTCATGGAGATGGTATGTCATACATACACATGAACATTGTTCCCATTCTTACTGTCTTGTTGAATGAAAGAAGGAAAATAAAATATATTTATATAAATATATAATATCATTAAAATATAATTACAATGTTATATATATCATATATGTTCACTAAATACATGCTTATTAAATTCTATGCAGTAGTTGAATGAATCACTTCGCTTTGAGGGGGCAGTAGTCCACACATCCCCAAACCAAATTATCCTATTTACCTAAACGGAAAGTAAAATAAATATGTGTTAGAAAATTAATAACCAATATTAAATAAATTATTAATACAATATATTCAACGTATAATCATATTTTCCATCATATTGTCTACTACAATAAGCGATAATGGAAAAATGAACAATCATTATTTTTTGAGGTGGTAGTTTTCTATAAACATAAACAATATGTTACATAGCCATTATATTAATGTGTGTATAACATTTGGTATAAATATTATCGTAAAACAATACTAGTGTATTTAAAACAATGGGGTTTTTTAAATCATGAAATAAACAGAATGGAGGTGGAGGAGGAATTAAAAAAAGAATGTATATTTAGAGAAGACAATACCTTTTAATCTGGTAACTCCTTTTTGATTGTATCAAAAGGCTTACTTGGATTGATTTCTGACAAAGTGGATGATTATTAAAGCAAGTATTTATTATGGAATGTGTATTGAGTATATATTGGTTGATCATATGTTGTTTTAGAGGGGTTAATAAGAGTTTGAGGTTATGTCCTTTTATAGGGGATGGAAATGACTCACTAGGTATTTTTGAAAAAATGTTATATTTAGCCACATTAATATGTAAATAATATTCATCCAAACCTGACATGACACACTAATTGAAGGTTAATGTCAATAAAATGGGGTTTGTACAAGATTATAGGTCATTTGGTCTTTTATGTTTAAGGTTTGTTCCCTTATCATGCTTACTTTTACCCTAATCATTGTAATTAATTTTTATTACATTCACTAATATTATTGGTAAATAACTATGTATATACTAATAGAAATTATTATTTATTATTAATAAAAATATTTAATCCATTTTCATTAATTCCAATCCCATAAGTGGTAGAAATTAATTTAAAATTAATTTCGCATTCAGATCGAAAATAGTGAGTTTTAATCTAAAAACATAACAATGTTTTTATGTTTTCATACACATGGCTGAAGTGAAATTTGAATCAATTACCTAAATTGAAATAATTTATAAAATATTTATCAAATTAGACGTTTAAATTAATTTAAAATATAATTTATATTTATAAATAAATTAGATGAAAAGGAATTTTTAAATTAAAATCTTGCATTTTTCATTATTCATCTAAAAAAGAAGTTTCTCATTAAAATCCAATAAATTAACCCTATGATAATTTGAAAATAATAAATTTGAAAAATTTAGTATATTTTATAAAATTAAATTAAAAAAATTGTCAAAAAATTATTTCACAATTCTTTATTGAAGGAAACAAAATTAGTTCATTTGAAGATATAGTATTTGTAAACATATAAGGGATTTTCTAAAAAGTATTTCATTAATTATAAATATGTTTTGTTTATATAAAACCATTATAAACCTAATATTTATATTAGTTTTTAAAATTTAAATTATTTTTTTAAAGGATGGGTCATAATTATCTCATATAAATAATTATAAAATTAAAATGATGTTTCTTTTAAACATCATTGTTGCATGTAACATATGATAGTTAGTGAAGCATGTAACATATTAAAAGAGGGTGTTCTATGTAATATACCCCATGCTAGTTCTGTATGAAAGGAATGTTTGATGTAGTGCACTGTAAGATATAAATTAAAATTTAATTTATTTGAGACAATATATGACCATAAAAACCTGAGGTGTTACACAAATATATTTAATTTATATGATATTTACATCGAGGGTAAAATTTTTGTGATGATTGATGAATGATGAATCTATATGAACCAAAAATAATAATCAAAATCTTATAATATAACAATGAATTAATTACCTATAACATGATTTTAATAAGGAATTCTCAATAAATTTGTTATTTAAGTTCATATGTAAATCATATTGGATATGAAATATATATGTATGGTTAGTTAATATATTTAAAATAATAAAATATTTATTATATAGAGCGTTTGAATATTAATGGTGTATCTTGTGACTTAATGTAAGAGATCATCGTCATAATTTTTTTGTGGGTGATACATTCCTTTTACATAACTTGTTTCTTTTATGTGGCATACATAATACCCATGCATGTATTTTAGTATCCTTATCGTAATAATTATCAAATATAAGTATCCATATAATTATATTTATTTCATGGATTTTATGATTCAATAGATACAGAAGTGGAAATGGTATTCTATTATAGTTTCACAGTTTACAGGTATTTTCTATGATTATGTTTTTGATGATGATATCACATTATACATACTTAAATACACAAGATCTTAATTCTACTTTTATAATTTATAGATAAGACATTTTTAACATCATTTTACTCTCTGCGTGAACTCATCATTCTAAAGGAATGCTTTAATAGAAAACAGAATTCATTTCGTTTTACAATCCAAATTTTTTTTATCTGGGTTGAAGGTTTCTAAAAAAATTATATATGTTTTAAATATCCAAATATGATTATTAAAAGTCATTTTATACAATTAGTTATTTTAATATATGGATTAAAATTAATCTTCATTTTGTTTTATAATAAATTATCATTTATCATTTACTGAAAAATTGAGAATGGGATCATTTTCTAATGTGTACGACATGATTTCTTTTTCCTACCCCCATAACCAATTAACGATTAAATTTTTCCTTTACATGTTTAAAAAAAATTTAAGAATTTTTTTATTTAATATTCAGGTTATTTTAAGATTTAATATAAGAAACATCATGTGAAATGGGTGTTTTCCACAAGTAATGTACAAATTAACATTTCAAAATCATTTTCCATCTAAAATTGAATCCTTTAATGATACATAATCTTTACTAAGGATGTGATCCAATGATAACATCTTTATTACTTATCTAGATGGATTATTTTTATGATTAAAATATTTGTGTGAAACTTGTTCCCTTTTTATGGGTAATCTATGATGAAATGTTTTATAAAACCCTCTTTGTTTTATGTTTTCTGATTTGGAAAATGTATTTTTCTCTAATGGTACATAAATGTTGGGATTATGATATGGGTTGGATGAAATGATCCCTAAAATGCATTGGGTAAAGATGGATAACTCTTGATTAAATATGATATGTGTGAACCTAATTACATTTCATAATTTTATAAGTGAATAATTTTACAAGTTCATAATGTTATACATGAAGTTTCATACATGTTCAAAATTTTATACATGGACATGATTACATGTTCAAAGTGTTATGCACTGACATAGGTTTAAAGTCTAAAAGGTTATGTTAGGATCAGATTTGATGTCCATAAATTTTTTTGAGGGTTAATTTCATGTCTTCAACGAAAAGAGTGAACCACTTTCTATTTTTACATGATCAAAATATTATAAGATTGTTTGTATACCACAACACTATGACATATTCTAATGTTATGATCTCATTGATCATGTTGATTTATTCTATTATTATTAAAATCTTATGAAATATTAATATTTATTCCATGACTCATGTTTTTGTTTTATGATATACTATGTATTTTTTCCAAATATTATCCTCATGTACTCATACCCTTATTCCCACGTATTTTTAATATATCCTTTTTACCCTTATTGGGAATCTATAATAACCTTTTACTATGTTTTAATTCATCAGGTTATAATGAATGGTATTATACAGGATATTTCTAAAATTGTTTATTGATATGTGGAACTTAGTGGGAGATGATATATTAACATATGAACCAATTTTTTATGTTTTTATGTATACAATGAAACTTGACCAATATTGTTCTGGCATGGATTGTCTCTTTATTTAATGAATAATCTCTATTAATAGGTAATATAATTTTATGAAATATTTGTGTCTCTACCGATATAATAAATATTTAAAATTTCATTGTTTTGTTGATTAAAATTGAGTTAGGGATTTGAATGATACAAAATAAATTCTTGGAGAACATCTTACTTCGAAGAATGTTGTTTTATCTAGAATATTAAGAAAACATGTCCTTTTACATCGAGTAGAAAAGAAATTGAATATGTTTTCCCCACCCATCGGCATAAAAAAATATTTTTATTAAAGTTTAATTAGAAAATTTGAGGTAGAATATCGAATACCCCATAATTGGTTATTTTGATAATAAAATTTTTATTCAAATTTATAAAAAATATGGTGCAACATTATAACTCAAATAAAATTGATATTAAAGGTAATTACATTAATAAAAAACATTCAACGGATATATAATGATAGTGAATATTTTAATGATTGATCAAATTTATAAATTTTCACCAATGATCTATACCATGTAAAAAATTTGAGGAACTGTGGTTGAAACAATAGATTCAGCCTCTACCACTAACTTCAAAATGTTTTATAAGGACCCGAATAGTGATTAATATTTTTTTTAAAGTGGTGTTGAGCAATTATAAAATCATTGTATTCTTTTTTTAAAATAGTGACAAAAACATTATAATCTATATTTTTTTAATCTAGGGTTGTGGTTATAATAGAAAGGGGAAGTTGATGATTAAAGTGGAGTTTATCATTATCAAGGCAACACATTTCTTTCCACCAAGGGGTGAAATTATTTAAAAAATATTTCCTAAACTAGTAGTATGGTTTCCAGACATTATATTTGTGGAAGAATCATGTGTGATTACAATTTTGAAAAGATTTATGAATAATATTTCCCAATAATATAAATGGGGTGAATCAAGATCCTTGTTTTCATTTTCAAATGTTTTTTATTTTTTATATCATTCTACAGGAATATTTTTCTCTTGATTAAAATATGTTTTTTATTATCAAGAGATTTTTTTGTTACTTCTCTTACAAATTCAGATGATGTTATGTATGCATGAAATGTTTCTAAAATATTAATTTCTAAAAGATTATCATTTTTCAAGGTGAAGTTGTACAAATGAATAAGTTGGTGGTCTTGATGGATCCAAGATGATCATAAAAGAATGAGTCGACCAGAAAGTAGTGTATGAGGTTCCAAAACATTGTTTGATGATTTGAATTTGGGAAGTTCCTTTAAAATGAAGGTAGGTCAAAGAATATTTAATTAGATAACGGATGATCATAAAGGGAATTGAAACTCCAGAAAAAGAATATATATTTATTTCACTAGACATAAATTAATTGTGTATATTGGATAAAGAGATATAACGATCAACAATGTTTCAACAAAGAAACTCAAAATAAAACATCAGATATATGAAAATTAGACATAGAAAATTTTTTACTTCAGATTAACTACTATAATTCACACCATACTATGTTTTATAGATAGGGATAATCATACTGAGAAAATCTTATGAACATACTTAATGATAATTTATGATGTTTCATTTGAATATGAATTGTAATGGAATTGGATAAAGAAATGTGAAGTCTATACAAAAGAGGAATCATATGAAGTGGACCAGGTGAATAAATTCGAAGTATAACAGAAAAAATTAGTAGCTAGAGAATTGTTTTGGATGTTTCTGATTGAGTGGGTTTATTAATATCACCATATATAGACTTGAGAAACATTACATAAATTTTGTAAATTGAAAAACTATTATGATTCTAATATGTTGTTTTAATGATTTTTTTGTAGAGATTTATAAAAAATTTAAAAAACATAATTAGTAGTGATATTTTAGGAAAAAATGGAGAGGAATTTTGAATCAAAACATTCATAATATTTTAAGGTGGTCTGGAATAAATTTATTTGAGTAAGAATATTCAAATTAGATCTCATGCTACAACCATAATTTTCAACGATAGTCTTCTTATATAAAGGCATTCAGGACAGTAGAAATTTGGTCGATATTATTATCATAGAATGGAATTTTTGGAGTTTTTTATTATGTATACCTACATAAAAAGTCAATTATTTAATGGATATTAACTAGAATGTTTTGTATCATAAACAATTGAAACAAATAGTGAACCATCATGAAATGGAATCAGATTATGGTGAACTGAATTGAGGTTTATTTGATAATGTCATACTAGATTGAGGTTGTGGAATTATATATAGAGATGCAATAGACTAATTCAACCCTAAATTTATTTTCCAAATAATTTATTAGTATGTGAATTTTAATTTTCTAACAATGTATTGGCCTTGGAGTATAATATTTTTTTAATTGGCGTGATATTTTATAATTACCTATCGTGAGATTGATGTATATTTAAGGGACTATGATAAATAATTTTCACTTAATTTTATATTGAATATCAAAGGATAATTAAAAACTTATTACAAAATCATGTAGTCCCCCACATTGGGGGAGAAACCTGTAAAAAATTAAGTCCCTTTATTTATTTATATATCTATCAACTAAAGTGAGGATGATTTATAAAATTGAGAGGGTCAAAATATTACAAAATTTAAGTGTGTAAATTCAGGAAACCAAATTTAAAACGATCACCACATATTTAATTCCCTTTTACAGTGGTCTACACATTCCATAGAATTTAAAATTCTAATTATGTGGAGATTATCAAATCATTTACATAAAAAAAATTTAGCTATTTATTTATTTGAAATATTTTTTAAAGGAACATACATGGAATTATTCATGATTTTTTATAAATTTTTGTGTTTGGAATTTATGATATTCATGATTTATGTCTTAACATTTTTTATCTATTGAATAATCATTGAAGGCCTGGAAAATTAAATTCATAATTAAAACATCTAAAATAAATTTTGAGGATATATATAATGCAAAAGTTAAATTATATAAAAAATTTAATCATATGAATAATAAATTTTCGATAGATGATGGTGGTAAAGAGTGTATTCTCATGAAGTGTAGGAAAATTTATAAGATCATTTTTTTACTTAAAAGACACTATCTAACATTTCATTTTACATATATCAATATGCATGATAGAAAGTTTATACTAAAATATATAATTATTTTAGTGAATATAATTCTCCAATATATCAATAACATGATTGATTTTGGGAATATTTATCTTATATCATTTCCACAAGAGCTGTTTGGATACACTAATGTATATTGGACATGTTCAACGGATGATATCAAGAATAAGTTTGTAGGTTCATCCATTCGTGGATGTTTACGTATTACATGGAAAATTCAGATTTATTTTATAATTTATATATGCATTTTAATAGTTATATATATTATATCCACTCATTATTGTACACAATTACTATGGATTAAGTAACAACTTTAGGATGTTATCATTAAAGTGGAATATATTATTTTATTCTTTTGTGATGATGTACGTACTATTAATCTTATAAAAAATCACATTCAGCATTAAATAAAAATTCACAGTATGATTAAATATAATTTCATTAAAAAAAGTATTACAATTCTCTACTGAGGGTAGAGTATTTTCAAATATAAAATATGATTGTAGATATAATTATTGCAGCACTAACTGAGATAGATTTTAAAAGAAAACAATTTCCACTTAGATTCATCCATATCCATACACCTATATTGTTTTAATATGTTATCCCCAATACCCCATATTATTTTCTATTTATATCAAGGAATAGTCACTCTCTTATATTAATTTTTGGTATTTCAAACCATATTTTGATAACATTCAAATAAATGATAATTGGATTCATTGATAAATGGGTAAAAGATAACCACAAACTACTTAGTGGAATCTATACATGTTATGAATTTATTTTTTTAGGAAAATAATAATTTTTTTATTAAGGAAGGTGGAGCTTATCATGAGGATGTTTTGAAACATGAAAGATTTTAATTATTTAACCAGGTGGATCAGCTTTGGGTATTAGTTTGGTGAGTGTGGTGTTTAAATAAGTGGTTTCATATGGAACATTTCATTTAACTATTATTGACGATATATATATTGTGTAATGTGAGATTATATTATAAGATAATGGAATCAATTATGAAATATCTAAAGAAATCATAGTTCAATCATTAGTGATGGTCTGTGTTGTTTAAATTTTATGCTTTTATGATAAGATATGGTAAATAGGTTTTAGTGTTTTCAAAAAACCCAAAGGGTATATATTTAGAAAAAATTCCCATGAATTTATTCATTAAGTGATTTTATTGACATGAGTGTTGACATAATTTCAATATAGCTCACAAATTCATGTGGAGTTCAGAACATGTTGTTTTTAGGACTATTAGAGAACTTCTTGTGGAAATTGTTGTGGTATTTCTTATTTTGTGACAATGTATTAAATTCATTCATCTCTTTATAAGAATATGGTTTTGATTCATACTTAATGAATTTAGGAACTGTTGATGTAATATGGAATTTGTATAAGTCCCCATATATGTTATATATTATGGGAACACGAATATTCTCTATAGGAATGAAGATATCTATGGTGTGTAATACAATTCTTCAATTTCATAAGATATTTTCCTCATAATTTAATATAAAACATGAAAAGGAAAAAATTTCAAATGATATTATACATGCATAATTTTTTTGGGGAGTTTATATAGTATCCAAAAGTGTTGATCATTCCCTATATTCATAATTTATTTCAGAGTGATAAAAAATATATTTTTTCTACTGTGTACGATTTTAGATATGTGTAGGAAATTTTGGGTAGCATAGGTATGAAAAATTTGAAGGAACACTCCCTTATTACATAATGTTTTCTAATACCTAATTTTCTAATGTTTGTAATAATTTCATGTGTTACCCTTTTAATAACTGTAATATATTTATACTCTAATGTGTAAGGAATTTTAAATTCATCATATGGGGTCCAAAGTTATGTATCGATACATTTTTAGAAAAATACTAGGTCATAACATTAACAAGTAGTGGATTATTATTTTCTTTATAATCTCCATGAAAAATGATTTTTTGACACCACATGATTAAAAAGGAACCCTAAGATGATATTATATTTATTTAAATCCAGTTTTTTATTAATTTATTGAATATATTATTTAACCATGTTTAACATCATTAAGAAAGAATACATACCATAAAGATTGATGTAGCCATTTTGGAAGTAGATTAAAAAATGGGACTTGATCACATATTATTTGAAAAATTATTCTCAAAATATTTAGTGATTTTATTGAAATTCAATGTTGGATAATGTTGCACCATTGATATTGGAGTTTCAATGATCATATATAAAATAAATTCCTCAACATGATTTTTGTTGAATAAAACTGAGATGTATAAAAATAGGAATAAAATAAAAAATAATATTAATGTATTCTCTCAAAAGGAAAATTTGGAGGATATTTTTCAATTATAAAATAACAGATAAATTATGGAAAAATTACATATCAGCATTGGATATGAATAAAAAGGATCATATGATTACATGGGAAAGTCAATTATTAAGAAGTAGGTGTTTCACAAGGACACCTCGCTAGAAATATATTTAAGGATTGATGATTAATACAATATCCATAGATAATATGAATTATCTTCTCATAAATGAATGCAACATATTATTTGTGGAGTAGCACATTATATCATTGAGAAATTGAAACAAGTTTTTAATTTATTTATATGAAAGTTGTGGTCAAGGAAAATCAATGCGGAAAATAAATATTATAGATGTAAAAAAATTATGATTACTGCCTCCGGGGAATTAAAAATAACTATTTTATTTTACTCATATTGTCCAGGTTTGGGTTAGAAATGTAAAATTTTAAAGTATATTTATTTTAACACTTTAATGAATGATATAAATTTTAAGTGAGAGAAAGTGTTCTGTATAATTGAATATTAATATAACTACATGGATTAATTAAATTTATATATAAAAAATTCACCACCTTTATCTACATTAATTATTTTTAACCAATTGTGGGGGATACAATTTGTGTAAAATGGGACGCAACCTTTAGTGATTTTTTAAGCCTGTGTAAAATGTTGGCTTCCATGATTCCCTCCTCTAATCACCTGCGGTGTAAGATTGGTTCCTATATGGACTAACTAAATATAATAACACAATTCCCTAATATATTTATTTTAATTAATGAATTATCTATTTTTATTAATTTCCCTGATTGGGATTTATTGTGTTGTCACTATTATTGACACAATACTGGAATTGGACAATGAAGGTGAGGTTGGGTGTCATTGTGGGATGGTTAACATATGAAAACCTGTTAAATATTATTTTATGTGTATTTCGTGTCATTTCAATGAGTTGGTTTGCTTCAAAATAATATCATATAGTATAATATATTTAATACATGCACATGTTCAAAATTCAATTAACACTTTGTATTTTTGAGGCAATGTAGATTCCTACTTGGTCATTGGACTTACATTATTTCCATATATTTTAACTGGTTTTTTATGTACATGGGTTGACCTTAATGTTATTTATATGGTGTTTATAATCTATAGAGATGGAAACATGGATTGGGTGTTGTAGGAGCTGTATTCCTTGGATTTAGAATTTTAGATTATGTGAGTTGTGCTAGTGTTTTGTAATGGCCCGGACCTCTCTGGACCATTCCATTGTAAAAATATGGTGTTTGAGGTGTTTCGGGAGTTCAATGTGACTTATCCCCAAAACATTTCCAAATTTCCATTTCGGAGAACAGTTCCAATGGTAAACAGTTCTGAACAGTGCATCGGTAACCTTCTGTGAACAGTGACACCAGTGACACTCGGTGAATTGTTCCAATGGTAGATAGTTGTGAATAGTGGAACGATGACCTTATCTGAACAGTGACATCCTTGACCTTCTTTGAATAGTGTCATCAGTGACCTTTGGTGAATAGTATAATGATGACATTTTCTTTTCTTTACCAAATTTTGAGTTCTATGAATAGTGTTTCCAGAATAGTGAGGTTCTAACAACATCCTCTATTTTTTTCCAAATTTCATGTTCATGAACATTGTTTCCAAAATAGTGAGGATCTAACAACAGCCTCTATATCCTTTTCCAAATTTCATATTCATGAATAGGGCTTCCAGAACAGTGAGGTTCGTGAAAAGTGTTTCTAGAATGGTGAGGTTCCAACAGTGGGGTTTATGAATAGTATTTCCAAAACGGTGAGGTTCCAATGGTGAGGTTCATGAACAGTGTTTCCAGGATGATGAAGTTCAAACGGTGAACAATGTTTCCCTCTTCCTACAAATTTTCCCCTTTTACATTTCCTTTGACGTAAAATGCATTTAAAGGCTAGTTTTAAGAACACTATGGCCGATTTAAAGGCCATAAATCCTATATTAATTATTCCTAACGATCAGGATGTTTTTACTTGGTCAAAACATGTGGTTTAATGTGATCTTATTTTAATGAGAAATCAAGGGTACCATAAACCATCGCTCCGTTAAATCTTCAAAAGGGATAATATATATTCTTTTATTATTCTTCCTCGTTCTCTAGAGGGAGATGCTCGTAAATTTTTTTCCTTCCTGTAGGAATCGTGAGATCAAAATTTTCCCTGTGGTTTAGTTTCCTCGACATGCTTCATACTACAAGTAAACCCCCTATTTCGGTGCAACTAAGAAGTATCCATCTATCTTCAATATATGGTATGGTTTATCATCATTCGTTTGGTTTCCATTTTCTCTTATTCCTCCTTTCCATATTATAGCATGAGATCTTCATGCTTCTAATGGAGTTCTCTTGGGTTTGGTTGGTGTAGTTGTACCGTGGAATCCTCGAGTGGATGCAATTTTCATGAGAGGAGGTGATCGTTATCTATTGTGTGGAATGTTCTCATATAAAGAATGTCAATAACCATTTGAGTTAGGGGATTCATTGAATCTCCCTTATATTACGTGAAACTATATCATTATCATGTTTTATCCCACAGGATGATAAAGTAATAGACATATTAAACATTTTAACCGGGAAAATAAATTGATATTGATCGTATGTTATTGCCTCTTTTTTTGAAAGACTATGTGATATATTTTCTTTCATTGTTTAGTTGTTCATTATTGATGGAAATTGGTAATGAACATAAATATAAATTAATTTATAATTATTGGTTAAAAGATAATGCAGCATGTAAATGAATCATGTCCTCCTTGTTTTAATTTTATGTAAATCAAATTGGCACATTGAGCATGTTTAATAATTTTTTATATCATACAGATAAGGTTTCCTGAATTTTAAACCTGTGAATAATAATTTTTTTTACTCACGATGGATTAAAGAACTTCTTTTTGATAATTACATGAAGGGTTCAATGTTACCCTTCTAATTGTTAAAGGGCCAAGAGACCATTTGCTCAGATGTTTGTTTTACTGGTGCTTGTGTTGTGATGTGAGCTTGTATGGAGGTTGTGGTACGTGGTGGTATGGAGACCTTTGGTTATGGTAGCAGATGACGCCTAGAGTGGCGAGATGCATTGGTTTATGCATGTGGGTGTCGGGGAGGACACTAGGGATGATGGAATGGAATGGATGTGATTGTTGGATGTCTGATGATTCTTATTGGCTGATTATTTTCTTTACTTTTCCCCACCACTCAAGGCAGTTGTTCTTACATACCCTTCTTTTGATAGGGGCAATGAAGCATGGGGTAGGCCACATGCTTTCCATGTTAAGCTTCTCAAGGGAGGATGGGTCTACGCTCTTGCTATATGTGGTTAAGACTTGACGAGTAGTAAATATACTCACTATGTTGATCCCCCTATTGTTTAGTAGAATAGATTTTTATTTTTCTAGAATTCCTGGGAAAATGGGAATGTAATTCTGTAATGAATAATTGAATAAATGATGTTAACTCATGGGTTTGGAATTTCCTAGAACATGATGATGAGGTTGTTATTATAAAGGGTCAATGGACTTTGGGTGTGATGAAAATAAAATTTAACGAGGAATTGTTATTGGTTAATTAGTGTTTAAAGAATTAATTAACATAAAGTGAGACTGGTAAATAGGGAATGAAATAATGTATTAAAAATCATTAAATTATTGTGAGCTTTTAGGATACCTTGTCTTAGAAGTAGCAGCCCAAAGTCTGAGAGACGTTAGCTATAGTTGTGTCTAAGATTAGGATATTCCCATAGTGTAGTTGTGAGGTATAGTATATTCTGTACCTTTTGTGTTTCAATACGATACTCTAACCTATCAGTAAATGAAACTGACACCATAGGGATTCTGAGCCCTGGGAGGGTGTTTTCCCCAACATTCTGGTGTGAGGATGGATGGCTGACTACCCCCTTTGTCCCCACTCTTTTCTCTTGGTAGTTACTTGTGACGATAGGCATATTTGTTAGTTATCCCCATATATGTATGTAGAGGGCTGTAATGGCTTGTGGTTATGCACACACATATATTTTGTATATAGTCTTCTATGAACTACTATAGGTTTAACGTGTATAGGTTGTTAGGGCTTGAGGATCCTTTCTCAGTTTATGGGTTGAAATGGATTGAGTTATAATACCATATGTATGATACACGTTATGTGAGCTGTGGTGGCTCCCAGAAACTACCTAGTTACTTTGCTTATGTGGACGTGGTGGTTTTGTTGCATGAGGCCCATGTAGTGGTGCTTCGCCTAGGTGTCTTTGGGAAATCCTTTTTGGGGTGAGATGCTTAAGACGTGTGATGTTGGGGAAAAGATGAAAACCATTGGGGAAGTAGTAGTGGGGTACACTTGATATTCGTTATTATATTATATATTCTTGTATGCGTTACTTGGTGAGAGTAGTCATGGTGACACTAGAAACATAGTACACCTGTTTAGATGACGAGTTAGTTTCAGTTGTTGTTCATTATGATTTAGCTTGCTTTCATTACTTTTTCATGAGTGGATTCGAGGAGGATCCTACTGAGTATACTTTTATACTCACCCTATTTATATATATACTATTTTATCGGTCACTTGTAGCAGGTTGGAGATCAGGCTGGTTACTACTAGCTTGTGGTTTCCGGAACTGTTCGAGCTTGTGGTTGTTGTTGTTTTACTTTCTTTTGGGTACCTGTAGTTTTTTCCCTTTTAGTTTTAGTAGTTTTTCATGACATTTCATATTTGTACATGGGATATATTTTATCTTACTGGTTGAGTTAGAGTTGGTCGGTGTCTTACTTATCTTTCTCTTCCGCATGTGTTCTCTTAGAGGGTAATGCCTACAATTTTTTTGTTTTCTATACCCTCGATGATAGTCTCCAACCCGGGGCCTACTGGAGACAGGACTTGGAGGTCATTATATCCCTTCTAACATTGCTGGCCCAGGAGAGGTACACTTCGTGGGGAGAGTATTTTGATGGAGTGGTATCAAAGTTTAGGTTGAGGGATGGGATGGATTATAAAGTAAGGAACTAGTGAGGTTGCATTGGTTGGTAAGGAAACAGTGTCATTCATGTAAATAAAATTGATGTAAACACTAGAGACCAGTAAAGACATTGCCTTTAGGGCCACCTATGATCTGATGTAAGGACCTTTATGTTTACCAAGGCTACTAAACGAGGTGATACTAGTTGTAGGCTATAGACCTAGGAAATTATAATGAATTATTATTCTTTGTGTCTGTGTTTGAATGGGTAGAACTTGGGATAGGTTAAACTAAAATCAAGGAAAGAAAACAATTAATTAATTAATGTTGTGTCGTCCATATTCCAGGTTTAAGAGATCTAACGGTTTGTTATTTTACAGTTATGAATCAAGGTCGATGTCCTCATCAGGTTCTCACAGAAGTGTGAGGGGTCCGTTTCAGAGGTGGTCACGGAAGATTGGTTGGAGGATGTCGAGAAAGGCATCAGTTTGATCTGTGCTCAAAATGATCATTGGTTGTCCTTGGTTGTGATGAAGCTGCGTGGAGTAGCAAGGAAGTGGTTGTTCTTGTTCCTCGGGGCTCGTGAGGAGTCAGTGATCTCATGGGAGGAGTTTCGAGACAAGGTCAGAGTCGAGTTTCTTTCTTCAACTGCGAAGGATTTTATTCGATAGGAGCTTCTTACCCATTGATATGGGAGCTCTAGTGTTCGAGATTTCGGAATTCGTTTCAGGATCCATTTATGATATGCTTTGGACTTGCTACTAGATATGAAGGCCATAATGTAAAATTTCGTGGAGGCTTTGCATACAGAGATCTAGCGCCAGGTCACCCCCTTTATGATAAAAAAATATCTTCAGGTGCTAGCGAGGGAAAAAGTTGTTGAGAGGACTTTGTCCAAGACCAGATCATCATGAGAGGGGAATTGTCACGATTCCTCATGAAGAAGAGCAGCAGTCTGGGGTTCCCAGTTTTCATGGAAGAAGAGTTTTTGTTTAATCGGGTGTAGGTCCCAGCCCTTCACATCTCGTTTCTGTAGAGGAAGAAAGTCTAAGGGCTATACCAAGGGATGAAGAACATTTCTTCTTATGGTGGTCATGGTCATCATCAGTGGGAGTGACTGACCTTTCACATCAGTCATCATGCACCAGGTGCTGTGCTCCAGGTTCCTCCGTTGAGGTAGTTCCAGCCGAGGTAGAAGCGACATGTTCCATGAGATTTAGAACTTTTGAGGGAAGATGGGGTAGGCAGAGGACAACCCCATGACACTCCCCCTCTACAAGGATAAGAGAAAGGCCATGGTGGGGGTCGTCATAATTGTTAGAGAGGTCGTGGAGGAGGTCATGGTCAGCTTCATGCTCTAGCGTTGCCAGCTCTAGGCAAGCCATATGTTGATTGAGGTACCCTTTCCTGGTTTTATACCTTGGTGTATACCTTGTTTGATTCAAGATTGACACACTCCTTCATGTCACCTACCCTTTCCATGCATTGTGTCTTGAGGTAGAGAGGCTTTCAATGACCTTGGCATTGACTACGCTAGTTGGAGGTCTATTTGACATGTTTAATGATTGTTGATACTGTGAGCTAGTATTGGGGAAACAACGCCCTTGTGGATATTTCCAATGTTTATGAATACAACTATACGATGTCATCCATGGCATTGATTGGTTGTATCCAATGCAGGCAGTCGTGGATTGCTTCACGAAAAATGTCATTTTCTTAGGCCCAGATAGAGATCCGGTGCTATTTATTGATGAGCGAGAACCTTGGATGGGTCATAGGTGCATTGTTTCCTTACCATCCATGATGTCTTAGATGATGTTGAGTTCATCAGAGGTTAACCAGTTATCATTTCCTAGGGACGTAGAAGATTAGCTCGATGTCTTTCTCGAAGAAGTTGTAGAATTACCCCCTTGAAGAGAAATTGAGTTTGGGATCGAGCTAAAACTAGGACAATATTCTATCCCTATGTCTCAATATATAATGTCCCCTTTTGAGTTACGATAGCTTTGTATACAGATTGATGGTCTGTTATAATGTAGTTTTTTTCGGCCAAGTGTGTCACTATGTGGTGCACATGTTTTGTTTGTGAATAAGGCTGACAACGGTTTACGGTTGTGTGTTGATTATCATTACTTAAAAAAAGTTATAGTGAAGAATATCTATCCTCTTCTACATATTGATGATTTATTCGATCAACTAAAGGGTGAAAGTTGGTTCTCAAAGATCGATTTGCAGTCAGGATATCATCAGATGCTTGTGAAGGATGAGGATATCCCGAAGACTACTTTCTATTGTCGTGATGGTCATTATGAGTTTGTTGTAATGCCGTCTGGTGTGATGAATTCTCCAGCTGTGTTCATGGGATTGATGAATGTTGTGTTCTGTGAGTTCCTGGACATGTTTGTGGTGGTTTCCATTGACATCATCCTTGTGTAATCCACATCTGTGGAGGAGCATGCAGAGCATCTACACACCATTTTGAGAGTTCTTCGACAACATCAGTTATTTGGGATGTTTTATACATGTGGTTTGGGGATTGAGAAGTCTGTCTCTTGGGGAATGTCATGTCCCAAAAAGGATTAGATTTGGAACCGTTGAAGATAGAATCAGTATGGTCCTAGGCAACCGCCGAAACAGTGTCAGAGGTGCATAGTTGCCTTGGTCTTTCAGGATACTATAGGAGAGTCGTTTCCAATTTCTCACAATTTGTGACTCGTCTGATAGCTTTGACCAAGAAGGATAATGTGTTCATATGGGATGATCAGTTTCAGGTAGATTTAATGTATCTAAATTATAAGTTAGTATTTTCTCTAGTTCTTTGTCTTCCAATAGAGGGAGTTCAGTTTGATGATTTCTGCAGCACCTCACATCTGGGGTTAGGCTGTGTTCTGATGTAGCATAGATCAGTTAATTCTTATGGGTATCAGTAGTTGCATCCCCATGAATGTAACTATGCCACCCATGATCTTGATTTGGAAATCATCGTGTTTTCTTTGATTCTGTGAATACATTACATCATTGGTGAGAGCTTTGTGGTTTTCATCGATCATCAGAGTTTGAGGTTTGTTTTCTCCAAATGTGACTTGAACTTGTGACAACGTCGATGGACGAGTTCTTACAATAATATGACCTCAATATATGATATAATCCTAGAAAGGGGAATGTTTTAGGTGATTCACTGAGTCAAAAGCCATGTAGTGATACTGTGCATGAATCCGGTGATTGTCGGATAGTAATAGAAGAACTGTCCGCATTACATATGGATGTGGGAGAATATGGGGGTAGAGGTAGTATTTTTCAGATGACGGTACTGTCATCCCTGGTGCAGAAGTTGGAAGATTCCCAATTGGGGGATCTAGAGGTGGAGGTTTTTAGAGGTCGAGTTGTTTGTGGCGAGGCCCCTGATGGGTGGTATGAGGATGAACAACACAGAGAGTTGTATCATGGACGGATTTTTTGTTCCTTTTTCCAGGTGTGATATGTTTATCAAGGAATTCCATAGATCAACATTAGAGGTGAATCCTAGAATGAAAAAGATTTGTAGAGACTTGACGAGCCAGTTTTGGTGTCCTAGGATGAAGCGTTCAGTTTCAGAGCTTTTGTCTCGATGTTTGGTCTTCTAGAATGTGAAGGTCGAACACCATGTTCCTGGTGGTCTTCTCCAGCCATTAGATGTTCCTTAGTGGATATGAGAGGACATCTCAATGGACATTGTTACTGGTTTACCTGAAACAGTAGGAGGAAATGATTCTATTTGTGTGGTAGTGGATCACCTAACCAAATTGGCTCACTTTATATCAATCAAGGAGTCGAGCTCAGTTGAAGTTCTATCAAGGCTGTATTTAGAGGAGGTGGTGAGACTTTATGGAGTCCCAAGGACAATAATTTCTAATCAAGATCCTCATTTTACCTCTAGGTTTTGGAGAGGTCTCCAACCTGATTTTGGTTCTCAAATATTCCATAACACTACTTTTCATCCTCAAGAGGATGGTTATATAGAGAGAACCATCTAGACTCTTGAAGTCTTGTTACGCTCTTGTGTTCTGGATTTTGGAGGTTCATCGATAAGGCACTTACCCTTGGTAAAGCTCGCTTAAAAAAATAATTTTCACTCCAGTATTGGTATGGTGTCATTTGATGCCTTGTATGACCGACCTTGTCATTCTCCTTTCTGTAGGACTAGGTTAGAGAGTCAACAATTATTGTGCACGAACTAGTGCAGAATACAACAAAGGTGGTTCATGTGCATCGTGAGAGGATAAAGACATCACTAGATCGTCATAAATCATATGTTGATCAAAGAAAGGGACCCCTAGAGTTTAATGTTGGGAAGCATGTGTTTATGAAGGTGACTCCCTGTCATGGGTAGCGAATGTTTGGTCATGGGAGTAAGCTTTCTCCCCAGTTTTTTGGGCCATTTGAAATGTTAGCTTGTGTTAGAGCTGTGGCATATCGAGTTCCACTTCCCTCGTAGATGAGTTAGATACATGATGTCTTCCATGTATCACAACTTCATCGTTGTCATCATGATAACTCTCACATCATCTATTGGGGAGAGATCGATGTTGATGATGACGTGACTTTTGCGGAGCGACCTATAGAGATCCAATAATCCAAATTGATGGTGTTGCATGGGTGTTATGTCCCCTTGATTTGTGACTTATAGTGAAACAATGCCATTGAGGAGAGTACCTGGGAACATGATTCACAAATATGTTCTCAGTACCCAGAGTTTTCTGATGTTTAACATTTTCCATGTAATGATGTCCCCTTTGTGGTAAGACCATTCATGCTTATAATATGGTTTTATTTTATTGCTTCTTTAGGATATCTCTCTTTTGTGAGGTATCTCGATGGGTGGTTTTTCGGAACCCATTTTTTTCCCTACATATGTGTTTTGAATTCTTGAGGATGAGAATGTTTTGAGAGTTATCTGATGTAATGGCATGGACCTCTTCGGTCCATTCCTTTTTTAAAATATGGTGTTTGAGGTGTTCCTATAGGCCAAGGTGACTTATCCCCTACACTTTGCAAAATTTCATTTTTCGTGAACAGTTCCAATGGTAGATAGTTGTGAACATTGCATTGATAACCTTCTATGAATAGTGACATTAGTGACCCTTGATTAACAGTTCCAACGGTTGATAGTTGTGAATAGTGAAACGATGACCTTATGTGAATAGTGACATCCTTGAACTTCTATGAACAGTGTCATCAGTGACCTTATATGAACTGTATAAGGGTGACATTTTCTTTCCTTTGAAAATTTTGAGTTCTATGAATAGTGTTTCCAGAACCGAGAGGTTCTAACAACATCCTCTATTTCCTTTTCCAAATTTTGAGTTCAGGAATAGTGTTTTGAGAATAGTGAGGTTCTTACAGTAGCTTCTATTTCCTTTGCCAAATTTTGAGTTCACGAACAGTGTTTCCAGAATAGTGATGTTCTAACAGCAGACTCTATTTTCATTGCAAAATTTCAAGTTCATGAATAGTGATTCCAGAAAATTGAGGTTCATGAACAATGATTCTAGAACAATGAGTTTCCAATGGTGAGGTTCATGAATAGTTTTTCCAAAATGGTGACGTTCCAAAGGTGAGGTTCATGAAATGTGTTTACAGAACAGTGAGGTTCCAACTGTGAGGATCATGAACATTGTTTCCAGAACTGTGAGGTTCCAATAGTGAGGTTCATGAATAGTTTTTCCAGAACAGTGAGGCTCCAACAGTGAGGTTTCAATAGTGAGGTTAATGAATAGTGTTTCCAAAACAGCGAGGTTACAATGGAGAGGTTCCAATGGTGAGGTTCATGAACAGTGATTCCAAAATGGTGAGGTTCTAATGGTGAAGTTCATGAACAGTGTTTGCAGAATGGTGAGGTTTAAACAGTTAACAGTGTTTCCATCTTTCTATATTTTTACCCCTTTAACATTTCCATAGACATAAAATGAATTTAAAGCCTTCTTTTAAGGACTTTACGGCCAATTCAAAGTCCATAACTCCTATATTAATTATCCCTAAGGCTGTGGATGTTTTTACTTTGTCAAATCGCATTGTTTAATGCAATATGCTTTTAATGGGAAATCAAGTGTATATTAAACCATAGCTCTGTTAAATCTTCAAATGGTAAAATATATCAACCTCCATAATTATTCCTCCTTATTCTTTGGTGTGTGATGCTCGAATGTTTCGTTTCTTCCCATAGGAATCATGAGATTAGAATTTTCACTGTGTATTGGTTTCCTTGACGTCCTTTTTACTCCAAGTGCACCCCCTATTTCGGTGCAACCACAAAGTATCCATCAATATTCAATATAATATTTGATTTATCGCCATTTTTTATGGTTAATATTATCCCATTTCTCTATTCCATATTATATCAGGTGATCTCCATGCTTCTGATGGAGTTTTCTTGAGTTCGGTTGGTACGATCGTACCGTACCATCCTCAGGTGGATGCAGTTGTCGCGATAGGAGGCGATCATAATCCGTGGTGTGGAGTATTCTCATATAATGAACTTCAAGGACCATTTGAGGTATGGGATTCATTGCTTCTCTCTTCTTTTATATGAAACTGTATCATTAGCATGTTTTATCCCAATAGATGAAAATGGAATTGACATAATAAACTTTTGAATAGGATAAATTAATTGATATCGATCATATGTTATTGCCTCTTGTTTATCTAGATAGTGTGATATCTATACTTGATTTTTTTAGATGTTTGTTCTTGAATGAAATTGGTAATTAATGTAAAATGAAACTAATTAATAATTGTTTGGTTAAAAGACAAAGAGGCATGTAAATGAATCTGGTTCTCCTTTTTGTAATATGTTTTTAATAAAATTGAATAATTGAGGATGTTTAATTATTTTTGATAGATTACTGATTAGGTTTCCTAAATTTTGAACCTATTAATAGTAAATCGGCTAATTCAATATGGATTATAGAACTGATTTTTGGTAATTCCTTGGAGGGTTCTAAGTTACCCTCTTTATTGTTAAAGGTCCAAAAGCGCAATTATTGAGATGTTTGTATTACTAATGATTGTGTTGTGATGGGAGCATAGATGGTTTTAGTGGTATGTGGGCACATGGAGACCTTTGTTTGTGGTAGCATATGATGCCTAGTGTGGCGATATGCATCGTTTTATGCCTGTGGGTGTCGGGGAGGACACCAGGGATGATGGAATGTGATGGATGTGATTGTTGGATGCTTGCTAATTCTTATTTGTCGATTATCTGCTTTACATTTCACCACTACCCAAGAAAGGTGGTTTTACTTACCCTTATTTTAAAATGGGAAAAGACGTATGGGGTATGCCACATGCTTTCAGTGTTTAGCTTCTCAAGAGAGGATGGGTCTATGCTATTACTATAGGTAGAGAAGACTCAACGAGTATTACATCGAATCACCATGTTGATCCCCCTTGTGTTTGGTAGCATATATTTTTTTTTCAGAAATCCTAGGAGTATGGGAATGAAATTCTGTAATGAATAATTGAATAAATGATGTTAAACTAGGGGTAAGAGTTTGTGGGAACACAATGATGAGGTTGTAAATTAAATGGGACAATTGAATTTGGGTGTTATGTGAATGAAATTTAAGGTGGAATTGTTATTGGTTATTTAGTGTTTAAGGAATTAATTAACATAAACTAAAATAGGGAAAATGGGAATGAAATAATGTATTAAATCTCATTAAATGTTTGTGTGGTTATATGATACCTAGTCTTATAAGTAGAAGCCTGGAGTCTGAGAGAAGTTAGCTATAATTGAGATTATGACTAGGTTGTTACCATATTGTGGTTGTGAGGTTTAGTATATTATGTACTTTTTGTGATTCTTTACGCCACTCCACCGTGTCAGTAAGAGCAACTGACACCCCGAGGATTTTGAGCCCTGGGGGTGTTTTCCCCAACATTCTGGTGGGAGGATGGATGGCTGACTACCCCCTCTGGCCCCACTCTCTTCTCATGGTAGTTACTTGTGCTAGTAGGCACATTAGTTAGTTTTCCCCATATATGTTTGTAGTGGGATGTAATGGCATGTGGTTATCCACACACATATATTATGGATATAGTTTTCTATGAACTACTATATGTGTAACATGTATAGGATGTGATGGGTTGAGGATCCTTACTCAGTGTATGGGCTGTAATGGCTTGAGGTATAATACCAGATGTATGAGACACATTATGCGAGCTATGGTAGCTCCTAGAAACAACCTAGTTACTTTGATTACATGGATGTGGTGGTTTTGTTGCACAAGGTTCATGTTGGGGTGCTTCGTCTAGGTGTTTGTGGGAAGGAATTTTTGGAGAGAGATGCTTAGGATGTGTGACATTGGAGAAAATTAGAAATCCTATGGGAAATTAGTAGCAGGGTGCCCTTGATATTGTTTATTAAATTATATATTCTTGAATATGTTACATGGTGAGAGTAGCCATGGTGAGGTTGGGAACTTAGTATACCTGTTTAGATGATGAGTTAGTTTCACATGTTGTTCACTGTGCTCTAGCATGATTTCTTTACTTTTGATCGAGGGGCTTCAGGGAGGATCCTACAGAGTATACAGTTTTACTCACCTTATCTATATATAAACAATATTTCAGGTCACATAGAGTAGGATGTAGATCAGGCTAGTTACTACTAGCGTGTGGCTGCAGGAGCTGTTCGGGCTTGTTGTTGCTATAGTTTTACATTCCTTAGGGTACTTGTAGTTTTTCCCCTTTCAGTTATAGTAGTTTTTCATGACATTTCATATGTGTACTTGGGATTTCTTTTATCTTACTGGTTGTGTTGGAGTTGGTTGGTGTTAATATTATCTCTCTCTTTATCATGTGTTCTCTTAGAGGGTAATGCCTCCCATTTGTGTGTTTGTTATACCCTCGGTGCTAGTCACCAACCTGGGGAATACCAGAGGCGGGACTCGTGGGTCATTATCTCCCTTCTCACATTGTCCCCCCACGAGGGGTACTCTTCATGGGGATGGGGTCGTAATAGTTTTGTGTAGATTACATTTCAATTTTTTTACATATTATATTCAATATTGTCTGAATATTTATATATATATATATATGATTTTTTGTGTACATTTTAACTTTCTACTACTACTATGTTATGTTTTTCTACATCATATAGACTATTTTTATTTTTTTATTCTAGATTTTTTGTATATTAGGGATATTTTTAATAGTTTTGTAGGTTTTTTGATTCCTATTATAGTAATGTGATATGGAAATATTTTAATAAGAATGTGTATGAACCTAGGAATTTAAATTTGAGGCAGTATTATGATGTTGTTTTTTATTGTCTTTACAGATATTCGGCATCATATAGTATAAATGGAGGCAATCCTATCGCCATTTAGAATCCTAAAGGAGTATTTTTCAAATTACTAGAAGTGTGGTGAAAAAATAGTTAAATAAAATAGTTTTTTTGGGTGAGATAATGATAATTAGAGGTGATGATAGGTTTCTGAGATACTAGAGATAGACCAATAGCATGCTAATCAACATGTATTTGTTTGAAACCCATGATACTAAGGGATATTGAGTATTGCAACTGGGCATCGTAGTGTGACTATGGTGTTGGATGGGGAATCCCATTATGGGATTGATGAGATTCGAAATGGGTCATAGTTCTTGGTTGGGAGATAGAAACTTATAAATGAATTGATATAGAAGTATTATTATGTTATGATACATGAGCATGAGAGATGATTTTCTTAACGTTATGTCACCACAAGATAAACTATTCATTAAAGAAACTTATAATTTAATTAATGCATACTAAAATATATTATAATAGAAGATTATATTAATATATAATGAGTTGTATTTCGTGATTTATTGTTATATTATTTGGTGGGTGTTGTAACAAAATTATTTTCTTGATTTATGCCTTTTGAGAAAACATTATTTTAAGAATAAAATCCAATTTTGAATATAAAACTTATGTTCTATCAAGAATTTTGTGTAAAATGAATATATATGTTGGTTTCACTTGAAATATATCAGAGAGATAATTATTTAAAAATGGAATGAAATTTATTTTTCATAAAAACTAATGAAATTCTTTTTAAAATTTCATTTCAAACCATCATTTGATAATGGAATAATATTTTTGAAAATAGAATTGACCTCCAAGGAAATTGATTATTGTTATTATAGTTTTTTTTAGTCCATGGATTCTATTAATAATTTGTGAAAAACATGGGAAATATTTATATAAGATAATTGTATTAAGTTATTTTGAATATAAAACACATAGAAATGAAAATTAGGATGCTTGGATTTCAGTGCTTTGGCTGAGAATATGCTAGATATTGAAATAGGATATTTCCTTAAGTGACATGATTTCGAAGAAACTGCCATGTTTGTATGTTGGGTGTGGATTTCTTTGATATGGTATTGGTAAAATAAAATGGTTCCTATATAGAATATATATTCTTAGTTATCAATGGTTGAATTATTGTGACATATGTGGCCTATTGGTGAATTAAAGGGTTGTTTTCAGGTTTTTCTAAGATTCTTTTTCTAGACATTAATATCGATTGTTGATGTTAGAATCATGTAATCAAATTATTGTTTAATGGGAAATTATTGGTATTTTTTGATTTTGGTTTTAATAGGTTATTCTTATGGCATGGGGCACTGTTAACCAAAATCAACCTTTATATGTGGTGCCTTATGTTAATAAAAAATATAAGAATATATATGGATTCATTAATGATGATTTATTGTATGGATGTAATTGGTGTTACTGAGAAGCATTTTTCTATTTTTCTAAAGTTATATGTTGGGTTATTTGGTGATAGAAATTGGATTAATATAGTTTTGATGGATAGATGAAAGAGAAATGGCCCTATAGATATAATGGTAGTCATGGATATTTTTATACAAAGATCCGAGAGTCAGTATCGTAGATTTTTGTGAGTATTACATATCAGCGGTTAGAGTTACATATTGTAAGGTATTTTGAAATTTAATGGTGAAACATGGTGAATTTTTTATGAATTGAATACTGATGTATAAAATAATTTATCATTTGTGGAACTGCAAGACTTATTGAGGATGAGAATTATTACGGTGACCCATATTCTTAAAGGTTTGCTAAAAATGGAAAGTTTTAATTATAGAATTCAAATATGAGAGAAATATACATGGAAATGTTTTAAATTATATTTTGAATGTTTTGGAAGTGATAATTCAATGCATAAATTCCCTGTGTATTTTCATGGGTGATAGTAGATGAAACTTATATAGCATTAAGAATATCATTGCATCAAAAAGGGGAGTCGTGGAGTAGAAACTATCTAATACAAAATCATGCTACAACATTGAAAGCCTCATGATATTGTGGGTGTTGTTGGGACATGTTTCCCAGGAGAGGAAGTATGTCACTAAAATGGTGGAGGGTAACCATTGTTTAACATAAATATTTTTCTAAAGTAGATAATTCTGATATGTAAGTGTCGCGATTTATAAAGGTTTACCCATCCATATGGTAATAGAATAGAAAAAGTGTTCCATAATATGATGGATTAAATCTACGATGGATTATGTCTTTTCATCAAGTAGTCACATGATGAGGCATCTGGAGGATGGAACATCATGACCTAATAACCCTTTTCGCACTGCAATAGTGTTCAGTAAGTGAGTAGGTCCCTCTTAATTAGTGAAATAATGATGTAACCTATAAGAGACACTGTATGATGAATCCCTTACATCGATTCACAACTCTATGAAAACCATGGTAATTATATGACTCAATAATAAATATGTTTTTGAAATATAATTTTACTAATTCAGATAGTTTCCTAATTATTATCCACCTCTGGATTATTTTCATATATTAATCAAGTGGATGGGGAGATCCCACATTTACTCTCCTATTTTCCACACTTTTATTACATTTAATCTATGTTTTTTCCTTATGGTTTCAACATGTAGATTCAATTTATGAATGATACCCTTCCCCAAAATTTTATTTTTCCTCACCCTAATATGATTTTTTTTCTATTATAGTAGTTTAGGGGGATGATTTCAACAAATCATTGTTGAATTGTCTCGATTCATGAGGAATTTTCATGTGGCTAGTAAATGGGATCCTATAAAAAAAGATACACCCGGTAATGTAAATTTATATTTATGGCATGTTTACATGTGAATTTAGTTTATTTATTTAGATAAATTGGGTTTAAATTATCATTTACATTGGATTTTTTTTGTAATTTTGTGGTTCTTTAGTTTGGGGATATTTTCAAAGTCTGACACACCACATGGATCATTGTTCCAACACTATTATCTATCATGTGATTTTAAAATTGATAATTATTTGTTGGTTTTATTTTTATAAAATATTATTATGGTTGAAATTGACTATGTTTATATATGATATATGTGATTTTGGAATCATGGGAGGTTGGTATGATCATGGAATCTATTTATGAGTTTCTATTTGAGATATATAGCCTTGATAATAATTATTTACTTAATCATTTGTTAATATTTTATTTTAATAATTTTTACATGTTCATTGATATCATTACTTATGATTAAGTGATATTTCCTTTAAATTATGATGGTACCTCATTGGAATAATTTTAAACATGGTCCACATTTCTTGTTAAACGGGTCATTGGTGGTGCCATGGACGAATGAGTGTCAATGAATATCTTTATAGTTTGTTCGGTTAAATGATTCAGACTCTCATAATACATATATTTTACATTCCACATGTTAATTTAAGAATTATGTATGATAAAAATGGATTTAATTAACAAATGGATTGAAAAATCGATGTTTAAGGTATAGAAGATATTTTCAATAGAAGGGGTCAAAATTGGTAATTCAATACAACTGTCGGGATCTACAATGAAATTTTTATGGTAATTTTTGGAAAATGGAAGATAATGAGTAATACAACCATGATTCAATTACTAAATGGATTAAAAAGGTTCATATTGACATTTTTTTAATATAATGATTGAAGGGCTTGGTTAATGTTGGTATTGGTTTGTTTTACATTATTGGGCGATGTAATTGCATTCAAATCATTGATTCATTTTGAATGTTCTTATGGATTGTATTTTCCTAAAATTTTGTTCTTTTGGATTCTAATTCATTATTATATATGAATTTGTTTCCTTTTATGGTATTTATTTGTTATTTTTTGAATTTTTGTATATGCGAGTGCTTGAGTTGTCCTGGTAGTGATTTTCTATGATGGTTTGCATGTTGGTTTGTATCAATGATATAAATACTCTATGATGGTATATGTGTTTAATTTAGAATTTATATTAAGGAACCTCTCATGATTTTATAGTTACATGATGGAATTTTCACTTTATTAAATTTGGGATAGAGTTATTTATTCAGGATCAGTTATGGGGTGGGTGACTTAGTTGATAGGAATGTGAGTTGAATGATTTGTTCCTTCAATTGTCAATGTGTTATACGTGTGAAAAGTATTAATGTTAGTAACCATGGGTGGTAGGTGAGGGAGAATAAAATTGATATTTCTTTTGTATTATTATTATATGAATGTCTCACTATATAAATAATGAATTCCATATTATAGTATTTAATTATTATCATTTTGGATGTGTTGAGAATGATTATTGTGACCAAACAGAAGGATAGAGGATGAAGGCTTATGATATGTGGGATAATTTTTAATTATAATATGACCAACAATTCTTTAGATGGTCTTGTTGGGTATTTATTTGTGAATATCCATGAGACCCACATGGGGATAGTGTTGTGTGGCTTATTCCATGGGACATATCCTAAGGGGAATAATTAAACTCACATGAGAGGGTTCCTATTTATATGTAACCCTAAAATCTATTTTTATCCATTATGTATATAAAAATAACTTTGGGAGACATGTAATTGTAGATAAAATTTTCTTATATTGTGGGAACCTCCCAAATGGGTTTATGGTTTAGATTTTAAGAGAGGCTGGATATTGAGATTCCCTACTCAAATAACTTATTATGTTGTTGGGATATTTCATAATCTAGTCTACCAACCATGTATTTTTTAAAATTTCATGTGATAGGTAGGATATCTGAATACTATCCTTAAATTTATTATTATGTGTTGAAAAGGATATATGATATGCAACAATGGGATCATTCCCTTAGTTGATGGTTCACCCTATTTGAGAGGATGGCATGCTAGACTCACTCCACTGATCACATTTCTACAATATTGGTTCACATATATGATGTTAGGCTATAATGATTCATTTACAAGGTGAATTTTTATGCACTATACAAAAATTTTGGATTCCAATCTTTTATTGGGTATATTTGTATTATGAATTTGATAGAGTTTTTATTGGTATTATCCAAATCAGGAGAGACCTGGTGTTATTGTGTCTTATTTAGCACTTAAAACCCAATTTTTATAAATATATGTGCATCAGGAATAATTTTATTGGGTTTGTGTGTTTCATGATAATGATTTAAAATCTTATATATGTATTTCATTAAAATATACTTGATCATGACAACACTCCATGTTGTTCATGAATTTGGGATTGCTAGTAGGTCATTAGACAATACCTTATTCACATACTGATCACATGTTTCAATGCACATTATTTTTTTATAGGTTATGGGTACTAGTTTTATATAGGCAGAAGATATATATTTATTTTGATATTTAGTCCATAAATTTTATAGGTTAGATAATGTGTGTTTGGAAAAGGTCCATTTTAGTTGACTTTTCTGTTGTTTTTCTCCTTGTATATTTAACATTAAACCTAAAAGTTTATATATCTGATGATTTTTATATATGTGTAAATTAAAATACTAATAAATTATGCATTGATTCATCATATTGAGTCTTTTTATTTGTATTTATTCGATGATATTTGTGTCATATTGGATCCCTATTAGTTTTTTCCATAAGTTTTCAGGTTGTTTGTTATATATTTGGTTCATGATTGACTTTTATAGAATCATACATGATGATATTATTAAAATTAATTAATTTCCCCATAATAACTATTTTAGGTCCACTGTTTTACTTAGAGTCCCTTGGAATATTGGGAGGCATGCCTGACATCATGTATCTTCCCTACTCGGGTGTCATTTGGTAGATATGGGGTTGGACGTTACATGTGGAATCCTATAAGGATGTGGTGATAGATAATTAAAGGATAACATTAGTTTTTTTCCATGGATTCACCAAATAATATTCTATAGAATCATATTTTCATGGGATTTCTCAGCTATTATTGGATGTTTCTATATGAATTCTCTCAGATTATGGCCTAATTGGAAAAATTAACAATTAATAACACAATATAATTATGGATTTATCAGTGTTATGTACTAGTTGATTAGAAAAAATTGCAGATAATTAATGATCATTTTATTTTAATTCATTGTGAAGAAGTCATGTTTGATATTTTTAGTGTTGTAACCCATCCCAATTTGGTTTGTATCTTGAAGTATCAGTGGGAATATATGTTTTATATTCCATAGAATTTATATTTAAATGTGTATAAATATGTTACCTATGATACTGAATTAGAAGTGAGGTTTTTGGATTTAAAGAAATGTAATATTTCATAATTAGTGATGGATTTATGATCTTTACATGTCATGTGATCCAATTGCATATCAACTATCAATACTATATGAATATTTTTTAGTAGTGGAAGATAGATGTGACGTCCTGGTTCTAGAAGCCACCCAGAGGTGCCTCGTACCCGGTTGGTAACATGGCCTCAAGCTCATTTCCCCAAATGCCAGAGGCTGCTGACTAGTAGCAAGGGCCTTGGGTGTGATAGTGGGGAAACTATGCCATCATTGGCAGAGTAAACAGCGGAAGAAAAATAAACATGTAATAGCGGAAGCAATAATAACCAACAATGTAAACAACAGAAGACTAAATCAACAAACTGAAGCACACATGTATATATATATGATATGATGCATGATACATAACTAGGAAAGCAGCCAAATAGGTCACAATGATGGAAAACACTATAGTACCAAAAAAAAGTACAAAAGAAAAGTAAACATCTCCTCAGCATCGCAAGCCAATGCTTGGTCCCATTCTCTCTTTCTCAAAGCAATCATGTTCCAGAAGTCGAAGGGTGATTTCCCTTGTCTATACTTGCAACAACATAGTCTGCTTGGGCCCAAATGAATGGCCCAAACACGGTGTGAGATAAAATCCTAGTAGACAAACACCTGAAGATCTGTTCCTAATAGTCAGTGAGTATATGGAAGGTAAAAGCACACTAAGCAGTAAACAACAACACAAAACGGTAGGCAGTAACCAGTAAGTAGTAAAATAGGATGATACATAGCAGCAATCAATCCAAAACAAATCAACAGAAGTGAAACAATCACCTAATAAGCCGGAAACCATCTGGGAAGTACTCGCAACTATTCCCTCTAGTCCTATCTAAGAAGTACCACAACCCTCTGGGCAGTGCACTCAACCTAACCCCTATGGCTTGGTCATACGAATTTGTGAGACTCTCTGGGGAAGATCACTCAGTCAACTCCCATCATAGTCTAGGGTAGTCAGGGACTCTCTTTAGGAAGATCTCTCGGTCTAACCCTCTTAGCCCCAAGGTCTTGAGACTCTCTGAGGAAGCTATCTCGGTCAATTCCTCTTATAGCCTCAGGTATACCACAAACTCTATGAGGAAGCTCACTAAGTAAATTCCCCCTCTAGCCTGGGAATGTTCTTAGAGAGATTCAAACAATGTAAGACTATCTGAGGAAGCTCACTCGGTCTACCCTCATGTAGTCTATAAAATCCAAGACTCTCTGGGAGCTCACTCGGTCCATCCCCTCTCTAGTCTGTAATATCTAAGACTCTCTGGGAAGCTCACTCGGTCTATCCCTTATAGTCTACAGCACCAGGTTCTCTTATCCCCATGCCAGTCAGTGCATAATAATTCTATAAGGTCAATGTACACTAATAGAGATACTTGGCTAACCAAAGTACACCTATAGAGATACTTAGCTAACAAGTATACATGGAAACAATCCTGTCATGAGTTTCTCTTCAACCTATAACTACAAGGCATGAAACAGGTATAACAACCAAAGAAAAACAACACCCAAAGGTAGTAAACAGAACAAAGAAAGGAAAGTACATCCAAGCACCACAATTTGTCCTCTAACATGGTAAAATTTCCTCTACACAAGAATACAAGCAAGGCAGGAAAAAAACGAGGGAAAAAAGCTAAACACGCAATACCCCATTCATGGGTATTGGTGGAAATTCACACATAAAACTCTGAGACTTTGAATGGTAAGTCACAAAACACCTACCTCGATCCTAGGAGATAGATATACTTGAACCACAATAGCTAAATCCCCATAGAACGCCATAGATCGATGCGCTTCCAACACAATCGACCGTGCTCGAATCGGAGAACAGATGGAGAAGCGGGGGCTTGGGGAAGATCTGGCCATACAGGTCACTATCAGACGAACCAGACCTAGAAGAAGATGATTATCACAATTAGGCGCGACCCTGTTCCGTTTAGATACAAAACGAAAAGTACACGGTGTTTAGTGGGATTTTCCATACTCTGCCAAAATCAACCTCCATGTCACCCCTACACACAGTGTGTGTGGCCCAGGCACAACCATTACACAGATTTGAGCTTGAGAAGAGTAAACGGAATGTACTCAGAAAGTACACAGCGTGTACTTTGAAATTTTTCAGAAACTCCATTTTTTTTAAAAACTATTGAAAATGAAAAATCGTACCTGAAATGAAGATTTGGGTTCTTACAAACATCCCCCTTAATGAAATTCATCCTCGAATTTCCTTAGAAGGGCGTAGAAGAAGGATCCTCGAACAGCTCCGACCACTGTGATCGAACCTCGGCCTCCCTCTCCCATGTCCCGTCATGTACTCACTCGTGCTGCCATAGCACCCATAACAGAGGAATATACCGGCCTCGAAGAACCTTCGTACTGCGATCAACAATCCGGATGGGATGCTCTTCAAACGACGCATCCGCTTCGAGCTCAAACTCATTGGGTTGAAAGACATGAGAGAAGTCTAAAAAGTAACGTCTGAGATGAGAGACGTAGAAGATGTCGTGCATGTCCTGGTACCCCTGAGGTAGCTGTAACCCATAGGCAACCGGCCCAACTCCCTCCAAACCCCCAGAAGGCCCGACGTACCGCGATGAAAGCTTACCCTGTCTCAGAATCCTCTTGTGTCCCATCCTCGGTGCGACACGTAGGAAAACCTGATCCCCAACTTCAAACTCCAAAGGTCGTCTCCGCTGAACAGCATAAGACTTCTATCGAGACTGTGCTGTATCCATCTTCTTTCGAATCAACTCTATCTGCTCTGAGGTATCCTGGACAAGACGAGGTCCTAGCAAAGCTGCCTCTCCTGCATCCAGCTAGTATAAGGGTGATCGGAATGGCCTACCATACAGAGCCTCGTATGTTACCATCTGAATGTTCTCCTGAAACTATTTTTGTAGGAGAATTCCACCAAAGGTATATGATTCTCCCAAGAACCACTTAATTCTAAAATGCATGCTCGGAGCATGTCCTCAAACACCTAGATCGTGCACTCAGACTTGCCATCAGTCTAGGGATGGTATGTTGTACTCAAAAGTACCTATGTACCCAAAGCCTTATGAAGTCCCTACCTAAACCAAGAGGTAAAGCGTGCGTCCCTATCTAAAACAATGGAGTGTGGGACTCCATGAAGACGTAAAATCTCTCGGATGTACAGTCATCCCAGATCATCAACATTGAAGGTCTTTTTGATCGATAAGAAGTGTTCAACCTTCGTAAGCTTGTCAACGACAACCCAAACAACATCACATCCCTGAGATGACCTCGACAACCCGATCATGAAGTCCATCAAGACATCATTCCACTTCCACTCTGGAATGGGTAACTACTGTAAAAGCCCTGCTGGTCGCTGATGTTCTGCTTTCCCTTGTGGACAAGTAGAAATCTCATGACAAAACCAGCAACATCTCTCTTCATACTTGGCCACCAGTACTGGCGATGAGGATCTTGATACATCTTGGTGAAGCCAGGATGAACTGACCAAACTGAGGAATGGAAATCCCTCATCAGCTCCTCGCATATGTCTCATGGCACCCATACACATCCCTGGAAATGCAAGATATCATCCTCGCCCACTGTCATCCAGGAAGAGGGTCCGCTCCTGACACACTCTCTCGTAGGACAAAGGCCTGTGAGTTTGATAGCTGCCTCATTCATACCTGATCAAGATGTGAAGTGGTAACAACCATTGAAGATATGACAGTTTATCACTGCCTGTCGTGCACCTCCAGATGCATCTCATAGAACAGAGCCATAAGCTGCCACTCACTACAGGCCTCCCGAACTGCCTGAATCTGGGTCTGTTTTCTCAACGCATCTACCACTGCATTTCCCATTCCCAGTGTATAGGCGAGCTCAAATTAAAAGGACTGAAGATACTCGACCCACCTGCACTATCTCAGATTCAGATCATGCAGAGTGATGTTATACTTGAAACTCTTGTGGTCAGTGAAAAC
Source organism: Viscum album (assembly GCA_963277665.1). Taxonomy (NCBI): domain Eukaryota; kingdom Viridiplantae; phylum Streptophyta; class Magnoliopsida; order Santalales; family Viscaceae; genus Viscum; species Viscum album. The sequence continues at coordinate 1,091,612,492 of OY728137.1, read as the reverse complement.
CACAAAGTGCTCTCCCAGAAGATAGTGTCTGCAATAGTGTAAAGCGTGAACAACTGCTGCCAACTCCAGATCGTGCGTAGGGTAATTCATCTTGTGTGTCCTCAACTGCCAAGACCCATACACAACGACTCCATCTTCCGGAATCTGCATAGCTCCCAGCCCAATACATGAAGCATCATAGTAAATAGTGTATCCCTTGCCCGGCTCTGGAAAGTCTAGTATCGGTGCTGACGTCTACCTCTCTTTCAGCTCTTGAAAGGCTGACTCACAAGGATCTGACCATAAAAACTGCACCCCCTTAATGGTCAGACCTGTCATTGGTGATTTTAGGTGTGAGAAGTCCTGAATGAAGTGTCTGTAGTATCCTGCCAGCCCTAGGAAACTCCACACCTCAATGACGTTCTTCTGATGCTCCCAGGAAACTACAACCCTCACTTTCTCTGGGTCCACTAACACTCCTGTCTCTGAGATAACATCACCCAAGAAGTTAATCTGATCCATCCAAAATTGGCACTTCAAGAGTTTAGCATACAGCTGATGCTCTCTCAGTGTACTCAGAACGATCTCAAGATGTGTGGCATGGTCGTGTCGAGTGTGAGAGTACACCAAGATATTTTCCACAATGACCACGAAAAAGGATTCCAAGTACTGATGGAAAACTCAGTTCATCAGTGCCATGTAGACTACAAGCACATTCGTAAGACCGAACGACATGACTGTATATTCGTAAAGAACATACGTGCTCTTGAAAGCTTTTAGTGGTATATCTGATGGTCTAATGTGCAACTGATGATAACCAGACCTTAAGATGATCTTCAAGAACACTCGGGCTCCTAGAATCTGATCAAAGAGGTCATATATCCTTGGCAAGGGATATCGGTTCTTGACCGCTAACGGGTTCAACTTCTGATAATCCACAAAAAGCCAAAGGGGACCGTCTGCCTTCTTCACGAACAGGATAGGCGAACCCCAAGGAGAAGTACTAGGTCAGATTAAACCCTTTCCCTGAAACACCTCCAACTACTTCATGAGGTCATGCAACTCAGGTGTAGCCATCCTATAAGGAGGAATGGATACCGGTGCTGCTCCTGGGACGAGCTCAATCGAGAAGTCTACCTTATGCTCTGAAGGAAAACATGAAAAGTCTTCTAGAAAGACATCCCTGAAATGATCCAACACTGGAGGTATGTATAACTGTGATGTCCCCTGGTCATCTACATAAACACTGGCAATATGGGTTGTAACTTCCCCTAGACAATGATGCTTTGGTCCATCTCTACACGCCTGAACATCCCACTCACCTCTACGAAGGAAGGATCCTCCCTCTGGTGATATGAAACTCACCCTACACCGATAGCAATTGATGACTGCCTGGAAGGGAACCAACCAGTCCATCCCAAGAATGACGTCATTACCCGTCATCTGTAGAACATAGAGGTCCCTATTGAAATGGCACCCCGCAACCTCGAGAGGTCACTCTCTACACTGAAGTATGCTAAATGTTCTCATTCCAAACGGTGTGTCAAGTGTCAACAAGTCGGAAGACGAAAAGATACAGAGCCCAAGGCTCTCGACAACTGCAACAAAGATAAAGATATGGGAAGAAACAATATCAAAAAGAAATGAAGATAAAACTGAGGCTACTATGATTATATGTGAAACTGTAGAAGGGTCAAGATCCTACTCCTGATAGGTCTGCTCCATGGTGAATGACTGGCCTGCACCGCAGCCCTGCGCCCCTGGCTGACCACTCTGAGCTAATCCACTCTACTGTCACTGATTACCTGGTGACTGACCACCCCAGCCGCTACCTTCCCCTTGGCCTGAACGGCCAGAAGAACTCCAGTTCCATAACTGGTGAGAAACTGGTGAAGCATCTCCAGAACGGAGGGTCATATAGGAACCCCTACCACTAGTTGAAGGTGAGAAGATGTGACAGAAACGCTGAATATGGACCATCTTTCCGCAAGACCAGCACTCCATCGGATCCCTCTGGCACTAAGGCCTGGTAAGACCACTCCTACTGCACTGGTAGCATTCAACTTGGATAGCATAAGACGCATCCCGCGAACCTCAATCTCCTCAAGAAGACTCTTTGCGGTGCTTCCTATTGTCCGTAGGGGGAACACCAGCTCTGGATACCGAACCACCCTGGATCACTGCTCTAGAATCTCTCAGATTTCACTCAGTGATTAGCGCCTAGTTGATGATGGAGGATATCGAAGTCAAATAGAAGATATTCACCTGGGAACAGATCTCCTACTTGGGACTATCCTCAAACTTCCTAGAAAGTAACAAATCATCACCTATTGGGATCAGCTTGAAACACTGCAGCTCAGTGAAATGAGACGAGTACTCCATAACAGAGAGAGTACCCTACTACAGACTCATAAACTCCCGGGATCAATCGGCCCTCATGGTCTCCAGATAAAAGTAGTCATAGAATGTGTGTTGAAAATCATCCCAAGACATATCCTGCTGATGCCCTGACCATGAGATCACTTCCAACAACCTCTTGGCGGTGTCCTAGAGCATATAAGTAGCCGGATTTACCATTTACTCCGTAGGGATCTCTAGGTGCTGAGAGATGGTCAGTGTGGCCTCTATCCATGAATCTGCAGCCTGAGATCCTACATCCCCTGAAAACGTAGGAGGATGATGCTACTGGAAACCCCGCGTCAATTCATCCTTTGAGGGGGAAGGAGGCGGCGCTCCTTGGAAGGTCAACATCGTCCTCAAAAAGTCCTCCCTGAACTGCCCCTCATCACCTGAAATGGGTATGACAGTCGGTGCCAAGTCTGGCTCGACTGGATGATCAGTTGGAAGTCCATAATCAGCCATATCTTGCATCTGATCACTAACTGACGACAGACGTACAACCATAGGATGTCTCAGAGGCATAGATCTGAAAGGTCAAAAGTATACATCAGATTAGAAATCAAGGACAGAGAACACAAGAGTAAAAACCGAAGTAGGGGGAAGAAACTATCGAGTTTTATGAAACATGACAACATGGCCTGTATAAAAACTACACGGCATGTCTACCTAAGCCACTGGCATGGGAGTGTACCCCTGCCCTACAGGTTGTGTAACACCTCAAACTACACGGCATGTATTTGAAAACTATTCCCCTACACGATTCTCCTTACACGGCTAACTCACATGGTTCAAACTAACCTCAGACTACACGGAGTGTTCCATAAGGACACAGTGTGTAATAGACACTAACTCGGTGGCCCGTGTTGTTGGATACACGGTCGTCTACATGACTGACCCTTACACGGCATGTTCTGAACAAACACGACGTGTATAAGAAAAGGTGACACTGTTCCGTGTTGTTCGTGACACGGCCGGGTACCTAGGAAAGACTACATAGCATGTTCCAAAAGCAACACAGAGTGTCTAAGAGTAGGTAACACTGACCTATGTTGTTCGTGACACGGTCGGTGTAACGACCCGAAATTTTGAATAAATCTTGTTTCCTAATTTTATGTGTTATTTTTTTTATACTGAACAAAAATGTTTCATTTGATAACATGAGTATAATTAAAATGAGACCATTGGGTTTTGACTGTTATATGACCATTGGTCAATATGACCACTGTAAACTAAACATTTCGATTATTGTCTCTAAATACAAGTAATCATGGTTAATTATTATAGAAAGAAGATTTGATGGCCTCACCTTGTATTCTTGGACCGATCGAATCCCATATAATTGAACATGGGAAGGAGGGAGCACCAATGGGCCTTTCTCTGGACCAAACCCAAGCCGAACTTCATCATGTGAAGATAGAACAGAATCGAATTCACGAGAAGTTAAAACTAATAGAAATTACTACTCGTGCGATGTTGACCGGGCCTCCCTTAGATTCTCTCACCTTAGCACACCTTACACTTAGGTCCTATGCTGGTGTGATAGGGGGATTTGTACGGAGACCGTAAATTCCTTGTGTAATCCCTTTTTTTAAATAAAAATTGGGATTTCTTCTTATGATGAAGTTTATGAATTTTAAAATGACCAAATAAATATAGTATGTATATTTTTGATGAATTTTAGAGAAAGGATATTTTAAAAAATGTTTATGTAAACCTTAAATAATTAAAAATGTGAAATGATTTTCAAAAAATGGTAATCTACAATTATGTTCAGTACAAAATTTAGATTCTAATATGATCAAATTGATTTTTGATGAATAGTAAATTATGAATAGTGTTTTTATGATTAGGATTAGTAATGTGTCTAAATGGAATAGTAATCTCACTTAAAGAAAGTTTTAATATAATTTAGACACCTTGATTAAGTAATGAGATTCAATAAAATGGGTAAATAAGGGTTTCATAAATTATTAGTCAAGTATTAGTTTTTTGTGTGAATAGTGTTTTTTAATTACAGATTTAATTAAAAATAGTTAGAAAATTATTTTTATAAAATGGAATTTATTTTTGAACTCAGAGCATCGATATTATGTTATGGTAATTTTTGGGCATTTTTCTGAGAAAAATGATTTCTTGATGAATAGTGTTTTTTATTTAAAAATTAAATTAAAAATACTTAGAAAATTATTTTTATAAAATGGAGTTCATAAATGTAATTAGAGCATCGATATTTGGTTAAGGTGAAATTTTGGGTTTTTCTGAGAAAGATGAATTTTTCAGTGAATAGTAAAAATGCAGTTTTAGGGTCTCGGTACGTTTAATGACATCATAACTGTGTCATGATGATGTCATGAGATATTTTAAACTTTGGCCGGCCAAAGGTGATGAAGTATTGTATTGGGGGCCCCATGTGGCCTAACTCCATGGTAAATTCCGTGGGAGAGCACATGGTTTTGAGAAAAGCACTTGTGAGGTGTCCCTTGGCCATTAATGCCTTGTCCCCTCACTTTCCCTACAAATACCCACCCTTTCCTCCTTTAGTTTTCACTCCCAAATATCCCGTTACTATGTTATGGTCTCCTTACCTCCCAAGGAGTCCTCCCAAGGTTCCCCAAGCTGTCAAGGTCCAAACCTTTGAGTTTTAAGAGTTACGTTTTAAGGTGAGGGATCCGTCCTCTCTCTTTTTCTTTTCAAGTAATCTCTTTTATGTCATTACTTTTATACTCCATGTTCTTATGTTGGAGGATGTTCCTATATATTCATATTACTTCCCTTTTCAATTTCATTTGATGAGTGACCCCATCTTGCTCTAATCAATTTGTTTTAAGAATGTTTAAGTGGCGCCGTTAGGCTACCGAATTTTTAAGGGGATTCTTTCACCCTTATCATTCTTTTCAAAGTTCTACTTTCATGTCAAGTTTTTCAAGTTCCTTTTTTAATTATGTTGGGGTATTATCTCTATATCTATCATAATGAACTCTTATGTTCACATGATGAGAGACCCTATTTGATCTTTTCAAATCATTTTTTTTGAAGTTTAAGTGACGTCGTTAGGCTGCCGAATTTTCATAAGAGAAATCTAATTTTTGTCTTCCTTCCATGTTTTTCATTTCAAATGGTATGTCCTTAAAATTTCATTACCATGTTCATATATCCTTCTTATTATGTCCCTATACTGTTTTATGGGTCATTTATGAATGTTTGTCCCATGTCCCCTCTCTTTTTAATCTTTTCTAAAACCCCGAAACATAGCCGTTATCTGCAGAATTTTCGTCTCAAAATGCCCCTCTCTTTTCACAGAATGATTTTATGTTATAAAGTGAATACTAAAAGCTCTTATTTCTAAATGGGTATTCACATATATATCAAAATGTCCTATTTTAAATTCTGGGAATTACATACATGAGACCTGCTCTCCCATTCTATTGGTTTAATATGACATAAAGATCTTGTCTTTAAAGCAGTTTTTAAAAAGTTATGATTATGAAATGAAACCCATTTCTTTTACGCTATATGGGTTGTTTAGGAAATTATTGATGATGATAAATGTGGCTCAAAATATGATAAAGTCAAATTTAAGGGTGCGCCCTGATAGCACTCCAATGCATTGGGTAATGATGTAACCACTAGAGATTACAATTTTCACAATATCTTGGTGAATAACCTTGGTAATTATCAAATTACTCCTTGGGGATGGACCTTGGTGATATGTTCATGATTTTCTATGTTAAATGATGTATCCACATCTTCACGTTATAAAAAATGTTATTTTTATTAAGAAATGTCTCATGATTTATTTCTCATTCCTTAAAGTTCTTTTCATGGCCTTATTGAAGTATGTCAAGTTCACATGTAAAATGCTTCTCTTCTTTCCATTACTGGGCCTTCTGCTCACCCTTTCTTTTGATGTATGTACCCAGGTTATGAGATGCAGTAATGAACCTAGGATGAACTTAAGTTAAAGCCTTTCAAGAGTTTAAGAAGAATTTTTTATGTTGTTTTCATGTATTATGTTCCTAGTTTCCAAGACACTAAACCTTAATGATCTTCAATATTGTGTAATGAAATGAAAGTTTATGTTATAAAATGGTGGGATGCTATATTTGGTATCAGAGGGTGATTTAGATATTTGAGGAAATTAGGATATAAAAACTTTAGGAAGAACCCTATAGAAAAGTAAAGTATAGGAACACTTCCTTGTATTTTGGTGACTATTGAGTAATGGGTAGCCATGAAAATACATCCCTATCTGGATACGAGCAGGTAGAGGTGGCTCTGGCTCATATATACATAGGGGTAAAACCTGAAAACACCGCTTTGAGCTAGACTCAAATGTGAACTGGTATACGAAAACGGGCCTTGCTGCACTCTTGGTTATGACACTCCCGGGGGATATGCTTTGGTAAATTAATAAGCTTAGTATGAACCATTATTAAAGTTACAAAGATAAAATAAAATAAATATTCACATAAGAATATATGATCATGGATATCCTAGATTGGAACCTAGGGGATCACAAGTTAGGATATACTTTAATTCTACAAGTTTATCCTTTTATGCCTAAAGTTTCCATTTCATGATTATTGGCTAAGTATTTAAGCCCCTAATTATAGTTTCTTTTCTTAGTTAATGGAGGGAAATGGGAGAACATGTCCCAACAACCAATGTGATAGGAAATGCGACAATTTCCATATTAATATGACAGAGATGATAAGGGGATTAAAATATTATTATTATTTTGGAAGACATTCACTATTTTGGGGACCCTATATGATCGAGGTTAATAGATTACTACACTATTTTCGTTGAGGAGTAAGGTTGACTTATATTTTGAAGAATCAATGAATTTATGGTGGACTTATATCAATTTAGGTTACTTATGGGAATTATTAACCAATCTTGGGTATAATATGTTTAGGTTAGCTACTTTTGTTATAAGATATTAGGTGTGGTTGATGTTGTTTGGAGATTAACAATGAAGTTTATTTTGGAAGACTATGTTATCAAATCCTTCTTGTATTTGGGTTTCAATCTTAGTTTGGTTTATTTTGAGGAATTTTAAGGACCATTACTTATGGAATGGTATATTATGAACTTTGGGTAGTACTTTGGAACTTTAAAGATTTTAAAGTAGTTTCCATTAATATGGGATTATTTCTTTTTGAAGAGTTGTTTTACCTTACCCTTTCTGTTTTTGGGATAATGTTTAAGGATAGAAGAAATATATAGTTAATCTCTTGTGGATTATGTGACTCTCTAGAAGATGATTCTTGTGCTTTTGATGAGGCCAAGTGTATTTGAATTCTCATAATTTGGAGAAAAGATTAGTTTTGGTAGAGACTTATTAAAGGATGAAAATCTATATGAAGGTAGGTATATTTCCTTATGTTTTTATTCTATGTTGTAAATGAATTCCTCAAAATTATGAAAAGGAACGTAAAACAAAAACGTTGTTGGTTTACGTTTCCTACTAGGTAATCAATGACCATTTACACACATCATAATTTTCGGATTTTCTCGTGGTTAACTTTCTACTAATCATGTTTTCTACCACTCTCCCTCAGAACATGACCCTTTGTTTTCTCCTCCATGTCCATGTTTTCCTACATGGAGTCCTATTGTGGGTTAACTCGGGTGACCTTTGTACATCCCTTTATTTGTTTTTAAGTAATAGTTTTACTGACTCCTTTTTTGATGTGGGAAACTCAATGAAATTTCAAAACCCAATTTTATAAAAATTACGAGGACAAAATTTCTTAAGGGGGGAAGATTGTAACGGCCCTAAATATTGAATAAATCTTGTTTCCTTATTTTATGTGTTATTTTATTTTATTTTTACACTCAACAAAAAAGTTTAATTTGATAACATGAATATAATTAAAATGAGACCGTTGGGTTTTGACTGTTATATAACCATTGTTCAATATGACCACTATAAACTTGGTCGAGCCTCCCTCAGATTCTCTCTCCTTAGCGCACCTTACACTTAGGTCCTATGCTGGTGTGACAAGGGGCTATGTAAGGAGACTGTAACTGCCTTGTGTAATACCTTGTTTTAAATAAAAATTGGGATTTCTTCTTATGATAAAGTTTATGAATTTTCAAATGACTGGATAAATATAGTATGAATATTTTTGATTAATTTTAGAGACAGGATATTTTAAAAAATGTTTATGTAAACCTTAAATAATTAAAAATGTGTAATGATTTTCAAAAAATGGTCTTCTACAATTATGTTCAGTACAAAATTTAGAGTCTAATAAGATCAACTTGATATTTGATGAATAGTAAATTATTAATAGTGATTTTATGATTAGGATTAGTAATGTGTCCAAATGGATTAGTAATCTCACTTAAAGAAAGTTTTAATATAATTTAGACACCTTGAATATGTAATGAGATTCAATAAAATCGATAAATAACGGTTTCATAAATTATTAGTCAAGTATTAGTTCTTTTGGGTGAATAGTGTTTTTTAATTAAAAATTTAATTAAAAATAATTAGGAAATTATTTATATAAAATGGACTTTATTTTTGAACTCAGAGCATCGATATTATGTTATGGTAATTTTTGGGGATTTTTCTGAGAAAAATGAATTCTCGATGAATATTGTTTTTATTTAAAAATTAAATAAAAAATATTTAGAAAAATATTTTTATAAAATGGAGTTCATAAATGTAATTATAGCATCTATATTTGGTTAAGGTGAAAATTTGGTATTTTTCTGAGAAAGATGAATTTTCCAGTGAATAGTAAAAATGTAGTTTTAGGGTTTCGGTATGTTTAATGACATCATAACTGTTTCATGATGATGTCATGAGATATTTTAAGGGTTGGCCGGCCAAAGGTGATGAATTATTGTATTGGGGGCCCCATGTGGCCTAACTCTATAGTAAATGCCATGGGAGAGCACATGGTTTTGAGAAACGCACTTGTGAGGTGTCCCTTGTCCATTAATGCCTTGTCCCCTCACTTTCCCTATAATAACCCACCCTTTCCCCCTTTAGTTTTAACTCCCAACTCTCCCCCAACGAATTTCTGTTCTTTTTATCTCCCAAGGAGTCCTCCCATGGTGCCCCCAATCCCTAAAGGTCCAAAACATTGAGTTTTAAGAGTTACGTTTTAAGTTAAGGGATCCGACATCTCCCTTTCTTTTCATGTAATCTCTTTTATGTCATTCTTTTTCTAATCCATGATCTTATGTTGGAAGATGTTCTTCTATATTAATATTACTTCCCTTTTCATGTTCATATGATGGGAGACTCCATCTTTCTCTCATCAATTTGTTTTAAGAATGTTTAAGTGGCGCTTTTAGGCTGCCGAATTTTTAAGGGGATTCTTTCACCCTTCTCGTTCTTTTCAAAGTTCTAATTTCATGTAATTTTTTTCAAGTTCCTTTTTAATTATGTTAGGGTATGATCTCTATATCTATCATACTTAACTATTATTTTCACATGATCAGAGACCCTATTTTATCTTTTCAAATCATTTTTGTTGAAGTTTAAGTGACGCCGTTAGGCTGCCGAATTTTCATAAGAGAAATCTAATTTTTGTCTTCCTTCCATGTTTTTCATTTCAAATGGTATGTCCTTAAACTTTCATTACCATGTTAATATATCCTTTTTATTATGTCCCTATACTGTTTTATGGGTCATTTATGAATGTTTGACCCATGTCCCCTCTCTTTTCAATGTTTTCTAAAACCCTGAAACATAGCCGTTATGCTACAGAATTTTCGTCTCAAAATGCCTCTCTCTTTTCTAAAAATTATTTTATGTTGTAAAGTGAATTATCAAAGCTCTTATTTCTATAGGGTTATTCACATATATATCAAAATTTTCAATTTTAAATTCTGGGATTTACATACATGAGACCCACTCTCCCCTTCCATGGGTTTAAAGTGACATAAAGATCATGTCTTTAAAGGAGTTTTTAAAACGTTATGATTATGAAATGAAACCCATTTCTTTTATACTATATGAGTTTTTTATGAAATGATTGATGATGATATATGTGTCTCACATGATAATAAAGTCAAATTTAAGGGTGCACCCTGATAGCGCTCCAATGCATTGGGTAATGATGTAACCACTAGAGATTACAATTTTCACGATATCTTGGTGAATAACCTTGGTAATTTTCAAATGACACCTTGGGGATGGACCTTGGTGATATGTTCATGATTGTCTATGTTAAATGATGTATCCACATCTTCAAGTTATGAAAAATGTTATTTTTATTAAGAAATGCCTCATGATTTCTTTCTCATGCCTTAAAGTTCTTTTCAGGACCTTATTGAAGTATCTCAAGTTCACATGTAAAATGTTTCTCTTGTATCCCTTACTGGGCCTTCTGCTCACCCTTTCTTTTAATGTATGCCCCCAGGTTATGAGATGTAGTAATGAACCTAGGATAACTTAAGGAGAATCCTTTCACGTGTTTAAGAAGAATGTTTTATGTTGTTTTCTTGTATTATGTTCCTGGTTTCCATGACACTAAACCTTAAAGATCCTTAGTTTTGTGTAATGAAATGAAAGTTTATGTTATAAAAATGCGGGATGCTATAGCCGGGTACCTGAACAAGGCTACATGACATCTTTTAAAAACAAGACAACAAGGTCTACTCGAGCATCCCTGACCCTTGTTGTTTGGGACACGACCGAGTACACGACTCTAAACTACACGGCATGTACCTACCGTACATGACGTGTTCCGGCAGGTATTTCTACAATAGCGTGTCCCTGCTCACATGGTCAGTGACATGGTCTAAAAACTACACGGCATGTAGTCAAAAAGTACACACCTTGTATTCTGGGTTTTTCTGGGTAGTAGCTCAGAAACTGCACAGAAGCCCAGAAAAAATAGAAACAAGGCAAAGAGGTGTCACAATCTGATCCAAGAGGGCCCATACTCCCCGCAAATCAATTCTTGGAATCTCCAACATTCATAGACAAGATAAATCATGATCATGATCCATCCATTTCTGATTCAAGATGGCCCATAACAACTCAAGAATCAAAATTTGGCGTTCATTTAAACAAAGTACAATACAAACAATTCTCTAACAAGCAGCAGAGATTCTATTAAGCATCTATCACAACTGCATACATAATCTACACAACATATATCAAAACATCATGCAATCACTAATGCACCCTAGATGGCATGGAAAGAATCCATGGCTTGTGATCTCTACAAGTGCCTATATTATGTATGATATGGCATACCCACATCTCATCGGGTTGTGATAGAAATAGAACTGTAATATCAAAACAATAATGGTACAAAGCATGTGAATCACTCTAGGTGAAATTGTATCTACCGTAAAATCTCAAAACCAGAAAACTACAATAAATGAGGTACTATGGCTTTTCCATGTACACGGGTCAGCTACTTCCAGGCACAACTTTTCACCATGTAATGAATCCATCCTATCCCTGGCTAATGTCTCCAAATATTAATGCAAGAGAAAAGAATCATCTGATACCACTTTGTAACATCCAGGTTCCGGAAGCCACCGAGAGGCGCCCCGTACCCGGTTGGTAACATGGAATCAAGTGCATTTCCCCAAATGCCAGAGGCTGCTGACTAGAAGCATGGGCCTTGGGTGTGATAGTGGGGAAACTATACCATCATTGGCATAGTACACAACCAAAGAAAAATAAACATGCAATAGCGGAAGCAGTAATAACCAACAATCTAAACATCGGAAGACTAAATCATCAAATTGAAGCACATATGTATATATATGAAATGATGCATGATAGATAACTAGGAAAGCATCCAAATAGGTCACAATGCAGGAAAACACTATAGTACCGAAACTAGTACAAAAGAAAAGTAAACAGCTCCTCAGCATCACAAGCCAAAGCTTGGTCCCATGCTCTGCTACTCCACGCAATCAAGTTCCAGAAGTCGAAGGGTGCTTTCCCTTGTCTATACCTGCAACAACATAGTCCTATTGGGCCCAAAAGTATGGCCAAAATAGGGTGTGAGATAAAATCCTAGTAGGAAACCACCCGAAGATCTATGCCTAACAGTCAGTGAGTATATGGAAGGTAAAAGTATACTAAGAATTAAACAACAATAGCAAAACAATAGGCAGTAAACAGTAAGCAGTAAAACATAATGATACATAGTAGTAATCAATCCACAACAAAACAACATCAGTAAAACAAACAGCTAATAATACGAAAACCCTCTGGGAATTACATGCAGCCATTCCCTATGGCCCTATCGAAGATGTACCACAACCCTCCGGGAAGTGTACTCAGCCTAACCCCTCTGGCTTGGTCATACAAATTTATAACACTCTCTAGGGAAGCTCAATCGGTCAATTCCCCTCGTAGTCTAGGTTAGCCAGGGACTCTCTTGAGGAAGATCACATGGTCTAACCCTCTTAGCCCCAAGGTCTAGAGACTCTCTGAGGAAGCTATCTTGGTCAATTCCTCCTATGGCCTCTGCTATACCACAGACTCACTGAGGAATCCCACTCGGTCAATTCCCGCTCTAGCTTGGGAAGGTTCTTAAAGTGATTAAAACAAGGTAAGACTCTCCGAGGAAGCTCACTCAATCTACCCGCCTATAGTATATAAAATACAAGACTCTCTGGGAGCTCACTCTGTCCATCCCCTTTGTATTCTGTAACATATAAGACTCTCTGGGAAGCTCACTCGGTCTATCCCTTATAGTCTAGAACACCAGGTTCTCTTAGCCTCGTGCGAGTCAGTGCATAATAATGCTATAAGGTAAAAGTACACCTATAGATCTACATGGCAAACAAAATTAGACCTATAGAACTACTTAGCTAACAAGTCTACAAGGAAACAATAATGTCATGATTTTCACTTCAACCTATTACCGCATGGAATGAAATAGGTATAACAGCTAAAGGAAAACAAGACCCAAAATTCATAAACAGAACGATGCAAGGCACGTACATACAAGAAAAACCATTTATCCTCTAACATGGTCAAATTACTTCTACACAAGCATACTGGTAAGGCAGGATAACAACGAGGGAAAAAGATAAACACATAATACCCCGTTCACGGTTATTGGTGCAAATTCGCATATAAAACTCAGAGACTTTGAATGGTAAGGCACAAACCACCTACCTCGATCCTAGGAGACCAATATACTTGAACCACGATGGATAAATCCCCCTAGAATGCCATAGATCACTGCGCTTACAACGCATTCGACCTTGCTCGAATCAGAGAACAGACGGAGAAGTGGGGGCTCGAGGAAGATCCGGTCGTACGGGTCACTCTCGGACAAACCAGACCTAGAATAAGATGATTATCGCGATTAGGCGTGAGCCCAGTCCTTTTAGTGAAAAAAAGAAAAGTACACGATGTGTTTTTTAAAGTACATGGCGTGTAGTGTGTTTTTTCATACTCCGCCAAAACCGGCCTCCCCATCAACACTACTCACCGTGTGTGTGGCCCGGGCACGACCAACACATGGATTCGAGCCAGAGAAGATTACACAGTGTGTTCTCAGAAAGTACACGGTGAGTTCTTCAAAATTTTCCAGAAACTCCATTATTCTTAAAAACATCTGAAAAAGGAAAAGCGTACCTGAAACGAAGATCCGGGTTCTTACAATAGAGTTCTTTTATGAGAATTATGTTTATATATATTTAGTCCAAGATATATAAATTTGGTTGTTGATGTAATGAGTAAAAATTTCTATTCTGATATTGATCATGTGTCTAGAGATTCATGGAGGGTAATAGAGGGTTTTTATACATTACATATTGAGATGGAGGAATTCAGTATTATGGGTTGTCTATATAAGATGATTATGCAGTATTCTTTTCTATAGTAGGATGATGAATTTTAGTTATATGATTATAAGGATATGATATAGTGTAATAATATAATGTGTAGTTGTGACCATGATTGATGGTTAGTTGATGATCAACATCAGGTATGGTTTTGTGGTAAGATCTTGATTTCATTGATAGTGTATGATATTATTTTGTATGATTTTAATAGTTCACATCTTCTAATAGATCCTTAAATATCAATGATTTATCATTCCCATGGGAATAATTTTAGGTGTTTAGGGCTTTGGATGTGAGTGGATATGTTCATATCTGGATATTTATCCTACTAGTAAATGAATCCTTTGAATCATATACCTATTGTGTTTTTACAACCATTATATAATTCTATGATAATGTTGGTGTTCATATAATTTCATTTCATCATTGGTTTAACTCCATCATAGATGTGGCTGTAGTAATTTTATCTACATGAATATAGATTAGTTGTTAATCATAGTACATGTCACAATGATTAAAGAGTTTTGATTGGTGGTTGTCTTGGAAATGATGTATATAGTGAAAATTGTGGGACTTAAATGGGTTTTAATGAATATAATATTTGAACATGATCATAATTTTATTTCATGAGTGTGGGAGGTTATTTAGTATGATTTTACATCTTTTTTATTACATGGTACTATATTTCATTTTTGGATACATGGTTTCATGTAGTGAAATATCTAGAATATAGATTTTATTTTACTAGAATGCATTCTTTATTTTAGATGTCATTATATTAAATGATTAACTATGGTTGAATTTTCTTATAATAATAGCTACTATTAAAATATTGGGATGTATTCATTCATGGTATTGTATGAGTAGGCATGTATATGTTTATTAATATGTACTATGTTTTAGGATTCAATGATTGTTAGGACAGATTTGGTACATAACATAATAGTGAATTGTCATGTGATTTGTGAGAGATGAAGGGAACCTAAAATAATGATTTTATTTTTGATAATTAGATGATGGGAACTATGAACCATGAGGTCATGTGTTTTGTTACCATCATTTTTTCTCCCTATCATTATTATTGGAGTTTCTATAAATGGAGTAATATATCTATCCATCTTGTCAACCCCTTCATGACTTGGGATTGAATTAGTGAAGTGGAATAATAGCATGTTCTTCCCCTATAGACGGACCATGTCTAAAAATTATTCTATGTCTCACATATTCATCAATATATTTATAATGACCCTCATGTATTCGGTTGGAGTGATTTGGATGTTTCAGATGATTTGATGTCCAGATATCGTCACTTTGAGATTCAAGATCATCCGACAAAGTTGGGGTTTCCCATGTTGTAATGTCGCAGCCCCAGATACCTAGAGTCAGTGCATTATTTTAATACATTGGCATGATTAGAAGGAATCATGTCCTGAAGGACCGATCAGTTTACCAGTCTGGGAAAGTGGATTATATACATGAATGTTACATTACAGTTCATAACATATAAAACAACATAAATAATCCTTCACGAATGCCAATATTCCCTTGGCTTAACCATATATATCAATCACAATACACTTCTTGGAATCCTGGGAAAAATAAAACATAGAAATGGGTGAGCTCAGATGCTCAGTAAGGATAACAATACAGCAGGAACATTCATAAATAAGAATAAACATTTAATGAAATGTATAAGTAAAACAAAAGCCTTTTAAACATGAACTTCAGCATAATATAGAAAAAAGAAAATGAAATAATGCCATTTACTTATTCAAATGGATATTATACTAGTCGAATAATAACATGAAATATCAATATCCACATTCTTAATAATGGAATGCATATTGAGAGACTATCATAACCACGTCATCAAGGCCTTGTGCCACGACTATAAATAAGATTTTGTCAAGGTCTTTTGCCAAGACACTAGTTTGTCTCATGAGACCTACCATTGCATCGAGGAGCTATACCAGGCTCCACCTGTCACTTATTAAGTCCAATTCATTCCTCATATGAACTGGTTTAAACATAACATAACCATGCATATTAAAACTAGCATAATAAATGTCAATACCTTCTCCCTAAACCATGAATGTTATAAAAATAACACATCCACAGTCAAACATATCACTAATCCTTGAATACAATATAGAAGTTTTGTATCATAATAAATCAACTTCAAATAAGATTAAAATCAATCAATGGATATTGACAGAGATGAAATCAAAACTATCTGAGATAAATATCTCGTTTTTTGAAATCATTGAAAAGTCACACATTTATAAAGGAAGTAATTTAAAAGAGATTTTTGAAGCAAAGTGCACCATACCACTTTAAAACATTTGAAAAGAAATATAATTTAAAAACATTCATGTCCATATTAGTAAATCCCTAGAATAATTTTGAAAACATGGACATTAATTAAAAATATTTCGAAAGATAAATCTTTAAAAGATTTTAAATTCTGATCTTGATAAAGAGTACCTTTCATATATTTTTAAAATATTCATTTTGAAATCATTCAAAAATCACATAATGATAAAATAACAAATTCAATTCAAAAATATTCTTATATGTTTGTAAGGGATGATTTTAAGATTTTATAATGGCAGAAAATATCTGCACCCGCAATATAAGTTAAAAAAGTCATTCTTACCTTCATTTAGTCGAAATGGTTAAAAATGACCTTCTTTGGAAAACTACGGAAAGATTCCATTTTAAACATCTTATAAAAAGTCAAAAAGGGTATAAATTAATTTAACTCATAGTCTATAAAATATTAAGAATGATTTTAAATACATTTTTAAGAAATGTGGATGTGTATGATAAAGAGGCCCCAGTAGATAATTTCGTATAAACAATCTTAGATAATGAAGTGATTGTGAAATAAAGCCTTTCCAATTTGGTAACTTTCAAAACACACACCCCATGAAAGAGGTATCATACAATGAATACGTATATACACATAAATTAAAGTGTATTACACAAATAATACAATTATGGGCAGTATATACACCACACAAAATGTAATAGTGGCAATATGACATGAATCTCACGGGAAGAAGGAATGAGATGTAAACCCCTTACCTTGCACTTTACATTAGTCGAGGGTGAATTTAACATCATTTATAATGACTACAGTATATTATTAAATTATACCAGAACCATATTACTAATTATGATATCATACATTATTCATTTACTACTTTATACTACCTAATTAATAATAATTTCCATGTTATATGAATATTTCAGGTAATAATTTCCTTCTTTGTCATAGGTGTTTTAACATGTTTCTCTTGATTTTATCACTTATATCGTGATTTAAATACTTCAAAATATAAAAAATGATTTATATCTCTTATTTATTTAGAATATAAATAAGTATAATAGACATATATATGAAAGGGAAACCCTGTTTATGGAGATGGTAGTCCGTACGTACGCATAAACGGTGTTTTTGTTTTAATATAGTATTGAACAGAAGTAAGTGAATAAGATATATGTATGTACATAAATAATTATATATATATAAATATATATCTCCATTATCATTATTATTTCATATAATACATACTTCTTAGTAATATATATTTTTGTAATTGTTGATTAATGGAGAACATGGAAATGAATCTCATCGTGTCGTGGAGACGGTAATCCGTACGTACGCACGAGCTAAAAAATAATTCTTTTGATATTAAAATTATATAATTGGATGGTATATAATATATAAAGAATTATTTTCATGTTATATTTATTATTTACATCAAATACACATCGTTATTATACCCATCCAAATAATAATGTATTGAATAACAATTACACCACAATGTGGAGACGGTAAGCCGTACGTACGACGTATGGTGACATTTTATTCAACGGGTGGATAGAATAATGAATTTGGTTGTACCATAATTATAATAACATCACAATATATATATATATATATTATATTGGAGTTATTATTTTATAATTGAAACAAAAAATAAAAATGAAGTCGAATAAGAAATTAACTTGAAAGAGGGTGGTGAAATCATTACCTCTTCTTTGGGTTCTTCATTATGATTTGATCAAAAGGGCTCCTTAGGTTGTCTTTATGTAAAAACTAATGCCTCTAGGTTGAAGGTAGGATAATCTATAGGATAATTGGGAAGGTGTTGTTCGAACCAAATGACATTGAAGGTATGAAAAATTGGTTAAAAATGGTGTCCTTTTATAAGGGGGAGGACATGCTCTTTAGAAAAAACATAAAGTATTAATTCATAATAAATTAATATTCGGTTAATAATGTCTCCAAAGTGGATTATTCAAAGTATAAGGTGGGTAAGGTTCCCTATAATTTCATCCAATATATTTTACATAGGTTTGCGTCTCTATATTAACCTTGTCATTTATATTTAACACCTAGTTAAATTGTTTTACATTTACCATGTCACTTTGTACTAT
Organism: Viscum album; assembly: GCA_963277665.1. Classification (NCBI taxonomy): domain Eukaryota; kingdom Viridiplantae; phylum Streptophyta; class Magnoliopsida; order Santalales; family Viscaceae; genus Viscum; species Viscum album. The sequence goes on along the minus strand of OY728137.1, from coordinate 1,091,593,874 downwards.
TATATTATATGGTTAATAAACATACTATATACATCCAAGAGACCTCCAAGTGGTACAATAATGATACACCGATAATTATATAAGTCTTTTGGCCACAGAATAGATTTTTAGAAATAGAATATCAATTAAAAATATAATATTTGTTTTAAAAACTCATTTATGTAAATTTTGACAATATTTAATAATTGATTTTTTTAAAGTCATATAAAATTTATTAATTGGAAAAAAATTAATTTAAGCATTCCAAAAATGTCATATTTACCAATAAAATCCGTTTATGGCATCGAAACTTTCAAATTTTATTTATTTTAATGTTTATAATACTAATTATTTTATTTTTCTATTAATAAGGAAAATAATGAATCATTATTGTGTCATAAATATATTTAATTATACATGTTTAAAAATTATAAATAAAATATCATTATGTATTAAATCTTCTTATATTTTTAATTAATATTTATAGTAAAAAATATAAAATACATAACCCTATGTAAATTTTTATTTTCTAAAAGATATATGCTTCTTTTATTTTTGTATTTACTTTATCTTTATTAATATAAAGTGTCATTATCACTTAAAAGTGGATCCTTGGGGTCCCAAAATCGACCCAAATAAACCCATGGTCGGATATGTATAAAAAAAATAGGGTTATGACATGTTTTAGGGTAATTTAATATTATTATAATATTATTTGTTTACCCTTATTTACTGGATTTACCCTTTAACCATGGTAAATAAAATATTTACTGAAGTAATTATTCAAAATGTCTGAAAATAAGAGTTACCTATTTACACAATTTGGGCATCCTGATTCCAAATATGGAATCCATTTTTCCAAATTGGTAACAAATAATTGGCAGAAATTAATTTTATGTTAATTCCCACTGTCAAAACAAAAAGAGTGTTCTTAAGAAACAATAACTATTAAAAGATTGACACTTGTTTATGTCCGGTTTAAATGTGAAATTATGTCCAATGACCAAAATTGGATTAAATGGTAAAAATATATTATAAATATATTTTTAAACAACACAAATTCATAATTTATCACTATTAATTATTTTGATTAAAAAAGTTGTTTTTAATTAAAATTTAGTAATTTTCACTATTCATCAAAATATGAATGTTATCAGAAAAGTACCAAAAATTCACCCGAAGCTAATTTTGATATTCAAAATCAAAAACTGAAGTCCATTTTGAATGATAAAATGTATAAAATTTCCAAATTGGTATTACTATTCATAACAGATAGTTTGATTGGTTGTGGTGTGTGGTAGAACTCGAAGTTGTGTACAACACACGCTACTACATTATTCAAAGAGAAGTGTACATTGGAAGCTTTGGGTGGTACTCGTGTTATTAATTTTCTTCTTATATTGTTGAATATTTCATTGATAATTGTATATGATCATGAGCCATATTTTCCTACTCTATATCTTTATTCATTTTTGAATACAAGTATTGATATTGGTATTATTTATTTTATATTAATATGATTGACGTAGTTCTATCATTGTAATGGGTACTGATGGGGGTGATTATCTTGTTTGATTGAAACCATTCATGGGAGATTGGATTTCAATTTCACTCATTCTCAATCTTTTTATAGTTATGATCCTCAATTATGAGAATAATTTGAGAGGTAACTAATGTAAGTTCATAGACATTCTAAAACCCCTAACTTATGTATTTTTTATGTTAGTGTTATCGAGAAGACATTTTAAGGTGATATTTGTGGTATACGTGCTTATTTCATCTAAATTGTGACCCACAACATGTATCATGATTTGAATATAAATTCTATTACCCGATTATAAATCTATGAGAGAATATTTAATGAATTATAGTGTGTTATAATATAGTTATAATGTTTGTGGAATGAGGAGTTGTGTTTCAATGTGGACCTTATAATTTATATTGTGGCATCATTTTTTATCATTGTATAATTATTTGTTTATGTAGTGTGTTGTTTTGAAACCTTGAGTTTTTATATTATAGTATGATAGGATTATTATTTTAATGAAAATATTGGATTGAGGGTTTAGAATATTTAATTTATAGTATCATTGTAAAGTGGTAGCTGGAGCAATGTTAGGATGTGTATCTGGAGTTTAGTAGGTCTGAGGTCGAAGGCTATTGTTTGATCCATTATTCTTAGTTGTTCATTATTTTGGGAATGAATCGTCCATCTATTCTATGAACGTAGTTGGTGGTATTTATTTTCAATTGTTTGACTCCATTATAATTAGGGAGTATTAGAGCCATTATTTCTATAGTGACCCACCATTATTATGAATCTAATATTGTTACATCGTGATGTTATATTGTGAAAAAATTTAATACAAATTCATAAAATTACTCCAATATTCTGGAAACCCCACACACACTTCATCTTGTTTTATATTATATTTTATAATTCTTTGGTGTATGTTATCAATTGTCTCTAAGTGATCAATATCTCATTAACTAAGTTGATTTTCTTAATATTTTCCATTATTTTAGCCTTCCCATTCATCTTTTGGTGGTTATTTCATTGGTTTTGTGTCATTTTAAGAATATTTGGGTCATGATTTTGTAGGGGGGAACTGTTAATGTTTTTAAAATTATTCAGTTAGGTTGAAAATTAATTAAGACAAGTTAAAAAAATTAAATTGATTATTTAATAACATATGCATAAAAAAATTTACATGATGTTTTCTTACATCTGTTATTTAATAACAGATATAAAAAAATTTACATTAGTTATATAATAAGTAGTAAAAAATTGACACTATACATCAAATAATATATAAGTAGTGTAAAATATGTATTTTAACATTTGTTATTATATATCGAACATACAAAATCATTATAAACATATTAAAATGTTGAAACGAACATGTTTTTTTATCAGTCATTGATAAATTTCTCCCTAAACAAGAATCCTCAAGCATATTTAAAAATACTCTCATCCTATGATGTTATTTAACCAACAAATCTGTGACCATTATATATCACCATTGATAACCACATCCATCTTTTAGATTCCATTTTCCTTTGTCGTACTGTGTTTTTCTATAATCTGAGGCATGTTAGGTATATTTTCCATTTTTTTAAATTGATAATTTTAGGATTGATCCCATTTTCCCTGTTTTTTTAGAAATTTTATATTTATTCGAAATAAATTTATGTTTAATGACCCACCATAATTTTTTAAGTGGATTCGTCAACCCTTAATATGAATATGTTTATTCAGTAGTCACTAATATCATAGATTTCACATTTTTATAAAACTAAATTTTTTACTACAAAATTCACAGTCCACATAAAATACCATATGAAATATATAATGTCCATATTTTTTAATATTTTATTGTATAATTTATGAAATATAAAACCATTATCTAAAATACTATTTTATTAAAGAATTTTTTTTAAATATTTTTTGACTATTAGACAACCAGTCAATAAACTAATTAATTAAAACCTAGACAATATTTTATTCTTAAAAAATTCCTAATTTATTTATAATCACATATACTAAGAGGGAAAGGTATTTACAGTAACTTATATAGTTTCACATGGAATATTTCATGGAATCATCGATAGTGGGAATAATCCTAAAATTAATCATATGAAAAATTATTTGAAATTTATTATGAAAACCAAATGAATTTTTTCTTACAAATCAATTCAGGTAATTATTTTCTATAAAAATAAACTTCGTACAAAAAAATAGGGAAAACATAAATTTAAAATTTCTATAAAACCTATTTAATCTATAAAGAAAAATATTTTTTACATTAATCAATCATTTTAATAAAATGTTACCATAAATTTTTATTTTCATGATAAATGATTTTCTAATACATTTTGATTTATTTTCAAATAAAAATATATTTCTAAAAATAAAATTCAATAAACTTAATAATTTTATAATATCATAAAATATATTTGATTAATTAATTATTGATATGTCGATTTATATTTATAAAAAACAGATATGATATTATTAAAAATAAATTTAGAAAATAATAGATGGAACAATTTATAACATTAATCCAAATTTTTTATTTCAATAACTAATTAATTGAATTATGTTTTCTACTAATATTTTTTAAATTTAAATAAAGAAGATAGAGTTTAATTATGTGATAATATTTTCATGATATTATATGAATATATATGTGAAATATATATAAAAATATATCCATAAAGAACATTATTTGCAAGGAAACTATTATCCCAACCACTAAGAGTAATCTGTTATATAGATTTCTTAAGATATGATGAAGTCATGAATGAAGATTTAAATCATAGGTACTATCATAATATTGTTGTAAATGGTTTTTTATTTCTATTTATGGTTTTCGATACACCATACAAAAAAAATAATGGAATAATTTGAAGAATCACTAAGGCCCATATGCATGATTTTAGGGGTTTTATAATACTTAACATTTTTATGGTTCCATATGGTAATTATATAGTATTAAATTATTTTTTCATGTGGATGATTCTATTACTGTTTTTTTGTAATTACTTTTATTTTTCTTCTCTTTATTTCATAAATTTTCACATTATTTTAATTCAAAAATATTTTTTGTTGGTATATTTATTTATATAATTATATTTAAATTTAAATTTTAATAGAATATCAGTAATATTAAATAAATAAAAAAATTTATAGGTGATAATGATTCATAGTTAGATAACTACACATGAGGAAAGAAATGGTTATGAATAAAATTTTGATGCTTTTCTAGACTTTTGGGAAAGAAATGTTCCAAAAAACAAACTATTGTTTATCGATGTACAAAATGATTAAATTCGGGGAATTTTCTTAGAAAATAAGTCAAATACAATTTAATTTGAAATGATCTTAATATCATTTCATGCACATAGATTTGATATATTAAAATTTGGAATAATTCAGGCTATAATAATGATTGATATTTTGAAGTGGATAATAATGATAAAATTAAAGAATCAATTTGTGATTTTGATGTTGATGAAATTTATAAAAAAAGAATTATTGAGTTATTATATGGTGATGAAAAAAATTTATCCCAATTATATGAAATGTATATTTTTATTGGCGAATTTTGGAACGTTAATCCAAAAAACTAGGAATATATGGGATGAATTTTTTTACTAAGTTTCTAAAATATTTAAATGATACATATCATAATGAAAATGGAATTCAATATTCATATTATACATAAAAAAATATTTCTAATGAGATTGGTGTGTAAAAAGATATGTGTGTGCTCCAATTATTAGGAGATATATAGGATGGAATATAAAGGACTATTAAAGTGTCCCAAATATGGTACATCATGGTATATGTTGAAATAATAAGCATATGTTGACTTATTTATTAATCTATGTACCAAGGATTACACTAAGGTAATTTGGAATCTTCTAATATTTCATTTTTTAACGGCTTATTTAAAAATAAAAATGAAAAAAATGTTATGATAACATACATATGAGGGAATATCAGATATAAATTTACATCATATAGCTGAATGACAACAATAGTAGAAAATTTATCCACAATTTCTAACATCCCAAAATGGATATATTAATATTATACGTCGATTGTGCATATATATAATTAATCAATATTAGATTCTTAGTAGAAATCAATGTTCATGGCATATTTATTTATATTTTACTTCCTTTCTGTAGAGGTTTTTGTGTTATTGGAATGTATCATTGTTAGATTAATGATTTATTCACCAAAATAACAATGAAATGAAATTAACGTTTATTAATAACAATGAATTAATTTTTTAATAATTTTATGGAGTAAGGTATCCACGTTTATGATTCTTATAAACTAAAATATTTTCAACTGAAAGAAATGTTATTGTTCATGTTAAATAATTGTCCATCATATATAAATTTTTACAATAATTTGATATGGGGATTAAGGATTTTTCTAGTTTTGAAGAAGGGATACCGTGTTTTCAAATAAAAATGAGAGAAAAGTAATTTACAATGGTCAATGTTGGATTATTTCTAGGTATTACCCTTATTGATGATTAAAAAATAGGATTCTATAGATCAAATGAATTGGATATTTCTCAATATCTTTTGTCAGCTAATTAGTATTTTCAGAGTTTGAAAAATATTATTATCATATTTTTAAAGAATAAAGGATTTGGTAGTGATAGAAATACATGGTTGAAATACTGAATATATTTTGAGAATCTATATTATAGATATCACGAGGTCTATAATAACATTTGTGTGATGTATCTTGTGATGAATTATTACAAATTAATTGGAATTAGTATTACTAGGATTATTTTTGAAGTTATATCCCACTTTGAAAGGAAAATATATATAGTTTCCCGCATTTTTCATATATTATCCAATTGAGGGGAAAATGATTTTACAAATTCCTCCAAGGTATCAAAGTAAATTACATTTATTCATGAAATTTAAATTATTTTATTTACCTTGTTATGAAGTAATAACTCATACCAATTTCATTATGTAAAATACAACCCTTATATGTTGTATTTACTATCATCAAGCCATGCAATTTTTTGAATTAAATATGTTTTCATAACTTAAAATTATTCAATTATATATATAAATGTTGGATTCATATAAATTTTTATATGTGTTATATTTAGTTCGGAACTTATCATTTCATGTCTCTAAAATATTTTTAGTTGTTTTTGTCTATAATTTAGTTATCTATATTAATGAATACGTATAAAAATGTGTTTAGATTCTATTTTTTGTCGTATGATATTTTATATTTTTAAATATTCTAAAAAATAATTTATTTGTATAAAAAATTAATAATTTTTTAATATGTTTGTAGGATAATGTGAATAATTAGAGTGAAGTCACCTCAATCTTATATGAATGACCCTGCACATAGTTTTTCTGAGTAGCCACATCATTCCTATGAGTGTATAATTTCTACATAAAATTATAGGGAGGGAAACCATGGTAGAATAACTATTCCTAAAGTATTTAAGTATATGTTGAAATAATAGAAATCCCCTATAAATTAAACGTGTTAGATTCCTTATGATGTGATAACTATACAAGATCATGATCATTTAGTATCAGCAACCCTAAAATTTATGTTCCCCCATATTGTACTGTATAAAATGTGGAGGTTATGGATAGCTATAAGCATTAAAAAAATATCTAATTATTATATTTTGGATTCACCCTACTGAGCATGTTTATAATTGAGGTAAGTGGACTGGAGATGATGAATTCCATAATATAGAATTTGAAAATTTATTTCCTAGTCAACTATCAAAGAGTTATAGGTGATATTATTTACATGATTCATTAACTTAAGTTCTTAACAATTGATTAACATTAAAATACGCAAATAAAATCCCTGGTATTTTTTTTTGTTATGATTTGGGAATGGTATATTTATATAATTCTATTTGAACCCTCATGTAAGAAGATTCAATATAGGGCCTTTAGGACACCATGAAATTTATATGGCCTTTAGCAAATTCCTCTAATACATGGTATTCGATCAACCCATAAACGTATGTACCATTAGTGTAATTGGGTAATTTATTTAATTGGAGTCAATTTTTAGTATAATATTAATCTTATACCAATAGTAAATATAATGTTGAAGGGTATCATTTTATTGTATATTTAATATATAAAAGAACATTTTGAATATTTTAGAACACTGATACCCATATTGAAAATTATTTTGTATTATATTAAAATAAAAATAGAAACATCCATAAATCAATTTGTGATATTTTTAATAGAACACGAAAAACATAATTGTAATAATTTTTTAATCTTATATATAAACATGAGTGAAAATGAGAACAAGTATTAAAAAAATAATGTATTTAAACCACCAATTTATGATTTGGGAGACATTAATGTATCAAATTTTTTGAAAAAATATTTTTATAATAAGGATAAAAATGAATCTATTAATTTATCTACACACATTTTTTTAATTTGGTTGATGCAATAAAAAATATGGGAATATAGATTCAACTAGACTGAAAGATAATACAATGTGTTTATATAAGAAATAGTAATTAAATGTTATATATAAGTTAAAAAAACTATTCTAGAATTAGATAGTTTGGGAGGCTTTAGTTTTTACTCACTCGATCAAAATAATATGGTACATATAAAACATAGAAATGGTATAGTTATTCTTTATACATGATCTAGATATATAAATGATTATATAGTCATTTATAAAAATATTTCACTATTTAATTATTAATTATTACATGAATTAATTTAAGAAGACTTTACCCAAATGAATGAATGGTCATATTGATTCATAAAACATTATCTTCAACTTTTGAAAATAAAGTATGTGTTGTGATGAAGGTACACTGTGTCATTAGAGAAAATCATTATAATAAAAATCTAATTCATTAAAATATATTAATTAGATTACAGAATATGATAGAGAGTCTAATTAAGGGATTTATATTATAGAAATCAACTACTCAATTTATCATTTATAAGTATATGATATATGTAATATAACAAATTATGATTCATATGTAAAATAAATCAATCCTATGAACAAATATAATTGATGGAGAATTAGTTTTTTTATTTAAATAATAAGAAATGCTTCCATATTTTAGGTAATAAAATAATGAAAATATTCTATTTTAAATATTATAGACAAATAAATATGAGGATGAGTATTGTATATTGTTTCAATTTAACAAGACACATGATGTATGTAATGTAAGAAAGAAATTTCATTCTTTAATGAATGGTATTGTTAATGTCTGATTCGCATGATTTATTATTAAAACTATTTTATTAAAAAATACAAAATTTAATATATGTATAAAATAATTATTAATTATTTATGAGTCAAAAATAATGATATTTTACCAATGAATTTATAAAAACAAGAAGACTTTTAATATTTTAAAAATTATTTTTTTATAATATTTAATGATATAAATTAATTTTCATTTAATTATGTTATATTAGATTTTATTTTTAAGTTTTGTAATCCCATAATAAAAAATAAGAGTTATTTTCTTCAATTCATAAAATTTATGTGTCTTGTAATAATACATATGGATGATATTTTTTTAAGAGACTTGTGGGAGTTAATATTATAAATTGGATATAATGGAATGATGTTTTCATCATTAATAAATAAATATAAATTTTTTAAACACAAGATGTTTCTAAAATTAAATACAGGTAAAATAGAATGGTACTATTTCATTGTATGAAATCTATAACTAAAATGAATATATTCACTATAATAAAAAGAAATAATTTGGAATAATAAATATAATTAAAAAATATATCTATAAGGTATTGATACAATTATATATAGTCTACCAAAAAAATATATTCCATACAATCACAAAACAAATAAATAGATATATTAGTAACATGATGAAAATTGGAGAATGAAATAAATGAATATAATAAATGATTATTAAATAATAATATATCGAAATATATAGGAATGTAATAGGGTGAAAGATATTATATATATTATTATATGTATCTATTGGTTACACATGTAACATACCAACCCAGAAGCTAAAAATTTGGTTCCTCATGACAGTTCGCCATATGTTGTCAAGCGCACCTCCTCGTACACCAGAGGCTTCCAACTAGTAGCTTTTGTTTAAGGTGGAACTATGAGGAGACAATAAACCCATATCCAAGTGAACAACTAGATGTAAAAAAACCAAAAATAACTCACTTCATTGTAATTGTAATGAATAGATAATATATAACATATTTTTTTCACATAAAATTAAATACCAGGATGGATTAAATGGCCATGCCAAACAGAAAACATCATTTAACCATTGGAATGATCTCATATATATAATGAAAATCAAAAAATTATTATATTAATCCCCAAAATAAAACTAGGTTTAGCCCCATCCAATCATTTGATACCATCCAAGAAATATTACTTTATCTTGTAAAACTATATCTAACCCATGGACCACAACCATGAATTGAATTAACATGTGACAATTTCTAGGGAACCCATATGTAGTAGTAGTCATATAAGGGTGTCAGTACAACAGAATATTCCACTATAAATGATATATAAGGTAAAATCCAATTAGAGAAATATTTCATAGTGGTGTATAGTGAAAGAAATAAAAATTAGAAGAATAGGGATTATAAAAATACACAATAAATAATATATTTTAATAATATTACCAAAAAACTATTATGACCTCATATTGCATAGTGACACATGATCCAACCAAACAGAATTTGAACCATTCCCCTCATATCATTCCTTTATCAGTTACCCATTCTAAAAATTCCCATAGTCTTAGTCTGGAATCTCAACCATAATCTAGAATAATAATGAACAAAGCATTAATCTGACACCAACACTATATATCATAACAATTGTTAATGTACCATTATGAAAACATTTAAACCAGGTATTCGGAGAAACAATTCAACATATTGTTTCAAATGGTATTATAGTGCTCCCAGAGCATTAAAATGAAACATCAAATATAATGCCTGAAGCATCAGTGGGACAGCTACCACCAAATTCATGGCGCTTATGTTCATCAAATAAATAATAGATATAGATAATATGTCATAAATTGGATTCCATCACATATACTAGTGTTAATAGTGCATTAATATGACACATAAACCCCAATTCATGGAAAATCATTCTGGTTCCTAAACTAATGGGCATGTAGCCTCTGTGTGAAGACCCAACTACCAATAGAGTGATTTGATTTCAAATTTATTTGTCTTCTTATGGAAAATTATTCACTATTTTTGAATTATGATACTTAAATTTCTATGATATATATTCAATAAAATGATTATAAATTCATCCAATATGTTTGATAGGATTATGGTAAGAATAAATCATATTTGATGCAAAAAAATCTATATATTTTTATAAAATAAAACATTATCATATTCTAATGATGTACTGCATTGAAAAGTAAATTCATATAGTATTTTAAATTTTATATGAAAAAAATAAACCTCATTTTTGAAATTGATATATAATAATTTGTTTAGGGTGACTTTTTGTTATTTTTCTGACAAGTTATATTTTTTTGAGGAAAAGTGCAAAATAATGAATTTTTAATGAATATTTTCTTTTCATCTAATTTATTTATATTGAAAAATTACATAGTAATTTGTTGTTAATTTATAATTATTTCAAATATGCTTCAAAAAAACCAATTTTGGTTATTCTCATAATCTTAACATTGACATAGGATATAAAAACCTTTCAACCTTTTCAAAAAATTTATATTAAAAAAAAACTTATTCATTTTGTCTTAAGGTTTAATTTTATATCTAATTATAAAAATTTTATGAATTTAATTATATAAAATATAATCCATATTTTTAAACATAGGGTACAAATTAATTTATATGGTAAATTTAATAGTTAAGTATAATAACATAGTAGGGAAAAAATTATTTACATTATTTTAAGTATAAGAGTCACAAGGGTTAAGGTTAAAAAGGTAAAAGAATAATATAGCTAAAAATTACAACTTTTAGTAGTCGGTTGAGGAATTTTTCAACCCCCAAAATACTGCACAAAATTAATTACAAATATAATTCATTGAAATTAATTCCACCTCAATGTGGTTGGATTTAAATATATAAAAATAACTATTTCTATCATTTAAACCCACATCTCCTCATGTATAAATATCACCCCTCTAAACCATTTTTCGACTAGAAATCCTTTTATCTCCTCAAATATATAACCAAAAATCTTTTACATACTATTTAAACATCCAAGTGCTTCTAGTATTTCCAAAATACCATTTCCAATGCCTTCAACGGTCTCTCAAGGAGGTGAGATTCTAGATGTTATTTTCTCAATCAACCACTATTAATTTCATTATTATTCAATTTTATCCCTCCTCTTTCATCCATAAACCATGATAACTCCAGAATCATGTATCTACTACATTTATATGTTTTTAATTTAATATCTATTATCCATTGAATTTATCATCACCTATTATTCAGAGAATATATAAAATTTTCTAAATTATGTTATTTTATCGTCTCTATGAACAATGATTTTTTTTCCATTAAAGAATTAATGGATGGACATAAAAGAGTTATTTTGGTCTAACAAGATTTAAATATGTATATTATAACATGTTTATTATTTGTATCTAATTTACACACATATAATTAAATAAGACAAAACTAGTCCATGAATTCAAGTGAAATCACCAAAATAAACATAATAATTATCATTTACATTTTATCTAATGATTCATACAGAGGTATGAAATAAAAAATCTATATGGGACCATTAATACCTATTAAGTTTTTTAATAATATTCCACTCCACATAAGGATTTTTAATTCAATTTGACAATAACATCCATTATTGTACAATGATGAACAAATTCTGAAAACATGAATAAAACCGAACCAAAACCATGAAAATAAAAAAAATTATTATTAATAAATGGGTTATAATATGTCATATAATATTTAAATATGTTATTCTAAATATAAATATAGTTTTTAAATGAGTTAATAAAAATATTTAAACCAATATATATGAGTTTTTAACGTGTGTAAATCATGACTAATGTGGTGTAAGGAAATTCTTAACCAACTTTTCATTCTTTGGGTTAAACATCAACTTATTAGATAATGTATTTATCTGAATATGGTTGAAATTAATTATTATTTCCTTATATTTATTTTCAACTTTTTTATGTTAATTTATAGTGAATAAACATAATCTATTGACTTTATTTTTTTATCACATCAACGATACGATATTTAAATGGGAATTTATTTTTAAAATACCATTTTATTATTACTTTTTGAGAAATATTGTTTTTTACATATAAGGAATGAATGGAATTTTATGATTTCATAACAATATAGTATTTTTTAGGATTACATTACAAGTTAATATGGATAATTTTAATTGAAATGTGCTATTTAATGTGTGTATTTTTTGTTCTAAACAAGTTATTATCAAAATGAAAAATTAATTTTCTTTAATGATTGTTTTATGATACAGTGATACAAGATTTATGTTAATTATTTGGTTAATGGGAATTTTTTATAATCACTTGTGGTTACATGATAAAAAATTCATGGGTGGTTACTTGAAAAACAAATGATAGGTGGTTTTGTGAAAAAGAAATGATGGTTGGATCCCTGATAAACCATGGATCAGTTGTTATATGAAAAACTCAAATGCATTGGGAACACCAGATCTTATGGTTAGACATATTAGTTAATACATTTGTATGAGTGATTTATAAAAAAAATTACATGTTACATATATAATTATAGATTATTTCTAATGATTTTTAATGAAAATCATTTGATTTTGAAAAGGAATGATACTGATCATTTTGAAAATATTATTCTTTTTTCAAAATTAAATGGTATGTTTTGATGTAATTGTTTCGATAGATATTCATTGAACTAAAAATTTCCATTCCATTATATCCCTTATTGAGATGAAATTCTTATACTATGGTTTGAAATGTTTTCCGAAATATTTAACAGAGAATAGAGAAAAGGATGAGATTTAGAGGAGAACTCTGAAGATTTTACATGACGAATTTTTTTTATTATTTTTAAAAAAATTTACTTTGGTTTATTGAAGTGATACTAACTATAAGAGTCTATATTTAATTTAAGGGTTCATGTTTTTTTGGTTTTTTGCAATTTTCATAAGAACTAAAACTAAATGATATTTGAAAAATTAATGATACTTAATTCTAGATTAATATCACTAGTATATGCGCAGTTTATTGTCATGTCGATATTATTGTTATCTGAGTGATGTTTAGATATAATTAGGTGTTATAATAATGTTAATAGAATAAAAATTAATGATTCTTTCATTGTGGTTTATTTTAAATGATATAGAATATGAATATTACCATATTGATTTGTCTATGATATGTTTGTTCAGTATGGATTTCCAAATGTGAAACTGGGTAGGTGTGGTGGGAAAGAATAATGATAAAAACATCATTCCAAATCAATATCTTCAGATAGTTTTAATTAGAGGAGAAAATATCGTCACAATGATGGATAAATTGACCCAAGTGATAAATTATAGGGGAATCCGTGAGAGGGAATCGCTAGATCTACCCAAGTGGAATATGTTAGTAGGTGAAGATTTTATGAGGAAACATACCCTAGCATTTAACAGAACCTCTGATCTAGTGGTTGTCGAAGGATGAATCAACAACCATAAAAATATATTCAAAATCATGGGGTGTTTATAATTGTAAACGGTAACATAATCCATTTATCGTTTTGAAGGTTAATACATCTATTTTGGTATCTAATTTTGAATGATAGAGTGAATGATGGTCTGGAAATTATATAATGAGATTATTTTGAGAATATTTTTTGGGAAAATTATTTTACGAAGAATATTTGACTCATAATGGATAAAAAATTCCAACAATTGAGATAGAAGAAATAATATTATGTAGTTTTAAGTGAATCCATATTTACAAGACATTCAAGGTATAAAAAATATATTTCTTATGATATTGATAATAATATTAATATATTATACTATGGTTTGAAGAAAATTAGATATGTGGCTTAATCAGATATTAAAATATATGAGAAACTTTTTCTTTGTTCTAAAAAAATGTGATATGGAGTTTTTAGAATTTTATGTTCCTTGTGATGAAAATAATAAGAAGCTTTTAGGATGGAAGTCATTTTAGAAGAATTATTTAAATTAATTTCAATGTAAGAAAATTAATTTCCATAATTATGAAATGTGAAGTAAAGAACAACATTGGTAATGTTTCTCAAAATCTTGAAAATGATTTCAATGTATAATGATTTCTCACATGGCTCATGATTATATGGAATATTATGAGACAGGTAATGGAAAACCAATTCTTAGATTCCTTAATTGAAATGATTTTGGACATTATAATAATTTTTTTACAAATTTAGTCACATATGAACCAAAAAAGTATGATTTGAAAAACAATTTTATGGATGAGTATTTTTCTACAGTTATGGTTGATTTGGGGCCTTCAAATGATTTTTTGACTGGTCTGATACTTTTGTTTTCAAAATTCTACCACACCTTGTTTTACTATGTATCATTACATTCATTCATTCTTGAGAAATTTTTAAGAATAATGATAATATAAAATCATGAATGTATGATATAAATATTGGTTAAAATAATAGGATGACGTATTAAAGAAACCAAAATTTATAAGAAGCATTCTATTTTTTAAGTGAAATCCTATTTCCTATTCTTTTTGTTGAGCTACCAATTGTTGAGTTTGATATTATTTTGGGAATGGATTAGATTTTTGTTTATCATTGTAAGACAAATTTGAGAGATAATATTTTTTTGTTCGATAATTTCAAACGATTATAAACCTATAATGAAGATGACAAATTTTCATAAAAGTGGATGTGAATCATTCTTAGCTTATGTCATAAAAAAATCGAAGTGTTCAGATTAGTGATGTTCCAATTGTGAATGAAAACATTTAATTATTTCCATAACATTTTCTTGGTTTTATTTATAATCTAGTGGAATAGTTTAACATATACTTAGCCCCTAATGCAAAGCCCATTTAAAAACATAATAATTAAATGGAAAAAGTAGTACTTTTGGATCATAAAATTTTTTTACAATATTTTCTAGATAAGCGATACCTTTGAGCTAGCACTTCACCGTGGGGTGATCCATTTTTATGTTAAAAACAAACCTAGTCCAGTGGGGCTTTTCATTAATTATATAGATTTGAATAATATCCCAATTAATAATAGGTACATTTTTCCTGATATCATTGATTTGCAGGATCAACTTTTGGGAGCAACGTAGCATTCAATGATTGATCATAGGTTGGGGTATCATGAGGTCAAGGTGATGGAGCATGATATTTATAATATATCATTTTAGACTAGATATGGGAATTATGATTTTTTAGTCATTCCCTTTTGGTGGAAAAATTTCCATACTGTATTTAGTTATCTTATGAATATAGTCAAGCAATGATGTTAACTAGTGTATGATTGTAACCTGCTTACTTTCCCCCTTTACTACCACTCTCTAATATCTCCATGAAATAGAACACCCTATGGGATACTTTATGTTTAGTCTTATAAACACCAACATAACTTACCGATTCCATGGAGGGTCTAAGGTATCAATTTTAATCCCAACCCCATTAACTGAAATGAAGAAAGAAATCACATAATACACAAGTGGTTTATTGTATATACTAGATACTCATGTGAATCAATTACTATGAATATAAATAATTCTATTATAACACTTATGTCATCCATGAAGCTTTCCACAACATTTCTAATGTATGATGGCCTTGGAATGGCCCATCCAAGCCTTATTTAAATTCCTTAGCACACAAATGAGATTAGCTCCTCCACCCATGACGTACCATTAATCCGGTAAATAAAAATTAATGAATTATCCTAATTATAATTAATTAATTAACTATATCCAAACATAAACTAATTTTGGAAAATTCACCGAGCACTCACTTCTTATCAAAACTCCCTGAAACTACTATGGGAGGTCCACAATGGACTCCCAATACCAATATTGAGAAAATCATTAAGAATTGATAACATTAATAATGGAAAATCAAAAACCATTTTTTAATAACCTATTAAAATTTAAAAATAATACATAAATTAATGAAACATTATGTAGAGATGTGTTGAATTCGTATTTGGATATCCACCATGAAATTTTAAAAAGGTAGAGGAAAAACTTCAAATTAATCCAAAATATAGTAGAATCATCAATAAAAAATGAGGAACACTAAAACATGAGCGGATAAGGAAAATGAAAGAATGAATTCACTATATTTTGATTCTTATATTAATAAAATAGAGGATACCCATAAAATAACCTGTGTGACGATGATTCAAGAAGGGTGTATTATGGGAGGATCCCTTCTTTAGATCATGATTCATAGGTGATGTGAAAAGGAAGGGGTAAGTCAAAATCATGAAGGAGAAAAATGCTAAAATTAATATTTAATGATATTTTGGGAAGTTTTATAGTTTTCCTAATCCAGGGACAATGATAAACCATTCACTATCTATCAAAAATTCGTTACAAGGTTTGGCCAAGTTGATAAGAAAAACATATCAAATATTGAAAACCCGAACCCTAATAGCATAAACTTAGTAGTTTATTTATTCGATTAGTATAATATAGAAGCAATCACATCTTGAAGGATAAATAGTTAAACTGTTTTTGGAAATTATATACATACATGAATCATATATTACCATTGAAAATATATAATACAACATTGTAACACTAATAAAACCCCATTATTATCCAAACAAAATCAATCATATCAATTATAATAATCTACATGTAATCATGGGAAAAAATGTAACATAATAAAAGAGTGAGATTGAATGATTATTAAGGGTATGCATTATGGGTAATCTATCATAAATAAGAACAACCAATACAGTAAGGTAAAAAAGTAAACCTCATTCCATTTAATAAATAATTTTGGAATAATTTTGTAGGAATTAAAAAAGACCCTATAATTCCACAATAATTATTATTTTATATTAAAAAAACACCTTTTTGTGGATATTATTACAGAAAAAAAATTTGAATATTAATATTATAATGTTTACGGTTGAGAAATATATCAAATACTATTTAATATTTAAATTTTAAAATCATTCGTTTCAAAAATTCTAAAAAAATATTTCTAAATGAAATCCTTATGTATTATATCATTACATAAATACATATTGATAAATAAAATGAGTTATTAATTTTTAAATCATGACCATATAAGGATTACATCACAAGAGTAATGGTATTTTGTAATAATAGTATTTTTACTTCTTTTACTCTAAAATATACATTTTTAAGGAATTCCTAAAAAATTATGCTATGAAAATTTTTATGTGATGAGTCCAAAAATAAATTTTATTTTTTCAAATGTATTTATTAAAAGATTCAAATAATAATCCAATATATTCTCTTAGATAATTAAAAAAAATTATTTTTGATAAAAAAATTTATTAATAGTATAGAATGAATTTAATAAAAAAAATATGTTTTCATTTCCTAATCATATTTAAATTTTAGTTGAATATAAAACCCATATTTATTTAATAATAATGTTTTTCATGTTCACTCTCTTCAATTTAATCGCATGTTTAGAATGGTTATGTTGAAATAAATATATATTAGAGTTTGATTAACAAGAATGTTTTGTGCACCTCAATTTATCGACTGAACTGTTCTTTCAAAAATAATTGGGTCTTAAATTCTCTAGTAAATAAATAAATTTAATACATACAATTTGAACTTATTTTGGGTAATCCTGAATTTGATATCATAAAATACTCATGTGGAAATCCCACATCATAATAAGGTTTAATAAAACATCCTCTTACAAAAGAGGGAATGGAAAATGAAAAGTTCATTACAAAACATGGTTTTTGAATAAGTGATCATTAAGGGGAATTTGGTGACATGGAAATAAAAAATAAATCTAATTATCTTGTTCTGTTGGAGGACGGTTGAGATAATGGTTATTGGAATGTTTACAAACACAAAACCGTAAATTTTTTATGTATTTAAAGGCTCTTTATTTACCAATTATAAAATTAAATGAATAAATCATTTTATAAAAAATACATTTCCTAGAATTAAGGAATCCATTTAAATAATAAAGTAACAACATAAAGAAATATACATAGTTAAAAGGTATATTTTTACTCTTTTAACAATTTAAAACAAAATCTCATATTTATCTATAAATTATAATTCATCCTTTATTCCTATAATAATATTCCAAAATATTTTTTACATCTTAATAATATAGGGCTAAGAAAAATTAACTTACCTTTTTTTATAAAAACTATTAAATAAATAAAACTATGATATACTAAGCTGGATATCCTATAGGATTGTGGTATGAAATGCACCCTTAACACACATACACTGTGGGTTTAAATCTCATATCCATTTTAGATGTTACGGGATTTCAACCAACCTATAGGGTTTTTCTTTTTAGAAATCATTAATAATATAACCATTATCAAATTTTCCAGAATAACATTCATATACTAATCATTAATTATTTTTAACCTCAATTTTTATCTCATATATTTCATTTTGATTAAAAAAATATTATAACCCATATCATAGAATTATCTCATTGAGTATTTGGTAATCTAGTGACTGTGTCCATAGTAATTTCATCCCATAATCAATGAAATGAATATCCAAAAATATATTTTTTATGTCTAATGAATATTAATTCTCTTTTAGCAGATCATAAGATCCAAAAATGACAATTATTTTTATGTATATGTCAAAAAAATATTAAAAGAAAATATGGTTCTAAAAAGTTTTCCAATATGCACAATAACCTTAATATGTAAAACCTCATCCAAAGTTCAACATAAAATGTTTCATAAAAGGTAAATTACAGGACCCATAAAACAAATTAGGATCAATATCTATAACAATTGTGTTACTGAATTTAAAAAAATTACATAATATTAATAACTCAAACAACATGAAGTGGATCATAATAATCACAAAAAAAACTCATGAATTACATAATAATGTACTCTCTTGAATCATGTTATTAATATGAATTATAATAAAATCTCATTGAAAATATTGTTTTTAATTATTTCTTATGTGAAACACAGATTATTGAATTTTTTCCTTAAATCCAAAAATTTTATCTACCCATCAATGGTAACCCAGACCACATTCCCAAAAAATCCTTAATCATCTCCATGGTAGTCAGTACTATCCATTTTACTTTATCTATATCAATCATCTCTACATCCCAACATAATTATCTTGATATCAGAACATATTGAGGGTTATCATTCCATCAATAATGTTTTTCATATAATTCCAACATTCAACTGAATCATTTTTATTGGTACCATTAGATAAATTATTTAAAATATTTTATGAAATACTAATATAATAAAATATTTAAATTTTTTAATAATACCATCAATATAATAATTTGACAATGTGTTTACTAAAAAAACACTAGAATATTAATAATTATACTTTAATGATATTAATAACTTAAGATTAACCTTGATCCATTTGCATCCGATGGGGTATATTCCCTTGATTCTTGGGGAATTACTTTTTGGGGTTACCCAAACCCTTACAGATGTAACCTTTACGACCTTCTTTTATTACCTTTCTATCATGATCATGGTGTCCTTTATCAACACAATTTTGTAAAAATACCATTCACATTAATGTTGTTCTAGGTTGTTTATTTCCTCAATTGTCACATGTGGGAAAATCTTTATTTCTTTTCGTCCACTTATCCATTTTTCCTTTCAATACTTCTATTCAATTTTATTAATTCAGACCCACAAGACTTGTATTATTATTTCTTGATCTTGATAGAACAATATCCTAAATACTCATATGATGAAAATGTTTTAGCGACTAGTGGCCTTCGAAGGATTGGTTTAATCCTACAAAATAATTGGACAATATTACTCAGTAGATTATGTAATAATTCTCAGATAACCATGTATTTATAAATTCATAAATAGAAATATTTTCATCAGAATTTATTCTATGACCATAGAATTGTCTCTCTATATTCCCAGATTATTCTCGAAGAAAATATTTTTCCACGATAATTTCATTAAAACAATTCAATTAAATTATTTATATTTCTTCTTCATAATTGTTGATTAAATCAATTAACATAATTAATTTGTATCCCCTAATAAAGGATGAACTTATATGATAAATTTCTAACATTCATTTCTTCCCAAAGAGAGAAATATCTAGTCGAACAAACATATGCCTTGCTAAGATACAAATAGATTTTTAGTATAACAAAAGTATGGAATTATTTGTCACATGAAGTGGTATAACATTGTAGAACAACATTTTGGATCATGAAACACCTTATAAGTAAGGTAATTGTTCATAAAATTTGTTAGTTTTTCCAATATGGTTATAATTTGATCCGATCCATCTGTTGGTATAGCTTCAGCTTCATTACCTTTCCCATGAGGGAAATCTCTACATGGATTATTCTCAATGATAAAGATCCCATTTTTACATCATTTTTTCATATATAAATACTAGAATACACAATATTATATCAAAAAATAATGAAACATATTTTATAATCATATAACTACTTAATAGAAATTGATAATTTAGGTACAACTAATCACTAAATCACACATTTTAATTCATTTGGTGTACTTATAAATTCTATCGTAGGGTGTGTTCCATAATCTATGTCTTCATAAATCTAGTCCCCTAGGATCTTACTAAACTTATTTTCATACCAACTATAATAAACATAACCCTAGTATCATAGATAAAGAGGATACATTATGAAATAGGAATAAAATACAAGGAATCATATACCAACAGACTGGAAAATAGAAATATTTTTGGAAAACTAGACACTTACATGAATCTTATATTAAAAATGAAAATATAAAATACGACATAATAACACTATTGAAAACACCATTATTATTGTATATTAATCATTTATATTAATTATAATTATGTTCATCGAATCCTGGGAGAATATATACCATCAACAAGTGGTGACGTGAAATTCTCAATTTGGGTTTGCATTCATATGAAGCCATCAAAATAACCATAAAAAATATGGAATTTTAAATTACTAGAACTCTTCTCATTTAATCAGTAACATGAGCATATTATGGTAGAAATAAAATTTGATCAAATAATTATACATTCACGTGAGCATTAAAACATAACCATGGATATTATATTAATAGAATAATCCCATTGAAATCAAAAAATAATATAATAAATTAGGTATTTATAATATTAAGAATAAATAGCATACAATCAAGGGTTTATTTATGACAACATATATAAAATGTTAACAAATTATCAAATACAGAAACTCGTTTGTATTATGAGACATAATGATGCATCAAGGGGATATAATAGGTCCTTCCAGACCCTTATTAAGTCTAATTCATTCCTCAAATGAAAAGGGTGAAACATCATCCACATTTAAATATTTAATGAAACAATTATATAAAATTTAAATAACATTTCTCAATCAGTAAACATAATCACAACCCTTCCAGAGTAATATGGTGAATTTCATATAAATATTACACTCCCAGTCAAAATGATCATAAACCATTCAATAAATTATATTATATGTTATGATATGAGATTGAACTCAATTTATAATACGATCAAAAAATTAAGCTGACATAAATGAAAATACATTATTATGTTCATTGGGAATGTATTGAGGAAAAAATATATACAATTTTACTTTGAAATCCCTTATTTATGAAAAACTGGGAAATTATGAATTAAAACATTTCATTTCAAAATAACCATATAAATTTTTAATGTGTGCTTAAAATCATTAATTTTTTATGACGGTGGGACAATCGTATCATGCCATATAAGTAAAACAACATTCCTTCTGTATTTTTTTCTTAAAATTCACAAAGTACCTCATTCAAAAATCAACCAAATAAGTTTTTCAAACTACTATACAAAATTCAAAAAATATGTACAATTGAATTCAAAAATACATAAGATAATTTTGAAATGATTTTAAAATTAATTTATGAAATATTTATGTTGAAGAAAAATATTTCTCAGTGGGGATTTAAAAGTAAACAATCCCAAATAATGATGAGTTTGGGTAATAAATGATTACCACTTTGAATAGAGTCCAATCGTATGACCCATGATAGAATAAAAATTAATGAAACCAAAAATATTTTAAGAATAAATAAATTCATAATAAAACATGTGAAAAGGGTGTCATATATAATCTATATTTGATTATAAAGTCATAACATCAAAATATTCATCAATAACAGAAAATTGAGATAAACTACCTTACAGAGATCATATCATTGAAGTTAAATTTATGAATATTAATTTATAATGTGTATTTAATAACTTATTAAAATTTCATTACATGTATTATCTTATCATTAAATAATCAGTGAAGTATAATATTAACACAATGAATGAAAATTGAGTTAACAAATCCTTTACATAATGCCTATCTCTAATTATGTGTACATAAACCTACTTTATACATGTCTAAGTAGAATTATTATGTTATTAAAGAACATAATTAATATTTATTATACCTTATATTATCCTTTCATAAAATCTTACCACCCATTAATTTAGAAAATTTCATTATTTTCATTGTTTTGGATGCGTTCATTTTAGGGTTTTATGGTCGGTTTACTTGTGTATAATTATGTATGTTCTTGTCAAAAGTAAATAGAACCACATAAGTGAAATTAAATGTTATTAGTGAAATTCCACATGTTTAAATTTACACATAAATCATTTTTTCCATTGATTGTGTCGATTAATTTTATAAAATTTTAAAGATAAATGTTTAGTTTACTTCAATTATTGCGACCGTCACTAAATAAATTATTTTTTAAATTAGGTATTTGTATTATTTCCAGAATATGAAATAAGTTACAATATACAAATTAAAATATTATTAAAAACTGTTAATAATTTTATGAACAACCATTAAGGTGATAATGGAAAATAAAAAATCCTTATCCTCAAAGACAGATAACCACTATAATTTGGAAAATGGTATCATTTTTTTGAATATGAGGAGATAAAAACAGGGTTAATAGAATATATTAATTTATAAATATAAAATTATAGAATATAAATTTTAAATTATTTATTATTAATTAAGGGATAATGTGTTTGAGGAGAATTTAGAAGAATAAAATAAATTAAGAGATGTGGTTTGGGAAAGATACCTCTTCAATATCAGCTCTTTGAAGTTCCCCTATAAGAACATTGAGTTTGTATTCTAGTGAGAGAACCAAAACATGGATAAGGGGAGATTAGAGAGGAGTGTAATTTTTAATTAATTTAAAATAATATATGCTTTTATTTAAAGGGGTGGTGGTTATAATTGAGTATGTTTTGTTTTATGTGATTAAATATTGATTCGTTTTTATTTAAATACTACCAAATTTGGGTGTAATTAATTCATTGAATCTGGTAGATAATAATTATTATAATGTAATTTTAAGGTCAAGAATCTAATCATCCACCAATATAATATTTTATTTTCAACATTTTAATTTTTTTCAATTTTTTTAACTTAATACATTATTTTACATATATTATAATAAAACAAATTTTTTCCTAGGTAACTATTTTGTGCCTAAAAATGAAAATGACGTAATAACCTAATTTAGTAATACTACTTCCCATATATAATCCATGTTAATTTATAAAATTCTAAATGTGATTAAAATAAACTATAAATATGTTATATGTATAACTCATAAAAATAGATTATTGGTTTAAAAATATTTTTCCTCAAAATTTCTAAGAATTTGTTTATGAATTTAACTACTAATTTATTATTTCATTCCGTAAATAATTTTTTCCATGAATAAATGACAATAAATTTTAAATCATCATCATATAATAATTATTTAATAACAGTTATTAGACTTCATAAAAGTAGTATTTTTAATTTATAACAAGAAAATAATATTATTTATAAACATCTTAAAAATGACCCAAATCATATATTACCATGCGGAGTAACAACATGTAGTTTTTCATATCAAATATATTCTATAAAATTTGAAAAAATTAATAATATATATTTTTTCATTTAAAACAATAAATATTTCTTTACGGGGAAAATATTTATTTGATGAATAAAATGACTGAAAAAAATAAGAGTCCATTTCCTATGAATAATTAAATTTTTATTGAATAAAAAATAAACCTTTATTTTATAATATATTAAATTATATTAACACATAGTAATATAACATATATTTTATAATACACATTTTAAAATAATGATATTTTGGAGTTTGTTTATGCTTAGTGTCTTATGCCACATTAGGTATAGAAAATAACGCTCTTTTAAAATTGTTGGGCTGTTACAAAAATCCCACATTTCCAAATATCCAACACCTATACCACTCACATGGTTTGGCCACTTGGTTTCCCAACCATGTTCCAACTATATAACACCCCACTATAATCCATCTCCAATAAGTCATACTGTTTTTCTAAAACCATGTAGAGGGCGTACACTAGGTCTTAGGCTCTCCATTTCCTCGCATGATGTTCCACTATGTCTCACACAGTTTTCCCCAAACATTGATGAAAAATTAAAATCCATCATGGATAGTTAAAATTAAACTGACTACCCTCCAATAATTAGTTTCTATCACAATTTCTCTTAAACCATGCACACCAAAACATGTACTCTTCCAAAATGTTCCAAAACTACTCACACATAACTCAAAGCCTCCAAAACATTTATGAACTCACAGGCTACCTCATGAGTTTCATTTTTCATCTAAAAAAAAAAATTTAGCCTCTCCAACTCTGAATATTCCATTCCATGATTTAATTCAAAATTTATCCATACAATAATTGTTTCGATCCCCTTCTAGAATTCCCAATATGTTTGTAAATTGGATCTTATAGCCACACCAACATAAAACAATTCTTCCCCAAGATGTTTTAGTTGAAAATCATTGAAATATAATAATTTGTTAAATTATAATGACTATTTTTAAAAAATTAATTACTTATTATGGCCCCATTAATGTTTCTAAATGGAGTCATCAAGATTCCGAATGTGTCTGCGGACCGTTCCGAACTGTTAGCCTCGATGTTTGGGGAAATATGACAGGGCCACATGGTTAGGGGACATCAATACACCTAGATTTCATAGTTTCTCTAACTGAGTTGTTTGAGACAATGTTATGTGGGGATCTACACAGTTTTATTTAAATAATGTGAAGAGGCCTACACAACCATGAAACTTTTCATTGACTAGATGGAGAGTCTATTTTATTAGTTCCACATTTTTAAACAAACCATGATCCAAGATCATGTAGGGCCCCCTTGGGGAAGTTGTATGGTTCATTATTGGGGAATGGTTAAGACAACCATTCGGCTAAACCATGAACTTCTATCTTAATTGGTGAATTTACAATTCTACACTTAATGACACTATAATCCTGACCCTTCCATTCCCTCTTCTATTTTCCAACAGATGAAGTTTCATGCACTCTCCTATGGGATTATCCCTTTATTAATAATTTGATCACCAATTCTCATAAATTTCAAGTGCATAACATTCCCTAGTATATGGAATGGAAACAATTGGTTATCCTTATGATCATATTTCATTCATACTTTCTCTTATACATTATTGTTATATTTTGGTGTGACATAATTTACCCAATTTTAGGAAATTTGAAAATTTATTTGATATATCTCATTATATTTCTATTAAAGGGATGAAAATGGATCCAAACCCTTCTATGATCCTAAGGTAGAAAATCTAGTTTTTTTCCAATGTTTTGATTCATTTTAAAACATGTTGCATTGTTCCATATTCTGGACCTTTCCATCAACACCTAAAATTTATTAAATAAGTTAATCCAAATAGTTGTTCATGTTTACTGTGATCCTTGCTATTGTAGAATAATCTATGTGTTATTCTTTTGGATGTAAGACACCTTTTTTGGTTCCCAGTCTATGTATTCCAACCAATCAATTTTTATAATTTCAAACCCCATTGATGTGTTATTCCCCTACAAAAAATTCATTCAATTAATAAATTAAATTTATTAGAATAATGGGATATGAGTTAGAACCCTTCTCTATATTCCATAAGCTGACTACATACTTATATTCCATATCAAACATTCTATTTATAGTTTAAACTCTTTACGTGATGAATTGTATGATTTTGATGGACAAATCATACTCTTTCATAAATTGAGAGAGATACATGATATCCTGACATTAAATAATCCTTGGAGGGAACATCCTGCCTCACATAGTTTGTTTAAAGTGATTGTAAATACACCTAAGGTGATACTAGTTATGCTTTGGAGGTGCTTTCCATCAATTTTCCATTTTACATCTAGATCAGTGTCACCAGTTTATGAAGGGATACCACATGGATGAGATCAGTGGTGATATGGTTCTACCATGCCATGATAGAGACATGAAACACTATGTGAGATAACATGGATGAACAAGAATTTTGATCATATTGTTATCCCAGTGTGTGAGGATTTATAGTTGGGATCTAATTCAAGGATCTCCTAGGACAGAGTCATAGGGAATTAGATATATACAAAGCCCATAGAGAGATAATTTTTATTACCTAGTAATTTATATTTTTAAGATTATAGTGACTCTTAATAATTGATAATAATGTCTCAAAATTTAAGAGATCGATGTGGAACTGAAACTCCAAGGACACACCCACCAAGACATATCACATCCTTCTAGATAGTATATCTTCTGAAATTTACTTACTGAAGCTCGTACCATATTTCTAACGTGTAATGGTTACCTACGATTAGATACATCTAGAAAAGGACTATGTAGGTAGAGTTAGATAGGTGTCATAGGAGGAACCCTATCTAGTAAAAACTATTTATTATTTGTATGGAAGTTATCATTTTTAGCATATTTATCATATTATTTTCATGTACTGGATTGATATATAGACAATTCTTGGTGGAAAATTGGGTATATATTGCACCATGCTTGTGATATCATTCCTACAGATGGATACTTCACTGTAACTAATCATGCCTTTAACTACACTTTAATTGGGATTTATCAGTGATAAATAAGTGATAACTACCAGTGTGATTAAAATCCCTAGGATTTTTATCCATTAAAATGTGAAAATAAATCATTCCATGATCATAGATTTTTTAGGCACTCAAAAAATATCCCATTTATTAGTGATTTATTATAGAACTAATAATTTTATACTTTATCTCCAATTATAGATATAATGAGAAAAGAAACCATTATCAATGAAATTTGGATTTTTGATAAAGGGCCATACTATAGCATGATATAACATCACACTACAATACCACAAAACAACACCATAAAAATCACCAAAATGTAGAAAAATAATTTATAATACATAATTTATATGAAATATTATTCATAACATATGTAAATGAAAAAAAATATTATAGATATTTCAAAGATTAGTATATAAAATTACATGAGTAAGTACAAATTATGACATATATTAAAAAACATAAACATTCCTTTGACTTATTACCATGTCCATGACTCATGCTATTACTAAAAAAGTACCCTTTCTCAAGAAAAATAATTCACAAATATATTTAAAAAATAAAATTTTAGTAATAAAAGTAAATGAATTAAAAAAAAGTGTTAATTTAAAACTAAAATTTAATTCGTACCAGGAACACCATGTATCCGATCAAGTTTTGGTTGATTCTTACTTATCAAATCATTTCATTATTTTCTTCAATCATTATCCCTCAAAAAATTTAAAAATTATCAATATGAAAAAATTATAGGTAAATTAATTATGAAATAATATAGAGAATGATTAGTAAAAAAAGGCTTGGTTGACCTATTTTGTTGAGTTGATGCATGTTTTAATCAAAAATGACACATATATATTGAATAGACCAAAATAGAGTCATACCATCCACACCATGAATCAGATTGAGGTGTTGATAATTTTGAAACATCCCAAAATGAGTTATGGATCATTTTCCTTATCTATCAAAACAATCTAGCTGAATTTTCTAGATTTTGTATACATCAGCTATTATTTTACTAAAATTTTATTATAAATTAGAAAAATGAAATCTAAGTCATAATAATCCCATTGTGTTCCATTTTTCTGTGAGATGGATTCATACCCATAAAATGTGACATATTAATAGTTTTCATAAATTATTATGATAACATGAGTGTGTTGTAATGGTTTTCAATGAGTGACACTCTTTGAAATGAATTGTCAATTTTAAAATAATAACAGACACATTGAGTCATTATAGAAACATAATATATTGGATTGAGGGGATGATTTTTCCTACAGAACCAAAATTACTTATGGATTAATTTCTTAATTAATTAAATCAACCTGAATGTGTCTGCTCAATTTTGAGTTTGTCACCATTTTTTTACTAATGTGAATGTCAATTTTAAATTAAAATAAGTAATTTGAGTAATAATGGTCACAACCTACATTGTATTAATGAATGGTTTATTCCTAAATGTCCAAAATGACTTATGGATATTTTTTATAATGTATCAAACCAATAAAAGTGTAATCGTTCATTTTTATATACACTACTTTTTTTACTAAAATGTAATTTTAAACTATTTACACACACATTGACTGATAACAGTCAAAAAATGTGTTGGTTTTAGGAGATACTGATCAGTATACATAAAAAATTAGTTATTAATCGTTTCATAAAATTGTCACTACAATGGAGGTGTGTTTTATGAGCTTTCAATGTCTGATACTTTTTGAATTAAAATGTCAATTTCAATCTGATAACTGACACATTGAGTCATACCTAACACATCATGCACCAGTTTAATGTATAATCAATACATAAATGTAAAACATTCCATTTAAATTATTTTCCTATTTTATTAAGTCTATCAAAATGTGTTTTGTCGATTTTGTGAAGGACAGCAGTGCATTTTACTAAAATTAATGTCAATCTTAAATAGAATGGAATACATGGTATCATACTTGTCATATCATGCATAAAATTGAATATAAGATGACTAATACATTTCTATAATGACTTATATATCATTTCTATAATGTATAAAACTAATATGAATTTCTTTTCATACTTTTTAGTACTTTACTTTTTTTTACTGAAATGTCATTTTAAATTCGAAACCCACCCTTTGAGCCATACAAGTAACATAGTGTGTTAGTCTCATATGAGGGTGATTCCTAAATTTAATAAATTACATAAAAATAATTATACTAAATTATTCATTAAAATTTTGTGTGTTTCCTCAATTTTTAGTTTGTGTTCTTTTTTATCTAAAATGTATATTTTCCACTGATAATAGAATAATTTAGCCTTAATGGTCACATCATGTATCATATTGATCTTAGTATGATTTATAAACATCCAAAATGAAATATATATCATTTCAATAATTTATCAAAACAATCTAAATTCATTTTTATATTTTTGGGTATATACATTGTATTTTTTACTAAAAGTACAGTCAATTTTAAATAAAAAGAAGCCTTTGAGTCATTCCGGTCACACCATTAACTAGATTGAGGTGCGTATGATTAATATATATGAAAAATATCATAATTATTATTTTCATAAATTATCAAAAAAATAAAAATTCACTTTATTAGTCTTGAGTATGTCACTTGTGTTTTTCACATAAATTTCAATTTAAAATTTAAACACACACTTTGAGTCATACCGATCAAATTGTGTATCAGTATAATGTGATAATAATATATACTCATAAAAACTAACTTTTGAATAATTTTTAAAATTTTCATTTAAATTAGAGCCCATATTATTGGGTTTTTATGATTTAATCCTTTTGAACCAAAATGTCAATTTTAAACTAATAATGGACACTTTGGGTCATAATGGGAACATCATGTTTCAGATGGAGGTGAGACCAATTCCTACAAGTGAAAAAATGACTCATGTACCAATTTATAAAAATATTAAAATAATGTGAATCCATTTAATGGTTTTTATAATTTCACCATTAATTTTTAATAAAATTAAAGTCAATTATAATTTAAAATATGGAAATGGAGTCATATCGGCCACACCAGGCATAATATCGTGGTCCTGATGATTCCAAAAGGCCCCAAATGATTTTTTGATTGTTTTAATTATTAATGAAAACAATAAAAATTCAATTGGATAGTTTTTTAGTATCTAACATGTGCTTTTAATAAAATTTCATTTTAAACTGGAAACATACACATTTAGTCAAGCTGTTACATCGTGTACCAGTTTCACATGAGGCCAATTCCTACATGTCACTAATAAAAAATTAAAAAAATTTCTACCTCATCAGAATTATACGAGATCATTTTCTTGTTTTTCTATATTCCAATTTTTTTTACTAGAATTAATGAAAATATTAAATTAAAAGAAATAATTTTACTCATAATTGTCACACCGTACATCATATAGAGGTGTAGGTAATTCGAAATCATCCCAAATGAAATATTTTTTTAGTAATGTTTCAAAAAAATATTAATGATTCTCATTAGTTTTGATTATGTTATTTTTTTATCTAAAATATAAATTATAAACTAAATACATATAGTTCAAGTCATAACAAGATCATTGTGAATAAAATTGTGGTGTACCTGAGTGAGAATGTGATATTTTTTTTAATAAATGTAAAAGTGAAAAAAAGAGATAACATGTTCCACTATGATGGAAAAAGAAACCCCCTACTCCAAAACGCACCTCATGATTTCCGAAATAAGGTGTTTCTGCTTCCATCATAAATGAATATGATATCTATTTTATATCATTTTGTAGATAGTCGATCGGAAAACCTGACTTATCAAGAGATTTTTGAAAAGAAATAAATAATTGTTAGATTAAAATTATAAGAAAATATAGTAAAAATGATAGATATATGATTAATTAATTAATTAAATATGTATCTTGAAATCAACTATTCATAGTAGTTGTATACATTATTGACTGATTTACTTATTATTATTATCTAATTTGTAGCTAAGTTGTCCAATCTCTTAATTGCATTAGCATCATCGATCAAACCACCACAACCCAAATAAAAGAATCCAAATATTTAAGAAAACAATTATTTTGAGATTAAAAATAAAACAAATAAATTAAACTCAAATATCGAATTTTATATCGGTTTTAAGAACAATGATTTTACTCTGCAAACATCATTATTGGACACCTTTTGTGAGAGAAGAAATTGTTGAAATTTTTGGAAAGAACCAACCAACCACGATGTATTTTTACTCACTAAAAATCATTGATAAATTATAGATATAAGTGAATTGAGATCAGTTCTTATGGAAAGTGTTTCTCCTCCTTGATCATGTGATGAGCGTCTTGAAATAAAATAAAAATTATAAACAAATAACATATTGTTTTATTCATACTGAGAAAATTGTGCCTTAGATTGAGTCGTTCATGATGGATTAGCTGTTGTATGTTCTTTATTAACTATACACACCATACCAAAAATGAATGAAATGCTTCCTTTAGATAGAAAAGGAATACCCATATTTGGTAAAATACATCATCCAAAATAAACTTGTTCTATAATTTATAGAAACATATAGATGGTTGAAGGAAATATATATCTTCTAAAATTATCATTGGTAAAATAAATAATTGATTGCTCAAAATAATATTTAAATTATAGTAAAAAATATTTTATAAAATGGTTAAAAAATTGATTAATAAGTAGTAGGAACTCATGTTTTCATGATCATAGTAGTGAAGTGACTCATCCATTTGTATAAATTCATTTATTCTCGATCTCTTTGAAAATTAAAAAAAATGTATTAGATAATAATGAGGAGAAAATTAACTAATACAATTAGATAAAATGGTAATAAAATTAACTACAAGGAAATTGGTTCCATTAATATATCATTAATGTATAAAATAATCATTCAATATCCTACGAAACTAAAATACAATAAATTTAATCCATATTAGATGACCATAAAAGAAAATATTATGTAAGTGATATTTGAAAAACATTATATATTTATCAACAATAAAATAACATTACATTCATGTCATACAAAAAATTCAAATAAAAACATTGAACATATTTGGTAGGTGAAAAAGCTATATATACCTATTTACAATTTTTTTGTTAGAAAAAACAAGTGTAACACGTTATATATTCCTGATTTATAATAGACATAACTATATCCCTTTCAAATCATATAATACATTAACCATTATTATAATCCTATTAGCATTCATAGAAAAAAATAAAATTAATATGTATATTTTTGAAATAAAATATATAAATTCTCTCTTTACATTTAACTATTATTGAGAGTGTAATGTCCACGATAAACCATTTTCAATATATGATGGAAAAACATCTGTGGGAGACATTATGTATGTTTAAAAGGCATTAAACATCATTATAAATTCATTAACAATTTTTGAATGTATTAAACATACGTATATCCCTTTAAAGAATATAAATGATACAAAAATCTAGTGAATCAACTAATTCCTCTTAGATTGTGCTATAAATTAGTATATCATTTTGAATATTTTAGGTGATGATAAACTCTTACATAACATCATCATTATTTCTTCATCAATACTAGAATACCCCAATTCACATTTAATTTTTTTAGATAATGACGATGTGTTTTTTATTAATGATCTTTTAAATGTGGAAAAATTTACATAATGAACATATTGATTCATATTAGTGATGAACTTATGTACATAGTTTTTTACAGTGATTTGGTGAAAATGTAATCTCTATGCATAATAGGGATAGGTAAAGAAACGCAACTCATGTAATAATAGAGATATTTTTTGTTATATAATTATTGGATGATTTAATTTCACATCATTTTCCTTAAAAAGAACAATTTTTAGTAAGTGAATTTCACTAATGTAAAAATAATGTGTTACTTGTATGGATTTCACAAGAAATTTTTATTTAATATCTTATATATAATTGATGATCGAATAACCTCAATAATTAAACAACCCAACAATGTGAAACCAATGTAAATTTAGTTTCGAATAATCCATTATTCAATAAATGAGATTAGTTATTTATTTATTATATATTCAGGATCATGATAATTGATTCTTTTTAAAATGGGTGTTAAATTATAATTTTTGTGATTCCTTATTTAATTTGAATAGGGTTATTCATATTTTTGTATTTCTTCATAAAATTGTTTATTTTAATTTGATTCCATGTTTCCTTTAACACCATCGCTCGTTGATGACCACTATCTATTAATGTCAATTTTCCTCCAATTGTTGTCCAAAAAACGTGCTATCTTTTGTGGTTGACTACATAGAAATATATTCATATATTTTTGTGATATTATATACTTGTTAGATGAGTTTATTGGTTTTATATCACTCTCACAAGACTATTTGATCCACAACTAAAACCATTTCATTGTAGTGTAGAGAATCGAAGGGTAGGAAACTATGATTGTTCTGTTGTTGTTGTTGTTGTTGTTCAATTTGTTCATGGTGAGGGAGTTATTTCACTCATTTTCAATATTTTATAGTACATTAAATGTGGTAATAGAAATTTTTCATATGTTAATAATTTTGTCAAAAAAAATTTGGGTTTGAATTTTTTTTTCTGAAAATAATTCTTCCACATAAATACATGTACAAATTCTCTTAAAAAATAAGTGAAACATATTTTTTATGAAACATGAACTAATTACACAAGGGATTATATATTAACTGAAAATTGTTGTGCAAACTTTTCAATAATTTTTCTCAATCATAACCTTTGTGTGATTCCCATTATACTCCATTGCCCAACAATGTTATTTTTTGCAGACCAGGGATTTGTATGCTCTTCCCCGCATGTATCTTCCACTGTCTCCTCCCCTACCTTAGTATATGAATCCATATACATCTCGACCAATGCCTCAACCTCCTTCTATGCTCCCACATCCACATACACATCCACCTCTTCATCCTCATCCTCCTCCAACTCCGACTCCATAACTTCCAATTTTTTTATCATTTTCAGGCCAACACTTATAAATATATTTCATTAATTCATTTTTTGTCTCATTGAAAAAATTATCCCAAATAATATATAAAAACCGTAGAAAATTCTTCAAACCCAAAATATATTTATATGTTCATAATATGGACTGGATTACAAACATAGTAGGTAATAACCTAAATTTATTATTGGTAAATATTTTGACTTCGTGTACACATCCCACTAATCTCTAAAAAAATATACTTCATTATTGGAGTATGATGGTTTTCTGCAATATTGATAGTATTGAGAAAATATTTATAAATTTTTTTTACAAATTTTAATAATGAAATTTTAATTACCTTCTAAACCTACATCATAGGGGAAGATAGTCTTTATATTGTTTATGAAAAGTTTCATAAATATAAAAACATATTATCCATAATAATTTCGATTATATTTTTTTGAAAAAAATAGATTCATTGAACAAAATAATTTTTTTTAAATAAGTTTTTATAGTTAGATGTTTAAATATATATATTAATTTTTTTGATTTTAATTTACCAATATGGTTTTTTATTTTTAGTCACCCACTTCATTACATGATTTAGGATACATTTAGGGACCTACTTATCATAAAAAAAATTATTGTCCAAAAACAAGATGAAACATATAATTAAATGTTTATCAATAAAATGTTGATTTCAGTGTATTGAAAATTCATGATTCATATCATTTGTGGTTATTTTTATTGATATCCATTCACCAGATGCTAAAAAATTGCTTATCCATATTCATTGCGATCAACATCCAACACTACCTAAAAAAATATGAAATGTAAAAATTAATAATATATTTTATATGTTAAGATTGAAGACTTTATCTTTGTATTTGTATGCATTAAAACAGAGTCTATCATCTATTATTTTTTTTCTAAAACTCAATGTATAACTCATCTTTTTTTCTTCTCAATTTCTTCATTCTGCAAATTAATTTATTCAATAGAAATGATTTTGGGATTTATTAATCCAAATGGGTCATTGTAGGGTTTTCCAATTCAATATTACTAATATAAAAACATATATAATATATGAATGGTTATTAAATTTAATTAACATATTAGATCACTATTTGGTTAAATGATTCATGAAAATGTACCTTATTTATGTATTCACAAATTAGGATCCCATATATTCATTCTTGAGAATATCTTTTATAAAATCATGACCATCTATATATGTAATGAAATATCCATATATTGCTTCTTCATAAGTAATGTAGGACATATTTTTATCATTAAATGTGGTTTTTTAATGATGTTGTAGTGATAATAAATTTTTTTCTGTAACTATCATAGAGAAGGTACTTTGAGAAGGTCATTTTGATTTCATTGTCAAATCACTGGATTTTCTTGATTTGACAATCTCTTTCCCACTTATTTATCCTTATACAATATCATTCCATACATTAGGACTTTTTCATCAACTATTATAGATATTTCCGGTTAATTTTATTTAAATACATTCATCATGAATATTTATAAGTATAGATGACCATTCTATGAATATTGAAATAGAATAATTGAGATTTTAAATATATGGATCATCAAGTGGAACATAAAATTCTATATTCATATCATGACCTACCTCAATCCCAAATATAATGTGTACTTTTTTGTGTTTTTTCTATAATATCATGTCTCATGGGTTATTATACACCATAACCCTCACACTAAGGCAGCACATGGGTGATAACAGATATAAATAACATACAACTGTACCATATATAATTTTAGTAATTTAATGTTTTAAAATGTTATTAGATTTAAATTTAAGAGAATTTGTAATGGAAAAATTGATTACATCGATAATGGTATGAATTTGAGGGGAATTAATAGACTCAAAGATATTGGGGTCATTCAATTTTTCATGTGTGGATCTTTGTTTCAATAGTGGTTCACATTGATCCTTTATTATTATTTTGTCTACCAAACTAGAGAAGATAATATTATATTTATAAAAAATATTTCTTCCTAGAATCCTTTCTTAATATTATATCCATCTTCATGTGATATTATATTCTCAAAATATGTTTTAGGAGACACTACAAAACATACTCCTCTAGGGTGACCATATTATCCCTATTTCGCCAAAGATAAAAAAGTTGTATTTCTTTCTGTGTGGTCAAAATCAATTCATATTTCTAAACTTTATAAATCAATGTTAACAAAAATAGATATTTTTATATAATACTATTATAATTCATAAATAATTACTAATATTTCATACTTAAACATGTTTCCCATTCAATTTTTATCAGAATTCATTACCATGTTTAACCTCTAAATTTACTCTAGCCTCCATCCATAGAAAATGACATGAAATTGAAGATGATTCATATTATTATTCATCAAAATACATAGAAAAAAATAATCAATTTTTATTTGTATGAAATACTTTTTTTGATTCATAATACATACCAATTTATTCTCTATTAATGAACAACCCATCAATTCATTGTGATAGTGATACATTGGTTTTGTTTCGTGTTTGTTATTTTGAAAAATAATTTAATATTTTACAAAATAAATATTTTTGAACAAAATTAGATAAATTAAAAAAAAATTAAATAATTGATTATCAACTACAATGCCATAGAAATGATTTCTCCACACGATGACTGATTAATGCATTCCTTGTTTCTTACATTATTATGTTTGAACAACTAACTGGTGTGTGGGTCTTCAATTTTCCTCAACATCCATATGTTGTATCATTGTTGGAAGAGTCCTAAATCCTCTATAAAATATTATGGAGGCAATTAGTTCAAATTTATTATGAATAAACTATAAAACAAATGAACTCTTCAAGTAAGAATAAAAAATAAAATAATATTTCCTTTTATAATATTCGAGTAAAATAATGAAAATATATTGAAACATTGCCTTTATAACTTTATAAAAGATTTTAATTGTTATAAGATCAACGTGGAAGTATGAAGTAATATCAATATCTATATTTATCCTTATGTCACCCCAATTTATCTAATGAACATTATTCTATTATGGTTAAATGGTTGGAAACATTGATTCCAACCAACCACAAATTTTATATCCTTACTTATTTCCAGGGTAATTTTATTCAACATTTTGATGATTCACAATTATTAGATTTTATCATCAAAATGATATTGATCTCTAAACAATTATATTATTATAGCATCAACAGTATGTTCTTCCTTGGGATTGATAACATCATCATGCAAAAAAGGCATTTCCTTCTTCAATATTCAAACATTTAATTTTGATTCTAATAATGTAGTGTAGAGAAAATAATATTGTGAAGAAAAAACATAGTATATTAAAAAACATTAACATTTACATTGAACTCTCTTTAATATTAAATGGTTTTATATTTTATTCTCCAATATCGAGAAAAAAAATCCCCAGTTTTTGGTCCACTATAATGTTAAAGAAAATTAATACATTTTGACCGGTATGAACATATTTTGAAACCCCAATGTATTGGTTATCCTTAGTTAAATTTTTATCTAACCCTGGAATTGTTTTATTCACTAGTAAAACAATAATAAAATTCATGTTTGATAGATCTGAGACTTAAAATAATTTCACTTCTTGTGATTCCATTAGGAATGGATCATCATTTCCTCTTCCACAAGGAAATTCATCATTGTGAAGCCCATTTAACCAAATTTAAAAATGCTTTTATTGGAATCCCATTTGAGATAAAAAATAATTACCTGAACTGTTTTATAATCTGAATCATTTAACTATTTAATAATTAAAAAAATATCATATTGGTATAAATTGGATTTCTATCCTTGGAAATGGATATGTTCATCACTTCCTCCAGTTTTATTACTCCACTATTTTTCATTGTACTACCATGATTTTACAATTTTTTTATTAAATGTAACCACTTATTAGAAAATCAGTTTAAGATATAATATTTTCATTCGGTCCCCTCACTGTCAATCAACATAGATTGACAATTGAATTTTGTTTTTTGGATAACTCCGTATAAATACGATATTGGAAAAGTCTTATAAATTGTTGATTATGTGTATTTGATATCTATCCTTCAGTCGTTGCTTAATTTCAATCACTACGATATGCAGTAAGGTCCCAGAGAAGGCTGAAGATAGTGAGATTACCATCAAGAATATTTACAGGGAGGTGGAAGTTATTTCCCTAGTAAACGGTTTTGATATTATGTCATATGATAATCCCCAAAAAAATCTAGAAAATTCATATTCAAGAACCTCTATGGATGCAGATATGGCCAATGAGAATTATTCTAGTGATAATTTTTCATGCCACATTGCAAGCGACACAGATGACAAGGCTCATGGGAGTAGGTACCCATGTTCAAGGTGTAGTAATAACAGGGAGGGTAATAAGAAAGAGAAAATGGAGAACTCATATTTATATCTACCAGTGGATTCAATATATACAATGAATACAAAGTCCAAGAAGAAGGATTGTGGCCCCCACCACTTTAAGGTGGTCAACCCACTGCGGGAGATGCCGGATAACCCTTTGGATTTCTTTTGAGATTGTAAGAAGTTATGGCTGGAACAGTTCTAACAATCAAATATCCTAGTGATAAATAGGAAATAATTATTGGAATGCCTTTTAAGGTTTCTCACAATGAGGAGGAGGGAACCTGGATTAACAATAATGAATTGATTCTAGTTAGGGTCTTCAAAAATGAAAAGATAAATGTTGAGAAGGTTATACAGTGATAGGAAAAGATGGTATTTTGGTTCAAAGATCTTCTGATTGAGGAACCATACACATAGGTAAACAACATCTCATGGAAATTTTTTAGATAGATTAAAATTGGTTGGCTACAATTTCACATTAACGGATTGTCAGACTCTTTTTGTGCTTGCTTTGTTTTCTCACTTTCTATCTAAATTTTTTTGATAACAAAAATTTAATTTTGAGTGAGTGGGTGGGAGACCTATACTACAGTCATCTAATATTTAGTCAGTAAATAATTATACATCTTCATAGATAATATATTATATTGTAGTAGAACATTTTGGTAATCATTAATTATTGACATACCTTTTCAAAATCATAATATATTATTCAATGGGTTACATATATCTATAATTTATTGGATCGTATTTTCTAAACTCTATATCCATGTGAACCTTATGGTTAAGCATTATATTAATGAATAATAGTGTTAAGAACATTTATAATTCACATAATATGACTACATTCTATTTAACCATGATTAGAAACTTTTTCAAGTCTATATCATTACTGCATAGAAATTTAAAGAAAAACCAGTGTCTGTTTAATCTATGTCATATATTTTTATGAATAAATCGTGGGAATGAAATAGGAATCAAATATTTCATCCAAACATTACATTCATTTGATTCTATTCCCTTTAACATCAAATTAGTCACTGAAAAAAAATTCATTATATTTTATGAATACCCCTTTAGAAATTTTACACAAATAATGAAAAGGAAAACATGAATTTGTTTCATGGCCTGATATAATATAAGTTGTTATAGGAATAAAACAACACCCTTTACCTGTCACCAGTGCCAAATCCTCCATTATCCCTATGTCAATCCTCTCAAGCATTACTTTTATGCCATATTTAATTTTACGAGGATCATTTAGTAATCTTAAAATAACACATTAAAATTCATTTCTGACTATATTAATGATTAAAAGATAATTTTTGAGTTAAAAGAATTTTAATACAGTAATTCAATGAAAATTGATCTATTATAAAAAATTTACTTCATAAGGTTGTTCAAAAAAAAATTTATCTAAAAAATGTTAATATATTCTATATTATCAAACTTTTATTCAACCATTAGTGGAGATGGGGTTATTATTTTTTGGTATTGCTATTAAATTATATTGCCTAAAATCATGAATTTTTTTCATCGTGGTAAAAATTTATGATGTCTTTAAAACATTGTCTTTGAGGAATGATTATATCTTATCTATGAATGTAGATTCATCAAAAATGGGACACCCATCATTCATTTAATGCAATACGAAAACAAGATTCAATAAGCAAGAATGTATTTTATCTTCTCATACAACACGTCCCTTATTGTGAATTCTACACTTCTATGAGAATCATGAAATGTAACACCTGTATCACACCTCTATTTTTGATATATGATCCATGGGGTCAAATATACATCAATATCTTTACCTGATTATTTTTTAATGAGATAAGTTGAGATAACATAATGTATTTACACTTTATTCAAATCCATAGAGGAAAGTTATAAATTACCAACCTGATGTTTCATGTATTATGAGTAGTATTCTACACAGAAAAAGTGATTACCCAATATATTGGCAATTCAAGACTGAAAATTGGTATTTCATTTCCTAATTCATGATAATTGTAATATAATTTTTCAATATAGAGAATCTAATGGATGATGTAGGCTCCCCGATTTTATTCTTGTATCTTGAGGATATGTAAATGTTCACATGGTATTCTGAAATATATATAATATTCTAAATATTGTAATGATAGGAAATATTCCATTAATCATTCAAAGGACGTGATAAATTTTTCTTGTATCTATCTGCACCAATATTAATAATTTTATGAGTGATTCAAGGTCATGAAAAATATTATTCTATCATTTGGAAAAGGATATATGTTTTTTAGAGATCCTACAAACTGAATCTAGAATTATTTTACTGTCATATGATCAACATGAACATTTATGTTCTTCAGGATGAGTTTCAATTAGAAGGCCATGTTGTTAAATAAATATTATTTCACTCCATATACTACCTATATTCAAATTATATGACATCAATAAAATTGAAAATGATTTTTATTTAGTTCAAATGATATACAATTTTCTATTATCACAACTACTTAGATTCTGAAATAACATCGTAAAATCATGAATGGAATATCCAATTTCAATTTTCATTTCATCTAGGTTATCTCTGTCAATATTTATACTATTATTCATATCATTCTATCCATAAACCACCATATCATTCCATTTGGTGTTCATGTTCCTGTTTCCCACTAGTTTTGTATCACAATTACATCTCCATATATATTTTCAAAAAAATAAAATGTTCTTCCAAATATTTAAGTTTAATTTTCCTTGAATAAAAATAATTTAAACATTAAAAAACGATTAAAATGGGTTGTATTCAATATCTATCACAAACTTCATGAAATTGTAAACTCAAAATTCACACTCTATTGTCATAATAGTAGTGTGAATCCATTTTGAATTCATATCTATAACACTTTGATATTTTTTATATTTCATTTTGAATTAATAAAATATTTTTAAAATTTTCATTTCACACAATACTAAATATAGATTTCATTATACAAAAAACACTAGGTTTGGAATGATTCATAGGGAATCTAAACCCGAGATTGTGTCACAATAAAAAACTAAATTATATTACAGTATATTAATCACTATTATTTTCTTATGTTCCACAACATTGAGTTCTTTCAAATGTATTCATCAAACTTAATATCATGTTTTACCGAAAAAATAATTTATTATAAAAATATTACTATTTAATATAATAAGATTTAACCTAAACTTCATATTAGAGAATATTAATATTGTTATGTAAATTTTAAAAATATAATGTTTATTATATGAAATCACTGGTAGACAATTAATTATAAATGAAAATATATACGTATTGATATTAAAGGATATTATAGTTTTTTATATTATCTCAATGTCATTTTGTCTTAATAATAAAATTAATTAAAATAAGTGTATGATATTATTTAATTAAATATGTTACATATCAAATCTTATATTTTTGATATTAATGGAATATATATTTTAGATAAAAGATAATAAAAACTCCTATCAAATGCATAAAAAATCATTTATTCAAAAAAGAAATTTTATCACCTTTTAATGAGGAAACGAACTTAAATCCAATTGTTGAAACTTTTAAATGTTTTATTTGATATAATTCACTTATTATTACAAATTGGATTATAAAAATATATATTAGATTTGTTTTTGATATTTGTTTAAGTGTTTAATGTTTTGATGAATTGTAAAACATACTAAATTTTAATTAAAAGAAAAAAATTTCATCGAAATAATGTATAGGGTTAAATTATATTTTTGAATGGTTTAGTGTATAATTAGATAAAATTTTTATAATTTAATCTTATATATTACATTGGAATTAATTTGACATTGAATTTATATATAAATAACATTTCATTATTTTCCATGATATAACTTTAATAATTCATTCTCTCACCCCATCAATGAGATTAATTTTATATTAACAACAACAGATTTAATGTTTTATATTTTAAAAATTGTATTAAAAAATTTGAATCAATTGATCCAAATTATATTAATAGATTTATTTTTTGAGGAATTATAAATAGTTACTTTTGTGTTTTCTATGAACATAGAAAAAGGTAAATCAGATAATTACCATTAAAAAATAATATTATAAATAATATTAAATTATGCTAGTAATTGTCATAATTTCATTGGATGAGTTTCTCTCAAAAAATAAATAATAATTGGGATAAAATTATAACATTTTTATTATATATATATGTATATGATTATAAGATAGTTATTATATTTTTCGTAATGA
Source organism: Viscum album (assembly GCA_963277665.1). NCBI lineage: Eukaryota > Viridiplantae > Streptophyta > Magnoliopsida > Santalales > Viscaceae > Viscum > Viscum album. The sequence continues at coordinate 1,091,550,645 of OY728137.1, read as the reverse complement.
AAATTTACAGTTTTCATAGTCATATTTTCAATGAATATATAATTTTATTATAGGGTTATAGAGTAAATAATTTAGACAATAAAAATTAATCTAAAAGTTTATATATGTTTTTTTCATTGAAATTTATAATTAATTTTCTTGGAGGAAATAACACCTTAATGGCTTCTACAGAGATGATTAAGTAATTGATTAATTTTTGGAAATACAAAATAAATGATATTATAAATACTAAATTTAATCTAATTTTATATAATTAATGTCATAAAAAATATAATCAGGGAATTTTACATTTTATATATCAGTTAATATAGTTTTTAGATGATATCATGTTGTTCGGATATTTTTATGAACATTAGTAAAAAACAGTGTTTAAATTGATAGAAAGGATATTTTATGAATTTTTTATTTTTTTACATTATTTAAAAATCATAAAATATTAAATATATACAAGGGGATAAATTAGGGTATAAAATATTATACCTATACCATTAATTGTTCAATTGAAACTTTATATTTCAACATTAAATTCCCATAACATTAAAAATATGTTTAGTACAGTAAATATTAAAATTGGATAACTATGTGTTAATAAAAATGATAAGGTTTAAAATTACATCAAAACCTATAGAAATTTTATTGGTTGACGATATAAAAATATTATATTCCCTTATATTATAATCCATAGATTTTTTATGGAATTTTTATTAGATATTTAACATATTCTAAATTAAAAATTTGATAGTTTATAAAAGCGACCCTCCCTGATCTTTTAAATTGGGCACCTCTCATTTTATTTTTGTTAACATATTTAAAGATAATTTTATATATCAAAATACTCCCAAATATCCTCCAATAATAATTTTATTCAATTAGTAATCCTTAATTTGGGTACAAATCTAACGACAAATTTCATTTTCAACAAATCAAAAGGTAAAACACAAAGAAGAGGTAATGTTAAAAAATGAACATTTTTATTTTATTTTTTCCTTGAACCCCAAAAACTATGTTTATTTCATGTATATATAATAACCTAATTATCTTTAATATTCTAATATGTTTTCATATTAATGGTTATACCTATAGTTTCTGTCACTTCCATCAAATGGGTAATGAACTTACAAAGATGTGTACAACAAATTATCACCTCATAAAATGATGATTATTTATTTTTATTTTCCACCATTCATTGTTGGTATTGTGATGGGAAAAATATTTTTTTTACATATATGATATTAATGACATAATTATATATATTTTAATTATAATATCAAATCTATCATTCTACCATATAATCTTTTGGGAAATGATAACGTCTTTTGGGTGTATGCATGGCTTACCATCTCTACGAGGTGAAGTGATTTGGTATTCATATATATATATTTCATAAGCATGGTAACAAAGGTGAATTTATTGAATATATATGATATATGTAAGAGAAAAAAATTATTCTAGAATGCTAATATATCATATAATATCCTTTCTATTCACCAGAGAAGAAAATGAAAACATCGTTCATGTGTAGTAACATCCTACCGTCTCTATGAGTGGTTTATTTTATTTTATATCTCCAGCAATCATGGACCAACCTGAATAAATATAGAAATTATTTATATATATAGTAAATATATATAATTATTATCATTTTAAATATTATGGAATCTTCTTCTATGTAAGAGGGCATTGGATTAGATGTCCAAACATGAATGAAAAACAATGTGGTCCTTACATGAGACATTACATTAACATAGAATTGTTAATAATAATGAAATATAAAGGCATAAATAATATATGGTGTTAAATATATGAATATTGTTCTTTTATAGATGAATAATAAACTTATATTTATTATAATGTTGCTTTCAATTTGTGTTATGGATATCAGGACCTAAGGTAAGGGAGTTCAGTCATAATTTTATTTTCTACAATATACAACACATGTTCACCACATATTTATTATTTCTCATGTATATACTACCCTTATATGTATTATATGATCATAATCCTTTCATTTATAGAAATTTAGATATTCTTTTTTTTTCATTATCATTCATGGGTTTACAGTTCAAAAGATTCCAATTTGGTATGGTAAATTTCTCTCTATTTTTCTTCTTTGAGACGAAAATTATGGTAAGATCCTATTGCATTTTTTTTTGAGGTGCATATAATTAAAATTTTATTTTTTATAATTTACATCCTATTTTTACTGATTTATTTGTTTCTTGTAATTTTATTCACTTTTAGGATGAACATCTGTGTTCCATAAAAATAATGATTTCTAAAAATGATATCAATTTTTATATGATCTTTTATTCATTTTCATGGAAAAGGATTACAAAGATGTTTAAATAGGATTCTAAGATTAATTTATTATATTTAAAGAAAAATGTCAATGAAATAATCATTATATCAATTTTATGAATAAAAATTTCCATCAATATAGATATTATATTTTCCTCATGAATTATTTTTATGTCATCTATAAAAATTATATTCTATCTAATATAATTTTATTTTATGTTACTTCTATTATGATAAAAATATGATTCAATTATACCATTAGTAGTATTTCAAATAATGGTTTATGTTTATGATGTAATGATATTTATGAAACCTATTTATTTTCCATCATAATGTTATGATTGAATGATGTTTATGAATACCATTTCATTCAATGGGTTTCGATATGATGAATGATTTTTTTTTCATGTAAAAATCATATGTTATATTTTCATTATATGATTTGTGGTACCTATTTCTCCCTCTAAATCATTAGGAAAATATGGAAAAATTATGAGTTCTATATGTTATGTGTGAACATGATTTACAGTTCACAATTATATTAGTCTACTTGGTTTTCATGTCCAGAATTATATGTGTGGTCCTAGTTTCCATGTGCATAATTTTATGCATGGACCTGGTTTTCATGTCTATATGATTTTTCAAGTCCATGATTTCATCTCGTTAATTTATCATGTTAAAATATTACTATTTATACATGTTAAAAATGTTACATGTATAGTTGGATGGCACAATTTCATGTATTATGTCAATGTTATGCCCCCATTAATTATATCCTTTGATTCATTTTTGACTAATCACTTATGAAGTAATAATATTTATGATTCCCTGCTAGCGAGATTCACTTGGCCTCTTATTAATAGTAACTCTAAAGCCTATGAATTTTTAAAAAATAGATTCTTAAATAAAATTTAAAAAGGAAATCTTAATTTCATCAACTCCTCAATTTGGCCCTCTATTAGAAACTCTTATCAGAAGATTATGGCTAATTCTAGATGGATGGTCAGCGCTGACTCCAACATTAAATTCTGGTGTGACAACTGGATAGGTAATCCTTTAATTTCTATGCTGCCTCCTAATAACACTCCTATAAACACCACCCACACTATTAAAGATGTTATGCAACTTTAAAGGCATGATCTCCCTAATGGCATTGCTCAAATCATTGAAAAGTATACCTTCTCCATTTCTGGGGTCTTCATTGTTTTTGGAACCTACTCCCAATGGCATACTTGACTGAAAAAACTTCTACAAGCACAACTTCTCTGACAATGATCCTAATTAAAAATGGGTGAGTACCTTCAATAAGACTAGGATCAAACCCTCTAGGTTCACCCTTATTTGGCGTATTGCTCACAATATATTTCCCACTGAAAATCGTCTTCAAGCCTTTGGCATTCAACTTTTCTCAAAATGTCATTTATGTAATCAGAACAGAGAGGATTATGATCATCTTTTCTTGTCTTGTGCTACGACCACGGCTTTATGGAACTACATTTTTGAGGTTTTTAATTGTTCATGGTCTTTATCTGACCAGATTTGTTTACTTTTGAAGAAATGTACTAAATACGAAGCCTCTCAGCAAGTCAAAAACCTTTTTCTTACGGTAGTGGCTGAACTCCTACATGAAATCTGGTGTGTAAGAAACGATCTTATCCATAATAATCACCATTTCAGTCTCAATGCAGGAAAATCTCGAATTCTCATTGCGATACATGAAGCTGCATCAATTCAAAAAGAATTTTGCAGCAATCATATTGGATACTTTGAGATCCTCAGATGTATCTGTGTCTCAGGTATTTTCCCGAAGATCAAGAAACCCTTTGATGTTTTCTAGAAACCTCCGATGCTGGGTTGGATCAAAGTGAATGTCGACGGCGCCTCAAAAGGCAATCCTGGACCTGCCAGTTGTGGGGCCATTTTCAGAGATTCTGATGACCATTTCCATGGTTTCTTTTACGGTGGATGTGGGATTACCTCTTCCATTGAAGCAGAGATGCTTGGAGTCATACATGCTGTTGATTTTGCGCTGCCAAGAGGTTGGCATAAACTGTGGATTGAAAGTGTATCTACCACCATTGTTCAAACCACTTAGAACGGAGTTATTCATCTCACCTAGCTGCTTACTACGTGTTGGATGAACTGCTTGAATTCGCTTCAGGAGATCGACTACATTGCTACACATGTCTTCCGTGAAGCAAATGCTATTGTTGATTCCCTTGCCAAAAAGGGTGTCCACCAGAACATGACTTGGCTGGATGCGCTGCCAGCTGATTTTCTTCACCTCTTTGAAAGAGACTTTAATGAAATCCCATCCTTTCATCTCACGTAAACTTTTGTTTGTTTAATTAATAAATGGTGTTTCAGACATTAAAAAAAATAATATTTATGCCTTGATTAATATTAATGATATTAGATATGCATGATATGATATTATAATTTTATAATCTTGTTCTTATACTCATTATCCTCATGTTTGTGCTTATATATCTCCATTAATTAACCTTAGAGAGCTTTTATGACCACAATTTTAATTTTTTTTCCAATGAAACAATGACTTATTTTATGTTTGATATCAAAATTTTTATAAATATAATGAAATAATTGGGTTAATATGTAGATAAATTATTAATGAGTTGTTTTTGATTCAATGATTTTTAATACCAAAATAAAATATGTTCTCTTGAAGTGTGTTTGTGTAATGTATGAAATGTTATTCATAAAAAATAATGTGATATCGTTGAATGATAATAATGGGTGGTTATAGATGGTATTAGAGAAAAGGTTTGGTCATACTTTTGAAATTTGGATTTGAATACATTAGTAAGACTCATATGGTTATTTTTAATCTAGGAGATTCTATAAGGATAAGTCTAAGTATGATTTAATGATTATAAAAATGTTATATAGTTTTAGTAAATGATATACTTATTTTTTTAATAGATTTATATACATTTAAGGATACAAAAAGTGTATGTGGATCTTGAATTGATTTATCTAGAGCTAAAAAATATAACATGGTACACCATGCCTGAGTCAAGCATAACCTGGTACACAACATTGGGACATTCTCCACACCAGGATTGATACTCCCTGTGGATATGATTTTAAAATTCTCAAACACATTATGAACCATCATGAATGATCTAAATTGATGTTGTTTATGAATAACCTAGGATAAACCTATGGTGTCATAGATTAAAGTTAGAGTCATAATTTATAAATATTATATGATGTTTTTTATTTTTGTGTGGATCTGAATTGTGATAATTATTTCCAACTCAATGAGCTCTATTTTTAGTAAATGGTGGGATAATAAAGAACTCTGTTATTATAGAATGTTATAGACTATTTTTCAATGGGAATTAAAATAGGATGTTTATTGGAGTGATCAATATTTTGATCAGTCCTAGTTTGTTTTCACGAAACCTATTTAACAAATTATACCTTACCTGACCCTCAAATGCACCAAATAAGTGAATGAAGGAGTTTAGTGATGGATAAGGTAATAGATACCATAGTGGAATGAAGATTCAATTTCTATTGTGTCACAAATGTGGATTTAATAACCTATTTTAATGTATTATAGGAATAAGATGTTGTTTTGAATATGGAATTGAAGTGCCAAAACTATGTAACTACAAAGGTAAAATAATGGGTTATCTAAAAAAATGGATTGAAATATTGGCCACCCTAAGACATTATCAAAGGGTAAATTCATTATGTGTGGAATAAATTACCAGTATTAAAATCTATATCCCAAGAGGAAATCGGCAGAAAAGAATCAGAAATGTTGTATGAGTAATGGTTATATGTCCTATGATGATGATAATAAAGGTGAAATGTTAATAGAACGAAGTATGAATTAAGAGAATCAGCAAGACCATTTATTGGATTAAGTACAAAGTGAAATAATTGAACTGTTTTTATCTTTTGATTCAAGATTTATGTTATATGCATTATGAAATATATGAATATTGTACTTATGGTTTCCACTATGGATTTATGGTAATTAAGTGTATTATCATGTTTCAAGAGAGTAAAATATAAATATATTAACATGTTTTGTGAGTGAAAATTTAGAGATACAACAAGTTGTTTATAGGATTGATGATAAGTTCATTTTCTAAATTTATAGACCTTTTTTCAGAAGATTTTTTTATCATTGGAAATATCATAAAGGTATCCATTTATGAGATTGATTAGATATTAATGTATTATATCTACGTATGAGTATTTTTTTCATTTTTTAAAACCATTTTAATCCTTTTGGTTGTGATGTTAGGGTATATGGAATAATCTATCAATATATGGATCTCATGTACTATTATGATTTTAAATTTTCAAATTCACCTACATTTCATTGAATAAGAGAAGATGTGGAAATTTTTCTTAGAAGAATAAAAGGATTATATATTCTTATGAAATGTGATGAAATCTTGTAAGTACTAATTCTCATGAATATTATTTAACTCTTATTAAATGATCTTGAGACCCACAAAAATGTTACCCTAGAACATTATTTTTAGATGAATCATGTAATCCATTAGAGCATCCCAAATTTAAGAATTTTCCACCATTATCTATCATCTATTCGTCTTATCTATCACTCTCTATTAGAACTTTATTGTTGCATTTATCTTACCTATCCATGTTTTCACTTTCCATTTATTTCATCATATTTGAAAACATAGTAACGTGTTACACAGTTAAGCCATTAAGCTTCTAACATTCGATTTTTGAAGGGATGTTTTAGAATTCATTTTTTTGAGGTGTGTTTCTATGATAAAATATTTTAGTATAAATATTTTGATACCTAAATGAATTTGGAGGAAATTTTCATTTTAAAAGGGTTATAATTTTTCACCAATGGTTTTTTTGAAATAAAAATTCTTAAATTAATTAAATCATTTTGATATTTTTCATTCCACTCTATACTTAATATAACATTCATTACATGAAAACACATTTTTTGTATCGAATTATGTGGAACAACATGTTTCAATTAGACTACATGATTTACATATATTATCTTCTGGTATAATCAACAATATATTTATCTTGTCTTACATAACATCGAGTTATTTTGATAGCTTCAATTACATGCACTACCGAGTTTTACTGAACAATAGTATATTATTAAAATATTATAATTTAATACAATAAGATATAACCCAGTCAATGAATAAACATTTATGAATAGTATTTACTAATTTATGAAAATATGTCATTTATAATATAATATCATTGGTTACAAATTAAATATAAATGAATATTTATATAGATAGATTATAAATGAAATAGATTCTTTTTCTTAATGTAATTTTATCTAAATAATTATATTTTTTACATTTAATGATATATATATATGTTATTTTTTCAATAAATTATTATTTATATTTATCTGTTATGCAAAAATCCCTATATTTTGTAAAAGGGTAATTTTATAGCTTAATGATGGAGAACACATTTTAAATAAATTTTTAAATTATTGTAATTAATCTAAAAGAAAATATGAAATTATTATTTTAATATATTATGTAAAAGTTCAGTTACGTTTAATTTTTTACCTTTTTCTAATAAGATTCATGTTTTGATGAATAGTTTGAGGAATATTATATTTTTATTGAAAACATATTTTTTCATCGAAAACATTTATAATGATAAATTATATATTTGATTGGATATAAAGTATAATTAGTTAAAAAAAATTTATTAGTTAATCTAAAATAGGTCATTGTAATTGATTTTAAATTGAAATTAGATATAGAATAATATCATTAATTTTCAATATTTATCATTAATAACCCATTTTTCACCTCTTTTACAAGATTAAATTTAAATTAATTACTAAAAATTTTGTGTTTTGAAATTTTAAAAACTTATTTTAATTTTTGATTCAATGTGTCAAAATTATGTAAATATAACTATTTTATTTTTATGAATAAGGAATACAAATATTATTATCTAATTATCAACACAGTAAAACATAAATTGTGTAATTACGGGAAAAATATTATTAAAAATAATATACAATTTCTATAAAACTAGTCATAATTTTATTTTCGTAGTGTTTTTAGACCATGAGAATCATTAGGATGAAATTATAACCTGTTTATGCAACTTGGATGAGATTAATTTTTTTTATATTTCTTTATGGAAAATATAATGATTCCATTCTCCTATTTTAAATAAATTTAAATTTTTTAATATAGTTTAATAAAGAGGATAAATTATACTTTAAATAATAATTTGAAAGATAAATTCTTTTTATTTATCTTGTTAATTTATTTTTAATTTTTTTCAAATAAATTAATACCATAATGGATTCAATAATGATGAAGAATTAATTATTTAAATAACGAAAAAACCAAATTAAATATTATTAAAAATATTAAAATAAATAATTTTTTTTATTATTGTTATCCAATGAAAAATTAGATTGTGGTTACATATTTTAGATGGACTAATGTAGTTATTGCGAAGATAGAATATTTTTATGATTTTTTAAATTGAAAACTAATGAATAGTGTCAAAATTGACACAAATGATATTTTAGGAGTATAATATTTTATTACATTTATAAAATATCATAAAAATAATTAATATATACAAGTGGATGGTATATGGTATAAGATATTAATAATTAACCATTTTTGGAACAATTGAATCATTATATGTAAAAATTACATTCCCTTAACATTAAAAACCTTATTAGAACAATTATAATTAAAATGGGACATTTAAGTTTTAATCAAAATGATATCTTTTATAATAACATAAAAACCTATATTGAATTTTTTTGTTGATGATATTATGATATAATATCATCATATCATGAAATACAATCCCTTTGTTAGGTATTTTTATAGAGATTTTATTAATTATTAATTAATAATTTGAGGGTTTCCAAATGTTCCCCACCCCTCTCTTTTAAAAAGTCACATCTCCTTGTCTTTTATTAAAACCTATAATAAACTTATTATTATTTAAAACCTTACCATTAATCCACAAATTTTTTTACATTTATCATAAAAACAATAATTTTGGAATAAATATAACAAAATAAGTCCTTTTGTACAAATCCAAAGGGGATACACAAAGAATATCCAATGATAATCAACAACCATTTTTGTTTTATTTCATCCATCATCCCACATCGATTATTATAAATTAATGTTTATATACTAACTTAATTATAATCAATATACTGATAATTTTTTAAATTATATGTTCGACCAAAACTTTCACACAATTCTATTTAATGGAAAATGAATATTCAATTTTTGGGTGTGGTGTATGATTTCCTTATGAAGCGTTGATTGTTCATTTTTTTATTTAACACCTATCATAGAGATAATTATGAATTAAAAACTATTTTAATTTTATAAATGATATTTATAACATTATTATACTTTTGTGTTGATAATATCACATACAACCTCTTTCTCATATAAACGTTTTGGAGAGGATAACGTCGCTTGTGCATATGTATGGCTTACCATCTCCGTAATACGATTTGATTAGTTCATGATCTATATTTCACATGGATAGTAATTAGGATAAATATTTTTTAATATATATTATATATATGAAATAAAATATTATATTTCAGAAATATTAAATACCATATAATATTTTTCCTTGTAACATGATAAGAAAATGCAAACATCATTCACGAGAACGTACGACCTACCATCTTTATGAAGGGTGTAGTTTAGTTTTTATCTCTAACTACTATTAATAACAATTATTAAATATAATATATATATATATATATATGTGATATTAATATCCTGATTATAAATCTATATATAATGAAATCATAATCCATTTACAATTTTTAAGGATAAGAATTCCAAGAATGAATGAAAAACAATGTGGTTATTACCTGAGGACAAACATTAAAATAGAATTGTTAATAAGCATCTAATATAAAGTCATAAATCATATATGGTATTAAATATTTTAATTTGGTTCTTTGATAGATGTATAATAAACCTATAATTTTAAACATTTGGTTTCACAACGTGATAAGTAGGTCACGACTAAAGGTAAAGGATTTTTGTATCACTACAATTTTCTATGAGATAAAAGACATGTTCCCAAAATATTTCTTATATGATTTTTATATAATGCCCGTGGATTTATTATATGATCCTTATAATTAAATTTATTATTATTTAAATATCTATTTTCTAATCTATCATTCATGGGGGTTACTATTCAAAAGATACGAATTCTATAATGTAATTTTGTCTCAATATTCCTTTTTTTAGACACATGATATGTTATTAAACTATAGTCAATTAAAATGTGTGTATAATTCCACTTTAAACATTTTATCAGGAATAAAATAATTTTTATTATTTTAATTTTATTTGTAGTTTTATTCTATCTTCTTCCAAAAATCGATGTTCTTACAAAATAATGATTTCAAAAAATGTTTTTTGAGAATTTTTTGAAATTTTATTTAATCATATTCATAGAAAAGGATTTAAAAGATTTTTAAAATGGATTTTAAATATTCCTTTTACAATTTATCAAGATAATATTTAATTAAAAAAATTCTGAATGTTTTATGAATTAAAATTGTTTTTTCAATGAATAATATATATTTTCCTCAATAACTATTTTCATGAGATCTATCAAATTTTTTATCAATATTAGATAATTTAATTTGATGTTATTTATGTTTTACAGGGGATATAATACAATACTTAAATTCATAATTTTTCTTATAATAGATTATGTTGTTTATGGTATGATAATTATAAAACCTATTTCTTTTGTATGAGTAATGTTATGATTGAATGATGTTTACAAACCCCATTTCATTCAATGGTTTGTGATTTAATGAATGATTTATGTTTGTATAGACCACATATGTATTATTTTAATTATTGGATGAGTGAGACCAATATATACCCCAATGAATTTGGTAATGATGGATGACTCATGAGGTGTATATGTTATATGGGAAATTGCTTTCAGGATCAAAATTCTTGGTGTGGACCTGGTTTTCATTTTCACAATTCTATTCATGGGATTAGTTTTCATGTAGATTATTTTATGTGTGACCATGGTGTTAATGACCTTATTTTTATAAATGGGCCTCATCTCATGTTTTTAGTTTTAGATTATAAAATTTCACTATTTATACATTTTCACAAAGTTACCAGTTTACTTATATGACACAATTTAATGTCTTATATTAATTTTATGACATTTAGAATTATATTCTTTGATTCACTTATGATTCAATTATTAATAACTTCCAATATTTATCACATGATTCATGTTTATGTTCAGTGATATGTAGGGAATGATATTGTAATGTTATGATCATGTTCTCATATTCTTTATTCTAATGTCTATTCTTACATATCCTCCTTTGTTTAACAATACTGAGCATTTAATCACTGACTTTTATTATGTTTTTTCACCCATGTAATGATGATTTTTGACGTATGATATATCAAAAAGCATTATATATATGAAGAAATATGTTGGGGATGATGAAGATATATTGTTCACTAGTTATTTAGGATTCCATTTTCAGAAGACATAAAACTGGTATGACATTTGGAAATATTTTTGTGTAATGTATCAAATAATCCACAAAATAATTATGTAATATCCGTGTATGAAAATAATGATACATTATAATAAAAATTCTTTTTGGTTCGTAAAATATCCACATTTTAAAATAAAAAAATAAAAACAATTAAGACATTTATTAAAAAGGTGGAGGATATAAATAATTCTAATTAGAGGTTCCCCACATTTGATATGTTTAAATAATTTTATCATGTTTTGAAAAAAAATTGGTATTTTAATTTATCAGCATAATTTTTTGAACAGGTACTGTTGTATTTTCTTTCGTGAGACTGGCCCTCCTCTATTTTGGGCATGAACTTATGTTTATGGGTGTACTATAATATGTATTCATTAATTACAAGTTACAAGGGATCGTTTTGGATGCCTACTTCTCAGAACAGCTCAATGAACATAATAGAGTTGGGGGATGTGTCTCAAAGAACAAAATGAATTAATAATTATTCTAGATAAAAAGACAATGGGAATAAATATTTTCTCTAATTTTTTTAAATTACCACATCATAAGTTAATATTTCAAATCTAACCTGAATATTACTATACAAATTTAAAAGAATAGTTTTTTAATTCTAATACCCACTAGAAATTAATTTATCTAAAATTATTCATGAAAATATATTTTTTCATGACTATTAATGGGATAGAAACCCCTATTTCTAAAAAAACTGTTAGAATCAAGTGACAATTTATAAAATCATATTTAAAAACCATTAACAATAAATTAAATGTCTGAAACCATTTCATTTGATTGATATACACTGTGAAATGTTCAAAAATAAACATGTTCACCTTAAAATCAGTTCATGAGTTTTAAAAAACCAATTCCATTTTAGTTCATTTTAAGGGAAAACCTATTTTTATCATTCAAAACCAAATTCATCATTTAAATCAAAGATTCATTTCTTGAGAATTACATTTAAAATAGTAATGAAAAAAAATTCTAAATAGTTCACCACTGAGTCTTTAAAAAAGAATTATTTTTTAACATTTCCAAATCTTTTATCAATGCTAAAATGAATACAACATATTTCAAAAGATAATAGTAAATTATCAATTTAAATACTAAAAAGATTATCCTCAACTACCCACATAAATACCCATGTTCTCATTTCCATCTTTAAAAATTAAATCAATAATGAATTTGTTTATAAAAAACAAGTTTCATGAAATACCATACATGAAAAAAAGTTACCTCTAGATGGGGCCTCTAAATGAATATTATATAATATTTTTTACTATATAATTTGCATTTGACATTCAATATACCAGATCCTATGCCGATTTATATAATACCTTGACCTTGACCTAACCATAGTAGTGCACAATAGGATATGTCTCCTTTTTAATTTCTATGACCCTCTCTTCTAAAATAGAAGGTGTTATGGGGGCATCCACTGGGTTTGGAATATATTATAAGAAGGTCTAATATATGTTTATTATTTTTTCATTTCCTTTTTCTATTTTAAATTTTATCTATGTTATGCACTATGAAATTATAGAGTTATGACAAAGAAACATAATCACATTTAATTCTAGGAAGGTGGAGAGACCCCACCCTAGGGTTGGTGTTCCTTGATCCACCAAAGATAAATTCTATAGTGCCTCCAGAGTTATATCATGTATATCTTCCACTAGGCACACATGTTCAGTTTTGAGATTTCTTATTCTATTTTATTCAATTTTTATGGTTCTTCTTGATATTATTATACCATGGCTGAGATAAATCATGAGTTCATGTTTCAGAATCCCCCCACCTTCTTGGTGGATTGCAGTCTCAAACGGTTTGGCCATGTCTAGAGGTCGTGGTACTCACAATTGAGGATATTAAAACATTACTAGATAGAAATATCTAGATCATTACCTACATGATTCTTTACCCTACCATGTGTTAGTGGAATTTCCATACCATGGATGCTTAACATCAGCATATGATATGGGTGGACACCTTTATAGGATTTTTCAACATTCTCTTCCAACATAGATTGGGAGAAGACTGCGCTCTATGGTACATGAACCTATAATTAGGTGACATTTAATGGATGAAATAATCATCCAACTTCACCAAATTTCCAAATTTATTCATAGAACGTGACATGTGAGGAGATTTATTTTTCGAGAAAATTTGAGGATGGGATTACTTATTCCATCTGATCACTACTAATAATCTTTAAATTGACCAGTGTTTTAGATATTGTTAATAATTCCCCCATCACCATGGAGACCATGAGGGAATCCTATAATGTGAGATATGGAATTTAAATTTATCGGTAGGGAAGTGGTTTATCTCTCATAAGAAAAATTCAATTGGATGGTGCATTTGGGGACCATAAAATCCATATGGAACAAAAGACTATTATATATTTTGTGACTATTGTTAAAGGTCAGGCCATTACTAGAACAAATGTATGAGAAACCAGATCGAGTGCTAAGATTGTATCAGGATGAGTCACCTCCTATTTATTAGATGATATTTTCAACATGTAACTGTTGAACACGGTTCTTTACTAACATCGATTTTAGGTAAGAGATAAGAGACTTCACGTCATGCTGGGAGTTCGTCATCTACTAGCCAACCAGGTCAAGGAGGTGCTAAATGCAATGGTAATTTGGATTTATATTTTCATCCATAGATGAGTAAACATTCCTAGGGATGGGAAGATAAATCTTAGGGAAATTGAGCATGCTATAACTATGCTGAAAATACTAAACCATAGGATAAGATTTTAGGGCCATCTGTGGTTTTTTTATTCTAGTAGCTTTTAATATCATTTCATCCTTCTTTGATATAGATGAATCTCACCCTTTTTAATATTCTGAAATTATGGGAAGTCTGAGCCATGGGATAGATCATTTTAGTGGTATCATGACTCCTAAAACACTACTTGGGGAAAAATAATAGAATGTGTGCCAATGTTAGGAGTTACCCCTTAGGATAGATAGGAATTATTTCTGGATGAATTTCTTCATCCCCGAGATGACTGGCTTCGTCATCATTCTCGGTATGGACATGTTTGTTCTTTATCGTTCCCATGTTCATTTCTACTATATGTTGGTGCTTTTTCACAACATCTAAGGGAAGTATGTATGTTCATTAGTGTAAATGGGATATCCAGTCATGTTGAGGTAGACCCGAGTGTTATGGGATAGGATGGATAACAACAGATATTTCTAGTTTCCTTATAAGAGATTATGTAATGAAACTAGTGAAATTACCTCATGTTGTCAATAGTTTCACAAACTTCATCCTAGATGATTTATATCTATTACCTCTTAAGAGAGATATTTAGTTCACTATCAAGCTAATTCAAGGTGTAACCCCATTTTCCATTCACCATATTGGATGGAACCTATAGTGATCATGGAACTCAAGAAGATTCTTAATGATTTATTGGAAAAATATTTTTTCTGACCGAACTCATCCCCATGGGGTTCACAGAACAATTTCTCCTAGATAATGTATTGTACACATAATTTTTGAATTGATGGTAGACTGTTGAACCCATTTACGGTGAATAAATGATATTCGATACCTCATATAAAAACCTCTTTGACTAGCTCCATGGAGAGATAGATTTCTCAAAGATCAATTTGTGGTCAGTCTAGAATTAGGTGCATTTGATTACATCATACATATCGTTCATATCACATAAAACATGGTATGACTTATATTAGAACCTGGTCATTACGTTCAGCCATTGTAACACACCAATAGTATTTATGGATATGATTAATTGGGTATTCCACCCACATGTAGATTCATTTGTGTTGGTATTCGTAGATGATATATTAGTATATTATCTTGCTATAAATGATAATGCCAACCATCTTGAGATCATAAATATTACATTGAGAGATCATCATATGAATGAGATGATCGATAAATTCCACTTTTGAATTTATATGTTTTACATATTGAGTCATATGATATCAGAGGTAGAGATACCTAATGTTCTAGAGAAGGTGAATTCCATGGTTTACTAGGATATATACCAAAATTTGATTGATATATATATATAGATTCTTCAGTATAGGTGTAAATCACTAGAGATTCACTGATGATTTATTCTACTTAGCGTCACCTCTTATGTCCTTGACTATAAAGGGTCTGAAATTCCTTTGGTACAAACCATCTAAGACAAATATTCATGAGTTAATGGTGTGAATGGCATCAGCACCAATCATGATTCTTCCATATCCGATCAGAGGATATATAGTTTATTACGATGCCTTGAGTATTGGATAAGGGGAACATCTGATACAAGGTGATTGGGTCGGGGCATATAATTCCTTCCAACTAAGACCTTCTGATAATCTATCTTAGACAATTAGAATATGGTTTAATTAACACATACATCATCCTTACATAAGGTCAATGTGAATCCCTATTTGTAAATTAGGGACATTTTCATTTTTTCTATACATGATTTAATATAACATTTTTGGAATGTATTTTTCATTTTGTATAATGGTTTGGGGAAACTTTCCTTCAAAAAATATTATACTATAAATAATGGGATCATTGAATCACATATCTGTTAGACCATCTGAGGTCAATTCTTATATTCCCTCTAACCCTTTCTCAATAATTGAAGAAGTATCCAAACTAAAATATATTAGAGAAGGAACAAATATCTCTAATTGATAAATGGTACAATTTCTATATTATATTCATACTGAACTATTATTAATGAACATGAAACATTCCTAAAACCTTTTATTGACCACCCAATCATTTTCACATTTCACCCAATTGTTGGGTGAGGCAGACCACTACATCAGGGGGTTGATTATCCCCAAAGAAAAACAAGTTGGATTTTATTGACCTCACGAGGGATAATCATTCATAGAAATAACTTTATCAATAATATCGATATGTGAGGTAGGATCAAACGATGCATTAGATTATTCAAGTTTAATGTTGAACCATGTCATTAAATATACAATAGTTTTAATATAATACATGGATAAAAAATATAGATAAAAATTTATTTATTTAATAATAATGTCTATAATAAATTTCCTAAAGATAAAATTCATTTTATTTTAAAATAATATACTCTGAAAACTATGTGGTACCTTTTACACATAGTATACTATGACGACCATCAATAAAGATAAATAATTAGAGAACAAAGATAAAAAATAATTTCTATGATTTAATGATAATGGGTGGTAGGTACCATTATTACATATCATATACAATCCATGTGAACATAGTTTGTGTTTAAAATAGGTTAACTTCTAAATTTTCTTTATGAAATAATGATTTTATAGAGTATGTTAATATTTTGGCCAAAATATAAAAAACACATAGAGGAATTCACCATTATAATTAACATTGACTGAGTATGATGTATAGATGTATTCCAAGAATTTATACCCAAATGAAAAATATTTACTGATCATGATTAATATGAAATTTAAATGAACATGAAATCAATTTTGTTAATTAAATGACTGGGAAAAGATACCCAGCCATTAGAGAGTCATTATTATTCGAGATTCTAATCAGGGATTGAACAAAAAATAGATACCTTGTATCAATGTTTTTATTAATTAGTTTATGAAAGGAATCACATTTGTGTTGAAATAACAAAAAAGGACCAATATATATATGGGATAAAAGGGATAAATTTTTTGGGAATTCTGTAAGGGATATTACAATCGAAGGATGTTAATTGAAAATACACAAAACCATTTAATGTACATGGGCTCCTATAAAATCTAAGAGGATAGGGAACTATGAAGGGTTAAAGAAAAAGGTTGAAGCCTATTGAAATCAAGGAGCACACTTCCCCTTCACCAACACCTAATGATGGTCCACCATAATAGTTTTGTAATTACAACCCAATGATTGAGAGATATTGGGTAAAAACATATAGAAATACATCCAATATAAAATGGTTCAATAAGAATACTTTATAGGATGAAAAATATTCTAGAACTTTTCTCACCAAAGAATATCTATAGTAATTATTCTAAAAGGATCCAAGTTATTAATACTGATATGTTAAAATCCATTTTAACCAAAATTTGACTAATATTTTATTTTATATTTCAATGTTATAATGTATATTATATATCTCATTTAATAGGAATATTATATAAATTTTTATTTTTTTATAATGTTTTTTCTTACATTTTCTAAATTTATTAATGGTTACTTACTACATTATCAAATTAGTTACATTATTTTTCTCACTATTTATCAATATTTTTAACGTAGCCTATCTCTTTTTATCATTTGAAAATTTTTTCATTAATATATTCATGTTGATGTTTTCATTTCATTTTTTACATTCTATTAAAATTATTATTATATTATGTTACATTATAAATTATTTTCCTTGTTTAAAGAAAAATCAACATATTAAATAGACAAAACATAAATTTGAAGAACCTTACTCTACATTTAGTAATAAAACTTATTATTTTCCTTTATTATGGATTATATTATATTGTTGGGATGTATCATAATGATATTATTTATTAATAATGATAATAATATGTTCTTCCTGAATATTTAAAAATAAATTTTTAAAATTATATTTTCTTTTATATGACTACATTAAAGTAATGGGAAAGGTAAGAACATTTATTTTTTGTTTAATTATGGGTTATGTTATTTTTATAATGTTTTTCTCTTGAAAATAAATAAAATTTTATTTTCCTTATTTTGAACAATACATATTTCATATTTGATATCTTCTTTTATAAATTTACATTCATAGTATCAATGACTTATTCTCTTTGGATTATGTTTATACATTATAAAAAACTATTTTTAAAATCTATTTATTTTGATAAATTAAACATAAGATTTTTTATTGATATATGATTGTTCTAAATTTCATATTACACAATCATGTATTAACTAATCATTATATAATGTGTGGGGATATAGATATATAGAACTTCAATGCATTGAAATAAGGTTATATCCCATGTGATTGTTATGTATAGATAATGGGCAGAAATATTTTTACATTATGATAGGATATCTTCGTAGAGAGTCATAAATTATTCGTATGTTATCCTATGATTTTTTTATGTTCTACATCCATATATTATTATTCATGTTTATGTTTCCATGATTATAGAATAAAACATTATGAACTCCCTTTTCTACGATTACTACATTCTTATAATATCTTTAAACATATGACATGGTTATAGGTTAATCATCATGTATCTCATATGTTATGATCTCATGGTATACTCAATTAATATTTCATATTCTTTAATGATATTACTTTATAAGATTCTTTTATACCAAATATTCAGGTGTTCCATCACTATTTTCATCAATGAAAATTTCTTAGGGAAACATGAGTATTACAAGGGGTAATATACCTACGTTTCACATAGAAATCATGTAGTCTTTTAGGTTGTCTATTAACTATGTTTTATAGATTTGAGTATGATGGGTAACAATTTACTAATGGTTTTTAAATGAAATAAATATATTTTATTCTGTGAAAATATGTATAATATGAAACTAATTACAAAACAAACTACACCATTATGTTCTCTATATGTGATTACAAAAGTTATTATAAATTTTTACCCAAAAAATCCTTTAAAATAAATTTATCTTATGAATGGTTTATCATAATATTTATTTTTAAAAAAAAATAATGATTTCTACATTACATAAATATTGACATGTAAGATACTCGTTAATATGACATGGAAGACATTATTTACATCCAATGACGATGAGATTAAACTAAGATGTATATTGGTTAATTTAGAGGTTAATGTAGGAGTTATGATAGTATTTATTAAAAATGATGTCTAAGAAGGTTATTTATTTTAAAATACCCATGATCTAAGAAAAAAATCATAAAAAATTCATTAAATTGAACATTGTATAAAATAATATATTATATTTCAAAAGAGGAGTATAATATTCAATATTGAGTAATATTAATTAAAATATATCACCATAATGTTTTCTAATCTATTTTGATGAATTGGATCAAATTTTATTTTTAGTTCTTATATTGTACCTTGACATGACATGATCATAAAGCCAAGGGTTTATAAATACGCCAGTTTATATCATTAGAAGGGTAGAAAATAATATTTGAAATTTTACATTATATTATATAGGGAACATCGATTGATATGAATGATATGCCTCCCAACTATTGTGATATAATTTTATGATCCATATCCAGTTGAGATGACCCAACACAACACATGAATTGAAGAGTGTTATTAATCCTCAAAATTTAGAAACATTTTATTTTTTATTAGATAAATAATCATTACAATATTTTTTTTGAATAAATTGAAATGAAACAGATTTCCACATGGAAAATAGTCATGTCCAATATTTATATTAGACATCCATGATTGAAATAAATTTAATAAGTTTATAATATTAAATCAGAGTAAAAATAGTAAGAAATGAATAAACCCCAAAAAAATACATCAATAAAAAGTTGAATATAAATTATACAACACCATTTCCTAAATAATTTCAATTAAGAAAATGGTCATATCTCATTATTATAATACATACCCATCCCAATATAAACCAAAAACCCAACAATACCAATAATCTCTATTTAACCCATAGTAACATAGCAAATCCCAAATTTATACTTCTATGATGACTCATGTATTGACCATGAAAATGGCCAAAAAACTAGATAACCTAAAAAATAAATAGTATGAAACACATATACACAAAGGTATATGTAGGGTGTGTGAAAAAATGAGCATATTAGTATTTCATCATGTAATTTTGTTTAAAACAAAATTCATATAAATTATATTGAAACACATTATATGAATAGAATTTTTATATGTTTATTCATAAGGAATGAAAAAATACCTCATATATACCCTTTTCATCGAAATTAATCCAATTTTTATCTAAAATGAATAATTTATTTAAAAAACAAATCCCAAATAGGGTAGTCCATTTTTAATTAATATAATTCATTTTAATTTTTTTCTAAATTTATTTAGAAAATCACCTCATTCTAGATAAATAAATAATTGAATAAAAAGGTTCCATTCCACGATTAAGAAAAACATTAAAAAGGGATAGGTTCCAAACATGTCATTAAAGTGGGTATGCATAAAAATAATTTTAAATTAATCCCCTACGTTAAACCACAAACTATGTATTGATTGTTATGGGCTCAACCCATTGTCATAAAATGAGACAATTGTTGAAATTTCCAAATACCAATCATCGTTATAGACTATTGTGCATCCATATAATGGACCCCATAGGATTAGTGTTCCCAAGAATCATCAACGGTATACTCAATCTAGTGTTATTTCACACTATAGGGTACACTAATATGGTATAAATATCTAGTGAGGATAAAATAAAGATATTCCACTTAGCTATCTAATTCCACGTGAAAATAAAAATTGACGGTGAGTAAAAAAGATATTACCAGAAATAATATTTATTGTAACCAATAATTTTTCCTCAAAACTATCTCCTGTATAAGAAACAACCCATTTATATCTATCACTAAATCTCTACATATATCAAACATCTAGATAATTATAAATAAGAAAAATGGGAACAATGAGAGTCTCTCACACACACAGAAAGAATATAAAACTCTTTTAAGTTCCAAAAACACATTATTTAAATTTGAATCATTGTGACATCAAAATTTATGATATAAATTTTCTATAGAATTTTTTATGATATTATATTTAAAACATCATTCAAAAATAATTTAAGAATCAACACCTATTTTTTATATTGATTCTTAAAATTTTCCAAATAATTTTTCAATTTATCTTATCTTCAAAAAGGTATAAATATCTTTAAAAATAAAATCCCTTTTATAACCATTCCATTAAAATATTCATAAGACACATAGAAATCAATAATCATTGGAAAAAATTGAAACACATTTTAATACACAAGAACCCATGCATGGAATCACATTGAATAATTTATATTTTCATTAAAACTATCACATATAGTTATAATTCAACAAACATAAAATAAAAATTAATTATGGAAAATTGAATGAAAAATATAGGTTGATAACAGAAACACCCAGATTATGTCATGTATATATCCATATTAATGAGAATTACATGTTACCTTCAGTATAGAATTGTTAACTGGGAATATAGTACATACCATACAACATTTAGACACCATATATCCCAAATCATTACCATCCCTAACTCTAAATGCCAACCCCATGGATATTCAATTTCAGAAGAAAGATTGAACCAAGAGAGAAATGGAAAGTTGGGGGAGTTAGTAATGAAGAATATGAAGGAATATACCTTTATAAATTTCAATGGATAAAATATTGGAAACATAAAATAGATAAATAAGGGAGGGACAAAACCATAGGTTGATAACCCATCTTTTTCAAATGAACATTTTTGAGAAAAAAGGGGAGAAAATATTAAAATTTTCATGTATAAATTGTTATATTTTAAAATATCAATAAACTGGTAAGAAAGGGGATGAAATGTGGACTATATATATGAGTGTAGTGTTTCATGGTGATGATTTATTGGGTTGTATTTTGGGGATAAAGATGAATCCAGCCTGAAACATTTTAGGGGCCATGACCCTCACAATTGCCTTCTACTGTGTTCCCCTAGCCATAGAACAATTACTCCTCTCACTATGGAATCATATCATTATATATTTCAATTAACCTTATGTGATAATTTAATAACCCTTCTGCAGTAACCTAATGGAATATCCAATAATTACCCTTAAACGAAAACCATAAAAAATAACCTTACTACTACAACAAGTATTACCCATATGAAAATTCCATAAGACCCTTAAATTATATTTTTATGAATCATCTCACAACCCTATATCATGGATAATTAACATGGATGGTCTATATATGTGTTTAACCCTATAAAACCCATGTCCACACCCTATTATCCTATGTATGGTGTGTTATTATGTAAATTTATGTATACCATTCAACTTTTCATTTGGTCAGGGCATGGACATTAACCTGCCGTCTTTACCTGAATCCTATAGTATGGGGAAGTATCTATGACACCCAAATTAGCTAAAAATCCAAACCATTTTAAAAAAATTCCCCAAAAATTCTGAAACAACCCTAAAAATTAATATTTATCAAAAACAATAACATGAGCATGTTATAATTATTTTTACTAGGATATATTCTTCTATAAGAATTCCCTCATTACATTTTTACTATGTGATATGAAGATAAAAATTAATAAGTCTATGATACCACATATCAAGAGTCTTATTGTAAAGAACAAATATAATAGGCGTATAAAATAATAGAATTAATTTAATACAAATAGTCACATAAACTAACAAAAAATTCCTTAAAATTTCAAAATGTAATGAAGAAAAAAACTACCATGAAAAATACATTAGACTTAAAATATGTCTCTCATGTATTGAGAAATAATCTAAAATGGAATGTTTTGAATTAAATTACCAATTCTTGAAAAAATAAACACATTAACTCGGTACTATATTGAAAACATGAGAACCCACACAGCACCACAAAATAAAAAATCTATTTTAGAGATGACACTGAGACCCATTGAAAATGAAAACCCACAACAGAACTCATCAAAAAAACAAGTATCTCATTCCTTGGGGATGTCATCCACATATGGTTCAGTAGGATATAATTCTAGAACACAACCCTACGGTGATCCTAATAATAAAAACCTACACCATTGGGTGAAAATTTGGAAAAAAATATAGATAGTTCCAGTTACCATACCGGAGTCTCAAGGGTCTCCCTAATTTAAATTATATGAGACAAATTCGAGTAAATAAACTACAACTAAATCATATTTCACTATAATTTTAGCAACCAACATAGATTTCATTTTCATGATAAATTCTATCGAAAGATCTAGAGTTTCGAGAGATTTGAAGATTTTATCAAATCCCTGTAACCATTCTATTTCCTCAAAGGAACCCAACTCATCAAAAAAATGATTTCAAGGAATTATAATGACATTGATGAGGTACAAGTGTAATAAGTACACAAGATTCACTAATTAATATAGATTATGGGTTGATTCAGTATATAGGAAAACAACTCTTATGTGTTTAGGGGAATCACCATGGTGTTCATCCAAAGAAATAGACTACCTATAATTATTTATATAATATCAAGAGGAAATATTCTAAGAAACAAAAAATAAATCGCAATCAACAATAATTCAAAGGGAGGAATTGAATATACAGATAAATCATTTTTCTCATGAAAAGCACAATTTACAACAATCCAATAAAAGTTCCCATTTAAATAAAAATACCTTAGTAGAAACCGCCATTCAATTGTTTAAAAAATTTCTCTGCCATTTTAAATTATATAATTTCATTAATACAACTCAAATTGAATTAAAAAACAAAATTCCTTTAAAAATATTAAATATTTTTACATGAAATGTATAAACCCTATGGAATCAAATTCCATTATAATTTGAAAACATCTCATAAAAGAAAATAAATATAAAAGAATAAAAAAAATTCCATTTTACATTACAAAACAAATTTACCAATAAATATATGATTCTATAAAATTTATATTTAACAAAAAGGCATACACCATAATCAAAATAAATTCCAATGACATAAATGGTGAAGAAACTCCCAAAAATTCAACTGAAATGAGTAATAGACACCATAATAACCCATTTGAGATCTCAAAGATATAGAAAATAGGACTACACGAGTGTAGATCCTTGTATGGTGTGTTTGAAAGGTATTTTTGACCTTGAGAAAACCATTTTATATCCTACATAATGATTTTGTAACCATGTTCGTAGGGATCCACATGGATTTCCAGAGTATATGAGCAACCAAAGAAACAAAATTTCTCTTTTATTTCCACTCCAAATCTGAGAATAATATAAATAAATCACATGAAAGAATAAATATATATAAAAATATTTAAAATTTATCCCAAATAAACTTGAAAATCCCATATTTGGAATGAAACATAGTTTCTGTTATAATCGGCAGCGATCAAGAACTTATATGTGATATAACTCATGAGTCCTCACGCAACCATAATCTCAAATTTACCATGACACTTATAAATATAAAAAGGGATTTTCAAGAACCCTGTATAAATTTACAAAACCAAGGAGTTGGTACTATTTTGATCTTGAAGTATCCCGAGTTGACCAAATTCTCCAATTAACATGGCACATGACATAACATTAAGGGAATATTTGATCCTCATAGGTAACAAAATGATTTATTAAAATTATAGAATAAAAAATGGGAATTGTTTATCATAATAAATAGAAATAATAAAATAGGAATCTTACCCAAAAATATATGATGAACTATTCACATAGTATAAATAAATCACTTAAACGAATATAATAAGTACAATACATCAAATCGGAGAAATATTCAAAAGAAACAAATAAACATCCCACAAAAAACCATTTATAATTAACTAAATTTAAATGAAGAAATTTTATTATGTAAATAATTAATATGTAAAATATAATTCTGGATGATGGGGATCATACATAGACATTGCATAAGAAAATCCAAAATCAACATACTATAAATTATCATCATAGGATAAAAAATATCACTCAATTTTTTTAATCCTCAAATACTCGAACAACTTGATCATTGACCAATAAAAAGAACTAAAACAAGGGAAACCTATAATGAAACAATATGAGATTCATATACCAATTTTTATTTGTAGTGATAGATCAAAAATGTTTCTAATATAATTTCATCATAGGGTTTATGAAATTCCTTTTGAAAAAAATTCATTTGATCTATTTTGAAATACAATAGAAAAATATGTTTGGAAAATGTTTATACATAAGAAAAAAAATCAAATATATGGTCTTCCATAAACATTTTTTCCACATTTATAGAAAATGAAAAAATCACTTGGACATCAAAAGAGACACATTACATACATTGTAAAACCTGTTTTATTTAAAATACCCCCTTTAATGAATCTCTAGAATCCTATAGAAAAACCCACTTACTAAATTTAAAAAATTGAAAATTTGAAAGGAAACAATTCAAAATTAATAAAAAGAATAATATTCTATAGGTTTCACATAGATCCATCATGTGGAAATTATAAAAAATGTCTAATGAATACCATTTATCAATAAACCAACCATGTAACAACTACAACGTTCTTCATAATAGGTTCTAATGTGAGACAATATTATAATTTACTAGACATGAACAAACCAATATGACTACAGTTATTACTAGTAATGAAAACCACATGACAATCCTACAACCATCCTTATTGATATTGTTCCCTATATAGTACAATTTTAAAAAATTAGGTACACTATTAGGATGATATTATTTAATATTTTATAATTCTAAATTTTCCACATAACTGAATGAAAAATGAAAAATTATATTAGACAATGAAGTATAGGGGGATGAAATAAAAGTATTCAATGAGTATTGAAGAATTGAAGTCTAAGATAATCACATTTAATGGTGTTATAAAAATCTAAGGATAGGTAAAACAATCATAGGTTCGAAAAAAGTGATTCACCCTAGTCACCTTTTGATGTCTGAAGATTAGAATCTATATTCACCTCACAGTATATATATTTAATTTCAATATCAAATTAGAGTATACATTGTTTTTTCCCAATTAATTAAAAACTAATCCAATGATAGTAAAAAGATACTTTAATTATTTAACCAATATAGATTAATGTAATTCATCTAAAGATAATGATGTTTCTTTGGATTTATAAATTTTTATACTTGTAAAAATATTTTTTTTCGTCTTGTATTTATGGTCATTCTATAAAAAATGTCATGAAAGAAGTGATTATTAAACCTTTTCAATCATAGAAAATTAATCCTACAAGAATGATCCCAAAAAAACCCATCAATATTTAGTATAATACACTTTCCTAGAGTGCTCAAACTCACCCATTTTCTACTGTTATATGAATTATTCATGATATCATAAAATGCATATAGAATTTGAGTCCTGATATTGAGATGTAGATCCACTATAACTTATAATGTTATGAAAGAGAAAAAATGACAATGGATTCTATATTTTATATAATCCCCATTAAGAATTATTCCTATGTTCCAAATCACATTTTAGGTTTCCCAGATCACTGATAAACCAATAAAGATATTAATACATCAATGATGTGAATTATTCCATCCACCTATATAAAAAGTAATGTACGATTTAAGGATATAATCATTATAAAACATATTATTGATTTGTTTTGAAGAGTAACCCTAATTTTTATAGTTCTTAGTCCACATTAAATAATTTATTAATTAGATAATCAAATTTATCATTCACACAATAAGGGTATTATGAGTCAAGTTTAATACCCTTATCCTGATCCTCTAAATCCATTTACAGAGATTGTATCCATGTTCTCCAAAACATGATGTTAATCACAAAATAATGATAATTTTACCTTCTTTTTCTTCCTAGGGAGTTAGATTTATGTTTCTCCTGAAAAATATTTCCAAAGGAAGAGATCTAGAATGAGACGGAATGGAAATGAAATGTTTGACCATATAATTTAACTTAATAATCCTAACAAGATATTCATTTCATTAATAGGGACATCATACTATAATTGAATATAAAAATAATCCTTTCTTAAGATGAGGTTTATATTTGAACATTATAGATGAAATAGAGTAGATTCAACCTAATTATTTATTTATAATGATATTCAACCAGTAAATATAATCCAATGATACTTATAATTAATCATGGCTATGTATTTTTTATCGACACACCATATGTGTGATCATAAATGGTTTTCAGTATAACAGATATAATAAGTACCATATTTACACATTTCCAATATTTAATAAAATATATTTTCAAAAGATAACTGCCCATGCGTGTTTGGATTACATGAATTCTAGGTTAGAGAATAATATGATTGATTATCCATTCATTAATAGGTCTATCCATTCTATAAAAGCTAGCCTAGTGACATATCCCTTCCCCTTGTGAATCCCAAATGAAAATATTATGATTTTTTATTCAATTTTACATATAAAATTATTTACAGCCCCACAAACTGTGATAAACATAATAAAGATGGATTAACACAAATTGTAAAACATAGTGATCTGACCCACAATGGAAAGAAATTTACTCCTATAGTTATTAACTCTCTGTGTTGTTTTATTATATGGTCTTTCAATATTATAAATTTGAATTATTTCACTATATAGGAGATCAAAAAGATAGTAAATAGAAATATTATTACTAAAACTACCAAGCCTCCCATGTATAATTTTGGCCCAACAATTATTTATACATTTGGAGATGTGGATAATTATATTATTGATCTTAGTGACATCCCATTCCTACTAAAATAATAATTTGAAATTACGATGAAATTTTTCATGTAATTTCTATTATCATGGATGAATGAGATCATTTCATTAGAAAATAGTAATTGAGATATTTCTAGGAAACCATAACACTATTCATATAGATGAATCTAGAAATTGAAAACTTTATGATTATGATTCTTACTATGAATATCTAGATATGAATAAAAATTCATGGATAAAGAATTTATCATTACTGAATTATCCTAGTAGACATGATAAAGGAAAATATCAGTCCCATTAATGATATTGAAAACTCGAGAGGAGAAGCCTTATAATAAATTGTCACATATCAGTTTATAAAAAAACAATTCCTCAAAACATTGATAATATTTTTTTACTCTTTTATTTATTAGGTAATTTTGATATCAATAAAAGTGTTTTTAGAAGTATATACAAACCTATTAAGATATGATATCATATCATGGTCCAGCTAAAAGAGTCATTGAATCTTAAAAACATTTTTAATGTGATGTATTTCATCTTATATTTGGAGGCCCATGTATTAAGATTTAATTTTTTAACAATAAAAGAAAAGATATTTTTAATATTACATTACCTAATTGGATGAAACATTCAAAATTAATTGATTTTTAATGATTTTCTCAATGATAATAGGGATATTAGAAGAAAAAAATCAAGGAAGTGGAACAATATTATATAATTTCTATATTTTGTTGATTACATATCATTTAAATAGCTATAATGTATCTATGAAGAAGTATCTAATAAAACCATCATGGTCTTCGGTACACTTAGGATTAATCCCTTAAATAGTATCCATGATTTCCCCTTTAATCATAATTTTTACTATCGAATAATTATATTTGGATATATTCGGCTGGTGTGTTCATAAAATAAACATCATCATATTCTCATTTATCTACCCTAGTTCACATGAAATAAGTTAGGGTGGGAAGACAAGAAAATGACATAACAAATATATGGTATAAAAATAAACTCACCCTCACATACAAATCCCTCTCATGAAACAACCCCTTTATATCCATCACCTAGTATCCACATACATCATACACAACCTCTAAATGGGGAAAATTTAAAATTTTAATTTGTTGTGTAATACACACCAATACGTATTAAAAAAATTTAAACATCAAAAAATGACTATTATTTAATGGAATATTGGAGTCATATGTGATTTAAAAAATTAAAAAATAGTTTATTAATCATATCTCAAAATATAATATTTCAAATAAATTTTGAAATCATTTAATAAGTAAGGCCCAATTTTTTATATAAACTTATAGAATATCCTACATCAATTTTTTACTATATCATATGATACAAAATGGTTCAAAAAACTTTACAAATGAAAACCATTTTCAATAAAAAATTTAAAGTGTCTTTAGACACATAGAATTAAATAATTCATGATTAAAAATAAAACACCTTTTAATACTAATGATTCTAATCAATAAATACATTTGAAAATTTGAGATTCCATAATTGAAATTACATATAACTATAATTCAAATAAAAAATCATAACGTAATGGAAATTATATAAATAAATGGCCAAAAAACCAACCTTGAATATAGTCTAAATCCCTTTTAATTAGTTATAAAAGTTTCTTTTGATGGAGAATTATAAACATAGAACGATGCATCGATCTATGAGAAATATCCAACAAAACCCAAAAACTAAAACCATCAAGAACCCTATATAAATTAAATGGTTTTTTGGATTTAAGGAGGAAAACAAAACCACAAGAAAATGGTAAGTGGAGGAAATAAACGAGGAAACCAAAGAAGATGGAGGGATTTACAATGAGAAATAATTGTCAATTAATTCTTGGATGATCAATGATATGGAATGAATTGCGGGAGTGATACATATGACATAGAAACTATTTTATCGAATTAAATATGGGTATAATAAGTGGTTAAAATGGTGAAATAAATAATGGTATATGGGAGTTTTACTTTTAGAAAATCTGGAAATGTAGTGTTTCTCACATGGTCTAGAGAAAAATGCATGGTACTACTCAGGGTGGTCATGATACATTATTGTCGAGGGACTACATTTTAGTTGGATAGAAACATCAATTGGTCCATGACCCCAAACACAAACCCTATGCACCATGAAGCATGAGGTACTCCACTCGACTGTGGAACACCCCTATATGTCGTGGTATTACCCTCAAATGACACCAATGTCACTCATACAACCTACTCTGGTAAAACCCCAAAGTCGTTGCCTGAAAAAACCACCATGATATCACCTTATCCCTTTAGTGTGGCCATATCCATATTGAACTCCCCAAACACCCTTACATAATTACCACCATGACATAACCCACATCCCTAGGATGCCTAGAACCACCCCTGTCAAGTATGTATAAGGGTATACTCTTATGCAACCCTCTCTCCCTCATGAAAATTCCATGGATATGAAATTGTATTATAAAAATAAACACACACAATTCCATAGGGTCCTACTCTACAATGTAGTCTGCATCATAAATCCTACAGTTATAACACGCAACCTTATACATTTCTTGGGTCACCTAGGTCACCTAAAATTATAGAAAACACTTCAGAAACACCTAAAAACTATAAAACCAGTTGAAAATTTAAACAATTATCAGAATAGTTATGTGAGGGTGTTATATAGAGCATATAAAAATATAGGTTATCTTCATTGTCATAAACTACAATGAACCATAATCTTTATTGAACAACATGAATAATTGAGTAATCCAAATTTTAATGAAATATATAGTAATATAATTGATACGATAGAAAAATAAAGATAATTGAATAAATGTGTCTTAAAGTATGTGTGAAGATAATTTTTAATTAATAATATTTCTATTTCGAGGTAAAGAGATGGTTATAGTAACAATTTTATAACCCGAAAATTGAATAATAATTTTTCCATTATGTGTAACATACATGAATTCAATAAATACATAAAATCATATGGTGATAATAAAAGCAATATATTTAAATAATATTAATTAATAAATTATTTATATTTAAAATACATATATATGACTTGTAATAATATGTATTTCTTAAAATTTAGTACTTGAATTTAGATGTCTAAATGCACAATTTAAGAATATAGAATGTTTTTTCTTTTGTAATTAAAATTCTATTATATAATAAAATTATTTCAAAAAAGGGAAGGAAATTTAAAATTATCTAGTAAAAATGAAAAAAAAAATACTTGTTTTAATTTTTTAATGTCGTTGAATATTTTAGTTAATAGTAAAAAAGATATATACATATACAGTTGATGTGATGACAAAATTATTATGTAAAATTGATTTAAAATATAATATAACAATTTATATATAAAATCAATTTTTTAGTCATTAATATAATGTATTTATAATTTTAGAAATAATTATCAAAATAAAAAAAATAATATTTACATTGTATGGTTTTTAAAAAAAATTATTTATTACCATTTGTTTTCTATGTATAAAATAATATAAATAATGGGTGGTTAATTATTTTAAAAATAAACTGGAAGAAAATTTTTTTAATGTAAAATACTATGACATAAAATCAATTTAAATCAAAAAATATTCATCTATTCATAAAAAGAATTTCAAAAACCCATGTCTGTAAATTATTAAACAATTTTTTTTACATTTTATCCAAATAACATTCCATCATTCTATTCTTCATCCTGGATTAATCATTGATCATTCAATTTTTTTCTTTATTTATTATTGAACTATTTATATATTAAAATAATATAGTTATAAGCATTTCATTATAAATTTTTGGAAGCTATATATTATTATTGGGGTTCTTAATATTTTTTATACAATTTTTGTTTTGTAATGATTTTCAATTCATCATAATTTCATTAATATTGTTATAATTCATTATTAATTTTTTTATTAAAATGAAATTGAGTAATTATTATTCCCTCAAATTCTACCACCTATAAATGATGTTATAATTTAAAAATTTATCAATAGACATAAATCTAATTTTCTAAATCCATATGTAAGATATGTAATTGGGGTGTTGTATATATTAAACATACCATGAGTGGGTTCTATCTATTTTTGAATATGATATATATTTTTTATCCACTATTTTGAAAATAGTGTATTAAAATGAATGTTATAATAGGGGATACATTATAATTTTTGTTACTAATATTGATAATTCTTTCTTAAATAGGGATAATATACCCAATATGCATCAAATATGAGTGATTTCATTCTCCAATTTTTAGAGTGATTTTTCAATCAATTATTTAATATTCCAGAATTACAAACAATTTTTTTCATTGAATTATTTTTATTTATACCCTTAAATAAAGGACTTATATTACCTTATTACTCTATTATTTGTAACACCCCATGATTTCATAGTATGTTATTTCATTTAATGTAATTCCATAGCTTGTGATACACACAACAATGAGTTCGAGCAAACCACGACTTATCAAACTAGATGTTCCAAAAGTGGTTATGAATAATATTAACTGCATTTTTAATTTTATATATTCTTTATAATTTTATAATACGTATTATGTATTTCTTAAACCTAATATAGGAACAAATTAATTTTTTCAGAAAAAAAGAAGTAATTTTAAAAAAAGATAATGTTACCACATTTTAATGGAAAACCCTTTTTTTAAAAAATATTTGACACTTTTATATATTCAATATAATGAAAATAAATTCTTCATTATAATCAAGACATAAAAATTTATTTTGGATAAGTTGTTGGTACTTTTATGATAACTTTCATATTTTGATGACTACTAAAAATTACTAAATTTTAATTGAATACTTTTAATAGAAATAATTTATAGTGGAAAATTATTAAATTTAAATGGTTTGTAAGCATAATTAGATTTAATTTTTATCATTTTATACAATTTAGGTAATTATAACTAATTTGACATTAAAATTGGATATAATAACATGTCAATCTTTTGATTGTTTTTATGTTTTAAAAAATCACTTTTCGGTTATGAAAAAATTAATTATTTAAAATTAATTAATGA
The DNA here is from genome assembly GCA_963277665.1 of Viscum album. Classification (NCBI taxonomy): domain Eukaryota; kingdom Viridiplantae; phylum Streptophyta; class Magnoliopsida; order Santalales; family Viscaceae; genus Viscum; species Viscum album. Next base: position 1,091,517,350 of record OY728137.1, on the reverse strand, counting down.
AATTTCTATGAATTTTAATTGGTAAAATATAATTTAAATAAGAATTTGGAATATCAAAATTATCTTAGGGCTATTTTGGTATTTTTCTATAAACATTCATTTTTTGATGAATACTGGAGAACACTGCGTTATTGTTTTAAAAAGAAATTTTATTTGAATAATTATCTATTTTAAGTAAAAATAGATACATAATAACTAAATATATTTAATATAATTCATTGGAGTAATTTTATAATAAGTTTAGATATACAAGATATTATTGAACTTTTTACCATCTTTTACCCACATTCTAGGAGCATTTTATGATTTTCATAAAACATAATTTTACCACTTCTGTGAGTTGAATTTCAAAAATCATAGAAACACAGATTTTATTAGTTTGTGAAATGTGTTTCAATAAAATAAAAATATTTTTTTATAAATTGTAGCTCTTGACTTTTATTTACAGCAGATAAAAGGAAATTGGGTAATTAATGGTAAAATGATTTTATAATTACCGTAAAACTTGTCTTAATTCTATTGAATAAAATTAATTCGACTAAAAACAACCTTAGGAATATAATATGATCCTCCTTGGTCCACTTGTATTATATTATGAAATTTATTATTATTTTATTTAAAGAAGAGTTAAAGGTGTTAAATTCAAAGATTAATTACAAAACCATTATTAATATAGGGTTACACATAAGATAAATTCGACTATAAATATTCATTAGAAAGAAAAAATATTTACTACATAATGTTAATTTATATATAATTTTTCATCTTTAAATAATTTAATTTATATATGACACAATTATGATGTATTAATTACCATATTAATGAAATACTAAATTAATTGATATTATAAATATACAAATAAATTTAAATTGAGACTTCTTATTAATTACTCTAATTTTCTTAGGTTAATATTACATGTCAGGGTTGATTAAATAAATTTTACTCAACGTGATAAGGTTTTTATGGCTTTCAAAAACAATTAAATATTAAATAGTGACAAAATTGACACAATTGAGTTTTTAAAACAATATTATATTATTAATTATTATAATAATACCAAATATCTAAGGATAGGCCAAAGGACATAGATAAAGTTATACATATTAATAATTAACCACTTGGGGTTTTATTGTATTGTTATAGTATGCTTATTAATGATATAATATAAAAATACAATGAGACATGTTAAATGTCAAATTATTTAACTATGAGTTAAATCTAAATGTAAAGGTTAATATGGTGACATAAACCTATCATAAACCTATTGGTTGAGAGGTTCTCGACCCATCCCAACCTTATCCTCATGATAAATCATTTTGGAGCCATCAGTGACCAGACTTGATTTTATTATAAAATAATATTTCAAGATTTTCCTATAGTGCCTCTCGCCCCTATTATAAAATGGAACATCCACTTCTCTTATAACCACACCTCCAAAGCCATTTTTCGCAGACAACCCCAGACTAAATACCCTTCCAACATCCCTAAAATCAACCTAGTTTCGTTAATTTTATCAGAAATCCAACCTAAATATACCTTTTGATCAACTCGAAAGGAAACATCCAAAGAATTGGTAATAATTTCACGAACCTTTTTCATATTCTTTTCTTCATACACGTCCTCATTATTTTATATCCATAACAAAATAATAAATCGAGTACCTTATTTATACTTTTCTTTTATTATTAATATTTTTCAATGATATTCATTATTCAATCCATCCTATAAATGGAAAAGTCACCATATGTGCATACGTACGGCTTACCGTCTCCACGTCGTGTTGTAGTTTGTTTTTCAAACACTTAAGTATATGGATGGGTATAATAATGAGTATAAATGATGTAAATAAAAAATAAAAAATGTTAATTATTTATTATATATGATATACCATCCAACTACAAATGATTTCACCATCAATATAATGATATTGTCGCTCGTGCGTACGTATGACTTACCGTCTCTACGTTCAATCCCCATCATAATCATTCAAGAATAATTTTTAGATTATGATAAAAAATAAAGTTTAAAAACGTAATATCATTCTGGATATGAATAAAATATAGCCTAAACATAACAAACATGACTTACGTAACAAAACATATAAAGGAAAAGGAATTATTTAATAACAAAAACAATTATACTACTGAAATGTCATTAAAAATGAAATATTAGAAGATCATATCTGATATCATATTTTGGAATTTGGTTATTTTATAATTTAATAGAAATTATTTCACCATTATTCATGATGTCAACCTACCCTATACTAAGGAAAAGTAAAAGGTAATGTGTTTCATATCTCACTTTAAATTACGTGAGACTTCCATTGTTTTCCAGTTATTTATTGCATGTTGTATATGGTGTACTGCCATTTGATATATATATTATCATGATTATCATTATATTCATTGTATTATATGATTCATTTGGGGTTTATTAACTTTTTTTATATGACATGATTGAATACAACATAGTAAGGGGTTTTCATATCACTTTTATTCCAATGAGATTCATGATATATTTTTTAATATTACCTTTTGTGTGATGTATGTTTTGCCAATGAATGTATTGAATGAATAATATAAATGAATTTATTTTTATTTACATCAACATGGGATGATTCTTCTTTCATGGTGTGTATGTTTTGAATGTTTCCAAATCGGTAAGGGAATTTCAAATTTCAATTTCCACTAATTCAGTTTTATGCAAAATTCATTGATTACTTTACTCCAAGATTATTTGTGAAATCAATTTTTATTTAATTATGTAGTAATTTTGGTTAGAGTTGGTTTCTTGAGAACTAAATTTTTATACATTTATCACTTGAATGTAAAACTATTATATATTGTTCATTTTTTGGAATGACTATAATATAATAATGTCCCAGAATATTTGTTGCGTTAATAAGGTCATGGAAGATCCCTGCTATGATGTAAACCATGAAATTCTCTAACAATATACATAAATAACATTCTATGGTTGGATTACTTACTATAATAGGAACCATAGTATATATATTGTCACATACCGGTTCTCATAAGATGATGAGACTCTCTCTCATAGAGTCCGCACTTGGTAATCTCCAAGATGGGAGATTATGAGAACATACCATCCAGAAGTAATTCTGCATGTCTTATTGTCAAGGGAAACTTCTATCTATGAGCACGTGTAATGGTCCTTATACTAGAATATTATCATTTACTCTTGTCATGACTCACGCACATAGATTTTCTGATGAAAACTGTCACGAAGATAGTTGGAAGGAAGTAAGGTACATTGGGTGTGTCACTAATGACATGATGTTAATGGATATATTGAGGAAGGATTTGTCCCTTATATATTTATGAAAGTATATATCTTAGTCCATTTGATTGAAATAGGACTGGTGCCAAATTCCATGGCCATGGTGTCACAACGTGTTTATTTCTGGAAGTCAATGAATGACATATCAAGTATATAAGTTTATGAAACAGCCCTAAAACATGCTCGATGTGATATTTAGACAAAGGGATTAAATTATACTATAATTATTCGTATGAGGTGACATGTCAATGCGGCATTAACTTCTTTTTCTTGGGTTCCTTGACCCATTACTTGACATTAATCATGGACATTAGGCAAGCATGCCGAATGAAAATGAGAAAGAGGCCTAGAGGGTAACACATTAAGTGTATCCAAGTATCTCAAGTAAAATAATGACTTTTCATGTATTCTATTTAATAATTATTCATGAAATATTAAATTTTTTTAATATTGGTGGAAGAATATAATGAAAACAAGATATACACACCATTTACATTGAATGTATATGCCGTGTAGTTTTCATTTTGTAAGGGAAATGAAAAACGAGTACACACTGTGTACTAATGATTACACACTGTGTAGTCTTTCCAGTTGGATTTTTGAGGTAATAAAATAGTTTTATTAAATAATAATTATTATAATCAGCTTGGGAGTATGTCAATGAATTAATTATTTGACATGGGGATCTTCAATAAGAGTTAATGAAATAAAAAACATGTAATGCATTTATTCATTGTCATAACTCTATAACCTCAAAACTGATTATAAATATCCATACTTCCCCAAAACATTACCCTAATTATTGTGAACAACAATTATAAGGAATTCTATGAAGGCCGAAATAAATCCTTTCTCCAATAATACACTCATGACCGAGAGATATCCTCCTCCATCGGATTAAGGTGATCTATGGCGGACAACGAAACCAAAGGCTTCTCCACACTAGCACATAGATATTTCTTTGGAAATGTCCAGAGAAAAGTGGTGTACATGTGGATCACCACTAGAGGAAGTCTACACTTGGCTTCTACGATGCAATGACAAATCACATCAGAACGTGATTAGAAATATCAATGAAGAAAGAACTCCATATAAATCTACTTCTTTTCAAATAATTAAATTAATTATGATCAGCCTGTGATGATCCTCCTTTGTGGTTCCGGGACTATTCTTCTTCTTTGTCTATTTCTATGATTTGATCTGGGGAATCTGGAGTTTATCGTTGTATTGATCCCTGATTGAACATTGCAAATGATAGAAAAGTCAAGTGGGCACATCCATTAATGAGCATCTGCTGCGCCTGGGACTTTCAAGTGGTATCAAAGGGAGGTTAAAATGTTGATTATAGTTATATAATTTTTGTTGATAATCTATGCCTTTATATTGGATTCAATTATAGATGAATCATTCTATAAAACTGAATGAACAAGATCTATTCTCCCTCATTCATTTCTCAATTCACATCATAGAAGTGATCTTTTAATTTTAATTTTGATCAAAATAAAAATGCAGAAATCTTCTGAATGAGCCGCTCATTATGTCTATACAACCCAAAAATACACGTTGTGTAGTGAAATATACACGTCGTGTTCTTAGGTTCAATGAACTAGTACTGGTCCACCAAACCACGCAGTGTGAATTGAGAATACAAAAGTTTTTTAGTACACCATATTGAACAGAACTGAACGGCACATGGAAACTAGAATACATGGTGTGTATGATGAATCCACACACGTGGTAGTCCGATCCAACCCAGGTGAAACCATGTACATGGAGAAGCCAAGTAACCGTGTACACATGATTTCCATTCTAGTAACTGTGTAACAAGAATTGCATGCTATGTTAGATTAATCTACACGTCATATACCCCAAAATTCTCAAAGTATCGAAAACGTGGAAAACCCCGGTTTCGTACATTGGATAACAGGTGAAAAAAAATACATGCCGTGTAATATAGCCTAGAAATCGTGTACATTCTAGAAATGGAATTTCACTAGGTTTCCCCCAATTTACAAAGACCTATACATGGAATATGGATGACAAGAATCTCAAGGAAATTCATAAAGGAATTTAAGATAATGAATTTATTAATTATGAGATCATAATTAATTGAATTCAAGTACGACTTATCAGGAATAATAGAATGATTAAAATAAATTGAATACTAAATATGTGTAAATTTCGTTGATTGATATGGATGATCATGAGCTAGACGAAAGACCCTTTGTGTGTGTATGGTTTCATTTAAATTTATTTATTTTAAATTTGTTGGCATGTGAGCCATCTACCAATAAATTGTAGTTCATGCATGCACATGGTACCTTTAATGTAATACCCATGTAATGGAGGATCTCCCAAACCATAGGATACCATTCAAAATTCGAATATGAGTTGAAACCAACCCAAGAATATATAAAGGTGGATAGGTGGGAGATGAAAAACACGAACCATCGGGTTCAAGGTGTTTTTTCCTAGGTCAGGGTTAGCTTATCAAAACCAATAAATAAGCTTTCCAATAGAAGCACATGATAATGCCATATTATTTTTTCCCTTATTTATTTATTATGTATGTGTTTTCACGATCACATTTTTAATGAAATAAACAATCATGAAAAAAAAGAATAAAATAAAAAACAGAATATGCATAAACATTATTAGAACATGGTTAATCATTTAAGAAAGCATAACCTAATATTAAAAAGCATGTGATAATGAGAAACTATGTATAATGTATTTAAATCTATCAAATAAAATATTAATCCATAAAAACACGTTGTTTACATGATTAAGGTCAAGACTCATTAAAACTATTTGTCTAACCAACCCTTGATGGGACACTTACTTTTATAAAGGAATTACAAATGAAAGATTTAGGTTGACCTAAAAATTTTACATAAAGAGGAGTATCCCTTACAAGACTTATTGTAAAATGGTAGCAATTGTTGAGGAAATCCATGTCAGGATTTATGGATTGGGGAGTCCACTCAACAGATCAAGGCATTGTATGCTCATAGTTGGAAAAGACCACCCTACAGAAATAACTTTAAATAGCTCGACCAAACCCGGTTGGGTTTATGAGAAGGGGAATATGGATCCTTGAAACTAGAATTTCATAGCAAATAGGCATTCCAATTTCAATAGTGGGGGCTGTTGGGACATGATAAAATAGTGGGAGAATTAATAAATTCATTTATTATTTTTCATAAAATGTAATCCAAAGCCACTGATAAGTCTACTATTTTAATTTGTAGAATTAATATGACAAACTCGTCAAGAACATTTTCTCTCGGATCAATACTGGATAAAGAAAATCTCCTCACCGATAGTAACATTCTGTAATGAATTTGGCCCCTTCGGGTTATTCTATACCATGAACAAAATTTTTACATGTTGGATTCCTCACTTCCTGATTCGCCAGCCCAATGGGTGAGTGAGGAAGATTTTATGGTCTATAATCAACATTTTAACGATGTACTCAATGTTCAATGTTTAATTCTGTCATCAATGTCTAGTGAGGTCATGACGTATCATGAACACATGTATGCCTATAGCATGTTTGGAACCAACATGGTCTATAACAGGAGAGACAAATATAGGAAAGTGTTGATATCTCCATGGATCTATTTCAGAGCATGCTTGGAGATGGTGCCCCAGTTGGGCCTCATGTAGTCAATAAAATTGGCTACATTGAGTTCTTGGAGGTTCTATGGTTTAAACTCCACTATGAACTAGGTACTGATCTGATTCTTTCATCACTCTCCTAGAGCATCTCAAAATTTGTTGTAAATATCAACTTTAACAACGTTGAGAAGTCTCTTTCTGACCATCATATCTTTATTTGCCAAGTGAACAATGATATGAATCATGAAAAGTATTATTTCCTTATGGTGAATAAAATGAAAGGGAAGGTGAAGATCAGGAATCCCAAAGTATCTTAAAGGCTTCCCAAGAAAAGGAAGATCAAAGGGGAGGCAAGTGAATATGAGGCTATTTGTTTTGCATGTGGCAAGAAGGGCCATTGGAAGAAAAAATGCACCCAGCCAATGAAGAAAGGGGTAGCATCAGGTTCATTTGTTATCGAATGCAATATATCTATTTATACCAATTGGGTTTTAGATACTTATTGTGGTGCTCACACGTGTATCCAAATACAGTAACCAAGTAGATTTAGAAATATTGACTGAGGTGAGGTCATTCTGCGTGTATCCAACAGAGCCAGAATTGCTGCTGTCGCTGTTGGAGACTACCACCTCACCTTGCATACATGGATGGTCTGGGTATTAAAAGGATTTTATTATGTAACTTCTGTAACAAAAAACATTATTTTAGTATCCATATTAGATATTGATGGATTCATCATTATGTTTGCAAATGAATGTTTCTAATTTTATAAAGATATATTTTGATTTAGTAGGGAACATTTATATAACTTCCTTTATGTGTTATACTACACAAACGATGTAATGGAAATCAATGACAAAGTTAATTCTCATGACACATACCACACCCGACTTTGGCCTCATCGGCTAGGTCATGTCAATGAGAAATATTTTAAAAAATTACATCAAGATGGTTATTTAGATTCTTTTGACCAAAAACCGCTTGTTGAATGACATGCACATCTAAACGGAAAAATTACCAAAGCCCGATTTAGTGGGAAAGGTGAAATGGCCTAAGAGATTCTAGAATAAGGTTAGACTGATGTGTGTGGACCATTTCAAGTTAAATCAAGGGGTGGGTTCTTGTACATCATAACTTTTACTGATGATTTTAGTAGATATGGATATATTTACATGATGAGGTATATGTCTGATTATATTGATTGGAACAATCAATACAAGAATGATGTTGAGAACCATCTTGGTAAGTAGATTAAGAAAGTCCCCTCATATAGAGGAGTAGAATATCGTAATTAGGACTTCATTGATTTATTAAGAGAGTTTGGGATTCTATATTAACTCACTCCTCCTTACACGCCCCAGTAGAATGGTGTTAGTGAAAGGAGTATCCTCACACTGTTGGACATAGTGAGATCAATGTTGAGTTACGTGATTATTCTGTTATCCTTTGGGGGATATGAAATACAAAAAACAGCACACATTCTAAACAAAGTACCAACTAAATCAATAAATGGTGTTTCATACGTGTTATGGAGTGAATGCAAGTCCATGTTATCAAATTTACATGTGTGGGGTAGAAAATCATTTTTAAGGCCTCTTCTGGTAACAAATAAGAATGTCGAGGCACAAAGTGTATCTTTATAGGATATTCCAAGGAAACAAGGGGATATTAACTATACAACCTGTCAGATAAAAAGGTTACTATGGTAGGACACGCCATATTCATTTAGAGGGATAACATAACCAAAATAGATAGTGGGAGTGAGATAGACTTTGATGAAGTCAAGGCTCAAGATACACAAGTGTTTGTACAATAAGAGATTCCACAATGCCATGTGGAAGAAAAATCATTTCCAGAGACACAATACTACAAAGGAGGTAGCGAGATGTGGGAGAACCAGAAAAATATGTTTTTCTTGTCACCAAGTATGGAGACTCATTATTGGTTTATAATGATGATCCTCTCACCTTAAAGGAAGCATTTGAAGTCATAGACATTGGAAAGTGGTAAGAAGTCATGAATTCTAAAATGGATTCCATGTACCAAAACCAATTCTGGATTTTGGTAGATCCTCTAGTTGTTGTAAACCTTGTTGGTAATAAGTGGGTATTCAAGAAGTAACTAGACATGGATGGACAAGTCCGCACTTATAAGGTAATGCTAGTTGCAAAAGGTTTTGGACAATGTCAAGGAATTGACTATGATGAAACATTTTCACCGGTTGTGATGCTGAAATTCATCAGAATCCTGTTGGCCATTGCTGCATTCCCTGAAAATGAAATTTGGAAAATTGATATCAGGACAACATTCCTTATTGGGAACCTCCAGGAAGATGTATACATGACATAACCTGAAGGTTTTGTGACTCCAATGGCTGCCTACAAGGTATGATTGTTGCAGAAATCCATTTATAGATTAAAGTAAGAATTAAGGTCATGGAACATTCATTTTGATGAATCTGAAACAGAATTAGGCTTCATAAAGAATTAATGTGATCCTTGTGTCTACAAATTTTTTAGAGGAAGTACATTCCTTTTACTAATAGTATATTTTGATGACATATTACAAATTGGAAACGAAGTACCTTTCTAACAGTCAGTTAAGGCATGGATGGATAAATGATTCTCTATGAATGACTTGGGTGAGGCAGCATATATTCTTGGGATCAGGATCCATTGTGATATATCCAAGAGAATGTTGGGCCTGAGTCATAGTACATACATTGACTAGGTACTGAAGAGATTAAATATGGAATCGTCTAAGAGGGGATTGTTTCCAGCGTCACAAGGCATTCACCTTTCCAAGAAAATTTGTCCACAAACACATCAGGAAAGAAATAAATTTGAATGTATTCATTATGCATCTGTGATTAGGATATTCATGTATGATATTCTATGAACAAGGCTAGATGTTGCTTACTCATTAATTATGGTCTCAAATATCATGTGGATCTTGGAACCACCATTGGATAGCAGTCAAGACTATCCTTAAATATCTATTGAATACTAAGTATATGTTCCTATATTATAGAGGAGATGAGGAACTAGTCATCAGAGGACATGTAGATGCTAGTTTTCAGACTGATCAAGATTACATGAAGTGACAGACTTGATACATCTTTAGTTTGAATGGAGGTGCAATGAGCTAGAAGAGCTCAAAGCTAGGTGTGGTTGCAGATTCTATAGTAGAGTCTGATTATATCACAGCTTTTAATGTAGCTAAAGATTTTTTATGAATGAAAAGAATAATCCATGATCTGTATGTAGTACCTGGTAGTAGAGATCCTATCACACTCTATTGTGATAATACTACAGCGGGGGAACTTGAAAAAGGGAAAAGGTCACATTAGCAGACAAAGAACATAATTCGGAAGTATCATCTCTTGAGGGATTTTTCTCAGAGAGTTGAATTTGTAGGGAGTAGTATTCCCATGGAAGAAAACATGGAAAACCCCATGACTAAAGCTTTGAATCAGAAGAAACATGATCATCATGTGAGGTTTAGCAGAATAATAGTCGTAGGCAGTTTTCTCTAGTCCAAGCGGGTGTCTGTTAGAGTCGGTGTCCCAAGAACTATCTTTTTATACTTCGATTACAAGAATGTAAACGTATTATATATTTTTCATTGTTCTCCATGACCATAATATAATAAAGTCATGTAATATTTGTTTCATTGATAAGATCATGGAAGATCCCTGCTATGATGAGACCCTTGAAATGCTATAACAATATTCATAAATAATGTTCTATGGTTGGATGACATACTATGATAGAAACATAGTATATATACCATCATGTGTGAGTACTCATAAGAAGCTGAGACTCTCTCTCATGGAGTTCGAACATGGTAATATCCAAGATGGGAGTTTATGAGAATAGACCAGCCAGTAGTAATTCTGCAGGTCTTGGTGTCATCAGACATTGCTATCTAAGAGAGTTTGTAATGGTCCCTTGACTAGAAGATTTTCATTAACTCATGTCATGACTCACTCACATAGATTTTCGGATGAAAACCGTAATTAAGATAGTTAGTGGGATGTAGGGTACAATGTTTGCTTCACTAATGACATGTTTTAATGGATATGTCGAGAAAGTATTTGTCCATTCCATATTTATGGAAGTAGTTATCTCAGGCCCTTTGATTGAAATAAAATTGTTGCCCAAATTCCATGGCCATGATGTCACGATGAGTTTCTTTCTAGAAGTCAAAGAATGACGGATCAAGCTTATAGGTTCATGAAACTACCATGAAACCTGCTTGATGAGATATTGAGATAAATGGAATAAATTACATGGTAAGAGTTAATATGATGTGACACATCAATGTCTCATCAACTTATTTATATTGGGTGCCTTGACCCGTTCCTAGATAGTAGTATGGACTTTAGGTAAGCCAGCCTAATTCCAACGAGAAAGAGGCATAAAGGGTCATACACTAATTGTATCCAAGTATCTGAAGTAGAATAATGATTATTCATGTATGTGGCTTAATAATTATTCAAGGAATTCTAAATATTTTTAATGTTGAAGGAATAAGAAAATTAAAACATGATATACACGTCATGTACATTGAACGTACACATCGTGTAGTTTTCATTTTGGAAAGGAAATGAAAAATGAGTACAGGCTGCATATTAATGATTACACACCGTGTAGTTTTTCTAGTCTAGTTTTTGATGAAATAATTTCCTTTTATTATATGATATTTATTATAATCAGTGTGGGTGCATGTCAATGAATTAATGATTCAAAATTGGGGTTTTCCAAAAAGGGTTAATGAAATAAATAAAATTTGTAACATGTTTATTTATTGTCATAACTCAATAACCTCAAACCCGATTATAAATATCCTCACAACCCGAACACTTTTACCTAATCATTGTGCACAATAATTATGGATAATTATCTCAAGGACCAAAGAACTCCTTTCTCTAGGAATGATCACAAGACTGAGAGAGATCCTCCTCTATCAGATCAAGATGATCTATGGAAGACTACACAAGAAAAGGATTCTCCACACTAGCACCTAGATATTCCTTTGGCGATGTCTAGAGATATGTGGTTCACATGTCGATCACCACATGAGGATGTCTAAACATGGATTCTGCGATGCAATGATGAATTACATCAGAATGTGATCAGAAATATTAATGAAGAAAGAATTCCATAAAAGGTACTTCTTATCAGTTAATTAAATTAATTATTATCAACCAGTGATGATCCTCCTTTGTGGTTCTTGGACTATTCTTTTTATTTGTCTATTTCAACGATTCAATTTGTGGATTCTGGCTTTTATTGTCGTATTGATCACAGATTGATCATTGCTAATGACAGAAAGTAATGTGGGGACATCCACCCATGAGCTTCTACTATGCCCAGGACCTTCAATTTCCACTCCACTTTGTGTGGATATACATTTGATACACATAATCACTCCATTGATAAAATCTCATGTAATCGATATGAACATGATAAGAGTAATTATAACTCAATTTCTATTCATCATTTTAATCATATAAGTCATTGGTGTTGTTTATACAAGAATATATGTGAATGTCCTCTGATTGATTTACACAGAATATCCAATAATATTGAGTGTATTTATAATTGTCACACATAATTTCACCATTGAATTTTCTTTAACCTAATGACAAAATCATTATAAAGTAATTCATCTGAACTTAAATTCCATTAATACTTCTTTGTTGTCATGTGCCAATTCCCTTTTATTTGGTGTATATAATGTACATTGACATAGTATATCATGAATCCCTTTATTCTCAAGATATTATAATGTTTTGATAACCTCAAATATTTGTATTCAAGCATCTCTCATTTGGAACAAGGCCCAGACTACATGGTTATGAAGTCTGGCATTAGGAATTCAATCAGTATGAAATTGGTTATTGATATTACATGTGATTATTCGACTAATAGAATATCCATATGAATAAATAAATGGAATTATTGGATTTATAGTTTCCATATTATGCTAAATTGTATGTTTATAAGGCGTGTGTTCTAGTCTTATACATTGACATAAATGTTAATTCTTATTTAAGATAGTTTTTTCTATATATTTTTTCTTACTGTGCATCTGATCTCACCCATTTTTTATGTTTTATTTTTCCCAAGATGAAAATAATTATATTACGATTAACATACAGAAATAGGCTAAGGGATATAAATGTTTTCAAAGGGGAAACAATATTGTTTTTTTATTTCATGATGTAATGTAAAACTTATCTATGTATCTTGTACTCCCAAGTCTACTAAACTGATCAGTTTTTTCGACATGATTCCTTTTATCATGGAAATATTATATAATAATGCATTGATTCCGGTTAACCGGGGTCGTGGCGTTATAGTTGGAATTTGAGTACTTTTAGTACAAACCCTAGATGATTGATTGAGAAAATAACTCTGATTAAGAAACAGTACCCTAAGATAGACATTGAGGATTTGTGTAGAAAAAAATCCAAGAAAAAATTATTGAAAATATTATCTGGGTTTTCCAAGAAATACATCCCTATGAAGATATGAGCAGAAAGATGCGGCTCTAACACAGATATACCTAGGAGTGAAAACTCCAACATGGAGTTTTGGGATTGACCTAGGGTATCCTGGTACATGATAATGGGCCTTGCATTACTTTTTGTTACGACACTCCTAGGGTATATGCTTAGGATAATTCGTATATTCTTTTCTAATCTATGTGAAGGAATTTGATATAAGAAGAGAATAAATAACCTTGGTTAATTATAAGGTGTTTTATATTGAAAATAAGGTGTTATTATATTCTCTAAATTATTTTATGACTCACACTATGATTTCTTATATTATTCAATGTTGTATTCCAAGGAAGGTGTACTAACATTGATCATGATGTACTTGGTGTGCACGGGGGTGGAAATGTGGAATGGAAGGAAATTTTGATAGGCGTAAAATATATTGTGTTCATGTTGAATCTTTTTTCCAAAAATATGATCAATAATATATATAATAAGTAACTCCCATACTCAATAATGAAGAGAAAGGAGGTGAATGTTAAGATCTCAAACAACGGAGACCATAGAGAATAGGGAGCTCAATTTCCAACAAGCACAAAATGTGGAAAGAGACACCTAGGGAAGTGTATCAATATAATAATGAAATGAGTTATGTTTGGGTAATAAGGACATAGAGTGATGAATTTTCGATCAAAAATATTTATTACTATAGAAGAAACTAAAAATGATCCCAATAATCCATTTACAGACATTTTCCATAAATGAAGGGGACCTTGGAATTACATGAGTGAATTCCATATTCTATAGGATAACCTCTTGGTCATGGAGGAACCTATGTAGATATAAATGGATGGTGAAATTTTTAAAAGTTTTAGTGCTATTTGTTGATGGGATTACTTTGGAAGACTTTTCTCTTGTATGTGTAACCCTTATGATTGTTATGTGAAAATTCTATTTTGGGAAGAAGTATATTTTATATTGTTGATTTAGTTATAAATAACAATTTGGGTTTATATCATCCATGAATTGGGTAAATTACATGTTACTAAATTTTGGGTTGAAAATGTGAGGTATGAGATACCATTTGTTGTGAAATTACGTTATGGTTATTTTTTAGGAATTTATCACATTTTGGGAACGTTAAAAAATATATTATTTAAAAAAGGACAACACACAGATAGTGTGACAACCTATGGCGTCAGACAAAGCTATAGGAATTGAACCCACAACCAGAGTGCGATTGGGATTTTTCGCTAACCAGTACACTATGTGATGTCCCTGGTTTGTGTGACTAATTATTTTTAGTTAAATTATTTTATTGATAAATAATATGTTTATTTGGGATCTTATGTCTTATCAAATGGATATCCTTAGTATAGGAAAATTATTTGGTTATTAAGTGATAAATGTTATTTTTGAAGATGTTCGCTCTGTTGGGAACATGATATGCCTTTGGAAAATAGAATACTATGTGATTTTATTTGAGGAGTAATGGAAGATAATTATCTTTGTTTTGGTTGTGTATTTATATCTATTTGATCTATTAATGGAAATTACATACATAACATAGAGAAAATGTTATTAGTACAATTGATTTTTAGTATTTGACATTAAGAGTAGTCGATGTTATTTGGAGATACAATTTAATTTGGAAGACTACATAATAAAATTTCTTTTTTTGGGATTCAGTATTAGATGAGATTATATTGAGGTTTTTTAAGGACAATTTTTAATTGAATGGTATTTATTGATCTTTGGGTATTGTTGGTTTAATTTTAGAAATTAAAATTAGCATTTCTTTCTCTAAAGGATTATGATTTTTGGGGGTCATCTGATATTGTACTAACAATTTTGGTTTTGGATAATCTCTAAAGACAAAGTAAATATATAGTTTATCGTTTGTTGATTATGGGATTCTTGATAAGTTGATTCCAGCACTTCAGGTATGATCTAGCCATCTTAAATAACCATCGTTTGAAAAAAAAGGGATGAGTTGGTTGTTGAAATTAATTAATGGGTGAAACTCTACTTAAAAAGTAATTATATCTCTTTATGTTCTTAGTCAATCTCATAAAAAAATTCCTCAACATTATAAAATAGAACTAAAAACAAAAATTGTTGTCTGTTTACTTTTCCTACTTGAAAACAAATTACTATTTATCCCACAAAAAGTTTGTGGTTAAATTACTACTGATAATTTTTTCTACCACACTCCATCAGAACTTGTCACTTATTTTATCTTCCATATCCATGTTTTCCTACTTTGAATCCTATTATGGGTTATCTCTGGTGACCTTTGAACTTATATTTCTTTCTTTTAAAGTGATAGTTTTTTTGACTTTTTTTTCCGATTAGGGACTTTCAAAGATGTTTCCAAGCCTTATTTTATAATTTTGAGGATGCAAATTTACAGAAGCGGAGAATAATGTAACACCCAAATATTTCAAAGTAAGTTATTTTATTTAAATTAATTCAATAGTTTAAGCAACAAACATCATCGAGTTTGAGCACACCACGACATACCTCACTAGCTGTTCAAAAAACCGTTGTAATGCCCCGACCCCAGTTACCCAGAGTCGGTGCATTATTACATAACATTGTCATGATCACAAAAGATCAAGTCTCGAATGACCGATTAGTTTAGTAGCCTTGGAATCACTAGATAAATTCACAATGTTTACATTACATGATATAGTGAAAACTACAACAACATCTTCTTTCCGCAGTCATATCCCTTTATACTATCCCTACAGGTCATTTGTCAAATACTTTTTCACATCCTGGAAAAAATATATCATAGAAAGGGGTGAGCTCAAATTTCGAGTAAGGAGAACAATATAGCAGAAACATTCATATACAAGCATAAACATTTAAGGAAATGTTTAATTAAAAGAAAATCCTTTTAATCTTGAACTTCAGCATAATATGGTTGAAATAAAATAAAATAATGCCATTTAATTATACAAATGGATATTCTACTAGTCTAATAATAACATGAAATATCAATAATGACTTTCATAATGATGGAATGCATAATGCCAGACTATCATAACCACGTAGCCAAGTCCTCGTGCCAAGACTACAAATAAGATTTTGTTAAGGCCTCATTCCAAGACAATAGTTTGTCACATGAGACCTACCGATTCATCGAGGAGATATAGCGGGCTCCACCCGTCACTTACTATGTCCAATGCATTCCACATATAAACAGGTTTAAACATAACATAAACATTAATATTAAAACTAGCATACCAAATGTAAATACATTCCCCAGAAACCATGAATGGTATAAAAATAACACATCCATAGTTAAACATATCACAAAAAGCTTCAATACAATATGGAATTTTTGTATCATAATAAATCAATATCAAATAAGCTTAAAATCCATAAAAGGATGTTGACATAGGAGAAATCAAAACTATTTGAGAGAAATATCTCATTTTTGAAATCATTAAAAAGTAACATTATTACAAAATAAAACATTTAAATTGAAAATATTATTATAATCCAGTAAGGGGATTTCAATGATTTTAAAATGGTGGAAAATAGTCTCACCTTCCATATAAGTTAAAAAAAATACATTATTACATTAATTTGTCGAAATGGTTAAAAAGGCCCTTGTTAGGAATATGACGTAAAGATTCCTTTATAAATTTCTAATAAATAGTCAAACAAGGGTATAAATGACTTTAAACCATATTCTGTAAAATAGTAATAATGTTTTGAAATACATTTTTATGAAACATGGATGTGGATGATAAAGAGGTCCCAGTAGATAATTATGTATAAACAACCTAGGATAATGAAGAGATTGTGAAATAACCCCTTACCTTGTACTTTTCATTGATAGAGTGTAGTTTAACCTCCTGCATAATAGTTATTTCATTGTTTTTAAATTTTTCAAGAATCATATACATAAATATAATATCATATATGATCTTTTAATATTGCTTTGTTGATAATATTTTAGTATTATCGTCGTTTCAGGTGTTAACTAATTCGTTTTCCTTTATATGATTTGTTATGTAAGTCATGTTTGTTATGGATAGTTAGTATCGTATTCATATCCAGAATTATATCATTTCCTTAAACATTAAATTTAATCATCAAATGAGAATTAGTCTTGAATGGATATGATGGGGAAATGATTTTCATCCCATTTGTGGAGACGGTAATCCGGATGTATGCACAAACGCTACTTCCATTTCATTTTTCATTTTAAAAGGAATAAAAACCAAATTATACATAGGTATATTATTATTATAGTATAATATAATATCTTATATATGTTACTTATGTTCATTAACACCATCCTTTATACGTTCCATGTATGGTATGAACGAGTCATATCACTTTGAGGGGGCAGTACTCCGCACTTCCTCAAATGAAATTATTGTATATATATACAACATGAAAAAAATAATGGTATGATATAAAATGGAATTACATAAGCATATATATAAAATAAATATCATAAATATCATATTTAATTATAGTTCCATCATAATGTTTACCATGAGAGGTGGTAGGAGATAATTTAACAATCATCGTTTCGTGAGGCGTTTTGTTGCCATCGACATAAACATTATGTTCTTCACCCATTAGAAGGAGGTGTGTGTAATTGAAGTTAAAATTCTTCTCATAAAAATATCCTATTATATTTATGATACTGGTTTTGTTAAAAAAAGTTAATAATAAAAAGATTTTAGGGTTTTGAGAAGTAAAATAAAATAAAAGAAGCTAAGAGAAATTGTTAACTTTAATTTGGATAACACCCTTTGGTTTGAACCAAAAAGGACACTTGAAGTGCTTTCTG
This sequence comes from Viscum album, assembly GCA_963277665.1. Classification (NCBI taxonomy): domain Eukaryota; kingdom Viridiplantae; phylum Streptophyta; class Magnoliopsida; order Santalales; family Viscaceae; genus Viscum; species Viscum album. The sequence goes on along the minus strand of OY728137.1, from coordinate 1,091,499,099 downwards.
CCTAAGGTAAGGCATTTAGGAGGTGGAGAGGGATGTAAGGAGATTAATTGGGGAGAGGTCGAACGACCCAAAAGGATCGAGAGGTGTGATGAATTGGTTCAAAGTGGTGTCCTTTTATAAGGGGGGGGAGGGGCTCTTTAAGAAAAACTTAACGTATTAATTTATAATAAATTCATATTCGGTTTTTAATGGCTACAAAGTAGATTATTCAATGTACAAGGTGGTTATGGATCGAAAACCTCTCAACCAATAGATTTTATACCGGTTTTTGTCACTATAGTAACCTTATCTTTTAGATTTAACTCTTAGTTAAATAGTTTGACATTTACCATGTCTTTTTGTATTTTTATATTATATAGTTAATAAACATACTATATTTTTTAAAGCGCCATCCAAGTGGTCCATTAATGATACATATATCATTAAATAAGTCTTTTGGAATATCCTTAGATTTTTGGGAATATAATATCAATTAATAATATAATAATTTTTAAAAAACTATTTTATGTCAATTTTTGCACTATTGGGTATTTTGTTTTTGATAAAATTATAACAGCAATATTACATAGAATAAAATTAATATAACCAATAATAATATGTCATATTAACATAAAAATATATTGGAATTAATAAAAAGTCTCAAATTACTTTTATTTGGATATTTGTAATATCAATTATTTTAATATTTCATTAATTAGGTAATTACTGAATCACCATTGTGTCAAAAATAAATTAAATTATTTAATGACTAAAAATTTTAAATAAAATACCATTATTTATGAAATCTTTTTATCTTTATATATAATATTTAAAGTAAAATTTATCTTATGTATAACCCTATATTAAAAAAATTTTAGTTATTAAACTTTGATTTTAACTCTTTTAACTCTTCTTTGAATTAAATAATAATAAATGTCCTAATCTATTCCATGTGGACCAAATAGGTTCATATTTTCTTCCTAAGGCTGTTTTTTGGTCGAATTATACTTATCCAATAGAATTAGGATATTTTTACGATAATAATAATTTCATTTTTACCTTTAATTACCCTATTTATTTTTCACTGTGGTAAATAAAAGTAAAAAGTTACAGTTCACCAAAAATTATTTTTATCTTATTAAACCACATTTTACTCATTGATATTAACCGTGTTTCTCAGATTTTCTAAATTCCACGCATAGAAGTTGTAATATTATGATTTATGTGAATTTGAAAATTCTCATAGGAGATGGGTAAAAGACGCTGAAATGTTCAATAAAATATATATATGTCTAAAATTATTATAAACGGACTCCAATTAATTATATTGAACATTTATAAGTATTATGTAAATATTTTGACCTAAAATATATATAAATAAAATAAAGAGTTATATAAATAAAAATTCAGTTTTAACCAATAAATCGGTGTTTTTCACTATTCATAAAAAATTGAATGTTTTCAGAAAAATTCCAAAAATTCACCCTATGCTAATTTCGATATTCTGGCATGTATTTTCTCAACAGTGATATATAGAACAAATCGTGAACTTTGGAGAGACTTGGTGGCATTTCCAAACGATAAGCTACAACCCCAATTCGTTCTATAATTTTGAAAGTTCTGATGTACTTAGGACTCAATTTACCTTTCTTACCAAAACGTATAACTCCCTTCAAAAAAACAGATCTCCTACCTGAAATTCTGAATCCTTCCATCGGTTGTCAGCATAGCACTTCTGCTTACATTGAGCTGCATTTATGTGGGTTTAGATTACATTCATCTTTTCCATCGTTTCCTCCACAAGTTCTGGGCCTACAAGTTTTCTTTCACCAACATCATCCCAACAGGTTGGTGTGCGACATCTCATTCCGTATAACTCTTTATATGGTGTCATCTGAATACATGAATGAAAGATATTGTTATAGAAAAATTCTACCAGAGGTAAATATTGATCCCACATTACCTGAAAGTCAAGTGATCAGGATCTAAACATGTCTTCTAAGATTTGAATAGTCCGTTCTGATTGTCCATCTGTTTGAGGGTGGTTAGTAGTGCTCAAACGAAGATCAGTATCCAGGGAATTCTGAATAATTTTCCAGAAACTTGATGTAAAATGAGGATCACGATCAGAAACAATCAATAGGGGTACTCCATGAAGTCTCACAAATTCATTAATATATAGTCTTCCTAGAGGTTCACGTGGTTTATCTTCTCTTATAGAACGAAAATGTGCGGTCTTGGTAAGATGATAAAAAATGACCCATATTGCATCGTTCCTTCAAGGAGCCTTTGGTAGTTCCATGAAAAATTCCATTGTAATATTATCCCATTTCCACTCAGGTATGGGAAGAGGTTGCATGACTCATCGAGGCTATTGCCTTCCAGTTTTCACTTGTTGACAAACCATACATCTTGACACAAAATCAGCAATTTTCTTCTCCCTGTTGTCCGACCAAAAATTTTCCTTCAAATATTTATACATATTTGTGATCCCAGGGTGTATAAAGGAATTGGAACTATGAACCTCATCCAAAAATTCCCTTTTTAGATCAAGTATATAGGGAACCCAAAGTCTCTTCCCAAATTTCAAAATTCCATCTTCACACACAAAATCACTCAATCTCCCATCATTCACATCTTTAATCTTCTTTTGAAATTTTTTATCATCGGTCTAAGAACTCTTTATCATTTCTAGTAAGTCTGGTTTTGAAACCATTTGAAAAAGTATCGATGCTTCACCTTCCATGATAATTCCCATATCCATCCTCACTAGATCCCTGAAAATAGGATCCCTTTCAATTCTCATCACGTTCAAAACTCCATGATACTTTCTGCTCGAAGTATCTTCAACCTTATCTTCCTTCCTTGGGTGGTAGCGTATTGTGTAATCATAGACCTTGAGTAGTTCAAGCCATCTCCTTTGCCTCATGATGAGTTCTTTCTGTGAGATAATATACTTCAAACTCTTGTGATCAGAATATATCTCACATTATTCACCGTAAAGATAATGTCTCAATATCTTCAAAGAAAATATTACAATAACTAACTCAAGATCATGAGTTGTATTGTTTTTCTCATGAATTTTTAGTTGTCGTTATGTATAGGCAATAACCATATCATTCTGAATAAGGACACAACCAAGTCCTTTCTTCTATGCACCCCTATAAATAATGAACCTATCATTCCCCAATGGCAGTATCAAAATAATGAATTCAAAAATATTCTCTTCAGTTCTTCAAAAAATAATCACACTCTTTTTTCCAAGAATATTTAACCCCTTTACATGTGAGATTTGTTAATGGGTTAGCCAATTAGGCAAAATTCTGGATGAAACGTCAATAATAACCTTTTAAACCAATAAAACTGTGTACCTCGGTTATACTCGTCAGTGCTGGCCATTCGTGGATTTCCATGGTCTTAGAAGGATCAATGAAAATTCCATATTTTGAGAAAATATGGACATGAAAAGAAATCTCCTAAATCCAGAATTCGAACTTTATAAACATCCCATATAATTCATGTCTTCTCGGAGACTTCAGGATAATGTGCAGGTGATTATCATCATCTTCATAGGTTTTGAATTATACCAAGATATTATCAATAAATACCACTAAAAAATAATTGAGATATTCCTGGAAAACTCTGTTCATTAGATCCATGAAAACAGAGGGTTCATTAGTCAGCCCAAAAGGCATTACTATAAACACATAATGCACGTACCTGGTTCGAAATGCTGTGTTTGGAATGTATTCCTTCTTCACACACAACATATGATATCCAGAAAAAAGGTCAATCTTTGAAAAGTATTGAGCACTATGCAGTTGGTCAAATAATTCATCAATGCAAGGTAGGGGATACTTGTTCTTTAGTGTTATGTCATTGATCTTTGTAGCCGATACATAACCTCATAGATCCATCATTCTTGTTAAAAAAATAACAGGGGCTCCTCATAGAGAAACACTAGGGCGAATAAATCCATTGTTACTCCATTCCTATACTTGTTTCTTTAGTTCGACTAATTGCACATAGGCCATTATATAAGGGGTCTTCGATATATGCCTTTATCCAGGAGTTAAATCAATGGAAAACTCAATTTCTCGTGCTGGACGATGTCCATGAAAATCTTCCTGAAACACATCTACATATTCTTTCACAATATGTACATCCTCTATTTGAACATTCCTTTCCTCACCCACAGTCATTTCATTCTTTTCCTCCCCAATAATTGAATTTAGTTGAGCTATTAGGGGTGGATCTAGATAAGAATTATGTGGGGACGATTCAATAGATCTCTTCTTCACTTTCATTTCCTTAAAGTCGTAAGACTTAGCGAATTCCTTTTCGGTCTTGATAGCACGTGAGACAATATCTTCATACGATGAGAATGATTGTGAGACTAATGATCGACAGAGAAATGGTTTTAACCCATCAAATAAATGACCAATATTACTTCTTGGGTTTTTATATAATCTGTTGCATGCCTCGCTAACCTTGTAATGTTAGCCTCATACTTTGCAACATTCTCATCTTCCTTTTTCCTCAGACTCAAAAATTGACATTCCATATATGATCGATGGTCACGAGAAAAGTTTTTTTCTAAGAAAATCTCTTTGAAATCCCTCTATTCCATATTTGATACTTCATCATCTTCCTTCGTGTTTTGTATCAATGACCACCATTGATCAACACTTCCAGTGAGGTGATAAACTACCATGACAGATCTTTCCCTTTCACTACTGCCAAATCATTAAATATTTTCTCCATGGAACTTATCCATTGCTCAACTACTAATGTATTTGTACTCCGATTGAATATTGGTTGTTTCTACCTCATGAGGTGATGTAACATTGATCCTCCACACTACGGATCAAGGTGCTCCATACTGGTAAGGTTATTATTCATAACCTGAGAAAGTTATCCCAGTATGGTGATTAACTGATCATCACCAGTTGCATCACCAGCTCCACTATAATAATATTTAGTAGGATAGAAATCCCTACATAGAGTACGTGAATTGATACGGTTTCTATTCCTTCTACTAGGCACCATTTCTAAACAATGGCATAAACTATATCAGTTTATGATTCAAAATACATAATTCCATACTTGTAAAACACTTAACAAAAATTGAAATATTTATGGATATAATCCATAATCATAAAAATTTTTTAAGGAAGTATATACTCATAAACCCTTCATAGTGGATTGTAATGAAAATGGGAATTACCCTAAACATATCCCCTAGGAGTGTCAAAACCAAGACTGCAGCAAGGCCCGTTGTCGTGGACCAGTTCCTGTTCGAGTCCAGCTCAAAGCGGTGTTTTCGGGTTTTACCCCTAGGTACATCTTTGCCAGAGCCGCCTCAACCTGCTCGTATCTAGAAAGGGATGTATTTATTGGAAAAATCACAAAATATCTACAATACCAAAATTATATGATGTTCTTCTATTCAAATCTTCATTTTCCATCTTAGGCCTATGTGCTCTAATCAATGTCTATCTAACTATAGCTTCCAAGGTTTGAACTAATATTCCTATGATACCAACTGTAATGCCCAAACCCTAGTTTCCCAGAGTTGGTGCATTATTAAATAACATTTGGAAGATCACAAAAGATCATCCCTCGAACGAATGATTAGTTTAGCATACTTGGAATCACTAGATAAATTCACAAAGTTTACATTACATCATTAAGTGAAAACTACAACAATATCTTGTCTCCACACTCATATCCCCTTATACTATCCCTGCAGGTCATTCATAAAATAATTTTTCACATCCTGTGAAAAATAAAACAAATAAAGGGGTGAGCTCAAATGCCCAATAAGGATAACAATATAGCAGAAACTTTCATAAATAAGCATAAACATTTAAGGCATTATATAACTTAAACAAAAGCCTTTTAAACCTGAACTTAAACATAATATGGTAGAAATAAAATGAAATAATTCAATTTACTTATTAACATGTATATTATAATAATCTAATTATCACATATCAATAACCACTTTTATAATGATAGAATGCATAATTATAGACTATTATAACCACATAGCCAAGGTCTCGTGCCAATACTACAAATAAGATTTTGTCAAGGCCTCATGACAAGACACTAGTTTCTCTCAGGAGACCTACTGATGCATCAAAATGCTATAGAGGGCTCCACCAGTCACTTACTAAGTCCAATGCATTTGACATATGAGCAGGTTTAAACATTACATAAACATTCATATTAAACATTCATACAAAATGTAAATACATTCTCTATAAACCATGAATAGTATAAAAATAACACATCCACTGTCAAGCATATCACAAAACCTTTAATATAATATTTTAGAGACCCAATGCTTGACATACATAGACATTAGATTACTTTTATGGAATAATTATTATATAACATAAACAAACACCAAAGGACCGTAATAGTTTAGTGTATTTGGAAACTTGGAAAAATAATCTTCCAATCATGGTGAAAGATCTTCAACATCTCCCATAAAGATATTCCCCTTTTGTTTGCTTACCTAAAACCATTCTTTATATCCTGGGGAAAAGAAAACATTAAAAGGGTGAGCTCAAATTCTCATTAAGGGTAATCATAGAGAACATAAAACAATCCATAAACTTTTTAATGCCAAAACATGGAAGTAAAATCTAAACATAAAAATCTTGAACAAAGACATAAATCTTGGAAGTATGTAAGGAATATTTCACAATGGAACATCAATCATGAGAAAATAGCATTAGAAGAAAACATGTAATTGTGGAAAACCATGAAGGACATGATATGATTTCCATAGTATCAAAGTCATTGCTGCCAAGACCATCTTAGTGGACAAAGTCCCTTTCTGAATTGAGTTCACTCCTCATTCCAGTCATGTATCACTGAACCGGATTAACTTAACATTCCATCCGTGTCTATATCCTGAGATATAAATCTTTACCCAATTCATTGGAGGGAGATATAGGTCCCACCCATCTCATATTTAAATCATTCATACATGTTCCACAAAATAAATACAAATCATTCATCATAACCCAAAGAATAAAGTGGATTTCATCAACATCATCCCATCATAACATAATCCATATAAAACAAATGGAAATAATTTCATCATAAGAATTATCAATCCATGTAAATAATAGAGACATTATACTTGAAACATAAACATGCTAAATAATGCCATCTTAGATGGAAAATATTTTTGATAAAACCCTTGAAATGAATTCGTGAGGAAAATATCATTTTTCCGTAAAAATCATATTATTTTCAAAAAATGACACACAATTTTAAACGAAAATTTTTTTTATTCAAAATAAACATGAAAGCTGGTAGAGTAAGATTCTATAAAATTAGGCGATATAAAACCGTAAAAATATGTTCATTCCATATAATTAAAAAAACATTCTCCTTGTAATTTTGTCAGAAATGTCAAAAAGTTCCTCATATGGTAAAAAAAGAAATATTTCCTTCCATAACATATGTTAAAAGAAAAAAACGGGTAAAAAGTTCAAAAAACATACACGAAAACATTTTTATAAAATAGGTACATGGATGATAAATATAACCCTAGTAAATACTTACGAATAAACAATCTCAGATAAAAATAGGATTGGAAATGTTATCCCTTACCTTATGTCTGATATGCTTAGTATGTATGTGAACCACATGTATAATGATTTAAATAATTTAATTGACTTATTATAGAGTCATATTAACCATTATGATATCATATATGGTTCACTTATGACTTTATATTACCTGTTATTTTGTAAATTCCATGTTAAAGCAGTGTTTTGGGAAAAATCGTTTTATCCGTCGTACATGTTTGGACTTGTTGTTCTTGATATTATTATTAATTATATCATGATTTAGTTACTTCCATAATGTAAATAATGATTTATATATCTATAAATCTTCATTATATATATAATAGATAGATAAATTAAATGAAATACATCGTTCATGGAGACGGTAGACCGTACATACGCATGAACGCTGTTCTACATTCCTTATTGACTTGAATGGAAGTAAGTAGATGATATATATATATATAAATAAATACAGTAGAATTATCATGTCATATATATCATTTTCAATAATTATATATACATTATAATCATTCTTTAATGGTTAAAATGAAGAATGAATCTCATCACGTTGTGGAGACGAGAATCTATAAGAACACACGAGCGATGATATTGTTCCCATACTAATTGAATTGAATTGGAGTGGATGTTATAATATCTCATAATCAGTATGATATTATAATGTCTATATATAGTTATTCTTTACACCATTATACTCATCCAAGTAAGGTGGTGGTGGAAAAACAGATTACACCATGGCGTGGAGATGATATTCCAGACGTACACAAGGGCGGTGATTTTGTTTTCCATAGGATGAATAGAAAGTGAAATGAGGTTGTTTAATATTTATAATTACATATCAGAATATTATAGATAATTATTTTATTACTTTATAATGAAACACATAATGAAGAATAAGTTGAAAAGGAATGAAAATTGAAAGAATCGTTAGAAGAGATTACCTCTTCTTCGACGCACCTTCTTTAAGCTTGTTTTAAGAGACTAGAGTTGGTCTCTTGGGAAGACCAGAACTACCATAATGTTTATAGGGAAGTGTAGAAGAGAAATTGGAAGGGGTTGGCCGAGTTTGAAGGCTCAAAGTGTTGTGAAGTGGAGAGGTAGGGGGTTCCCTTTTATAACGGAGGAGAGGGGAACCTTAGGAAAAACATAAAATATTATTTTATAAAAAAGTCTTATTCAGTTAATAATAGCTCCAAATTGATTTATTTAGAATCTTATGTTGGGATGGGTATAAATACTCTCAACCAATAGGTTTTAGAAAAGTTTAGGTTACTATTCTAACCTTATCATTTAGATTTAACTCTAAGTTAAATAATTTATCATTTACCGTGCCTTCTTGTTTTCTTACACTATATGGTAAATAGACTTATGGATTTGTACTCCAATTGAATGTTGGTGGTTTCTACCTCATTAAGTGATCTAACATTGATCCTCCACACTGCAGATCAGGGTGCTCTATACTGGTAAGGTTATTATTCATAACCTGAGCAAGTTGTCCCAGTATGGTGATTAACCGATCATCACCAGTTGCATCACCAGCTCCACTATAATTATATTTAGTAGGAGAGAAATCCCTATATAGAGTGTGTGCATTGATACAGTTTTCATTCCTTCTACTAGGCACCATTTCTAAACAATGGCATAAACAATATCAGTTTATGATTCAAAATACATAATTCCATACTTGTAAAACACTTAAGATAAATTGAAATATTTATGGATATAATCCATAATCATAATTTTTTTTAAGGAAGTATATACTCATAATCCCTTCATAGTGGATTGTAATGAAAATGGGAATTATCCTAAACATATCCCCTGGGAGTGTCATAACCAAGAGTGCAGCAAGGCCCGTTGTCGTGCACCAGTTCCCGTACGAGTCCAGCTCAAAGCGGTGTTTTCGGGTTTTAACCCTAGGTACATCTGTGCCAGAGCCGCCTCTACCTGCTCGTATCCAGAAAGGGAGGTATTTATTGGAAAACTCACAAAATATCTACAATAACAAATTTATATGAAGTTCTTCTATACTAATCTTCAATTTCCATCTTAGGCCTATGTGCTCTAATCAAAGTTTATCTAAATATAGCTTCCAAGGTTTGAACTAATATTCCTATGATACCAACTGTAATGCCCCAACCCTAGTTTCCCAGAGTTGGTGCATTATTACATAACATTTGAAAGATCAAAAAAGATCAAGCCTCGAAAGAATGATTAGTTTAGTATCCTTGGAATCACTAGATAAATTCATAAAGTTTACATTACATCATTAAGTGAAAACTAAAACAACATCTTGTCTCCACACTCATATCCCCTCATACTATCCTTGCAGGTCATTCATAAAATAATTTTTCAAATCCTATGAAAAATAAAACAAATAAAGGGGTGAGCTCAAATTCCCAATAAGGATAAAAATATAGCAGAAACTTTCATAAATAAGCATAAACATTTAAGGCATTGTATAACTTAAACAGAAGCCTTTTAAACATGAACTTCAACATAATATGGTAGAAATAAAATGAAATAATTCCATTTACTTATTCACATGTATATTATACTAGTCAAATTATCACATATCAATAACCACTTTCATAATGATAGAATGCATAATTACAGAATATTATAACCACATAGCCAAGGTCTCGTGCCAATACTACAAATAAGATTTTGTCAAGGCCTCATACCAAGACACTAGTTTCTCTCAGGAGACCTAATAATGCATCAAAGAGCTATAGAGGGCTCCACCAGTCACTTACTAAGTCCAATGAATTTGACATATGAGCAGGTTTAAACGTTACATAAACATTCATATTAAAACTGTCTTACAAAATGTAAATACTTTCTCCATAAACCATTAATAGTATAAAAATAACACATCCACTGTCAAGCATATCAAAAAAGCTTCAATATAATATTGTAGAGACCCAATGCTTGACATACATAGACATTACATTACTTTTATGGAATACATATTAGATAACATAAACAATCACCAAAGGACCGTAATAGTTTAGTGTCTTTGGAAACTCAGAAAAATAATCTTCCAATCATGGTGAAAGATCTTCAACATCTCCCATAAAGATATTCCCATTTTTTTTACTTACCTAAAACATTTATTTATATCCTGTGGAAAATAAAACATTAAAAGGGTGAGCTCAAATTCTCAGTAAGTGTAATCATAGAGAACATAAACAATCCATATAATTTTTAATGCCAAAACATAGACGTAAAATCTAAACATAAAAATCTTGAAGAAAGACATAAATCATGGAAGTATGTAAGGAATATTTCATAATGGAACATCAATCATGAGAAAATAGAATGAGAAGAAAACATGTAATTGTGGAAAACCATGAAGGATATGATATGATTTCCATAGTATCAAAGTCATTGCTGCCAAGACCATCTTAGTGGACAAAGTCCCTTTCTGAATTGAGTTCACTCCTCGTTCCAGTCATGTATCACTGAACCGGATTAACTTACCATTCCATCCATGTCTATCTCCAGAGATATAAATATTTCCCAATGCATTGTAGGGAGATATAGGTCCCACCCATCTCATATTTAAATCATTCTTACATGTGCCACAAAATAAATACAAATCATTCATCATAACCCAAAGAATAAAATGGATTTCATAAACATCATCCCATCATAACGTAATCCATATAAAACAAATGGATATCATTTAATCATAAGAATAATCAATCCATGTAAATAATAGAGACATTATACTTGAAACATAAACATTCAAAATAATTCCATCTTAGATTGAAAATATTTTTGATAAAACCCTTGAAATGAATTCTTGAGGAAAATATCATTTTTCCTTAAAAATCATATTATTTTCAAAAAATGACACACAATTTTAAACGAAAAGGATTTTTTTGAAAATAAACAATAAAGATGGTAGATTAATATTCTATAAAATTAGGCAATATAAAACTGTAAAAATATGTTCATGCCATATAAGTAAAAAAACATTCTCCTTGTAATTTTGTCAGAAATGTCAAAAAGTTCCTCATATGGTAAAAAAAGAAAGATTTCCTTCCATAAAATATGTTAAAAGTAAATAATGGGTAAAAAGTTCAAAAAACATACACGAAAATAGTTTTATAAAATAGGTACATGGATGATAAATATAACCCCATTAAATACTTACGAATAAACAATCTCAGATAAAAACAAGATTGGAAAAGTTATCCCTTACCTTATGTCTGATATGCTTCGTACGTATCTGAACCTCATTTATAATGATTTAAATAATTTAATTGACTTATTATAGAATCATATTCACCATTATTATATCATATATGGTTCACTTATGACTTTATATTACCTGTTTTTTTGTAAATTCCATGTTAAAGCAGTGTTTTGGGTAAAATCGTTTTATCTGTCGTACATGTTTGGACTTGTTGTTCTTGATATTATTATGAATTATATCATGATTTAGTTACTTACTTAATGTAAATAATGATTTATATATCTATATATATTCATTATATATATAATAGATAGATAAATTAAATGAAATACATCGGTCATGGAGACGGTAGACCGTATATACGCATGAATGCTGTTCTACATTCCTTATTGACTTGAATGGAAGTAAGTAGATAAATTATATATATATATATAAATTAATTATCATTATAATGTCATATTTATCATTTTTAATAATTATATATACATTATAATCATTCTGTAATGGTTAACATGAAGAATGAATTTCATCATGTCATGGCGACGAGAATCTATACGAACGCACGAGCGATGATATTGTTCCCATACTAATTGAATTGAATTGTAGTGGATGTTATAATATCTCATAATCAGTATGATATTATAATGTCTATATATAGTTATTATTTACACCATTATACTCATCCAAGTAAGGTGGTGGTGGAAAAACAGATTACACCATGGCGTGGAGACGATATTCTGTACGTACGCACGGGCGGTGATTTTGTTTTCTGTAGGATAAATAGAAGGTGAAATGAGGTTGTTTAATATTTATAATTAAATATCAGAATATTAGAGATACTTATTTTATTACTTTATAATGATACACATAATGAAGAATATGTTGAAAAGGAATGAAAATTGAAAGAATCGTTAGAAGAGATTGCCTCTTCTTTGACGCACATTCTTTAATCTTGCTTTTAAGAGACTAGAGTTGGCCTCTTGGGAATAACAGAACTTCCATAATGTTTCTAGGGAAGTGTTTAAGAGAAATGGGCAGGGTTTGGCCGAGTTTGAAGGCTCAATGTGTTGTGATGTGGAGAGGTAGGGGGTTCCCTTTTATAACGGAGGAGAGGGGCGCCTTAGGAAAAACATAAAATATTATTTTATAATAAAGTCTTATTCAGTTAATAATAGCTCCAAATTGATTTATTTAGAATCTTATGTTGGGATGGGTATAAATCCTTTCAACCAATAGGTTTTAGAAAAGTTTAGGTTACTATTCAAACCTTATCATTTAGATTTAACTCTAAGTTAAATAATTTATCTTTTACCGTGTCTCCTTGTTTTCTTACACTATATGGTAAATAGACTTATGATCGCAAGAAAAAAGAACCCCAAGTGGTTCATTATTAATATATATAAACTTATCTAAGTCATTTGGCCGAACCGTAAATTTTTATGAATAGAATAACAATTAAAAATGTAATATTTTTTTATAAAACTATTTCATGTCAATTTTGGCACTATTTTGTAATTGATTTTTTTGAAAATCATAACAGCATGATTAGTTCAAATAGAGTTAATTAAAACAATAATAAAATATCATAGTATCCTATAAAATTAGTGTAATTCAAAAAATTCTCAAATTATATTTATTTGGGTTTTTATAATATCAATTATTTTAATATTTCATTATTTAGGTAATTTCTGCATCACTATTGTGTCATAAATAAATTAAATTATTGAATGTATAAAAATTATAAATAAAATACTATTAGGTAGTAAATAGTTTTAGATTTTTAATGAATAATTATAGTCGAATTTATCTTATTTATAACCCTTTATTAAAAAGCGTTCAGTTATTAAACATTGATTTTAACTATTTTAACTCTTTTTTAAATAAAATCATAATAATTGTCCTAATAAAATCCAATTGGTCCTAAACGGTACTATTTTATTCCTAAGGTTGTTTTTGGTCGAATTAAACTTATCCAGTAGAATTGGGACATGCGTTAGGGTAATAATAATATCATTTTTATCCTTAATTACCCTATTTACTTTTAACTGTGATAAATAAAAGTAAAAAGTTACTATTCACAAAAAAATATTTTTATCTTATTGTTCCACATTTATCTCTTTTATATTAACCAAGTCTCTCATATTTTCTAAATTCCACTCATAGAAGTGGTAAAATTAAGTTTTATGTAAATTTTCAAATTCTATAAGGAGGTGGGTAAGAGATGGTGAAAAGTTTAATAAAATTTTTATATATCTAAAATTATTATAAAATGACTCCAATGAAAATAAATTGAACTTATATAGGTATTATGTATAAATTTTTTCCTAAAATAAATTTAAATAAATGTCCGTTTTTAAATAGTAACATAGTGTTTTCATTATTCATCAAAAAATGAAAGTTTTCAAAAAAATACCAAAAATTCATGCTAGGCTAATTTCGATATTCCGAATCCAAAAATGAAGTCCATTTTGAAAGGTGAAATTGATAAAATTTCAAAAAGTGGGTATTACTATTCATAACGGCTAGTTTATATAATATTTTAACAACATATCATAGTTTAGTGATACTCGATGTTGCGTACAACACACGCTATCATGGACCGTCGCAATTGAGTTTAATGCATGCCAATTCAGGGATGCTTGTATTGCAAGCACCTTTTTGTGTAGCGTAAAAAACAGGACCTCAATGAAATTAAAAATAATATTTTTCTTAAAATCTTAGAGTGTTACATTCTACCCCCCTTAAAAGGAATTTCGCCCTTGAAATTTTTTGGGGTTATAAGTGATTTACTACTCGAAAGTTTCTTTAATAGAAACCCACATCGTAAAAAAGAATACAAAAACTTATCATTAAAAACTAAAGTATGAAACGTAACAGTTACCCAAAATAAATAATCCTTGGGTTTCCACATAGGAGAGCATATGTGAAAATATGGATATGGAAGATAAATCTAACAATCATTTTCTACTGAAGAGTTGTAGAGAACATGGCTATGAAAAATCCATCAATCAGAAAGCCATAAATTTGTGATGATCTAAGGTACCATCTGATTCGTCAGATATAAGGGCACTAAGACAACATTTTTGTTTTTCAAGATCATTTCCCAAAAGTTGAAGAAATTGAATTAGAATAAATACTTACTTTATTTCGGTATAATATCACCGTTGTTCGTGCCTTGAACAATTTATACTTCATATATTATTGAAATGAGGATGATTTTATCATTCCTGATGTGTTAGCAGATCATGTGATAGAATGATGGGTCATTCCATATGTCTCAGACCAAAAGGTTAGCAAAAGTTATCAAATATACATAAGTCCATCTATGTTGAGGTTAATCGTATATGATTCCAAAAATGGACTTATAATTCATCTATAATACCACTTAATAAAACTAGTTTCTACTAACCAGGGACTTCTTGTAGGCCAAAGGCATGAAATAAAGGCCTGTCGTAATTCGGTTGTGGGTTTAATTCCACAACCTTGTCCAATTCGACGAGTTGTCTCTCATCCTACATGCTGTCTTTTTTTCCTAAAACATCACTATTATAACATTACAGAAATAATATTGAAAACATTTTTATCCTTAAACAGTACTATAAGATGCCCGACATAATACATTTCTATCTTTAGACTTATCCAAAATACATCTGTCCAATCTTAGAGTATAATGAAAAAGATTACTAGAAATATCATTAACCAAGCATGTGAATACCATCATTTATCCCCCATATTTCATAGGATATATCTTGTTTATCTCATTCCAAACATGGTAATACATTAATAAAGTATTCTTTTAAACATGAATTACCATAAAACCTTAGAGAAAACATGAGTTCTGTTAGATGTTAACTCTTTCCACATACCAAAATCCCAAAAATTCTATATACTCAAACCAGGATATCACTTAGTCTTTATATCAATAATGAGATCATGAATACTATTAAACATTTCATTTTCTCCTTATCATATAATCTGCTTTCCAAAATCACATTTCATGGTTATCCGTACAATAAATTTATTGAAACCCACAATAGACCAATACATAAATATTCAAATATTCCACGATACATATATAACATTATTTTGGAATCCCATTACATAAACACTTAATCATTCCACCACATCATTTTCATACTCAACATCACCAATAGTGATCGCATGTGACTTCCCTTTGTCCTTTTCCTTAAGAGGATGTTGATGTCGATCATCATTAACCCTTGGATTAGGCTATTGGTTAGAATAATGCCCCATTTCATTTCACTTGAAGCATTGAAGTGTTTGTGGAGAGTTCTCTATAGTATTTTCTCTATTCATGTCATTAGCTAACATTTTTCCATTACTTCGAAACTCTGCTGCTTGATGACCTTCTATTCCACAAATAAAACATTTTCCAGTACCTTTTAGACAATCCCAACCATGATTTTTTCCACACATTGAGCATAAAGAAACATTCACCTTCTTTTCACCATTGTTCTGAGGTTTTTCTATGAACTCCATCTTTAGTTTCTTGTGAAAACCATGAGATGGATGTGTAACACCAACTTCCAGTTCTACCTTGATAGCAGAACAAATAATTTATTCATAGGTACTGAAGTCTCTAATAGTTAATTACCTTCTAAGAATTGGTATTAAGCCACTAAAGAATAGATCAACTTTACATTTAGGTTTGATGTTAATGCAAGAAACATACCTTGAAAGTCTTGTAAAATTATCTTTGTATATAACAATAGATTCATCATCCTTTTGCTTAATATCAAGGAACTCCTTCTAAATCTTTCTTCAAAGAATACAAGGGAAGTACTCACTGAAAAACAATTTCTTGAACTCGTCCCATTCCATGGATTCAATTTCATCATGGGGCCTTGTATTCTTAATTAGAGTCCACCACTGGTCTACTTCACCTCTTAAATGGTTTAAAATCTAAAATGACTTTTTCATGTTCTAAACAGTGAAGTAGGGAAAAAATCGTTTCAATGGTACTGATCCATTGTTCAGCAACAAGTGGATCAGAAGACCCATTGAAAGACTGTGGACATTGCCTCATGAAGGACTCAATAGAATATTGTTCTCTTCTCTGATCATTTGGAAATCCAAAATGATTCATAGCTTGTGTAAGTATAACAATAATATTTTTCACTCCATCTCCCATCACATTTGGTTGCTCGGGAGGACAATCATTGCATTGTCCATTACATTGATCGACATGGTTCCTTCGGGTTCTAGCCATCGTCTAAAACCCAAAAAGAACAGTGTGATTGGAAAAAATCATGCTAGGAAAAAAACATAATAAATGGGGAGTACCTTCAATATCTAAAATCTTAGGTATAAATATAATATCATTACCATAATTCTAGGACTATAACGTATAATTATACTTATCCTTAGGGACATCCCTAGGAATACCTTAGAAATATCTCTAGGGATCTCACTAAAGTTTTCGCATCCTAGATTCCAAAGGTTAACTAAATCTTTACTCTGATACCAACTATAGAGACCCAAATATTGACATACATAGACATTACATTACTTTTGAGGAATACTTAATACATAACAAAAACACACCAAAGGACCATAATAGTATTGTGTAATTGGAAATTCGGAAAAATAATCTTCTAATCACGGTGAAAGATCTTGAACTTCTCCCATAAAGATCTTCCCCTTTTATTTTCTTACCTAAAACCTTTATTTATATCCTGGGGAATGGAAAATATAAAAAGTCTGAGCTCAAATTCTGATTAATGGAAAACATAGAGAACATAAAACCATCCATAAACATTTTAATGCAAAATCTTGAATATAACATCTAAACATCAAAATCTTGAGCAAAGACATAAATCTTGGAAGTATGTAAGGAATATATAATAATGGAATATCAATCATTATAAAATATCATCAGAAGAAAACAAGTAATTATGGGAAACCACGAAGCACATGATATAATTTCCATAGTAGCAAAGGCATTGCTGCCAGGACCATCTTAGTGGACAATGTCCCTTTCTAAATCTAGTTCCCTCCTCGTTCTAGTCCCGTATCATTGAACCAGATTAACATAATGTTCCATACATGTCTATCTCATGAGATAAAATATTTACCCAATGCAATGGAGAGATATATTTGTCCCACCCATCTCATATTGAAATCATTCTTACTTGTGCTACAAAAGAAACATAAATATTTCATCATAACCCAATAATAAAATGAATTTCATAAACCTCATCCCATCATAATGTAATCCATATAAAACAAATTGATATAATTTAATAATAATAAGAATCAAACCATGTAAATAATAGATACATTATAATTGATAAATAAACATTCTAAATAATTTCATCTTATATGGAAAATATTTTTTATAAAACACTTGTAATGAATTCTTGAGGAAAATATCCTTTCCCCTTAAAAATAAATTTCATTTCCCCAAATTCCACAAAACATTAAAAGAAAAGGATTTTATTGAAAATATCCATGAAAACATGCAGAGGAAGATTCTTGAAAATTAGGCGACATGAAACTGTAAAAACTTATTCATGTTGTATTAGTTAAAAAAACATTCTCCTCATACTTTTGCTGGAAAAGTCCAAAAGATCATCGTATGGTAATCAGACAAAATATTTCCTTACATAACATGTGGTAAAAGTAAAAAATGTGTAAAAAGGAGATTAAATATACATTAAAACATTTTTATAAAATAGGGACATGGATGATAAATATAACCCCAGTAAATACTTACGAATAAACAATCTCAGATAAAAACCAGATTGGAAAATTTTTCCCTTACCTTAAGTCTGATAAGCTTCGTACGTATCCAATCCTCCTATAAAATGATTTAAATAATGTCATTGAATTATTACAGAATCATATTCATTGTTATGTTATCATATATGGTTCACTTATGACTTTATATTACCTGTTCTTTTGTAAATTCCATGTTAAAGCAGCGTTTTGGGTTAAATCATTTTATATATCGTACATGTTTGGACTTGTTGTTCATGATATTATTACTACATATTTAATGATTTAATTACTTCCAAAATTTAAATAATGATTTATATATCAATATATTATCAATATATATATATAATAGATAGATAAATTAAATGAAATACACCGTTCATGGAGATGGTAGACCATACGTATGCATGAACGCTGTATTCCTTTCCTTATTGACTTGAATGGAAGTAAATAGATGAAATATATATATACATAAATACAGCAGCTTTATAATTTCATATATTTCATTATTATTCATTATAAATACATTATAATCATTCTTTAATGGTTAACTTGGAGAACGAATCTCATCGCGTCGTGGAGACGACAATCCGTATGTACGTACGAGCGATTATATCGTTTCCATACTTATTGAATTGAATTGTAGTGGATGATATAATATCTCAAAATCAGTATGATATTATAATAACTATATATAGATATTCTTTACACCATTATACCCATCCAAGTAAGGTGGTGGTAGGAAAACAGATTACACCACAGCGTGGAGACGGTAATTCGTACGTATGCACGCGCGGTGATTTCGTTTTCCGTAGGATGTGTAGAAGGTAAAATGGGGTTGTTTCATATTTATAATCACATATCTGTATATTATAGATACTTATGTTATTAATTTATAATGAAACATATAAACAATAAGAAGTTGAAGAAGAAAGAAACTTCAAAGAATCGGTAGAAGAGAATACCTCTTCTTCGATGCACCTTCTTTAAGATTTCTTTTAAGGGACAAGAGTTTATCTTTTGAGAAGACCAGATCCTCCAGTAGGTTTCTAGGGAAGTGGATAAGAATATTTTTTAGTGGTTTTCCGCGCTTGAAGGCTCAATGTGTTGTGAAGAGGAGAGGGAGGAGGTGCCCTTTTATAACGGAGGAGAGGGGCACCTTAGAAAAAACTTAAAATATTATTTTATTATAAAGTCATATTCGGTTTATAATAGCTCCAAATTGAATTATTTAGAATCTAAAGTGGGTATGGGCCAAAATACGCTCAACCAATAGGTTTTAGACATGTTTAGGTTACTATTTTAGCCTTATCATTTAGATTTAACTCTAAGTTAAATAATTTAACTTTTACTATATCTTCTTGTTTTTTACACTATATAGTTAATAATCGTACTATAACAATCCAAACGTACCCCAAGTGGTTAATTATTAATATATATAACCTTATCTATGTCATTTGGCCAAAACATATATTTTTAGGAATAGAATAACAATTAATAATTTATTATTGTTTTAATAACAAGTTCATGTCAATTTTGACACTATTTGGTAATTGTTTTTGTGAAAATCATAACAACATGATTAGTTCGAAAAAATTTAATTCAATCAATAATAAAATGTCATAGTAACTTAGAAAATTAGTGGAATTTCTAAAAAGTCTCAAATTACATTTATTTGGGTATTTATAATATCAATTATTTTAATATTTTATTATTAGGTAATTATTGCATCACCATTGTGTCATAAATAAATTAAATTATTTAATGTCCAAAAATTATAAATAAAGTACCATTGGGTAAGAAATCATTTTATATTTCTAATTAATATTTATAGTCTAATTTATCTTATGTATAACCCTATATTAAAAATTTTTTAGTTATTAAACATTGATTTTTTTTATTTTAAATATTTTTTAAATAAAATAATAATAAATGTCCTAATCAAATCCAAGTGGACTAAAGGGTAATATTTTATTCTTTAGTTTTTTTGGGTCGAATTACAATTATATAATAGAATTAGTACATGTGTTAGGGTAATAATAATATCATTTTTACCCTTAATTACCCTATTTACTTTTAACCATGGTAAATAAAGGTAAAAAGTTACTATTCACCAAAAATTATTTTTATCTTATTGAACCAAATATTACTCCTTGATATTAACCGTTTCTCTCGGATTTTCAAAATTCCAATCACAGAAGTGGTAAAATTATGTTTTATGTAAAATTTCAAATTCTCCTAGGAGGTGGGTAAAGGAAAGTGAAAAGGTCAATATAATTTTTATATATCTAAAATTATTATAAAATGACTCCAATGAAATACATTGAAATTATATAGGTATTATGTATCAATTTTGACCGAAAATAAAATTAAATAATATAAATAATTATTTAAATAAATAGTCGGTTTTTAAATAGTAACCCAATGTTTTCACTATTCATCAAAAACTGAATGTTTTCAGAAAAATACCAAAAAAATCACCCTAGGCTAATTTCAATATTCCAAATCCAAAAATAAACACCATTTTGAATGATAAAATTTATAAAATTTAAAAAATTGGGTATTACTATCCATAACAGCTAGTTTATTTAATATTTTAATAACATATCGTTGTTTAGTGAAACTCGGTATTGTGTACAACACATGCTATCGTGGAAGGTCGTAATTGCGTGTAATGAAATCCAATTCAGGGATGCTTGTAGTGAAAGCTACTTTTGGTGTATAGTACAACACAAGTCATCAATATAATTAAAAATAATATTTTTCATAAAATCTGGGGGTGTTACAAATATGGATGTTTTGTATCATAATAAATCAACTTCAAAAAAGCTTAAAATCCACCAAAGGATGTTGACATAGATGAAATCAAAACTATTTGAGAGAAATATCTCTTTTTTGAAATCATTTAAAAGTAACATAATTATAAAATAAAATATTTACTTTGAAAATAATCTTATAAGACTTTAAGGGAATCTTCAAAGATTTTACTACGGTGGAAAATAGATGCACTCACCGTATAAGTTAAAAAATACATTCTTACCTTAATTTGTCGAAAAGATTAAAAAGGTCCTTATTTGGAAAATGACGTAAAGGTTCCATTATAAAATTCATATAAAAATTCAAACAAGGGTATAAATGGCTTTAACCCATATTCTCTAAAATAGTAAGAATGTTTTGAAATACATTTTTAAGAAACATGGATGTAGATGATAAAGAGGTCCCAACAGATAATTACGTATAAACAACCTCAGATAATGAAGAGATTGTGAAATAAACCCTAACCTTGTACTTTTACATGATAGTTTTTAGGTTAACCTCATGTATAATAGTTAAATAATTGTTATTAAATTATAAAATAATCATATACCTAAATATGATATCGTATATGATCTTTTAACAATTCTTTGTTAATGAAATTTTAGTATTATCGTAGTTTCGGGTGTTAACTGATTCGTCTTCCTTTATATGATTTGTTACGTAAGTTGTGTTTGTTATGGATTGGTTGTATATTATTTATATCCAAAATGATATCAAGTCTTCAAACATTAAGTTTAATTATCAAATGAAAATTAGTCTTGAGTGGATATGATAGGTAAATGAATTTCATCGAGTTTGTGGAGACAGTAATCCGTACGTAAGCACGGACGCTACTTCCATTTCATTTTTCATTATAAATGGTATAAAAATTAATTGATACATAGGTATATTATTATTCCAATATAATATAATATCTTATATATGTTACTTATGTCCATTAACACCATCCTTTGTACGGTCCATGTATGGTATGAACGACTCATATCACTTTGAGGGGGCGGTAGTCCGCACTTCCTCAAATGAAATTATCGTATATATATACAACATAAAATAAATAATGGTATGATATAAAATAAAATTACAGAAGCTTATATATAAAATAAATATCATAAATATCATATTTAATTATAGTTCCATCATAATGGCCTCCATGAGAGGTGGTAGGAGATAATTGAACAATATTCATTTCGTGAGGCGTTTAGTTTCCATCCACAGAAACATGATATTCTTCATCCATTAGATGGAGGTGTGTGTAAGTGTATTTTAAATAATTCTCATAAAAATAACCTATTATATTCAGGATATTGGTTTTCTTACAAAATAAAATAATAATAAGAGTTTAGGGGTTTGAGAAGTAAAATAATAGAAAAGAAGCTAAGAGAAATCGTTACCTTTAATTTGGGTAACTCCCTTTGGTTTGAACCCAAAAGGACTCTTTAAGTTCCTTCTTCCTATTTTAAGGCTTCTATGAGGTGGATAGGGATGTAGGTAGATTAATTGTTCAGAGGTTGGATGATTCAAAAGGCTTGAGAGGTGTGAGAAATTGGTTAGAAGTGGTGTCCTTTTATAAGGGGGAGGAGGGGCTCTTTAGGGAAAACTTAAAGTATTAATTTATAATAAATTTATATTCGGTTTCTAATGGATTCAATGTGGATTATTCAAAGTATAAGGTTGGGATGGGTCTAAGACCACTCAACCAATATATTTTAGGCCGGTTTTGGTCACTATAGTAACCATATCTTTTAGATTTAACTCTTAGTTAAATTGTTTGACATTTACCATGTCTCACTGTATTTTTATATTATATAGTTAATAAACATAATATAAACTTCCAAGGGACCACTAAGTGGTCCATTAACGATACACATATCATTAAAAAAGTCTATTGTTGGATCATTAGATTTTTAGTAATATAATATCAATTAATAATATAATATTTGTTTTTAAAACTCTTTTATGTCAATTTTGACACTATTGGGTATTTTGTTTTTGATAAATTCATAACAGAATTATTACATTGAAAAATATTAATATAACCAATAAAAATATGTCATATTAACCTATAAAATTATTTTAATTCATAAAAAAGTCTCAAATTACAATTATTTGGATATTTATAAAATCAATTATTTTAATATTTCATTAATTAGGTAATTATTGTATCACCGTTGTGTCATAAATAAATTAAATTATTTAAATTTAAAAAACTATAAATAAAATACCATTATGTAGAAAATCTTTTTATATTTTTAATTAATATTTATACTCTAATTTATCTTATGGATTACCCAATATTAAAAATGTTTTAGTTATTAAACATGGATTTTAACTCTTTTAACTCTTCTTTGAATTAAATAACATTAAATGTCCTAATCTAATCGAAGTGGACCAAATAGGTTCATATTGTATTCCTAAGGTTGTTTTTGGTCAAATTATACTTATCCAATAGAATTAAGACATGTGTTAGAGTAATAGTAATTTCATTTTTACCCTTAATTACCCTATTTACTTTTTACCTTGGTAAATAAAAGATAAAAGTTACTATTCAACAAAAATTATTTTTATCTGATTGAACCACATTTAACTCCTTGATATTAACTCTATGTCTCGAATTTTCTAAATTCCACTCACAAAAGTAGTAAAATTATGTTTTATATGAATTTTCAAATTCTCATAGGAGATGGGTAAAAGACGGTTAAAAGTTCAATAAAAATTGTTTATGTCTAAAATTATTATAAACTGACTCCAATGAATTATATTGAACTTATATATGTATTACGTATCTATTTTGGCCTAAAATATATTTAAATAAAATAAATAATTATTTAAATAAAAAGTCGGTTTTAACCAAGAACTCAGTGTTTTCACTATTGATCAAAAAAATGAACATTTTTCAGAAAAATGCCAAAATTCACCCTAGGCTAATTTCGATATTCCAAATCAAAAAATGAAGTCCATATTGAATGATAAAATTTATAAAATTTCAAAATTTGGTATTACTATTCATAACAGCTAGTTTGATTGGTCATTGTGTGTTAGAATCTCAAAGTTGCGTACAATGCAAGCTATTGCATTATTCAAAGGGAAAAGTACCATGAAAGCTTGGGGTGTTACAACGGTTATGTATAGTACTAATTAAAATTTTAATTTAAATATTCCAAATAATTTTAGAATCCATATTATGTTTTTCATAGTCATACTAAAAGAACAAATTCATGTTTTCATATAAAAGAAGTAATTTCCGAAAAATGAAATTTTACAAACATTTAATGGAAAACCATTTTTAAAGCCAATATTTATCACATTTATAAAATCAATTTGATGAAAATAAATTATTCATTTGAATCTGGTCATAAAAATTTATTTTGAATAATAGTTTGGTACTTATCTGATAACTTTCATATTTTGATGAATACAGAAAATACTATATTTTAATTGAAAACAAAAAATTTTATTAAAAAGAATTAATAGTATTAAATAATGCATTAAAATGGTTTGGAATATAATTAGATTATATTTTTATCATTTAATATAATTTAGATCATTATAAGTAATTTCACATTTAAATTTTACATAAGCACATGTCAATATTTTCATAGATTTTGCTTTTTAAAACCCCACTTTTGGGTTTTGAGAAGAGGAATTAATTTTAAATTAATTAATGAAAATTAAATTTTTTTAATTTGGTAAAATAGAAATCATTTTCTAAAACATAATATCAAAATTTTATTAGGTTTATTTTTTGTTATGTTTCTAAGAACATTCAATTTTTAATGAATTGTAGAAGACATTGTAATATCACTTTAAACCGACATTTTATTTAAATAATTATTGATTTTAAGTCAAAATAGATTCGTAATACATATATATATTCAATTTAATTCATTGGAGTCAATTTTTAAAATTTTTATATATATATAATTTTATTGCACTTTTTACCGTATTATACCCACCTTCTAGGAGCATTTGAAAATTAGCATAAAACATAATTTTTCCACCTCTCTGAGTTGAATTTAAAAATTAAAAGAGACACAGTTAACATCAGTATGTCAAATGTGGTTCAATAAGATGAAAATAATTTTTGGTGAATTCTAACATTTGATTATTATTTACCATAGTTAAAAGTCAATATGGTAATTAAGGGTAAAAATGATAGTATAATTACCATAAAACATGTCTTAATTCTATTTGATAAGTTTAATTTGATAGAAAAAAACGTTAGGAATAAAATATGATCCTATTTGGTTCACATGGATTAGATCATCACATTTATTATTATTTTATTTAAAGAAGCGTAAAAAGTGTTAAATTCAATGTTTAATAACTAAACCCTTTTTAATATATCATGAAACATAAGATAAATTTGACTATAAATATTCCTCCCAAAGATAAAAATATTTAATACATAATATTATTTTATTTATAATTTTTAGACATTAAATAATTTAATTTATTTATGACACAATGATGATGCAGTAATTACCTTATTAATGAAATATTAAAATAATTGATATTATAAATAGCAAAATAAATGAAAATTGAGATATATGTTGAATTAAAATAATTTTCATTATTAATATGACTTGTTAGGGTTGATTAAATAAATTTTATTCGATGTGTTAAAGGATTTATAAATTTTAGAAAAATCAAATACTAAATTTTGTCAAAATTGACATAATTGAGTTTTTAAAACAAATTCTATATTATTAATTGACATAACATTCTTAAAAATATAATTATAGGCCAACATAAATATATAAAGTTATATATATTAATAATTAACAACTTGATATTTTATTGGCTTGTTATAGTAAGTTTATTAACCATATAATATAAAAATACAAAGAGACATGGTAAATGTCAAACTATATAACAATGAGTTAATTATAAAATATAATGTTATCATGGTGACCTAAACCTATCTAAAAATTATTGGATAAGAGGGTTTCAACCCATCCCCACGTTACCCTGGAAATAAATCAATTTGGAGCCATTATAAACCAAAAATTATTTCATTATAAAATAATATTTCAAGCTTTTCCATAAGTGACCCTCACCCCTCTTATAAAAGGGCACATCCCATTCTCTTATAATCACACCTCCAATGCCATTTGGCTGGGCCAAACCTTGCCCAAATATCATCCCAACATCCCTCAAAAAAACCTAGAGTCCTTAATTTCATTATAAATCCATCCTATGGATCCCTTTTGATCAACTCAGATGGAAAAACCCAAGGAACATGTAATAATTTCAACACCACATTTCAAATTATTTTCTTCTTCCACTTCAACCTTATTTTTTGTTTCCATTCCAAAATAATAAATACATTACCTTCTAAATACATTAATGTTTTTATAAATATGGTACAAGCATATTTGTTATTCTATACATCCTATAAATGACAATGTCACCATATGTGCGTAATTGCGGCTTACCGTCTCAACGTCGTGGTGTTGTTTTTTATTCAAACACATTATTGTTTGGATGGATAAAAGAGTTATTATAACTGATTTAAATAAATAACATAACATGTTATTGATTATATATATATATATATGATATAATGTCCAATTAAATATTATTTCACTATCAATATAATGATATAGTCGGTAGTGCGTACGTATGGATTACCGTCTCCACAAACGCGATGAGATTTATTCCCCTTCGTAAAAATTTAAGAATAATTTCCACTTTATGATTCAGAATAATTTTTAAGAACATAATAAAATTATGGATATGAATCAAATACATTCTATACATACCAAAATTGACTTATGTAACAAAACATATGAAGGAAAACGAAACAGTTAACCACCAAAATAGTGATACTGCTGAAATACCATAAACAAGGAAATATTAAATGATAAAATATGGTATCATATTTATATATTTTTTTCTTGTTGGTTTTAATAACCATGATTTCACAATTAAAAATTAGGTTGACCTAACCTATACTAAGGAAAAGTACAAGGTAATGAGTTTCTTATCTCACTTTTAATTCTGTGAGATTTCCATTGTTCACCACATATTAATAGCATAAGGTGTATTGTGTACTGCCATTTGATATATATATTTTCATGATTCTATTTATATTAATGGTATTATGTGATTAATTTGTCTTTTTTTAGAATTTTTTCATACCACTTGATTGATTAGAACGTGGTAAGGGGTTTTCATCTCACTTTTATTCCCATGAGATTCGTGCTATATTTTGCACAATTACCTTTTGTGTGGTGTATATACAGCCCATGATTGTATATTTTGCATAGTATAATTTAATTTATGGGTATTTACATCATCATTGGATGATACTTCTTTCCTGGGGTGTATGTTTCGTATGTTACAAAATCAGTAAGGGAATCTCAAATTTCATTTTCGACTCATTCGGTTTTATGCAAAAATCATTGATTACATTAGTCCAAAATTATGTGTGAAATCAATATTTATTGACATATGTAGTATTTTCAACTCCACTTTGTATGGATATACTTTTGATTCACATAATCACTCCATTGATAAATTCTCAAGTCATCAATATAAATATGATAAGAGTAATTTTAACTCAATTTCTTTTCATTGAGTTAAAAATCCATGTCACTGTTGTTGATTTTACAAGAATATGTGTGAATATCCTTTGATTGATTTACAATAAATATCTAATCATATTTAGTGTATTTATATTTGTCACAGATAATAATGTCATTGATTAATCCTTTACCTAAAGATACAGTCTTTATAAGGTAATTCATCTCAACATACATTCCATTGAAACTTCTTTATTGTAATGAACCAATTTAGTTTTATTTGGTAAATATAATATAAATTAACATTGTATATCATGAATCCCATTATTATCCTAATATTATAAATTTTTTATTACCTCAATTATTTGTATTCAAGCATCTTTCATTTGGTAAGGAACTCTATAAAAGGTATCATTTTAAATGTTTTAAAATTTTATTCTTCTAAATCATTCCCACTAATGTACATGTATTAAAATTGAAATTCCATTCTAATGTTTCATAGTGGTATGGGACACTTTGATATAATAATATATTTTAAACAGATTCTTGATAAATAGTGATACTTTTAAATGTTTTCATGAAAAAAGGATATTTCTCTCTATGGTTTTTATTGATCATTTTCACATATGTCAAAATCTGTTACGGGATATTATTCTTGGACGAGGTTGATTTATTATGATGAAAATCATTCATACTATATTGAAGGTTTTTTGATATGTTTGACTGTGGATGTGTTATTTTTATACCATTCATGGTTTATGGATAATGTATTGACTTTTCGTATGCTAGTATTAATATGAATGTTTATGTTATGTTTAACCCTTTCCATATGATGAATTCATTGGACATAGTAAGGGATATGTGGAGCCCACTATAGCTCCTTGATGCATCGGTAGGTCTCATGAGACAAACTAGTGTTTTCGCATAAGTCCTTGATGAAATCTTAATTGTAGTCTTGGCACGAGACCTTGACTATGTGGTTATAAAGACTGGCATTATCCATTCCATCATTATGAAATTTGCTATTGATATTACATGTGATTATTAGACTAGTATAATATATATAGAAAAAAGTTAAAGGCATTATTTGATTTATCTTTTTACTATTATAATGTTTTTTATTTTTAAAAGGATTGTGTTCTAGTCTTATACATTTCCTTAATTGTTTATTTTTATTTATAACAGTTTCCGCTATATTGTTATCATTAATAAGTAAACGAGATCACCCCTTTCATTTGTTTTATTTTTCACAATATGCAAAGATGAATATTATGATTAACCTGAATGAATTAGCTAAAGGATATAAAAGTTCTCAAAGGGGACACAATACTGTTTTCTTCTTGGTGTATTGTAAAAATTATGTATGTTTCTAGTACATACAAGGATACGTAACTGATTGGTCTTCCAAGACATGATTCATTGTATCATACCAATGATATGTAATAATTAACCAATTCTGAGTAACTGGTGTTAGGGGATTACATTATTAATCATTTTAAATATTAATTTTTAGTACACTGTGAGAACATTAATATGTCTTTAGTTTGAATAATTAAAATAATATGATATAGTTCTATTATTTTATTAACCAGGGAAATATTTTAAATATATATATCATTTGGTATACATGGATATTTAATGATCATATTCCCTATTCAGGTATCTGATTTTGTACGAAACATTTTGATATTTATTTTTTGTCAACATTATCCTATGACTTATACATTGATATTATTATTCTATGAGCAAGGATCAAAATTATATATCCCCCAAATGTATTGGTAGGTCAGATGAGAAATAAAATCTTGGATATTTTTTGTGTTCCTATGATGTAATGTATGATGTCTTGTCATGATGACTTGATAAAATGATTATGATATTTTTCATTTGAAATTCCATCACATTGTGTTCATTTATTTATATCCGAGTGATTATTTATATCCAATTTTATATTATAAATGGAAATATTATGATACTAATATTATTTTAATTAAAACATTTGATTATTGATTTCTACAATATTTTTTTATCTTATTTATGCCAGGTTAGATTTTGTAGTACACTACCCCTTACTGTGTATCTATCCTCAACTTTTATTTTTTTCTTATATCACTAGTAATTATTGATGAATACTATGTGTGACCAGAGGATAAGTATGAAATAATAAAATATTTTCATTTATTATTACATTAAAATTTAATATTAAAATGTAATGAAATATTTATGTATATATCTTATCACTTTAAACTACTAAACTATTTGATATAATGAAAATCGATCATATATATTCTAAAATATTATATTAAATTAAAAAAATTATGAGTGACTTGAGTTTGGATTATTATAGTATGTATCACAGTATGATTAGTAGAAACTTTACCTATTAGATTTAGTATATCATAGTTAGAGAGTAAAAATATATGATAAATCCTTAAGATATTCTAAAAAGCTTCTATTACTTATAGATTATATGATATGAATTCTTAAAAAATGTATAGGAATTATTTATTATTATTCATTATAAATAATTTTATTATATCAAAAATTAATCATATTTCATTTTTTATAAATGACAACCCATGGAAGGAAAGACATACATGTCAACAACCATGACATATGTAGTGATCACCCTCCTAATATAACCAATGAATTTGGTTTTTAACATATATATTTATCACTATATTGTTGCAGGTAGCATAGGATATAAAAAATAACATTCCATGTATTGAAAAAGTCATTTACCTCAACAATGTGTATTGATTTTGGATCCTTTCAGGAGGTAGTGAAATATATGATTCAGTGAAAGCACAAATGAAATAGTTTTGCACCTATGAATAAACAATAATGAAAAGAGCTTCATTACCTTGGAATCTAGTGAAAATAATTTTTTTTTCAAACCATTATAACATAAGATGTATAATATTTATTAATAGGTGCCAATTATTTAAAACACTATGATTAATGAAGATATAAAATGTCTTAAATGGAATTTTTTGAAGCTGACATTTCTTAGGAAATATTTTCCTAGATATCCATGGGTTTATGTAAAATGGAAATTCCTAAAGTAATAAAAATGGAATGTAATTTATTATTAATTACGAATGCAATTTTACAAGGATTCCAATCCATGCTACACATTATGTATAGATTAGAAAATCATGTTCATTCACTTAATTAATTGACTAATGCTAAGACATAATTGTAAATTAGTCTCTGACATACTTCTACAGGTATGAAGTGACAAGGAAATGTTATATCAATAATAAGAAGGAATTATGTCAACATAATATATTTATAAATATGCAAAAAAATAAGAGGATAAAAGATAAAATTGTAAAAAGAAAGTTGGACAAGGTTACAAAGGCAAGTGTATGATTTCTAACGTGTAATTTTTATGGGAACATACACTCACAAGGTTTCTTTATGAATTTAGGAGTATAATTCACAAATTTAGATTACTTCCATACAGCCCATATGTTTTTTTTGTATACAGAGAATCCACCAATTATAGATCATTAATATAATTTTAATGGATATAATTATTATCAACACCACATATAGAAGGGAAATACATATTAAATGTGGGTAATGGAGAATGAATAAGATTATATAAAATATAAAGTATGAAATATTACGATAATAGGTAATTTGATCCTAAAATAAATTTTAGGTAATATATCATTTTATTTTTGATCTATTAAATTTTCAAATCATTCATGTTTTATAATAACATGTATTCATTTAATATTATATTAATGAAATATTATTTAGTTACAACGGATAGTTGAAATATTTTTTTAATAGTATCATATTGGTTTATTTTTTTATAATTCATAGATGTTATCTTGATGTAAACCTACTTATTATACTAATGGATAACTCTTATATAATATTCTGGTTGAATTATCTGTTAATTTATATTGGAAAATTTTAATATTGAGAGAATGATATTATAATTTTTGGGGCACATGTAAAATTCCATATTTTTAGAGTAGAATCATCATTTACAAATTATAATATTGAATCATTTTTACTTTCACATATTAATGGTATTAAAAATAATAAAATATAAAATATAATCTATAAAAGACAAGTATAAATTAAAAAATAATATTTCATTGACTCTATAACTTTATATTAGTGGATTTCCTTATGAAATAGCCTCTTATGCACAATATTGTGATGTAAAAATATTGATTAACTTTATCCCTAATATAAATTACATATATCACCACTATATTTAATGACCTTGGTTGGAAAAATTATTATATGTCTATATGAGTTACTTCATATAAGATTCATATTCCCTAGCATATCAGCTTGGAGAGAACCTATCCTATTTATAATAAAGTATAATTGGTGTATGATGTTTTTCATACATTATATTGAATGCAGTGAAACTTCTATGAATAACAAGTATTATTTATTATTTATTAAGGATCAATTTTATTTAGTTTAACATTTTAAATAATGATAAGTAATTTTAAATTATTAATCTCTACTTTATTAATGATTAATTAAAATTTATGATGGGTGACATAAAAAATATGACATTTCATACAATGCATAATCATTATGGGTTTACAGTAATTTATTTTTAATTAATCCATACATCATCCATGTTTATAGTACCAATTAATAGGTTATTCGAGTATTTTCTTGATAAATCATATTTTTATTTATTAATGACATCTTGTTATACTATAATATCTATGTGGAATGTGACAACAAGATAAGAATTATTCCTCATACAAATATAGAAGTGTAGATATAATTTTTTTATGATTGAATTTAGTATTGTAATGTTTCTTTTCTTTGATACATATCATCCATGGAAAAAATATCCACCCCCCCACAAAGGCCAATATAGTCAAAGAATTTCCCAAAAAATGAATACAGAAGATATATTCAGTTTCCTTTTCATAACATGTCATTATCAATGAATTGTTAAATTATTTTTATAATTATTTATCCTATTGAAAAAGTAGGCATGTATAAGAATAAAATTTTCAAGGTGGAAGTAATTTTTTTAATTTTTTTAAACAAATAAAGAATTTATTAATGGATGAATTGATGTTATCTTTAACATCATGGAGTTAAATATTTTATGTACATAAATATTCATTAAAAAAGAATGTGGTGTATCATTATAAAAAATATAGAGTATTTTATTATCAAAAAATATATTCAAAAAACAAGGAACAAGAATATACAACTCATAGTGGTTATTTTTTGTTATTAATATTTTTATTGGTGATACTGATCATTTTTCATAGGGACATATATGACATATATATGGGTCAGAATAGTTCTTTTTAATACTAACATAGAAATATTTCAATATGATAGAAATGATATGGCTGGAAAAACTCATGGTTATTGGTTTTGTGATACACTAACTCATTGGGAAGGTATTTATGTTTTAAATATAATTTATGATAATGAATCAATGATTTTGTTTCCATAATATGTATAAACAAGGACCATGAATTCATTTATATATTAATGTTGTACATATAAATTATTAGGGAAAATAAAAATTCATTAATTTTCTTTGAAATTATAAAATAATATATATTGGAGAAGATAAATAAGTCTCCCCAATATGATATGGGTCTAAATAATCTAAATCCATATTTGATTGAGAAGTGATAGATTTCAAAAAATAAGATAGAGTTTATATGCTTAAAAATACAATATGTATACGATTACAATTAGAGTTTACTAAAGAGTTTTTAGATGTATATGAAATATAACACTTCTATATACTCCTTAGTATGATCAATATGAATAGGGATTTAATGAAATTACTTATATTGGGAATTTTTTTGAATGAAATCCCACTTGATGTTGTTATTTAATTTATTGTGTTTATTGAGATGTTTTGATATTGTTGATGAATGATAATTGTTGAATGAGGGTAGAATAGTTGGACAGATTGTCATAAATGATATCATGTGGTCACATCACATGATCAAATTGAATGAATAAAATACATGCCAATGGATCATATGGATTGCCTTTTCATAGAAAAGATGGATTTTTATTACTTTATATCATGAGAGTTCAATAAGATCTCATCAAAACATGACATGATTATTTTGAGTATAAGCATATGTGATGATGAGATCACGTCATTAAGATGAACATATCACATGGTTTTCATAGGATATTATGATGAGATTATATAATTCACAAGAAGACACCACATGATTCTCAAGTATTCTGAGGATGAGATCATTAAATTTAATAAATGACATTATATAAGAGTCAAAGAGTCTCATGAAGGTTTCATTTGAAGTGCACCTATGAAACGAGCAATGAATTTATGGAGGTATATCATGGTCAATCAAAATCACACAAAAAAATGATTTTCATGGGATCACATGATGAGATCAAAGAGTGGACTATAAGAAAAAAATATGTAACCGCATCATTATTATTAATAGTTCTCATAGTCGGATCATTTAAATAAATTAAAGATAATAAAATAGGATGTATTATTGTCTTTGTATCTCATGATGG
The DNA here is from genome assembly GCA_963277665.1 of Viscum album. Classification (NCBI taxonomy): domain Eukaryota; kingdom Viridiplantae; phylum Streptophyta; class Magnoliopsida; order Santalales; family Viscaceae; genus Viscum; species Viscum album. Next base: position 1,091,464,705 of record OY728137.1, on the reverse strand, counting down.
GATTAATAGACGCACCATATAGAAATTATGATAACCAATTCAATAATATGGGATTTTCAATTGATCTCTAATGAGATCTAGTCTCACGCACAAATACAATATTGATAATCACGTGAATCATACATTACTATCAAATTATCGTAATATGGGATTAGACAAAGTTATCAAAGATAATATATGTGATTACATTAAGTGATCACACAAAGTGTGTAAGGATAATATTTAAAGTAGTGTAATGGATAGATAACCAAGATTTTTTAAGACAATGAGGAGTACCTATACCATTAAATACCCATTACAGATTATATTTGGTGTTATAGGAGGTTTCCTAGCTATTTTGATTCCATGAAATGTTATTCATGCTACCTAAAAATTGTCACCTGTTGGAGGCTCACATTGAGAACTCTTAGAGAGGTATCATGTAAGAATCATGTGATCAACATTAAAAGAATAAGGTCACCTAATAGGGTTCTTCAAATAAATCACTTGGATATGTCTCATTTCTGAATCAAAAAATCCTCTTGAATAGAATAGGGTCTCATGGAGGTTTATTATTGACAGATCTCACATAGAGGTCTCACACTAGAATCATGTGATCCTCTTGAACAAAAGGTCTCATGGAGAGAAAAAATGGAAATGACTCATAGATAATTCACATAATGTTGTCTCGCGAATGTATATTTGGAAGGGAAGTCTTGTGATGATGTATATTTAAGGTTTTACATGTAAGGGTTATTTGTTAGGGTCTCATAAAAGCTGATTAACACTAGAAATAACTAGTGAGAAATATCATTTTTCATATCTAAATTTAGAATAAGGAGAAGAAGAAGATAGAGGATCCCCATCATTAAAAAATACATTCAAAATGAGTTTATTCAATTATGAATATGAGGTTGTTTAAAGAAGAATGTGGGGTTCCATTCCAGAATTTGAATGGATATCAAGAATAATTATACAAAAAATAAGACACAGAATATCTTGAAGAGTGTTCCAATTTGAGAAAAGTTTAATTATATATCATAAAATGTTGACTCTCAAGTGTATTTTCACATCAAGGATACGAAGAAGCACACAATGTTAAACATAAACTATATTAAATTTAGTGAAACTTAAACAATATTATATATTAGTCTTTGGAATATGTGCCTAGTGTTTTTACTTATAATATAGTGATATTAATAAGGAAGATATCCTAAGGATATAGTTCATTAGAACCCAGCATTTTATGTTTAGTTATCCAGTTAATTATTTACCAAGATTAAACTAACAACAAAACACTTCACTATATATGGTACATTGAAAAATTACCTTTATATACTCTATAAATGTATTGAGTGTGGGAAACCATATTAAAATATATGTCTCATTGTGGTTTCATTGTAGAACTACATTATACACATCATCATGATAAATAATTATAGTGGAAAATAATATTATTAACATAAATGAGAAAATAGAGTGGCCTTTATAAAAAGTAGGTCATGATCCAATGGGTAATGAAAATTTAAACCTATCAATATCCATAATATGATTTACCACCTCCCCCTTCACAGGGTACATAAAATCCTCTTAGTCTTAATAATTTATAGCAATAAAATGGTTCTTTTATTGGATTTCTAATTCTTAATATATTTATTCAAATATTGAAATTGACATTTCTTATTTCTCTTGTCTCAGTGTGACATGGAAATGGGATGAACTAAAAATAAGAAGATGAAATATGGTGTAATTACTCAGTGTTGATCTGTATAGGAAAATAGTTTCATTGAGTTAAAGGAATCAAATAATGTAATAATAAAATATTTGGATAAATCCAGCTAAATAATTTTTTCTTGTTCAATGATACTACAATATTGGGTGAATAAACATAAATTCCATGTGATTCTAGGACTACATATGGTGAATAAATTTAATTAAATCCAATGATTGATGTTTTGAACATGAAAAATTAGATGGATCATAAATTAATAGAATTAAATGACTCTCATGATATTTGAATTCAAGTATAGGAAATTGATATCAACATGGTAAAAGAATTAAATAAAATACTAGTAGATGTGACCATTGTAGAGACCTGAAGCTTAACATACATATACATTACATTACTTTTGCGGAATACATAGTACATAACAAAAACAAACATACAAGGACCGTTATAGTTTAGTGTCTTTGGAAACTCGGAATATAATCTTCTAATCGTGGTGAAAGATCTTCAAAATCTCCCATAAAGATCTTCTTTTTTTACCTAAAACCTTTCTTTATATCTTGGGGAAAAGAAAACATAAAATGGTGAGCTCAAATGCTCAGTAAGGGTAAACAAAAGAAATATCAATCACATCATATACATAAGCACATAACTTTTGGAAATCTTAACCTGCAATAGAGATCATAATTTCATAACATGGGATAAATCATGGCAGTGAAATGTAATCACAATAATCATAACTTAAAACATGAAACTTTGTGACATACACACATAATCATAGAGAATCATATCTTATTAGTCAAGACTCATTTCCAAGACTATCTTAGTGGACAAAGTCCATTTCTAAACCGAGTCACCCTCGTTTCAGTCCTGTATCACTGAACCGGTATAACCTACCGTTCCAGCCATGTATATCTAATGAGATATAAAATCTTTACCCAATTCATTGGAGGGAGATATAGGTCCCACCCATCTCATAATTATACCATTCATATGTGTGCCACAGAATCATAAATCATACATCATTGCATAACCGATGTAATAAAAATGGAATTCTTAAACAACATGACATCATAAAACAATTCATATAAGATAAAGGAATTCATAAAAATATTTCCATCACAACATAATAAAATCCATGTAAAAATAGGGATTGAAACAGAACCCTATATTATCTTAGATGTAAAATAATATTGATAAAACACTTGAACTCCTTTCTTGAGGAAAATATCCTTTCTACTTCAAAAACAATTTTCCATTCTTAACATGTCATACAATTTTAAACTAAAAGAATTTGATTAAAAATATACTTGAAATCTTGTAAAGGAATCATCTTGGAAATAATGTTTTAAAAATCCATTCATGCCGTATAAGTTAAAAAACATTCTTCTTGTACTTTTGTCAGAAAAGTCAAAGAAGTACCTCTTACGAAAAACGACAAAAGATTCCATTCATATCTTTTACTAAAAACTCACCGAAGGGTAAAATAGGATTTAAACTATTTTAGGTGAATGGAAAGAATATTATATATTGAGGAAACATGGATGTGTATGATAAAATACACCCCAGTAAATACTAAAGTATAAACAATCTCGGATAAAAATGAGATTGTGATATTTCCCTAACCTTAAGTCCGATTTGCTTCGTAAGTGTCCGAACCTCCTGTATAATGATTTAAATAATGTCATTAACTTATTAAAGAATCATATTCATTGATATTATATCATATATGGTTCACTTATGACTTTATATTACCCGTTCTTTTGTAAATTCCATGTTAAAGAAGCGTTTTGGGTAAAATCGTTTCATTTATCGTAGGTGTCTGGACTTGTTGTTCTTGACATTACTATTACTTATATCATGATTTACTTACTTCCAGAATATAAAACATGATTTATATATGATATATATTCAGTATATATATATATATAATATATAGATAAATGAAATGAAACACACCGTTCATGGAGACGGTAGTCCGTACGTACGCATGAACGCTGTTTTCCTTTCCTTATTATCTTGAATGGAAGTAAGTAGATGACATACATATATACATAAATCCAGTAGCTTTATAATGTCATATATTTCATTATTATTGCTTATATATATACTTTATAATAATTCTTAAATGGTTACCATGGAGAATGAATCTCATCGCGTCGTGGAGACGGTAGTCCGTACGTACGCACGAGCGATGATATCGTTCTCATGATCGTGAAATTGTGTTGAAGTGTATGTATAATATTTCAGTATCAATATCACTTTATAATAATCATATATAGTTACTCATTACACCATTATACCCATCCAATTAAGGTGGTGGCGGAAAATAGATTACACCACGGCATGGAGACGGTATTCCGTACGTACGCATGTGCGGTGATTTCCTTTTTCCGTAGGATGGATAGAAGGTTAATTAGAGTTGTTTCATATTTATAATAACATATCAGTATATAAGACTTCTTAATTTATCATGAAACAACTAAAGAAAAAGAAGTTGAAGAAGAATAAAATTGAAAAAGATCGGTAATGGATATTACCTCTTTTTTACGCGCCTTTTCTTATCCTCCACTTAAAGAACTAAGGATGGTCTTTGAAGAAGACCAGGACCTCTAGGATGATATTAGGGAAGTGGAGAAGAGAATTTGGCAGGGGATGGCCGAGCTTAATTGCTCAAATTTGTGTGAGGAGGAGAGGGAGGAGGTGCCCTTTTATAAGGGAAGAGAGGGGCACCTTAGGAAAATCTCAAAATATTATTTTATATTAAGGTCAAATTCGGTTTATAATGGTTCTAAAGGGTATTATTTTGAAGCTAAAGTGGGTATGGGTCAAAATACTCTCATACAATAGGATTTGGACAAGTTTAGGTTATTATTTTAACCTTATCAATTATATTTAACTCTAAGTTAAATAATTTAACTTGTACATCGTCTTTTTGTTTTCTTACACTATATGGTTAATTAACTTACTATATCAAGCCAAACGAATCCCAAGTTGTTTATTATTAATATATATAACCTTATCTAAGACAATTGGGCGAACCATAGATTTTTAGGAATAAAATAACAATTAAAAATATAATAATTTTTTAAAAAACTAATTTATTTCAATTTTGACACTATTTGGTACATGATTTTTATGAAATTCATAACAGAATGATAAGTTAGAACCAAGTTACTTATATCAACCATAACATGTCCTATTAACCTATAAAATTAATTTAAGTAATAAAAAGTCTCAAATTACATTTATTTGGGCATTTATAACATCAATTATGTCAATATTTCATTAATAAGAAAATTACTGCATCATCTTTGTGTAATAATAAATGATTATTATTTAATCCTTAAAAATTCTAAATAAATTCCTATGATGTAGATAATTGTATTAGATTTCTGGAGACTATTCATGTTCTAAGTTTCATGAAGTTTATTACTAAATTAAAATTATTATACATATAATATTTAAGAAAGTAACATGTTGTCACATTCTTTGGTTTTAATAATAATTGAATTATTTTCATGGAAAAAAGTCCATAAAATGAATCTAATCCAACACTTAGGTTATATGGGTCTACTTTTAGCCATCCAATATGATTTTTCCAAGTGTTAGGGTAATTTCATAATCTTATATTTACCCTTAATTACCCGATTTACCATTAACTATAGTAAATAAAATTTACTGTAGTCACTATTCACAATGCCCAAAAATAAAAAGTAGCTTCTTAACATAATTTGGACCCAATGATTCCAAATATGGAATCCAGTTTTCCAAATTCAATACACAAAATATGCAGAAATTAAATTAAAATTAATCCTGTTGTCGAAAGAAAACGGGTTTTTCTTTAAAACATTGCAAAAGATTGAATTGTTTTAACCTACGAATTCAAGGTAAAATCAATGATAATGACATAAATTATATTAAATGTTAAAAATATATTCTATTTATACTTTAAAACAATTAAATATTATAATTTAACCACATAAGATATTACGATGAAAAAAGTTGTTTTTAATTAAAATATAACATGTTTTTACTATTCATTAAAATATGAAAGTTATCGGAAAAATATCAAAACATTATCTAAAGTAAATTTTTATATCCTTATTCGAAAGAAGAATTTTATTTTGTAAAATTGAACATATAAACATTTCAAAAACTAGATTTAAAGTGGGTGCACCATCAAAAGGCGGCAAAACTGCATTTTTTGAAAAATACTTATTTTACCCGAAAAAATTATTTTGTTCTTATACCGTGTTATAAAAAATGTGTAAGATGAATAATAATGTTATAAAATTCAAAATTTAGTTAATACGATTCATAAAGGCTAGTTCATGACAATATTATAATAATATATCATTGTTTATTAAAACCCGATATTGCGTACAACACACGCTATCGAGGAAGGTCGCAATTGTGTGTAATGCAAGACAAGTCAGGTTTGCGTGTTGTGAAAGAATCCTTCGTTGTTTCGTATAACAGAATCCAACCATATTTCATTTATACTTTGAATATATATATATATATATACTCAATGTTGCGTAGAATAACTATTATCAAAATTGTGTGTAACACGATCCAAGAATAGTGTTATGTATACTGCAAGCTAATATGGTGTTGCGTATAGCACAAGGTAATCTTGGTGTAGAATACAACACAAGAAATTAATGAAATTAAAATAATATCTTTCATAAAATCTCTGGGTGTTACATTCTACCCCCCTTAAAATGAATTTCGCCCTCCAAATTCGTCGGGGTTATAAATGGTTTACTACTCGAATGTTTGTTTAATAGAAACCCACATCGTAAAAAGGAATACCAAAATATGGCTTTAAAAAATAAGGTATTAAATGTAATGGTTACCCAAATTAACTCATCACTGGGTTTCCACGTAGGAGAACATAGGTGAAAATATGGATATGGAAGAAAAATATAACCATCATGTTCTGATGGAGAGTGGTAGGGAACATGGCTATGGAAAAGCCAGCAATCGCAAAGCCATAAATTTGTGATGATCTAGGGTACCATCTGATTCATCAGATATAAGATCACTAGGAAAACATTTTTGGTTATCAAAATCATTTCCCTAAAGTTGAAGAATTTGAATTAGAATAAATACTTTCTTTATTTTGGTACAATCTCACTGTTGTTCATACTTTGAACAATTTCAACTTCATATCTTAAAGAAATGAAGTTGAATTTTTTATTCATGAAGTGTTAATTGATCATGTGATAGAATGATGGGTCATTCCATCTGTTTCAAAAAAAACGTTAGCAAAAGTTATCAACTATACATAAGTCTGTCTATGGTGATGTTAATCGTATACGATTCCAAGAATGAACCTATACATCATATATCATACCGCATAAAAAAATTAAACTAGTTTATACTAAACAGGGACTTCCTGTAGGCCAGTGGTAGGCGATAATGGCCAGTCACACTTCGTTTGTGGGTTCGATTCGCACAGCCCTGTCCGACGCGATGGGTTGTCGCCCTTCCTGCAGGTTGTCCTTTTTCTAAAGCTACATTACATAAAAAAGTTCTATCCTTAAACAATACTAACATATGGTTAACATAATCCATTCCAATATTTAGGATTATCTAAAATACTTCGGTCCAAGATCATAGTATAAAGAAAACGATTACTTGAAATATCGTTAACCAAGCATGTGAATACCATCATTTATCCCCCATATATCTTGTTGGTAACATTCCAATCATGTGAATACTTTAACCATGTATTCTCTTGAAAAATTAATACCGATTAAACCTTAGTGAAAACATGAATGCTGTAAAAAGATAACTCATACCAAATTCCAAAAATTCTATATACTCAAACCATGATATAGCCTTCTCCTTATATCAGTCATGAGCTCATGAATACTATCAAACATTTAATTTTCTCCTTATCCCTTCATTATGCGCATATCATCTACATTCCAAAAATATTTGAATAAACTTTCATGGATACTAGTACCATTAATCATACACTTTCAAAACTAAAGGAAAGACAACAGTGTAACAATCCTTAGATGTCTCTTTATTCTATAGTACCATGAGATTACTTATACAACATTACACATGATAAACATGTAATCATTCCACTACATTTTAAAACCATTGACTGAGCTTCAACTATTCTTTCATCTCACATATCATTTGTAGTCTCTTCATCATCATCAACATAAATACTACCCATATGACTGTACTGATTCTCTTCATGAGATTTTCCCTTAGGGAATTGGATTTCATAATTCCCGTACATTCCACATTTAAAACAGTTAACCATTGTTGATGGCATAGAAATACCATTATCCTCATCCCTGGTGTTAACTGAACCTTTTCCTTTTCACTTATTGGATTTGTGTCCTTCTTTTCCACACCCAAAGCATCTTCCAGTTCCTTTGAAACATTCTCCTTGATTCCTCTTCCCACATGATTTACATAGGGGAAATTGTACTTTCTTTCCTCTATGATCATCATGAAACTCCATCTTTCTCTTATTAGCCGAGTCAGGAAACTTACCAAATTTTACTTTATTGATCATATTATGAGATTTCTGATTCGGCATAATAATTATTTTTGGACCTCCAAATCCCATTTAATTTGGTTTCTCATGAATAATATCATTTCATTGTCCATCATATCCTCCATTATCGTGAATCATCTTGTTTCCAGCCATTTTCTAAAACCCAAAAAGAATAGTGTGAGAGACAAAAATCATAATAAAGGGGGAGTAACTTCAATATCAACATCTTTGGTTTAATCTAATATCGTTACCATAGTTCTAGGACTATATACTATACGTATACTTATCCTTAGGGACATCCCTAGACATACCTTAGAAATATCTCTAGGGATCTCACTAACGTTTTCACATCCTAGTTTCCAAAGGCTGACTAAACCTTTCCTCTGATACCAACTATAGGGACCCGAAGCTTAACGTACATATACATTACATTACTTTTGCGGAATACTTAGTACATAACAAAAACACACACACAAGGACCGTAATAGTATAGTGTCTTTGGAAACTCGGAATATAATCTTCTAATCATGGTGAAAGATCTTCAAAATCTCTCATAAAGATCTTCTTTTTTTACCTAAAACCTTTATTTATATCTTGGGGAAAAGAAAACATAAAAGGGTGAGCTCAAATGCTCAGTAAGGGTAAACAAAAGAAATATCAATCACATCATATACATAAGAACATAAATTTTGGAAATCTTTACCTGCAAAAGAGATCATAATTTCAGAACATGGGATAAATCATGGCAGTGAAATGTAATCACAATAATCATAACTTAAAACATGAAACTTTTTGGCATACACACATAATCATAGAGAATCATATCATATTAGTCAATACTCATTTCCAAGAATATCTTTGTGGACAAAGTCCATTTCTGAACCGAGTCACCCTCGTTTCAGTCCGGTTTCACTAAACCGGTAAAACCTACCGTTCCAGCCATTTCTATCTCATGAGATATAAAATCTTTACCCAATGCATTGGAGGGAGATATAGGTCCCACCCATCTCATAATGATTCCATTCATATGTGTTCCACAAAATAATAAATCATACATCATTGCATAACCCATGTAATAAAAATGGAATTCTTAAACAACATGACATCATAAAACAATTCATATCAGATAAAGGAACTCATAAAAATATTTCCATCACAACATAATCAAATCCATGTAATAATAGGGATTGAAACAGAACCCTATATTATCATAGATGTAAAATAATTTTGATAAAACACTTGAACTCCATTCTTGAGGAAAATATCCTGTCTACTTCAAAAACAATTTTCCTTTCTTAACAAGTCAAAAAAATTTAATCTAAAAGAATTTGATTAAAAATAAACTTGAAAACATGTAAAGTAATCTTCTTGGAATTAATGTTTTAAAAATCCATTCATGCCGTATAAGTTAAATAAAACATTTTTCTTGTACTTTTGTCGGAAAAGTCAAAAAAGTACCTCGTACGAAAAATGACAAAAGATTCCTTTCATATCTTTTACTAAAAACTCACCGAATGGTAAAATAGGATTTAAAAAATTGTATTTGAATGGAAATAATATTACATATTGAGGAAACATGGATGTGGATGATAAAATACACCCCAGTAAATACTAAAGTATAAACAATCTCGGATAAAAATGAGATTGTGATATTTCCCTTACCTTAAGTCTGATTTGCTTCGTAATTGTCCGAACCTCCTATATAATGATTTAAATAATGTCATTAACTTATTACAGAATCATATTCATTGTTATGATATCATATATGGTTCACTTATGACTTTATATTACCCGTTCTTTTGTAAATTCCATGTTAAAGAAGCGTTTTGGGTAAAATCGTTTCATTTATCGTAGGTGTTTGGACTTGTTGTTCATGAAATTATTATTACTTATATCATGATTTACATACTTCCAGAATATTAAACATGATTTATATATCATATATATTCAGTATATATATATATAATAGATAGATAAATGAAATGAAACACACCGGTCATGGAGACGGTAGTCCGTACGTACGCATGAACGATGTTTTCCTTTCCTTATTATCTTGAATGGAAGTAAGTAGATGAAATACATATATAAATAAATCCAGTAGCTTTATAATTTAATATATTTCATTACTATTGCTTATATATACTTTATAATCATTCTTAAATGGTTAACATGGAGAATGAATCTCATCGCGTCGTGGAGACGGTAGTCCGTACGTACGCACGAGCGATGATATCGTTTTCATGATCGTGAACTTGTGTTGAAGTGTGCGTATACTATTTAAGTATCAATATCACTTTATAATAATCATATATAGTTACTCATTACACCATTATACCCATCCAATTACGGTGGTCGCAGAAAATAGATTACACCATGGCGTGGAGACAGTATTCCGTACGTACGCACGCGCGATGATTTCCTTTTTCTGTAGGATGGATAGAAGATTAATTAGAGTTGTTTCATATTCATAATAACATATCAATATATAAGAGTTATTACTTTATCATGAAACAACTAAAGAAGAAGAAGTTGAAGAAGACAGAAATTGAAAAAGATCGGTAATGGATATTACCTCTTTTTGACGCGCCTTTTCTTAACCTCCATTTAATGAACTAAGGATGGTCTTTGAAGAATACCAGGACCTCTAGGATGATATTAGGGAAGTGGAGAAGAGATTTTTTCAGGGTTTGGCCGAGCTTGAAGGCTCAAATTGGTGTGAGGAGGAGAGGGAGGAGGTGCCCTTTTATAAGGGAGGAGAGGGGAACCTTAGGAAAATCTCAAAATATTATTTTATATTAAGGTATAATTCGGTTTATAATGGTTCCAAAGGGTCTTATTTAGAAGCTAAAGTGGGGATGGGTCGAAATACTCTCATACAATAGGATTTAGACAGGTTTAGGTTATTATTTTAACCTTATCAATATGATTTATCTATAAGTTAAATAATTTAACTTTTACCGCGTCTTTTTGTTTTCTTCAACCATATGGTTAATAAACTTACTATATCAAGCCAAACGAACCCCAAGTTGTTTATTATTAATATATATAACCTTATCTAAGTCATTTGGCAGAGAATTAGATTTTTAGGAATAAAATAACAATTGATAATATAATATTTGTTTTAAAAACTAATTTATGTCAATTTGGACACTATTTGGTACATGATTTTTATGAAATTTATAAAAGAATGATAAGTTCAAACCAAGTTAGTTATATCAACAATACCATGTCATATTAACCTAGAAAAATTATTTAAGTCATAAAAAGTCTCAAATTACATTTATTTGGGCATTTATAACATCGATTTTGTCCATATTTCATTAATAAGACAATTAGTGCATCATCTTTGTGTCATAATAAATGATAATTATTTAATCACTAAAAATTCTAAATAAATTCCTATGATGTAGATAATTGTATTAGATTTCTGGAGACTATTCATGTTTTAAGTTTCATTAAGTTTATTAATAAATTAAAATTATTATACTTATAAGATTTAAGAAAGTGACATGTTGTCACATTCTTTGGTTTTAATAATAATTAAATTAGTTTCATGGACAAAAGTCCATAAAATGAATCTAATCCGACCCTTAGGTTATATGGGTCTACTTTTATCCATACAATAGGATTTTTCCAAGGCTTAGGGTAATTTTATAATCTTATATTTACCCTTAATTACCTGATTTACCTTTAACTATAATAAATAAAATTTACCGTAGTTATTATTCAAAATGCCCAAAAATAAAAAGTAGCTTCTTAACATAATTTGGACCCACTGATTCCAAATATGGAATCCAATTTTCAAAATTCAATACACAAAATATGCAGAAATTAAATTAAAATTAATCCCTTTGTCGAAAGAAAACGGGTTTTTCTTTAAAACATTGCAAAAGATTGAATTGTTTTAACCTACGAATTCAAGGTAAAATAAATGCTAATGACATAAATTATATTAAATGGTAAAAATATATTCTATTTATACTTTAAAACCATTAAATATTATAATTTAACCACATAAGATATTACGATGAAAAAAGTTGTTTTTAATTAAAATAAAGCGTGTTTTTACTATTCATTAAAATATGAATGTTATCGGAAAAATATCAAAAATTTATCTAATGTAAATTTTTATATCCTGATTCAAAAGAAGAATTCTTTTTTTTCAAACTGAACATATAAACATGTCAAAAACTAGATTTAAAGTGGGTGCGCCATCAAAAGGTGGCAAAACTGCATTTTTTGAAAAATACTTATTTTACTCGAAAAATTTATTTTGTTCTTATACCATGTTCTAGAAAATGTGTAAGATGAATAATAATGTTATAAAATTCAAAATTTAGTCAATACGATTCAGAACGGATAGTTCATGACAATATTATAATAATATATCAGTGTTTATTAAAACCCAGTATTGCGTACAACACACGCTATCGAGGAAGGTCGTGATTGCGTGTAATGCAAGCCAAGTCAGGGTTGTATGTTTTGAAAGAATCCTTCGTTGTTTTGTATAACAGAATCCAACCATATTTCATTTATACATTGAATATATATATATATATACTCAATGTTGCATAGAATAACTATTATCAAAATTATGTGTAACACAATCCAAGAATAGTGTTGCGTATACTGAAAGCTAATATGGTGTTGCGTATAGTGCAAGGTAATCTTGGTGTAGAATACAACACAAGACATTAATGAAATTAAAAGAATTTTTTTCATAAAATCTTGGGGTGTTACAACCATTGATCTAACAGAGATGAATGATTCATACGATTAGGAATTAAACCATATTTCATCATTATGGAAAAATATGACATTATTATATGGGAAAAATCTTAACTTAAAAGAAATTTAGAATTTGTAGGCCAAAATTGATGATATTCCAATATAACATTCAGGATTGGCCTAGTAGAATGAATAATTTAATGATTGAATTTATCATATGAATTTAAAAATAATGGATTAAATAGACATGGTGGATATTTACTCCTAGAAATTAGATGATGACATGACTATGGGAAGACACTAAAGAGATAATATAATGCTCAACCCGAATCAGTAGAAAATAATATATATCTATTGGGAAAAGAGAATTAATCAATCGAGAAATATGTGGAGTAGTAAAAAAATATAAATAATCGTATAGGTATTAGAAAAATTTCTAAAACAATATGTTGAGGATTTAATGATAACATGTTCTATTTTTATGGGCATCATGGTCATATTTAATGTTTTTTTAATGAATTGGGACATATTTCAGGTAGTCAAGATAAATTTTTTGAAAAATATATGAATAATCTAATGAATATAGATTAGTTAGGAAGAAAATTATCTCTAAATAAAGTAGCCATAATATTATACCATCGTGGAAGACTGGGTCACACCATAATTATGTGTGAATAATCATAAGGGGTCAATTTCATTAGATGAACTCTAGATGGAACTATATATATTATGAGAAATGATGACATGAGATATGTTTTTAGCAATATACATTTTAATATTTATAATCATAGTTATTTCATAAGTCATTTTATATTGAAGAAAAATGTGAAGGGAAAAGAAGGCTATAAGAGATTCTTAACTCATGTTGTATATAATGAGAAGGCAATATTTAAAGACAACCTACAAAGTTAGAAAATAGGTTAAAATCTCAATGGAATTAGAAAAATCTCAACAAATTGTTTACTATGAACCTTCCATAATACACCTATAGTAACTATCATTTAAAAAATATTAATTGAATTTAAGGAAAATAAAATGAGATAATATAGTTTATAATAAGTAGAATATATGTTGAGTAAAATAGTCACCATAAAAAAGAAGGGCAATGTGACTTAGAAAACTGATAAAAGAGAAATGAATAAAAAATCATTGATAAATTAATTTTTCATGAAACAAAGATATAAGTGAAGGAAACATAATCACCCCCCACCAATGAAGAAGCATGATCTGAGGTCTGTTATAAATATACCTTCCTAGAGAATGAATGATAAAATTGAATAAAAGGGGAGTTTCCATGAAATAAAATTATACAAGTGGGGTTAAACACCAAAATGATAAAAGGTCAAGACTATAAAAACTATATCTCAAATAATGGATGATTTTGTGGGTAGTGAATTTTTGGTTATATGTCTAGATCAGTTATTATTGGTTGGGATGTTGAAACACATAGAAAAAGGATACAATAATTGAAAATAAAATATTAAAGGGCTTGTTAATCAGGATCGACCACAACCCTCTTCATGAGGAATATAGAGGCACCCCTCTCCTAATGTATTAAAATTTTCTTATTTCTATTGTATTTTTTTCAGCACTAAGTGGGAGATATGATCCATCGGGTGTGTGTGCTAAAACGCAACATGTGTATAAGGTGAATAGATATACATGTTATTAAAAGAATCCTAAATATTCAAATTTTCATATTGTATCACATTTATCATCTGATTTAATAAAACCAGTATAATTTTAAATATATATATGGATTTTCATTTCATTAGAAAATAAATATTATATGATGAAGATTCTGATGTAAAACTAATGTATTGTGAATTATATACCCTAATGATCCTATTATTCCATGATACATTGAATATTTTACTATTTAAAATAGGACTTTGTTAATGTTTAATTTTTCCAAGAGAGAGGAATATTTATGGAGAATTAAAAACATTCATATATTTCATTCCTATTTATTATTTTATAACAATATATTTTTTGATGATTTTTTTTGGATATCATGAAGCAATAGGAGAAAATAATCATCATTTATAAAAAGTGGATTTACCATTATAAAAATTCATTTAATATGTAAATTCATCTCACTGATCATTTTTATGAGTCTATGTTATATAAAAGATGGATTTTTTAGGAAGATATGGCGACAAACACTTTGGGCGATATTTTTTCATCTCACAATAAATCTCTTCAATGAATAGAAGAAATACATGATGTGGACATTAATGTAAATAAGTGAGAAACATGTAATATATTGGTTTTTATTGTCTTAATAACATTATTATACAAACAGTTCAATATTAGTTTTCTTAGAGGATCTATAAATGACCTAATACCAAGTGATAACTTCCTTTAATGGAAATCTATCAGAACTATATAGTTTTAAAGAGTAATATAGATATGAGATTGAAATATGATTAAACGAGAAAGGATTAAATATTATATAAATTAATTAATTTGATGGTTAATTATATAATAGTTTACATGTATAAGTGGACATTGTATGTTAACCAATGGAGTCACATTGTCTTCAAATAGGTGCGTGACAGAAGATAGCGAAAAATATCTCTTTATCTAGATTTAGGGATTTATAAAAATAATGTTTCTTCCCTTATAATTAGGTAGATTAATGAAAATGTTATTCACATAAATTATTAATTGTAGGGGATTAATTTCATATAATAAGGAGTACCATATGGAAATCTATGATAAAGGACCAGGTTGATCTAAAGTATCTAGTCATATTTTTTTTGAATATATAATAGTATTATAAGTCACGAAAAAAATCTAGTGAATCTCTAAAGGACAATACAAATTTAAATAAATTTTCATTTCATCGTGAAGGAATATGGGAATTTGATTGAGAAGATGTAGTATATTGGTACTAATATATATGTGGATAACAATCCTTATAGGGTCTATACCTAATGAATCATTTGAATATCATCTACTCTATGGTGGAGTTTAGTTCACTCCCCATACATGAAATGTGTGGATGTGGGACCACCAATTCTTATGGTTTGATATTTTTCCCGTATTTAATATGATGTGTTCTTTACCATGTTTAAAACCAAAATGAGGATTCCTTTGGGTTAATTGAAAAAGGTTGATAAAATATATTAATAACTACAATGAATGACATGGGGACAATATAATTGGGGGAGAAGATAAATAGGGAAGAGTTAAATATGGTGATACTAAGGCAGTTCTAACAATGAATTAGAATCATGAAAAGAGTTTCCTTTGTTTTCATTATATGGATAATAGATATGTGAATATTTAAAAGTGATCTCTAGGGATGAAAATATTTTATATTTTAATGTCAGGATGGTTTCCAATGGATGATTGGAGGACCAAGTAATTCATTGATAAAATATTCATGAAACACTTCTATCTAAGGATGATCATAACATAGGTGGTCTTATAAAATGTTTTGAGAAATTTATAGCCACTATTTAGGGATACCAATGGAAAATTGTTTTCCCAATGTAGGAATTTTCACGATGATGGTTCTTAAGGATTATAAGTGTTTTAAAAAATAATCCATAAGTGGTATTTTTGGAAGATAATAACTCTTAATGGTGATATCAGGTGTTTTTTGAAAGAAGGATTTATTTTGTTTGAGAATAATATTTTTCAATTTAGGTATGATGTGTTGGAGAGATTGTCCTAAAAGAGATTATACAATCCCATGATGCAGTTCGGTTGAACATAGTAGGTAATTTAAAAAGGATCAGTTCAACATGTGTAATCCCTATGAGATCACATGGAGTGAATTTTCCAAGAAATGTTTAAATTCTACCACTTCCAATCATGATTGGTGATTTAGATCACATAATCTCTCCTTTCGATATACATTTGTATAAGAGGATATCACAATGAGATCACATGGTGCACTTGAAGAAAACTGAATATTTGATGGAGGATATCATGATGAGGTCATGTGACACACATTAAAAAATCACTTAATCATCAAGGAATATTAATATGAGATCATTTTTTGAACCCAATGTTAGTATATTATTGTCAAGGAATATTGTTAAGGATTCATGTGTAGTGGAAGACAAACAATTTGTTGGAAATGAAGGAGGTATCTCATGGAGATTTGAGATAATGAAACTATATGACAGTTGTTGGATCCCATGATGAGAACATGTTAGGTGATTGAAGGCATTTTCACTTCCCAGCACATAATTTTTAGTGGATGTCGTGATGGTATCATTTGAATTGCATGAGGACGAAGGCATTGTACACATTATTTTATGTAGATATCTTGATGTGATCACACGTAGGGGATAAACGCAATGATGATAACCATATTATATATGTATGATTTTTTTTATACCACTCTTGGATCATAGACTATGCTCGATTGAAATTCATGTAATCACCTCATGAACTCGTGATTTTCAATTGATCTTGTGATGGGACCATACATAATGATCAATGTCAATGCAAGTGATCATGTGAAATATTTTTGACGTGCTTCATGTGATCACTCATTGTGATCATGAAGAGCAAAGAAAGTCAATTTCTATGATGGATAAATAGATGAAAAAACACAATTTTTAGAGTGAAGGTGGTCTATTTATGATTTTAAATAAATCATAACCAATCCCTTACATGTTAAATGCGTTTTTCAGTTAATTTTTTTCGAAAAAAATTATTATATGTAGTCGTAAATTGTTATGCCAAGTATTCTAATTATGTGAAATCATGTATATGTATAAAAATATAACAATATATACATGAATATAATAAGTCATCACAATGGAGTCTGATCGATATATCTTGAAAAGATTTATTTTTCTAGATTCATACAATATATATGGAAAGATGAAGATCCCATATAGATGTCTCACATCAAATTCACGTTATCCATGTGAATAGAAGAAGTTCTAGGGATGGAGTATCATGGAGAAATCACATGAATATGTATCACATATAGGATTCACAATGGAGTCTCACAAAGTTTTCATTTAATAAGATGAATTTCATATAAGTATTAATAAGGGGTAACTTGTGTGGATTATTTTACAGGGAATCATGCACGGAGATACACACCATAATTGTCCATTGAGAAAAATCAATTTCAAATCTAAATTTCGAAGAATATGAATATGATAACAGATATTAACCCTATAAAAACACATGTATAATGAGTTTACACACTAATACATATGAGGTAATGAATGGTAGAATGTGGTATTGAAAATTTACTAGTGAATGGATTTATAAAATTATTATATAAAAGAGATGATTTTACATCACTTGAAGAGCATAGAAGGTGTAGAAGAGTTTCTAGGATACCTCATGAAATGATTATGCTCATGGGGATTTTTACATCAATAATGTGGAAGAGCTTGTGAATTTTCAAGTTACCTATCTTATAATTGGAAAAAATCTCATCAATATAAGATAGTTTTCATTCTCCTACATGCCAATTGTTTTTCTTTTTAACTAAGTGATCATAAGAGTGATGTGTGGGGGATGTTGCCCTAGGGGGATAATGCACCTACCCCAAATAGTACTCGGGTTGTTAGTCTAGGAAGGAATGAACAATAATAAACCTACAATAGTGTGATTTAGTTTATTTAGTATTCTAGAGAAATTCATTTTTATTCTCCTTTTATTTGGCCAAGTGGGGGTGAACCATGTAAAGATCAATTTATCCTTGTTTTTACATTCATTCATTACTCTCTGTGATTTATCATCAAATATAGATGGAAAGGATAAGATAAATAAAAATATTAAAGGGAAAAGCAAGTGACCCTTATAAAAAAGTTTTGAAGATCTAGTGTGGTTGGAAGGATTTATATGTATGAATATACATACCTAGATTCACCCCCTAATTGTATTCAAGTACCTTTTGGGATTAACAAACATTAAGTGGAATTTTTTTACATTGTTTCATGATTCATTGTAAGAGAATATGTATAGGCTAGTAGAAAATATTCAACGAATTACATGGAAATTAACCCCATACCTATGTTGCAATGGGAAAATATCACAAGTAAAGTATTAATTTGGATCATTAATAACCATAAGAAAAATGTTGTAATTTGGTTTATCTTTTTTTTCATAAAAAATATATATATATTATAATAATTAGGTACGATATAAACCATGTGTAACTTTTTTGGATTGATATTAGTAAATATTTTAAGATTCATAGATTACCTATATAAGTAGTATTTATTCATGACTAATATGAAAAAAAAAACAAATTTGGTGGAGTCTTGAAAAAAAATTGTTACATAGAGTTGAATTTTATTACCAATGATCATCCCCAAACTGATGTGTAAGATAAAAGTTCTATCTAAACATTAGATGAAATTATGAGTTCATAATTGCATGACTTCTAATTATATTGGCAGTGGTTTCTAACTCTAGTATAATTTTGGTATAATAATTTATTTAATTCTTATAGACAAATAGAAATGTATAAATATTAGAATGTGAAAACATTTATACACTATTTAATTAGTATAATGTTGGGAAATAGATATTAGTTAGATTTTGATTAGTTTAGGAGACATTTAAAAAAAATTAGAAATTAAGATCAATATAATGACATCTATAATCACGTTAAAACATATACTGGATATTTGGGTAAGGTCATGAAATTTCATGCAGGAGGCCATGTATTTTTAATGGAATCACCATGGAAGGAATTTATTTTTATGTAATGAATATGTATCTAAATATAATGAAAATTTGGGAAACTTTTGATTATAAACTGAACTAGAGATATAACTTCTCAATTGGATCTTCCATCCTACCTATTTACATTACATATTATGTTCAGTGAATGGCTACTGAGAATTTATATTCTTATCCTAATGCTTTTTCTCACCATTGAATAAAAATACATAGTGCGTATACTATTTAATAAAGAAGTTCCTATATAGATTCATAATACAAGAGAAAAGTTGTTTTCAAATTTTACCACATAACTAATTAGGGGAATTACAAGTTTGAGTATTTAATAGATGACATTAAGGACACAATGATAAATAATTTAACAATTTTTTTATTGTATGAAATATGCCCCAAATTTATAGAATGAAATTAGTTAATGAGGGATAATATATAATTTTATATTTTTAAAAGAAGAATATTATTATAGTATATGTCACCAAATATAGTACTTTTTATTGAACCATTATTGTAAAATACAAAATAGATAGTTACATTAACATGATAGTGCTAGAAAAGTGATAGTACAACAGTAAAATAAAATTGAATACTATATGGTCATAATATTTGATGTATAAAAAAATATATAGTTAATAATTATAAATAAAAAATACACAATTGAATAACAATGATAGGGATAAAAATAGAATGGAATCTATAATATTATAATTTATTATTATGTTTATTTATAATGTATAATATAGTCATTTGAATGCTACTATAACCATCAGAATTGAAATGTTGAAACATTATCATTTAATTGTAAATAAATCATTATATGTAACATACATTCTTTTAAAAGAATAATAATATCAAATGGTAATTTTATAATTAATAAATATTAATAATTTTTATTAGTAAATTGACAAGAAGTTAATTATATGTATATTAATTTTAATAATAAATAATTTTTAAAATAAAATAATAAAATTTTATGTGCTAAATACATCATTTTACGGTAAAGTAAGAATTTTTATTTGAAAGATGAATTTATCCCACTATGATAATTTTTTTAATAAAATATATCAAATTTATAATTAAAAAATCTAACGTTCCAATGATTATTTTTTGATAACTTTAAGATATATTTGAATATTTTAGTGAATTTTGATATATGGTATGCGTGTATGATAGATATTATGAATTAATTTTGATATAAAAATAATGTAAAAATTAATAAAAAATATTTCATTACCATAAATTTGATTATTTTTAATAAAAATCAATTCATAATATTAAACATAATTTCCAAAAAAAAGAATAATTTCATAATGTCTAAAATATATTTTATGGTTTATAAAAATAAATATTGATAATCAACATACTTTTCCATAGAAAAAATATTATGAATAATGATATTTTAATTCTTTAAGTAAAAAATATCAAAAAAGGGTCTAAATAGAAACTCTTAAGATCTATTTCCATAAAAATATAGTGGTATTTAATTTTCCTCCAATAAAATTTCCAATGAATAATATAATATCTATTGAATAATTTCCCCACATTTGATACAAATACCCACTTTCCACCAAATTATATTTTACACTACAATCATTTAGATATATTCACCTCTCTATTTCCCTCACTATTGTCCTTTTAGAAATATAATACGGTAATTATTAGTTATTTATCAATTTTTATAATTCCAATTAAGAAGGTAAGGGTTAATAATAATTTCTATCATTTAATCTTTTATAATCCACTTAAAATATTTTTCATTTCTATATCAACTTTAGTGCCATGTGTTTTTTTCTTGGTAGGACCCATATCTTTTTCGTGTTTTGGTTGTTACACATAAAGGATATAACATTAAATTTACTATTGTAAAAAATAATGAAATAAATATAGAATATTTTTTTATTGTCTAGAAATTTTGTTTACCCTTATGTATAATTTTTTTATAATCATTTAAGCTTGGAGGATTTTCAATGATATTTAATATTTTAAAAATATTTAAATATTTATCTTGTGCTTGAGAACTATGATATCTCTTTAATGGTTCTTCATTTTCTGATTCTGACATTTCATTGTTATATAGAATATAGGGTTATACATAATAGAGGCATAATTTTCATCTCTATTCAATGAATTTAAGATAATATTTTTTTTTGTATTCCATTCATTTACTATATGAACTAATTTCATATATAAAAGAATGATTATTAGACCATTTAAGATTAATAATTTTCCCCATCGATTAATCATTTGATGTAATTTTGGTATTTAATGGTCATTATGAAGTTATTGGATTCTTCATGGTGTTATAGAGTGAAATCTTGGTTTACAACATGACCAATCACTAATGAGGATGAATATTAGCCTCACTCTGATTACCTTGAATAAACATTTTAAATGATTAAAAATATCTTATTTTATGTTTTTTTGATGATGATGATTATATTGATTATAAATATTAAGTGTTCAATGGATTCAATAAATAATGGTATGGGGTATGGTCTTCAGCATTATCTATACAAGGTTGGGTATAATTACAATTTGATTTCAACATCTGTAAGGATTCATCTTACGATACTTCAGAAATAAATTATTATTTTTATATAATGATAATTTTTTACATCTTGTTCCCTCAAATTATAGTGTTGAAATTTATTTTTTTATTTATATTGATCTTTCTTCATTAAACATATTGTATGATTTAATAGTTTTGAATATCTGATGAATTTATTGTTTCAATGTGACAATGGATGTGGGGAAAATTGTTACCACTAAATGAAGATTTTTTGGGATCACAACTCACTTTTCTTGATCTGCCTTAATATTCTTTATCATTATTTTTTATCCTAAGAAGGAATTATCACCATTGAACCCCATAGTAGTTCGATATCCGAATAACAGTGTTCAGAATACAAACATGGCTTATGGGTGGTGAGGATGGGGTAAGACCGGTGAGGTAGTAAATAGGTGGATGAAACAAGGGTGAATAAGAGGACCTTGGGAAGTTGATAATTTGTGCTAAGGATAGGATGGGACATTTGGTGTGTTGTAACATCCCAAGATTGAGGAAGATAATAAATAATGATGTGATAAATACTAAATGTATTTTAGTGGAATTTGGGATTAATATGAGTGAATATTAGGTGAGTGTAATTTGAATATTTTTTGGGATGGAGTCAATAACTACTTAATTATTGATGATCATTGTGTCCTCATTATGGTTTGGTAGCAATGGTGTTAATATTTCAAAGATGAAGTTAGGGTTCACCATATGACTGATGGTGTAGGTAATATAATTTGAGATAGGGAGAGGGTTCCCTATATATATGGTTTTCAACATCCTTATTCTATTTTCATATCCCAAATTGATTTTATAGAGGTGTCTCTGGAATAAGCAGATGAATTTTATTTAGGTTATATAATTTTTTTGTGACTTTCTCATTTTTCAATTCATTATGATAATGTTTTGGAGTTTGTTGTGATGACTTTGGATTCTTGGTTAGCCGATATTACATAAGGATTAAATTTAAATATAATATATTGAATTCAATATATTGATATAATAACAATTACAATGTTTTGTTTGTTTGGTTACATATGAGATGTGATCTATATTAGTTCTGGGATGTAAATTTTATATTGAGCAACAATGATTAGGACTTCCCTAAATCCCTGGGTGATCTTTATATTTATCATATAAATGTTTTCATTTAGATCCTCTATACTATAATATTTTATTGTATATTTTTTAATGATTTTGTTTAAATTTTATATTGGATATATTTGTAATCAGCCCTAAATGGGCCTCATGCCTACTTGTGTTGTGTATATGAAGATATCATACAATTCTGCAGTGATATTAGGATATATTAAATTTTTTGAGGTTGTGTGTAGCTAATTAACTGTGTCTCTTTGTGGGGTTAGTTATTGGTAGTTGATATGGGTGATATCTTCTAAGGTTTTCTTATAGTGATGAGGAATTATACAATTATTGTGTGTTTGATTTTCTCAATCTTGTTTCTCTTTTTATGTGGTATCTTTTTGGGGGGTTTTATGTGGAATTGTATGTGACAGTTTTAATTGCATACATGAATTTTTTATACTATTCAGATCATTGTACATGTTTAAAGAGCTTAATTTTTATTTTATGTATTTGAGTTTCTTATCTATAACATGATGTTATAGAATAAGTTCTCCAACATATATTTTGATTTATTGGTTCATTTCACTACCCCTATCCAATTGGTGGTTCATTTTTAGTGTCAAACATGACCTACCACAAGCCCAGGTGCGGTATTACAAGGTCTATACATATTAGAAAGGATTTCATATAGTGGATTAACTATGATAGATTCTGAGTTTTTCAGTCACAAATGGTTTGGTTTGGGAAATTTTGAGCAATGTTGTTATGGGGGTGATGTGTTCTGTTAACAAACCCTGGGACCTAACATAGGTGAAAAATCCCACTATTTTGTTTTTGGGGATCTTATATCATGATAGTTTATATATATATATAAGGAATTAATTTCCATGTGAATGTAAATTGTTACATTCCCATCATTATGAAAATATAATTAATAATAGTATATCTTAAAGAGAATGTTACCTTAAAAACACCCAATGTTTTCAAGAGAATTATTAATGTTATTCTCATTATATAAGTAATCATGAATTCATTTATATCTTGGAAAATGCATTTGGATAACTCTTTAAATGTGGGGAGAACAAATTTACTCTAAATGTTTGAATGTTAAGTTATTATTTCACAATTATTGTATAGGGTTCATTATTATTATTTTTACTATTCAATTGGTTATTTTTTGTTGGAATAGTTGGGTGAGTAATCTTGGACTGATTTATATAATACAAGTATTATCTGTTGTAAAGGAATTTCCAAAAAATGGGATAAATCCAATCAATCCATGTTAGGAAGAATAAGAATTAAGTAGGAGTTCCAAACTGATGTGGTGGAGAAATAATGTTTTCTTATATATTTCATTTTTTTAGTTTATATAGAAATTTATCATCATGAGTGAAATGAATAATATTTGAGCATTTAATATCCTTTTATAAATGGTTTTTTAGATTCATGGTTTTAAAAATCTAATTTGTTCATTTTTAGGGATATAAAGGGAGAAGGGTGTGGAGAGTATAATAAAATTGGTTTATACCATGGCATAACATAGATCATTTTTAATTTATATATCTGTTACCCTAAATGTGTATAATGATAATTTAAATATTATAAATAAAATAAAAAAGATATATTTATGTCATTAACCATTAAATATGGGGTTTAACTATAGGTAATTTGATTTTGATGATTCTGTCTATTTGTTTTCAAGATATATTTAATATTTATTTTATAAATAAAATTTTAGGATATAGAGACCCTATCCAAAATACAAATACGATATACAAATCAAAATTCCACAATCCCAAGGGCACTCCATGTTACCCAATGGCTAGTGACTAGCACCATGAGTCTTAGTGTACTAATGAAAAATGATTTTTATTCTTTTATTAAATATTAAATTCACAAGCAGGTTTTAGGAAAATCCCAACATGTTATTATAATAAGATATACATTCAAAAAATAAATTTTACCGGTAAATAAATAACATAGGTAGAAATAAGAATATGAAATTCTAGTAACACTCTAAATAAATAATCTATGTTCTATTAAAAAAAAGAGTACCATGTATAAACATGATAATAAATATGTTAAAGGAAAATTGATTTTATTCAAGGGAGAATAAAATAGGAATAAATTATGAGACAAATAAAACTTATAACAATGACACTAACATCACAAATATAATCATGGATCCAAACCTTCCATGAGGCTTGTCTGTCCCTAAATCCCTTGAGCTCCTCATCTATTAGCATATTTGTGTGTAACATAATTCCAACATATGAGGATTTATGTAAACTAATGTTTTTATAAACTGTTTGACCAAAAATACCTAGTAGACACCAGAAATATTGAAACAATAAAATATTTATATAATTTTTTATTCATGAAAATGTCTATACATTTTTATACCTAAAAATGAAATATTTTTTACAGTCCCAAAGAAGGTATAAAACAGAATAATGAATATTCAATTCCTAAAAATACATTAGATAAAATCTGTAAATTTCTATTATAGGAGGCACCATTTCCCTAATATATAATTTCATTTTCCCCTATGATATGATATGGCTCCATAATATCATCATAAAATATGGGAAGTGGATATATATTGTTATACTAAATTTAGTCCCAATGAACCATCACTTTGGAAGTGTATACAATACTTGGTTGTGTCTACAACCCATTCTATGGAAAATACAAACATGGTATATAGTATGTTAGATTTAATGACACTATTATTATCATATAGATTTTTGTAATAGTTTAAAGTTTATTTTTTGAGTTAGGTGCGGTGTAAGAACATGGTTCATGGGATCAAAAAGCTTAATTTCGATATAATAATAATACAATATCTATTATGTGACATGAAAGTAGTTTTCATAAAATAATTTAATTTCTCTTGAAAGGAGACTTAGATTTGAAATCTTAGACCACCATTATATTGATAAAATGTGTTTTCCCGTAGGTGTATTATAATTTTTTTCAACTTTTTAGATTTTTTAAAATATCATTCATGGGTTGAAATAAATAATTAAAAGATTTTTTTATTTAAAAAAATAATGATTAAAAGTAATCAACTTCTTTAAAATCATTGTAATATAAAATACCTATGGTTACCCATAAAATTTTATGTTTGAGAGAGGAATGTTAGAGTAGGATTCTACGATAATAAATAATTGATCCTAAATTAGAAATTGTTGTACAAATAAGTGTTTATGAATATTTCTATTCCATTTGATATAGAAAATTTCATCACCAATGATGGATCCATACATGCGGTAGGAAATGTTTTTTAGGATTAATCGCTAAAAGCTAATCCCATGGAAATTGTGAATCACTGCTACTGACTATTATATTTATAGTTCTTTCATACTATGCGTATGTGGTTTTATCTAGCTGATATTTTTGAATTTATTTTATTAAATTTTGGTCCCTTATTTTTTATTATAATAAAAATGAATTGATTCATATGTGGAAAATATTGATGATCATTCCTTTGGTTTTATTTTTTGCAATTATTTAACACTTCATCATACAATCATCATCAACATCCTATTCGGTTGGAGGATTTATAAATACCTAGAAAATTGTATTATCTATTTTATTACATTGTGAAACCTCACTTCCATGGGTGATATTTTAAAATTTATGGCTTGACATAACTTTTAAATTATTACAGATAATAAAGGCTATATTTCCATTTGATTGGGATAAATTTTTTATTATTTGGGATACGGTGATTGCAAGGTTCCATGAGAGAAAATATTCATGATGGTTTTACGGCTAGTATGTGAACACCCATGAGAGAACAATTCAATAAACTTGGTTCCAGGATTTTTGTGTGATATTAGAGGTTGTATTGATGAATCAGTGGCATAAGGAAAAAAATATAATCATTCTAGAATATTTTTAAAATTACAAGTTAAAAAATGTGTTCTTCCTAATAAAAAACTCTATATGGACCATATTTATGGAATATATGGTTTTATCCAAACTAAGAATATAAAATGTCATGTGATCCCTTCCATATACCATGTGACCGAATACTGATGGATTGATATGTAACCAAAAATAATGTGGGCACATACATAACATGAAAAGTGGGAATGACCATAGTAAATGGGAAGGACCATATTCTTATTACTGGAAAGGGTACATGGACATGACCAAGGATTTTGGACATGGCTAGGTACACATGGAAAAATCATGTACATCCCCATAACCAAATTAAGTAGGAACAACATTAAATAAAAAAGGAGACAATAATGTCCATAAATAGTGGTCAAGACCGTGTACTCCTATCAGATGTTGTTTACTTTCTATAGGGATGTTTGATTATCTCTATCACTTCATTAGGAACATTTATGTTCGCTTGGTCCATCTGTATGGGGGTATAATGATGAATTATGTCATAAGAATAAGACTATGATCCACTATGTTAAATTAGTTATAGAATGGGTTTGGTAATCCCCCCATGTGACTCAATGTTTCATCCATAATCTTTCATTCTTCTTCCCTAGGTTTTGGATGAGGAAGTAGTGTGACCAAACTACAAAAGAGTATGATCACCTACTCATTATGTTAATCAATGGATGGTTCGGTATACCCTATTGGCCCTGGTTGATATGCAGTACCATAACATAGAGACCTATTGAGTTCTAATGAGTTTTTATTTAATGGGATGGGATGATTGAAAACACAAAGTTCAAATGTATTAATGATATAATGGATTTTTGGTTGATTTCTCCGGGATGAGAATTATCATTAAGTATAGAGAGAGACTATGTAACTGGTAGTATGTGTTTTACATTTTTGATATATGGTGTCTATCCTGATTATATTAGGGTTAATTTTTTTTTATATTAAATCAAAATTGAAATATCTTATATATGAATAGTTGAATACTATCATGAGGATTTATGAATAGTTATTTTATTGTGTTCTACTAGTTATTGTGATACTCACACCTTCATGATATATTCCCACACAATTTTTAAATTATAAAGATGACATGGCTTTTTATATAGTCCATGGATGGCTAGGTGGTGGAAAAACATAGTTTATCTCGACAAACTATGGTTAACAGTAGGAGTTTCATTTGATACATGTATGTGCATTAATTTCAGGTTTGAAACTTACATTGGATGGCTTCTCTTGGCATATTTGATGACATCTTATCCTTTTTTAAAATAATGTCAGATAGATGATGTATATTATTTATGGTATTTATTTTGTATTACCTTTTAGTATTTTATAGGAACATACAGATGTGTGTGTGTGTCTAAATGTACCTTATGTTATGGCTTCCCTTGTCTGTGATATTCCATCTCAGTTCTAGTCTATCCCTATCGGTTGTTGGAGGAATAAATAGGGTTTCGTAGTAAAAATAAAGGTTTTTATGCATCCATGGTGAGAAAAGTCATGATAGAATGGTATCAAAGTAAAACTTTTTATGACATGAGTTTAGATATTGTCTTTATATGAGGATTTATTTGGGAACTATTAAGAAATTATTAATGTGCTTCATATTCAACTATCTGGATTAGGACTCCAGTGTTGGTGTGGGTGATGAAATATCAATTCTCTATGTCTTTAATAACAAAATCGTTTACCTTTTTATATATTGGAACCACTTTTATGGAATGACATTGATACATGCATCATATAAGAATGGGTTCTGTTTTCCATGTTTTCTTGATTAATCTCCCATTATATACTCCATGGCCACTGTATGTATTTATTATTTCAAGATTCCTCCATGATGATATCCAGTTATGATTTGATATATGGATCAAAAAATTAATCCTCCAAATGATGACACTTCAGTACATGATCTTATACATGAGGTTATACCAAATAGTTCTTCTTTAGTCATTACACCACCCATTGAGTAGTATGTTCATCCGATACTATAGATTGTGGATGTACGTTGGATGAGAAAAGTACATGAATTTTATTTTTAGGGAAAACCTATGTTTGAGGGTAAGATGTAACCCCATGTATATGAATAATTTCTTAATGAAATTACTTGAATTTGTCACCTATTTAGACACTTCCAGATCAGATGGTCACCCTATTAGAAATTCCTTTTTTTAGATCTACTAGGTGATGGTGGAGTTTAGTGACAATGTTAAATGATTAGACAATAAAATGTTGGATCTAGTTTAAAAAAAAATTTAGATTAGAGTTCTACCCATCAATGCATTGATAAGTATGTTTCGTAAAGATTCAACATTTTTTGCGGACCATCATTACCATGGAAGAGTATTTATTGAAGTTCACCAACATATGTAGATACTCTATGATTATTGTTCATGATGATTTCTTCTATGTATCTAAATTCATGTTGGGCCTATGATGAGATATCATGGTAGAAGTTATTCCACTTTTCATTCCAATATATTCTATATGTTTTAGAATGATTTTTTATTAGAGAGTTATCTTCCAAAGAAGAAACCAATAAATAGTGTTGGTTTAGGGCATATAAGTGAAGAGAAATCAGTGGTTAGTAGATGATTATTAGGACTAGTATCCTAACATGAGGTATTCAGAAGGATATGGTATAAGGATACATGGAATATATGTTATGGATTTAATGATTTATTGATTCAGCAGAGGGAGAGGTTAAGTTTCTCTTGTGATTGTTGTGAATATCTTATGAGATATTGTTATTCCATCTATGAATCTGATAGAAAGATGTTTGATGGACTAATTAGGTTGAGAAAACATCTAGAGAAAGTCTAATAAATGATACTATTTTTGGTAATCCATGAACCCTCTTCTTATTATACTTTGGATGGGGTTTATCATGGTATGTTTCAGGGATAATTTTTGTTATTATGGAAGGCTCTGTGGTTCCACACAGTTTACCCATACCATGCATCGTTCTTATGTAAACCTTTCCAACCCAGATGGTGATGGTATTTATGGTTTATACAAGTTTTTAAAGATCATGTACCAATAAATGAGAAATTTTGAAAACCCACATTTGGGGTGCCATGTTAGGGATCACTGTTTGGAAAACTGTGTAGCCATGCCGGTCTAACTATGCGTGTATAATTCATTTATTCTGAATAATGTTTAAATATTTTCTAAACCCCTTTTTTACTGAATCACATACCTAAATCCTCTTATCTTGATTTAATATGTCGTTAAATATCTCAAGGATAGAGTTGATATCCTCCAAAACATTTTAATGATATATCAAATCTTGTCAAATATCTTATTAATCCTCTTCAAGAAGAAATATTTCTTCATTATTCTCTGCCAATATCGCTATGCCTCTCTTCACATTAGGTTTTGTTAAATCTCATTATTTTTGGTTGATCTAAACCTCTGGGTTTTTATCATTAATCTAGGATAGATTTCGTGATCTTCATTACCAATGTTAATTATTGGGGAATCCCATTATTGGGGTAGTGTAACATTATCCTATGATCCCAAGGTAAGTTGTTCCATATAAGATTGACCAATTAATTGAACCTATAATTTATTTTTTTTCCATTCAATTAAATTTGGAAAATCAGTTTCACTACAAAATGGAATTTTAAATTGAAATCGTATCGATTTTGTGGAAAACTCCCATTTTTAGTGAACCACAGGGTGATTTTGATTAGATGGGAGTTGCGGAAATTTATTTTTGATATCAAATGTTAAATTTTAGTTCTACAAAAAAGTAATAATTTTTCTGATAATAATATTGCATTGGATTCATTCCAAAAAATGAATTGATTGAAAAAAAATTAGGTTTTTTAATGAAAATTGGAATATTGAAATGGAAAATAAGGAAGTTGTATTTTTATGTTTTTTTAATAATTTTCATTTTGTCGATTATTAATTTTGAACATGAAATCCTAGGTAATTAGAGACATATTTGAGACAATCAAACTATGTTATAATTTTAAATGTATTATCCCTTTAAGACACATAACAAAACATACCATGTACTATCTTATCATCAAAATGATGTTGACTAGTCCTATATGACAAGCGACTAAGGTATGTTTGTGAACATCACCAATATTACTATACGAGAGTATAAGGATCACCTAACCTTGAACAATCGTTCCTCTTCTAATATGATCATGTTGATAATTTTATGATTATTTCAATATATATAAAACTTTATATATGCATTTTTTACATATTCCTAATGAATTAATATGAACTATTTGATATTGTATGTTTATCAATCATTTCAATTGAACTGTTTCAATTAAATGAAATGAATTTAATGGTCTTCTTTGACTATGATCTCATACAAATATATATTTTTTATTAACAATTGAATGAATTATTGTGTAAACTATTATGGAAACTAATAATGGAATCCTTAGTGAGACCTTATGGGGGTTTTAGCACACACCCTACATTTTCATTCAATAATTTTTAGATTTTATTCTATAGGGATCATAAAAGGTGAAATAACCATGATGAGGTGGTTGGAGATGATCTTTTTGTCTTGGAGAGTAGTTTCTTGTGATACTTGGTTGTTATTCTTACATTTAACATAATTTTATGATGTACTTTTTTGTTTTTGATATACATATTTGACATCTGGTGCTATCCTCTAAGAGATTTTTCATTGGGATTACTGATATATTTCTATTTTCTCCTATTTTGGTTTTGGAAAACCATACCCACATTATCATGTATGATACCATGAGAATGTCTCTACCCCCTGAGGATTGAGAATTCTCGTCGGAGTATGTTAGAGTTGACTTGGGTATCAGGGTACAATGTTATCATGGAATGTTTGTGATATAAGGGAAGTTCTTAGGGGAGTATAAGTGGTAGAGGGGTAGGGATAAGAGTAATAGGTCGAATATATTTTGACCTGTTTCCATCACCATGCACATCTATCTAGTCCACTCAATGATTAGGGAACTCTTAGATTGAGATGGGGGTAGATGCAAGCGGTGGAGGCCTATGGCATAGAGGCTCTATAGATTATTCAATGTATGATATATATCTTATATTTCTTTTGTACTTATAGTCATTGGTTTTAACTAAAATTTATGTTCCATTAATCTAGATCTATAATTATAGATTTTGGTTGAGCACTTGGCAAGACCCTTTCATGTGGAGGCTCAAACTTTATGGGATTCATCAATCACACACTTATTCTGCTAGTGTGATCTGAGTCTTGTTGGACATATATTATGAAGGATTATATTTGAGTAAATGGTGATTATATATGATTAAATTCTAGTTATAGTGTTATTATCCCAATTAATAATCAAATATACTATTTTTAGGGAATTATATAGTGTGTCTACAATAATGGGATGACATTGTACATTGTCAGTGGGAATTAAAACCAGGAATGCAGGATGGCGCATACATTAGTGGAAACATCCAATTACTCACCATTTGGATAGTTAACCCCATGATATTGTGATGTTATGTTTTATTTCTTTACAATGGTGGTGGAATATTATGTGGAGATATTACCTCAGAAAATGTTGGTAATACCTCCCCATAAAGAGGTATAATTATGTAATGAAATTAACCCAGAGACTACCCCAATGCATGAATCAATATACTATATGGATCTCATAGAGAATCAATAGCCTATAATATAGTTATATGATTTTTATAGAAAGGAATTTTTCAGACATAGTGTTTCCTTGGGAATCCCCATGGGTATTCGTGATTAGTCATGATAGAAGCATGAGTTTTTGTATAGATTACTATCACAAAATCTACATAGACATTAAAAATAAGTATAAACTATAGAGGGATGAAATCATATTTGACTAGTTGATATTGGTGACATGGTTCATGAATTTTGACATCAGATTATTCTTTCAACAACTCTGAGTTTAGAAATTGGATATATTTAGGATTATATTTTGATACCTCCATGGTCATTTTGAGTACATGATGATTTTATTTACCATGAAGAAGACCCAAAAAAATGATAATGGGACCCATTAATTGGATATTCCATCTTTAATTATATATTTGTGGTGGTCTTCATTAATGAAAAGCTATTGCACTTAATAACTGAGGCGGAGTGTGTGAGACACGTGAGGATGCTCCTAGACATTCTCTAAGAGTATAAGATTTATAGGAAGCTATTGATGAATCAATTATATACTAGAGAGGTAAAATTTATTGGATATGTTAAAATAGAAAAGGGTGAGATAAGAGAATTAGTGATGGTCAAGGAATTTCTAGATTGGTATTCACCTAAGATCATGATAGAGGATCAAGGATTCATTGGGTTGGCATTGAAATATTTAATATTTTTTCACAATTTTTCAAGAATATCAAAACATTTGACTACATTAAACCATTAGGGGAATACATTTGTTCAAATAATGTGGTTATATTATTTTTTTATGTATGTTTGGTAGAGGATGAAATGATCCCCCTGGTTGAGAAAGTGTGATTTGGGTGTTTTGTATGTTGTGTTCATCCATTTCTCCAAAACTGGGCTAGGAAATTTACTAATATAGAGTTATGAAGGGATTTCTTATGGGTCCCTAAAACTGAGAACACATGAGTAGAACTAAATGACACATGATATTGAGCTTTTATAAGATTCATTTTCTTATAATATGAGGTGAAATAATAAGGGGTGAGTTATTTATAATCTACTTCCACCACAGGATTCTAAAGTATATTTTATCATAGAATGATCTCAAATTGAGATGTTGGAAATTGATAGAGTTCATCAAGGATTATAATTTCATGAAATAATATACACCAGGGAAGGGGAACATGGTGACAGATGCTCTACTCAAGAGATTATGTTCATAGTTGTTGATTGATACGCCCAAAAAATTATCCTCATTATGGTTCTCTTTAAAGTTAGAGGATGGTGAAACTTAACTCAAGTCGAAGGATGTTACGCCACCACTTCAAAAACATGAAAGGAAGTTTCATGATGGAGATACCGATTATGAGACCTTGTGTATTTATATACCTATTATATATGATGCTAATATATATTCAAAATGTGTGAATAATGCCTTCATTTTCAATGGATGGATGATGTATCCATTGACATTGTGAGGGGGGATTTTATCCGAGTTTTGTACATCCTCATAAGATACATACCCAATTCTAGAAAAGATATACTATGACCTTTAGTGTTAGTTTTGGTAGCCAGAGATAATGTTGTGTGTCGTAAGGTTTTTATAATACCCCATAATTTTAGAAATATATTTTTTCAAATAAATTGATTTTTTTTATTTCTTCTGTTATATGAAACAACAATATTTAATAAACCATGACATAATACTAATATTATTATTTAAATAAGACCATTATAACCATGTTATTAAAATTTATGATATGAATTATATTTTTTTGTAAAATTAAGTATAATGGTATTAGATAATGAACAAACATTCATTGATAATAACTAAATTTTTATTAGCCTTTAAAATGTGTCTAAAATATATATATTTTAAAATTATTTTTATCTATTTTTTTAAATAATAAAAACAATAATGAAAATTTCAAAACAAATTATGGAAAAATTAAAAAACTATTTTGGAATAAATATTCAAAAAATATCTTAGTGTGAATTTTAATAAATTTTTGGAAAACAATATTTTACTGATCAACATTGACAAATACTGGTTTTTATTGAAAATTACAATTTTTATTAAAGTATTAATAAAAAAATTTCTTATTAAATTTTGAAAGAGTAAAAATATATCAATTATAGAATTATTTATCCAAATTATGTAATTTTAATCAATTTAATAATGTATTTTTATATAAAAACGTTTAACTCATTAGAAAATATTCTCTGTCGAAAACAGCTTCTTCATTATTTCAATTGGATTAATTTTAAATTATATTTCACCAATTTTTTAATTGTATATAAGAAAATGGATTACATATTTTCAATCATGAAATGTATATTCTAAAATTATTTCAACATATTATTTAGTAATATTAATTGTAAAAATGGGAAAAATTAATTATCATAGTTAAAATTAAAACATGTTTACCAGGGGTTAAAAAAAGAGATAAAAGTTAAAATGAACTAAAAACAAATCCAACCCCCATTTTATGGATATATCAAGACCATATTACCTATATAGATCTAGAAGTAAATATTTTCGATCTATTTGTCCTAAAAGTTATGTGGGTAAAAAATTATCTTTTTAAACATTATAAATGTGTCATATTCCCCACATAAAAATGACCTTCCACTATACTATTCAATTCACACTTCCAAAACCATTTGTATCAAGAAATAGATACCCAAAAAAACAATAATTTGTACCGAAATTATATATCCCTTATGTTCATTAGAAAAACCCTTAAGAAGTCTTTATGTATTAACCTATAGTGGTTCATTGATGGAGCAGTAAACATTTTAAACTTGTATTCAGTTTTATATCTTACATAATCTACTTATTAATGTATTCAACTATGTTAATATAGATAATATATTATCTCAAATATAATGATATTTTTTTAGGTTAATCTATCAAACTATATCAATATGCTCGTCCATCAAATGCAAAACTATACCATCAATCATGTGTTAGGGAGACTACTATCTCATGAGATGATGTTATTTTTTACCTCACAACTTATAAAAACTAGATATAATGATGTATTAAAATTTTATCCATAGGATATATAAGATATTTTTTAATTATAATATTCACATCCACTAATAATTTTCATTTTGTTGGAATATGATAACGTTGCTCATGTGTAAATTAGACTACCACCTCATGAGATATGGTGATCAGTTCTCCAAATCCCGTTTAAATGGAATGTAATAAGGATTGGTTTACTTAAAATATGTGATATTTATGAATGAAATATTATGTAATCATAATATATTATTTACTTTTCTTTCATTTCATCCTTTGAAAAAATGGAAACATATTTCACGCATATGTACAATAAAACATATCCATGAACAATGAAAATAATTTCTCTATATTTATTCAATTTACTTATCTAAATAAATATGTAATTAATATAAATGATATTTATATTATATATAAAATTCCATATTTTATGGAAACATGATAACTGTAAATGGTATAAAAATTCCAAATCAATAAATACATTAAAAATAAAGCAGATATTACCGGAAATATAATTTTAACATGGAACTGTTAATAAACATGTAATAAAAGGGAATAAAAAAATAAAATATGGTTTAATAAATATATAATTATGATTCTTTTATGAATTTTTAACCAGACTATAATTATTATTCTGGTGTTTTTTTATGTATATGAATGAGGTCAATATATATGTGATGGTATTTTTGTCTCACATTAATTGCTTTCGTACAAATTCCTTATACACACCTTGTTTCTATTGTGTAGTGTAAACTATACCCATGAATATATTTTTATATCCTAATCATGAAAATTATAGCATATACATATCCAAATAATGTCATTTATTTCATTGGTATTATATTTCAAATGATATCAATGTGGTAATGATTTACTGTTATAATCCCATTGTTTAATGAGATAATTTATGATATATTTCTAATGATGAAATATTATGATATAAATATAAAGAAACTCTTATATTTTATTCTCATGTCATTATTTATGTAAAAAACCTGATTTATTTTAATCAACATTTTAATTTAATTATAGAAAGTGACAAAGTGTTTTTAAGGGAATCTACTTTATATCATTCTTCTGAAAAAAACCATTATTCTTATGTGTCAATGTTTTCTAAAAATGGATTAAATAATGTTTATACAATTAAACAAATATATTTAAAATACATTTTTACCCATTATTGATTTTATAAAAATTTATTTAATTGAATGTTCATATCATTTTTCAAATATATTCTTTTTGGATTTTTTTGAAAATATGATTTGAATATTTGTTTCAATATTAGTTGAATGAATGTTATTTCTCATTGGCCTGGAAAATTAGTGATTTAATCATTCCTTATAAATTATTCAATTTTATTTCAAAAGTAAATATTTTATAAAATATTTGGTAATAAAATATATTTTAAAGTTGTTTTTTTTTTCAAAATGGAAATGTTATTGAATGGAATTTTTATTCATCATTGAAAAAAACCTTCAATGTTTTTTATGTTTTACAAGGGATGAGATCAAATTATATCATCCTTATTAATTTCATAGATTGATTATTATTATGGTGTTTTTTATTTTTCATGTTCATTTTTCATAGGTTATTCTATGATGAATTGATGAGATGATTATAAGACCCATTTTTTATGAGTTATTCTATAATGTAATGTTTTTTACACCGAAAAAATATGGGTCATGATATTATGATTGTTTTATGATATTTTGTAACACTTATATATGGTATTAATTATTCTATGGTGGTTATTTCATAACCAAAGTCAATGGTTATGTTATTTCTAATGACAATGGTTACTTTATAACCAAGGATTTGTGTGCCTATACCTCCCTACAATGCATGGTATTAATATTGAGATATCATGAGATAAACATTAATATAATGGAAGGTGAACCCAAATATGAAAGGCACATTTTCCACTTTGATAGTCCTATGAGTGAACTATGTCTACTATGATTGTAAACTATGACTACTATGATGGCTTGATTAGTGAACCAAATCAACTATTAATTTATTTCTAGTGAATGATTACTACTGTGAAACTTTGGGGGGGGGAACCCAATCCTCTATAATAGTTTTATAAATGAGTCTTGATTTCTAAAGAAATAATTTTATAAGAATATTTGAATGTCAAAAAATTATATCATATTCTAATGTTATACTCTTCGTGCTCATATTCCTTGACTCCATTATAAGCCATATCTACAACACATCCATGATTTATGCCATAAATCTTATTTATTATCTACTATATGAAGGATATGGTTTAGAGATGATATTATATTATTATATTACCCATATTATCATCTTATGTTGTTTTCTCCATTGTTTATCCTGGCATATAGTGTAAGATAACCCTTAATTATTTATCATTTCCCCATGTGATGAAAAAAGGTATCATGTATGATATGTCTAAGAATGGTGATTATTATTAAGCTCATAGTGGGAGATGATGCAGTTCACAAATATAGATGTTTTCTAATTTTAAATATTCCAAATTCCCTAGACATATTTTTTGTATTATGGTTCATTAGGTAATGTAATGGATTTTCATATATTATGTTGTAATATCAATTTATAGAAAATTTGGGTATCTATATTATTTATTTTATTAAGATTTATATACAATTTGGAAACTAGGATGAGCAAACATTAGTGAGAACCCTTAAAATAAGATTATATATTGGATATGATCCAAAATATTGATATTGAAGTGATTATGATGTTCACTTAGAAATGAATCACTGTTTATACACTACAAGTGTATATGGTTCTAACATAGTTGTACAATGGGGTAATAACATTTAAAAAGTAATATTAGTCTAGACTAGAGTTTTATTTGGTAAAAAATAATTATAATTAATAAGATCCTAGTATTACACTCATGGGTGATTCACTTTATTTAATTCATATTTTTTAGGAACCAGTATATGGGATTTTAATAGTTAATGATCCTCAAATACCTCGGTTATACATAATTTTTCATTGATTTAAAATAATTTTACATGATTGAGACATTTAATAAATGATTATTCTTCATTTTATGATTTCAAATAATGAATATCATTTCTCTCACTATGTTTTTTGTTTTCTATCATTGGATGAAACTAATAAATTTCATCTTAAGGTAGAATTATATGTTGAATAAAGTGATTATGAGAAATTAATTTAAATGATTATTGGATATAAAAATATCATGATCATTCCTAATCATATATCACACCATTTGATTAATAACATGATATTTGGTGAGGCTCCTAACCTGTCATAAATGAAGAAGATTTAATTTTATTAATTTTTTGTGGAATGATGATTTAGCATCATACATATCAATAAGGATTGAAAAATATCATAAAAAACTATTAAATGGAATATAAGAAGATTCTCATATAGATCTAAAAGCCACAAAAAAATTTGTGGTGTTCAATGTCTTATGTTTAAATAACATGGGAAATATACTTGTCGATGCCTTAAATTAAGTGTTGACAAATAGAAAATCGAAGAATCTATTACATCACACTATTTAAAGTCATAGGACTTAATTAATTATGTATTCGGATTTAGGAAATTATGTTTTAGAAGAATTTTTAACAATTTTAATTTGGGTATAAAAATCTTTAAACATCTATGGATTAGGTTATTTTTGAACACATATATGTATGCATGATATATTAACTTAAAATTTATTATTTCCATAATGTTTTCTAATTTTATGGTTCATCATAGGTTAAAAGTATTATAAGTTTCTTTTTTGTTTCATGTGATGGATGTTTATTAGTATTGTGGATATTTTTTAAAACATTTATGGAATCAAACTTATATGGTTTTTTACATGTTTTAGTGAAAAAATAATTGAGTATGATCTTATGTAGACAACATTCTATAAAAGGATTGAACTTTATTAATATATAGTGATACAAGTTGGTCATATTAATACACCCTTTATCTTTATCGATTTATTGAATATAGTATTCATATATTCTTATAATTTGTTAGCGATAGTCATTATAAATGATATTATTATTTATTTAAAGAGTAAGGAAGAGAATGAAGATAAATGTAGAATTGTTCTGAAGACCCTAAAAAGGATGAAAATAATGAAAATTTTATAAATTTTAAATTATATATAAATTGTTCATTTTTGGTCATATAATATCAAGAGAGTGTATATTGGGGGATCTATCAAAGAATAATTTTATTGAACATTTCGATATACTGACCAGTGTGAATGAGATCTGATTGTTTATTGGTTTGGATGGATATTAATGAAGATTTTTTAATAATTTTTCATGACTATATAATCCACTCAACATGTTAACTAGAAAGGGAGAAAAGTTTTGTCGCATAAATAAATGTGATGAAAATTTTTAAGTAATTGATTAGAATTTTAGTCAGTTCACTTGTGAATACAAAAATTTTAGAGGATATATTTTTTTTAATTTATAGTGAGGCATAAATTAAGAGTTTGGGATGAATTATGTTTCATAGTAAAATAGTTACAGATTATGCCTAATGAAAATTGAATGATCATGTGAAAAATTACCCTAATCATGATTTGGAGTTAGATACAGTAATTTTTCCAATAATAATATGTAGAAATTATATTAATAGTGGAGGGATTGATATATATACTGATTAAAAAATTTAATGTATATATTCACATTTAATGAGTTGAATATGATTCTGGGAATATGGTTAGAGATGATTGAGAATTATGAATGCTCAATACATTACCAACCTGGGAAATATCATATGAAGGATGCTACTTTGGGTCGAAAGGGATATACTAGTTTATCAATGGTGAGGATCACAAAATATCTAGTATTTCTAGATTTGGAAAGTATGGATACTGAAATCATGATTGAAGGAATGAAATCATATCTCTCACAGTTTAATTCTCAATCGACTATCCTATTGGAGGATAATTAGGTGTAAAAGGATGACATAGGGATAAAGAAGAATTTGAGAAATGTTCTTGACTACAAATATGATCTTGATGGAATGATATGGTTTAGGAATCATGTATGGGTTTCCATTAAAACCATATTTGAAGAATGAACTATTAGAATAATTTCAAAGATCTTAATTCCCAATTCCTCCTAGAAGTAAAAAGGTATATAATGATTTGAATTATTGAATTATGGGAGATATTGTTGAGTTTTTATCATGGTTGTTTGTATGTAAACTGGTTATCGATGACAGGTAAAAAATTAAGGGGATATTACAACCATTACCAATACCCAAATGGAAATATGAAAACATACCTATGGATATTTTCATCAGAATCCAGAAATAATCTAAAGACCACAATTATATATGTGTTATTTTCAATATCCTTAGAAAGTCATCACACTACATTGCAATCTGATAATATTTTCATTGGGATCATTTATCTAGAATATACTTTAAATAATTGTTTGAATTTTCAGAATAACACGTCCAATAATATAATTAATGATTATTGGTAATAATAGAAAATAACATGTCAATCAAATCATAAAAAATATATATATACTTATTAATCAATACTAATAACTTATATAATCATTAAACATGCCCATATAGATTAAAATCATTGAAATAGTGTATGGAAATTCCCAAAATTTGTAATGACCTAAAAGTAATCATACCTTTTAGTTTCAATCCAAATGTATCTATATAATTAGAAGACTGAAATTTCATAACAGTCTATTGAATATCCAATATATTGATATTCAAACCATGCCCAAATATTATCTATTTAAAATAGAAATTACAATTAAAATAATAACTCATGAATACTTATAGTTGATTAAAAAATAATTTGGGATATGATTATCCTATAAAATGACGGAAATGATTAGAATGGACTATTTACTACATATGAGTAGGTACTAGGACTCACTTTCGTAACATTTCTATAATTAATATTAAAACAAAATTGTTTAAATGTAAATTTTTATTTAATAAATATTTTTTCAAATTAGAGAAAATTTAGTTCCATTGGATCTATCTTAGGGAAGAACATTAAAAATGGGAATGAAATAAGGAATGAAATGCAATTGGAATTTTTTTTCAATTGGAACCACATTCCATTGGAATTATTTTAAAAATATGTTACAAACCATTAACTAATAAAAAAACTATTTTATTTTAAAAAATGTATGATATAGTGTAACTCCATTTCCAAGAGGTTTAAAAAAATAATAACTTCTACCCACTAAATCAAACTAGCCAAAAAATAACCCATGTAACACATTTTAACTAAATGGTTTCTATGGTTTATTGAATTAATGACTGTTTAGTTTTAGGGGAAATAAAAAAATTTCATTGTGGATATAAATTAGACCTCAAAAAATATAACTTCTTACAATATGATGAACCAATATGTGTTTTATTTGTTGAAAAATTATAACATAACAGATTCACCCAATTTGGGTTGACATCGATTAAACACCAAAATTAACATTTCATCCCATGATTAACATCTTATAAGATGTTTAACTATTTTAAAAAATATATTTTTGAATCCTCGCCTAATTATGCATTATATAACCCAATTATTTATGTAAAATCAATAATAAAAATAAAAACTTGTAATGAATCAACATAATACTACTAATAAATAAATTTTCACCATGATAAAAAAGAGGTAATGACTATCTCTACAAAAACCATGATAACCAATTCAAAATAATTTATTTCATTAATAAAATACCATTTTTAGGAATATTCTTTTATATTTTAAAATATATATTGATATTTATTAAAAAAATTAAAACAAAAGGAATACATGACTTCTATAATTCCCAATTATTATTCAAGGATTTGGGAACACTTAACAATAAAATAAATAACATATTATACTATATAATATATCCATGAAGTATTGAGTAATTATAAAAAAATTCCATTATATCAAAATACAAATATATTGTTTCTTTAACAAAATGATTATAAAATGAAATAAAAACCCAATGAATCCATCTTCAAAATCATAGTGAAAATTTATATAACACAAATCACCATATGAAACGAAGAACAAACCAAAATACACGTTAATACATAGAAAAAACTCTAAAAAGTGAATACATGATTGTAATCCATTAAAATAGGGAAAAAATTAAGTCAAAAGCCCAAAACATGTCCCCTTGAGGCATTATGCGAAAATCCTTAAAATTTTAGATTAATTTCACCATTATATAGTGGATTTCATCTCAAAATATCTGACAAACACTGTTAGATACGATGAAAATGGAATAAGTCTGAATTACATCAAAGAGGGATTATCATTCCTTAGAATATGGATTAAGGAGACCCATTAATCCTCATACGAATAAGGGGTAAACAAGTGGAGGAAGAAAGAGTCTAGAGAGGGGCCATGGAGTGATCTCATACTATTAGAATAAATATGGGTTCAAAGGAAGATGTTATGGTGATAAGTGGGTAAAATAATAAATCAAATAATCTAGCCAATTAATAAAAGACAAGA
This sequence comes from Viscum album, assembly GCA_963277665.1. NCBI lineage: Eukaryota > Viridiplantae > Streptophyta > Magnoliopsida > Santalales > Viscaceae > Viscum > Viscum album. The sequence continues at coordinate 1,091,421,394 of OY728137.1, read as the reverse complement.
AAGAGAATACCAAGTTCTCAGTCATGCATGACCAAGTACCTAGAGTCATGTCTTGGCAACCTTACCCTCTGACAATGTAACAACCCAAATTTTTTCTCCTTAAATAAATAATTTTTTCAATATACTCCTATATAAAAAAACAAAACAAATTATACCCTTTTTACATAGTAGTAGAAGTGGTTGTTATAAATGATGGTAACAAAATTAATAATATATATACATATATTAACATAATATATTTAACCATAAATATCAACTAAACTATGAAAATTGGATGAATAATAATATATCTTCCCCTAAAAATATTTCATTTAACGTAAAATATATTTTAATCTAAAGAAATTTTAAAAACTATTATAATTAGTAATTTATATGAAATAGTAACAAGAATAGATAAAATACCAAAAATTGTTACAAAAAATGTGTTTTCAACATATTTTATTGTTTTAATTAAAAAAATATATTTTTTCGATTATAATTTGAATATATTATCATAGTTTTTGATTTATTAGAGATATAATATCTTACGAATTTTTGTGTTTTAAAAAAAACCCGTTTTAGGTGAATAGTGAAACTAACAGTTTCAAATAACATTAATTTTATGAAATTATTAATATATATCTTTTAATTCAAAATTTATAAATTTTTTTATAGGAATAAATATAGATTTTATATGTGACATTGAAATTTTTATAATGTTGGATTTAATTTAAACACAAATATTTTATATTTTTTATGTTATGTAATATATTTCAAAAAGCTATATTTTATATATTATACGTTTATAAAATTAAAATTGATTATTTAATTTTTTTGAAATTTTATAAAATATAATACATAATATTGAATAATTTGGTCTAAATTGTATAACAAGGAAAATAGTTTATGGGCATAAAAGATAAATTATTATGATAAAAACGATTACCTTGGGGGAAACCAAAAGGCCTAAAATGAGTAACATAATTTGTAAATGGACTAGCATGTTAAAAAAATTATTTTCATTGAGTGGTTGTGTGTTGGTTCATCTTTATATATTCTTATAACCAATATTTATAAATATTTGAGCAATATTAATTGATTTTGGGTTCCCATTACTGAACATTTTTGTGAATTCTCAACAATTCAAACTTTTTTCACTTATAAAAGTGGAAATACACTCTTCAATTACCCAAAAACCAATACCCCATATTTTCACCCCCAATGCTACCCAAAAGTATCTTCAAAACTCCTAGACACCTCAATAAGGTTTTTTATATCTCCTTATAATAGCCCTCAACGATTTAACTCTCTTTGAGATGAATATTATCCAAGAAGTAAGGTATAGTTTTCCAACCACTCCATTCATTACTTTATATCGATCTATGCATTTCATGTCCCTAATATTTAATTTTACAATAATTAAATGATAATATATTTAATGGTATTATACTATTATTTTTTAATAATAAAATTCTAAATTCTTATCATTTTATTCTTTTCGTTCGAAAAAACAACGACATGAATTTTTCATCTATGTAGACAATCTGTTCCATGAATAATCATCTTTTATTCTTCACTACAACAATTGTGAATGGGTTTAGTTTCATTTTATAAATATATATGAATTATATATATAATAATTTTCTTAATATGGTTCTTTTTAAATATTTATGGATGATGATAGGTGCGGTCCAATAACTCCCTTAATTATATCAGTTAAAGCATATACTGTATTAGATGGTTACTCATGGTCATAATTAATAATATTATAGAAGAATGGTTATAATCGGGTTTCTCACACTTTTAGGCATTAAAATAATAATGTTTTTTACATGGTAGTGGGAATAATTTTGTTTTTCACAATTTTTTTCATATTCATTTGGTTTTCCATATTTCCTAGATGTTTATAAAATTATAGAATATTTTTTTGATGCATTTCATATCAATGAAATTCCATTTTTTCATGTTGACAACATATTTTTAATGTATTCTACACTTTTATTAATTCTCAAAAGATGTATGATTATTTATATGTAGTTTTATTTCAATTTAACACATTTATTATTCAATAATAATATTAATATGGTCATATGATACTCTAACATGTTTAATGAGTATCAATTAATTTATTTAAATTTTTAATTAAGAAATTTATATCTTCCATTATGTTATAATTACTGTTTATATTATGATAAGTTATGATGTATTTTTTCCATTGTTGAGTGTCTAAACTAACCCCTTTATAATGATTCCATTAAACATGTTATAGTGATTTTTATATAAAATGATGTGTCTATAATGGTTATATATGATTATAGTTATAATGAAATGTTTTCATGTGTTGTAAAATAAAATTATTATGTGGATATTATACGAGACACTAACCCTCTAGGTCCTTGGGTTGGGTGAATTCTTATGAGATGTATTTTCTAAATCAAGAAATTATTGAATTATTTTGGTTATGATACTCAAGGGTCACTCTATATGGTATTAAATATAATTTTAGTAACATTTGGATATTTTTTAGTCACTCTTTTTATTATTGTGAGATAAAAATAGTCAAATCCATAGAGGTTAGTCAATTAATAGGATAAACTTTAGAAATTGTGGTAATGATGAGGGTATTAGGTTTTGAATGAAATTACATACCTATCAAGACATTAAATGTGGATATAGGATTTCAAACATATGTACCTAGGTACAATAACCCCAAATTGTGTGAATAGGGTATTAACTTGATCATCTCATGGGGAACGACAAAGAGGCCTTACAATACTCATGTTTCCACACACATGGGGGATATGTTCTGGCTATTAAATTTTTTATAAGAAAACATTATAATTTATTAAGATATATATAACTAGTTATTTTAAAAGATAACCCTCAATAACCAATATTGAATCCTATATATTTATATTCCATAATTTTCACATAACTTGTGAAATCATCCATCTATGTTTATAATTTCATTAAAATAAATGAATTTATATATGTATAATCATATAAAAGTTTCCTTTAATGGAAGAAATAAATGGAACATGAAATAACGGTGTTAAAAATGGATGCGATCATTTGAAAATTAATCAAATAGATTCCATTATAATTTCAATGTTTGGAATTATTAATAGAATGTAGTTCTAATATAGGATAACTCAAGGGAAAATACTATTGGTGATTCGAGTTATTCTTCCCATGGTATAATTATATTGAAAATCAGGATTGAATTACCAATCTCTGTCTCAATAAAATTCAATGATTTAGTTTAAAAAAATATTATTATTATCCCAAATCATCATATTATCATGTATAATCCCAAATGTAATTATGATGTTACTATGAAAGAAAATTCTATAATATAGGCCATGAACCCTAAATTTGATAGACTCATTACTAAAATGATCATGGAAGATGTAAATATGATTTCATTAATATTTTACTAGAATATTCTAATGTATTTACAAGTAAAATTTTTGGTCATCCCCCTGAGCATGAGGTTGAGTATTCAATTGAACTCATACCATAATCCACGCATATATGAATGAGTCTATATATAATTTCACCCATCAAATTAATGGAGTTCATTATAAAACTAAAAAATAATTTTTACGGGTCTTATACACCCCAATTCTTCACAATGAGGTGCACCAATCCTATTATTTAAATATAAAGATGGTTATATGTGAATCTTCATTGAATATCACAAGATTAATAAAATACTTATATAGAAAAATTATCTTCTAACCCATATTGATAGTATATTTTATCAATACAATTAAGCTCAATACATTTGGATGATTGAGCTTCGACCAAGATATCCTCAATTAATGGTATAAATGGAAGATATTTCCAACATTCTTTCAATATAAGGAACATAAACATGGATTTTTTAATGATACCGACTTGATTTATAAATTATCCTTCTAGATTCTTGGTAAAAAGGAATAGATTATTTAGAGGACACATTTATCAATTTTTGGTTGTTTTTATAATTGATATTTGTATATAATGAAGTATCATGTATGAGAATGGGGATCAATTTTATATTATGTTATAGAACATCAGAATGGAGAAACTATACAAAAAATTTATAAACTATGAAGTTTGGAAAGTGAATGTATCATTCATAGGCCATGTAAACCCAAGAATGTTCAGATCTGTAGATCCATAAAAACAATTTTTTTAATATAATGTCCATGATTGAACATTATAATCGAGATATGTAATTTTCTATGCTAATTAGGATCTAAATAATTGTTTCTATAAAATTTTAATTGGTTATCAAATTCAATAACCATTTTAACCTGTAAGGTGATGATGATTCTCTGGATTGTGAAATGTGCATAATGTTTTAACGAAATAAAAAAGTGCCTGACCCCACCCATTTTTAATACATTATTCTATTGTAGGGAATGGTTTCTAATATAAATAAATGATTTGGAAAATGTATTGGTTTAAAACCTCATGTAGAATGATAATGTAAATTTTTTACTCATTATAATTAAATATTAAGGTGAAAAATTACTAATTCATGATTTATAGATAATATCAGTTACGTTTTCATTTCATTAATGATTTGAAAAAATTACCCCCATAGAGGAAATTGTGATTTATATATATACTTTAGAGATTATATTGAAATATATATTCACATATAAGGAACTGGATATTTACTATATGATATGAATCATCCCTCATTTGGGACATTGTTGAAATTTTTTAAATAATTGGATTTTTCCCCATTAATATATGATCCATATTATTAAATAGAAAATGAAATGTGGTTTTGAGTGTTTTAATGACCAAATGTTGTGTTATTGGACATTCTATAATTACAAATGGATATTATAGGGGTACGAAAAGGTACTGAATGATTAATGGGAAGCTAGGATAATGAAAATAACTATAGAAATCCATTCACCCTATGAATCCCATTCACCGAGTGAATGGTTTTCTTCGGGTATAACCTAGAAGACATTAGACATATTTACCTTGGTGAATTTACATCATGAAACATATATGGATAAATTTTAAAAAATTAAAATATTTGATTTCCCTATTTTTTTCATTGGGAAATTGTACAGTGCATCAGAGGCTCTCAGAAGACCCTCACCTACCTCTATTCGTCAATTATCATTGATATCATATCTATGATTTAGTAGCATTAATAAGTAATATATTTCTCCTTCATCAATATACACTATTTCCCTTACATCTATAATGATATAAAGATTTTCAATTTATGATTCTTTATTGGTTCCATCAATACATAGTAGAATTGACAGTTTTTATTTGGGATTTTCTCTTCCTATAAAGAGTATCTATTGAGAGATTTTATGCACTTCATGATTTTATATTTCATATAGGTATGTTTCCAAGATGAATTATAAAATCTCTATTTATTTTGATTATATTTTTTGGTTATTGTTTATACATTCTTTCCTAGGGATGATTCTCAATCCCGGTTTGTGGGTAAATCATGTATTGTCAATTAGAATTTGGTGGCTGTTCTATTGAAATGAGATCGACTAGTGAGATTAGAGGAATTATTAATTAATGAATTAAACTATATTAATTGTTTTTTCAAAATATTAATTAATTAGTTATATTGTAATTATAATTCATTAATTTTGTATGTTCTTGTTGTGTGATAGGACACTATATGTTTCGAATGATTTTGGATAGACATAGGGATGTGCAATCCACCCTTCAAAAATAAATGGAAGGTACCCAATGGTAGGTGGTCAATAGTACATTTATTTTAGTATTTATTCTTTTTGATGGGATTTTATTAATAAAATTGATCCTAAGGGTGAACTCCCCTTTTAATATTCATTCCTATTAATGGTTTAATTATATGACATAGATAGATTTATTTGGATGAATTCATAGGGTAACAAATGACACTGTTATACTAGCTCTCTCCCATAACACGAGGATACAAACATGATTTATAATTCATTTATAGATTCATATTCATTTTCAATTTTTAGATCCAATGTGGGATTACCTTCACATATATAGAGCTAGAGGACCTAAAGAGGAATGCCTATTTTGAACCATGGATATTTTTTATACTGAGTGAGATTCCTCTCATGTGTTTTGATGTAGGGGACCTAGTGGGTTCATAGTTCTTGGTTAAACATGAGCTACTATGTCATCAGTTTCGTTAGAGATGATAGTGGGTCTCACCATAGAACCCATTCCGAATGTGTAGACCCACAAGCCATTGAATTAGTTGTGGGATTATGAATTTATCCACACTAAATTTGTATTTATGAATTCCAATGGTTCTTGATGTGGAAAATGTTATATCCTAGTTTCTTCAGAGATTATTGCTAATGTTACAAAAACAACGAAAATTTATTTATTGGGGTGCCTAGAAAAGCATCCTAGGACTTGGGTGATGATCCATTTCTTTTTATTATTATTTAATCATGATACACAGATAGAATTTCAAGGATTCGACTGTTGAGGCTTATAGTTTTAGGATTTCTAGAAGTACTTCCTATAATTTAGATATAATCCATGTTGTAATTGTATTTTTAGATGTACATCCTATGATGTAGTTGTTGAGCATTATTGTTATAGTATTTTCAAATGTACTATAGGTCATCTAGCTTTATATCCACATTTTAATAGGATTTCCTGTCAAACATGAAAGAATATAGCTTATGGACCATATTGATTAAATGAAAATTCAATTTTAACTTGAATTCCCATTGTCACTTGTATTTCTCGTTGTTTGGAAATTATATATGTAAGTCACTAAAAGTGTCTCAGACCCATCTTGTACTGAGTCCCTCTATGAATGACTTATCCACTAGCATTCGATGTGATGAAAATGGTTTCTCTGGGGAAATATTTAAACTAAGTAGTGGAAAGATAATGATATCCCATGGGAGAGACATGTATTTTCAGTTCATTCATAGGTTACTCCTTACGATCAGTGGATGAAACATTATAATATCATCCAAGAATGTTTAAGGATGAGGAATTTGATCCATTTATTTAATGATTATTTGTTGATATATTGGATCATGAGATTATTATGTACATATCACCTAAGGATCATCCCATATATGGATTATCTGATATGAGGTTTCAGGATTGACTATGGACTAGGGCCTAGGAATCATACATCCGACAAGATTACATGTGGATAGAGTGGTTTGACATCCCCCTATATTCTATATAGGCAGGATGACTATATGATACCTTCAATCCTTTATCATTGTTATTTAAAGTGAGTATGGGTGAACCTAGGTCTAGGACATGTGTCCCCCATATGGTGGCATAGATTGGTTAGAGGATTTTTTGGTGTTGGCCAAAGAAGGTATTGTAGATTAAGATTTGGACCTGTGGGCTAACTTAATTAAATATGGAATGAGTGGTATATAATCTTTCTCAATGCCCTTTTCACAATTTTTTCAGATGGGATTATGCACCAAAGGATCTACTACTATTTTTTTATTCAAACTACTCATTTATACATCGATTTATATGTAAATATATATTTATGGGGATAAATATACATGATGGAAGGTTTCCTGGTTAATCAGCAAAACAGACCCCATGATCGATTTATGATTCAACTTATTTTTACTATTTGTTCTTACCCACTTATTTATAAGATATATTGAGTACTTTTATTGAGAATCTCTTAAATAAATTAGTTATTCATATTTTTAACAGACATTTTTAATTCTATTTTTATCCTGATTAGTAAATAATTTTCACAGAAATTTATTATTACATTACATTTATGGGAACATGTTTGAGGTTCCCTACTGTGTTTTTTTAATCACATCCCATAAAGACACCACTAAAATAGTGTACTCTAGTTAACATTCACTTGGTTGTAGGCACATAGAGGGCCATGTTTATTGAATGCTCAAGTAGGATAGATAATATATCTATGTGGAGATCAAGTATATGGTCTAGATATGAGTTATTAGTAAAGACAAGAAATTAAATTTTGGATTCCAAATTATACACTATTATATGTGATAGTTTTAGTTAGAAGTCATCATTTTAGGTATGAAATGGTTCATTGGGTCATTAATTCATTCCATAAATTATATCATCCATCTCGTATTTTAGTTTATTTACTACTTCCACACAATGATTGATTATTGATTTGGATGATATATAGTAATTTATGATGTTTCATACTCTGATATGGGGAAGTAATCTATCTAATGATATACCACAGTCCCTTGATGTAAGTCTATCACATATTTTGTATAGAGAGTCACACTTGAGGACAAGTGGTTAATCGACTTACAACACAATATTAGTGGCTTCCTGGTTAGGAAATTACAAATTTGTATAAAACGTGTACCTTTCATGTTGTACTACTACGTGGGATACGGTATAAAGGATTAATATAAATGGTTTATAACCATTCATGGATATTAGACTTGAACATCGAGAACACTTCTCCAGTAATAAGTCATGGTTTCTAGGGGTATATGATTTCTATTCTGAAATGTGTTGTTATAGATTTATATGACATTATCTTTTAGGGATACACATGTTGCGTGAATTTTATAATTTATTTATGGACTCATAGCTCTTAGACCATTTTCATGATTCATATGAATGGTTGTGATGATTTTCTATAAAATTTAATATGTGTTACATGCATTGTGTTTGGCACATACGATTTCCATTTCATAGGCATACTGGTGTCTTGTTATTACTGAGGACATAAGAAATATTTTTATAGTGTAAAAAAGGCTAAATGTTCTTTTTATATATAGGTTCTTGGTGGAATTATACACAAATGGGATAAATTTAATAAATGTTTAATTGAGAGGGAAGGGGATGTGGTTATAAATTGTGACATTTCAGGGTGATCATGATGTTTCATTCCTCACTCATACGAGGTGTAGTGACCCCACTAGATGGATATATTATATGATGTTAATATGGTGAACCCCTCATAGGATGTTGTAAATTAGAATCTGTTTTTTAATATTCCAATAAAAACCCATACAATATTTTCTTACATAGTTTTCAATGAAATTATACTTAACCAAAACACATTCTTTTGATATGACATGAATTTTTTAGATGAATATGTTTCCATATTTTGTAACCATGTAAATTAAAATTAGTCACTGATAATTAATTTTTAGGTGATCAATTTGGAAAAAAATTTACATTGTCGATGGAAACCTAAAAATTAAAGATATATGGAATTCTAGGTGGTTTTACTCTATAACAATTATAACTGATTTTCAACTCATCTTTCATCATACATTGACCTTGTAGACACTAGGTAGTAGTCCTTAAGAAAATTCATAGATATGATCATGGAAATAATAGATTTATTCTTGATAAATAAGACCCTCATATGTTAATGGAATATCTACCACCCATTTATAGTATTTAATATTAGGATGGGTGGTCGGAATTAGTGACCCTCACATGAGACTAGATCAGTAGGGATAATTGAGTGACCTAGAGACCCTTAGTTCTGACTCATGACCTGGTAGTTTTATTTTTAGTTTGATGTATGGAAACTTGTGGGATCGGATGGCCTAGGATTATGGATTAATTTTTTATGTGCTGAAGTAGGTTATGTGATCGTCTATGACATATACATGGTTAGTGCTTGGGTTTTGTGATATTCAAATAATAATGCCATGGGTATATAATGAATCAACTTAGGTTCTCAGGTTTCAAGTCTATCTCGATTGGTAGGGTTTTTTAGGTTTCATTACATGTTGACTAGTGGTTTCACATTGATAGATATTCCTAAACAACGATTTCATGTGATATGAATTTGTGGAAATAATCATGGTGTATAGGAGATGCATGATTTTTGATTGGATATTAAAATGAGATTATAAATTAATCATACTGACCATCCGTGAGGAATGGTCAAATTGGTCATGTGGTGGAAAACTTTTGGTAGCACCAGTGTAGTGATGATGGTTCATGTCTGTTATTCATGGTACCCATTAAATAATAAATCTTCTAGTGGAAGTGTTTGAGCCGTGGGTATATTGTTTTTTATATGTTTCTTGATGGTTTTCCTATAAAGTTTTATTTAAATAATGAAAATTACCTATGTGGTATGGGGGACGTCATGGATAAATCGGGTTTTGGGAGGCAATTGACCCATGGTTGGATTAGACACACATTTATGGGAGACATGGTATTATGAGTTATTTAAATGAATATTTATATTGTTTGATGTGAGAATGGAATGAGAATGTAGTAAATGAATATATAAATATGGAATCAAGGATTACTCTTATATAGACAATATCATTCCCTATATGTTTACGTTATATAGTGTATGTTGAGAGAGTGTCACCAACACACCGACATTAAATGATATTCTTGTTTAACAAAAGTCCTCAACTGTTGTTTTCATTCTGTTGTTCTTAAATGGTAATCCATGTCATGATTACTACACAACTGGCTAGTCAAACATGGTGACCATGATTTTTTATTTGAAATTAATCATTTCTAGTGGGAATAATTTTTTTTATCATGAATGGGAAAAGGATTCATTTCTGTCAAAGCTCATGTGTGAGTGAGTTTTTAGCCATGCCAGTTGTTTTTTCGGTAGTGGAGAGAGCATGGGATGACTGGTTTGGATGATAATTCCTTGGTAAAATGACACATTTATTCCTAATATGTGGATAAGGACATCACTCATTGATCAAAGACCCTCATGTGAGAATTATAATGACTCGCATTTTCTAGATTTTATTTTAGGAACTTATTTGGGAGAATTCAAGGACTAGCCACTCAGAAAACAATAAATTCCGTGGTATAGTGTTCCCAAAACAATTAAATTTCAAATATTAGTTTTTTAATAGTATTCACACAAATTTTTCCATAAAAATAGAATATATATATTAAACAAGTTCCTAAATCTGAATTTTAGGGGCACTGTTGATATCTTCTTCTAGGCCTTACCCTAGGTGTGACCAAATATTGGGTGGAAGGGGTCATATGATGACAAATTCACCAAGAAAATAATCATAAATAAGATAATGAAATAATATTACATTATTTTAGAAACCTAGTAACACATGCATGGTGACTCATATTTGAAATATGAGACCAATATTTAGTTCATAATGTGGTGTTTTCTCTAGGTATGAAATAACCTTAGTCAGCATGGGTTTTCCATGGAATGCTTTAGGAATAATTTATTAATCAAAAGGAATAAAAAAATAAATTATTTTATTGATGAAACCACACGTTCTACTTTAACTGTACGGTTATATAAATTCTTTTGGGTTGGTTTCTAAAACTAGAGTGATTTAGACAAATGTTAGATAACTTTTCCAACAAAAAAGAAATATGGATCTTCAAATCATGGATCTACACACTAAAAAAGTTGCAGGATATCATAAAAAATGGACTGAAAATCATTATTCATAAATAATAAATCCAATATCTTAGTAGGATGGTTTTTTCTTTATGATTCTCCCATATTCATTTTCATGACGAACGTTGGTCTTTCAGCCAACAGATTGATCCACAGATCGATCATTGTGGGATGTTTGATAATTGCAAGGATTACTTACAATCTATTGTTTTATATTATTCTTTGTTCATTATGATATAATGAATTTATTGAGGATAACATGAACCAAATCCAAGGTTCAATCCTTAGAGTCTTATTTGTGCTTAACTTATCCTCATTCATCACATTCAATGTTGTTGGACCCCCATAGACATGGATCAAATTTCTTGGGGAATCTGAATGCGATAAGTCCCCTGAAATGGATGAGAACTAAAAATGTTGTTCTGGTAAATATAGATCAGAACCTGAGGAGCAGTGATCTGTGAGTGTTTTCATGTATGGGAATTGCAGGTGGTGTGGTGGATCGTAGAAGGGACTACAAGCGTGGGTTTAGCACGGTGGTCCAGCGAGGCGCCATGTGGTGGTGTGGTGACTAGAGGTTGTGGCCACAGCGGTGTCTGAAGATGATAGCAGTGGACCGAGCCATGTGGGATATAGAGGAATAGAGCCACATGATGTGGTGATCCAACCATTTGATGCAGTGAGGTGGCTATATGGAGCAAGGACTATCTCCATGAGTGAACACATGGAGAATAGCATGCGACCGGAGCGCCACATTTGATGGTTCAGATATCCCATGCTAGAGAATTATAGTCCAAGGGATATGGGATGTGCCTAGGAGGAATGGGCTCAGCCTATGTGGAGTGGGCCATTTCGGTATAGACCGAGTGGTCTATGTTGTCTCAGGGGACTGAACAACATCTAGTTCAAACCACAGATTATCCCGAGGTAGTCACTTGGTTGACTGCCACAGAAACATGAGCAGACATAATGTAGTCTAATGGATTGACTCTGGGGTGGTCAATCAGAAGGGGATCGACCATGTCGATCGATCATCATGGTCGGTCCCTGACCTAGTGGACCCCCACATGGAAATTTTCAAGTGTCCATAACATTTAAATCAAATTTTCATTTGATGATCCATCTATGGAATCTAGACCCTTACCATTAGACCAAATTTTTGAGATATCCTATATGGGGTTTTTTGGGAGTGTTCATTGAAACTATTGTCTAGGGTATTTAGTTCTCCCATAATGATCATGCATCGAGAAAACATTTCTCTAGTTGGGTATGACCTAAAGATATTGTGTCTTATATGGGGTTGTGTGTCATATGGAGACTATGTGCCTTATATAGACTATGTTTCTTATAGAGACTGTATGTCTTATGGAGGTTATGTGTCTTGTTGAGATGGTGTGTCTTATTAGATTGAGTGTATCTGGATTTTTATGATATATTTTCTGTAGACAAATATATGTGTAGAGATTACAATGAATTACTTTGTGGTATCCCTTTATGGTATACTTTGTTGTATTCCCTGGTTGTATTCCATCACGGCATTCCTTCAGGTTATTTCCTTTTGTGTATACCATTGTGGAATTAATTTTTTTATTCCTTATTGGAGCTCCTTTATGATAATTTTTTGTGGTATTCTATTGTGGATACATGGTGTCCTATTGAGTATTTTTTAACTCCCCCTGTATGGTATTTTCCTGCACAGGCCATGTCTTGTGCATATGATCAAATTATTTTATAGAGTTCCATCCAATCCAAGACTAGGTGGTTCGTTGTGAGACCTGATATACTGACATCTGTTTTATATTATTTTTGGACAACAGTCCCATTTCCTCAAACTTTACAGGTTCAATTTGTGGTTTTAGACTCGTTCTATTTGGTGGTCTTGTTTTGGCCTAAATTTCATTCCAATAATGAAACCATTTTACTATGTGGGATATACTAGTTTTCAAGAATTGTTTACACTGTGATTTTACATTTAATCATTTTTTGGCATAGAGATGTGTGTGTGCGTATAGATATTTTGGAAAATGCCACCAATTTTTTTGATATTTTTACTAGGTGATTTTCAATATCCCCTAACCTATTAAAGGTATTCTTGAGGTTGTCATGGCATGATACCCTCTAGGGAAGTTCGTGATAGAGAGTTATCATTGATCGGTCAGTTCAAGCTTAGGATCAGGATTCTGTGTCATTGGTTTAGGGAAACAATTTTATAATTTTTATGTTCATATTTCAATCTATGGAATCCAGTGTTGGTGTGGCAGCCAACGTATCCATACACCAGAACATTGGGAACCTATATTTTGACTTCATACATGAAGAAACTAATTGCATGAAATATAATGGTACATGAATCATATAGGGATGCGTTGTGTCTTCTATTTACTTTTTGAGTTAGCTGTCTAGATATAATATATTGATAGTGGAACATGATGTTTAATTATAGGAAGCATCCATACAGAGAGCTATCCAGGATTCCATTGCATTATCCCAAGGTTTATTCACCATGTTAAGAGGAATTAGTATAGGGGCTTGTACTAGAGATAGAACCTATGGGTGGATTACTAACTATACCACCACTTGTCGACCATAATATAATACCAACACTAAACACCAAGGACACATATAGACTGATCTCTTTTAAAGAGTTTGAGAGCCAGGAACATCCTAGGTTTTGGGGCGATCCAGACCTCTCAGAAGCTGAGGATTGTCTGGACGCTATTACCCTTGTTTTCTTACTTGTGAGGACACCTTCTGACCAGATGGATTTCCTTGTTGGGTGTCTTTTTCAGGGATCTATTGGTAGGTTGTGAAGATTAGTGACCCATAAACATGTTGATCTGTCTTTTTATTAGGATAAAATCAATGATATATTCAAATCGGTGTTCTCTCTATCCACGTTGTAGTCGGTGTGCAAACATGATCCTCTATGTTTTTCACTGGGTAGTCAGACAGGGGCAGAGTCTTTGGTGAGATTTTTCGATCTTTCAAGATACTCGACATATATGGTCTGAGACCAATTATTCATGTATCATACCATCAAGTAGGTCATATATGTGTATATCAAGGAATCTATGATATCTCGTAGCATTCTTACTTTTGTTGGGGTACTTGAGAGAGCCCTAATAGTTGAGATATTTCTATTAGAGTAGGCACTGATAGTTGGAGCTACCAGCATGAACCATGTAGATGAGACCTCAGTAAAAGGTATCTGATGGTATTCATTGGGACCGAATCAGGCCATTTAGTTATTGAGATGATCTCCGAACACATGATCAATGATACATGGATACCATCACACCTCACATAAGCTACATAAAATATTCTTTTACTCATGTGATGGTCATGGGAATTTGGAAAAAGATTTCCAAACCCATTATATGACTGATTGGGAGACGATAAAGGGGACACTGAGGGATATATAGAAGTAGGATCATGGATTTTCTTATGGTGGAGGATATGTTAGGGGAGATGGCAGAGCCACATGAGATAGTTAGAGTTTTGAGTTGTTACTAGCACTACTAATAGGTGGTCTATGATAGGATAAAAGAGCTGTTTGATAGGGACTAGGCCAACTAAAGGTGAAAGAAGCTTATGAATCTTAGGATCCAGGGATTATTAGATGTATAATATTTTTATTTTCCACCTTATCTATAGTTATTCCAGTCATAGGTTCCAATCATTATTTTCCTTCCATGAACATGGATTGAGACTCAGAGATTCTGGTTGAACCATTTACTTGACCCTTAAGCTTTTAGACTCCTATGTGAAGAGATTCAATGATCACACATTATTACTGAAAGTGTGACCATACTCTTAGAGGTGATAGATTTTTTGGGATCTCTTGGTAGTGTAATCGAGGCCTCATGACATCATTAATTACATGGAATGGTTATCCACAATTCATGTTCAGATTGACTATACTAGGTGAAGTTTGTGGTGTGCCCATAGTGATGGGACTAGGTTTTCCTTTGGTGGTGAAAAATAAATTCAGAAAGTGTAGGATGGACTCACACATGTGAGGGTATGACCAATCATTCATTAGATATCATTCCTCACACTCGACATTGAGGATAAGTTTAGTCCCCAGATTCATAATGTGGTGCTGTAGTACATGAAAATATTTACTAAGTATGTTCTATGATTACCACCCCATAAAGTGGTAGAATATTGAATTGATATATATACTGAGTATATCCCAATATCTACACCCATATTTTTATTGATATCATAGAGGTATGGGAGATGTACGTGCAGTTGGAGGACTTTTAGAGGAAGGGCTTCATGGGACCTAGTGTTTCACCTTGGGAAGCCCTAGTTTTCTTTTCCAAGAAGGAATACATGATCTTGTTGTTATGGGTAGAATTATCGATCCTAAAACAAGTGACCATGATGAATAGTTATCCACTATAGAGGATCGATGGCCTCATCGATCAGTTGAATGCGAGTGGTGGTTCTTGAGGATTTATCTCAGTTCTGGTTATCACCCGCTACAAGTACTGGCTGAGAGTATATTGATGATGAATGTCAAAAGTCATTAAGGAAAAAATGAGCACATTTAGCTTCCATTTTTTATTATGAACACCCTATAAGTTTTCATGGGACTCATGAACCTGATCATTCATCCTTACAATGACTGGTTCATGGTGATCTTCATTAATAAGATCCTAGTGTAATCATCATCTATAGCGGAGCACATGAGAGACATATGGAAGGTCCTAGACACACATCAAGATCGTCATCTTAATATGATTCTCATAATGATTTATTTATGGATTCAGTAGGTCCACTTTAATGGACTATCCACATCAGATGCTACAGTTGCTGTGGATCCAGCGATTATTGACGCGTTGTTTTATTGGGAGACACCGAAAAGTGTTATCGAGGTGTGGAGATTCCTTAGTTTGGTTAGGTACTATCAACGGTTTGTACCTAACATTTTTATAGTGTTAGTATCCTTGATATCTTTTACTATAATGTGATGACCATTCATGTGAGTGCAGAAGTTCCACATGTGTTTTTAGCAGTTCCGGATAAGATTGATGAGTGCTCCCAACTCGAAATTGTTAGAGGAGGGTACTGTAACACATGATATTTTATAAGAAATGTTTTGTTTTTATGTATTCTTTTACACTCAACACCAAAGGAATATTTCACTACACACAACACTTTCTTGGATTTCATTGCACTCAAGAGCAACCTTCCTCGATATCTTGTGTTGTACGGAATACCGAGTTTCACTAAACATTGATATTTTATTAAAATATTATTAAAACAAGCCATTATGAATAGTAATACCCACTTTTTGAAATTTTATAAATTTTATCTTTCGAAATGGTAATTATTTTTGGGTTCGGAATATTGAAATTAGGCTTGGGTGAATTTTTGGTATTTTTCTGAAAACATTCAATTTTTGATGAATAGTGAAAAACACTGAGTTATAGTTTAAAACCAAATTAATATTTAAATAATTATTTATTTTATTTAAATTGACTTTAGGTCAAAATAGATATGTAATACCTATATAATATCAATGTAATTCATTGGAGTAATTTTATAATAATATAGATATATTAAAATTTTATTGTACTTTTTGACTGTCTTTTACCCACCTCCTAGGAGCATTTATAATTGTACATAAAACATAATTTTACCACTTTTGTGAGTTGAATTTTGAAAATCCGAGAGACACAGTTAATATCAAGGAGTAAAATGTTATTCAGTATGATAAAAATAATTTTTGGTGAATATTAACTTTTTACTTTTATTTACCACGATTAAAAGTAAATAGGGTAATTAAGGGTAAAAATGATCTTATTATAAACCTAAAACATATCCTAATTCTATTTGATAAGTTTAATTCGACCAATAACAACGTTAGGGATAAAATATTACCCTTTAGGTCTACATTGATTAGATTAGGAAATTTATTATTATTTTATTTTAAAAAGAATTAAATGGGTTAAAATCAAAGTTTAATAACTAAAAAATTTTTAATATTGGGTTCTACATAAGATAAATTAGAATATAAATATTCATTAGAGATAAAAAAGATTTACCACATAATATTACTTTACTTATAATTTTTTGGCATTAAATAAGTTAATTTATTTATGACAGAATGATGACGTAGTAATTACATTATTAATGAAATATTAACCTAATTGATATTATAAATACCCAAATAAATGTAATTTGAGACTTTTTATGAATTAAAATAACTTTATAGGGTAATATTTCATGTTATTATTGATTTAATTAACTTTTTCTTCGAACTAATCATGATTTTATGATTTTTACAAAAACAAATTACCAAATAGTGTCAAAATTGACATAAAATAGATTTTAAAACAAATATTATATTATTAATTGTCATTATATTCCTAAAAATCTATGGATCGGCCAAATAACATAGATAAAATTATATATATTAATAATGAACCACTTGGGGTTCTTTTGGCTTGTTATAGTATGTTTATTAACTATATAGTGTAAGAAAACAAGAAGACACGGTAAAAGTTAAATTATTTAACATATAGCTAAATCTAAATGATAAGGTTAAAATAGTTACCTAAACATGTCTAAAACCTATTTATTTAGTGGTTTTCGACCCATACCCACTTTATATTCTAAATAAATCAGTTTGGAGCTATTATTAACTGAATATGACTTTATTATAAAATAATATTTTATGTTTTTGCTAAGGCTAACCTCTCCTCCCTTATAAGAGGGAACCTCCTCCCTCTCCTCTTTACAAAACATTGAGCATTAAAGATCAGAAAAACCCTACTCATTTCCCTTATAAACTTCCCTAGAAACATACTAGAGGTCCTGGTCTCCTTCAAAGACCAACTTTAGTGCCCTAAGAGGAGGTTTATAAGAGGCGTGTCAAAGAAGAGGTAATATCCTTTACCAATTTTTTCAAATTCATTTCTTCTTCTACTTATTTTTATTTTGTTATTTCATAATAAACTAATAAAATCAGTATCACTCATATTCAGATATGTTATTATAAATATGAAACAACCCTATTTCACCTTCTATCCATCCTACAAAAAATAAAATCATCGCCCGTCCGTACGTACGGAATACCATCTCCACGCTGTTGTGTAATCTGTTTTTCTGAAAAATCCTTACATGGATGGGTATAATGGTGTATAGAATAACTATATATGGTTATTATAACATGATAATAATTCTGAGACATTCCATCATCCACTCCAAAACCATTCAATAATCATGCAAATGATATCATTGCTCGTGCGTACGTAAGGTCTTCCATCTCCATGATGTGATGTGACTCATTCTAAATGATCTTCATTGAATAATGATTATATAAATGAATTGAATGAATAAATATGATATATATTACACTAATTCCATTCTGGAAATGAGGTTTCTATAACCTACAAATTATAATAAGAATTTATTCGACCAAACATGCATAAGAACCTAATGCAATGAACACTCGAATAACAAGTGGCAATGAAATATTACTGATAAGAAGATAATAATATGACCATGTATGATATCATAAAAAGGAATATGATTATTTAATAAGTCAATGACAATATTTAAATCATTAATCAGAAGGTTCAGATACGTACGAAGAAAATCAAACCTAAGGTAAGGGAAAATCTCGAAATCTCATTTTTTTTCTGAGATTGTTTATACTTCAGAATATACTAGGGAATATTTATCATCCACATCCATGTTTCCTCAATATGTAATATTATTTTTATCCCCCTAAATTTTTTTAAATCCAACTATACTCATTGTCTAATTTTTAGTAAAAGATATGAAAGGAATCTTTTTTCGTTTTTAGTACGAGGTACTTTTTGACTTTTCCGGCCAAAGTACGAGAAAAATGTTTTTTTAACTTATACAGCATGAATGGATTTTTATGATTTCAAAGAAAATTGTTTACATGAAGCATCATTTACAATTTTTCAAGTTTATTTTTAATCAACTTATTTTTGATTAAAATTTTATGACATGTTAGGAAAGGAAAAAATGTTTTTGAAGTAGAAAGGATATTTTCCTCAAGAATGGAGTTCAAGCATTTTATCAAAAATATATTCCATATAAGATAATATAGGGTTATGTTTCTATACTTATTTTTACAAATATTTGATTATGTTATGATGGAATTATTTTTAAGATGTCCTTTAATCTTATATGTATTATTTTATGATGGCATGATGTTTAAGAATCCCATTTTTATTACATGGGTTATGCTATGATGTATGATTTATGATCTTGTGGAACACATATTAATTGTATCATTATGAGATGGGTGAGACCTATATATCCCTCTAATGCATTTGGTAAAGATTTATATCTCATGAGATAGACATGGCTGGAATGACAAGTTAATCTGGTTCAGTGATACAGGACTAGAACGAGGAGTGAACTCTGTTCTGTAATGGACTTTGTCCGCAATGATGGTCTTGGAAAATAGCCTTGACTAATATGAAATGATTTCCTATGATTATGTGTGTATGCCACAAAGTTTCATGTTTTATGTAATGATTAAAGGGATTACATTTCATTACCATGATTTATCCCATGTTATGATATTAGGATCTCTTTTACAGGTTAGGATTTTCAGAATGTTATGTTCTAATGAATATGAAATGATTGATATTTCCTTTTTTTACCCTTACTAATCATTTGAACTCACCCTTTTGTATGTTTTAATTTCTCCATGTTATGTAGAAGGGTATTAAGTAGGTTATTTCAAAAGGGACTCTAAATATGATGAAATAAATGGGAGACAATGTAGATGTTTTATTAACCAGTTGTTTATGTTTCCCAGTTTCAAATGATACTATATCTATATGGTACTTTCATGGTTTTTTATATGTTGTAATAAGTGATCTTTAATTTTGAATTAATTACAATTTATGTAATGTATGTGTTTTTATAGTTGGTATCAGGAGAAGGGTATAGTAAAACTTTGGAAACTAGGATGTGAATCCCTCTGTAAGATCTCTAAGGGTATGTCTAAGAATATATCACAATCTTAGTGTTTTATAAATGGCCATGAACAACCTATGATAAGACCTAATGTGTGAAATTTTATTACTGATTATGTTGTTTTCCAGTTATAATTTGTGTTCCTCAAACTATTATTCTTGGTTATAGTTAATGGATGTAACCCGATAGAACCCTGTTAATGATGAATTAGACGGGCAATGAAATGATTGTCTCCCTGAGAAACTAATCATTATGGGAGCTGGAATGCAAAATCTTGTAGCCATGCTCACACAACTTTCTCAAGCTATGAACCATGCAGGACTTCAAAACGAAGAAATGAATGAGCAACATTCTTTTGAATCCTTTATGAGGTAGCGTCTACCCTCATTTAGCAGGTCTACTGATCCATTAGTGGCTGAATAATGGATCAGTACCACTGAAAAGATATTTTCAGTTCTTCAATGTTCTCAACATTATAAAGTTATCTTAGTAGTATATCGTTTGGAAGGTGAAGCTGATCAATGGTGGAATTTTATCCAGAATATGAGGTAAAGAGATGAAATTGAGTACATGGAATGGGAAGAGTTCAAGAACTTATTTTTCAATAAGTACTTCCTTCGTATTCTTCGAACAATGATGGAGAAAGAGTTTCTTGAACTGAAGCAAAAGGATGATGATTCTGTTGGTACCTAAGAATAAAATCTTACAAGACATTCTAGGTATGCTTATGGAATTATTATCCAACCTGAGAGTAAAATCGATCGATTATTTAGTGTCATAAAACCAATTCTTCGAAGGGTGTTATCCATAAGGGAATTCAAAAGATACGAGGAAATTTTTCGATGTGCTCTCATGGTTGAGATTGATATTGGAGTAACCCATCAATCATATGGGTTTGATAAGAAAGGTAAAATGGAATTCTAATGAAAATCTAAAGACCACACTAAATAGAACATGAGTTTTACCTTATTCTCAAAGTGTGGAAAAGCACATAGAGGGAATTGACTTAAAGGTACAAGTAAATGTTTTATGTGTGGAAAATAAGGTAATTGGGCAGTTGAATGTTGAAATAATTGGACAAAGATGTCTAATGATGCAAACAAAGAAAAGGATACACAGAATGCACATTCTACGCTCCAATGGTTCAAGTGCAAGGAAATGGGGAATTATGCCAATTACTTCCCTAATCCAAGGGTTTTTGATGATGATCGACTTCAAAAAACTCTTAAGGCCAAAGAAAAAGTAATGTCACATGCAATTTCTATCAGCGATGTGGAGTACGATAACTAAGTGGTGAAAGGTATACTTACCATCCACTATAAAGTAGGAAATGATTTATTTGATTCTGGATCTACCCACTCTTTTATTTATGAAGAATTTTCTAAGGCTATATCTGTATTACCTCAACAATTAGATGTTGAGTTAGCTGTGACAACCCCTAATGGCACAATAGTCTCGTCAAAATATAACAATTCTTCTCCGATTGAAGTTTGTGGGAAAGTGCTTCCTGTAAATCTTGTGATCCTTCCTATAGTGGAAGTATATGTGATTCTTGGAATGGATTGGCTTTCTTTATATGGGGCTCATATCAATTTCTAAATAATGGAATTCACATTTAATATTCCATATCAATCTTTGATCGTCTATCGATGCAAGGATGAACATAACCGTCCAGTGGAAAATTCATCCATCGTATGGGTGTTGATTTCACAAAATGAAGGTTATTTATCTGAAATGGTTGAAGAAAAACACATGATTAAGAATATTCCCATATTATGAATGTTTTATGATGTCTTTCTGGAGGAATTTCTAGGTCTTCCACCAAATCATGAAGTAGAGTTTACAATAGAACTCGTACTAGGTGCTTTCACTATTTCAAGGACACCATATAGAATGGACCCAATTGAGTAGTAGGAATTGAAGAAGAATCTCCAAGAGAATATTGATAAGGGATTCATAGACCCGATTGCATCACCTTGTGGATCACCTGTTCTATTTGTTAAGAAGAATGATGGATGAATGCGACTCTGAATTGATTATCGAGAACTTAACAAGATCAATATCAAGAACAAATATCCTCTCCCACGCATTGATGACTTATTTGACCAACAACGTGGAGCCCAATACTTTTCCAAGATTGATATTAATTCAGGGTATCATTAATTATGGGTCAAAATGGAGGATATAGCAAAGACGGCTTTCCATACAAGGTATGGACACTATGAATTTATAATGATGCCATTTGGTCTTACTAATGCCCCTACTATCTTTATGGATCTGATGAATGGAGTCTTTAGAGACAATCTTGATCGGTTTTTTGTATTCTTTAAAGATGATATTATTGTCTATTAAAATAGCAAGGAAGAACATGAAGATCACTTGAGAAATTTATTGAAGAACTTGAGAAATGATAAGATTTAAGCCAAATTTACCATGTGTGAATATTGGCTTAAAAAAGTTCCATTTTTTAGTCACATAATCTCAAAAGAGGGGATATCTGTGGATCCAGCAAAAACGGAGGTGATTGAAAGATGGTCGAGACCAACAATAGTAACTGAGATTTGATGTTTTTTTGGTTTAGCAGGGTACTATCGATGTTTTCTGAAATATTTTTCATGATTATCTAACCCACTCACCAAATTGACTCGGAAAGGAGTTAAGTTTGTTTGAATAGAGGAATGTTAAGTGAATTTCATGGATTCAAAAAGACGATTATCCAGTGCACCTGTTGTAACACCCGAGACTTTTATGTTATAAGAATCATCAAAGGAATCATTTTCTACACATCACTTTCTTGGCTTGCTTTACACGCAATCGTAACCTTCCTCGATACCTTGCGTCGTACGCAATACCGAGTTTCACTAAACAACAATATGCTATTAAAACTTGTCGTTATGAATAGTAATAACCACTTTTGAAATTTTATAAATTTTATTTTTCAAAATGGACTTCATTTTTGGACTGAGAATATCGAAATTAGCCTAGGGTGAGATTTTGGTATTTTTCTGAAAACCTTCAATTTTTGATGAATAGTGAAACCTCTAAGTGGTAGGTTAAAAACTGAATTTTGCATAAAACATAATTTTACCACTTCTGTGAATGGAATTTCAAAAATCCGACAGACACGGTTGATATCAGTAAGTAAAATGTGGTTCAATGAGATAAAAATAATTTTTTGGTGAATAGTAACTTTTTACTTTTTTTTACCGCGGTTAATAGTAAATAGGGTAACTAAGGGTAAATATGATATTAATATTACACTAACACTTGTCCTAACTCTATTGGACAAGTGTAATTCGACCAAAAACAATATTAGGGATAAAATATGACCATTTAGGCCCACTTGGATTAGATTAGGACATTTATTATTAATTTATTTAATGAAGGGTTAAAATAGTTTAAATCCAAGATTAATAAGTAAATAATTTTTAATATGGGGTTATACATAAGATAAATTCGACTATAAATATTCATTAGAATGCTAAAAATATTTCCTACATAATGGTATTTTATTTGTAATTTTTAGACATTATATAAGTTTATTTATTTATGACACAATGATGATGCAGTAATTATCTTATTAATGAAATATTGACATAAGTGATGTAATAAACACCAAAATAAATGTAATTTGAGACTTTTTATGAATTCCACTAATTTTCTAGGTTACTATGATATATTAGTGTTGATTTAATCAACTTGGTTTGAACATATAATTCTGTTATTAATTTCAAAAAAATCATATATCAAATAGTGTCAAAATTGACACAAAATAGTTTTTAAATCAAATATTATATTATTAATTGTTATTTTATTCCTAAAAATCTAAGGTTCGGCCATATGACTTAGAAAAGGATATATATATTAATAATAAACAATTTGGGATTCTTTTGGCATGTTATAGTATGTGTATTAACCATATAGTGAAAGAAAACAAAAAGACACGGTAAAAGTTAAATTATTTAACTTAGAGTTAAATCTAATTGATAAGGTTAAAGTAATACCCTAAACTTGTCTAAATCCTATTTGTTGATAGTATTTCGACCCATCCCCACTTTAGCTTCGAAATAAGACCCTTTGGAACCATTGTAACCCGATTTTGACTTTAATATAAAATAATATTTTGAGATATTCCTAAGGTGCCCCTCATCTCCCTTATAAAAGGGCACCTCCTCCCCCTCCTCCTCACACCAATTTGAGCACTCAAGCTCGGCCAACCCCTGCCATTTTCTCCTCTCCACTTCCATTGAATAATCCTAGAGGTCCTGGTCTTCTTCAAATACCAATCTTAGTTCCCTAAGTGGAGGATTCAAAGAGGCGTTCCAAAGAAGAGGTAATATCCATTACCGATCTTTTCAATTTCTTTCTTCTTCAACTTCTTCTTATTTAGTTGTTTCATGATAAAGTAATAACATCAGTATTACTTACATACTGATATGTTATTATAAATATTAAACAACCCTAATTCACCTTCTATCCATCCTACGGAAAAATGAAATCACCGCGCGTGTGTACGTACGGAATACCGTCTCCACGCCGTGGTGTAATCTATTTTCCACCATCACTTTACAAGGATGGGTATAATGGAGTAATGAGTAACTATTTATGATTATTATAAAGTAATATTGATACTTAAATAACATATATATACTCCAATACAGTCCCACGATCATAGGAACGATATCATCACTCGTGCGTACGTACGGAATACCGTCTCCACGATGTGATGTGACTCATTCTACATGATCATCATTACATAGTAATTATATAAATGAGTTGAATGAATAAATATGATATACGTTACACTAATACAATTCTGGATATAAGGTATCTATAACCTTAAAAGAAGAATAAGAATGTATTCGGCAAAACATGCATAAGAACAAAAGGCAATAAAGACCCGAGTAACAAGTAACAATGAAATATTACTATCAAGAAGCTAATAATATGACCATATATGATATCATATCAATATGTATGATTCTGGAATAAGTCAATAACATTATTCAAACCATTATACAGGAGCTTCGGACACGTACAAATCAAATTGGACCTAAGGTAAGAGAAATATCACAATCTCACTTTTATCCGAGATTGTATTTACTTTGGTAATTATTGGGGTGTATTTTATCATCCACATCCGTGTTCCCTCAATATGTAATATTATTTCCATCCTTCTACAATAGTTTATATCCAATTTTACCCTTCGGTAAGTTTTTTTTGTAAAAGATATGAAAGGAATCTTTTGTCGTTTTTCATACGAGGTACTTTTTGACTTTTCCGACAAAAGTACGAAGAATGTTTTTTTTAACTTATACGGCATGAATGGATTTTTTTAAAACATTATTTCCAAGAAACTTCCTTTATAAGTTTTCAAGTTTATTTTTAATCAACTTCTTTTATTTTAAAGTCGTATGACATGTTATGAAAGGAAAAATGTTTTTGAAGTAGAAAGGATATTTTCCTCAAGAATGGAGTTCAAGTATTTTATCAAAATTATTTTCCATCTAAGATAATAAAAGGGTTCTGTTTTTATCCCTATTATTACATTGATTTGATTATGTTGTGACGAAAATATTTTTATGAATTCCTTTATCTTATATGAATTGTTTTATGATGTCATGTTGTTTAAGAATCCCATTTTTGTTACATGGGTTACACTATGATGTATGGTTTATGATTATGTGGCACACATAAGAAAGGATTCATTATAAGATGGGTGGGACCTATATCTCCCTCCAATGCATTTGGTAAAGATTTTATATCTCATGAGATAAACATGGCTGGAACGGTAGGTTATACCGGTTCAGTGAAACAGGACTGGAACGAGGGTGACTCGGTTCAGAAAGGGACATTGTCCACTAAGATAGTCTTGGCAATGAGTCATGACTAACAAGAAATGATTTTCCATGATTATGTGTGCATGCCACAATGTTTCAAGTTTTATGTTATGATTATGGGGATCTCATTTTCACTTCTATGATTTATTCCATGTTAAGATATTATGATCTCTTTTTCAGGTTATGATTTTCAAAAAGATATGATATGATTTTTATTTCTATTATTTTCCCTTGCTGAGCATTTGAGATCACCCTTTTATGTTTTCTTTTCCCCAGGTCAGGAAGATGGATATTAATTAGAATATGCTAAAAGGGACCCTATATATGATGAAATAAATGGGAGACATTTTAGAAGATTTATGAACCAGTTGTTTATGTTTCCCAGTTTCTAAAGACACTATACCTACACGGTCCTTTGTGGTTTTATCATATGTTGTAATAACTGTGCTTCAATTTTGATGTATTAACAATGTATGTAAAGTATGGGTCGTTATAGTTGGTATCAGAGGAAAGGTATAGTCAACCTTTGGGAACTAGGATGTGAAAGCCTTAGTAAGAAGCCTAAGGATAAGTCTAAGCATAGAACACAATCTTAGTGTTTTAGAAATGGGCATGAATACCCTAGGATAAGACCTTAAGCATGAAAATTTTATTCTTGAATTATGTGGTTTTCCTATTATAATTAGTGTTGCTCACACTATTCTTCTTGGTTTTAGTCAATGGCTGGAACCCGAAGGAACCGTGTTAATGCGGAATGCGATGGGCAATGCAATGATTGTCCCCCTGAGCAACCAAACGATATGGGAGCTGGAATGCAAAATCTTGTAGCCATGCTCACACAACTTTCTGAAGCTATGAATCATGCAGGACTTCCAAACGAGCAAAGGAAGGAGCAACATTCTGTTGAATCCTTCATGAGGCAGCGTCCACCTTCTTTCAGCGGGTCTACTGATCCATTAGTTGCTGAACAATGGATTAGTACTACTGAAAAGATATTTTCAGTTCTTCAATGTTCTGAACATGATAAAGTCATCCTAGCAGTGTATCGTTTGGAAGGAGATGTTGATCAATGGTGGAATCTTATTAAGAATACGAGGAAAAGGGATGAAATTGAGTCTATGGAATGGGACGAGTTCAAGAACTTATTTTTCAATAAGTACTTCCCCCGTATTCTCCGAACAAAGATGGAGAAAGAGTTTCTTGAACTGAATCAAAGGGATGATGAATCTGTTGGTACCTATGAAGCAAATTTTACAAGACTTGCAAGGTACGCTTCTGGTATTATTATCCAACCTGAGAGTAAGATCGATCGATTCTTTAGTGGCTTAAAACCAAGTCTTCGAAGGGCGTTAGCCATAAGGGACATCAATAGCTAAGAGGAAATCGGTCGATGTGCTCTCAAAGTCGTGATGGAGATTGGAGTAACCCATCAGTCACATGGGTTTGATAAGAAGAGGAAGATGGAATTCAAAGGAAAATCTAAAGAGCACACTGAAAAGAAGATTAGCTTTCCCTTATGCTCAAAGTGGGGAAAGAAACATGGAGGGAGTTGTCTTAAAGGGACAAGTAAATGTTTTAAATGTGGAAAGGAAGGTCATCGGGCATTTGAATGCCGTGATAATGGGAAGAAGATGTCTAATGACGCAAACAAAGGAAGGGATACATAGAATGAACCTACTACACTTCAATGTTTCATGTGCAAGGAGATGGGGCATTATGCCAATCAATGCCCAAATCCAAGGGTTGATGATGATGGTCGACGTCAACAAAATCTTAAGGCTAAAGACAAAGGAAAGTCACATGCAATTTCTATCAGCGATGTGGAGTACGATAACGAAGTGGTGAAAGGTACACTTACCGTCCACTCTAAAGTAGCAAATGTTTTATTTGATTCTGGATCCACCCACTCTTTTCTTTCTAAAGAATTTTCTAAGGGTATCACCGTATTACCTCAACAATTAGATGTTGAGTTAGCTGTGACAACACCTAATGGCACAACAGTCGCATCAAAAGTTTATAATTCTTCTCCGATCGAAGTTTGTGGGAAAGTGCTTCCTGCAAATCTTGTGATCCTTCCTTTAGTGGAATTTGATGTGATTCTTGGCATGGATTTTCTTTCTCTACATGGAGCTCATATCAATTTCCAAATAAGGGAAGTCACATTTCATATTCCAGATCAATCTACAATCGTATATCAATGCAAGGATGAACATAACCTTCTAGTGGAAATTTCTTCCATCTTATGGGTATTGATTCCACTAAATGAAGGTTATTTATCTCAAATGGTTGGTGAGAAACTCATGATTAAGAATATTCCCATTGTACGGGAGTTTGATGATATCTTTCCGGAGGAATTACCGGGTCTTCCACCAAATCATGAAGTTGAGTTTTCAATAGAACTCATACCGGGTGCATTGCATATTTCAAAGACACCTTATAGAATGGCCCCAATTGAGTTGCAGGAATTGAAGAAGAAACTCCAAGAGAATCTTGATAAGGGATTCATACGCCCTAGTGAGTCACCTTGGGGAGCACATGTTCTAATTGTTAAGAAGAAAGATGGATCAATGAGACTCTGCATTGATTATCGAGAACTTAACAAGATCACTATCAAGGACAAATATCCTCTCCCACGCATTGATGACTTATTTGACCAACTACGCGGAGCTCAATACTTTTCCAAGATTGATCTTCGTTCAGGGTATCATCAATTAAGGGTCAAAAGGGAGGATATACCATAGACGGATTTCCGTACAAGGTATGGACACTATGAATTTATAGTGATCCCATTTGGTCTTACTAATGCCCCTGCTATCTTCATGGATCTAATGAATAGAGTCTTTAGAGACTATCTTGATCAATTTGTGGTAGTCTTTATAGATGATATTCTTGTCTATTCAAAGAGCAAGGAAGAGCATGAAGATCACTTGAGAATTATATTGAAGACCCTGAGAAAGGAGAAGCTTTATGCAAAATTTACCAAGTGTGAATTTTGGCTTCAAAAAGTTGCATTTTTGGGTCACATAATCTCAAAAGAGGGGATATCTGTGGATCCAGCAAAAACAGAGGTTATCGAAAGATGGTCGAGACCAACAACAGTAACTGAGATTCGATGTTTTCTTGGTTTGGCTGGATATTATCAACGTTTTGTAAAAGATTTTTCACGATTATCTAATCCACTCACCAAGTTGACTCGGAAAGGAGTTAAGTTTGTCTGGACAGAGGAATGTGAAGAGAATTTCAAGGAGTTGAAAAGAAGGTTATCCAGTGCACCTGTGCTCACACTGCCTTGTAGTGGAGAAAGGTTTGTGATCTACAGTGATGCATCCAAGAAGAGATTGGGGTGTGTTCTTATGCAAAATGATATGGTGATAGCTTATGCCTCACGACAGTTGAAAATCCATGAGCAAAATTACCCAACACATGATTTGGAGTTGGCTGTGGTAATCTTTGCATTAAAGATTTGGAGGCATTCCCTTTATGGTGAAAGGTGTGATATTTATACTGATCATAAAAGTTTAAAGTATATTTTCACCCAAAAGGAGTTGAATATGTGTCAAAGAAGATGGTTGGAGCTGATTAAAGATTATAACTGCTCAATCCATTACCACCCTGGGAAAGCAAACAAGGTGGCAGATGCATTAAGTCGACAAGACCATGCTAGTTTATCCATGATGAGGATCACAAAAGATCCAATATTTATGGATTTACAAAGGATGGATCTTGGAATTATAATGGAAGGGGAAAAATCTTATCTTTCTCAAATGAATGTTCAACCATCTATACATGTGAAGATTAAAGAGGCACAGAAATAAGATGTCGAGTTACAAAAGAAGGTGAGAAATGTTCCTGAATTCAACCTTGATTGTGATGGGATAATAAAGTTCAGGAATCTGGTCTGTGTTCCTTCCATCCCCGAATTAAAGAAGGAGCTGCTGGATGAGGCTCATAGTTCTTCATTCTCTATTCATCCTGGAAGCACGAAGATGTATAGGGACCTGAAAGAGTACTTCTGGTGGGATGGCATGAAAAGAGATGTTGCTGAATATGTCTCTCGATGCTTGGTTTGTCAACAAGTTAAAGCTGAGAGACAGAAGTCTAAGGGGATGTTACAACCATTACCCATACCCGAATGGAAATGGGAAAACATCACTATGGACTTTGTCACAGGACTTCCTAAAACATCCAAAGGCAATAACGCTATATGGGTCATAGTTGATCGTCTTACAAAGTCTGCACACTTCATTCCTATTAGAGAGGATTTCTCTCTAGATCAGATTTCCAGGATATATGTAAAGGAAGTGGTAAGATTGCATGGAGTACCACTTTCTATTATCTCTGATCGGGATCCGAGATTTACCTCTATGTTCTGGCGAAGTCTTCAGCATACTCTGGATACAGAGTTGAGTTTCAGCACTGCTTATCATCCCCATACAGACGGTCAGTCTGAGAGAACAATTCAAACCCTAGAAGATATGTTGAGAGCCTGCTCTATGGATTTCAAAGGAGGTTGGGATCAACACCTACCTTTGGTGGAATTTTCTTATAATAATAGCTTTCACTCCAGTATTCAGATGGCTCCTTATGAAGCTCTCTATGGAAAGAAATACAGGACTCCAACTTGCAGCGATGAAGTTGGGGAAAGAAAGCTATTAGGACCTGATCTCGTTGATGAAATGGTAGAAAAGGTCAGATCTATTCAACAACACATAAGAGCAGCTCAGAGTCGACAGAAAAGTTATGCCGACAACCGAAGAAAAGACCTAGAGTTTGAAGTGGGTGATAAAGTGTTCTTACGAATATCTTCCTGGAAGAGGGTTATGAGATTTCGAAAGAAGGGGATGTTGAGCCCTAGATATATCGGTCCTTTCGAAATACTGGATCGTGTTGGGAAGGTAGCTTACCGATTGGCGCTTCCACCGAATCTCTCTCAAGTTCACGATGTGTTCCATGTATCTCTCCTGAGAAAGTACATACCAGATCCTTCACATGTACTCAGCTCAGAAGTTGTACCGCTGGAGCAAGATCTTTCTTATGAAGAACATCCGATAGAGATTCTGGATGGTAGCAAAAAAGTCCTACGAAACAAGACCACTCGATTGGTGAAAGTTTTATGGAGGAACCACCAACATGAAGAAGCTACATGGGAGCCTGAGGATATGATGAGGGAGAAGTATCCTCATCTATTTGTTACAAAGTGACGAATTTCGAGGGCGAAATTCTTTTTAAGGGGGGTAGAATGTAACACCCGAGACTTTTATGTTATATGAATCATCAAAGGAATCTTTTTCTACACAACACTTGCTTGGCTTTCTTTACACGCAATCGTGACCTTCCTCGATAGCTTGCGTCGTATGCAATACCGAGTTTCACTAAAAAACAATATGCTATTAAAACTAGCCGTTATGAATAGTAATAACCACTTTTTGAAATTTTATAAATTTTATTTTTCAAAATGGACTTCATTTTTGGACTGAGAATATCGAAATTAGCCTAGGGTGAAATTTTGGTATTTTTCTAAAAACATTCAATTTTTGATGAATAGTGAAACCTCTAAGTGGTAGGTTAAAAACTGAATTTTGCATAAAACTTAATTTTACCGCTTCTCTGAATGGAATTTCAAAAATCCGACAGACACGGTTGATATCAGTAAGTAAAATGTGGTTCAATGAGATTAAAATAATTTTTTGGTGAATAGTAACTTTTTACTTTTTTTTACCACGGTTAATAGTAAATAGTGTAACTAAGGGTAAATATGATATTAATATTACCCTAACACTTGTCATAATTCTATTGGACAAGTGTAATTCGACCAAAAACAAGCTTAGGAATAAAATATGACCATTTAGGCCCACCTGGATTAGATTAGGACATTTATTATTAATTTATTTAAAGAAGGGTTAAAATAGTTAAAATCAATGTTTAATAAGTAAATCATTTTTAATATGGGGTTATACATAGGATAAATTCGACTATAAATATTAATTAGAAAGATAAAAATATTTCCTACATAATGGTAGTTTATTTGTAATTTTTAGACATTAAATAATTTAATTTATTTATGACACAATGATGATGAAGTAATTATCTTATTAATGAAATATTGACATAATTGATGTTATAAACACCAAAATAAATGTAATTGGAGACTTTTTATGAATTCCACTAATTTTCTAGGTTACTAGGATATATTAGTGTTGATTTAATCAACTTGTTTTGAACATATAATTCTGTTATGACTTTCAAAAAAATCATATATCAAATAGTGTCAAAATTGACACAAAATAGTTTTTAAATCAAATATTATATTATTAATTGTTATTTTATTCCTAAAAATCTAAGGTTCGGCCAAATGACTTAGATAAGGATATATATATTAATAATAAACAATTTGGGGTTCGTTTGGCATGTTATAGTAAGTGTATTAACCATATAGTGAAAGAAAACAAAAAGACACGGTAAAAGTTAAATTATTTAACTTAGAGTTAAATCTAATTGATAATGTTAAAATAATACCCTAAACTTGTCTAAATCCTATTGGTTGATAGGATTTCGACCCATACCCACTTTAGCTTCGAAATAATACCCTTTGGAACCATTATAAACCGATTTTGACTTTAATATAAAATACTATTTTGAGATATTCCTAAGGTGCCCCTCTCCTCCCTTATAAAAGGGCACCTCCTCCCCCTCCTCCTCACCCCAATTTGAGCACTCAAGCTCGGAAAACCCCTGCCATTTTCTCCTCTCCACTTCCCTAGAATAATCCTAGAGGTCCTGGTCTTCTTCAACGACCAATCTTAGTTCCCTAAGTGGAGGATTCAAAGAGGTGTTCCAAAGAAGAGGTAATATCCATTACCGATCTTTTCAATTTCTTTCTACTTCAACTTCTTCTTCTTTAGTTTTTTCATGATAAAGTAATAACATAAGTATTACTTACATACTGATATGTTATTATAAATATGAAACAACCCTAATTCACCTTCTATCCATCCTACGGAAAAATGAAATCACCGCGCGTGCGTACGTACGGAATACCGTCTCCACGCCGTGGTGTAATCTATTTTCCACCATCACATTACAAGGATGGGTATAATGGTGTAATGAGTAACTATTTATGATTATTATAAAGTAATATTGATACTGAAATAACATATATATACTCCAATACAGTTCCACGATCATAGGAACGATATCATCACTCGTGCGTACGTACGGAATACCGTCTCCACGATGTGATGCGACTCGTTCTACATGGTCATCATTACATAGTAATTATATAAATGAGTTGAATGAATAAATATGATATATGTTACACTAATACCATTATGGATATAAGGTATCTATAACCTTAAAATAAGAATAAGAATGTATTCGGCAAAACATGCATAAGAACAAAAGGCAATAAAGACCCGAGTAACAAGTAACAATGAAATATTACTATCAAGAAGCTAAGAATATTACAATATATGATATCATATCAATATGTATGATTCTGGAATAAGTCAATAACATTATTTAAACCATTATACAGGAGCTTCGGACACGTACAAAGCAAATTGGACCTAAGGTAAGGGAAATATCACAATCTCACTTTTATCCGAGATTGTATTTACTTTGGTAATTACTGGGGTGTATTTTATCATCCACATCCGTGTTCCCTCAATATGTAATATTATTTCCATCCTTATACAATAGTTTATATCCAATTTTACCCTTCGGTAAGTTTTTTTTGTAAAACATATGAAAGGAATCTTTTGTCGTTTTTCATACGAGGTACTTTTTGACTTTTCCGACAAAAGTACGAAGAATGTTTTTTTTAACTTATACGGCATGAATGGATTTTTTAAAACATTATTTGCAAGAAACTTCCTTTACAAGTATTCAAGTTTATTTTTAATCAACTTCTTTTATTTTAAAGTCGTATGACATGTTATGAAAGGAAAAATGTTTTTGAAGTAGAAAGGATATTTTCCTCAAGAATGGAGTTCAAGTATTTTATCAAAATTATTTTCCATCTACGATAATAAAAGGGTTATTTTTTTATCCCTATTAATACATTGTTTTAATTATGTTGTGATGGAAATATTTTTATGAATTCCTTTATCTTATATGAATTGTTTTATGATGTCATGTTGTTTAAGAATCCCATTTTTGTTACATGGGTTACACTATGATGTATGGTTTATGATTATGTGGCACACATAAGAAAGGATTCATTATAAGATGGGTGGGACCTATATCTCCCTCCAATGCATTGGGTAAAGATTTTATATCTCATGAGATAAACATGGCTAGAACAGTAGGTTATACCGATTCAGTGAAACAGGACTGGAACGAGGGTGACTCGGTTCAGAAAGGGACTTTTTCCACTAAGATAGTCTTGGCAATGAGTCATGACTAACAAGAAATGATTTTCCATGATTATGTGTGCATGCCACAAAGTTTCAAGTTTTATGTTATGATTATGGGGATCTCATTTTCACTTCTATGATTTATTCCATGTTAAGATATTATGATCTCTTTTGCAGGTTATGATTTTCAAAAAGATATGATATGATTTTTATTTCCATTATTTTCCCTTGCTGAGCATTTTAGCTCACCCTTTTATGTTTTCTTTTCCCCAGGTCAGGAATATGGATATTAAGTAGAATATGCTAAAAGGTACCCTAGATATGATGAAATAAATGGGAGACACTGTAGAAGATTTATGAACCAGTTGTTTATATTTCCCAGTTTCTAAAGACACTATACCTATACGGTCCTTTGTGGTTTTTTCATATGTTGTAATAAGTGTGCTTCAATTTTAAAGTATTAACAATGTATGTAAAGTATGGGTCGTTATACCTGTGCTCAAAATTCTTTGTAGTGGAGAAAGTTTTGTGATCTACAGTGATGCATCCAATAATGGGTTGTGGTGTGTTGTCATGAAAAATGATATGGTGATAGATTATGCCTCATGAAAGTTAATAATACATGAGAAAAATTACCCAACTCATGATTTGGAGTTATCTGCGGTAATCATTGCATTAACAATTTAGTGTAATTATCTTTATGGTGAAAAGTGTGATATTTATACTGATCCTAAAAGTATACAATATATTTTCACACAAAACGAGCTGAATTGTTCCAAAGAAGATGGTTGGAGTTGATTAAGGACTATGACTGATCAATTCATTATCACCCTAGGAAATCAAACAAGGTGGCTGATGCATTAAGTCGACAGGACCATGCTAGCTTATCCATGATGAGGATCACCAAATATTCAATATTTATGTATTTACAAAGGATGGATCTTGGAATTATAATGGAAGGGGAAAATCGTATCTTTCTCAAATGAATGATCAACCATATATACATGTGAAGATTAAAGAGGTACAAAAAGAAGATGTAGAGTTTCAAAAAAGGTGAAAATTGATCCTGAATTAAACCTTTATTGTGATGGGATAACAATGTTCAGGAATCG
This sequence comes from Viscum album, assembly GCA_963277665.1. Lineage (NCBI taxonomy): Eukaryota > Viridiplantae > Streptophyta > Magnoliopsida > Santalales > Viscaceae > Viscum > Viscum album. The sequence goes on along the minus strand of OY728137.1, from coordinate 1,091,385,777 downwards.
GGTTTGTGTTCCTCCCATCCCAGAATTAAAGAAGGAGTTGCTGGATGAGGCTCATAGTTCTTCATTTTCTATTCATCCTGGAAGCATGAAGATGTATATGGACCTGAAAGAGTACTTTTGTTGGGATGACATGAAAATAGATGCTGCTGAATATATCTCTCGATGCTTGGTTTGTCAGAAAGTTAAAGATGAGATACAAAAGTCTAAGGGGTTGTTACAACCATTACCCATGACCGAACAGAAATGGTAAAACATCACTATGGACTTTGTCACCAGACTTCCTAAAACATCCAAAGTTAATAATGCTATTTGGGTCATAGTTGATCGTTTTACGAAGTCGGCACACTTCATTGCTATTAGAGAGGATTTCTCTCTTGATCAGCTTTCCAGGATATATTTAAAGTAGTGGTAAGATTTCATGGAGTACCAATTTTCTTTTATATCTGATTGGGATACGAGGTTTTCCTTGATGTTTTGGTGGAGTCTTCATCATACTCTAGATATAGAGTTCAGTATCAGCACTGCTTATCATACTCATACAGACGGTCAGTCTGGGAGGACAATTCAAACTCCAGAAGAGATGTTGAGAGCTTGCTCTATGGATTTCAATGGTGGTTGGGATCAACACCTACCTTTGGTGGAATTTTCTTATAATAATATCTTTCACTCCAGTATTCAGATGGCTCCTTATGAAGCTATCTATGGAAATAAATGCCGAACTCCAACTTACTGGGATGATGTTGGGGAAAGAAAGTTATTAGGACCTAATCTTGTTGATGAGATGGTAGAAATGATTTGATCTACTCAACAACACATAAGAGTATATCAGAGTAGCCAAAAAAGTTATGCCGGAAACTGTAGAAAAGACCAAGTGTTTGAAGTAGGTGACAAAGTGTTTTACTAATATCTCCTTGGAAGAGAGTAATGAGATTTGGAAAGAAGGGAAACTGAGCCCTAGGTATATCAGTCCTTTCAAAATAATGGATCATGTTGGTAAGGTAGATTACTGATTGGAGATTCCACCGAATCTCTCTCATGTTTATGATGTCTTCCATGTATCTCTCCTGAGAAATTACATAATCGATCATTCACATGTACTAAGCTCAGAAGTTTTACCGCTGGAGCAAGATCATTCTTATGAAGAACAGCCGGTAGAGATTCTGGATCGTAGCGAAAAAGTCAGACGGAACAAGAACACTCACTTGATGAAAGTTTTATGGAGGAACCACTAATTAGAAGAAGCTACATGGGAACTCGAGGATATGATGAGGGAGAGGAATCCTAATATTTTTTTTATAAAGTGACTAATTTTAAGGGTGAAATTCATTTTAATGCGGGTAGAATGTAACACCTGAGATTTTATGAGAAATATTTTGTTTTTATGTATTATGTTATATGCAACACCAAAGGAATCATTCACTACACAAAACACTATGTTGGATTTCATTGCACGCAAGAGCAACCTTCCTCGATAGCTTGTGTTGTACGCAATACCGAGTTTCACTAAACAATGATATATTATTAAAATATTATTAAAACTAGCCATTATGAATAGTAATACCCATTTTTTGAAATTTTATAAATTTTATCATTTAAAATGGACTTCATTTTTGGATTCAGAATATCGAAATTAACCTAGGGTAATGTTTTGGTATTTTTCTGCAAACATTCAATTTTTTATGAATAGTGAAAACACTGAGTTATAATATAAAATTGAATTTTTTTTAATAATTATTTATTTTATTTAACTTTATTTTAGGTCAAAATAGATATATAATACCTATATAAGTTTAATTTAATTCATTGGAGTCATTTTATAATAATATAGCTATAAAAAAATTTTATTGATCTTTTTTAGCGTCTTTAACCCATCTCCCAGGAGCATTTGTAATTGTACAGAAAACATAATTTTACAAATTTTGTGAGTTGAATTTCAAAAATCCGAGAAACATGGTTAATATCAAGGAGTGAAATGTGGTTAAATAAGATAAAAATAATTTTTGGTGAATAGTAACTTTTTAATTTTATTTACCACGGTTATAAGTAAATAGGGTAATTAAGGGTAAAAATGATATTATTATTACCCTCACAAATGTCCTAATTCTATTTGATTAGTTATATTCGACCAAAAACAACCATAGGGATAAAATATTACCCTTTAGGTTCACTTGGATTAGATCGGGACATTTATTATTATTTTATTTAAAGAATAGTTAAAAGAGTTAAAAGCAGTGTTTAATAAATAAAAATTTTAATATAGGGTTATACATAAGATAAAATTTACTATAAATATTAATTATAAAGATAAAAAGATTTCCTACATAATGGTATTTTATTTATAATTTTTAGACATTAATAATGTTAATTTATTTATAACACAAAGATGATGTTGTAATTACCTAATTAATGAAATATTACCATAATTGATATTATAAATACCCAAATAAATGTAATTTGAGACATTATATGAATTAAACTAATTTTATAGTTTAATATTACATGTTAGAAATGATTTAATTATCATTTTTTAACTAATCACGCTGTTATGATTTTTACAAAAATAAATCACCAAATAGTGTCAAAATTGACATAATATAGTTTTTAAAACAAATATTATATTATTAATTTTTATTCTATTCCTAAAAATACAAGGTTTGGAAAAAAAACATAGATAAGGTTATATATATTAATAATGAACCAATTCGTTTTTTTGTCTTGTTATAGTTAGTTTATTAACCATATAGTGTAAGAAAACAAGAGGACAAGGTAAAAGTTAAATTATTTAACTTAGAGTTAAATCTAAATTATAAGGATAAAATAGTAACCTAAACTTGTCTAAAACCTATTGTTTGAGAAGATTTCGACTCATCCAAACATTAGTTTCTAAATAAATCAATATTTAGCTATTATAATCTGAATATGACTTTATTATAAAATAATATTTTTTGTTTTTCCTAAGGTGCCCCTCTCCTCCCTTATAAAAGGGAACCTCCTCCCTCTCATCTTTACAGAACTTTGAGCATTAGATCTGAACAAACCCTACCCATTTCCCTTATAAAATTACATATAAACATACTAGAGGTCCTGGTCTTCTTCAAAGAACAACTTTAGTGCCCTAAGATGAGGTTTAGAAGAGGCACGTCAAAGAAGAGGTAATATCATTTACCAATTCTTTCAAATTTAGTTCTTCTTCTAATTATTCTTCTTTTGTTATTTTAGAATAAAGTAATAACATAAGTATCACTCATATACTGATATGTTATTATAAATATTAAACAACCATATTTATCCTTCAATCCATCCTACAAAAAACAAAATCACCACGTGTGCGTACGTTCGGAATATCGTCTCCACTCAGTGGTGTAATCTGTTTTTCCAACACCACATTACATGGATGAGTATAATTGTGTACATAATAACTATATGTGGTTATTATTACATGATAATAATTATTAAACCTTCCATCATCCTCTCTAATAGCATTATGTAATCATGGGAATGATATCATCGCTCCTGCGACGTACGGCCTACGGTCTCCACGATGTGATGCGACTCATTCTACATGATCTTCATTGAATAATGACTATATAAATGAATTGAATGAATAAATATGATATATATTACACTAATACTATTATGTAAATGAGGTATCTATAACCTAAAAATAATAATAAGAATTTATTTGACAAAACATGCATAAGAACATAAAGAAATGATCACCCGAATAACAAGTAGCAATGAAATGTTACTAATAAGAAGATAAGAATATGACCTTATATGATAACATAACAATGAACATGATTCTGTAATAAGTCAATGACATTATTTGAATCATTATAAACTAGGTTTGGATACGTACGAAACAAATCAGACCTATAGTATGGGCAAATATCGCAATCTCATTTTTTTCCGAGATTGTTTGTACCTCATAATTTAATGGGGAGTATTTATCATTCAAATCCATGTTTGATAAAATTTTAATATTATTTATATCCTCCTAAAAGTTTTTAAATCCAATTTTACTCATTGGATAATTTTTAGTAAATGATATGAATGGAATCTTTTGTTGTTTTTAGTACGAGGTACTTTTTGACATTTCCGTCCAAAGTAAGAGATAAATGTTTTTTAACGTATACGGTATGAATGGATTTTTATAATTTCATAGAACATTATTTCCATGAATATTACTTTACACATTTTCATGTTTATTTTTAATCAACATATTTTAGTGTAAAATTTTATGACATGTTAAGAAAGGAATAAATGTTTTTTAACTAAAAAATACATCTTCCTCAAGAATGGAGTTCAAGTGTTTTATTAAAATTATTTTACATATAATATAATATAGGGTTCTATTTCTATCCCTATTTTTACATTGATGTGATTATGTTATGATGGAATTATTTTTATGATTTATTTTTATCTTATATGGATTATGTTATGATGGCATGATGTTTAAGTATCCCATTTTTATTACATGGGTTATGCTATGATGTATGATTTATGATCTTGTGCCACACATAATAATGGTATCATTATGAGATGAATGGGAAATATATCTCCCTCCAATTTATTGGGTAATTATTTACATCTCATGAGTTAGACATGGCTAGAATGCAAAGTAAATTCAGTTTAGTGATACCGGACTGGAATGAGGAGTGAACTCGGTTTAGTAATGTACTTTTTCAGCTTTGATGGTTTTGGAAAAGAGACTTGACTAATATGAAATTATTTTCTATGATTATGTGTGTATGCAAAAAAGTTTTTGGTTTTATGTTATGATTATTGGGATTAAATTTCACTACCATGATTTATCCCATGTTATGATATGATGATCTCTTTTTCAGGTTAAGATTTTCCAAATGATATGTTCTTATGAATATGATATGATTGATATTTCTATTGTTTACCCTTATTGAGCATTTTATCTCAGACTTTTGTATGTTTCGTTTCCCCATGAAAGGAAGAAGGTTATTAAGTAGGTTATGCCAAAAGGGACTCTAAATATGATGAAATAAATGGTAGAAAATGTAGATGCTTTATGAACTAGTTGTTTATGATTACTAGTTTCTAAAGAAACTATACACATACGGTCCTTTCATAGTTTTGTTATATGTTCTAATAAGTGTGCTACAATTTTGAACTAATAAAAATGTCTGTAATTTATGGGTTGTTATAGGTACTGAGTACGTAGTGTTAGGTGATGCAACATGATCAGGGCTTCAATGTTTCTTGATACAATGGAATGTGGTTACTGCATACATTTCATGTCAGTTGAGACCACATGAGTAGAACTACATTATCCATGATATTGAGTTTATATCAATAGTATTATCTTTGAATATGTGGCTACAGTACCTGATGGGAAAGTGACTTATATTCTACTCCTACCACAATAGTATCAAATATATCTTCTTTCTGAAGGATATAGACATGATATTGAGGTGATTCCTTCTGTTCCTCTAGAACTACGACATTGATATTTTCTATAATCCTATAAAGGTGAGCATAGTGGAAGACACTATAATTAAGAGATCCAGTTCACTATTACTATATGATCACATTTCAATATTTTTTTGTGGTTGTTCATGACCCATAGACAATGTGTCTTGTAATGAATGTGTGTCTTATGGAGATTGTGTATCTAATGGAGACTATGTTCCTTATGTAGAATTTTTGTCTTATAGATACTTTGTGTCTTGTTGATGCTCAATGTCTTATTAGATTGAGTAAATCGAGATGTCCTCAATATATTTTTTGTAGACATATATCTGTGTGGGGATGAATATCCATTCCTTTGTGTTATTCCATTGTGGTATTAATTAGTGGTATTCAATCTTGATATTCCTTCATATTATTTTCATTTTGGTATTCTCTTTTGCTATTAGAACGTGATGTTCTTTAATGGTATTTACTTTGTATAATTATTTTGTTTTTTCAGGGTGCCCTACTGAGTATTGTTTTAGTCACCCTTGTATGGGCCTTTCCCACATGTGTTGTGCCTTGTCCAGATGATCAAATATTTGATGGAGTTCCATGTAGACTAGGAATTGGTGGTTCTTTATGAGACGAGACAGGACGAGGTGTGTTTTAGATGATTTTTCAATGAGGTCCCCATTACGTATTACCTTACATGTTGAAAATTTGGATGCAAACTCCTTTCCCTCCGTGTGCTTGTTATGACACTATTTAATTTCTTGTTCATTCACTATTTTAATTTGGTCGTGCGATATTATGGGTTTAATTCATCGTTTACTTATTTATTTTAAATTTCATCATGTATGGGTTGAATATTTGTCCATGAATAATGGTAAATAGGAAAATGCCTCCCATTTGTGTGATATAACTATTATGTGATACTCACCAGCCCTTGGCTTATTTGAAGAGAGCATACGGTAGTCACAACATAGGGCCCTCTAAAATACGTTGTGATAGAGAAGTGCCATGAGAATTTGATAAAGGTCATAGGATGGTTGTTTTTATTTCAACACCATTGGATAAATGGAACCGAGTACTACATGATTCATTGATGAATTCCATGTATAAGCTTGAATACAGAATTGGGAACTGTCATAGAAAGGGAGTTGTTCTATGAATGGCTCATTATGGTCCATGGGTATTGTATTAGAAATTTATATGTGTTCATACTAAGGAATACTATGGAAATATTCAGGGACTAATTTTTCATGGAAATAACCATGGTAGTCAGTTATGGGATTCAATGAGAATGCTCTAAATGACCTTGATATGTGTTTTGAAAATGTATTTTGGGATCTAATATTGTGATTCATGGCAACTAATGCCCTAATTTTTTAATAATATTAAATTAAATGTGGTTAATCTTGTGTTCATTCATATAGATGGATTCAGTTAGAAAGAAACCACATCATGAAGTTGATTAGGAAGATATGGGTCTATTACATGGGTTGGAAGTGGGTTTCAAGGAAAATATTATGCAACCAGGATAAGATGGATCGAATTGAATTCAAACATTTAGATTAAATCTAGGATCAATAGAAGATTCATCACATTTTCTCAGATTATTTGAGTGGACAAACATGTACAGATAATCATTTGGATACTTGGGACATGGTTTTATAGGAAATTACAATAGTGTGTGTATTATGGGTTTAATTTTTTTGAATGTAAGAACCTGTGGTGGGATGCATCATAGGATGATTAATGGTACATATGATAGTTTTATCAGGTTATAGGTCAGTCTAGATCATGGAAGCACTATCCAGAAGGTCATTATGAAATACATGAACTGCATTAGGTTTTGGTGGTGAAGATCCTTATCATTAAAAGGGTCTTTTGAAACCAAATTTGTTGTTCATAAGGGAATCATGAATTTTTGGGTATGAATTCACAACCCAGGTAGGTTATTTTCTGTTTTCCCTATTCCTAAAGGCATCATAGTGATGAATATTAGTGTGGTGGTGTATTGTGACATCATGTTATTTTAATAAAGAAGAATATTTTGTGATAATTTCAATTTCTTATCCATTTGTGGAGGATCCACATTATGAACATGAATTTATAATAAATTAATGAGTGTTTGAAAAGATATATACTTTTATGGATTTTTCTATGTAACAATAGAAGTCAAAGGGGGTATGGGATGTTACAACACAAGGAACTAGAAGATGACCTACTGAAAAACCCTACAATGGTACATTGATGTCTTGAATCCCATCCATGACATTAATGGGTTTCATGGGGTTAGACCTAGGATATACAAGATATGAATTCTGGAAGTTTTACACAATGGAATTCATTTGGTGAATATTTTTCACATTGTAAAACCATATAGAATCATGATACATAATCGGATGTATTTTTAAATTGGACAAATAGATGATGGATTTACTTTGTTTCAATAGAAACAAGCCGGCATATGAGAGTCTCTTGACTTATATTCCCCAACTTCCATTATTCATTGATCTAAGAGATAATGGGTATGTTAAAACAACATTAATGAGTATGATATTAATCTTTCACAATTCCCTTAAATTCCACTTATGTCATTCCTAATATAAATAGTTTCTATTTAGGGTTGTTTATTGGTCCCACTGATACATTATGGAATCCATATTTTTTGTTAGGTATTTTATATACCAAGGAAGATGAGGTTCTAAGAGGTCGTCTAAATCTTTATGTCTTTAGTTTCATTGACATAAAATGCCACATTGATTATTTAATATTTTATCTTTTAAATATAATAAATGAGTTATTTTTAACACCATATGTTTTTGATTATTCGAGAATCAGGGTTATTTATGAATCACATGTCATTGGCGAGTCTTTAGATGTGGTTATGGTGACTAAGTATTGGCCAGTGATATTTTGTATATTATGAATAATTAATTAAACCATTCTAGTTTTTATACTAACAAAATTAAATAATTAATTTTATATTAATTGTAAATAATTAATTTCAGCTGTTTTGGTTTTGAGACAAAAACATTAACGTATTGAACGCTCTTTTATGGTTCTTCATAGATCAATCAAGCCAATTGAAAATAAATGAAAAAAACACAAAAAGTAGGTTGTTTTTCACTCCTTCCCATTTGTATTTATGAATGTTTACATTATTATATAGATGATTTGAATTTCAGCTAATTGAAATCCCCCCTTAGTTAAATTAATTTTGATGATATTTTTAATTTAATGAAATTTCTAGATTTTACAGGGTGAATGAATAGGGTCACTAACAACCCCAGTGTGAATGATTTATCCCATGACATGAGTCCATGAATATTATCTAGGATTCTAAATGGTATAAATAGACCTAAATGTTTTTTAGAATCCAAGGGGGATTCCGTTATTACGTACTATCATAAGGGACCACCAGAGGGATGCCTCTATTTACCCATGGAACATGATGACCCAAATTTGGACACCTCTCCAATTTTATAATAAAGGTGTCCTAGTGGGTTCATAGAGCTTTACTAAAATAGATCTAGTGAATCATGGATTTTGATGGAGATGGTAGTGTTTCTCACCTTAAAACCCATGCCAAATGTGTATTCCCATAGGGAAATAGTAGTACTGTTGGAATTATGTGTTCTGTCACCATCACAAATTATTAATAAACTCACATGGGTTCTAATGATTCATTTGTTATAGTTAAATGATTATCCTTGGTTTTGAATAATGTTTCATATGCTATTCAAATTTGATTATTGGGATGAACATCCCTATATCCAGGGACCCAAATAATGAGACCTTTATTATGACCATTATTTTATCATGGTAACCAGAAGTACTTTATGTAGTGTAAATATTATTATTCAAAATATATGGCATATAGACATTCTTCCTGGAATCCAACATCTAATCCATGATATATGGGGATTTCCATACATACCCCCTAGAATCTTGGTGTTGAGCTATATAATTTTAGGATTTTTTGGAATACTTACAAGAATACGACATTTAATCCTTAATCTATTAGGATGTACTTATGTTATTCATGGGATCTAGATTATATGTTCTATTGACTGAATTATACTTCTATTTGTACAGGAATTCCAATAGATAATATAATTCCACCCTATAATAGAATTATTGAAGTAAGTCACTTGTAGTGTCTCAAAACCCCTCTTATAATGGGTCACTCTAGAATGGACAGAAAACTAGTTTTGCAAAGGACTCAGATGGGTTTTGGGTGGGTTCGTTTCCCTATAGATGTGGGATAATGGTGAGATCCATGATTATGGACTAGATCTCCACACACAAAATCCTAGGATACTCCTGGTAAGCATGGGATGCCCCATTATAGTATCACTTTGACTTGTTTGGGGATGATCTAGTTCATCGTGATAATAAATGATTCTATTTTGATATATTGGATCATCAGAATATTCCTTATATATGTCCCAAGGGTCACCCCCCTTAGGGATTATTTGAGTTGTAGGGTTGTGATCACATACTGTCTGGGACCTATGAATCAGATATCAAAAGGGAATATAGATAGATAAAGTTGTATGATATCTATCTACATAAAATATTTGTAAGATGAATAATTGATATCTATAATCCTTCATAGTTACTGGATGATAATGTGAGAGATCCCAGGTCTACGACATTTATCCCCATGTGGTGAGGTTTCTTTCATTGAAAAAATTCATATATTGGATGAAGACGGTATTATCGATCAGTATTTCAGACCCGAGTATCAGTTTTTTATACAAAATATCAGTGGTATAACATCCATCTCATTACCCATTTAACAGGATATCCAGATGATTGGGATTATAAAAAAAAATATTGAATGTTATTTTTTTGAAATTTTTATCCTCAGTCATGCACAAATATATTTAGGTAATAATAAATATTTATGGGGAAAGACGCACACACACATGGACAAATGGATACATATATATAGATGATGGAACATTGTCATGTTGGCCTGGATCATGGACCTGGGGATCGATTTTGGATTCACCTTATATATTCTATTTACCCATTTATAAATGTGTCTCAGGTGGGTTGAGCTGTTTCATTAAGAATGCCTTGTATGATAGAGTATTTCGACAAAAATTTTTAGTTGATATTGTATTTTTTGTTATCTAGATGATTGGATCACATTCAAATAGACTACATATTAATGACCGCGTATAGAACCACATTTTTTGTTCCCTACAATGTTTTTACTCACAACCTACATGGTCTGATAGTACACTAGGGTACTTGAGCACACATTCAATTGGTTTGAGGAACAGTTAGGGCCATGACCCAAGGGTGATCCACAAGGATGGATTAGATATGTATATGGATATTGGAAATGATTCTAGCATGAATTTATTACTATAACCTTTTTTATTTATTTTTTCCCATTACATACTTCTGCATATGTGATTTACCAATTGGGTCATTAGTGTTATATGTATGAAATTGTTTTTTGGGCCTTTACATCATCAATTTATTATTACACTATACTATTGTTTTAATTTATTTACTACTTCCACACTCTAATAGTTTATTTATTTTGATGATATTCTTTTCATTCTACTATTTCATACTTAGATGTGAGGGAAAAGACCCTCCACAGATAAAAAATTAGCCCTAGCCACTTTTGGGTATCCTCTAACGTATATAGTTGAATTCTTGGTGCCTTACGGAGAACTAGACTGAGCTACTATATTTGTGTCTTATGGATAATAATGTTACTTGATATGGATATAACTGATATATCATTAGTACTTCTCAATGCATTACCACCTAATGAAGGAAAATAAAGTGTCTAATTACCATGTAAGGAAAGAACATGCTACTCAATTCCTGATGTGGATTGAACACGAATCAGTACACATGGATTTACTTATGTTGAATCAGGATTTCATAACATGAGGAGGTAAATACTATCATTCAAATATCTCTCATAATCATTGCATTTACATAATAATTAATTAATCACAAAAATGGTGATGTAGAAATATAGAAAAATTTAATGAATATTCAGGAGATAAACATGGATAATTATTGAGTTATAATTTATGTAATATGTATATATATATCATCAAAACATGAATTGATTAAATTTTTTTGGATAATTCACATATCCCACCCTTTTTAATTTATATTAGAAAAAAATGCATAAAAATCTAAAACGAAACATCCTATATGATATCAAGTAGATAGAAATTGTAGAATATGTATCTCGATGGATGACAAGGCAATATGTTATTGCCAATTGAAAAAATTTTAAGGGTGTCTTACAATAATTACCCATAAAAGTAAAGAAATGGGAAAAATCCCCATGCAATTTTTCATAGGAATCCTAAATATTTATAATGGCCGTAATGATACTTCGTTTTCTATAGAACATATTGTGAAGTCATTGAATTCTATTTACATAAGAGAATATTTATCCCTTGACCACCTCACCATGATATACATAAGAGAAGTGGTGAGGCTGTAAGGGGTATCATTATCCATTTTATCTAATCAAGATTGATGTTTTACCTAGAGGTTCCATAGATAACTTCATAAATCATTGGAGAATAATCTATTTTTTATCACTCTCAATATTCCTCGGAATCTTTTTCAATAATAATGATCCATGTGATTTGAATCTTGATAAAAAACAATATAAACACATAACTATTAACGAAAAAAGGTGTTTGTATCTTAGGACATCATATTCATTGGACACTTATAGGACCCTTTCAGAACACTTGAAATTGTAATTACAATACATCCAATTTTCAATATAAATATATGGATAACATAATTATTGACCAATAGTTGGAGTGTTGTCTAAGAATAACCATTTTATATGCTATAACAATCTCACCTGGTACAATCTAGGTTCACCAATAATTTATAATGTCCCTGAATAAAAACATGACTAATATACATAGATATTTTTTTCATAACACTCATATTGAAAACAATTACTCTCATGAAACGTAATTAACACATGTAAAATAAAAGGTTTTATTGTTAATATCATTAAAACATTGTTAACTTCTGTATTTAAATGATTTCCATATCAATATATTTGAAAATATCATAATCCATCCAAAGAAATAACGAGGGTGGTATCATTAAAAAACCTAACAAATGGATAAAATGTGAAAAATGGTTGTTGAAATTTAGAAAAGGAAAAACCATTAAGGGAGATTAAAAATATTGTTTAGGAAAATTAATTTTCATTTTGAAATTAATTTTAAAACCCAAAAAAATCATAAATTATTGGAAAAAATAATTATTTGGAAAACATCCACGCAAACCTATTATCTATAAATTAATGATCATTTAAAAAAGTTCTTGAGGAAAATATACTTTCCTCTTGAAAAATAATTGTTTTTATAAAAATAATCATTTTTAAAAACCTTTTATTGGAAAAATCATTTAAATATTAATAATGATATGAATATTAAAAAGAAACAATTATTAAAAAACATCAATCTCAAATTTAAAATAAAGCTTCAGAAAAAGAAATTTCATAATGGTTGGTAATTTCATAAAATATGTACAAGCTAAAAATAAAATTCATTATTCAAACTTAAATTTTAATATAAATTCATTGTTCAGAAAATGATTGGACGATTCCTTGTATATTTTTAATAAAAGAAAAATATTTCTTTTTTTATAATTATATGAATATTTATTTTATTTTGGAAAAATGGTCAAACATGTAAAAAAATTATTTTTTTAAATAAATTATTTTAATTTCAAATCTTTTATTTATTTTATTTATAAATTATGGTTTCGAATGAAATTGGATTTACAACAAATTTTAGAAATAATGTTAGATATTCTTAATATCATTGTACTAATTATTTTATGTAACAAAGAGTGTTAAAATTCTAACATCACTTGTGAATAACATAATTAACTATTTTATGGTATAATTCATGTGTTTATTGAGATATGAATCCATAAATATCCTAATTTGAAATGTAATCATAAACAAGTACAAAAAATGAAAATTCTACATATGACCCTTATTATGATGGTAACATGGAATCGTAGTACCCAGAAAAGTGTAAAATTAAATGAAAATTATAATATCAAGAAAATATGTATATTCATTATATTACATTTAAATGTGTAATTTTACACACATAATAGAATATTATATGATTATAATATAACATGCATCTCACTAATGGAAATTTCAGGCAAATGACAGTAATCGATTCAGTATCTTTGAATCCACAGTACTCATAAATGGAATATCCTAAATTTTATGTTTAAATCCTAATTAATTAAATTATAAGAAGTATTAAATATGATAATTATAATTAAATATCCCAAAAAAAATATTTAATATAGTATATATCTCACAGAAATAAAATAGATGTGAGAAAACCCATTACCTTGAGTTTCATTCATCTGGCATGTTCTTTATAATCCAAAATAATAAAATTATATTAAATATTTAATATTATAAGAAAATTGTATTTTTATAATATTAATTTTATGACACTTATTACCTTCTTATATTTGAAAACATAATCCATTAGATTCATATCGGATGTTTTGACAAAATTTGGTTAATTTGTTAAAAATGAATATTGTAGGTCGACTGTGGATAATTAGGTCATTATATAAACACACCCAAAATAAAATAATGAAAGAATTATAAAATTTATATATAATTTATTCTTTTAAAAAAATCTGAACAATGTTTGTGAAAAAAGGGTTATGTCATATCATTGAGATGGTAGGTCTTATATACGAATGAGTAAAATTTCCATTTTTAATGATCTTTTTTAAATATGAGGTATGATATATATTTTATATTTAGGGTTATAATAATACCATATTATCCATATTATATAGTTAAATATTTATATATAAATATTATCCTTATAGTTTGGTCATGAAAATAGGGCCACAACGCTTCGTGTGGCCGATATTCCACATTTACGTGAATGATGTTAAAAATAATTTGTGTAAAAAAGAGAATAAAATATATCATACTAGAATTATAAAAATTTTCATGAAGATTATCATTAATTTTTGAATATAATATATCATCATTATCATTTACCTTCTTACATTACATGATATGTGTTAGTAAAAAATGAATCACATCGCTTTGGGTGGTTGTAATCTGTCGTACAAATGGGTTATATTGTAGTATCCCACACAGGATGAAATTTAAAAAGGTATATAAAATATAATGACATCATATGGATAATATTGTTATGGATATCATAAATAAATACTTTACATTCATCATCTAATCTAATAGTGAGAGGTTGTAATGGACAAAATGACATTATTCATGAGATGGTAGTCCACCAAACTCACGAATGATGATTTCATAACCGATTTGAAAGAAAATTGAAAATATATGGGTAATTACATTAACATAATAACATATTAGTACATAGATGATTCTACGAATATTATATATTCATTGTTTATGAGAAATTTATTGAGGTGGAAAACAAAATTAAATAATAATGATTGATGATGAAAATTACATGTTCTTTGATTATCCTAGTTAGGATTGAGATAAATCATTACTGGTATGAAATAATGACCAATATGAGGAGTACATGATGATAATAGTTATGTTTTTATATTCATTGAGAATGTATTGGCTGAACCTAAGAGGTTTGATGTTGTAAAGAATATAAAAGAGGGGAGGCCTAATATAAGTGGGGAGAGGACACATTAGATATTTTTGAAAACAATTGTGTGAAACCTTGGTTTTATCATCAAAAGGGTACAAATTGCTCAATTATAAATCCTTAGAAGTTTAATAATGCAAATATCATGATAAAATTGTGTTTAGAAAATGTATTTGTTATTTGTAACCATATCCTTTTATATTATTCCCCATTAAATCAATTTTTACCATATCCAAAATAAATAATTTATATTGTTTTAACTCTTCTTTTTGGTCAAATATTTAGAGACATCATTAGATAGTATAAATTTGGAATATTACAGATATTTATTTTATTATATAAATTCAATTCAAAAAATTTGAAAAAATAATTTTAAAATTAATTGTGGAAATTAAATGAAAAATATGTGTTTGTAAAAGAAAATTTTGGCATTATTTTGAATATTTTTATAAAATATCTATATTTAGTTTTTTAAAATTACCAAAATTGGATTAAGAGATGTTAATATTTAATTGATTCTATTTTAAAAAATTGAAATTTAATTTTACATTAAAAAATAATTGAAAAAATGTATTTTTTAATTAAAAATCAGTTTCTTCAATAATCATAAACAAATATTCTCCTTAATATCAATTAATTTTGTTTATTTGAATGTAAATAAATTTAAAACAAAACCCATAGACATAAAGAAAAATAAGTCTTCAAAGAAATGTATTTTTTCTTGCACTAGGTGATTTTATATTAACTATATGTATGCTAATAATCATAGTATTAATATCCATTAAAATTAAATTTTATATAATTTATACTTTGAATTTATTACACACCTCATTAGGTACTATTTTAATGAACAAAAATGTGTTAACATTATTAATTTTAAAACTGTTATTAGAAAAAACGTGTTTTGAAACCCAAAATAAACATATACAAAAATCAATAGAATGATTATTTAAATTTATTTAAATAGATTAAATATAATTTAATAATACATATGTTACATTAAATCATATATTGTAACATTAAATTGAAATAATTTATTCAAATTAATTTACATTTTATAAAAATGAGATTGTCACTCATTACTGAAAAATCAATATCGCCCGAAAAATACAAAAATATAACGAAATATAAATATTGATATTTTGAATTAAAAAAATAAGTTAAATTTTTATAATTAATTTTATAAATGTTCTTGAAATTTATTATAATATTATTTTGATAGAATAAAAAAAATCATTTAGGGAGATAACATATTTTTAAAAAATAATACCACTTGAAAAAAATATTGTTAATTATTCATAAATATTTATCAATAAATTATAATGACTAATATATATATATATATATATATATGTATATCATAATGTAGTTAGTAATACTAGTATCCACAAATATAATGATGGTTTATTATGGTAATATATATTAGGGGTTGTTTATCTTAAATGTTTCATGTTGAATATATTATCGAACATAAAAATCTTGTGGTTTTAGGTAGCACAAAATATTTAAGAGATTAATTTTACTAATAAATAAATATATCATAAATTATTAGGGTGTTACATTCTCTTCTATTCTCAGTGTTTCATGTACATTACACTATCAAATGTAATTATCTTCTATTAAAATTGAAGAGTGTTACAACATCACCCCCATACAATAATAAATTGTGTCCACATAATTTGATCTTCATCTTGCTAATAAAAGGTTGAAAATTTAATTTTTCTTATAAACCCATATCAAAGAATTGGTTAATAAATAATTATCTTCAAAATATATAAAGAAAAGTGCAAATCCCATACGTAATAACTCATAAATTTGTATCCTAATAGTTTATAATAGGTGGTAATGGATGAAAAGTGTTAATATGTATTTGGTGTGATTGGGGTCATTGATAAAAAACCAGTGAATGGTGAATGGAAGGTAAAGGGGTCAAAACCATAAAACATTGATTATTGAAAATATGATCATTTTATCTAAAATGAAGCAACTACGGTAACATTATTGTATGATGATTATAATCCTAGTGTTGTGGAATTATCTTGCAATCTAGACTATCATAGTATAGAAATTTACTTAGTTGATGTGAATAATTTCATCTTTTAGTTGATTTCACCATCCTTTCATCATTTTCAAAAACAAAAATTGTTTCATTATGAATCTGTAATGCCAAGAGTAGTAGAATAAACTTTTAAGGGTCCTCATTATACTCAAAATAATAACAATGTAACATTAAATAGGAAATCGTGTATTCTAGTGTTAGGAGTGATACCATTGTCACTATCTAGTTGTGGGTTCCAGCCCCATGGCCCTTCTAGATGCAAAATGTTATCATCTAGCCCTCAGTTTTTCTTTTTTTATTTTAATTTGAAAAATAAAATACACTCTAAATTATACAGAATTTTACTCATAGGGGTTATAATTTTGCCAACCCCATAAACACCTCTAAAATTTATTTAATAACCACAAAATGTTTTCTAATTAGAGCCCTCAAATGGGGTTTATAAGATGTTTATGTAATAATCACGCACAATCTTGTAGAACTATTATTGAATCCATAACTCTTAAGATAAATTTAAATTAAAACATCATAATATCTAATGTTGTCAAATTAATTTCATTTTCTGAAACTATAGCCGCCTAGGACACTCACTCCTAGATCAGCTGTTGAAAACGTGAACATAAATTTTCTAGAATTGATACACATAAATTATGATGAAATTTCATTCATCTAAACCTTATTACCTAAAAATAAAAAATTGGATATCTGTAATTCTTGAGTCCATTTTAGTTTTATAGTTTTATATAATTTTGAAAATATTTTACACAAATAGATACAAAATTTATTAAATGTGAATTTATCTAACAATACCAATCTATTCTCATTTCACATTATGTATTCCTTATCATCCATATGAGAGACCATATTGACATAATTTGTTCAACCTCATTTTTTTATACTTGGGAAATGAAATCATAATAATGTTGAGATCATATAATTAATAGGTAAAATGTGTGAAATATTATATGAATATTACACATTATTATAATTGGGAAAAAATTTATTATGACATAATAAATGTGTAAGAGTATAAAAAGAGAATATTTATAGCAATATATACCAGGATCATCAACCACAAGAACATGTCATGATGATTTAATAATAGAATGATTCATAAAAATTAATAGATTGGAGCCATGAAATTTTAATATTGATCTAATGAAACATCATAAAACCAAAGAAATAGTAGAAATGACATATTGGTATCTTAAGACATCATTTTATAGAACGCTAATAAAACACTTCAAAATCTAATACAATTAGATTAAACATTCGAAAAATTTATGATATAATTTTCTATAGAACATAATCATTACCTAATTATCTTGGAACACCAATCATATAGCATATAATGGTTTCACCCAAAACTACTTGGCTGCATCCATCATATATAATGTAAAATAACCACAACATGAATAATGTACATAAATAATTCATTATAAAACTCATAGAAACTATCATTATAAATCTATATCCTAAATAACCCATTGAAAGAAATGGGTTTCATGTCATTTTTATTCAAATATGATAAACCTATGGAAAGGTTAGGGGTTCCATTAATATAAATTTGAAATAATAATAATATATATAGATGAAAAATGATTGTATGATCATTACAAAATATATTGAATGTATAATAGGTAAAAAAATATTTTATGATGTTGTTTAATGCAAACTCTATTAAAATAACCTTAATAATAATTTTTAATAAATAAAATTTTCATTTTGAAATAACTTTTTATTAATATAAAATTCATATAATGTTTCAAAAAAAATTTATCTTACATAATTTTGAAAACATATAACAGAATCAATAAAAACATATTAATTCATTTCTTTAGTGAAATTTCATTTATACGTGATACATAATTTTTTAAAAAATAATACATTTTGAAAAAGATTTTTTTGAAAACCACATTTAAAAAATATATATTTCTCTAATATTATGGGAGAAAATTATTTAAAATTAATATTTTAATATTGAAAATGAAGCTTATTAAAATTAATTCATGATAAAGGGTAATTCCAGAAATGATTTAAAAGTTAAAAATAAAATTTATTATTCATTATAAAAAGTGAGAAATGTTCTTTGTTCGATAAATGAATGGAGTATTCCGTCCACAATTTCAATAAAATACAAAAGGGATTTTTTGGAAAACATCATGAATATTCATGTGAAATTATTTTTTAAAAATTATGACATGGTTAAACTGAGTTTTTTAAAAATATTTTGAATTTTATAAAACATTCTTTAAAAAAAATTTAATTTTTTTTAAATAAAACGGATTTCAGGCCAAAGGGAGAAATAATGTCTCATCTCATTAAAAAAATCTAAATTAATTTTATAACATATCATGAATTTTTTTTGTATTACATTTAAATGTCTTGAATACTCATTGGAGATTTTAATTCATAAGTATCCTTATGGATTTATAATTAAATCTCATATTTGGAACTATAATAATAAATAATTTTGATAACCGATGATAATGTAACATAAGAATCTTACAACATTGGTAAAATTGAATCACAATCCCCATGAAAAACTGACATTAACTGAAATGGATAATATAATTTAAATAATGCGATTAATTATATAACATGTCAATGTGGATGTATTTACACCTCATAATATAATATATGTGTATAACATAACATATGTCTCAAAAAGGAAAATTGAGACCAAAATTATATACAACTTTGCTAACTTTGAAACCATAAGACCCATTAAAGATATCTCCCAAAATCGATATGGAAATACCCATAAATATATTAATAATTATTATAAAATAAATTCCAGGAAATTTAATACACCACAAAAATAAAATTAGTGGTGATTCTGGCATATATCTCATAGGAATAAAAGTGAGATGAGAAAACACTTACCTTGAGTTTGATTCATAATTTTTTTTACTTATATTTCTAAATAATAACCATATATTAAATATTTTATTTCTTATAAAATTTATCATGTTTAATATTCATTATATTTAACTTTTTATAATTATATATGCGAGTATTCAATCAATTAGGTTTACGTTGGATGTTTTGACCATATTTGGCATATGTGTCAAAAATGAGTTGGGAAGGACAAATATTGTCCAAGATTTAATTATATATGAATTTAAAGAAGAATAATATTAAAATAAGTATCATATTTATAAAAAATTATAATTTTTTAACGTCTCTTGAGTTATTTTTTTGAAAAATTTTCTTTTTTACAATCTTGGTGAAAGTATGTGAAATGTTTTCATTATTAACATTTCCGTTTTTCAATAATCATTATCTACAAAGAGTTACTAATATTTTATCCTTATAGATTTAGAGTAATATAAAATATACTATATTATTTATTTAAATATACTCATATATATCATCCTTGTGGATTTTTTAATAAAAAAGAGCCGCATCGCTTCTTGATGGTGGTAGTCCATACGTACACAAATGAGGCTAGCGAATTATTTCAATTAAAATATAGTTATATATTTTAATTACAACACTAAAATTAAGTTATTAATATAATAATTATTTCATTTATCTCATATATAATTATTATAGTTCTCTTTATTACCTTCTATGAAAAATTATAGAAAAAAAATCACATATCTTCATGAGGTGGTACTTCGTCATACACACGAGTGACGTTACTGTATCCCCTATAAAATAGAATTTAAAATTTATATATCATATAATGAATAATTTAGAATAATTTGGTTATAAATATAATATATATACTTTATATCCATTATAAAACACAATTTTGGTATGTGGTAATGGAATAATGATTGATATCTATTCGCGAGGTGGTCGTGTAGAAAAGACAAGAATTATGATTTTGTAACAAATTTGATGGATGATTGAATTGAATTAGGTTATTATATAAACATAAAAAAATATGTCTATATAAGAAATTATGATATTATATAATCGTGGTTGACTAGTAATTAAATTATGTGTATAATGATAGAAAATATAGAGCCTCTGAATAACATTACCTCTTCCTCAGGTATCCAATTATGTTTTTTCTGAAGACATCCTAGGATGGATTTCCAAAAAAAACATATTCTATTATGAGAGGAGGGATGTTGGGATTTAATTTGGGTTTGTATTATTAGAGTCCAAATTTATTATGGTTTGAATAAGAGAGGATATGGTTGGTGTTTTATAAGTTGGGGGAGTCAAGACAATTGTTATTTTGGAAATGAATTTTGTACTCCCGTATTTTTCAACACTCAAGAGTGTAAATAATGGACTATTATTGAACATTAGATGTTTTACTATATAAAAATTTCTATATACTAGTATTTTGAAGTATTTATATGTCATTTTTAACCTTTTATTTTAAGTTTACCCCTAGAAAATCAATTATTACCTTAACCGTGAGAAATGATTTTTACTTTCTTTACTTCTTTTAAGGTCCAAAATTAAGTCGACCATATTAGATATAGTAAATTGAATTTAATCCGAATGTGGGATCTATTTTTCAAAATCACATCAATATATAAAGAAAATTTCATTTAAAAATTAATCTAAGAGATGTTACAAGAAAGAGAGTTTTAAAGAGAAAATGCTCAAAAAATTATAACAGTTTTATATCTATTTTTAATATGAAAATGATTTTAATGAAATAAATTATATTTTATGGATGTATAACTGAACTAATTATAAATATAAAAAACATTAAAATATAATCTAGCTTTATAATAAAATTAAAAAAAATTAAATGTGAAATTAAAATTTAGTATTTTCACAACATATCAAAAAATTTATACTTTCATAAAATGGAAAAAAATCCAAATATAAATTTTAGAAGAAGATGTCTAACCAAATTATTTTTTTAATTAAATTTTATAAAATTGAAAAATATTTAAATAAAAACTCTCATAGGTGATTAAAAAGTGGGTTTCTAAGAATTTTATGGTTTTAAATCACAAATTCATTTTATAACTCTATATATAATAATAATAATCATGCTATGAATATAAATTAAAAATTAGTGATATATAATCTATACATTTAATTTAAACTATTATGAATTAGGGGTATTTTTAATCAATTATGAAATGAAAAAAATTATCCATTTTAAAATCGTACTGGAAAAAACTCATTTTTAACATAAAAAAACTTATTCTAAAAACTAATATTAATTAGAATGAAATTTTGATAGGAATATTAAATATAAATGAAAAATATTCCTTTTAATTTAAAATTATTCTTTATATATTGTTACATATAAATTAAATTATATTTTTTGAAAAAAATTGACTTTTAAAATAAATAAGTACATCTACTATTTACTTAAATATAAATATTTTACATAAAATAATAAAATATCACCCATTGAATATTTAAATATTCCAATTTGAAACGAATAAAGTTTGTTTTATAAAATTAATTATCAAAATGTTCCAAATATTTATTATAATATTATTCTAATGAAGTTAAATATATTTCTTTCAAGAAAACCTATTTTGGTAGAATGAAATATATTTTAAAAAATCGAATAATTATTCAAAAAATAATTAAAAATAATTTTTATTTTGTATGAAAAAAACACACCCATAAAATACATATATATATATATAATTAATTTTTCATTACTATTCATACCTACTAATTATCCACTATATTTTATTCGTAAAATATATCACGGCCCGTTTATGCTCAGTGTATCATATTAAATGCTACATCAAATATTAAAATATCTGGGATTATTTTTCAAAAATAAATTTAAGTGATTATATTTATTTAAAGGGAAATATATCATATATTATTAAGGTGTTAGATACCTGTCTAGGCTTAATATCAAGTATCCTTTATGATATAGAAAAAAATATTCATTTAAATCTCAGTGTGTTATTGAGATTATCATATAAATCATTGTTAAATAGTTTACATTATATTGTTTAAAAATGAATAGTAAACATTGAGAAAATTATGTCCCCATGGTAAGGGTAAAATGGGTATAAAATGATAAAACTATGATATAAGGCTTGAAAATCACCCATAAACACTCTTATATTTCTTTTGATGTTTTAAATTATACCACACTATTAAAATATTTGATAATATGGAATATTTTTTATTTTTCATTGATAATGATATATATATTATATTATGTAAAGTAGAATATAAAAATATATCTCTATTAATTTTAATATCCTTATTAATTTGTTGTAGAGGCTGAAAAATCATTGCATGTTTTGAAAAAAATAATTTTTAAAATGAATAAATTTTTTATGATGTTATTCTTTCTTAATATTTGTGAATATATAATTACATTAATGCTTATGCAGCACCAAAATATATAGGTGAAAGTAGTAGAAAATTCTATAAAATCATTTTTTAAAGTAATTAAATGTACTATTTTTAGGTAATTTTTTGTTATATATGATTTTTTATAAAATTATAATGCTTTAATAATTTTTTAGACCACTATATTAATGTTATATTATTATATTGAAAATTTGTGAACTTAAAATTATGCTAGTTGTCCTAAAATTGATATTAATGGTTTTTCATGGTGAATAATAATTGATAGAATTATTTTAAATTCATACATATTTTAGCTTTGGAAAAATATAGACATATGGTTGATAATATCATCCATTCCACATTTAAATCTATGATTTCATTATATAAATATTTTTATACCATTAATGTGTTAAAATATTATTATCATGAACATAGTTAAATAAATATAACAATGGGTTAAAACTAAGAGATTAGGGTAAAATCAAAACCTATACATGTATCAATTTTACTGGATGAGTGTACATAGAATTATCACCATCTTATATTTGAAATATATCAATTTGGTTCCACATGATCAAAAAATCAAATTTATATTAATTTAGTACTTTATGTAATTCCAAGTGTTCCCCTCCCCTAAGTAATAAAATGAAAACCCCTATCTTCTTTTAGGTATAGATAATTATCCATTAATCCCAACTATTCTAATCCAAAATACCTTCCCATCATCTTACCATTGAACTAATTTCCATTTCCTCATAAAAAGACCTCCCTAGAATGGGTAAGGTGCCTGTGAAATATAGTTTTTTAAATATGATTTATAGATCTATTTTGATCGTTTTCATTTTATTTCAATATCTACATTGTATAAATATTATGAATCATTTATTATATAAGAACATAAATATCTCCAATGTACTGAAATTTTATACTTATTTTGTTAAAATCCATTTCCATATCCTTTTCAATCATAAAGGGACTGAAAACATTGTTCATGAGTAGGTGTCGACTACCATATTCCATAATGAATGTGTGTTTAATCTCTTCACCATATCACTAGGATAATTATAGTAATATATTTAAAAAATATAAATCATATTCTTAACTTAATTAATTTTCTTGAAGTTAAATATATTACATACCATTTTATACTTCAAACAAATTTAAAAATGATAATGTTTCTCGTGCATACGTGTAGAGTACCACATGTAGGAAGAGATGAGATTCCTTATTCACTTACTCCATTCATGAGTGATTCAAAAAAATTATCTACTTTTTCAAAATAATAAAAATATATGATTAATATTCTTGATAACATTAATGAATGTTTCATTTGAACATGGTCAAACAATTTTTTTTTTCAATTATGATCTGAATTTCCTCAAAATGACTAACATGAACATAAATAATTTAATAATATTATAATGAATGATAATAAAAGAAATAGAAAGAGATATTAATAAGGTAATAGACAATATAAAAATTTATAAAAAATTATGCAATTAATATAATTTTGTTTCATATAAGATAAAGTAGAGATTTATACTCAATGTAAGGGGTTTCTTAACTCAATCAAAATTCATTGGGTTTTATTACATCTTAATTTTTTCTAATATGAATATATTATATGGTTTATTAAATTTAATTATTTTATTTTTTATTTTCCATTTAATTTTTATATATATATTTGATACACATAATCACTTATTTCATTAATTCTTACATCTATGATATAATCATTGAATGATTTTCTCAGGCAACAATTAATATTTTTTTTTGAAAATATGACTTATTGACCACTTTTATATTTTATTTGGTAAATAAAATTCCCATTAGTGTCTTTTTATGGTGATTCTCATAAAAATTAGCGGTATTGAAGAATAAATCATTGTTTCTCATTTCACTTGGTTTTTATTAAATGATTACCAAAGCAGTAATGGTGTATACCATGATCTTATCTATTTTATAGATTTTTTATATTTTAGTTTTATTAGGGGAATTATATAAATATTATATCATAAACCAAATAGATTTTATTATAATCTATTTATTTAAAGAGATTATATGTTTTCAATTCATTTTCCCCTCAACGATACAAAATACAACTGATAAAATTTAGTTTACGAGAAGTTTTTCATATTTCCATTTTGGATGAAAATTGTTTTCTTCCTTGTCCAATATTTTATACAAAAATTTTTAAATTACTAATATTTACATTAAACTGATTTATTACGATCATTTTAAACTATATTATACTATATTAACATTGGTTAAAAAATAATTCTTATTAATTTATCATGTTTTTTATATTTAAACATTAATTAAAATGTGAAAAAATAATATTTCTAAATGTATATGTATTGAATTTAAATTTCCAAAATAAAGAATATTATTGACTGTGACTGATAAATTATAAATTTTAATGGTTTGATAAAAAATTTCCCCTGATATAATATAAATTTTTATATTTTAACTATTTGATTTTGGAATAAAAAGTGAATTTTCCTCCTGATATATTTCGATTGAATTATAGTATTATTTTTATCTATGAAATAATCATTTTGTAATAATATTATTTACTAGTTATATGATCCAAAGAGATCATCCTCCAAATGTATTTGGTTGGTTTATGACTATTTTGACTTTGGAAAATCTTAACATTCTATATTATAATTATTTTAAGTTATATATTTTCGGATTATTATGGAATGTTGATTTAGTTTTATAATATAATAATATAATTAATGAATTAGATTTATTATTTAATTTTGGTTTATAAAATCTCGGATATATGAATCATTAGGTGTCTTTAAAAAAAACTAGTATGAATATTTAGTGCATGCCTTCCCAATTTTTTATGATTTCTTACCATGCAACCCTGAAAATATTTTTATAATGACTTGGAAGTTTTCCGTAATGGTTTTATTATGTTTTCATACATTAGTCATCCCATCATTATAAAACCACTTATTATTATACAAAACATTATTTATTTTTATATATTATATAAAGATGTATTCCACATTTATGATATTATTCATATGAAATATTTAAATATTATGTATCTATTCTAAAGTAGTCATTATTTTTGCAACACCAATAGGATTTATAAATAGATATAATATAGAAAGCATGAAACACTGTGTATCTACAAAACACCACATTTTTATAACCTTTCTTATAAATAAAATTTTTCCACCTTAGAGATGTAAATTTTAAAAAATTTATATACACAGTTGCATTCCATACGATATTTAGTGTCCGATAGGACAAACATAATTTTTAGTGAATAGTAACATACCTTTAAAAATTTTAATATGAATATTAATATGAACCTTATGAGAAGTAAATCTATTTATTATCTTTTAATCTTACGATTATAATATAATGAGATCTTGAATAATTTTTAAAGGTGATATAAAATTAATTATAGTATTAAAATCGTTATTTTTCGAACAAATTATGATTTTACTTAAAAATGAAATTATTAATATTTATATAACTATTTTGAAATAATGGTATTAATTTTTTAGTTCATAATATTGATATTAGTATACATGAAATTTATCATAATTTTATAAAATACATTAGTTTTTCATGAATACTAAAAATATTGTATTGAGTTTTTTGTGTGATTAATGAAATCATAATGATTTAACAATTAATATATAATTCTGGTCTACATTTTTCATTAAAAATGATATGAGGTATCCCATGTTGGAAATACCATGATAAAATACCATGTATAATAACATGGTTATGTAAATACCGTTAATGAGGTGTCTATTGAAACCAATAAAAAACTCCATCCCTTTTACTAAAAATACCCACACATTCCTTCAGGTTAATTAATTTAAATTTTGTCAAATTCAATTATATAATAATTTTATCTCCCCAATTTTCCTCCCATGGTTTCCCCAAGTCCCCAATGTCCCAACTATTGTCTTTTAGGAGTTACTCTACAAGGTAAGGGAATCTAGCACCCTTTTCTTTTTCAAGATCATTTTTTTACGATATTCTCTTTCAATTTCAATTTGGTTATGTTAGGATATGTAATTAATTATCCCCCATAAATTCCATACTATATAATATTTATTATATACCACTTATTCTATTATGAAAATATTTTCTGAATTTTTATGTGACATTGTGAGGCTACTGAATGTTATTAAGGGATTTCTCAACTTCTCTTTTCGTTCAAGTTCATTATTTTTTTATTTCTTCACCAATAATCATCAAAATGATATGATAACAAAAATACCATAAATTTAATATTGTATGGTTATTATTTTTTAATAATTCATCATCATCTCTCATTATCCTTCTATTATACAAAAATGAAAACACTATCTGAGATGAGTTAATTTATCACATTTAAGGATGACATGAATTCAATTTATATTAACATCTCTAATCATGGTAATGAAACTAGTTTTATGGTTGAGCGAGAATATAATATATTTATTATATCTTATGTATGGTTATTTTATATCATTAGACACTTGATTTTATTTTATAAAGCAAAATGAGTTCATTTTGATAAAAAACAACAAATTATCCCAAAAATGAAAAATTGAATATTTATATAAGGATTATTCTTCACTCACAATAAAAAAATGAATTGTATAACCATGTAATCATATGTATGATAAAAAATAGAATAAAACTTATACTCTTGACAACCATTCAAATCATACATGTTTATCCTTATATGTACATAAGTTAACTTGTCATGAATACCAACGAAGAAAATGTTCCTAAACAATAAAATTGAAACTCTTTAACAAATCAAGAAGGACATGAATGAAATTAATATAGATATAATAAAAAAATTACACAATCAATTGGTTATGGGAATATTATTTAAGTAATTTAGTTTGGTTATATTTGACACTGATATCAAATGATGAACCGAATCAGAATTAGGGTAGGGTTTTTCTACCAAAACCATTATTTTTATTCGGGTTAGTATTATTTTCTACATACCTCTATCAAAATATTATTTATTAATATTTACTAATAATATTTTTTTTAATGTTTTATATATTTTTATCCTCAAGAATCATTCTTTAATTTATTAGGAGTCATATGTTTTAAAAGTATATTTTAAAAATTCATCCTGAAATACATGCCTTATTCCGGGGAATTTATAAACATCACACCAAATTTAATTTACCCCCTACAGTCAGTTTTTAACTACCATTATCTTTCTAAATTTGATCATTTTTTATGAAAATAGTATCTTACTAAAATTCAATTTTTATACAAAGAAATGTCAAAAATAACTATTCCATTCAAAGTAAAAGAGTATTTATCTCATGAATTACTCGATGATATTATAAGAGTATCTTCATCTATTTAATCATTATTATTACATATTATGTATTATTAGGATTAATAATTTATTATATAATATACAATATCTAATCCAATGGTTTATGATTTGTTTTACTTTGTATGGTTTATCTTATAACCATTCATCAATTTACACTCAATGGTTAGTGCATATGCTTACTGTTTGTTGAATGTTATTAACATTTCATATGTTATTTTCAATATTAATTTATAAGTTGTTTTTTTAATCTCATTCATTTGATTAATTTAGTGGACTTAGTATGTTATGGGTAGGGCCTTCTAGAGCCCCTCAATGAATTAGTAGGTTTCATGGGACTAGATATAGTCTTGGAACGAGTCCTTGAAAAGATGTTTATTTATGGTATTGGTACGAGGCCTTGAAGGTATGATTATTATGTAAGACCTTATGAGTTACCACATAATGAAACTAGTAATTGAAATTTAATTCAGTTATTAGATTAGTATAATTTCAATGACCATACATTATAATGGCATTAGTTGTTAAGCTCTTATTACTGTTATAATGTCTTCATGATTATTTGGAATGTATTGTGTTTTTAGTTATGAAAAATGCATAATGTATATGTTTATGATATCATATGTTGTATTCCATACCCTTATGGAGAATTTGAGCTCACCCTTTCTTATGTATCATTTCCCCATTACATGATGAGGTATATAATGAATGACTTGAAAGGTTTACCTAGGATTTATGGATTTTTTCAACGGAATTTCTATATTGTATTTCCTTTCAAGTTGTAATTTAGAAATTATGTATTTATTTAGTTTTCCAAAACTACTAATAAATTTATTCATTTAGGGTAAGGATTTCTTGTTATCGTGCCAATGTAATCAAATAACGCACTAGAACTAGGAAACTGAGATCATGTCCTTATAGTTTGTGTCAAGAGATGTTTCATATAAAACATTGAAACTGGATTTAAAAAACATATAACTGGGGGAAAACCCTATGATACTAATTCTGGATAAACAAACAGGGTCATCCTAGAGTTTTGGTAAGGAATAGATTATTGAATATTTCTTGAAATTACATCACTATCTAGATACTACATGTTGAAGTGGATCTAGAATATATGTACCTAAGAGTAATAAATCTGACAAAGAGTTTCATGCTTGGCTTGGGGTATACCAGTACAAGAAAATAGTCCTCTTTACGCACTTGGTTTGACACCCCTGAGATATATGATTATGGTAGTTCAAATTTTTTTACCATCCATTATGAAGGATTTAAATGCAATTTTTTACACAAAGAAACCATTTTAGTGATTATGAGATTTCTTATGAATAACATTTCAATTTATGTTAAGTATTTTTATTTGTTGAGATTATAAATTTTGGTTCATAACATAATCAAGTGTATTCCGTTATTTAGAAATGGATTCTAGTGGAAGTAATGGAATCAACATGAACATGTCTGTCCCATGTTAGGATTTCAATAGAATATAAGATAATGATGTCGGCTCTAGTGCTATGATTGGTGTGGAGATACATATATATATACTGGGATAGTTAAATCAGGTTATGAACAATAAACATACCTGTATACTGAATTAGGATCCACAACATGGAAGAACTATGTTAAACCACATTATACAAAAAAACCTCCATCATTTAATGGGATTACAAACACATTTGTAGAGGATCAGTGGATAAGTTCATTAGAGAAGATATTTATCACCATGGGATATAACGAAAGAGAGAAGTTTTTCATTATGGTATGTCATCTATCAAGAGATTCGTATTAGTGGTGCTCTTTAATTCAAAACCAAATAGAGGAATAATAAGTAATGGAAATGTAATAGATGGAATTTAAAAAAAATATTAAAATAAAAATACATCCTTCATGAATAGAGATCAAATAATATATGGAAGAATATGAATTTTAGTAAATTAGGGGATGAGAATGTTTAAAATATTAAGGCTAACATCATAAGTTTATCAAGATATTCCACAGACTACCTACATAATAGAAGGAGTAATGTTGATCCATTATTTGATGGTTTAAAAACATTCCCCCAAAAGGATTTAGTCTCCAAAATTTTCACATCACATGAATATATAGACTCATGTTCTATCAATATGGAAAATGAGTCATCAATGTCTTATGGTTTTAAGTGATAGAAAGAGAAGAAGGGATCTGTAGAAAACTATAGAAATGGAAACAATGAAATGGGGAAGAAGGGAAAATTTTACATGACACCCTTTGATAGTTGAGATAAGAGACACCATGATACTTTCCCAAAAGTTATTGGTGTTTGTTACTAGTGGGGTGAAAAATACTACCTATCCCATGTTTTTTAGGTGAGGAAAGAAGATTCCAATGTTAGATTTCTCAATTTCAAGGAGAAGATACATTATTCAAATGATTTTCCAAAATTTCTTAGAAATGTTACCCAAATAAGGCCAAATGGGATAGTCCTAGCTTATGTGATCACAACTCTTGGTATAGAAGCTCCAAATGATGTGGTGGCATGTAAATTTATTATTTCCTCAAACATATCCAATTCATTAATTAATTATGTATCATAACATTCTTTGACATATTCTCAATTTTCAATGAAAATATGATATTTACAATTAGAATAAATAAATGAGTAGTCTATCAAAACTATCTAGGGGAAGTATCATTGCAAAAAATATGTGTCAATAAATTTCCTTTATGACACATAAATGTGTTTTATTTCATCACTTTATCATCATAACAATGATTGACTTTGATATAATTATTTGTATGAATTATACTTAAAATTATTATGGGAAAATGTATTGCATGAAAAATGTGGATTTGATTCATTATAATGGTGTAAAATCACTTATCATTAGAGAAGAAACCATGCCATAATATTCCCATCTAGATCCACCAAAGTTTCTATACTGAATTTTGTTATTCGGGAGGGTGAGAATTTGAAAAATATGAGAGAGAAAATAAATGTTCAAATCTAGGATTTACATATCGTTCAAGAATATATTATTGTTTTTCTATAGTATTTCCCTGGACATCCTCCAGAGTATGAATTTGTGTTCTCAATTGATTTAATTCCTAGTCGGAGACCTATTTCAATGAATCCTTATAGAATAGACATTCTGTAGTTAGTATAACAAATGAAACAACAAGATGAATTGAGTGATAAATGATTTATTCTCCCCAGAATTTCCCCATGGGTATCCCATGTTCCTTTTTTTATAGTTCAATGGATCATTGAGGATATGTGTTGAATGCAATGAGATCAATGATATTACACTAAAGAACAAGTATCATCTTCCATATATTGATGATTTATTTGATCAGAATCACAAAAAACAATTTTTTTATGATTGATCTTCTATTTTGATATCATCAACTGCATTGGAGAAAGAAATCTATTCCAAGAACAACATTTGAATTCGGGAATGGGCATTAACAATTTATAGTAATTCCATTTGGACCGACTAATTCACCCATTATTTTCATGTATGTATTGAATAGTGATTTCTAGGAATATATAGACGAACTTGTTGCGGTATTTATTGATGATATCTTGGTGCACTCTAAAAGATATGAAGATCATGAAAATACCATTAGCACTATTCAGAAGACTCTTAGATGAAATAAATTATATGGGAGGGTTAGAAAGTGTGAATTTTGTCTTCAATCGGTTTCTTTTATTGGCCACATTATCTATAAGGATAGAATATATGTTGATCTAATGAATAAAATGGTAGTTCAAGAATGGACTACACCAACTAACATAATTTTGGTATATAGTTTTATTGGTTTAACAAGAAATTATTGACATTTCCTTTAGGAAATCGGTCATTTAGGAAACCTGATGACAAATCTTACACGTAATGGGGTTTTGTTTTATAGATGAATAATGTGAGGAATGTTTCAAATAAATGAAGAGAATAAAATTGAATGATATGATCCTGAATCTTCTATCGAGGAATGATAGTTTTGTGATCTATAGTGATACACAAAATAAAGGACATGGTTGTATCCTTATGAATAATGACAGAAATATTCCTTGTCCATAGAGGTAGTTAATATTTATGAACAAAACTATCATACTCATTATCTTTAGTTAGCTCCGATGATCTTTTCTCAAAAAAATTTGATACACTGTCTCTATGGTGAAATATGTGAGATATATATGGATCACAATTGTGTGAAATATATCTTCTCATAGAAATAACTCATCAGGAGTCAAAGGGGATTGAATGAACTACTAAAGTATTATGATTGTGCTATACACTACCATTTAAGAAAGTAAAATAAGGTATCTAATGTGTTGAGCAGGAAAAATCATCGAGTTTTAAACAAAAGGTGGATAGAAAAAGGATCAATTATTCATGGATCTAATAATGATTGACATGGTAATTATGAAAGAAGGTAAATCATCATTAATTTTTCTATTTGATTCCAAACCATATCTATTATAAAAGATTAAAAAATATCATCCTAAAGATATGAACCTTCAAAAAAAATAATGCTATGAACCATGGGATGTTGGCTGATTTCATCTGTAAGGATGGAATTATGAATTTTGGATGAGTCTTTATGTTCCAATTATAGATGATCTAAAAATTGAGTTATTGGATTGTTCCCATTATTCTAATTTCTCTATAAATTTTGGTAGAACTATGATATTTAGGGATTGGAAGGAAAATTTTTTATGGGACTACTAGAAGAATGAAATATCTGATTATCTATCAAGATATTTATTCTATCAATACGTGACGGACGAACGACAATATCCTAGAGGATTCATGCATCCTATAACTATTTCTACATGAAAATGGGATGAAATATCCCTGGATATTTTCAATAAATTCACAAAAACTATAATAAATTGTGATGTAATATGGGTAATTGTGGATCAACTTATGAAATATGCACAATTCCTCACTAAATGGGAGGGATTTCTACTAAATCACCTTTTAAGACTCTCAATCATGGATCTATTAAAATGTAATGAAGAACATCTCTCAAATATTTATGATCGGGATCCAATATTTACGTCAAAATTTTGGAAAATTCCTCAGAATTCTTTAGATACCGAACTTTGATTGAGTACTTCTTATCAGCATCAAACTAATGGGAAATAAAAAAGGACAATCCAATCATTTGGACATATGTTAATATCATGCTCAATTTATTTTCAATGGGATGAGTATTTACCTTTGGTGGAGTTTTCATACAATAATAGTTACCATTAAAGCAGTCAAATTGTGCCATATGATGCATTGTATGGAAAGAGATGTAATAAACCAACATGTTGGGATGAATTTTGTGAAAGGAAGATTGAGGGAATAGTTCATGTGGAGGAAACACCCAAAAAGGTAAAGACTATTCAAACCCATATCAAAGTATCTAAATGTTAAAAAAAGGGTTTTCGTGATAATCGAATGAAGGATTTGGAATTTCAAGAGGGAGACTATGATTCCTTGAAATTATCTCCTTGGAATGGTAGTTATAATATTTGGAATGAATGGGAAAATGAGCCGTAGTTATAAAGGTGATTTTTAAATTATGGAGTGAATTGGAGCTGTGGATTATTATTTAGAAATTCCTCCTAGCCTTTCTATGGTACCCAATGTGTTCCATGTCTCAATATTAAGAATGTTCATACAAGACCTTACACGATTCCTCACTTATGAAGGAATAGAATTTCAAACCGACTTATCTTACATAGAAGCTACTATAAATGTTTTAGACACTATAGAATGAGTATTGAGAAATAAAATGACTCTTCTAGTAAAAGTACATTGGAAAAAGCATATAATTGAATATGCAACATGGGATCCTAAGGAGCATATGATGAAAAACTACCAATAAAATTTTTCTATGTAACATTCTAAAAATTTTGAGAAGACAATATTTATATGGTGGGGGGAGAGAATGTAACACTCATAGGATTTATAAATATATTTAATATTGAATGCATGAAACACTGAGTCTCTACAAAATACCACTTTATATCCTAGCTAGTAAACATAATGTTTTCCAGCATTGTGATTTGAATTTCAAAAAATTGACATACATGGTCGCATTGAGTAATATATTTAGAGTTGGATAACACAAACACAGTTTTTTTGTGAATAGTAACCTACCCTTATGAATAATAATATGACTCTTATAAATAGATAATGATATTATTATTTTATATTCATAATGTTTAAAGTATTGATATCTTGATTATATTTTCATGGTTATATAAAATAAATTATAATTTTAAAATTGTTATGTTTTGATTAAATTATGATTTTATTTAAAAATTACATTAATAAAATTTAAATAATTTTTTTCAAAAAAATGGGGTTCATTTTTGAATGTAGAATGTTGATATTATGTTATGTTGAATTTATGAGAATTATATAAAATAATTATTTTTATCATAATAGTAAAAATATTGTTTTTAGTTTTAAGTATGATTAATGACATCATAGTGATGTAATAATTGATATAAAATGAGGGTATACTAGTGTACATCAAAATATTATATGAGGTTTCCAAAGTGTCCAATACCTTGGGAAGGACAATAGTTTTGCAAATACCACTAATGAGGTGTCCTTTGAAATTAATAAAAATCTTCATCCCTTTTACTAAAAATACCCATTAATTCATTTGTTTTCATTCAATCCAAATTCATTTACCCTAAAAATCTAGTAGTTTTAACTTTTTAGGAGTCCTCCCAATGTATCTGAAATCCCCCAAGGTCCCAGCCATCAGGTTTTAGGAGTTACTCGACAATGTAAGT